>JAUMJM010000038.1:13954270-15197624 GCA_033558235.1 Neomorphus geoffroyi
TAAGTGTGATCTGTGCTGAGCAGATGTGTCTCCTTCTATAATCACCTCTGTTTTCGGTCTTTCCCTGTCTAAAATGCAAGGTCAGACAGAGCTGGCTCCAAAGCTCCGATCAGCAAGAGATTTGACTGTTGTGAAATTCATAATAACATTAAAACTAGTCCTTGGAAAGTAATAGAATATATGTAAGATTTCTGGGAAAATTTATACACGTGCATGTAGGTAGGAAATAAATTCTGTCCCCAGCTCGTATTTCATTACACGATTGACAGAAATCATTCCTTCATGCATCCAGAACTGCAATAAAGGACGCTGCTTTCTAGAAGTCCAAAATGAGTCTTAGAGAGTTTATTTGCTGGCATTTTTGGTATCAGCACAGGCTCCCTAAAGCTCCAAGCCCTGATTTCCACCCCAGTCGTTCCTGCCACTGATGTGGCCACCACCACCATGGAAAAGCTTTTTAGCAGGGCCTGTAGCAATAGGACAAGGGGTAATGGTTTTAAACTAAAAGAGAAGAAGTTTGGACTAGATCTTAGGAAGAAGTTTTTTTCACTGAGGGTGGTGGAGCACCGGAACAGGTTGCCCAGAGAAGTGTTAGATGCCCCATCCCTGGGAACATTCAAAGTCGGTTTGGATAGGGCTCAGAGGGACCTGATCAAGTTAAAGATGTCCATGCTCACTGTGGGGGCGTTGGTCTAAATGACCTTCATGGTCTCTTCCAATGCAAACCATTCCATGATTCTATGTCCAAGCTAGCCAGCATGCCCACCTGCAGCCCTGCCCCACTGCAGCTTCTGGCGATTGTCACAGAGCCATCAAGTTTCCAGCTGAGCAGTCCTGTAACAGCCAGAGCATTAAAACAAATAAATTACGTTTTCTGCTATTGTTTGCCTTGCTTTTGCCCTTAGAGTTCCTGAAGACAGAACAGAGTCTTTCTGCTCACTTGGACGCTGCATGCTGTACTGGGCCTGAGCTCCCGAGCCACCCCATGTCTAATGAAGCAGTCCCTGTGATCCTTTGAAAATACTCGGTTTCCTCTCCTCTTCTTGCCAACACAAACCAGGAAAAGGTTAATACTGAATGCTTGCCATGGGGCTCTTGCCATGGGGCTCACAAGCAGTTGGGCTCCCAATTCCCCCCACCTCATTCCAGGAAAAGTGGAAAGGAAAATGAAAGAAAAATACTTGTAGTTTGGAAATTAAAACTGTTTCAATGAAACAACAATAATAATAATAATCATCATCATCATCATCATCATCATCATCTATCAATAAGAAAATAGTGAAATATGTACAAATATACAAAATTTGCACACACACCCCAATGATGCCACGGAGCAGGCAGCAAGGAGAAAGGTCCCAGGCTGGACTCAGTGGGAGGAGAGAGCTGGGCTCAGGAACGGGACGCAGGAATGCACAGATCCAGGATCAGGACAAAAAGACAGACAAGGTCCTCACTGGCCATTGGCCATCAAGGAAAAGAGAGCTTCACCCTCGTGATCCCTCAGTTTTATAGCATGTACGATGTATATGGGATGGGATACTCTGTTCGTCAGGTTTGGATCACCTGTCTTGTCCACCCCTCTGTGCAGGTGTTATGCTTTTTTGTCCTTTTCACTTACAGTACTCCACCAGCTCGAGGATGGCCTTGGTTTCTATAGGAATAAGTATAAGGAATGGCCTTTCTGCATAGCAGTGCCTCATGTAGTCACCTCTACAGAGAAATATTGTATGAAAAACATGCAGTTGACTTTCAAAAAAGTGAAGTTACTTAGACAAGGGTTAGCAGAAGTCAGAAAACTGATTCTACTTTAGCTAAAACCAGAACAATGCTTTTGATGCAAAGCCAAGCTGTGCCCCCCCACCCACCTGGTCCCTTGAAATTAGGCCCCTGCTTGCCCAGAAGACTCATGTACCCCAGCAAATAACTCTGTAAACATGATTCGTGATTCAAGTTCTCAGTGAAACCTGAAGCTAGGCATGTTTCATGTTGCTGCATGTTTCTTTTTATTCATGCAGCTCTATTCACAAGAGTTTCCCATGACTTAATCTCTCTTACATGCAATTGTTAGGGCTAAAGGCTTTGTCATGGGATTTTCCCCCTGAATCACAGACTTTCCTCTTAGAGGGATATGCTTTCTGGATGGCAGAGACAAAGCACTTTTAGAAACCTTTTTTTTCTATAAGCTTAAATGCTTTTCAGTTGTCGAAGACAAGGCAGTTCGCACACTGCTTCCTATTCACTTTTCAAAAATCGATGAATCAGTTCTTGCAACCCTGCTCCAAAATAATAATAATAATAATAATAATAATAATAATAATAGCAGGGGTAATCAGCATATTAACCAACAGGCATCAGCTAATAAGGTTGAAGGAATAGTTCACTATGAGCTTGCCCAGGTTATCTCCTGTGATCCCCTCCCCCATTTTTGCCTTCAAATTCTTGAAGAAGGTGATGAGGTGCCTCATACCACCTTTGGCACTATCCTGGGGCTATAAAGCTGGCTTTAAAAGCCAGTTGGGGGTTTCCCTGGTGAAGGAAAATATTGAGTGGCAAAGAGCCAACACAGCTCACTTAGGCAACCCTCTGTTGCAACATGAGTGGAGGAAGGAGATTAGACAGAGCTCTGATGCTGATTCAGAAAGGCTACAACCCTTTTGACCAGTAAATTAAAGTTACAGCAGCATATTTCCTTCCACTAGATTACCCCACAGCACCCATTCTGCTTTGTATCACTTAAGAAGCAAAGCGCTCAGCTTCTGGCCAGCCTAAACACAGGTTCTCTGCCCAGACACTTATCTTCCATATTTTAGCACAAAACAACTAAAAATATGTGTTTCAGTCTGATTTTCCACTGCAGCTATGCTATCCTTGAGATGAATATGAATATCTAAATTACAGAATCACAGAATCCTGAATTCAGTGGGTGTCTGTCAGAAAGAACAGTTGTGAATGGAATTGACTATTATATATATGCACATATATAGTGCATAAGCTTATGATGTTTTAAAGTGATCGTACCAGCCAGAAGAAAGTACTTCTTTACAGAGCAAACAGTCAACTCTTGGAGTTTATTGCTACAGGACACTGCGAGGCAGAGAGTACTCTTCAAAAAAAGGATTAGATAGATTGATGTTTAATAAAGAAGTATTAAAAGCATGTATCGGCCACCATCCCTAATCTAACATTTCGGAATACTAGGGATGTACAAGAGGTGCATAGTACAGAAAAAGGCCAAGTTCACACATTCTCCTAAAAAACATCTCCTCCTGCCACTCCCAGAGACAGAATACTGAACTAAGTGGTCTGACCCAGCAAGTCTTTTCTTTTTTGCCCATTATCTAACAGGTCACCATTTTGAACCCCAAACATTCACAAGTGAATTAAGATTTTCAAGTAAAACTTCCTTGGTTAGAGTAAAGGCAGATGATCTGTGTACTAAACCACTAAATCATAGTGACGCACACCAAGGAAACGCTACCTTGTATTGAAAACAATGTCATAAATTGTCTTACGCGATAACTATTGGCAGTTCCCTGCTGAAATATTTTTTAAAAGAAGGGTTGTGCTTATGAGATCCAGAGAGACTCTGAGGTATATAAATAAACTGGTTTGGGGGATCAGGCAATGGTTTAAAAATCGTTGCTTATGTCAGTGTGACTAAAAAAGAGATATAACTCACGGGGTGATTTTGTACCATGTGCTTGTATTTGTAGTAATGTCAACACATCCCAAAGAGGTATTTATTTTCTCTTTCTAGAACTGTAAATGTTTTAATTCGGGCAAATGGAAATGCATTGCTCTGGCAACTTGTTTGTATCAAGTCCCAGCATTTTGCTGAAATTGCTCCACTGTGCATTTGTGGAGTCTTTGCAGATTCAAAGCCTTTGAGATTAGTTCATTCATGGATGGGAAAACAAGGATGCAGTTAAGATATCTTGTTGTTTGTTTTCCAGACGTACCAGGATGCCGGTTGCTTTAATAGAGATAACTCATTTGCTGTGGAGGAATAGATTGTTCAAGAACAGCCTGTCTTTCAATCCCTTGGCATATCTGGGGACCCAATAAAGAAATTGCATTTTCCTATACCCTTCAAGCTGATACCCAAGAAACATTTCTGGACATACAAGAAGAAACTCCTGTATTTCAGTTCTTAGACTCTGTTGATATTGAGACAGAGAACACCCTCAACTTGTCATTTATATCCATCAGGTAAATTATTTGTCAATGGGGAGTGACCAAGAATGTTTATTTACATAATATTCTATATCTTATTGTCACTTATATAACTATTACAAGAGTATACCAGATTTTTATTTTACATTAGAGAAATCAGCTCTGAAAGCCCTGGTAAACACATGAACAACACATGCTAACAAGTACAGTGGTTGTTCAGCTTGTTGGCATGATTAAAAGAAAATTCTATTTAAAATAAAAGCTCTTTGAAAGCTGATTTTTAAAACCTAATCAGTATTTGAATAAAGAAGAGAACACTAGAAGCCTGATCTGTGACTACTTGATGTACACTGTATATTTAAGTATTGATAAGGGACGTGGTCTCATATTTGCTAAATGTTCTACTTTGTGACAAGATGAGTGCCTTCGGTAGCTATAAATGCTTGAAGTCACATCTACAAGAGGAGTTCTTCCTGTTTAGCTATTGCAAATTAACTTCTCAAGTAAAATGGACTCTAAATAAGTGAATTTTGAATAATCAGCTCTTGTCCTGTGCATACACAAACATGGAAAAGTTACAGCTTTATCTAGCCAAACTAACTTTCCCGTGTAAGCAAAATCTTGAAATGGTGCACGTGAAGCTATTATATCGCTGAATGGATAGACTATTTGTAAATTAAAATATTACATGAAAATGTTCATGCTGCAGTTGTAAAGAAGCTACTTCATATTTTCTAGCTAGCTAGAAGAAGGGAGAAAAAAAAGGCAGGTGCTCCTAAATTTCATGCATACGATTGATAGTTCCAAATAAGATAAGAGAGAAAAACTAAGAATGGTTCAAAAAGGCATTTGAATAACATGGATTTCGTGTAGAATTTAAACAAAATATAAAAAACTGAGAATCAAAGAGCAGGACAAACAAATCACTGCTTAAGAAGATGACAAAGAGTGGGTTAAAGTTCAATGCAGTGAGCAAGTGAATAAAATTTAATCTTGTTCCGAAACAACAAACAAACAGAGCAGCACAATATGCCACATTCAAGAATGTGAGAGCCATGTTGTATCTGGCAGTTGAACAACAGAGAATTATTGCTGCTGATATGGTAATTGCAGAGGTACCAAAAAAAGTGGGTGGATCATGTGAAATTCATGACATACTTGAGGTGAACTTACAGCAGGATTAGTCTTTTTCTTTTAATTGTGTGCATTGATCTCCATGCGCAACTGGTTTAGTAAAAAACCGTATTGTTCGTTCTCGAGAGGTTTAAAAATCCACTTCAGCTCAGTGTCATTTTTTGTTCTTAAGATATTTCACAATGTGCTTCTCCCCTTTGGCCTACGCAAACAAATATGCCTGCATATGCATACCTATTAGAGCCAGCTGAAACCTGCTGCCTGTGGCTGCCCATTCTGTTAAGAGGATTTCTGGTTGCTTTCCACAACTCTGAAAATAATTTTAAACCGTTTTGTCCAGACCCAGATTCTATGGCATGGACTGTGCTCCTAATCATGGACTGTGCCTACTAATCTAAGTCTGATACCGCTGTCTTATTCAAGGGCACAAACAAGGTTTCTGCACAGCCTGAGCACTAAACGAAGGACTTGTGTGGCAGGCTGGATCTGCCTTTTACTTGGTCAGAGGACTTCCATGACGACCTTGACTACTTTATGAAATATCATTGTGTTTCATGTGAAGGGTCAGGTCAAATACAGTCCTTTGCCCTGGTCTGCACCGCTCACTTCATCTTAAGTCAGTATATCAACTAACTTCTGTTCTGCAACTGTGTTTAAGCATATTAGATTTCCTAGTATTGTTGTAACTGCTGATGAGCCCTGTGTTTGTTTTTACAGGGTTTATGTTTAATGAGACTGCTCACGTGAACAGAAGTTACCTACAGGATCAAAGGCTGCACCATGAGAAGTGTTCCATTAACTGGATGTAAACCAATGCTCCTGGATAGCACAAACTCGTTCACAGGGCTATTTCGAACTAACAGGCAAATAATCAGCAGCTTATTGGAAGCTGGCAGGCTGCCTGCCTCACCCATCCATGCTTGATAAAGATTTAGAACAAAGCACAGAGATCTCCAACCTGTCATCGGTTCCCTTCTCCCTGCCTCTCAAAATCTTCCTGAGATGTCTCAGAACTCCCTTTACACCGACATCTCCTGTAGCGACCACCAGATTTTCTCTTCCCTTGCCGACATTGCCTCTCCAGCCCTTCCCCTTGGCCGACAATCCCCTCCATTTCTCTGCATGAGCTTTTGCTTCAATTGGCTGAGCTGCCCAACCTTTGCTGATGAACGTGTCTGTGATAGCACTTGGCAGTGGTTGCAGATGGACACGATCATGCTTGGTAAGAGTGGGTCAAATGAAAGGGGTAGAACAATTCCACATAGCAATTTTTTGACATGGCTGGAGCTACCATAGTTTGAGTCACCTGACTAAGCTGGTTTTAAAGCAAATTACTTTAAAGCATATATTGAGATAGGCTGATCAAATTTCGCATTTGACTTCAGTTAGGCTGCAAAATTTTGCCTATCAAGTCAACCAGGTGTGAGCTGGTGAAAAAGTGCAGATATTCTCGAACTTCTCTCTAGTTTCACAAGACCTGTCACCTAGCTTGGGAAGTAGTATTGACACCTAAACAGTGAATCTAAATACTTTCATGCTTTTCTTGGTAGCTCTCAGCAAATTGGAATGGCTTCTCAGGCATTTGGAGTAATTTAGGGTTTTTTTTAATTGTTATTAATGAGAGACCCAGAATCTTTCTTAAGCTCCTCATTCAGGCATATACTCTTAAGACATCCAGCATCTACATGAGCCCTAGGTAAGAGACAACTCCTTTCTCTCCTCTCGAGTTTCTGTGCAAAGGGAACCTCAATGAGTGCTCCTGACAGAAGCTGTGTCGTATTCGAGTGCCCTGCTTTCTGACGAGGGACCAGAATTTGCTCAAGTGTAACACCACCTTAGTGTAGACATGGACATGCCCAAGAGACATGGCACCATACAGCTATTTCAGAGGATGCAGTGTACTTCTAGCCTTTTACTACTCTGACTCTGCTCACTTCAGTCTTGACTTCACTGGCAGAAATGGCATTTAAATTTGCAAGTCAGACTGCAAGTTCTCAAAGTACCGCATGAAAATTGTAACTATCAAGAAAATTGTCTACAAATGTACATAAATAACTACCAATTTTCTCCTTCTCATTCACATATGTACATATATGTATAATAGATGTAAGCTCCAGAGTATCTCTGATTTGAAAGCACAATTGATTTATGGTGACTCTGTGAAGATTTGGAGGATTAAGTGTAATTATAAGACCAAAATTAGAAAAAACTGCCTAGCTTGCAAAAAGCATTTAAGTACAAGACCTGGGAGTTTCCCCCATGTCTGAAAAGACCATGTTTTAAATAAAAAACAGACGGTGGACTTTAATCTTTTTGTTTTGAACGTAAACACATTTCAGACAACACTGATGAAGGGAAGAGGCAAAGGGCTCTGTGAAATACTAGTAAATACTAAAATCAAGCTACCTGTGTCTTAAGCGGATGATCTTTTTTTAATTTCTACATCAGGATTCCTCTTAAGAATTTGGGACTGGGGCCTATATTGTTCCCCCAGAACTGGAGACTGACACTAGAATTTCAGAAAACAATATAAAATAGCTTAATTTATTTATGCCTCCTCTATGTTGTTTTACAAATCATTCTTGGTCAGACTGTGTGGAGTGGTTCTGAATCCAACAGAAGCTCTCTGTGCCACTGTGCCCCTTTCCTGCATATTTTCGTTCAGGAGCAACGTACATTAAAGCTTTATTAATTACTGACTGGCTTTCCCTCCGTAACACTCCACAGAGGACCATTAGTGGTTCCTCACAAACAGCACGTATCTCTAGAAAAGAGCTAAAAGATCCTGTGAGGTAATTCCTGGGCAGTAAACCTATAACAAGAGGAGATTTCATCCTCCCCAGGATCCCCTGACAGCCACAGCTATCTGTGATGTTGATGAGTTTTCTTCATGCATTTTCCATGATCTTAAGGCCCAGGTTAAGGCGCAAGAGAAAGCCTGACATAAGTGTGTAGTGTTGATGCCCATGTTAGGCAACAGTCTGCTTGGTTTCAAAGGCGTCTCCAGAGGCTGATTTAAAGCATTTACATCAGTCTGCTGCTCGAAATCACTGAAACTTGGAGGTAAGTAGCTAATTATAGATGCTGTGAATAGCCCCATCAGTGATCATTTCACAGGACCAAGTGATGTCATGCTACAGAATAGCTTTGCCATCAGTTTGACTAGTATTTCACAAAAAAAAATGCAGGTGGGGGATTTGTGTGTGTGTTTGTTGTAGATTTTTTTGTTTCTTACCATCTCCAGTTCTTCACATAAATGAGCTACTCATTAACCAACTGTTACAACGATGGGTATAAACATTAACCAAAGAAGCGATGAATCTACACACAGATCAACAGCTGTTTGCTAAATGTTCACTTTGATTGCATGTATCTAGTCCTTAGCTGTCTAGTGACTTGTCTTATTGAAAGAAGCATCAGTGAAATCATTCCCCTCTCCTTTGCCTCCGTTTTTCTTAGTGTCCTTTAAATGCCTAGCTATGTTAGGGAGAAAAGGCCCTAGTGCTGAATCTGTTGAGACTGCTATGGAAAATTTTCCCCTGACAGTGTCAGATATGTTATTGAGAGTCCCCCAGATAGCTACAGCATTCTTAAATGGAATACAACTCACCCTTTTCCCCCTTTAATGTGTTAAGCAGACAGGTGGCAACCCATCTGGTGGCAAATTCCTAAGTATTTATATCCTTTAACTCTCAAATGATATGAACAAGTAATAGGAAATGTCATGCACTGAGTATATGAGTAATGTTCCCATTAATCAATCGTCCAAAATAAACTGGTTTATTATGTCTCTTTGTACTATACTGTAGCTATTTGCAGATAGATGTGCTGAAAGAACGAGCCTGATTCTTATCATCTTTGCTCCATGTGGAAATCTAGGAGCAAAATCTCTATCAATTTCACTCATCTTCCGCATCTTTTGTCTGGGCACAAGAGAAATTCACAAATGTAGAATATGACCAAGCTGCAATTGTCTCCTTTCAGCATTTGACTCCCACTTAGATATAACAGTCAACTGAGTATAGAAGCTATGAGGCAGCGCAAATATGCTCCAGAAGAATGAGCTCTTTAGCTCCTCTAAATTAGCAATAAGATCCAGCATGTTTTGGAGACAGTCAGAATTTTGAAAATTAAGTTCAAATAAAAGAAAAGATTTTTGAATTCGTAGTTTCAAGAAAGAACAGTTGATTCACCACTTAAGTTGGTGACTGATGTCCTACACATCAATTCAAAGAATGAAATTGGAATTTGTGAGTTACACTGGAGGTCTCGTCTGTCTCGGCTCCCGATTTTCTTGCGTGACTTCTGGCAGCAGACTACTATTTTTAATGCGTCTGTCACAGGACGTCCAGGAATCCTAGAAAAGTGCTGTCATGTATGTACCTGGAGCAACTCAATGTCTGGTATAGGAGAAAATCTCTGCAAAGAACATGGAGTTCCAGACAGACCGCAGTTGCTGCCAATGTAGCAGATACTCGCTGTGTGGAAATGGTATGTGCAGGCAAACACCCTGGGGCAAATCTATCTGCAACACTTTTATTTCGTGTGTACTGTAGGGCAACACAGGCGTCATCTGTTCAGTACATCTTGGGTCCAAATCCCCCAGTGCCGAGCAATTTGCAGCATCTACGCTTGCCCTCCTCTCAGAACTGAATGTAGGGTCTATGGCCACGTTCCCACCAAAATACACTTGAAGTGCCACAGGTAGCACAGATCTGTTTAAAAGTCTGTTTGAAAGACTAGAATCTCAAACCACTTGAGCACACCTGCGTTAAACAATGAAAACAAGGTAGTCGCCTTACTGATCAGGATATGGTTGTAGTGGTTTGCCCTCAAATGCAAAGTGCCTGAATCAATAATGCTGACAGTTTGTATAAAATGGAGATAATTTCAAAAAAATACAAAGCTCCTTAGCATAATAGACATAAAATACTTAGATGGCTTTGTTGCTTTGTCTTTGCATGGTTTTGGCTTATGCAGTTCACAATCTAGCAGCACAACTGACAACAAACAAGAGAATGGTACAATACAGCCCTTTTGCACCACTCTGGAAGAGCTGAGGAACAGCTGGAAGTAAATATACCCTATGCAGCTACACTATCATCTTATAGACAACTATGGAGAGAGAGGTGAGGGAGAATAAAGCTCTGGTATTTTTTAAAGGTATATTTGCATATGCATTTGTTACTAAGGATTTTGTTGTTGTTGTTGAAGGATTTCATACCTCCATTCCTTCAAGTACTTATAGAGGGTACTGACTCATTTTATTCCAGGGCCTTTTTTCACACGCCTATCGAATGGCTGTAGATGTAATTTGCTACCATAAAAAAGTCCAATTGATAAGCACAACAACTTTTATTGGTCCAATAAAATTCAGAAGCCATGCTGCGTCAAAGGCAAAGCACAGAGAGAGAAAGTAGAGACAGACTCCGAGTGTGTTTTTAACATCCACTGAGATTAATCTGGACCAGTTAAAATACATTATGTATTATCATGTGATTATTGTAGAGTCTCTCTTCAAAATAAATTTAAGATTGTTTGAAAACTTTAACTGTGTACATGTTTCTTCAGTAGTTTTTACAGTATAAATTCATATTTAATAATCTGACTTTATTTTTGTTTGAGCAATAATGTGATCAACTCTGCAATATCCATATTTTTAAAGTACTGACTTATGCCATCCAAACAAAAGTCCTCATGACATAACTTTTCTCATAGAAGTTCAGGCACAGAAATATATACACTGAAATTTCATAATTATGACAGGACTACCTTAATATTTGACAGATAAATTTTCATCCAAAGATCCTGATCCATTGAGATTTCTCAGTATAACATAAGGATATAAGATACAGGAATCATGACTGCCCCCTCTATACCATAAACAATTTAGGTTGGAAGGAACCTCTGGAGGCCAGCTGGTCCTTTCTCCCTGTACGTGGCAGAGCCAACTTTGACATTAAATCCAGCTCCAAAGTTAGATCTAGCTGCTCCAGGCCTTTGCCATTCCAGGACTGATCATCTCCAAGGATGGAAGACCCACCACCACTTTAAGTATCTGTTCAAGTGTTTGATCACCCTCATTGTAAAGGACTCTTTTCTAATATTGGGTGGCAAACATCAACCTAATGACTGCCAAAAGGAGTAACTCCCTCTGCTGCTGGATTAGCAAGCTGAACTGACCCATGTTGCATCACAAAAATGCCAGATCCACACCAGAAACAGAGCATAGGAAACTGAGACAGAGCATTTCCTTTTGGCATCAGCAACCTCTTAGGTGGGCTCAACCAAGCCATCTGCCTGCATCTTCTCAAGCTCTGTACACTCCTGTTGTGGGTAGGGACTGCCACAGACACACATCCATTCACGCTTTCCCTACCGATTGCTGTGCATTCTCGTTCCCACGTTGCCCTTCTCCTCTGCCGTGGTTTAAGCCTTTGCTCATTCACATGCTGTAAACCAAAGGGGTGATCACACTCTTCTTTCACTGACACCCAGCCTACAGCACTTGTGCAACTGCATCCCGATCTCCTGCTGGCACTGTATGGTAAGAAGGTATTTAAAATGAATCACCAGTTATAATAACCATTGGTTTTAAATTGTAGTTGACATCATTTAATTGTAAGTCCTTGTACAAAATAACAGATGAATAAATATTCAATTTCTGCAACTTAGTAATTAGACAGGCTCTTCTAACAAGAACTGCTTTTTCCTTTTATATTCTGAAACTCAAATTGCATCTACCATTTTCCCATAAATGTCTCCACTGACTGGTGCAGAAAATAATCTGTCCTCATATGTTCCTATCTAGGAAGTTCTTCCAAGCTTACACAGTTGCCAAGAAATAATGTCTTGGAAAGTCATGTCCTCTACTTGAAATTCCCCCTCTTAAAAAATGTTCTGCCCTACTTGATTTCATAATATCCCATTTAGATTTTAAAGGGTCATGAAGATGGATATTCTTCAGCATAAGCTTATCTGGAACTCATCACATTTGACTGGTGTCTTGAAACAAATTTTTAATGACTGGAGAGTCAACCAGCCAATTTTATATCTGAGGTAAGTGGGTGCAGCCTCAAATAAGTCAAGAAGTCCTGGGCAGATCTTCACGTGAAAAATAAAACATTAGATTTGCAGCCCTGTGCTTTACCCTCACTGATCTTCTCCCTTTCTTTTTGTAGGCTGAATATAAACCAAGGGTTTAAACATTTTTCATGTGTTAATGATTTTTCTCTCAGCTACAAGGAGAAGAAGTGGCAAACTGCTTTGAAGCAGAAATGTCAGCATGAGATTTTCAGCCCTCCTGTAGAGCTAAAAGAGTTATACCCGTATCTAATACACAGAAACCAGATTGTTCCTTCGTAAGAGAAGTCAAGAAGGCAATACAAAAATAAACGAGTAGTCCTTCACCTCACCTCCACCTTGGAGTTTTGAACTCAGATTGCTACTAAAATAGGCATATTCAAACCTTGCATCCTAAAAAAAAAATAAAAATGACACGCTCTGAAATTTTCACATGCTTCTTTTCCGTGCAACCTGATATTTTCACCTGTCCTTCTCGACAGACTCTGCTGTCTGTTGTTGACAATTGGGCTAGAACCAGACTGACAGCTTTCTGACCAGTGCATTCAACAAAGCAAAACACTCTTCAGAGTTAACAGGGTTTTTTTTTCTTACGAATGTTTTTACTATGAGGCCAAAATATTGATGTTCTGGGTGTTATCCACTTAAAGGTTTATATGAATGAAAGCTTATAAATGCAGGTCATTGTCGTGCTCATGCCTTTCTTTCCCACAGCAACAACAACCAGTAGTTAAATCAATTTTCATTTCACTTTTAGAACTCAATTTTTTTTTCACTTCCATTATGGGTTTGTCTGTCTCTTCCTTTTTTGATATGACAGTCTTTTTATCTATTAAGTTCATTTTAATCATTCCATGGAAGAGAAATCCATCTCTTTCACAATCTATTTGACTAACAATATAGTTCACTTGCATATTCTGCAACACTCAAATTGCATCTTGGATTTAGAAGTAAAATAAACAGCAACTGAATCAAATTCATAGAATATTCATAGGTGTCAGGAGCCACTAAAGGTAGGCAGAATCAACAAAATGGATTAGGAAAAACAGTGAAGACTAAAACCGTCAGAAAATTTCCTCTCCTGTGTACATGTCTTGAAAATAAAAATATTTTAAAATAAATAAATAAAAATAAACTTGCCTTTAGTACTGCAGGTTATTCATTCAGACTTTTAAACAAGTTTCCTAATTGTGAGCTTACTTTAGCCTGCTATCAAGATAGCAGCTTTGCATTTAATGGTTTATATTGATCCAGATTACATTTCACATATCACAACTTCATAACATTTTATGAATGCAGTCCTTTTTAATTAAATCCTTGGTACTCATAAGAAACTGTTACATTATAAGAAAAAATAGGTCTGAAATGTATTTAAGGTTGGTAATTACTATACTCTCACATCATTTAAAGTATTCAAGCAGTTTAAAAGAAGGATATGAATAGTCAAAAACCTCATACGTTTTATGTTGCCCTCATAATAAACACAAATACATTTTAGTTCTGATTCATCATCAGCCACAAACAAAGCATGAGCATACAAAGCTACTCTCTGGTAGTATAAATTGGCATAGCAGCCTGTTAGTTGAGCAATGATGATTTTCACCATCGGTGCCTACAGCCCATTACAAGTTGATTTCAATACAAGTACACCAGCCTACAGACAAGTGAGTAGCCGTGAGTAAGAGCTGACAGAAAGAAGGTGAAGGGGGGTGGGACTATTCTGACAATTATCTTGATTTCTGGAATGTGTTTGTGATTTGTTTTAACGTATCGCCTTTCTGTTGTTTAAATATTTTCTCTTTAGATATATGGAAACATGAGAAATGTTACTAGTTACGTTTCTCGATTGCTGTGGATTTCTCTGAACTTGCTGTTTCTTGAGAACAGAATTTCATTATTCTGTTTCCTGATGACAACATGTTATTATGCTCCTTTTCTGTAAATAATATTTATGATGATCTCCAATTTCAAATGCCTTCTCAAAACTTAATCTTGCTGGTTTACACAGAAGTGGCTTAACCATCAAAATAGCTGGGGTGTTTTTTCTGTTTAAAGATGATTAGGATTGATCAAACGCCCCTAAGCTTTATGAAGCCCATTCATAGAATCAGAAATTATTATTACTTCTTCCTTTTTCTTTTCTCATTGTCTCCTCTTTTTTTGTCTCACTTACAGGCTTTGTGCGTCTAATTGCAAACTAAGCCATCAAACCTTTGTGCAAGTGCTTAATTTTACCAAAAGTGCCTGCTTAGGTGGTAGACAAGGTTACTATTTCTTTTGAGAGACAGAAGAGAGGAGAGAGAGTAGAATGAGTTAGTCATTAGATTTGGAATTTAATAGAATTTCATTCAGTTTTCTGATCTGCAACCAATCAGCTTGCTGTACTACCTTAAATGAATTACTTTATATCAGTAACTCGTTCTTATACCCATAAAACATGAAAACATGGAATCATGAGACTCCTCTGTCCCACAAAAGACTTCTACAAAAAAAAGAGAGTACTTAGATATGACAGAGATAGGCATTGTGTAAATTCTTGTTGGGTAATGGATATTGAATTTATGAAACAAGGAGATGCAGGGAAGCAGACAGTTCATGTTCTCCTTCCTTTTTCTCTGTACTCTGTTTCTCCGCTGTTCTGGTTCCTGTAATTCTCCCTTTCTGTTCCACTGTTCCAAATCATCCACTGTTTTCCTTTAGAGAACAAGAATGTTGCTCCGTCTTGTCTTACATTGGACCCAGCTCAAAAACACGTATGTGCACTGAACCTAGACCTCTCCACTTGCTTACTAACCCCAGCTTGTTTGACTGCTGTCAATCTGGCAGTCCTGGACAAGCTATAGGGAAGTAAAAAGAAACCTACCTGCAGCAACAGAATAGTAGGGCCATTCTTATTTAAGCGTTTTACAGAGGGGAACAGTTTCCCAAGGTCTGATGCACCCATGGAAGGGAGGAAAGGGGAAGATACTGGTTGTGCTCAACTCACTGTTTTCCACTGAGCATGGCTACTCGGCACCTTATGTCTCTGATGCCTGCATTTCTCACACTACTCAAATTCTTCCTCTCTAGAGTGAGCTCTGTGATTTCCCACTGATCTCCATCTGCAAACTCTTCTCTCTCTTCTACTCTTGCCCCACCCTCAGTTCTATATCTTCTGTTCCTACTGGTATCCAAATTCTCATGTTCTTATTGCTGCTCTGCCACAAACCTGTGCTGCTCCGACTGTTGTACCCTGCTGTGGGCAGTGGTATCTAAAAATCTAAAAAAACAAGGCTAGTGGTATCTAAAAATGCTATGAATGTTTCAATGTGGGTATCTGAGCAACCCTTCTATTTTTAAATACCCTGAAGAGCTGTTGGTAGCAGATATGCTCTGAAAGCAGATTAGGCTAAAAACAACCCAGTGCCCCTGAAGCTGTCCGTGAAAAGGTCATCCCCCACTTCCCATCTGCTGACTTGGGTTTCCCCTAATCCATTTCAGCCCAAACAAACCAGTTCAGCTGACATCTACTATTTAAACTGCTTAAGCTACTCTATTTGACTTTGGCTGAAACAAGTTTGGGAGGGATTGCACGAGCAGCCTGCAGGTAGGTATGAGAGGTGATGGCGTTTGGCAGAAGACAGCCGTGGCGGCCACTGGGAGCTGTTGGGAATGGTAACCTCTTCAGCAATCCCACTTCAGCCTGTGAAGGAAGTGAGCACCCGCAAGGGGCTTTTAAAGCACGGTAAATTTTGTGCATCGAATTCAATTCTCACTTATTTCGCAAGAGGTTCCTCTGGCAAACCACTCCTCTCCACTGCGCAGAAAACATGATGACATTACTCATGCTGTCATTCATCTTTCCCCTGTTTAATCACTGCTAACTGATTAACCAAGTGAAGTGACACAAAATACATTATCTGCAAAAGGAACAAAAAGCTATGCCAGCTTTTATGAACAAATAAAGAGAAACCTTTGTAAACAAGGTGCATAAACTCCAGCTCTTGAAAGTACCCGCCTATTTCCCCTCCCAGGGCCCAGCAATAGGGGCAGTGAGGGGTGAGACACAGCTGTGCCCTCCAGGAGCAGGACATGAACTGGTAGGAGACACGGGAGGGTGTCAAAGTTCAAGTGCTCTTACATAGCCTGCTGGATAGCCACCAGAATGCCTTTTGCCCTTGTTTTACCCCTTATGGACACATCAAGTCTTCTTTCATGAACTTGATAAGAAGACACAAGAAAGAGATGCTAACATCAACACTTTCGGTACTGCTTTGCCAAAAAGGGGCAGTGAGTGCTGGGGCCAAAAAAATCAATTGCCAGAAATATAGCAAAATGCTTTTCATAGAACTGATGGACTTGGGGAGGGAAGGTCAGCAGCCAGAGACAGCCGGAGAGCCAGGCAGTCCCTCTCCCAGATTGTTCAGGTGTCAACCAGACTAAGGCCTGACTCTCCCCCCGTTTTGTGTCTGCAGTTCAGATCATTTCCACGAGCCTGCTGTCTGAGGGGTAGGGAGGAACAAAAGGCTTCCAAGGAAAAAAAAAGTTAAGGTGGAGTTTGACATGCAAAGAAATTACTGCTCTTTTATGAGTGACCACCTGCCAACGGAGGCATGTCAGCTGCCAAGACGTGCACGCTTTGCCCCTTGCAAACAGGAGGTAAAGGACATGGCCACTAATCTCAATGAACAGAGGTCAGAATCTGCCGTGTTTGAGTCCTCCAGGCTCCTTCCTTTGTGTCTTCAGGTTAGCAATCAACTTGTACAGTTTCTCCCAGATCAGACTTGTCAGCTCAAGCTCAGCTGAAAATAAAAAGTTATTCTTAGTATTAACTTCAACCGACAGGAGTTAGTTGGGGTATATCACTGTGGTTTAGTCACACTTTTTATTATAGTAAGAAAAAATAATCCTGACTGTATTGAAAAAGCTTTAATTTACTGCCCTAGACTTTTCTGTATGCATCCTTTCATTCAGGTAAAAATAAAAATATTCCAAAAAGATCGTAAGTATTTTTTATTCTTAGAGTTTTACAGCGGGGAAACTTTCTCAGTCACCCAATTAAATAAAAAAACCCCAAAAGAACAGTTATGTAAGGTGTTACCAAGTTGAGACGAAAAAAGAGAAGAGAGAATTGAACCGTCCTTCCTCACCATGCGGCCTTCTCCGCTGCTCCCCACTTCTCATTGTGAGGATAACCATGCTGGAACTATTTGTTCCTGCACTTCTCTAGTCTGAATGAGCTGGGGCACTGGCTGTCGCGTTGAGTTTCTCTGGCATGCTCTCCAATCCCCTTTGTCAAATTGGGTCAGTTCTAGCTCTGCTAACCAGCAGTTAATTGTGCAGACTTTAGATATTGTGGGAGGTTTGGGGGTTTGCAAAAGACATCTTCAGGGCCACCAGTTAATTGAGACAAAAAGGCAAAACTGCCTTCAGCTGCTATAAGACAGATGTGCAAAACAGTGAATGTACTGACGTGAATTGCTGTACCACTGCTTTTGATCTTTCTTTTGTCATTGTCTTATGGAGACTGGGCTTCTCGTAGGACTTCTCTATCCCCTGCACGCACTGTGCTGCCTTGCAGAGAGCATGGCTGTTAAATATGAGTGCCAACAAGGCTTCCTCATGAGAGACAGCTCACAACTCCTTAATGCTGGCCTTTTTGTCAAGGTGGTTCTTGGTCAGTTTTGCCAGAACAAAGCCCACAACCATATAATTTGTTCAGCTTCCCAAAACACCAACCACACAAGCTGTTTTACAGTGAGTGTGCCTTTCCCAAGGTGCTTCATTTGAAGAGAGCCCCCAAGAGTGTAAGGACCCCTGTGATTACTTCTTTTTCTCATGCTGTCTTCCAAGGGTTTGTGGCACAAGGATTTGAAAGCCAGTGGAGGAGACTGATCAGAGTTTGAATTCTGATGCATAAGATGTCCTGCTTGCCTGGCAGTGCTGGCAGTTCTCCTCAGTGACAGTGCCTGTGAGGGTGATGCCTCTGAGGGAGAAAGAGGGCTGCAGAATATTCTGATGTACCTGGAAGAGGGATGCGTAAGACAGACAGGACCTATCAAACCTCAGAAGGATGTATCTTGCTAGTTAACTTTGGTACTAGCCAGAACAGACACATCTGATAAAATAATTATATTTCTGTGTATTTCTTTAGATTTTACTTTTGCTTTCCTCAAATTATTGTTTTAGATGTGTTTTTTAGTGCTTTTTTTATTTAACAAGGTTATTTCAAGGTTGAAGGCCCTCAATGTGCCGTGTAGCCACAGCCATGGGAGTGCCAACAAGGTTCTTCACACACATCGAGCCATGCAGGAAGATTTGATGCCTTAACACTTCAATGGTTTGGCATGAAACCACACAGCATTACTTCTATCACAAAATCACAGAATAACCTGAGTTGGAAGGGACCCACAAGGATCATCGAGTCCAACTCCTGTCCCTGCATAGGACAACCCCAAAATCTACACCATATGTCCAAGTGCTTCTTGAATATTGCCAGGCTTGGAGCCATGACTACTTCCCTGGGGAGCTGTTCCAGTGCTCTACCGCCCTCTGAAAGACCAAGGCTGCTCATTTGGGCACTGAAGGCCCTTTAGCTGGCAGCACCAAGTACAAAGATGCTTGACTGTGGACTCAGGGAGAGAAGGCTGCCAAGGAAGAGGTGTCATATCGCAGTGCATGCCCAGCAAGTCCCACAGTGCTAGGTCTTCTTGAGGCAGGACAGCCTCTATGGAGAGGCACTGGAACAGCTGCCCAGGGAGGCGGCTGAGTCATCATCCCTGGAGGTCTTTAAAAGATGAGTAGGATCACAGAATCACAGAATGACCTGAGTTGGAAGGGACCTACAGGGATCATCATTGAGTCCAACTCTTGCCCCGGCATAGGACAACCCCAGTGCTCACACTGTGTGTCTGAGGGCATTGTCCAAATGCTGCATGAATATTGTCAGGCTTGGTGTGACTGATTCCTTGGGAGCTGTTCCAGTGCTCCACCACCCTCTGGATGAAGAACATTTTCCTAATATCCAGCCTACACCTCCCCTGGCACATCTTCCTGCCTTTCCCTCGGGTCCTGTCATTGGTTACCAGAGAGAACAGATCAGCGCCTGCTCCTCCTCCTCCCCTTGTGAGGAAGCAGTAAACAGCTGTGAGGTCCCCCCTTAGCCTCCTCCAGGCTGAACAGACCAAGTGACTTCAGCCTCTCCTCATATATTTTCTCCTCTAGGCCCTTCACCAGCTTTGTGGCCTCCTTTGGACACTCCCCAGTAGCTCAATATCCTTTTTATACTGTTGACACCCAAAACTGCACCCAGTACTTGAGGTGGAGCCTCACCAGGGCAGAGCAGAGCGGGACAATCACCTCCCTCGCCCGGCTGGTGATGCCACATTTGATGCACCCCAGGACATGGTTTGGCCCTCTTGGCTGCCAGGGCACACTTTTGGCTCATGTTCAACTTGCTGTTGACCAGAATCCCCAGATCCCTTTCCACAGGGCTGAAGAGGTGCTCGGGGGGGTGGTTTAAGTAATGGGCAGGTACAGTTGGACTCGATGACCTCAAAGATCTTTTCCAACCCAGCAATTCTATGATTCTATGATTGATTTGGTGTGAACGTTGGGGTTGTCCTGCGCAGGGACAGGAGTTGGACTCGATGATCCTTGTGAGTCCCTTCCAACTCAGGAAGCCCTGTGATTCCACGAGTCCCCGACTATGAGCGGGGATGCGGGGGTGCCGGGGATGCGGAGAGCGGGCGGGGGGCGGGGAAGCGGCTCACTTGAATGGCTCCGGGGCCCCGGCTCCTCCCAGGGGCCGGCCCGGTGGCTGCGGCGGGAGGCCAGGAGCAGTGGATGCGTGTCCGCCCCTCCGGTGACAGCCTGGCACGGAATGAGCCCCCCCCCCCCCCCCGCCACCGCCAAGCCTCCGCCAGCCGGGGCTGCGCGGCGGCTGCCTCCGTGTCCCCGCAGGGATCCTCTCTCCCCGCTCCTCCTCTTTCTCCTTTTTCCCCTCCACCTTCACCCCCCAGCTGAGTTCATTCACTGGGATTGGTTTCAAATGACGCCATCGCTTTATTTTTACACCAATGACCTCATCCCAGCAGCTTGAAGTTTACTGACCAGCAAAAACTCTTCTTTTCTCCTCTCGCTCGCTCCCCTCCTCGTCCCCTTCGCCTCCTCTGCCTGTTTGTTTGAAATCCTTTGGGTCCTTCTGCGAACCGAAGGCTTTAAAACAAAAAACCCCACCCCACCCCTCCCCAAAAAACCCCAAACATCACCAAGCCCCAAACGTTCTCTCCCTTTCGCCGAGCTTTTCAGTGCCTCCCTCTCCCCCTATCACTGTCCCCTTTTAATTTTCTCAAGCCATCCCGGGCTGGGGGGGGAGGAGAAGGAGGAGAAGGGGGGTGGAAAACTCCAAATGTTTCCTTTTTCTTCTCCTCTCCACCCCCACCTTCACGCTTCCCCCTTTTAAAAAGCAGAATAGGGTTTTTCCTGATTTCTTCTGTTTTAATTTAGGTTTGGATTTATTATTATTATTAATAAAGAAGAAGGAAAAAGAGGAGCTTTCAGAGCAGCTGGGAAGAGACAAAGTTGTTTCAGGCGGAGAGGCTGGTGGCAACAACTTTTATCCCTACCGAGGGGACAGACAGACAGGAGGCTGAAGCAGTAAGTGCCCGGAGGAGAGCAGGGTCCCCTCGCCCGGGGCTGCTCCGTGGAAACCAGCCCGGGAGGGGTGCGGGGCAGGGCTGGGCGGGGAGGAGGAGGAGAAGGAGGTGGAGGAGGAGGTGGAGGAGGAGGGAGCCTTCCCTCCTCCCGCATGCCCTTCCCCGCCGCCCCCTCACCTCGGGAGGAGAGAGCCCGCAGCGGACAGGTCGCTGCCCCGGCCCAGGCGGGCTCCGGCCGCTACAGCACGGTGGTAAGGAACGAGGGGAGAGGGGAGGGGGAGACGGTACCGGCTCCGGCACCGGCATCGGCACCGGGACCGGCATCACCCTGCTGCCCGCGGCGGCTCCTGCATCTTCCTCCCCCTCCTCTTCCTCGGCCTTTCCTTCCTCACCTCCCGATATCCACCTGCCTCTTCTCGTGACGGCGAGGGCCGAGCCGTTCGTGCGGGGCAGGCTGGGCGCTGGGAAGCGACGGGCAGGGGCGCCGAGCCCCCGCAGCCGGGGTGCGCGGGGAGGCTCTGTCCTGCGCGGCTGCGGCTCCCAGCTTAGGAGCCAGCGCTGTCTCCCGGCGCGCTTCCCTCCTGCTTACAAACGGCCGAGGATGCTTTAAAGGGCTCCCGAAGAAACGCTGGAAGTTCTGCCTTCGGCTTGGAAATCGCTGAAATTGAGGCAGATGACAAAATGGAGGGCTGCCCGGGGGCAGAGCGTAGCGTTAACCTGGTGCTGCGTCCTTGTGAAGCTGTAACTCGGGGCTGGCACCGGTGCCCGGCCTGACAGCTCCCCTCGACAGACTCGATTCCTCTTCCCTCCCTGCAGAAGCAGCAGGGCTGAGGAGCTGCGCGCACATCGGTGCGTGCCGGACAAGGTGTATGGGATGTGCCTGTTGCAAAGCCTGACCAATGGGTAAGGTCTTTCAGTGGCCAAAACCCCCATTTGGTCCGATGTCAGATGAGAAGCTGTTTAGTTCTTGGGTTTTTCTCGGAAAAGAAAAGCCAGGAGAACTTACTTTCTTTTATTATCGCTTCAGCTGGTTGACACAGAAAATCGATCTTTCAGTTTTCCTTCAAGTGAAAGGGTGTAGTCGTAACGGGCCGTATTGTCTGACCTATGACTAACATTTTTTTTATTCAAACACTCAGTGTATACCCAGCAGAATAAATAGATCTGTGCTTGTTTTGAAAGCTAAACCCAGAATGAACTGTTTCTCCTTGTAAGGATGTGTGTTGGGGTTCTTAAAAGAAAAAAAAAAAAACAACAAAACAATGAAAACCCCAAAATGATTTTGTAATCCTTGCTTTAAGATTTATGCTATTCCTGGCAGCATGTGGTTTGTTAGATACAGAGTTTACAAAGTCACAACTGACCAAACAGGAGTTCGTTTAGACTCTTGTGTTTTGAGGGGAGGTGGAAAAAATAGTATGTCTTATTTTCTTTTTATGGTGTTTATCCCACTGCCCATTGGAGATTGAAGCATTCATCATGGTTGTTTATATTGGTTGTTTAGGGGTTTCTATGTGAATGTGGAGCAAGTATGCAATGGGGGGGTGTAGGCTTATTTTTAGCCTTAATTTTTAATGACAAAAAGATACAAAGAATAGTGATACTCAGTAGTAAATCCCGCATCTACTGAGTATGCTTATTAATAGTTTAGGAAGGAATCTATAAAAAATGTCTGAGGTGTAATAAATTCTGGTCATTATGCTTGTTTAATCCAACAGTGCTTCAGTATATCTTAATACACAATTTCAAAGTCTCTTTTTAAGTCAACAAATAAGTAAAAGCAGCATAGAAGGTGCCAGTTCTTGTGCTAGTAGAGGTGGGAGCTGCAAAATGCTGTATGGTTTAATACATACTCAAAGGTCCAGCAAGCCCAACCAAGCATTTAAAAACACATCTTGTGTAAAGAGACATAAATACATTCCTGCTCCAGTAGGTCTGGGTTTGTTAACTATATGGCAGATATAATGGAACAAAATCACAGCAGAAAAACTTCTGCAGGAAAGTGAGCTTAATTTATCTTTGTTTCTGCAAAATGCACGCTCTTCTTTCAGTGAAGGCAGCTTGCCCAGCAAGGATGTTTGCTTTTAGCTAGAATAGCTTTAACTGACCATAGGAACGGTATCGGCAGAAGCTGTGCAGGAATGTGTTAACTGGATTTGCTAGGAGCTTTATCTCCCAAGCCAGCACCAGCTCCTCTGGGGTCTGTGCCAGCCCTTAGCCTGTGGGAGGAGTTGTGGTTGTATCTGCCATGTGCCTGTGCACCTTCCTTGGCAAAATGACTCTGCCCTGGGTGTCCCGTGCCTTTGTATTCACTGCCAGCAGCTGGAGACGCTGCAAATGAAGTTGTATGGAGTCACTAGAGACTGGATGGTGGGATGGGTCAGCCACTCTTCTGCCTTTAAGATGAGCAAGTGATCCGTGGAGGCCTTAAGAAGCCCTTAGAGGACAAATTCAGACTCTCTTCTATGTCTCTGTAGGAGATGCCAAATAGGCAAATTAGCCACTGATTTTTGTTGCTTGCATTGGTCCTCAAGTGAGCTGTGCTTTAATGCATTGTGAGTTAAAGCTTGCGTGCAGGGCAAGAGCCATGCTCAGTCACTTATCTTTTCAAAGTTCGACTACGTAATTCCCCGACCTATTCAGGAATAGCCACTGTTTTCAAAGTACAAATGTTGCAAGAAATACAGTAAGCGCAGTTGAAACATTTTTTACCTCAAGAAAAAAGAGGCAGGGTGATGACTTTCACTTTATAGTATGTCTGTTGAATTTTCTAAGACATTTCTTTCCTTTAAAGCAGTCAGGAAAGCATCATGGATATTCTTCAAGTGCTGACAATCCTTAATAGACAGATGGTGTAGAGTAGTTACTGTCAAAGGATGAGGTGTGGAAGGATTGACACATCCCGTCCTTTTTCACTTTTATTTCAGCCCTGGGAAGGAGCCTGGATTTGGCCTATGAATCTGTCTCTGCAGATTTGTTGTTGTGCTCATCAAATGTTTCTTCAGGGCGTACATGGCCTCTACTTTTTGCATGAATCAAAAGCCATAGGTGATGGGTGGCCTTGTGATGCGTATCAGGGTATTTACCTGGACTAAAGCCAGCATTTAACCGAAGACCAGGAGTCATTCTCGTGGAGGTGAACTGAACACTGTAACTTCAGGCTACTTCCTAGTCATTACTTGAGGGACTCAGTCCTCAGGGTTTTCTTTATCATTAGAATAGTAGTATCACCACCCTGATGGAATGCTAACTGAGATGAAACTGGCTCTGGAGCAAGGCTGGAGGCTGAGATGCCCTGTGCTGCTGTGGTGCTGCTGCCGACTGAAGATGACTGTGGGAACAGGGAAGTTCAAATCACAACTTCTCTCCTTTCTTGGACCTGATCTTTAGATTGGTACTAGCCTGGCAGTTCCAAATATGCAGTCTCCGCTATAGCTATTCTGTAGCTTCCCATAACACCTGCAGGAAGCCAAAACTATGCATTAAAGGTAAAGTTTGGCATCTTAATTTCTCTGTTTGCTTACGGAAAGGGCCCATTGACAGCTGTCACGGTCTACAGTGGAGATGATGTTGGCCACCGGTGAGTTACTATTCCTCACCAGTCAAAGAAAATCTACATTTAGGGTGTGTGTATCACAGTATCACAGTATCGCAAGGCTGGAAAAGACCTTTGAGATCATCGAGTCCAGCCTGTGACGCAACACCTACTCATCGTCTAAACCCTGGCACTAAGTGCCTCATCTAATCTCCCTTTAAACACCTCCAGGGACGGTGACTCCACCACCTCCCTGGGCAGCGCATTCCAATGGCCTCTCAGTAAAGAACTTTTTCCTAATGTCAAACCTAAACCTCCCCTGGCAAAGCCTGAGACTGTGTCCTCTTGTTCTGTCGCCGGTCACCTGAGAGAAGAGACCAACCCCTGTCTGACTACAACCTCCTTTCAGGCAGTTGTAGAGAGCAATAAGGTCTCCCCTCAGCCTCCTCTTCTCCAGGCTAAACAGCCCCAGCTCCCTCAGTCGCTCCTCACAGGGCTTGTGCTGCAGCCCCTTCACCATCCTCGTTGCTCTCCTCTGGACGCACTCCAGCATCTCAACATCTTTCTTAAACTGAGGGCCCAGAACTGGACACAGTACTCAAGATGCAGCCTGACCAGTGCCGAGTATAAGGGGATGATGACCTCCCTAGTCCTGCTGGCCACACTACTCCTGATGCAGGGCAAGATACCATTGGCCTTCTTGGCCACTTGAGCGCACTGCTGGCTCATGTTGAGTTTCCTGTCCACCAGCTCTCCCAAGTCCCTTTCTGCCTGACTGCTCTCCAGACACTCTGTCCCCAGCCTGTAGCTCTGCATGGGGTTGTTGTGTCCAAAGTGTAGAACCCAGCATTTGGACTTGTTAAACCTCATGCTGTTGGAGTCAGGCCATCTCTCCAGCCTGACAAGGTCCCTCTGTAGGGCCCTCCTACCCTCCAGCAGATCGACACTTCCTCCCAGCTTGGTGTCATCCACAAACTTGCTAATGGTGGACTCAATCCCCTCATCCAGATCATCAATGAAGATATTAAACAGGACCGGGCCCAACACCGATCCCTGGGGAACACCACTAGTGACCGGCCGCCAACTGGATGAGACACCATTCACTACCACTCTTTGGGCTTGGCCATCCAACCAATTCCTAATCCAGCACAGAACATTTCCGTCCAGGCCACGGGCTGACAGCGTCTCCAGGAGTCTGCTGTGGGAGACAGTGTCAAAGGCCTTGCTGAAGTCCAGGAACACCCACAGCCTTCCTCTTGTCCACCAGGCGAGTCACACGGTCATAAAAGGAGATCCGGTTGGTCAGGCAGGACCTGCCCCTCCTAAGTCCATGCTGGCTGAGCCTGATCTCTCCCTCATTCTGCAGGTGCCGCATAATTGCACCCAGGATTATCTGCTCCATCATTTTACCTGGAACCGAGGTCAGACTGACAGGTCTGTAATTATCTGGATCGTCCCTACGGCCCTTCTTGTGGATGGGCATCACATTGGCCAACTTCCAGTCATCTGGGACCCCTCCAGGGAGCCAGGACTGCTGATAAATGATGGAAAGCGGCTTAGCAAGCTTGTCTGCCGGCTCTATCATCACCCTAGGATGGATCCCATCTGGCCCCATAGGCTTATGGGGATCCAAGTGGCTCAGCAGGTCTCTAACTTCTTCCTCCTGGATGACAGAGGGGCTCTGTTGCACCCTGACCCCATCCAGCGCTTCAGGAGATCAGTTATCCAGCGAATAATCTGCCTCAGTGCTGAAAATGGAGGTAAAGAAGGCATTAAGCACCTCAGCCTTTTCCTCACCTTTAGTTCTCTGTTTCCCTCGACATCCAATAAGGAGTGGAGGTCATTGCTGCCCTTCTTTCTGCCATTAATATATTTGTAAAAACACTTCTTATTATCCTTAATAGAAGTGGCCAATTTGAGCTCCAACTGGGCTTTTGCCTCCCTAATTTTATTCCTACACGACTTAACAATATCTTTGAACATAACCTGACTTACCTGCCCTTCTTTCCAAAGGCGATGACACCCTCTTTTTCTCACTTAGCTCCTTACTCATCCAGGCCGGCCGTCTGCCCCTACGTCTCGTCTTATGGCACATCAGGACAGCCTGCTCCTGTGCCTTCAGAATTTCATTCTTGAAGTACACCCAGCCTTCCTGGACCCCCTTGCTTTTAAGGGCTATTTCCCAAGGCACGCTCCTGACTAGTTCCTTAAATAATCCAAATTATTGGAGGACGAGAGGGAATATGGGCGTGAGTTCAAGGCCTTGTGTTTCTTTTTTCTGTGCTATGTGGTTTACTGCTGCACCAAGACTGACCTACTCAGTGTTGGCGCTGGAAAGGCTGGCAGCTTTCCACGTTATGTCCCTATAAAATGCTCCTGCAGCCAAAAAGAACCCCAAAATTAGTAACCAGGCAGGCTAGGAAAGAGGGGAAATAGTGTTGCCTCAGTGACGGGATGTTTGGTGTGGGGATGCAAGATGATCTCTTCTGCCACGGACCTTCCCGAGGTCCTGTGCTGCTGCTTTTCTGCGCTTGCACTATCCAAAGCTATGAACTTTGTGCTGCGTGAATGTATGAAAGGAACTGCTGAAACGAGGTCCTCCTTTGTGAGGAAGTCAGTTACCTCTGCTTGTTCTTGGTCACAGTGTGAGCCGTACGTCGCCAGTAACTTACACAGCTTGTCTTTAACGTGATCTTGGAACTAATTTTGCCCTGTGCAGTACAAGTTTTCACCCTGTTTTTCAGAAACTGGGATCAGTTACTTGCACAGACCTCCTTAAATTTGAGCTCTCCTTTGGTTTCAAGCTGACATTATAAATTTGTTTAGCAAATAAAGATACACTAGTGGAGGTGTGCAGAGGCTTTCATTACTTGAGAATAAATGTAATTTTTTTCTTCCCTGAGATCCTTTTCCATGCTGTCCAGAGGGATAGTCTGCTAAAATAGTATGAAAGTTTTTCTTCATAAAATCATCTGTATCCCATTGCATTAGTTTGGCAGAAAACTGTAACACACGGTTTCTAATATTGAGACTAAAACAGTGTTACCACTTTTCATTGTGAATCACTTGATTTTTCTTTACTATAATAATCTATTAATTGAGCCTGTTTGTTGACTAAATAGAATATCAGTGGCATGTACAAATACTCTCTTTTTTGACATCCTTGCCTGCTTGTCTAATGTTTTTTTTATGTTACTGAAGGCATTGTGGGAGGCAAAAAGATGTGTCTGAGTGTCTAATGTAGCAACACTGGAACGAGAACTTTACAGAGAGCGTAGAATGAGGAGGACAACAGAGACTAATTGTATGAAATTCCTTTTATGCACACGTTCTTGAGTTTGAATAACTAGTATGTATTCAGCCTGCTGGATTAGAAGGCTTTGGCTCTGCATGTGTAGCATAGATGTTGCTCTTAAAATAGGAAAGCAACTCTCCCTCCCCCCACATTATTCCGAATAAAATTGATTCGGTATTGCAGTTTGCTCCTACTGAACCCCTAGTAAAGCTGTTTAAAGGCTAAATAATTTATAACATTAGGGGTATAAACACCACACTTCTAATAGCCCAGGTGTTGGGTTTGCTTCTTGATTGCTAGGTATAAGAATCATTCACCTCAGACTTTAAAGACTTGAATCCCATGTCAGGACTTGGGTTTCTACCCGAAAGATGGTTCTTGCAGGGGAGTGACTTTTTTGATAGTACGCATTTCACTAAATTGATATGGCCTCTTTAGCATGGACACCATCCATCTTCTAAATACCATCTTCTGAATACATACAGAGAGTCTGAACTACACTTCAAAGGTTTTCTCTCAGCGTGCCATCCCACTACTGAAACAAGCCTTAATTTCAAGGGTGGGTCGTAAGCACCAAGAGTATTTGCCTGAAGAACAGGCAGGAGATTACTTTCTGCTCATTGTATTAGTGCTATCTGGAATAAGTCTAGCATCTATCATCTATGCAGTTCCCACAAGGATTTTGTTACAGGTGGGAACCTGCTTACGTGTTGGGATTTCATACCTGGTTTCTTTAAAAATTATGCTGAGGACTCAGTGTTTGCTCTTGGTTTCCAGCTCTGCTGTGTCTGACAGTTTCATGAGTGTCTGAACTCTGGAGAACTGGGAAGGGAACAAAGCTGAAGGGGAAAGAAGTTTTGTGTTACATGTGTCTCTTCTAACCCCATTATACTCAGAAGTGCCTTTCAAAAATAAAAGAATTTAAGAGAGGCCTCTTACTAGGAACAATTGGGGAGCAAACAGAGTAACCTTCATCTTTCCTTCAAGAAGGATTCATAAAGATTTTACGTTTTTAAGCAAGGATAAAGGATATTCCAGCAAGAGTTGCATTGAGTTGACACGTTGTTGTGTCCAAATAAGTCTGAAAGTATACACTAGATTCAATCCAGATTAGCACAAGGTGAATGGTGTCACCGCTCTAATAGGGCTCCCTCTGCCTGTCCAAGGCAGGTGCGCTGCAAATGGAGAATGGGCTGGGAAAAATCTCTTCCCATAGTCTGTTTGGAGCTCTGCATTGATGGGAGGTCTCTTCTCATAGCAACAAGAGCCACCTTCTCCTTTCTGCCAGGCTACTTCCATGTCATTTCAATTTCCTAGAACAGGTTTTACACAGCCAGCGCTCTGAGGCCTTGCTGAAGAGAGGTGATGAGGGAAGACATGGCAGCTGAAAGCAACCAGGCTCCCTCGTTATGAGAGCTGGTAACCTTCATGTTCTCCTGGCTAGTAAGGCTTGTTTGGGGAATGTTTAGACAAACTAATAAAGCTGTTGGTACTTGTATTTCTGCTACCTTGTGTCTTTCTCACTATCTTCCTTTTTTTGCCTTTGGTTTCCTTTCTCTTGCATGTAACTTTTCATCTGAATATGTATGGTGACACATATTTCCTGGTCAGTGGAGTGAGCGCTCCTGTCCAGCTGGTGAAAATCCCTGGCATCTCATGGTTGGCACCTTGTGAACATGCTGTCAGCTTCTCATTCTGCTTGTTAGGTGATTCATGTTTGGATCCCATCCAGATGACAAAGCCTGTTTCCTCAGTGTGGCTCACTTTGCCTGTCTGCTGTGATTTTGAGGTGGACCTATCTGAAGATGCCTCAAAAATCTGTTTATCCAGCCCAGACATGATTGTATGAGTAGCTTATTTGTTGCCTGTTTCCTCTCAAAGCATTAATGAAAGAAAGGTAACTCCTTCAAGCATGAAATGGATGAGAAAGAGTAGTAATAAAAGTGCAAATCTCCAAGATGTAAGGACAGTAGAAGAAAGTGTCAAAATTAACTATCATTGCACATTTTCCCAAGATGCTCTTTCCATGAAGAGACCGCATCTTTCCACCTGCTCAAACTCACAGAATTGAATGTTTTTCTCTGACTGAGACTTGCATGACTTGTCAACTGTCCTACAAGTGTGACCTGTTCTGGAACGAGGAAACGTGTAGCGTCTTTTTCCCCGCTCCCTCACATATGGTTAAACCTGGAGAAAACTGTGGAGGAAGCTCAGGCACGCTGTTCCTCTGACAGCCTTCTGCAAATACAAACTATGAATGACCATTGCCTTTCACGGGTGAAAACAGAACTGGCAATGCCTTTATGCACTTTATTTAATGGCATAGTGAGCAAGCACATTAGCTATTTTTATTCAAATGCCCAGACATAAGCCAGTATGGCAAAGTGGCTGCGAAATGTCTGCATAGCTGAGTGAAAATACAGCTGCTGTTTAACGCTAAATCTTTTTCTTTTAGTTACAGGATTTTGAGAGGGTTCCACAAGTGATCGTCTAATCTTTCTGACTGAACTGTGGTGAGGATTTTCAAGACTTTGCATAAAAATAGGCAGAATGTTCTTTTCGGTTGGTGATTTTGTCTGCTGTTTCAGTCCACAATAAGGAGGTAATGCAATAGGGGGATAGGTGGGTGGGGAAGGAGAGGGGCTGATTCAGGTTACAGGTTCAGGTCTTGTGCTTTCGGGGAGCTTCCGGACTATCTGTCCTTGTGTGCTGCTTGGTATCAGGGACAAAAAATGCTGAGTACAGTGACACTGTTAGCAAATGCTAGTGCAGAGAGAGGCAGTGTTTGTTTTGGGAATTTTTAAAGGCTGCCAAGTCCTTCGATGGTGGTTTTTCCTCTTCCCCCCCCCCCCCCCCCCCCTTTTCATTTAGGAGGCTGTCTACTTTGGCAGAAAAATTGCTTTCATGACTTGAGGAATAATTTAAAAAAAAATTCAAGGCGATGCTGATGATTTTAGTCTTTGAATATTTCAAATCCAAAAACTTATGTTATGGATTAACTTGGGGAGGATGTTGAATACTTAATTCTTTTTTTGTGTACATGCTCAGCAAATAGTACTACCTCAGTATTGACATGCATGGTCTCTGGTTCAATTTTGGTTTTAAAGAAAGAAAAAGAAAGAAAACAGAACTTCAAGCCTGCGATAGATGTTAGAGGTCCTAAGAAAAAACATTTAATATTATGTTTTCCCTGGCTTGGAACCTGCCTGGTACTTGAATAGCTGTCCAGTAGTAGCACATTTTTGTCTACCTTTGCCTAACTGAATTATGAAGTACACTTACAAAAATCTTCTTGTTATATCCAGTTATACCACAGTAAGGCATTTCTTTATTAATATTTGGCCCAAATGGTGATACTGCTTTTCAGTACATTCAAACATCATTCTTACCTAGCTATTTATTACTCATTTGCCTGTTTTTTTCCGTTTATGTTGGGAAAGTGAGAATCTACAAGTGTAACTTCCCCATTGAAAGGCCTCTCCCTTTCAAACGTCAATTGTTATACATGAAAACACAACTGGAGAATTCTACATATTGCTAGAAAATAGCATTACATTTTTTGGACAGGTGGCATGGGACAGGCATCAGGTAGATCAGCTGCCTTGGGACACGATGAAGGTAAAGCAATTAAACCATCAACATCTAACTACATCTTTTGGCTTCTCCACCAGTGGTAAAACAGGCCTCCTTGAATTCAGAATTTTGCAGAATTAGTTCTGATTTATATTTAAATGGTTAACTTGAAATGCATGCAGTACTGTCCTCTATTGTCTGTGGACAGAGCTGCAACACTTCTGTTTTCACTCAAAATGTGGATAAATTGAACTGCAGTGAAAAAATATTCAAACTTTCCACTTTCTGGAGCTGAAGTTTCAAATGATACGTCCAGTTTCAAAAATTGTGTAGTATTAGGGGCAACTTTTGCCATTGAAAATACTGCCAAAGGGAGGTGTATGTAGGATAAAACTGGAGAGAGAGAAACAACAGGGAAGAAAAGAAAAGAAGTATTGATCAGCTGTTGAAAAAATATACCATTTAAAAGGGAAGAAAATAAGAAAGATTCAACAGAGGGAAAAAAAGAAGAAAAATTCTGCATTAGTTGCACGTGAAAATGAGCCTATTACATCACAGGAAACGTAATTCTAATATGACAACAGGATGGGATCATTCCACTTTGGATAGTAACACTAAGCTTGTAGTAGTAGATAACGAAAGTGTTTTTTTCTATGTGTATGAGGAAAAGCCATCTGAGAGGCTGACTGTATCAGGTCTGACAAGTTATAGGAAGTACTGGGAAAGATATAGCCTCATTGGGTTCATAGGAGTAAATACCATTTATGCATCTAGAAAATATGTTCTAAAGATTGCTAAACATTAGCGAGTTGTGCATTTTGTCTTTATAAGTCTGTATTTTCATTTATAATTCTTGTAACTAAAGATACATGTTAGACACTAGAAATGCTGGCTGTTGGAAGAATAATATTGCATGGATTTGTGCATTTGGTCTTTATTGCTATGCATTTGTACAATAAATATTTAAGAACGAGTTCACTTTTAAAATGTTGTGTAGACTTGGTTGATAAACCATATCTTCATGTCTGAAATTTGTAAGATTCGGAGACTTTTGCTTCGAATAGCATGCTCCTGAGTCCACGTAAAGATGTGTCTTCCAATGCATGGTGGGAAGGATTGGGAAAATGATCTGTCTGAACTCTTCTGTTGTGAGCTGCTGTTTTTCTTCAAGCTACTAGCAATTTATTGTTGGCTTTTTTTTAACTGGTTTTCTATGTAGCTGTTCTAGATGGAGGAGAAGCTTTTATCTTTAAAAACCCAGAAATTGGCAAATACTGTGTTTGCTTCTAGAACATGTCTGGTTCAAGAGGCTGATGTGCTCTAACCAGATTGCAGGTATAAATATACCAGCTTCCCCAAACCCCTGCTATTTGTCTTCTGACATGTTTGGATTATGATATGTGCCAGGTGCGAGTGCTCCATAAACACAACTAGTCAGTGCCACAAGGAGATTAAACCTACTAAAGAAAACAGAATGGTAATCCAAAGGCTATTGATAAAGTATCTTTCTCCAGCTGTGCTAGTAAAAAATGTTACTGAGTCCAGCTGCTTGACACAGCCCCTCTGCCTCTAGCTGCTGCCCTGAGTCCTGAGTCTGCTGCTGAAAGTAGTTTTTATGATTGCTCGTACTTCGCTTGAGGCCAAGTCAGAGAATGAACTCACCAGTAGCCTATTCTGCTGTTTGCGCTAACCTGTTTGTGTTTTGTTTAAAGCAAACCAGAAAACCGTCATAGCGTTTGCTCCGTAGCCTCTAGGTGGTTGTTCGCCCCATACCACACCTGAAGTACCTTCCCTTTTGACACATAGACAAGTCTTAGAAGTAAAATACTCTGTAGACCATCCTCTTTTTTCTTCTGCATTCTGCCTGACTTGCTATTAACCGTGTTGACCAAAAGAAATAGGTTCAGAAGCAGTAAAAGTGAAATGGGAGAACATTAGCGTGGATCCACTGAAACTGGTGGAGATCTCTCAAGTTAGTGCAACGTCGTGTGCATTTCTGTGGCAGGTAACACCAGAGTTACTGTGGTTCTTGTCTTCCCACTCACTATCACTGCAAATTCACTCTTTGAATGACTTTCTAGATTTCACCGTTAGCCGGAGGTGGGAACCAGAAATGGCTGAAAATTGTTTGGATGTGGTTTATTTATGTGTTTGTTTATTCTACTTGCTTGTACAGTTGGTTTGGGACTGATTTAGATCTATGAGTCAGCTTGCTGAATTAACACCTGAGCTGCCATGAGGGACATGGTTGCTGTCTGGTAGCCCTGACTTAGCTTATTTTAAAGTGCCATGGAGTGTGCCTCTCAGTCTGCCCTGTTGCTGGGTGTGTGCGTGTGTGTGAGGCTCCGAAACAGCAGTTCTTGGACAGCCAAAGGTATGATGGACTCTACCTCCTGTTCACATGGCTGCCTGTTGAGGGGGTAGGAATGGCCTTCGTGGTTTAATAGCTAGGTGTGCTCCAGCGAAAGAATTTCTTATTGTTCCAGAGACCTATCTTTTGCCCCTGTGTTGGGGTTTCCTGTGCGCTTGGCCCACGAGCCAAGTCGTGAGTTGGAGTTACTTGTGTCCTGCAGCGCAGATAAGCCTATCACCACCCATGGCAGTCAGAAGGAAATTGTTGAAACTTGGAGGAATTCCTTTCCAAGCTTGTCTTCTGCAGAGTCAGCACGAAGCATATTCATTACATGGATTTGCCCGCTGTAAACTAAGGCTGGAAGCACCAATTCAAGTTGGGTTGGCTTGACTTGGCTGCCTAGAGCTGCAAGAGCTTTGTGCTCCATTGGAAACTCTTACTTGTCTGCTACCTGACAGGTTTAGAACTTTAGTTCTATGAGGGTGCTTTTCCTTTAAAACAGTGGCAGGACATATCTATGTGTGTGTGTGTTTTTACATCTACTGCATACAAACTATGTATTGATATATATAGGCTCATACACACACAGGTGTGTACAGGTACACTCGGTCTGGAGCAGCTTATCTTATAAACCTTTCATTCAAAGTGATTTCACAATGTTTTATATGACAAGAAAAGCAATTAGTGAGCCAACAAAGCAAAACAGCCTTGGCAGATAAAGCTTCTGAGGCTCTGTCTAGGTATAATGGATAGAGAAGGTCTGGATACATGGTCTTTGTGGAACGCTTAGTATGCATTTTTAATGGTTATAGCTATCTGAAGTAGGCGGATACATCAGGAGCTACTGAATGCGCAAAAATTACCTGCTTGAATATACTTGTGATTTCTGATCATTAGTTGCTTTGTTATCGTACTTACTTGGTAAAATGAAACATCTCTGTTCTCCTTTGGGAATGGACAGCTAGTAATACCTATTTATTTTTTTACCTCACCTAATGTTTTTTCCCCTTTGCACCTCATATTAATTTAAATGGTAGCGGTGTCAATTGCTTGTGTCATCTCTGCCTGCTGCTCTGGGGGAGGTGCTGATTAAACCTACAACTCTATTTAATACTGCTTTTCAGGGAGTACTTCCGACTTGGTTTTAATAATGACACTGTGGGGTTTGTATACTTTTAATCTCAAAACCACTTAGGGTTTTGGGTGTTCTTTGTGTTTGCTTTGGGTAATACTATGCTGATACCAGGATTGTCTTCTTGAGGTCCTGCCTAGAGTAACAAGGCTCTGCTGGTTCAACTGTAGCACTGCTCCTGTGTCTGTGAGGCTGCTTGCATTGCTCGAATGCAGTGGCATCCACACTGGAAGAGATGGTGTTGCAGAAGATCATGTTAGGGCATAGAAATCCAGAGCGTCCTCCTGATGAAACTGCTGTCCCTATAGCATGTTGGGTACTGGTGGTGTTCTTGGTGGCATTTTGGCAGCTGAGGGGTTTTGTCATGAGGGAAGAGAGTCATTTTTTCTGCAGACCATGCAGAATGAGTTTCGCGGATTTGCATCAGGTTTATATGTGGGTTTGTACAAACAAGTCAACTGAAGGAGCCCACCTCTCAACACAGCTCTGCCATTCAGCCAGGTACAAAACTAAAGGATTAGCATAAAAAGTGATTAACTTCCAATAACTTCATCCAATACTATTTCTATCGTTAGAGATATCAGTTTGTTCTTTTTTTCTCTGTTAATCCTGTGACTCTTTTGTCCGGCTCCTCAGTGGCAGGGAATGGCTGTGTGAATATGTTTGTAAATATGTTTCTCTTAAAATTTAGATTCTTTTTGTTATAGGTGATAAAATAGACTTTTTAGTAAGTGTACATAAAGTTCCTTTGTACAGTTGAGTTGACATGCTCAAGTACACACGGGCAAATTTAATGGTGGGTTTAGGTTGGATGAAGAAAGGTGGGTTTATGTCCTCCCTTTTTCTTGCCTTATGTTGCTATAAGCCTATCAACAGGTCTGACAGAGGTTCTATGTGGCTACTTTTAAACCAGTTTTTCTAGTACTGAAGTTCAGTGATTTACCACCCCCCTTTTCTTTCTTCTGTTATCTATACTGTGTTTTACAAACACTTAGTATCTATACTGGAATAGCTTGCTTTAATGAGCATTAAATATTTGTGTTATCTGCTCAGCCCTTACATTCTCTAATAACCTCATAAATCTTGAGGGCATCATAGCTTACTAGTTCATTAATCAGTTTTTTTTCTTCTCGTCTCTTGATATGTCGGTCCTGACAGTAGATCATTTTAGTCTATCTCAAACTTACTTTTTCCCAGCATCCTGTGTGGGAGAGGCTCGTGCAAAGAAACCTATTTTTTCTCTCTCAGCTATTATTATCTAGTTTCCAGTATCAAATGTACCCTTCCATTTTTGTGCACCAGCTCTTATGATTTTTCTTATTATTTTGATATGGTTTTCTGATGTGATACTCTTTGCACTCCTAAAGCTTATTTTCTTTTTAATCTGCTGTCATTTATTCTGCTTTCTGTTTCTTTACCCAGGCTTGGATTCACATTTTTCTGGGCTATGCTCATTTGGCCTATGTAACCTCACAAAAATGTTAGCATTTAAACATAATGACTCTTTTCTTCCCTGGCTTCCTGTTCCTTTTCCTTGTGAAGTGGTATGTATACCTTCCGCAACTTTCAGACTCAGCTGGGAGCTAAACATGCAGCTTTTAATTTCCTCTCTCTTCTTGAATTGAAGATCTCTTGGACTGGCAGTGTCTTAATCCTCATTTATGAAGCGTAACAGCATGCTACTAATTTTGCTAGGATTCGTTCCATGAGGGTGGTGAAGTTGGTTGTATTATGGCTACTGTCCATTAGTGGTGAGCTAACGCAAACAGCAGACTGGATTTCCAGCATAGTACTGATATCGTCCTGGTGAGGAACAGGAGGAAAGCTTAGTTTCGTATTTCCAGGTTAAGAACAAACACAGAACCAAAAATGTGCCTTGACTTGTCTTGCTCTGGTTCAAAAGCTAAGTTGAAATGTAGGTTCTCCTTCATCAAATTAAATTCCTCTTACGTTTGGCATGGTGTTCCCCTTAATTCATTCTCTAAACAGAATTGGCTTGACTCTTCCCCCCTTTCCACAGTAATTGTGTGATTCCTCACTTAGTTTTGTGGGAGCTGTAAGAGCTCTGATGTTTTCCTGAATTAAACATGCCAGACTCATAGTGAGTTCTTTCTCCTTCCTGTTGTTCCTCCTCTGCTTATGACATACAGACATCTTAGAGTTTGTCTTGTTTTATTTTCCCCTAGGAAAGACTCTTCCTCATCAGTATTCATGACAACTTCTGGTTTCTCATATTAAGAGTGCTTCAGTTGACTTCAAATGTAATGCCAGGGCCATTTGCCAACTCAAGGAATAAGGAAGGCTGCATCGATAGTACCATGCGCTCTCTGCTACTGTATCAGCTGTCTTCCCTTCATTTGGGTAGCATGATTCTCAGTTCCTTCCTGATAGGTTTCAGTTTTGAAATACATTCTGTTCGGAATGACATGGCATCTCTGCAAGCATAAAATCGTTATGAAACACTAAACACAGAGAACTTGTTATCAAAATAACTTGTTTCTTCATTTTCTTTCTTTTTTGTTAAGGTCACTGTTGTGAAATGGAAAGATTAAGAAGCCTTGCTCCAGAAGTAGAGAAAAGGTGCTAGGGATTGCATCGTTCTTCTGCAAAAATCAGTGCTGCCTTGAGAGCAAATTACTCAAAACCAAGTGTAATGAAAATATACTAGAATCCTAGGCTTTAGCTTGGTTTTATCAAATACTTGGTAGAACTCCAAAGTGGTAAATAACTCAGTTGTTTTCTTTATGGAGTACTAATCTTGTTTGCTTTGGCATCTAAAGCCAAAGTTGCAGCTTATTTTTACTTAATATACACTTTCTTTTAGAGTATCCCTTCCATGCAGTAATGCAGATCCTTATTACAGAGTCCAGGAGGCCAGTCAGGGATCAGGAGTTCTGCTGTGCTTGGTGGTCCCAGAGGCAGAGAGGAAGGGTGTTCACCTAGCCAGTTCTGCTTGACATAATCGTCTTAGTACTGATACCAAAGCCCTTGTAGACATTGTGGCAAAGCAGTCATTTTGAGGCAGGGTTTGGAAGGACTATGAGATAGGTGGGAGTCTCATGTTATCTCATGTGGTTTTTTTTTTTTAAAATGATGCATTCATCTGGTCAGAGGAACAGGTCTGGAAAATTACATTTGCTGCAGCATTCTGCGTAGGTGTAAGCAGCATGAGCAAGGCTAAAGGCAAAGCTACCGTGCTACTAGCAAAAAGAGAGCACGTGCTTAGGTGAGCGTTTTTCATCCATCTGCTGTTCAAATTATCTTAATACCGAGCACAAAAGTGGGCAGGATACAACTCTGGCTTTGATGTAAATGTCCAGAGAGAAATGTTTTGTGAGATGAGGTAAGTTGATGGGGAAGGGGAATGCAAAAAGAGGGGCCCCTCAGGAGGATACTAGAAACTATTTAAACATGCAATTACCTGATTTGTAGGGGAAGCCATTAGCTAGTGCTACATTTTTCTGGATTGGCCATCAGTTACTCATGTTTTCTTTCCATCACTGTTTTTATTGCAACATGTGGTGGTTAAGAACCAGAAGAAAGTGTAGTAACATCTTAAGTTGCCTGTCTTTTCAATTACTTCTGTTAACAGCAACAATTTATTTTTGTTGATGACTGCCAGCAGTCGGCATGCACAAGATGACATCTTCAAAGTAAGTCTTAAACAAACAAACCCACCGTTCTTCTGTAACTTCTGGTGTTAATTCCTGTCTTTCTACTTCTTCTCTTGAGACTGCGTTGCAAGCAGAGGCTGTTTCCTTAGTGTATGATCAGCCTTGCCGTGGAGGTTTAACAGATCTAAATTTTGACAGAGCAGTCTAAGACAAAATGAGTTGTCAGAGTGTTGGGTTTACGCGTGGTGGTTCCTGACAGTCCCCAAAACACAGTTTGTGTAAACTTATTTCTGCTCAAACAGGACACATCCCTCTGACCACTCTTATTACGGTGTTCTGTGTGAACTTAGGGCAGTAGTGCATGTGTGTGTGTGTGAAACTGAGATTTGCTTTCAGAGTGGGTTTTTTTAGGAAACTCAAAGCTGCAACGAATTGGCAAGTTTTCTGATTGAATTTTCAGATTTGACTGTGTCTTTAAAAGGCCCATCAGATGCTAGGAGGTAGTACTGGGGTTTCACTGAACTGATTATTTAAGATGCCACAGATTCATTTACCTCGTAGTGTGGCTTTCAACCTTAAACAATTTAGCGATGTTTACAGTTTCATAGGATTAAGTAACTCCTCTGGATTCAAAAATTCAAACTGAGACACAATTGATCACGATAATAATATAGATAAAGTAACAAAATTACCAGACCTTCCAGGAGGCTTAATCTCTTATTCTTTATGGCTCAGTTGAGACCTGTGAACCATAAAAGGTGGCCCAGAGTTGCTCTTCTGCTTTGTAATTACTCGACTTTAAGGTTTTCTTAATTGTTGTGAGACAAGCAGAAGATGTGTATCTCAGTAAACCTGATGGAAGTGTTACCTTCAGGCTCTTTGCACGCTGGCTGCTTTCTTTTTAAAGCTGTGAATGCTTCTGCCACGATGGATGCAACGAGCCTTTCCTGTTTAGGGCATGGGTAGTTTAGAGACGGATTTTGCAAGTTCTTCTGTGTCTGAAGCTATTGGTAATCTAATTGCTGGGTTCAGACTTGGAACTTGCTCTTTTGAAAAGCTTTCTCATGGATAAATCTGAATGCATCTAAATGTCTGAAGAGAGCAAGGGTTGGGTGGAGTACCATGGGAATTGCCTTTAGCCCTGCTGGATGGGCAGACTGTCTATGACAGGACCCAGGAGAGGACTGGATTGTGCCTTAAAAATGATAAAGTATGGTACCCATATTTTGATTCTTAGTCTGGTCTTCTGCGATTGTTTATTCCTAAAAAGAAGCATGAATTTGAAGTTAGTAAATAATATAATTGATGTCAGTTTTTCACTAGAAAAATTTTGGCTATGACTATGGTTTTGTCAAAATAGAAATGTGCTAAAAGATACTTACCTAGACTATTCAGCATCCTGCCTGGGAGCCACTGATTAAAGTCATGGGAATTATCTACAACAGTACGTACACAAAGAAGCAAAGGAGTGGGCTGTTTTACTGCACATGTCTTTCTTTGTTGAGTGGTGACAGCATGAGTGTTCTTCTTGGAGCTTTGTCTGTTCACTCCTTTCAGAAGAAAGGCTTCCAATGCCTTTGAGTAGCTAATGTGAAACAGGATCGTGCTTTTTTTCTGGTTATAAGCTCAGTGCTGGTAGTAAAGATCTTTCCTGTGGGTAGGCAGAAAGAGAAGCTGAGGCACCAGGGTAGATCTGCACCACTTAAATTGCTGTCTGGGTAGGGCAGTGCTTTATGTGTTGTGAGGGGCTAAAGTATATCAAGAGAAATTGTATTCCCCACTATTTTCCTCATTCCAGGTCATTAAGCCTCCTGAGAGTACTTTTATTAATTGCAATTGTCTGTACAGTATAGTTTTACAAGATCAGCGAAGCATGGCAAGCACTCCCTACTGTTAGACTTGAAAGTTTTTCTTTCAATGACAAAGTTCTTCGAATTTAGCATGGTCTGCTGCAAACTTGTGAAGTAAAAACAACGATGATCTGGCAAGCAGCACAGCACCAATAAGAGGATATTTGGATATTTGTGCCAAGGACTTGTAGCGAAGCTCTTTCCATTTTGCATTAGGTTTTCTTTAATGGGGATGCAAAGCAGATGGGATCGTTAAATAATTACTCCGTGACTGAGCAAGTACTGCCCCAAGGAAGGTCCTTATCTAAGGAACGTCCCTATCATACTGCATGAGAGCAAGGATGGTGTGCTGAGACTGTGTGAGTAATCATCATGCTGGTGCTTTCTCATATTTGACTCTACAGACTTGTCCTGAAAGGAGTTACTAACTTTGTGGTTTACCTTAAACACACCAAAAATCTTCAGCCATCTAGCATAACAGGGAATGGTGCACTTCCAGCCATGCCACGGGGCACAGCAGGGACACAGTCCGTTTGTACCGTCAGAGCCGGGATTCTTTGTGGACGACTCCCTGGATGGCCATAGCCGTACCACAAGGCATGCCTTTGGTGCCACGTGGGCTCCCTGCCAACCTGAAGCTGGTGCTCAAGAAGATCTGATGTTGATATGGTTTCAAAAGAGTGCCAGAAAGCTGAATGTTGGCAAAACTATGCTTTTAAGCTGATGGTGAGAAGAAGATTGGGAAGAATGTTTTAGTCCTGGATCGGTATCGTAGTTACAGGTAGACCAGATACAATTTTCTCCTAGATCTATGGCATGGGCCTTTTGTTTGTGGGTTTTTTTATTCTGCCTGTTCTGGTGTAGTCTAAGCAAAATTAAAATTTGGATGTTATAAAAACTTATTTTGATCTGTGCCTGACTTTTCCCAGCTCCCATGTTATGGATTGCTTGATTCCAGAAGTGTGTCCCTAGATGTTTACTGCTCTAGCTTCAGCCTGGTTGCATGGCCGCAGAGGAAGAAGCCTGAAGGGGGTGGGAGGGGTGCTGCTCCTTCCCCTCTTTCCTGGTGACCTCCGCTTCTGTGGTTGCGTTAAACTCTCTTCCTGCACATTTTGACCTGTGCTATAATCCTGTCAAAGAGGGCAGTTGCAGTCAGGGATAAAGTCTTTTCTGGAAAAGATTTCTTGCCTAAATCTGTGCATCTGAAATGCTTTCAGCGTTCGTTGGTAGAAAGTGGCTTCTCTCGGGTGTCTTTTTGCCACAACTCCTTGCGTTCTGTGGTTCAGGCTACCAGGGTCAATCTTTTTATGCCACTTGGAATTCCCAGGGGAAAGCTAACTTGCAAACACCACTTCAGGTGGCAAACTAGCTAGGTAACATTTCTTTCAAATAGAATTAAAAACCAAGCAAACAAAAAACCCAGGTAACAAAGACATTGACTGAGATCTGTCACTGTCATGACTTTGTAAAGGCAAGTGTGTCTGATCTCACTTGGCATCTTTGTCACTGATACCTTTAGGTCAACTTGGAACTGAAGGAAAAGAAAATTGGTTTTAAAGTAAAGAACAATTTTCTACAAAAGCTACTTCTCATAGCTTTGCTGAATGAAATCTACTTCTATCACTTTGAGTAATGTCATACATTTTTATTTGTAGCTGGAAAAGGTCAAAGTTTTTCAGTAGCCTGAAAAGTAGTTTTAAGGTAACTATCATTTTTGTATGAGGTTTTTTGTGTGTGGGGGGGTTATTTTGTTTTGTGGGTTTTCTTTCAGAAAAAAACCCAAACTTCAGACAGGCTATGAGAAAAGTTTATAAGGAGAGGAATTTATTTTTTATGTTTAAACTGACTGTGGTGAGGAGAGGCAAGGCTTCAAGAACACAAGCCCTACTTGAAGCCTGAAACAAAAGCAGTGAATATAAAGCTAAATCTAGGTCAAGTTTGAGTTAATAATAATAAAAAACCAACCTGATAATCCAGAGAAACATTTGTTTATGGGGAAAAGGTACTATAAATCTAGTAACTCTCTGATGATCCTAGGTTTTTCTTGTTTTGGTATTAACTCCAAGGATTCGGGGAGAGGGGAGAGTACTTTCTTTGAAGATATCTTTTTGGTTTCTTTCTGTCTTGTGTATTTCCAGTGGTGTGGTATCAGCCAGACAGTTTCCATGAGGAATACGATTCACTGGGTAATTTATGACATACTTAGAGATGTGCTTTGGACTTTTTCTTTTCCTGTTTGGGAAGAGGGACAGGCTGGATGTGGAGATGTTTTGGAAGCCTTGGTTTCTGTTTCTGTGTCACAATTTGGTTTTGTTTCACATCCATGTGTGTGAGGAAGGGCTTGTGCATTCTGGAGTTCGTGCCCTCCCTCTCCTTATCGCTCCCTATTAACCGGTCTCATAAAAGATACCACGACTCCCTACAAGACTTGCCTTTCCTGTATCCTTAGGCATTTGCAGATACAGCAGTAATAGTGGGGATATGTAATCTTACGAACCAGGTCTGTATGTTTTCTTTCATAGAGGAGCTGGAAATTGATGTGGTGCTGGAAATGACTGTGAGATATTACGTGTTTACGTGAGACAGAGTGGGATGCTTTTCTAGGCATGAATCCATGCAATAACATTGTTCCATGAACGTATAATATGGGTTTGAACTTGCTGACACGATAATTTCAAACAAACAAAAACCAAATAAAAATACCTGTATCAGTTAGGAAACGCAGCATCATGAACAAAAGAATGGGACAGTCTGGATTAGTATTATAGCTCTCATAATGGAACCCAAAGAGAAATGCTTTAGTAGCATAGAAATGGTCACTTTTCCCCCCCTTTTTTTTTACTTCTGCTCCAGCTGAGTGTTTGCCAGGGAGAGTTTCTGTGATGGCTGCTGCAGTGGGAAACATATAGATGGACTGAAGTTACAAAGCAAGGAATGTTAAGTTTAGATATTTAGTGATGGGTATAAAAAAAACCTTAAAAGGTAAGAATTAGGCTTGCTAATAATGAGCTTGCAGACGGCCATTTTCAAACAGTGACCTTTTTTTTTACCTACTGCTGTAGTTTTAGATGACTTTCCTTTACTCCCACCTGAGATTTTTGTGCCCTTAAGTTAAGAGAGCAGCCACATGGAAGGCTGATTTGACCTATCTGAGGGGATGAGGGGAAAATCGGTGGGGGGGAGATAGGGTAACACCTCAGAGTGGGTCTCCCACTGGCAGGTGAGAAGTGGAAGGGACTATTAACTGCTTTTAAAATCTCTCCTTTATCTTTTTCCATTTAAGTTTACCATTCAAGGAAACCAAGGACCAGTGGTGCTTCAAATAGATGCTTTGCTTGGTTCTAAGGGTGCTGGCAAAAGCTTACTGCTGGGTCCAAGGGTCATTTGAAGTTTTGTAGCTAAACAAACTTACAATATCCTTGTGCTTCACAAGCTGTCCTCTTTGCTAATGTGCTAAAAAACCTGTGGTGAATTTCGTGTCAGAAATGATAATGAGAAGGTAACTTCCTTGAACATCAGAAGTTATGCAAACAGATTAGCATCTGTATGTGCACTTTGTTTTCTTGGGGTGGCTGCATAAGAACCATTTCTGTATGAAGTCCCAATTCAGTGGGATCCTCAAGAGTTAGATGGATTTGGGTAGAATCCAAGGACATCTAGGATTTCTTTAGATAAGGTGAGGATGGGGAGATACAGAATGGTTTGTGTTGGAGGCGACATTTAAAGATCACCTGCTCCACCCCTCCCGCTGTGATCAGGGGACATCTTCCACTAGATCAGGTTGCTCAAAGCCTTGTCCAACCTGACCTTGAACACTTCCAATGATGGGGCACCCACAGCTTCCCTGGGCAACCCGTGACAGTGTTTTATCCTCCTCCTCATAAAAAAAAGTCTTCCTTATGTCCTATCTAAACCTACCCTATTTCAGTTTAAAACCATCACCCCTCATCCTGTCACTACAGGTCCTGGTAAAAAGTCTCTCTCCAGCTTTCTTATAAGCTTCCTTTACGTATTGAAAGGTGGCTTGAATTAGTTAAAAACACCTGTTACCACACCTTTTAATAGGCAGTTCTCTTCTAGTTACTGTCTAATGAAGGTGAGGTCTAAAACAGTAACCTGAATGCGGCCACATGTTCTTAGACTTTTAGTCAGTAAAGTTTGTTAAAAAAAAACAATAAAAAGGAGGAAAAAACCCTCCGAGTGTGCAGTATTTGACAGGAAGCCAGTGTAACTCCCTTGAAACTGGGGTGGCATGCCTGAGTCAGTGAAGTATGAGCTAAGAATCTGGCAGAAGCCTTTTGCACAAAGGAAGGCTGAGAGTCTCTCAGGAAGCCTGTGTGCTGCTAAATGTGGCATGTTTGAACATGAGACTGACATCATTGTGAGTTCATAGTAGTGAAAGAAAAAAGTATCAGCCACAAATTAGACTGACCTAATTTTTAAGTCATTTCTGAAAACTTAATAGCACAGTGTGTTGCTTGTGCAAGCTGTTTATTTCTATCCCAACCTCTGACTAGTCAGTTTAAACTACCAGTTAACCCTCTAGAATGTCAAAGAAGTTGGTCAGGAAGGTGTGTGTGTGTGTTTGAGGGGTGCTGCAGACTTCCTTCCTTGGCTCTTTTTCCACTCTGACCTCAATCTTCACATAAAGGAAGTGATTAAGGACCACCCATCGTATACCTTTATCCTTCAGGATCAGTTTCCTGGAGGTAAAAACCTCAGCGTTGCATACCAAAACCTAGCTCATTTCTCTGGGCTGCTCACATGCAGACTGGAAGTCTGTCTGAAAATTATCAGAACATTTGCCAGTGGTACCAACAGGAATTTATGTATAAACAGTAAGTTATTCTAGAACTCATCAGTATTATTTATGGATTTATACATGATAGCTGACAAATAATTGGGACTTCTTCCATCGCTGAATACCTAAAAAAATACAAGGATCTTGCAGGTTGCAGATGATACCCTTCTTTCCACCTATTTATTAGCTGACTCCCCATGCACTGAGGTTGATCCATTCTGTTCATATATTCAGTTATTGCAGAAGTATGTTGAACTCTCCTAGCCTGGGATTACTTTGTGCCTTTTTGGTTGCTTTTTAAAGGACTGTGTGAAACAGAGCACCTCTAAAAATTGTGGAGAAATATAAAAGCTTGTTTATAGACTTGTAGGGAGCTGTGCATGCATGTAAGCACACTTTAAACAGGATAATACAAATGTAATTTAAGGGAATAAGTTTTGTTTCTCTTTGCTATTCAAAATCCTGCTAGAAGCCTCCAGAGACTGGTACAAAACGTGTCTTGTTGACCCTGGACTTTGACTCAGACGCATATCAGATGGTAAGAACAGCATCCATTCCTTTGGTTTGATATTACAAGGTTATTCTCATCAAAATTTAAAAAAATCCTGGTCCCTTTTAATTCTTGCAAACCAGATGTAGTGGAAATCACATTTTGTTAGTTGCTCTTAAAGGGGATTAGTATATTTTGTGGTTATGTCACTCTTCTTCCTCTACTTAAATGGTCATGTTTATAGTGATGTAAGAGGCACAGCCGGGCAGCACGTCACCCTCTGCTCACTCCTGCTGTTGTGAAGATACACATGGCTTCTCTTTTCAGCCGTGTAGTAGTTACCATGCTAGAAATGTGGCTTTGGCACCGCTGCAGGTCTTGTATAACGTGATTCGAATTCAAAGAAGCACTTGAGATCCTTTGGGAAAGACGTAGCAGGGCATGTTACGTGGAACGTAGCTCAGTGAGATATCATGGCTTGTTCTTTCGTTCCTGAACTGAGGCCCTGATGGTACCATCTTGTCAATTAAATGAAAATTTGAGGGCAATTGTAATAAGCGGGCCATCATAATCACCTTTGTGGGTGCAAATTACATATGCAAATGTGTTCTGTTCCCAGGAGCTATTAGGAGTCTTCCACCGTAGTAAGAGATATGGATCCCAATTGTCTGGATCTAGGAGTTTGTTAATTTATTTTCTGGATCTCATCTGCAAGTCAGCAGTCACTCCATGTCATAGCCTGGAAACCTTTCCACTCCACAGCCTGGAACAGCAGACCGCTTACCAGGATTTCTGCCACTGTTTAGTTTCCAGGAGCACCTAACAACTTGGATTATTCCACCATGTTGACTGGGAGCCGTTGCTGTATAACTCATGCCTCTGAGTTTCCTTCTGTACCCCCATCTCAAGATAGTTAGGCTGGACCATGTTTGTGGACTCACTGTTTTCCACATCTGTTGCCTTGCCATGTAAATGTCATTTAGGGAGAAACCCAATTGCACTTAACTGCTTCACTGAGTAGAACTGATACATTATTATGTATTATACAGAATTAAATATATTGAATTTCAATGTTTTATTGGGCCCAGCATCCCTTCTGAAGATGCTTCTGTGTGCTTTTATTGCTAGGTAGCACACACTGCTTACAGTGTTAGTTTAGTTTTGAGCATCCAGAGGGGTTTTTAAATGAGGTTGACAACAGATTTAACTACACTTATGAGGTATTTTTTTTAGAAAACTTCTAGATGTTTCTCTGTAGAGCTGACAGGACATGCATGCAGCGCAGTGCAGCACTGTATTTTCAGACACAAGCAGGAAGAAACAAAGTATTAATGTTGACAGTTTTTAAAAAAAAAAAAGAAGAAGAAGAAATTCTTTCCAAACTTTCTCATGCCCTGATGTGAAGGGGTTGAATGTGCATGTTGCCTTCCGGGAGAACTGGTGTCATTTCCTCATATGGGTGAAAAACCAGAACACTTTAACCCACAGCATACCATGGAAGCAGTTTACATGTCTCTGTTCTTAAAGGAGATTGACTCACTGTGATCTTTAGTCATTCAATTTAATGGAAGAGGAGAGTCATTAAAAAGTCTGTTGCAAGAAATTCACCCCTGCCTTGCCCAGAAGCTATTCTGATTTATTTCCCTAATAAAATTGCCGTCATTATCCTCTGCCTTTAATCTGTCCTGGCTCTTGTATGAAGGTTTCAGGTCCCCCTTCTGTTTCCATCATACAGTGACCACAAAGCAGATGAGAGTTGCTTGCCTTTTCTTTTTTTGAATTTTTGGCTCCATATTATTTGAACACCTCCCCTTTAAAGTCTGTCAGTAGGCAAAAGGCCTTACTAGACTGACCATTATCTGAACACTCTGAGGTCTCACATTCATTCAAGGGAAGCTTTTTAAAGAAGTAGCACAGACTCTTCACAACTGCTGAGCTTGAGTTCAGTTTAGCACTGCTTTTCACAGCACTCCTCCTCCTCCTTTTAATCTGTTTCTCAGCAAAAAGTTGACCATGTGAAATACGAATCACTGTTCTTATTGGTCTGCAGGGCACAGTCAGTCGGTTTGGGATGTATGGATTGTGTAGTAGATGGAAACCTTGGTGTCATGAAAGGGGCCCTTTAAGGTTTTCCCTTTTTGTATTGTGTCTTTGAATCAGATGCCAAAATATGTTTGCTGATAGAGATTGGTAGGCGTAGACTTGGCAGTTGTCACAATTAAATGACAAATATTCACCATACAGGACTCAAGCAAATAGCACTTGTGATGGGTTTGGTAAGGATAGGCAGCTGTCCTGTGCTTTTAAGTGAATTTGTGAATTCTTGTGGACATACTGTGACTCTGAGTTGGATCCCTTCAGACTCGGATTACGTTGATAAATAAAATAATTTTATAACTTACTGTAAATTTTATAAATGTTATGCCAGATACTTCATACAAGATTAGATTTTTAGAAAGGACAGGATTAAACTTTTAGGAAAGGAGAGGTAGACATCCTTACACGGATGCTGCCATGCTTGACTGTTCCATCTCTTCCTTGATTTGTAGCTTGTGTGATGCACCTCAGCTCTGTAGCTGTGTGACCTGACTGGCTGGATTTGTTTAGCTGCAGTGTAGGGAAGGCCCTGAGCAAGAGAGGAGAAAAAAAGGCTTCCATTTCTAATTCTGGAAAGTAGAAAAAGGTATTTAAATAAGGCCTGGAGGACTCTTTATTTGCCAGAAGTAAGTAAAAGGCAAGATTATATCCTTTTGTAATTCACCCTAATTTTTTTCCTAAAGTCAGCAGAAAAATCCTGGCCTCTTAATGATGGAAGACTTTTATTTAAACTTTCTCCTAAGCATGAATAGTTGAAGTTTCCAATTGAAACTTGGGTTGCTCATTCATATTTCACTTAATAGCAATATGGTATCCTCACCCTCCCCCTTCTTACCACCAAGGCTAAAAAGGAGGAGGGGAGATATAAAACGTTTCCGAAAATTACAGGAAATATCTGTTCCTTTAACAGCGTTGCCAGGGAATTTCCAAATGCACTTAATGCTTACAGCCAGACTTGCAGCAACTCAGTCTTCAGTTCAGGAGTAGATCCTGTTCTAAAAATGTGACACCTCCTTCCAGTAAACTACTTTGAAATTGAGTGTATGCTTTGTTTCTTATCTGCTTTTCAGCAGAATTAATTGCACCCAACGGAGAAATGAGGGCTCCTGGGGGGCTGCTTTAGACTCCTGATTTACCACTATTGATTAAAGTGGAAAATACACTCTATTGTTTCCTGAGGTTGTAGCTAGTTTATTTGTAAGGGCTTTGGAGGGACATGGCTGGCAGGTATTAGTGCGTGTGAAGACTACCTGGCAGTTTTCAGAGAGACTTCAGAAACTGCTTGTGAAGCAGTAAGGGACAAAAAGCACTTCCCTCTTTGTCCCAGTACTGTGTTTCCTTGGAGTGTCACAAGGTGATCTCTGATCATAGGGTATCTTGGCAGAGCCTAATCAGTGTTAAGCACTAGGTTAGTTTTAATTTCCACGGATGACGTTAGAATAGCAACAAATACGATGAGCAGGATGAGCTTTCTCTTCGTTCTCCACTGCCTTCTGTCAGGCTTCTGCTCTGGACTGCGGGAAGGAGCAAGGGAGATGTGGAGAACCTCTTCCTGGGGCTTGGAAAGGTATCTGCCAGCTGGAGCAGGCAGAGGGAGATATGGGCCTGGCACAATCTACAACAGCTTCTCCTCCACCCCTCTGTCCCTCTTCTCTTGCGTATGAGCACCTGTGTGCAAGTGATGGACAAGTGAGAGGATCTCCAGCCACAAACATGTGGGTCCCAGTCAAGGTGTCCATCCCAGTGAGCGTAGCGTGGTCTGGATAAATTATCTGTCCGAAGGGCTCTAGCCCCATGTTCTGTTGACAAGGTTTTTAGAGTAGTTGCCTCAAGACAAAGAGGCGATTCTTGTAGCTCCTTGCCTTACGAGTTGACATGGGTTTTGAATCTGTTCACGGCCTGTCATGATGTGTTCAGCCCTCTGCTGCAGCGGCTCTTCATGCTTGCCGTATCATTTACTACATGGTTTGGAGCCACTCCTGGATTTCATAATAAAGCAGTGCTTGGCAATAATTTATCATCGTGGTTTAAGTTACAGTGATTAAGCGTAGCTGTCATGTCTTGATAGCAATGATTTGAATCTTGTTTTTAGCTACCCAGGAAACAGTCTGGAATTGACACCAGCATGTTTATTTTTGCTTCGTCATGTAAAGGTTATAATTTAATTTGTTCACATAGGAACAACAGGTGCTTTGTATAGAGCTTGTATGGCTATGACTATACGTAATGATTGGTGACGCTGGTGTTACCAGTTTAGTGTTGGCTGGTTTAGTATGCGGAGAGGTGGAATTAATTACCGGAGATGTTCTGTTTTGTTAGTCTTCGTCCATGCAAAATAGAACTGTAATCAAACTTACTTATGGCAATCTCCTATATTAAGAGATAATAAGAGTTTATGAGTTTGCTTGAACTGAATTGATGTGAATGCATCAGCCATGAATGCTAGTTACAGATTAGAAACTTAGCATGGAGATGTGCCAGATAGTTTGGAAGGCTACTGTTGGTTGGGGTTTTGCTTATTAGGGTTTTTTTTTTAAGTATCTCCAGCCTTTTTAAATATAGTGGAGAGATTTGCTGTGGGGTTTTTTTCATTTCTTTTAGAAAATCAATATAACAGCTTTCTGTTTCAGACTCTTTCCAGGTAAATGAATGCTAGCATTTATAAATCTCTTCTTACAGAGGTTTTCATGTGTTTGGGGAAGCTGTACAGCAAATGACTGCACTGAAAGTGTGAAATCCACTTTCTGGGGGTTTTCTGTCTTGTAATAAGGATTTTTTTTTTTTAATCCTATGTTTAGGTATTTCTCATTGCTGGCCTTTGTATGTGGACCACCCTCTGTCCTGTTCAGCCCATTTAGATTTTGACTTGAATGTAGGTGAGTAATTGCTTTTGACATGAAACAACAATGAATTCACATAAAAGTACTCCAGAATTTTCAGTTGCTTTCACTTGGAAATCATACAGGGAGAATAATTTTTTAAGTATCCATTGACGCTGTCCCGAGTTGCCCAATGTCCCAGGCAGTAGGAAATAAAAAATGTTATGTATTATCGTATTTGTTTGGAGTGGATTAGGTAAGCTTTCATTCTGGGTGTCACCGAACTACATGCTGTGAACCTGCAATGAAAAAGTGTTTTGAAATGGAAAAAGCTTCTTGCTCGTATGGGTGGAGGAGGCAGTCCTCACATAAAGTCTCTGAGTTGTTGAGTGGAGTGATGTAACTTATCAATAGTGAGTTCTTGCACTTCCCATGAAATCGCCTTCGATCAGGCAGGTTTCCCTGCTAGAATACTTAACAGATTGTTTATTGTTCCACAGTGAATGTCAAAGGTTTGCTTCTTGGTAAACGCAAGTGATGATAATCTGGCTTATGCCTTAGTGTTGGTGGTGGCACATGGATGATATCTGCAAGGATGTTGCACATACTTGAGGTCAGCAAAATATGGTGGTTTGGTGGTGTGTGTTTTGATTTTATTTGGTTTTGCTACTAGAACACTTTATGTCAAATACCACTATTTGTATGGAAGGCAACTCCTTACTGTTAGTTAAATGAAAGGTCCACCCGTCTTGCTTGGCATAGCTGTCTTGGAGAGCTGGTGGTAAATGTGGCTGGGCAGTAGGTGTAGAAAGAGAGTGAGCTTAAAAATCCAAACCAGAGGTGTTCTATGCAGTTTATTCATGGCAAGTTTATTTCCTTTTAAACTTTCTCTCTCCATGTCTCAGTTTGCAGATTGGTGAGCACAATGAAGTGGGGTGACTCTTTTTTAGAACTAGTAATCAAAACTGAGCAATTAGTCAAGTAGGATGAAGGGCAGTAGAGTACTGAACAGAACCTTCTCCTTCATTTGTTTTTTCCAATGGATTGTACTTGCCTTTCTCACAAAAGTACAGTGTGTCATCTGAAATGCAAGTGGCTGCTGTTTCTACAGGGAAGAGAAGATTAACGCTTTCCATTTTAACTGCATGTATAGATCTAAAGTAGGGATGTGCTGAAAGTAGGAGAGAAGGGAGCAACCAGGCTGGTCCTACAGATAAGCAAAGGAAAGCAGGGTGAAATTCTTAAAACTACTTCTCTTCTATGAACCTGGTACAAAAGTGACAATTTTTTTTAAAACAGTGTTTCTATTTAAGTGCCTTCCTTGCTCTTCTCCACTTTTGCACCAAAGTGGAGTTTGCTCAGGAGGATGGGAGGAAGTCTGTTCTTCCACCCCCCCATGCCCAACACGAGGAAATTATGTGCTTATGAGGTCATGACAGTTGCTTTAGACATCTGAAAAGCCAAAAGACACCCTCATTCCCCTCAGTAGAGGAACATGAGCCATTGTTAACAGAGCTCTTCTTTTAAGTAGCAAGCATCTGTAATCTCTCTCATGTGTGGTCTGTGCAATGGCAGGCAAGACACAGGCTTCTTGTAACTTTAGTTACAGTTTTTTTCCCGGGCTTTATACTTTTATTACACAGTTGTCAGTCTCTGGGATTCATTGGCCTGCTTGCTGAATTCAGCAGAAGTATAGCCATTCCTCACTTCCACTTAGAAATCATATTTCCCTTGTCCTCCACAGACACTCTGTGTTTCTCACTAGTGATGAGTGGTAACTTGAGTAAGGACTGGCCCTCCGTCTCCTGGGTTGGCACTCAGTCTGTAGTAGCACAGGTTACAAGCATCTGTCCGAAACAACCTTTATTTCCATCATTCTAAGGCTGCTGAGGGAACACTGTAGCTGTCACAGATGTTGGAGGGAAAAAAAACATCTCGCAGAGTAGGAATTCACCCCATGATCCATAGATCAGTTCCTCTCTGATGCAGAAGTTTGTGTTGGCTTGTTTGTTGAGTGTCACCGGTGGCTGTTCTAGTAGAGACCGGGGGACATGGTGTTGGCACCGACTATTGAACCCCTCCCAACTCACTAACACGGAAGCAAAATACTCGTTTGAAAACAGCTGATGTGCCAGTGGTGCCCTGTGGCCTGCAGTTTAGAAACTCCTACCTCTGTGTTTTAATTCAGCTTTTGGGTTTCTTTTTTTGTGCTGATGGTTGTCACAGTTCAGTCCCAGCCTGACTTGACTGGCAGCTAAAAGAGAGAGGTTCTGATCCCAATTCCCTTCCCCTCCACCCTTGGGAAAGGGGAAAGGAAGATGAGAGAAAAAGACTTGTGGGTTGGAAACTAAAACTAAAATATATTTAAGGAAACAATAATAATAATAATGAAAATACTATTAATAAGAAAATAATAAAATACATACAAATTACAAAATTGCCCCCCCCCTCGATGACTGTGTCACTACTGATGCTGCAGAGCAGGCACAAGGGGAAAGATCCCAGGCTGAACTCAGAGGTAGGAGGGAGCTGTACTCGTGAACGGGATTCAGGAACACACAGATCTGGGATCAGGGCAAAAAAACCCCCAGCTGAGGTCCATGTTGGATGCCGGCCATCAAAGAAAAGAACTTGACCCTTGTGATCCCTCATTTTTATACTGAGTATAATGTATATGGGATGGAATACTCTGTTGGTCAGTTTTGGGTCACCCGTCCTCTCTGCCCCTCCCTGCAGGTGCAACCCTTTTTCACCCCTTCCACTTATGGCGTTTCACCAGCTCGAGGATGGCCTTGGATTTCTACAGGAATAAGTACAAACGATGGCCTTTTGGCGTGCCAGTGCTTGTGTTACCACTTCTAGAGAGAAACACTGTGAAAAACATGGAACTGACTTTCAGGAAATGAAGTTACTTAAATGAGGCTTAGCTAAAAAGTTAGAAAACTGATTCTGGTTTAGCTCAAACCAGAACAGTGTCCATCCTGAGAGAGAATTTGACCATCGGGGAAGGTCGTGTTTTTCCTCATATTTGCATGTGTTTGCCTCTAGAAAGTGGAAAAATACGTGGTTTTAAATATCAGATCTTTCAGGTGACTCAGGCTGAGTATGCAAAAGCTGTCCTTCAGGACCTTCTGCTGTTCAGGTGCTGTAAAGTTATTTTGTTGGCGTTTTGCCACGCGGTGGTGACGTCTGTGGGAGCGTTGCTGTAGGCACCTAACAAAGCAGGTGTTAGTGACGTCGGGAATAAAGTTGCTGAGCGTTTATGACACCAAGGTTCAACTTCAAGGTTATCTTAAGTGAGCTGGAAGTCTTTCAGAGGTTGTAGTGAGGCTTCTGGAAGTTCTCTGTTAGTTCCTTAACCAAGGTAGAAGTTGAGATTTGTTCTGAGAAACAAGCACCCTGCTGTGATGAAGGGGTATTACTTAGGGTTGAACTGGTAGAAGCAGAAATTTTGAGTGCCTACAAAATGTGAATTCTTTTGACTGAAGAGTCGAACACACAACTGAAGTGCCAGGTTTCAAGTTGTGTGGTTGCTTATTTTACTCCATCTGAAGCACTTGGGATGGAGATAGGAATCCCTGAGGTGAATCCTGTAGTACCCTGGCAGCGTTACACGTAGCTATTAGAGTTCCACTGTTGTTTGTCGTAGGGGGGGGTGTTGTTTGGGTTCTTTAAAAAATATGGAGAAACTGCAAAGGTACTGGGCAAGTGTGGAACAATCTTTTTAGTTTTATGGGTAGTTAAAAGTTTAATTTTCTTCTTTAAAAGAAGCAGTGCCACGTCTTGCAGTCCATCTACGAGAAAGAAGCCGCGCAGCGCTATCAGTGTGTGTGTGAGTGACTTCATGCAGTGTTCTCATAGCTTCATTATGGATCGCTTTTCTTTAATCCTGATCTCAGTGTAGAACAGCCTGTGACTAAGATGGTTTCCTGGCTTGAAGATCAGCAACGTCACGGCCTATTTAGGGCAAAGTGTTATTGCATCATTTTATCAGACAATATGGAGTCAATGCATACCATTGCAATCTAAGTCACAGATAGCACAGCAGTAAGAGAACGGTCAAGAAGTTGAATTGTGGCTTTTTACAAGCTATGGTTAGAAATGAAACAGATATTTCAACGCCTCATAGTAGCTGAATGATAAGAACAGTCACAAGGAAGGGGAGGACAGCTCCAGTGTTTACCTAAAGGAAGAGGCTGCCAGTTTCTCTTGTTTAGATAGGTCCCAAGCAACAGTCCCAAAGTTGATAATACCAGAAACAGCGAGAATTAAAACAAAACAAAGACCCATAATTGGTAAAAATGTTGTTCCTCCCTTGCCCAGTGGACCTGCTCCTGTCAAGATAGGATTTCAATCACAGTAACTTCAGTTTGTTTACTGTTAAGTTTACAGCTAAGTTTATTACTTTCAAGCCCTGGGCAAAATGCTGTCAGAAACATAACACGTAGCTATACTTCAAGGTAATAGTGTTATTTAAAAGGATTTTCGATTGGTAGCCCCACTTGCCTTGTGTTCTGTACATGCTCTTTACACAGTCACCATATATGACTGGTTTTAATTCTTTTTAAGGGTCTTCTGGAACAAACTTCTGTCATATGAGAGCGAAGGCTGAGACAACAAGCAGTAAGCATTTAGCAGGTAAGAAATATCCTCAAACTGAAAGCTGCAAATTAAAGATGACGTGTTTTTAACTGCCTTGTTTCATTGTGCTGTAGCTTCTCAGCTGCTTTATTTTCCTGTTGTTACTTGGACTTTAGGTCAGCAATTTACCCATCAAAACAAACTGTCTAGTTCATGAACAAACTGTCTAGCTTGCAAAAGAGCTAGAGCCAATTCCCACTAGAGCCAGTGGAAAAGTTTTCATTGAGCTCAGTGCGTTTGGTGTCTGGCAGCCTTTGATACGAGTAAGAGACTCAAAATTCGTGACCGGACATGTTAAGAGAAACAAAAAAAGGATGCGGAATACTTTTTTCTCTCAGAAAAAAATGGACACAACTATCAAGTTTCATTTTTCCCTCCTTGCATAATAGCATAGTCTTTTGATGCCTTCCAGCCTATCTACAGAGAGCCTGAGGCCAGTATAAAATGACTGCTCTTTGAGGGGGAGCACACCTGCCAACCAGGTTGCAAAGGTAGGGGTTTTGTTTAAATAGGTTTAATTAAGGCTTGGTATAGTAATTTTTCTAATAAATTTTGTAGTTTAGAGCAGTAAGCATTTCACTGCTATCTGCTTCCATTTATCTGGACAAGCTTAAAAGCACTAGCTCTGTAGCAGTAGAGCCAGGGCAAATAGAAAAATCACATTTTATCAGCCTAATGGCTGTTTATGTGAGACTTGGTGGGTTTTACGTATTGCTACCTGAAAGTCTCACATAACAAGCTGTTTCTTCAAGTTTTCTTTTTTGAATTGTTAAAGTGAAGTTTTTACTTTTTCCAGAAATTAATTTATTTAAGATTTTGTATATTAGATTTGCATAATTTATCTAACAAGTTAAACATCTGCTGACCTGGGATTTCCCGTTGCTAAACACCACTGAGCTGTTGCTGTAACAATAAACTCGCTCTAAATTAGTTTGAATTCATGACTTCTCCTGCAATTAAAATTAATAACAAACATTTCAAACTGAAGCAAGTCAACACTCCTAAGTAAAATGTAAGTTTTCCAGTTGAACTGAGGATATAAAATTATATATTTTTAAAATACTGAAAAACTTTGTCATCATAGGCACCTATATGTGCATTAAGAATCCAGGAAAACGTATCCTCATATCTTGCTTCTGTTTACAAATATTTTGCTGCCTCAGGAGTGTCAGTCAACTGGATTTTTATATTCTTCATCTGGGCACATCATTTTTGTTGCAGTTGTGTAACTTTGCTTTGTCCCAGCCTGCAAAAAGCCGAGGTCAAAAGGCTGCTTGGGTCACAGGCTGGGTGACGTGGTCCAGAACTGGCATGAGAGTCACTTGAAGGTGCGAGAGGTGTGGCATATTATTGCTTACCTAAAATCGCTCCGCCAGGCAGGGAAAGGGAATGCGATGTTGTGGGGCATGCAAACTGGAGAAATGTGGTTTCTTGCTGAGCCCGATTTACCATTCATTGCTTTGAGGCCAGATTGGTCATTTCTAAACTGTCTGCCACAGTGATGAGGCCAGGAGCTCCGTCAGGCGCATACTTTCACACCCAGGGGCTCTCACCTGTGAGCGGCGCCACCTCGGTTGAGGAAGTCGCCACCCTGAGCTGTGCCCTCTGCTGGAGTTGGTTACTGAAGCAGACAAATATGTGGCTTGTGTTTCCTCCGGAGCTGTTGTTTGCAGCTTTATGTAGATGGCTGTTTCTGTAAATATCCATGATTGCACCAAGAGACCAAGGTTTCAACTGTGGGAACAAAGCAAGTTGACTCATGCTTTGTGTTGCATCTCTAGCTGCAGCCCTCTATGCACTAAAATGCAGCTAAATTCCTGGCAGACAAGGCCTGCAGTGGCTCCTTCCTGAGGAGTTTTCCTACGGGCACTTGTTCTATCAGAATGTGTTTTGAGAGACCTGAAAAGGCTGAGGACAACTGTGAGGCATTAATATGAATACCAGGGGGAACATTTCAGATGGTTTATTCACTGCTCTGCTGCCGCTGCCCTGTGGGCTAAAGTGGTTTGGATGCTGCCAGGATCAAATCTTACAAAAGTGTACTTTGCTTCAGGTATTATTTAGCGCGTGTGAAAGCCCATGTTACTGCCCCACTTGCTCCAGAAGGGCCCGAGACAGTGCACGCTGCTTTACCTTTCAATAGTGTGTTCACATCACTGTCCCATGCCTGGTGATTAATAAAAATAAAATGCTTGTGTCCTGATGTAGCATCTTGTTCTTCTGGTTTCTCTTCAACCATGTTCTTAAAGGACAGAGGTGAATGTAGGTTTTGCCCTTGCTTTTGCACAGTTTCAGTTCCCTGACTTGCTGTGCTGGTTTGTGAAATATTTTCCAAGGCATTAACCTTTAAAAATGTATCTTAAACTAGTTTTATAAATTCTTACTAGTTGGTGAAGTGCTGAAACGCATCTAATTAGTTTTGCTATTGAAAGGAATACCATGATTTAGGGCAGTATTTCTGAAGTATATTCTTACAAAGTGAAGAGGCAGAGCTATTGGCAACAAAAGTCTGCAATTAAGACAGGGTATGCTGCCTGAAATGCAAGATAATTGTCCAGGCAAGATTGTTGGAGTAGATTCAGAGAGTAGCTGCAAATATTCTCTCTAGGTGTTTGGTGTATAAAGCAGAGAGCGAAGCTTCTCAGGAGCATATTTATTGTATGGTGGAGACCACTGTGCACTTAGCTTCAGAGCTGAATGTTTTGTTCTGCAGACTTTTATGGCTTCATCTGGTTTCTGGGGTTTTTTTTATCTTCCCCTTCTTATAGGCTCTTAGTCCAGTGTAAAGCTGATGGGTGGGAGCAAAGGTAAAGAATGACGTAATGCAGCGGCAGCCAGAAAGCATCTTTTGTTCCAATTGTGAAATGGCCACTCCATAGTCATCTCTGAATGAATCACGTGTGAGGGGCTGCTTTGAGAAATCAACTCTTTGTAACGGCACATCAACTGGAAGCAGGAGGAGACATTCAGTTGAAGAGCTCTTTCTGAAAATGGGTTTAACTTTTCTTTTGCCAGTCACTACCAGCATGACCTCATACACTTGTAGTACAATGGGGTGGCTAAGCCTTTGAGTACACAGCCATTACATCATCGCAGCAAATTAGAAGGGGAGGTGGTGAAAGAGGCCTAATTGTTGTCATGGCCGATGAGATGATCAGGACTCAACTCATTGTCACCGAGAAGTTGGTGGCTTTGCTGGAGAGTGGTACAGAGAAATTGCTGCTCATTGATAGCCGCCCCTTTGTGGAATACAATACGTCCCACATCTTGGATGCCATCAACATCAACTGCTCCAAGCTTATGAAGCGGAGGCTGCAGCAGGACAAGGTTTTGATTACAGAGCTCATCCAGCATTCGGCAAAACACAAGGTAGGGGTCATTTTCTCGTTATCCCTTGTATTTGTTTAAAGGAGTACCTGGAAAGCCACTTGTAATAATTTCCCCTTAGATATTTAATTTTTAAAAAATAAACCCAGGGACTGAGTTTTGCAGAGCTCTTGCCTGAGAGACTATTGCTTACTACTAATCTTTTTAATTCTTTAGCTTTCTCTCCCCTAAGTGACAGAGTAATGAGGAGGGATTTAGAACTCGCTCAGAAGGAATGCTCTCAGGGTTCTTGCATGTCTTGCAAAGCACAGTCCCTTAAATGTATGTAATTAAGGCAGGAAACATTCACATTCTAAACTGGGAAGGGTTCTTTGGGGTCTGTGGTGGCCGGAATTGCTTAGCAAGTGATTGTACAGTTTGCAAAGAAACTGTAGCTCTGTCAGTCCTGCCTCCTACTTGCTGTTTAAAATACTTTTCGTGTGAGTAGTTTGATGGAGTTTTGGTTGGTTGTTTTTTTAAATAGACTTACTAGTGAAAGAAAATAGCTAAGCTGTTTAAAATTAATGTGTATCTTTGTGAGCTTTGTTTTCATTTTTAATCCATTGGTACTTGATTCAAATGTTTTGGTTACAAAAGTAATCTATGGCATTCTTGCTTTGACATATTAAAACTGAGGCCTTTTAAAAATTATTCTTATTACTCTACTAATATCAAAAGCATATTTAATACAGAAAGTTGTGTAGGTGGCTAAAACGTGTGTGGCTTTAGGCAGTTAAAAATCTCTTGGCTGTTTATACACAAAAAACTCAGAAGCAGAAACTGAGGTAAGACCTTCTTTTAAAAACCTTAGTCTATAAACAAACCAACCAACCTAGCTGAAGGTAAAGCATTTTACAAGTAGAATAAAATTACCTAATGGTCAACACTCAAAAAATATACTTCAGCTTGGAGCAAATAATCAATTTACAGACTCTGAAAGGAATTAAATCTGATCAGGAATATCAAGTATAAAATGAAAACTGTTTGGTGTACAGCTACATAAGAAATCTGGATATCTGAACAGCTGCACTGCAAACGTGTGGGAACCCTGATGCAGGAGATAATGTGGTGCTTTTAATCATTTTCCTCCCTTCTATCTTGTTCTGAATTACTTGTATTTCAGATTGAAATTGATTGCAAGCAGGAAGTGGTGGTGTATGACCAAAGCTCTAAAGATGTGACCTCGCTCTCATCCGATTGCTTTCTCACTGTGCTCCTGGGCAAACTGGAGAAGAATTTCAGCTCTGTGTATCTGCTTTCAGGTATGATGTACCAAGGTAAAACCAAACTGTTTGAATCAGGAGAAGAAAGAAAATGCTGTTGTTATAGCAGGCACGTACACAGTTTTCAACAGTGTTGGTGTAAACTTCAGTTACACCATAGCTTTTTCTGTAGTCCTTTATTCATACAATGACACTCATAATACAGACAACGCTTAGAAACTGAATCGTACCATTAGTGCCGTGTAAATGGAAATTGATCTCTGCAGGTTTTACAGATGCACGTCTGCTATTTTAGGGTCAAAATAGTAAGAGAAACGTGCTTTTCTTTTTGACTATTGTATGTGCTAGGAGGAAAAAACTCTTCCTTGATGAACTGGTAATTAGTCAAAGAAGACCAGGAGAAATAATCTCCTAGAGTTATGGAGATCATTTTGCGTGACTTTCTAAACTTCAGCTCTTCGAGTGGCAAGCACTCTATTTAGGTCTTTTCCCTCACCTCCAACCTTTTTTTTTCTTTTATTTTTAATCTCAGGTTAAAGCATCCATAGAAATTAAAGTCCTTATAAAACAGTATTTGCTGGTGTTAACATGTGCTTGTGTTGTTATTTCTGTTGTGGAATAGTAGACCCACACAGTTCACAAGGAGGAACAAGGAGGGGCATGGAGTGGATCCAGGGCTGAAAGAAGAAGGGATGACGAATACAAGTAGGAAATCCATTGCAGTGATCTTATTAAGTGCATATGTAGTCTCTGAAGTGTTAAAACTATGGTCAGAGACTGAATAATGATGAGGAAAAGGGGAGGAACTCTAGAGAGATGCTTCTGCTTAGCAAGGAGGTTTCACTGAGGTCTGTAGCGACTTCAGCCCAAAGTGATAGGAGGTGGTTGTGTTCCTGAGACAGCTTCTCTGCACTTGAACAAATGCCTGCATTTGGTGCTCATGCGAGCTGTACTTACAGAAAACTAGGGTTTTGCTTTGACTGTGTCTGGTGCTTCTGTTTTCTTTACTCTTTTGGCAGGAATTACACCTGTGGGTTGTGGACTACAGTATTAGATTAACTCTTGTTCCATGTGAGCCACCCAAGTAACTGTGTGGTGCCTGGGCACAGTAAGTGCTTGATGGAACAGCACTGAAATGTGTGCTTAGGACTCGCTTAAATTTAAAACTTATTTTAAAGAATAGGCGACTCTAGAGCAGCTTATGCCTCTGAAGAAATCCTCTTACTGTTTGAATACCCAACTCTCCTCACCTGTCCTGAAATTTTTTAATAACCAGAAGCATATTACAGCTCCATGCAGCAGTACAGACAGTTCACAACTTAATTTCCATGGTAGACACAGCTATCTAATAACTTAGCACTAGACCTCATGGCAGGGAGGAGCTATGGAGGGAAGGAACTGGAATCCTTAATAAGGCCAGGCAAAGGGCAATATCACAGAACTTCCCTTCCTTTTACTGTCCCCGTATGGATTGGTTGCATGAGATGTGGCTTTGTTCTTTTCCCTCTCCTGAAGCCCATGAAGGAGGCTGTCAGAGTGGCTCCATCCTCAGACTTGCCTGTGACCCCTGCAGGGGGTGGACAGTACCAGGAAGGGAGTGCTCCCCAGCTCCCTAGGGCATAGTCAGGACAAATACCATTTGTTTGTATCTTACTGATACTGTGAGAAATTGCTTTGTTTTGGTTTTTATTCCTAGCATGTGGTAGTTATCTCTTCAAGCCAAAAATGCAACTTAAACCATCTGCCAAGATACTAGTGCACATTAATCAGCTGAGGTGAACGTAGCCATGTGTAAGGATTAGTTTGGGTGTTAAACAGAGAGAAAGGGAATCTAATGTGTTAAACTCATCCTCATAGAAGGAAGGTTTTTTATTTTAGCATGTCAAATGCATTTCTCTTGGCAAAGATGTGATTTGAGAATTTAATCTTATTTTTGGTTGAATAGGTAGTGATGGGGATGCTTATGAATGCAGAAACAACTGATGGCTTTAGAACTAGTGGGAAAGGAGTTTAAGAACAAAAGGGAAACATAAGGAAACTGTTTACAACTTATCTGTAACAGGTACGCGCTTATTTCAGGAAATCTACCCAGCTAAGATGAATCCGTAGTAATTAATGTCAACTCTATTCCTTCAGTTTTCTACCATTCTCTTATAACCAATTTGCTCTGACTTTAATCCTGACGTAAGAAAATACCTTTCACAATCCCGTTACATTTATTAAAAAGCTAACTACTTAACAGGCACGCATAAGAAACCCCTTTGGATGTGGGGTGAAGGAGAAGGTGATGGATTCGGTCTTACAGAAGGTTCCTTGGAGGTTATTGATACGTGGCTCTAGGAAGCAAGATAAAATGTGTTGTCTCAGCAAGCTGATGACAAAATCCCATAAACGTTTATGGCCCATAATGAGAGTAGGGGTCAGCACACCGTGTAAAAAGAAAAACCTTTGGACTTCAGTTTTCTACGCCACTCAATCTGGTTTATTTAATGTAGACCTTAAATAAACATTTTGGGCTAGAAAAGTATCTTTTTGTTGGGATAGAATAAGGAGCAATTAACAAATATCTGAAATTCTTGCATCTGTTCTTCCTGCCTCCCCCCACTACTGAGCACTCAGTGAGGTGGGTTTTTATTTAGGTTGTGCATAAAGGTATGCTCTACCCTGGAGGTTGTTTTTCATTGAAGTAATAAATGTAAAGACCTCAAAGGAACTCTTAACAATTAGTTTAAGCTCTTGATCTAACCTCATAAAAAATATTTATAATCTGATGGGGAATGTTCTCAGGAATTTAAATATTTGTTTTGGTTCTTAAATTTGAACAGTGCACAAAATACTGAAATGTGAGTACTGAAGGCTTCACCCCATTGCCGTCATTGCATCTACTCTGCTGAGCTAAATAAGATTTAAACATAGAGATGTGACCAGATTCCTTCTTTTCCCACATTTTGAGAACTAGATTTACTTTTATGGAGTCCTTTTCCTAGTTAAAGTATTTTTATGATGTTTCTGCTTGCTCTGCAGAAACAGTTAAGAGAGGCTAGAAGTTCTTGCTTGATGAATTAGCATTATTGAGGCAGTACACGCCAAGAGTCTTGCTTAAATTCTGTTCCATTATGCCAGTGGAAATCATTATTGTTCTACTTTCCTAAAACATTTGCTCTTCCCTGCTTCTCGTAATCTAGCTTACTCCTACTCATACAAGCATAGATGTCTTCATGATGGTTACTACTTTTCAAATGTTGCCTGTGATGAAGATGAAGTGCAGCTTTTTATTTTGTAGAGTTATTTTTTTTGTACAGAAGACTTGTGCTAACCAGAAGGATTTTCAAAAAAAACCACCAGAAATGCCCTTTTTGTAGTTTCAACCTGACATTAAAAATCGGAATAGCCTAACAGAGAAACTCTGTGCTGACTCTGAACTGAAACCAAAAGTAAGAAATCTCCCACTTTAGGTGGATGTGGACCAATGATTAATGGCCAAGAAGGACTAGCTTAGTTTCAGAGTGCTGTAGCGCAGGATCACAGAAAGTTTCGTTGAACTCTTTAAGGATTTCTTAGCGCTGCAAGGCCAGACTGTGTTTTGTCAGCAAACCGTGAAGGGTGTATTTTTCTGTCAGTCACTGAATTGCCACTTGGACTTGATGTACCTTTGTACATACCTTGACATATTCAATGCCACTGAGAACAATCACTATGGAAAACTTATATAATGTACCAGATGATAAAGTATGTGGGCTGAAGGGGACTTAAATGCACTGGAAGCTTTTTGTGAGGTTCTGGAAGTGGCTGTGCAGTTTTACCCTCCGTTGCCTGTATGTTGTACAGGGGCAGATCTGTATGTGACTGTTCTTTTGGAGCCATGCCTCTCATTGAATAGCACCTACCCGACCTGTAGACGTAACCAGGGTTCTGTATAGAAAGATGTGTACTCTCCTCTTGCTTCATGATTGGCGGCAAAGCTGGCATCCTTCAGTGGATGAAGTAAAGACTGCTGGGAAAGAACCACTGGTCTCAAGCTCAAGTCAGGTGAGAATCGTCTCGGAAAGAGGTCCATAAACTTCTACGTGCTGCCTTCTACAGAAGTCATCATTCAGGGAGTCACTGGTAGAGAATTACAGATTTCTAGATGCTCAGAGTGAAGCCTGCATCTGACTTGCAGAACCTCTTGCGTACTGAGCTGAGGAGCTGTACGTCTCCTTCCCAAAACCGTGGTTGGACTCTGGGTACAGTCATGAGGTAAAAAGTGGTGTTGACAGGTAATTGCGGTGCAAGTGGTGAATGGCCTGCTAATCTTTGCCTATGAAAAATTTCAGCAATAGTGTGATTTAAGGGATTTTGCTTTCTCAAGAGCTCTCTGATAAGCTTCTACAAAGCAGAAAGCTACCATAGTAACCAAAAAGACATAAATTATGAATTTTCTGTTCAGTGACGAATGCAGGTAACACATGGGGTGGGCAGCGAGTGAGGTTATAAGCTGAGTGAGTACATAAAGAAACAGCAAACAGAATGAGTTCCCTGAGATCAGGCAAAGGTCTCGGAAACAAAAGGGTGAGTGATCAGTCAGGAACTGTTGCAAAAGGTATGTTTTTGCTGGAACTTCTCAAATCAGTGTTTCTCCTTGACCTGTCCCTCACTTAACAAAGTGTGTGTAAAAAATGGAAGACTTGCGTAGAAGATGCAAGGAGGAGGAAGCAAGGCAAGAACTCTTCTACAGTCTTGTTTATGCTGGCATTTTTCTTGAAAATATTTGAAATTGTAAACCCATTTAAAGGAATCCTAGTACAATAATGCCAGTATCTCTAGGGCATGTTTAGCGTTGTGTTGTCTCCACTTGCCTAAAGCAAAGCTGGATGGAAAAAGACCCAGTGCTCTCGCCCTGCTTTGTCACAGTAAAATCATGCCCTGTGACAGAATAGCAGGAGAACTTAATAGTAGTCTCTTACAGGTAGCGCTGGTCATTTTTGTCTCCTGAAATGACTTGCAAGACTGAGCTTTCTTCCCCAGTTCTTCCTACACCAAATAGGAGGGCACCTAGTGTGGAGTGAAAGATGGCATGAAGTGGCTGTGGTTTGTGCTGTCTGATTAACTGCTGTCTAACACCCTGACACCTTTTACCATTTGAATTTGGAACTTAACTTCTGGTTCTCCCCGACTGAGGTTCTGAGTGTTCCTTGTAAGTAAGTCTTTGCAAAATGCCCCAAGGAGAAGAACACGCCTTCAGATCATGGTCATCGGGTAAAACCAGTTGAGTTATCTGCAAGCTGAAATAATTATAGCAAGAATGAGCTGTTCTATATCCCGCCAGTGTTTAGAGAAGGAAGGGCAGTTGCACAACGATGCCAGCTTTCCTGATACTCTGACTAGTTGATGCCATTGGAACAAGCCTCTAATGGAAGAGGTGGAAGTCTTGCTGGGGGAGTGCAGCATTCCCTAAGCAGTCCCGTAGGCAGTGGAGTACGGCCAGCATCAGTGGGAGGGAGACAAGCACAGAAGAGGAGCTTAGCTCTGACTTATCCTCTTCAAAATCTCCCTCTCCATCAATTTTTAACGAAAGCATAGAAAAACTAGTACGCTTTGCTGCAACTGGTCCTCTGTGAATATCCTCCCACCCTTTGTACTTAAAACACAGTTTTGAGTGTTCATTTAGTGCCATGATTGTTTTAAACACTTGAAGACTGGGAGTAGGGTTTATTACTTTCATATGTGTATCCACTCGCTGTCTTTTGAGAGAGAGCAAAGTTTGACTAGCGTGGAGCTCTCATAACATTTCTCAAACCCAAGAATAACTTGTTAAATTTGCTTTTGTTTTGGATACCTCTGGATCCTTGTGAAACTTAATTGCCTGAAATTACAACGAGGGTATCTTATTTTTGTTTTCTTTGCAGACAGAAAAGGCAAGCACAAGTGTCCAATATGTTCTTTACCTGTTGTTAGGCTGTCTTTTCTATATGTCCCTTGGGTGGGATGTGGGACTTGACCCCATTCTTGGCCCCCCACACCCACTAAACCTTGTTTGCTTAACCTGCCTATTAACCTTGTCTTACCAAAGGCAGAAACCCTCCAGGGCAAAGAATTTCCCTTGCTACCGTGCTTGTAAAACACCTGGCATAACGGGACCGCTTTCTGAACGTTGCTGTAATAAAAACACCCCTGGCTTTCCCAAAGCATGAAACCTTGAATCCAGTGGAAGGGCTCCCCATGGCTAATGAGAGGGGACGCGAAGGGGAGGGCAGGCGCGGGGATGGCAGCGCTCCTAACCAGGCTCTGTAGCCTCAGCTTGTGTAATGGAAAATGGCAAGCATCCCTGCGGAGCTGAGCTGGAATGCGTGAATTGTAATGGCCTGTGGAGGTCTGCAGCTCATTTAAACAGAGGGGAAACATTGTAGATTCATAAAACTTTTGAGTCAGAAAGTTTACAACTTTCCTTCCTTGTGGCAAGGGAAATATCTATACTGCAGTTTTTAGATAAACATTTTAATGTTTGATGGGAATGTGACTGTGAAAGTGCTGTTAAGTCACAGCATTAAGAGCCTCTGCTCTGATTGGAGGCAAACTAAATGTTACAGCTAAGGGTTTGTATATTTTGTCTTTGCTACAGCACTGCTTAAATTAGATTTATCTTTGGTGAATACAGAAGTTTGATAAGGCCTGTATAAATTACAAGGTCTAAATATTATGATGTAGAGGCAGTTGCAAATTTTGCTGCTTTTTTATTCTTCTTTTCCTTTAAAAAAGGATACCAATATAGTATTTATTACTATACGGCTATATAACATTCGTGAATAATTGCTGCCATTAAGGAAGATACGAATTCTGGATTTAACAAAGGTGATGGAATCTTCTGCCAAATCCACAAGCTTCACAGTCTCCTTCCTGCAATTCTTTCTTAGTACATGCATGTAATCTTTGTTTTTGACTCATCATTGCGTCTTAGACCTTTTCTACTCCCTGCTTTAAAATAATTGTGTTTGCTGCTGAGTTAACACTGGTGAACTGGCCAGCAGTTAGGTCTTGTGAGAAATGGAGGGAAGTTGCTTCTAATCTGTTTTCAAGAATTCATTGAAGAAAGCTAATTTCTCCCTTTGGCCTTTTCTGAGTGGTCAGAGTCCAAAGGCGGGGGGAGAAAAAGGAGAAGCATCTGGTTTGAATGGTACTTAAGAGAAATGCCAAAGCTTGCTCTTTTACCAGTGTGCATTGTCTTTGGGCTAATCCAGCGGACTCCATGACCTGTGAAAACCAGACACATTCACTGTCTCTTATTTCTCCATCAGGAGCTCAAGACACAGTCTTTCTGTGCATCCCATGTGAAGCACGCAGAGCTGTAAGGCCAGTGGAATCTATGAGGATGTTGTATGAAACGCTTCACCGACTTTTGTTAGCCTGAAGTTTTAGGGAAGCCAAGCTCATAGGAGTTGCCATGTTGTCTGTCACCCACAACAGATGTTTAAACTTGTTGGTCAGCTTCAATAAGATTTGACAAAAGGAGTAATTAAAAAAAAGTAATGGAAGTTCTTGTAAGCCTTATGGAAGTGAGCACTGGTACAGCACAGAGCCTCGAAGTAGTGTCTCCCCCTGAAAAGCAGTTTTGAGTTGAGCTGAGCTGTTTGTGGATTTCCTGGTGTGACCAAGCAGCAGTGCCACGTGGGCCCCAGCGATGCAAGAAGGGCCCTTGGGAGCTCAGGCAGCAGTGGCAGGTGGGATTCTTCAGTTTTTACAGCCCCTCAAATTACATGCTTGAGAAATATTTTCTTACTGTGAAAGTGGAAGACTGCTCTTCTGGTCTTTAGGATCAGTCTCCATTAGCTGGAGAAGCTGGCCGGCACCTGCATCTTGTTACCAACCTCTTGTCTAGCTGAATCTCTTCTCCTCGCCCCGTCGACTTGGCTTTGCTGCCAGGCTCTGGACATGAAAAGCAATTGCTGGCATTCTCCTTGGAGCTTCAGCCAACGTTGTTATAGGAAACACATGAAGTGATGTGAACACCTGTTTTTTCATCTTTCTTTCATTCCAAGTTACGTTTCATGACTGTCTTTACAAAGAAGTAGTGTAAGAAATGCACCCAGAACAAATGCAGTGTAAGCTTGATGGTTAAGTTTTTTACTGTTAGGCTTTGCGTATGCACGGAGCTCTCATCTCTGTAGGAGTTGTCTCCATACTTGGACAGTTATAGAGAAAAAACAAGTTACACCTAATGGGAAAGTCCTCTGTTTTCTTGTTTCCTTTGCACTGAAGAGTTGTGGGCCTGCCCGCTGTTCCACTTCAATTTCACACCCAACCTTAATCCACCTCCCCTCTGAAGTCAGGTCTCTGTTCCTGTCTGCTCTTTGTCAGCGTGCATTTGCCTGATTAGCAAGAGCAGCTATCTCTGGATGATTAAGGATGATGCTGCTGGTGCAGATCTCTGCAGACCCTTGAGAACATTAGGAATTACAGAATTGGCTGTTACAACAGTAACTGTAAAAGCAACTTGAAGGTGATATTAATATTGCCTCCTGATTGATTTTTCTGAGTGTTGGAGACATAGGATGAGTGTACAAGGGAACATCTGTACTACATTCGATACGAATGCAAAGGAAAGACGTAAAATATGAGTGGATGGGGAAGATGTCGTCGAAGCCGGCCTCTTTGGCTGACATACTTGGTAATTACAGCCAGCCGGGAGTCCACAGTTCCTGTAGCATGTCATGGGAGCTTCAGAGAGCTGCTCAAGGGGAACTTTGAAAGCTTGTAGGAGGAGACAATTACATTCTCCTCTGTTTCCAGCACCTTGAAGAAAAGTATTTGGGGGAAGTGGAGGGCAGGAGAGCAAAGAGGGTACTGGACTGGTGGACAAGAGAGGTGTGGTAGGCAGATGCAGATGTTGATCTGCTCAGTAGCAAACAAAGTTTCACCAAACCCGCCATAATACAATAAAGCCAAAGCTTGCGTAACCTGTGTTTTTGTGTGCAAGGATGTGTGTTGATGTGAATGACGAACAACACTTGCATTTTGAAAACTTAATTTTTAGTAGATTTGTTTCTACTTATTTTGTTCTTCCTCATACCAAATCAGTCACATGAGTACTTCACCTTCTATAAGCAAAGAAAAACGCTTTCATTTTTTGATACTGAATTAGTATGTTTCCTGTGAAATTGTCTTGTCTAATTTTGGTTGGTGACATCTGAGTGGTTTGACCTATTTGAAGGAAATATAAAGACAGGGAGGAGGAAGACAAACCAGCATAACGTGAAAGAAGCGTAGGAAACACGTACCGTTTCCAGTCCTGCCCAATTTATGTCCTCTTATGGTATCATTTATCACACAGTATCACATTATCTCACAGTATCACAGTATCATAAGGTTGGAAAAGACCTTTGAGATCATCGAGTCCAACCTATGACCCAACACCTACACCTACTCCTACTTGTCAACTACACCATGTCACTAAGAGCCTCATCCAATCTCTCCTTAAACACCTCCAGGGACGGTGACTCCAGCACCTCCCCGGGCAGCGCATTCCAGTGGCCAATCACCCTCTTAGTAAAGAACTTCTTCCTAACTGGAATGGTTTTATTAAACATTGAGTAAAACCAATAAAATGTTACATGCACTTCACAGCTCTGTATTAAGTTCAAATCAAGAGCTTAGGGCTTAACTAGCCTTTCACTTGCAAACCTCTAGAGTGGTTTACAGAGCTACTGTCCCTGCAGCTGCGGCATGGCAGCTGGCAGCGTGGTGGAATGCTCCTGGTCTGTATCCATATAAAATAATAGGGATGAGCTGGTGTAAATGCTTGTGGTTCTCAGTAGTTGTTCTTCTGTATTAACTTAGGGTTTGTCCCTGATGGTAGTTAAACTAAATAGTCACAAGGATCTGGATGGATTCCACTCCCTTAATGAGTGGTACCTCTTCCTAAAACAATAGTCACTGGCTATCACTTGTTGCCACCTGATCCCATCTTCTTTTCTTCTTCTCTTCCTGCTTCTGGCAAAATTAGTGAGGAGTTTCATTTATACAGGGATTTATGCAATGACTCTGTGAGAAAAAAAACACCTTTTATTGTGAAAGTTTGCTGAAACTTTTTCATCCCTTTGTCTTTGGCCCTGTTTTGTTTCCTGAGTTGGCTGGGAAGGGAGGTGAAACTTCCAATACTGAGATTCCTTTAACTTTCATACCTTTACGATCACAATCCTGGTTAGGAAAGCGTAATGTCTTGATCAAAGGAAAATCTCTAGTCGCCCCTTTGCAGAGCCATAGCAACAGGGTAATTGAGTAGGTCATGGGATCCTGCCAAATTTCTGCTAATGGCTGTGGAGCTTGTAAACAAGAAACATGGGCTGTACTGTAAAGACCTAGGAGGTGTTGGGTTGTCTGCCACATGCAAGGATTTAGCCTGCAAAACCACTGACAGCTTTTGGTGCCTTAACATGGCTTTGTAGAAGTGAACAGAACAATCCAGCACTAGAACATGGTACAGCACTGCCGTTAAACGTGCTGCAGCCAGGGGATGCCTGCCACTTGGTTAAAGCCAATATCATTTCACTAGCCTGTTCATTTTAACAAGCTGCCTACGCAGCTGAGTTACCTTGGGGCGGATAAAGAACTTCGCAATCTTCTGATGGATTATCTACAATGAGAGCAGAATTCAATTAATTGATTTTCTTTTGTGTCTGAAACATAAAGGACAGCACGCTGAACGTCACAATTTACCTGTGAATCTTTGCTATCTCTTGCTTTCATGTTGGAAAATATAGTAAAGTCTGAAATAATTTCTATCTCATATTGCTTTAATTTGCTCCCATAATGATGGAAATCATTGTCCCATAAGATTTTTCCTTTAAACTTGGGTAGAGCCTATTACAGTCAGACAGACTTAAGAGTACTTGCTACCCGCTAAAGGATACAATGACTTATACCTATGCAGTCACAACAGAAGCAACGGCGTATTTAAAACTGAAGAAGGAGGTGCATTGTGCAGCTTATCCTGTTTGACCATCAGGGTTTTCAGTGTAATGTAGCTATTGCATGAGTGATGACGGAAAAGTCTTCTATGAATCAATATTAGAAAAAGTAGAGTGAAAAACTTCAAAAGCCTCCTGGGGGAAGGGAGTGGAATCTTCTTAAACACAAGTGAAATTTATAGAATTGTATGTAAAAATACATAAAAGTTACTGTTTCCTTCTTCTTCTGTCCATAACATTCAAAGATAAGAATGCTGTTGAATGTGAGGAGAGCTGTTTCAGCTCACCTTCACCCTCAAGAGTACAGAAAACCTGTATGGTTCATAAGCTATTTAGGAGAGAATGTTTTGGAGTGTCGTTGTCAGTCATCTATTTCCAGGACCCTGTTACATTTGTCAAAGAAACTTTATTAAACCAGTAGCGCTGTTAATGACCTGTAGATTTCCACTGCCCCATTTCAACATGCTGTTGTGAATGATTTATTACCTGCAGAGGCTGGAGTCGCGGTGGGAGAAAGGGTGTGAAATTAGCTCCAAAAGAAAAGCATACTTTCTCTTACTAAATCAAACTGCACTGTGCTGCCCATAGCCCTTCTCCAACCGAGGCAGGTGAGGAGATGTAAAAGTGAGATTTGCCTTCATGCAAAGGTCATCTTCAAATTAGGGAATTTGAAACAAAAACAATCCTTTCTTTCTTTTAAGGCTCAGTTTCTATTCTGCATTTCCACCTGTACACTAAGTTAATTTTCCAAATGTTTGAAATTTGTTTTTTGAGGGTGGTCTCCCTTGTTTACAGCAGAAGCGTTCAGGTAGTCTGAATGCTAAAAAGCACTTTTCTCCTAAGTGGCTCCTCATGTAGATTGTGTGTAGACTCAGTTTTGGGGACTCATGGACACCCTAATCTATGTTAGAAAACAGAGATGTGCAATAAATACATTTTTGTCTGTACACCTGTAGGTGCTCTTATTTTTTCTAATGTATCTATCCCTGTATTTTAAAAAATAAATAGATTTTGTAAGTCCATGCAAGCAAGTAGTGATGAGTGCAGTTCCTTAGAACTAACTTAGTCTCATAGTGACACAACAGCTCAGTGCTCATAGACATGGATGGTGTTGTTCCAGACCTCTGATAGTGTGTTTGTTGCACTAGAATAAATCAGTATTTCAGCAGGTTCCATATAAGAGTGTATTTGGTTGATATGAATTTTGTTTTTTCAAAGATATTTTTCAGCATACAGTGATCTAGAATGTGGTTTTCCTATTGTGAGTGCCATAAATCAAAGCCAGATTTGTTGAAAAGATACTCAGTTTTTGAAATGGTTACAGAAAATGGCAGGGAAAAGAGGTTAATATTTGAAACAAGTCACTGATTTCATTCTTTTTCAAGTCAGTTTGCTACTGATACTAATACCAGGTTAAAATACATTCAGAGGAAAGGAGGGCTCACTTGGGAGCATGGGTAAAGACAGGTAATATAATGTCAGAGGTATCCGATTTGAGAGTTTTGTGATTGTAATTCGTATTGTAAAGATACTGAAACAACGTGTTACTAGAAAAGCATGAGTAGAAAGAAGAAACATGACTTTGAAAGGATGAATGTCCCAGAGAAAGCATAAGGAGCACTGAATCTTTAGTCGCTTCAAGCTTAGAGCCCCAGAATAAAAATTAAGATTGCTCCTTACATTTATGATGACAGCGTGGGTTTCATCTCCCAAAATCTCAGTGTTTTGCTTATTAGCTTCTTGTGTGATTTCTTGTTGCAGTGTTCATACGGAAGTGACACCAATCCATAGCTGGCTGGAAAAAGTCTTTTGTTGTTTTTGAACTTTGCCCATGTAGTTTTTTGCAAAGAAGGCACAGATGTAAAATCTTTTCTTTGCTTGTGCTGCATCTTTGTAAGGAAGAAGAGTCACTTCTCTGTTTCTAGCTGTGTCAAAGAGAGGCTTCAGGAAGCAGCCAACAAGATTCCCAAGCGGTAGAGAACGAGCAAATGAAAACAAAGACCACTATTTGAATTTCCATTTTGGTGGTGTTTTGTTTGGGGTTTTTTTTCTAAGTTGGCAAACTGAACAGGAATCACTCTTCATAAAACTTTTGTTCTGAAAACTGCTCGCTGGCTTTTTTGTTTCACCAGGTAAAATGGGCTGTTGCACACATGGCTGTTACCTTCCCACATTTCCTAAAGAAACAGATTTTTAAATCCAAGGAATGGGCATAATTCAGGAATGGTACCGCAAGCCTTGACACACCAGGACATTATCTTATTCCTGATTAATTTTCATTCATAACTGCAAACTGTAATAACAGCAAACGTAGCATTTGGCAGATTTAGCATATTAATACTTCACCTCTTTGATGATAAAAAGGTGCCTTGTTCAGAACAGTTTATAATTATTCTTCACTTAAAATTCTACTTGTCTCTATGCTTTCGCTATGGTTTGGGCCTTTCACCATTACTGGTTGACAAACGGTGAAAACACTCAAGCGTGTAACACATGGATTTCAGCAGCTGCCTGTGGTTGTCCTTGAGACTAGTTTGTGAAGGTGAAGTATGATGAAGATGTGAAGATAAAGAATGAGCTGAGCTTGGGGTTAGCTAGGGTTGGACAAAGCTGGCTGACTTTTGTGAGAATGTGTTTAGGCAAAGTAGACTTTCATTGCCGGAGCTTTCTTCAGTTTTGTTTTCTAATTGTGGGTAAGGCCAGTTGGACCACAGTCAGTAGCACAGATTTATAACACGGCCCTTGTAATGGGCAGGAGGCCAGAAACTTGCCAAGAAAAAAAAGAAATGGAACTTGATCTGTGTTGTATGTGGTTGTCTCAAGCAGCCTCAGCCTCAGCCTCACTTTTTATCCCTTTCGCGGTTCCTAACAGCTGTGCCATGCTGATAGTGAAACAGCCTAGGAGCATTTGTGGTGGCCGCGGGGATTTTTGGTGGATTTAAATGTGTTATCAGTCATTCCACTCTAGTTTTCCTGAGGGTTTTAATGCAGTGGTGGGAAATAGTAATGAAAATGTTTTGGAGCCGTAATACGAATAGGGCCTTATAACTGGTGCAGGTGAAGAACCAGATAGCAGTAAAGGGAGTAGAAACTTGTGGTGATTTGCTAGGGGAATCCATGGCTGGGTGAAGTGCCCTCTGTGTCACCTCTCCCACTTGAGATGAAGAAGCCTTGGCTTGGTGTGGTTTTGAAGATGAAGACTTTTCCAATGTGTTGGATGAAATATATTACTTATGCAGCAGTGTAAAAAATAACAGTGTAGGATTTGAAAGCAAACCTTAACAACCATATATTGATGCTTTTACCAAATTGAGTAGACATGAGTTCTTCTTAATGAAGTCTAATTATAGACTAATATAGGAGAAAGAGGTGTTTAGAAAACAGCTTGCTGGGGTGGAGAGGGAAAGGTGTGTGCACTTGTGGTGTGGTGGGTGTTGTGGCTACTTTTTTAAAGTCTCAGATCCACCTGCCCTTAAGAATGGGATGAAGCCTGAAAAAGCTTCTGAAGAATAGATGGAGAGATGAATAAACCTTCCAGGCAAAGTGAGAATACGCAGCTGGGCTTTACCTGCTGGTGGATGGTTCTACACAGTCCCAGTACATCTGGAAGAGGCACACATATATTTCCGCTGTTAAGACGTTCCTGCTGCTCCTTTAACACCTCCCCATCTCATACAACAAGTGCTACTTCCCAAGAATTGGTGTGGGCAGCAGTGCCTACACCACTATGTGTAAATTAAAAACGTACTGTTCCTCTCACAGGTGGATTTGCTGAGTTCTCCAGTTCTTTCCCCGGTCTCTGTGAAGGAAAATCCACGCTCGTCCCTACTTGCATTTCTCAACCCTGCCTACCTGTCTCCAACATTGGTCCAACGAGAATCCTGCCTCATCTCTATCTTGGGTGTCAGCGGGATGTCCTCAACAAGGTGAGTGTTCTGTGTGTCGTGGATGAGTATGTAAGCTCCACGTGTCTTCATTCGTGCTTCTATCATACTGCATCATTACAGCTATAAAATGTCTACAGTACATAATAACTGTTTGTACGTAAGCCCTGGAAAGCTGTGTGAGAACTAATGGTGTACAGACCATATAGTTAATCCACGTGTCATGTAATACGAAACTTGGTTTCCTCCCTTCTTCATCTCTGAGGAGATGATATGGTACTTTCCTCAGTAACCTATCAAACAACAGCAAACTATCAAATCTGCCATTATAGCAAGTCAGGTAATTTCCTGTGTAGAACTCAGACTGGTATGTTTTGACAAGTTTTGGATGTTAATATAGTAATGATTACAGTAGGACAAAGGAAGATTGGGTTTTAGTGCTGGAAAAAACAACACTTAGATACCATGAGGGACTACTGCAAACAAATCTTTGTACAGCTGATAAAATGTTCAGACCTGGACAATCAGTGTGATCATTTAAAATTAGCTTTTATGGTAGCACTGTGCTAAGAAACTTTTACTGTTTCTAAATATGTGCGCATTTAATAATTTCTGTTCCTTAGGCATACCCAGGACATTTTGGTCCACTTAAAATAATCAGCAAAGTTATGAAGAACGGCACTTGCATGTGCTGGACTATCAGATGTCTAAAATGAGAATTTTTCTCAGATTGCTGTGGGTCTGTGCTTCTCTGTATATCCACAGATGTTTGCCTCAATGAGAAGACCAACTCATATTGCTTACAATGTACATCCTGGCTCCCTTCACACGGAAATTTTTATTATTTCTCCTGTATGTGCCCTATTGCCTCCAATATTACCTGATGGTTCTATTTATTATTTGAATCTCCCGTAGCCTTCCTAAGCTGGAATTAAATGCATATATGGGGGAGAGAGGAGGAGTGCTTGACCCTAACTTATTGCCTTAATTATGTGCATAGCTTATGTGTATGCTTTGTATCCATGTATAAAGCTTAAGTCAGGAATTATCTTTAACTGGATCAAACTCATACACTTCGGCCATCATTTTCACTGTTCTCTTCTACTTTTACCCCATCCCAGTCTGGCCATTAATAGGCTATTTTTTGATTCTTCACAGTTGGTTTAAGGGGATCTTTGATATGCAAGCAGTCATGTAGAAGGTAATTGTGCTTTAACAGAGCACACGTGAAAATCTGTTCTATGAAGGGTAGTCAGTAGTCATCGTATTTACTTTGTCCTTTAAAATCTTCTGTGTCTTTACTGCCAGGTAGCCAGTCAACGAGTCAAACTTGATTCACTTGTGATGGATGTCAAAGCAGCTTATTACTTTTCCTACTACAAAAGTAATTTGTGATCCACAGACAAAAGATGACAGGAACTAAGTCATTAAAAAAATTACAATTCTTGTTTTAAATGGTGGAGTCTTAGAAAGATGCTTTTATGCTGTTTGTTTCCACGTGTGAATGGCAGGTGCTGTCCTAGGTCACAGTGGGGGTGAGGGAGCAACTTGTTCTCCGTCAGGACCAGGGATGTGCTGCTTTGTTTGGGATGTGACTGGAACTCCAGTGCTGTGGGTTTTGAATGATAAATAATCTCATAGGGATGAAAGAGGCTGTTCGCTTTCCTTACAGTAAATTGGAGCCTATGAGTAGGCGTTGGGCACAGGCACAGAGTGTGTGTGTCTCACCAGGAAAGGAATCTAAGTGGTAACAACAGTCAGGAATTTCATGATAGAGCCAGAGCAGACTAAAACCGCAAAAGCTACTGATGAGCCCTGAGTGTGGCAGAGCCCTCTACAGGGAGAGTTTAGACCTGGGGGTGGCTCTCTTGCCTATTAAGATATAATTTTGTTATTATTTCAGCGTGTGTCCGTCAGACCTCAGGAAGTGCTGCCTATGCTTTAGAATTAATGTAGGACAGCCAGCAGTTGGTCAGATTTGTACTTCCTCAAATATTCTGGGGGGTTCTGATCAGGGATTGCTGTGTATCTCAGTTTTTTTAAGGAGAACCACAAACGATGACAGCATACAATCCATGGCAAGTTCAGTAAGTTCTTAATGCCCGGTGTTATCCTTGACAGTCAATCTTTCGGAAATTCTTCCATACATGACTGAGGTAACTCTTAGGTTTCTTACCCATTTAAGGACAAAACCACATCTTATGATTTCAAATCTCTTTGTTACTTGCACCTCTGTCCTCTTACTTTGAAGAAGTAGCAGGCACTGAGTCGTGGTTTCAGCTGGAATAGGTAATTTTATTTCTAAATAATGGCATGTTTTGGATTTAGTATGAGAATAATGTTGATAACACATAGTGGTTTAACTGTTGCCAGGTAATGTTTATGTTTGGCTGGGACAGAGTTAATTTTCTTCCCAGCAGCTGCTGGGTTTTAGATTTAGTATGAGGAGAATGTTGCTTATACACTGATGTTTTAAGTTGTTGGTAAGATTGGTCAAGGATTTTTCGGTTTCCTATGTTTTGCTGGCATACAGGTGCAGAGCCAGGACAGCAAACCCCAACTGGCCAGTGGAATATTCCATCCCATAACAGCATGCTCAGTGGGAATGGGAATTTGATGAGGGGGTGGTGAGGCAATCCGGGTGGTGGTTTTGCTGTTTGATGTGCTGCTGTCTCTGCGCTCACTGTGATTTCTGTGCTCACTGCTCTTGCTGCGCTCACTGCAGCCGCTGCTGGGGATGGGCTAACCCTCTGGTGGTGAGCCGGTGTGTTTTGATATATTATTTTATATCTGTGATGATGATACCATAATCTCCTCTTTTATTGTTCTATTAAAACTGTCTTTATCTCAGCACGCAGGTTTTCCTTCAGTTTTATGATTGTCCTCCCAATCCCACCAGGTGGGGAGGGGTGAGAGAGGGGTTGCGTGCTGTTTAGCTGCCGGCTAAGGGCTAAACTATGAGCCAGTGCTTTATTGTGAGCGTGTTTGCTGCACAGAAGTAGACCTTAGTGTCTTGGTATCTTATCTTACCACTCCAGCCTCAGTGATTCCCTGTGGAAAATCTAGACTGGCTTCCATCTTTAATATCGGTACCTTTATTAACCTAAAGAAGCTGTAGGAACAAATTATGATGTCTGCCTCTTAGAACCCATTCAATAGTTTCTCATCTCTCAGGAATTCCCATTTTTCTGGGTTTAATCAGTTTCTTGATTCAACTCAGAGATGAAAGACAAAACCCAGGGATAAGTAGCAATGGTCTGTTAGGACAGTCCAGGAGCTGATAAGTGGTTACATTTGCTTGCTCTGGTTTAATGGCCTTGCTGGTTTGTTGGTGGCTGGGTACAAGAAGTCAGCTTTCTCTTAAGATTAGAATCAGGGTGGGGTGGCTCTCATTCAAATCCAGACTTTTAAAAAATAATTTTCTGAAAAATTCTAGTAAGATTCCCAAAACCATTAAGATTTAGTTGTTAATGTTGACCTTATTTTTGTCATCAAACGCTGTCTATGGGTTCCCGTGATTCCTTCCATTGACTGGACATACTGATTTCTCTAAAACCTGAATGTCTCAAAAATATCTGCAAAAAGAACTTTTAATCGACACTACTGTTCAATCTGATGATTTAAAGATGTGAATTTTCAGCAAGTTTTACCAAGATAAGCTTATCTTTTCAGATTGCTGTGTGAACGGGATTGCCTGTCTTGTAGCAGGCAGTCTGTATTCACGGCCTTTTAGGAACACTAACGCTCTTTGCCATTTATACCTTTGCTGATCTTGCTTTCTTTATGAAAGATATGCAAACATGAATGCTTGGGTTTGTGCCCTGTAGCAAAATTAATGAGTAATTCAGAAAAGTCTTAGGAGATTGTTTGTATTTTTGCTTTACAGACTTTCAAAATGCTTAATTCTGAAAATGTTCATAATTTTTTTTTTTTTTGGCAGTGTTGAGATATTAAAATGTTCTTCAGAAAAGTTCTAACGGAAAAGTTGGTTTCACTTTTTGGGTCTTTTAGTGTGAAATACCAGTGGCATTGCAAGAGGGTACTTACTTTTACAGATCTTTGTTGCTCTTTGTGAAAAAAAGGCAAACTAATTCTTTCCCAAATTCTGTGGTTATGGGCCTGAACGAGCCTCCTACTTACATCTCGTGTTTTGTACGAGTATTTAAACTGTAAAACTTTCTGCTTTACTGCTTACATACCTATTATTTTTTCTTTTCTTCCAGACCTGGATTTTATTTCCTGGAACAAAATAACATTTTAGGATGCCATTAATTTTCAGATTAAACAAGTCATAAAATGTAAATAAGCTGACAAAAGAGCATTTACCTTCTTTTCACAAAGTTGTTAGTATTAGGATTTCTGGATCTTCCTCCCATCGTAATTCACTTCTTCCTCTTGGGTGCCGTACAATGAAGGCACTGTTATGGTTATTATATTGGAGCGTGTTGCACAGGGAATGATTGATGCTTTAGAACGGATGGCAGCGTAACTTCTTTCTTTAGCCTTAGTCTCAAAGACAAGCACTAACACATTTTTGGGTGGTTTTTTGGCTCGGAGGTTTCTGTCTTGGCATCTGTAGCCTTCTCATTCCCATTTGAATAATCAATTCCACATCAGAAACCATGCATAACTGTGGAATCGTGATGGTTGGACTGTGTGGCCCACCAGCACTTACACTTTAAAAAAAACCATAAGGTTTTCTATTCTTCTTCTAAATTCATCATCATTCTCCCAGCATCCCTTAGCTATCTTCTGAAAAAACATGCATCGGGGAAGCCCACTTGTTAGTGATACCTTCATCGCCTCCCTGCTTTGTACATCTTACTGTCCATGACCCTGCATGTTCTTTTCTACCTACTGTTACAGTTGTTCCTCGCTTGTGTTCAAGCAGTAACAAGTAGTTGGGAACTTCAACTTAGTGATCTAAAGCAGACACTTTACTTTAGACTTGACATTGGGAAGAATTTCTTCACTGAAAGGGTGGTCAGGGATTGGAACAGTTGCCCAGGGGGGTGGTCGAGTCACCATCCCTGGAGGTGTTTAAAAAACGAGTTTCTCAAGGACATGGTTTAGTAAGGAGACAGGTACAGCTGGACTTGATGATCTCAGAGGTCTCTTCCAACCTGATAATTCTATGAAAGTTGATGTTGAAGACCTTGAGGAGAGGGAAAATTGTAGCTGAGGAGAGCAGCAAGGCAGAGATGCTGGGGATTGGAGTTCTCCCTTGCACACGTAAGATACTGCAGGTCTGCAGTAGGTTGTCCTGTGTGCCAAGAATCCCATTCCCAATACCCTCCCTCTCTGGATAATTCCAAATATTCCCCTACTTCCTTATGCCACTCCTCCTTTTAAACTTGTAGGTCTGTTGGTGTGAGAGAGCTAAATACAGTAAAGGAAGGTGCGTGGGAGTCGGCTCTGTAGTGCCATGCAGAGCAGTGCTGGTTGTGTTGGGGAGATGTGAAGGAAAGGAAAAGGGGAAATCGGTGACATGCTGGAATTTGTTGTCATTGATGACGTTTACAGGGCATGTGACCTAGGAAACAAGCAGGCTAAGAAGCAGCGAGGCTAAGAACTTACTTTGACACATTAAGCCCCTTTTTGTTTGTTTTTTTTTTGACCACTGCTGCAAATTCTGTTTCTGGTGATTTGCTTTGTGAGTAACTACTTGTCTCCTGTTCCCTTAGACAGGTACATTTACAATATAATTTATGTTCTTTAGTTTAAGGTGCCCACAGCTTCAGTCACCTCTGATGTGAGGGACTTTGAATGAGTTTAGAGGAGCTGCTGCTTTTGTTCCAGAAAACAAAACGAGCAGCTTGTTAGCAGAAATTCATGTGAATTCTCTGTTTAAAGTGCAGCCAGTAGCAGCTGTACAGACTTCCCTTTGTAGATGATCCAGGTAGATTCTCTTCTCCCCCGCAGTCTTGTTTTCTAATTTATGCATGTGTACGCATGCGTGTGAGAGTATTCATTCATTCCGCACCCACACTGTAACACACAGTGTCGCACCTGGATATTACATAGCAAACGTTATTTAAAAAGCTCTGATTTGAACAAGATCACACTTCTGGCTCTTCAGTTACGTAGCCGTATGCCCGTTTCTCTTCAGCAAAGCATCTTTATGCTTGCAGAAAAAAATGCGCGTGGGGAAGAAGTGACCATTTGGCTTCGTGACTGTATTTTTATACTGGTAGACCTCCAGCTGAAATCTGCACGGTTGAGAATTCATTCTTGCGACTGCTTCCATGGATTGACATAATTTTTCATTTTTTTATATAATGACTATAAAAGCAAAAGGAGTAAAATCAGGTTCTTTTAAGCCTTTTTTATGTTTCAGTGTAGTTTCAGACTTTAGTTTCCACAGAAATCTGTCCAAAAGCACTCCAGTGCTTGTGTCCAGTGTTCCTGCTGTCCAAGCATTGTACTGCACGTCACTTACTGCCAAATCATATCTGACCCAGAGAAGTTTTTTGGTCAGTATTACTCCAAACTGCTTAATTGCTTTTCTGTGGAAAGATGCTTACTTGCAGGAGACTGGGTGGTTTTGGTGGAGCCATCTCTAATTTTCTAGTACTTGTTTCACGTATTTTGGCTCCAAGGTACCTACTGCATCTGATACTACTTTGCACAACTTTAAATACAAAGAGTATGGCAAGGAGCAGAAAAGAGATGTCTTTCTTTTATACTGGCAGTCATTCAAAACGCCTATTTGACTTTTACACTTCGAATCTCGTTGCTGTGATAATCTCTGAGATGCAAGAGGACTAAAGACTGAAAACTGAAATACGAGCAACTAAATCATAACCCCAACAGCAGGATTCCTATAAAACTGCAGTTGGTGTGGTGTGAAAATGGTCTAAGTCAGGGTCTTCAGCTCTTAGCTCTTTCAAGGTTTTGAGAGAGTTTTGCTCTGTGATGGGGCAATCTCAGACCTGTGATCCAGAAAACATGTATTCAAGTCAGCAAACTGTATGTGGGAAGTGCTAGGTTACAGTGTCAGCTTGCACAGTGAGAATTTAACCAAAGTAGCAAAAAATTCATTCTCTTTTCTGTACTTTAACTTGTTTTTTATGGGCTTTGCAGTCCACGTGTTATTTGGACACACAGTGTGTCTCATTAAAAATTGTCTGAAGAATTAAAAGCTGACGAATTGTCTTTTCAACAAAGAATGACCCTAATACAGCGAGAGCAATTCCAACATGAATTTCAGTTTGACTATAGCTGTACATGCCAAAGGTACCATTTGACTTCTCTAGGCTTAATATTTCTCTCTATCCTAGGAGCTGATGCAGCAGAATGATATTGGCTACGTACTGAACGCCAGCAATACTTGCCCAAAGCCTGATTTTATTCCGGAATCCCATTTCCTGAGAGTGCCTGTGAATGACAGCTTTTGTGAGAAAATTTTGCCTTGGTTGGATAAATCAGTTGATTTTATAGGTGAGATGAAAATTTGAATTCTCTCTGTAGAGCAGTTTTGGGATTCCTTTGTGTATCTGCCTTGCTCTTTTGGCTGGAGAAGACCTGAGCACTTTCTGGGTGGTATGAAAATACCCTAAGGACCTACGTACATAATGACCATCACTTCAGAAGCACAGAAGCAAAATAACGTAAGGAGATCTTGCTGCTGTGTGTTCCAGCACTTACGGAACAAAGACACTTTTTAAGAGCACAACTCTGCTTTCTGGCAACCTCGTAGATGCCCGATATAGGTCTGCAGAGAGTGAGTTAGATCCTGTCTTCAGCTTTGAGAAGCAACCTAGCCAAATCTGAACTGGCCAAATTGTTCCATCGTGAATGCTTGCTATTTACTTGCATGTAAAATTGGAAACAATCACCTTTCTCAGACATCTAAATAGGGTTGTTTATGTGCATGTTAAAATGCAATATGCTGTAACTGCAGTACATTTCCTGTATGGTCACATGCTTTTTTCTGTACTCAATGCTATACAGTGCTAGAGCAAATAAGTGATTTTTGTTTAAAGCTTCCATGAGTTTTGCGATTAGCGGTTTAGTTGGAAGTTTTGAACAATCTTCAATAACATTCCTTTCTTTGCATACTTTTCATTGTGATATAATGCTGCTGAGTGTGACACTTGCCAATTTCTTTGCTATGCAGAAAAAGCAAAAGCATCAAATGGCCACGTGCTAGTGCACTGTTTAGCTGGAATCTCTCGTTCTGCCACAATCGCTATTGCATATATCATGAAGAGAATGGATATGTCCTTAGACGAAGCTTACAGGTAAGGAGAAAAATTCCCTTCATATCAATTCTTGTGCGTGTTGGCTTGTTTTCAAGGTGAAGAATAAAAGGTTATACGACCAAGGGTAGGAGACATTATCTGGTGCTTCACTGGCCTCTGCACACTCTTATTTTAAATGTAGGCTTCCTCCATAAACAAATTAGTGGTGGTGAGTAGACATCACATACCTGATATTAATTCCACACACACAAAATGCTGGTGTTGGTCTTTGCTGAGTAGAAAAATACATGGAATTCAGACTGCTTATTAAATGTGTCTGTATGTACACGTACACGCACACAGCTATAGCACGCATATAACAATATCTTGTAAGCCAGTGAGAGAACGGAATGGATAGGGTTAAAGAAAAAGACGTGAGGATATTTATAATTGTGCTTATGACAAATGCTAGGCTGGAGCTGTTGACTTCAGTTTGGTATTTGGTAATGCTCTTAAAGAACTGCCTGCAGGTGAATTGTCTAGGAATTAAGAAGGCTTCTTTCTTGCTATTAAACTCAACTGGAAAGTATTTTAAGTGTTGGCTCTTTGTGGCATTGGGGAATTTTTGTAGGACCACCCTACCACACACCATGTTTTTTAACCTTTCAAATCCCATGGTTCTGTACTTGGATTGTCAACACTTTACTAGATTCCCGTGGCATGGTCACAGTGTACCGTGGCTTCTCAATTTTATTTAGCAGCCTGCGTTGTTGTGTCATACAGAGAACAATGGCTGGTAGGCACAGCTGATGCATCTCTACAACACGCGAGATGCAGAAGCGATTTGCACAATTGTGCTGGAGTGCATGGAGAGGAGTACCTTCCAGATCACTAGTGTGTTTGCTGCTACTCTCTAGAATGTTCATGAAGACAGAAAGATGAACATTTGATATTTGCTTGTGGAGAGGGATTTCCTTGGGGCATTTTCTTTTAAGCTGGTGAACGTAATTATGGATGCTGTGAACAAAAATCCATGAGAGGCACTTGAATTACAGCCATCTCCCATTGCCTTTAGAAATTTTCCACAGGTTTTTTAGTAGACCCTGCTGACAGTTTGGTGCTGTGCAGTAATTTCAACACATATGGTGAAGCAGGTTTGACTAAGGCATTTGTTCACTTATTCAGGTATAGATAATATGGATGAATTGGTGGATGTGGATGGGTACTGTGGAAGGTATAAGCCTGATTAACTGAAAAACTGTGTCTGCTCTCAGGCTGTAGTGGTCTGGAGGTTAGACCTGTAGGGTCGTGAACACTTCTAAAATGCAGATGCTTCAGGGGACTTGTAAATTGCTGCTTCTAAATTCATACACGAAATCTCTGCATTAAGTTCTAGTTTGTTTCTTAACCGGAAGTGTCAATGGAGTGTGAAGTATTAAGCATCCTGGGCCTTTTTTTCTTTACACTGTTAATACTGAACAACTACGCTGAAATTTAGATTATGTTTTGCTGTATTCTTTTGAAATGGCTTCATGAGGATGATCTGCAGCATATTTCACTCATTGGTTTGGGATCTCTTGTGGGCAAAGCTTGAAAGAAAAATACTTTGAATTAATAGAAGTCATTAGATAAAATGTTTATTTGACATCGTCAGCTTTTTGGTTTTGTAGTGCTGTTATTTGAAGTGAAAGATCTGAGGAAATAAAATATTTTTAATATTTTCTTTTGTATCATAGAAGGGAAACAAATATCAAAATTAAATTCTATGCATGTTTTCTGGGGCTTTTTTTGAAAAAAGAGAGTGCATTTTTAAATGAAAAAGTTTGCAGAGCCTTGAAACTTGTTACGGGAATCCAGCAAACTTTCTTGAACTCTTTTCATTTTTTAAAAAGCTGGTTTTAAATTTAGGACTGCCTAATATTTGGGGGTGAGATGAGGAGAAGGTGGAAGGGAGAGGCTACCGGAACACAGTCCAGAAATTTCAGTGTTGTCCTAAAGGATCTTGCTTTAAGGAACAAGTCCAATAATAAGTCCAAATAGCTTTGGCTGGAAAAGAATGAATGAAGACTCTATGAATTCCTGGTGAGCGAATGGCTTGCACTGGAATAAAAGCCCCCAAATTCCACGCAACCCAAAGACTGTCTTCTGAGGAGACTCGCTACTTTTCTCCATTTGCCAGTGTTGGCACTTCATGGTGGAAGTTTCCACAGTCACTTTACAGAGTCTGGCCTTCCCGGTCATTGTATCAGCTCAACTGTTCCAACTACTGTTTGTTGTTTGGCAACTTCAAGAAAAAAAAATAAATGCCAGTTTGGTCTGGTATTTTTCATATGCTTGCTTGCCTTTGTGCTAGCAAATACAGAGATGCACAAGTACACCTTCGGGTTTTTTCATGCTGGTTTAATGACTGCACCCTCCCTGTCCGTACCCATCCCTAGAGAGGGTTTTTTTTGCTTTTAATACTACTTAATTTTCCCAGTGATAGGTTATATGTGTACTTGTGCTAGATTTACCTCTTCAAGGTCTGTTCCCTTGTTAAGTCCCTTGGCATCTGGTACCTTCATAGTAACAGGAATACTTTTTAAAAAGGAGAAAAAAGAGGAAGGATTTGAGCTGCTTTCTGTTTTACAGCTTGTAAAAAGGAGTCCCTCACTTACTTGTGTGATTTGCAATAGAGCTAAATAAGTATTGCGTTTATTTACCTTTGAAGTATATGACATGCCTTCTAATACTGGTCTTGCACACATTTGGAGTTCTGGTTCAGGAAAACATTTGAGGTATACATTTCACCTTGTCCATTTTCAACCGAGTGTAAGTGCACTCTCAGCTTGGCACGTGTGTGCGAGTCAGGCTGCTTCCCACAGGACTGGGAAACCACGTTAACTCCTCCAGTGGTTTGGTCATGCTGTTGCCCTTTACTGCTGAACACCTACAGAGCTGGAGAGAGCACTTTTGTTTTAACGCTGCATTTGCTGCTTTCTGTTTTTCTTCTTCTTGATGATCGTACCAGTGGTCAATACCCGTATACGGTGCACGTTGCTGGCATTTGCCGTTTGAGGTCAGCATAGATTAGAATAACCTGCCTGACAAATGAAAATGGTAAGAAGCACTCACTGCAATAACAGCAGCATGAAGAATGAAGTGAAGGAACATGGGACTTTATGAATAGTGGGGAAGGTGCCCTGCTTTCTAGAGCACGAAGGAAGCGAAGGTCTCTTGGCAAAGCTCATGCAGAACTTCATTCCTGCCTACAACTGCCTGAAAGGAGGTTGTGACGGGGTGGGTGCTGGGCTCTTCTCACAAGTGACAGCGATAGGACAAGAGGAAATGGCCACAAGTTGTGCCAGGGGAGGTTCAGACTGGACATTAGGAAGAATTTCTTCCCTGAAAGGGTGGTCAGGGATTGGCACAGCTGCCCAGGGAGGGGGTGGAGTCGCCATCCCTGGAGGTGTTTGAAAAACGAGTGGATGAGTTTCTTAGGGACAGGGTTGAGGAAGGAGACAGGCACGGTTGGACTTGGTGTTCTCAGAGGTCTCCTCCAACCTTATGATTCTATGATTCTGTGACTTGAGGAGCTCAACTCTGGTCAGAAACCAAGGTAGCAGAGATCACATTGGTAAAGTAAAATAAGGGAAATTATTCCCTCAGACCTTGTTGTTGTCTTCAGAAAGAGGTAAAAAGAATGCTTTCCCCTTTTTTAGCCACCTTTAAGTAAGCTATAGAGGGAAATGAGAGCATCCAGGATTAACTTGCTTCAAAGCTGCCGGGTTTTTTTTCCCTGCATCCATAAGTTACCTGTGTTTGCTTGAACCTCAGTCCATGCATCCTGATGAGTTAAGATTAGGCTGTAGCATTCACAACACTCACTCTAGAGTTATTTCAGGAATGAGCAAGTACGTCCTTAAATTAATTCTTGTTTTGATTGTCCCTTCTTTCTAGATTTGTGAAAGAAAAAAGGCCAACCATTTCTCCCAACTTCAACTTTCTGGGCCAGCTTCTGGACTTTGAGAAAAAGATCAAGAACCAGAGCAGTCAACCGGGACACATCAGTAAGCTGAAACTTTTGCATTTGGAAAAAAGCAGTGAGCACGTGGTGGTCCCAGAAGGGAGCCAGAGCAGCCTCTCCACTAACCAGCTCTGCATTACTGCTACCTCTGAGATCGTGGAGCCGAAGCCGATGGACTGCGGCAGTGCACCACATGGACACTTGTCCCCTCTGGAAGATGGCCCACTGGTACAGGGCATAAATGGATTGCACGTCTCCCTAGATAAGGTGGAGGACAGCAACCGGTTGAAGCGCTCCTTTTCTTTGGATATCAAATCTGTATCCTACTCGGCAGGCAGCAGCCGTGTGACTGCGTCGGTTCAGGGCTTTGCCTCCTCTGAAGACACCCTGGAGTACTACAAACATGCGACGGCTTTAGAGGGCAGCAGCAAGTTGTGTCAGTTCTCCCCTGTCCAGGAGGTCTCGGAGCAGACCCCAGAAACCAGCCCTGACAAAGAGGAAGCAAACCCTCCCAAGAAACCCCAGAACAGTCGGCAGCTGGAGAGCCAGAGCAAACGGCAACACCTGGGCAGAACCAGCGGCAGCACCACCACTCAGCGGTCACTCTTGTACCCTCTCCACCGGAGCGGAAGCATGGAAGACAACTACCGAACGAACTTCTTGTTTGGTCTCCCCACCAGCCAGCAGCATCTGGCAAAGTCTGCGGCCGGGCTGGGCCTCAAAGGCTGGCACTCGGACATCTTGGCTCCTCAGACCTCAGCTACGTCCCTTACTAACAGCTGGTATTTTGCAGCCGAGTCCTCCCACTTCTACTCTGCCTCCGCCATCTACGGGAACAGTGCTGCTTACTCTGCCTACAGCTGCAGTCAGCTGCCCACGGGCTGCGAGCAGGCCTGCGCCGTGCGCAGGAGGCCAAAGCAGGGGGATCGAGGGGACTCCAGGCGCAGCTGGCACGAGGAAAGCTCCTTTGAAAAGCAGTTTAAGCGCAGAAGCTGCCAGATGGAGTTTGGGGAGAGCATCATGTCAGACAACAGATCGAGAGAAGAACTGGGCAAAGTAGGCAGTCAGTCGAGCTTTTCAGGCAGCATGGAAATCATTGAAGTGTCCTGAGGGGCAGCAGGCTCCTGGGACAGTACTGGGGTTGCTTCTCCCTCCAGGCCACTCCCCCAGCATTTTAAAGGTCCCTACAAATCTGAAAAGAATAAACTGTGCAAAAAGGTGGGGGGGGAGGGAAGAAATGCGAGGCTTCAGTGTGAACACAGTGACTAGATTAATTCGGCAAAGAAATGACAAGTGAGCATCTGCCTGAGGAGACTGAGCAGCCGCTGGGTTTTCCTCCTCCCCTCTCCTGGAGAAGGGCTGAACATTGCAAAGATCTTTCCCTGACAGAGGAAGTGATTATACGCAATGGGTTGCACATCCTTTCTGTGGTTTTTTACAAAGGAAGCTCGCTTGGTATCGTACCCTTTCTCTGGTTCCACTGAAACACACTCCTACCCATCAAACCCAGTTCTGTTCTGCCTTCCTCATATACCACGTCTTCACCAGTGCACCTTAGCCCTGACACTGAGCCAACCTCTGGAGGGAGACCTTTTTCCCTGTAAGAAAGGAGACTGGGAGTGATTCCAAAGGATGTAGGGACTGGTTACAGCAAGGCTGGTCTGAACGGAGAGTTCAGACAAATGTAAATACTGGTGTAACTATTGTTCTACTGGATAGGCTTTAGGTGATTCACTAGAGAGCTGCTTCAGAGAAAGAAAAAACAGTACCTCAAAAAAAAAAAAAAAGACAAAAAAACTAGGGCTTTATGACTGCCAGATACTGGTGGTCAGTTCATAAGCAATGTGAACAAGTAAGGAGTAGCCACATTGGATTTTGCTTTTTTTTTTAAAGCTGTCTACGCACAAGTGTTGCAGTTGGCTCAGCAGCAATTTTTAAAAAAAGATGAATGAATCCTACTTACGACTGTCTCCCTTAGTCTTTTGAAAGATAAAATAAGCAATATTTGTATTTTTTTATATTAAGCCAGCACCTGGGAGCAGGGTAGCTGCTTTGGCTCCTAAGCTGTAACAGAGTGGTTAATACTTATGGTTCTGTGCAAGAGCAGGGGCTGGTACCATGCCACAATGTCCTGTTCTTGCCAACTGACAATTCAACAGACAGCTTGAAGGCTTTTGTTTGTTTGTTTTTAAATCTAAAACTGGGCTGTTGTCCTTCACCTTTGTTAAGGAACTGCTCTTCTTTTATGGTTCCAGTAACTGGTGGGGTAGGGGCAATTGAGGTGGCTGCGGGTTTTTTTCTATCCCTACATCCTCACTCCAACCGTGGGGACTTGGAGATAGAAACTTCTCATTAGTTCTGCTGACTTCATCTGAGAAAGAGAATTCTGGCTGGCTGCCCAAAGGTGGACCTCCAGCGTCCTATCTCAGTGTGGTGTGGAAGGTAGGGGGGTTGAGAAGAGACAGCTTTATTCAGAAGCCTGCTCACCTCCCGTATTCGCGACTCCAGAGGAGGATCCTGGCCATTGTTCTCTCTCCTATTGTAGGGTCTTGGGTTTCCCAGAGTGCTGATGCGTGGTTTGGCTGCAGACACCTTTGGCTGTGCTGCTGCTGGCTGGTACCACGTCCTCACCACCCCAGGAAGATGCCAGACTAAGGAGGTGTCGCTTCGCTGCTGCCAGCGGGGCTGTTTCATGGGAGATTAGGCACAGCCCTCCTTGTGGTGTTTCTGACAACAAAGCAGCTACTTCCCCTCCCGCTTGCCATTTGTGAGGTACCTTGGCTGCTGCTGCTCAAACTGTTGTGTGTGCATGTTTGCGGTCAGCGATGGGTGGTACCAGAGGCACAGCTTCCTGCTCCCATGGGAGCTACACACAGGTGATCTTGGACATCCTTGGCACCACTGAGAACACACATATTGGGGGGGGAATTGTTTTGTCTCATTTCAGTGCAGGCAGCTGAAAATTGTAAATCACATGTAACAAATACTTACCCCTGGCCAACAGCGTTAAAAAAGACCTGTTAGCAGCAAACTGAAGCCCTACTTAAAGTGAGCAGCTTGGGTTGTATTTTGGTTGGTTGGTTGTTTTTTTTTTTACTGTAAGTGTAGCTAGTTTGTGACTCAAATCTCAGGTTTTACTGTATTGAAAAGTGGAGAAGATTTTGTCATTGTTTTGTTTTGCAGCTAGGATGCGACTTCAATTTCCTACAGCGGACTCTTTCTTTTAAAATAGCACTGAAAGCTACAGCAGTGGTTAACTTGATCCTAAAAAGTGCAAAAGGCACAGAGAGAGAGGCAGCACCAGGAGTAACAGAACCCAGAGGCCGTGCTCATGACGTGCGCGGGAGATGCTGGAAGAAAGGGTAGTCTGGGCAAATGATAGGTTGACACCACTCTGGAAAGCATGTCAGGTCTTGTCTACTCATTAAACTAAACTGCCACTTGTCTCTGTTTACATATCAACTGAAAGTGATTACATTACAACTGTTTTCAGCGTATAGACACGCTCCCTCTGTGTATATATGTACCTAAACGATGTAGCAGTGCTCCTCTCAGCCAGATTTCAGTAAAAGCCCATGTCTTCAGTCAAAAGGGGTTAACACAAAGCAGTCCCTAGAGGCAGAAACAGAACTTTGCTGTCTTCTGTGCTCCTTCACACATGGGTGTGTTCTCCCTGTCTCTCTATACATACAAATATGAATGTTTGAGTTTCATATGGTTAATTGCCTTCTGAGGAACTGAAATCTGGTCTTCTGGCTCTTGTGATTTCCAATACACTGCGGTCACTGAATGAATCAAAGCTGTAGGCTTGGTATTTTTAGGGACGGGTTCCTGTGGGAGGAAGCCTTAACCCCATGTCCTGCACAGGGTGATGCCCTGTGTCCTGTCTGAACTAGTGTCCTGTACCTGAACAATGCTGGAAATGGGTTTTACAAGTTTGGAAAGCAAAGTGGAGGATGTGAGGGGGGGGGAATGTGTACATGTTCAATATGAATATAATGTTCTTTGGTGTATGGCGAGCTGTTTAAGTGGTTCAGAGAGATGCGAGTTTCTCATCATGTCATGAGCATTACCTGTATGTTATGATGAAATAAAATCAGAAATGGTACCTGTTTATATAGAATGGCTGCGGAAGGAGCCTGTCTGCCTCTGACTATGGAGCGTGTGTTCCCCACCGGCACTCCGACCTGCTCCCCAGTAGCCAGGACTAGCAGGGCCTGTTGTACATTCCTCTCTCTGCAGATGTGTGCCTCTTAATGACACAGAGTGTGCAGTGTTGAACCGCTTATTGCAGGCAGTGGTGATCTTAGAGCACCAGGAACAGTTTCAGCCTCTTACCTGTTCCTGTTTACCCCACCCCTTCTGCTCCCTTGAACAGCAGCAGTGGCACTTCTCTGCATTAACAATTTACTGTTGTATTAGGCAGCCGTGCTGGTCTGTCTGAAGCAAGTATTTCACAGTTACCTAGGATGAACCCCATGGTTTTTACTTGCCTCTCATAAGAATTTAATTACTTGTTTAAATACTTGTTTAGACTGATTCTGTCAGTTCTAAAGCATTCAGACCGACTTCTGATTGCTGAGGGAGGGGTGGCCCTCATTGCTCCTTGAGAGCACATCTTATACAGATGTAGCATATATTAAATCCTGCACTTGAGTATGGCTGCTACGGTTATATCCTTAGATGGCAAAGCCCACGGCTTTGTCTAATGGTGTCTTCAAACTCAAGTGCAGCAAACAGAAGCTTTCCAAAGCATAATCCCGGGAAGGGAAATGCAGAATATCTTTGGCCTCTCTAGAAGAGACCATACCATCAGCCAGAGGTAAGTAACAACATGCGTGAGCTTCTGTGCTTGCTTTCTACACACAAGACATACCAGCTTTCACCCAGAAAGCTTTCATCCATTGCAGGGTAAAGCAAGAACTATGCACAATACTAGACCTAAACGGCATCAGCCTGTTATCCTACAAAACACATTGACTTAGACAATCTCCTAAGATTTCTCTGCTCTAGACCACTGGAGTCCACTTCTGATCCCAGCAGGTCAGGTTAGCTTTGTTCCCTCACGTCTGGTTTTTTGGAGCATGAACTTTAGCTTTCACCACTCCTCTTTTTGCCTGCTTTGCAGGACTTGCTCTTCTCTTGTTCCTCCATCCCTCTGCCCTTGCCCCTGCCAGGAGACACCTTTGTGAAGACACAGTCTCACTAGAGATCTAGTTAAAACCCAAGAGGCAACTGAAGCATCTCACACATATCATCAACATTTCATTTCCATTTCATTGACTGGCATCACTGGGAAGGGGTCCCTGAGGTCACTGGGCTCTTGATTTAACCATCCCAGTTACATTCCTAGAGTGAAGTGAACTGAAAACGGGACAAACCTCCCACCAGCATGGGCCAGATAGCCCTATTTTTGAGGAGACTGGGGGGCAGGGTGGGGTGTGGGAGTAGCAGAGAGTAGACATGTGGTCATTACATGAGCTGCAGGTTTTACAAACTGTTCAGCAGCAGCTGCTCATCATGGTTTGTCAGTGCAAGTTTTAAATCGATTTCTGTAAAGAAGTGGTGGCTTCAAAAGCCCAGAACACCGGCACTTCTCCTGGGGACAGCACAGGAATCCTAATAAGGCTGGTACTGCCCCTTTTTAAATCTGAAATGACTGCGGTTAAGCCAAACTTACCTACCGGGATGTTTTAATTCCATAACTGTACCCTCACTGAACACCTCGCCAGCCTGTATTTGTTCTTGAAGTTTCTGAGATGAAAGTAGAGTTATTCTAGTACTTTCAGACCTCGAAGCTTTATGATACAATACCTCTACTCTATTATACACAGAAGAGCACAGTTGGGAATTCAGGTAGAAGAACAGTGTTCAAAACATCAGCGCAGCCTGGCAACTGGCCTTTCCCTTTGAATTATGCCTACAGAGAACTTCCTGGCCCTTGGGCCCAAATGGGTGCTCTGAGGCAAACTAAAGTGTTTCTGTAGCAAAGCCTTCGGCTACTCTACATTTCAATATTAATGAGAGCCACTATAAATAGAAAAGGAAAGGGAGTTATTTCTAGCCTGCAACACTCAACCGTCTGGGAAGGGGTTGCTTTCCTAGCATAGAAAATGCTGTAAAACAGATATTTAGAGAATTGCTGGAAGGGATTGCTCACTCTGAGGTGTGGATTTCAGCTGCTGTTTACAGGGACCCTTGCCAAGCACCACCGCTATACAAAGCCAGAGTGGGATATATTGTAAGCAGTGATGAGGCTGGGGCATCAGATCACCTTAAAACAGTACCAACCCCCCCAAACTCTACATTTGCTTTTCTCTTTGGTCAGCAACCCCCGGGCTGAACACCATGAGTGCTTTGCGCAGAGAAGGTGCAGTCTTAACACGAGTGTCTCAGTCCATCAACCCCAGACTCCCATCTTTAGCTCCAAGAGGCTCCCCCCTCAGCAAAGGTAGGCAGGCAGCTGAACTACAGTGCCATCCCCGCACTGGCGAGCCACAGCCATTGCTACCCACCACATCATTGATGTCAACGGGACATCAGTGCCAACCTGAACTGGGACAGCATCCCAACCTCCAATTTTTATCTTTATTTCAGGTCACACCTTACTTTAGAGTCCCCGGCCACCTCCACGGCACAAACATGGGTTGACTGCAACTGTCTACAAAGCAGTAAAGCTAAGATACGACCTCCCTCACTAAAAGTGTGTGTGCTGCCCACAGACATCACAGCAAGAAGTGGTGCGCTGTGAACGAAGAACCAGCAAGGCACTCTGAGAAACAACACACCTGGAAAAGAGCAATACCACACGTTTTAATGTTGGAGCTGCGGGACATGTAGCACGTATGCAGCTGAAAGCAGGGCAAGTCTGCAAACAGGATAACCATCCATAAACCAAGGAGCGCTCAGCCATGAGGTTGGTAACCAAAATACACTCTGGCAGCTTGGGAACAAGAGGGAAGTTACAAGGGAAGGCAGCTCGGGAAACCACCAGCACACAGTCTGATAGTGAGAGGGGCTGGCCCATGCAATAAACAGGCCTGTGAAAACGCGTAATTCTACTCTTTCTGTGTTAAAGCTCAGAGAAGGGGAAAGTACACTTTAAATATTAAATATATTTAAATATATTTAATTTAAAATACATATACTTTAAAAAATTCCAAACCTCTTTTCTGTCCCCTTCAACAGATCTTCACAGCAATTGCCCTGCAGATAGGTTGGCACTTTAGCACCTGGTCAATGCATTAAATAACAAAAACAATGGACGTAACAAAGCAAATCTCTTCTGCACATATAGCAGACAGACCCAGTGCAGAATGCAAAAAGCACTAGCAGCAGCACAAAGGAGGGGGCGCAACAGCAGAATCGGGAAGAACCAGAGCAGCTTGGGTCAGCAGGGACCCACAGCCCCAGAGACTCCCCTGGTTCTCCAGCTTTTCAGGAAATTTCATACGAAGTAACTTAGCCTGCAGCCCAGAACCCACACCACCTCTGCATCGCCTCAGAATGCAGAAAAGGGAAGAAATCTTTCTTTTCAATGGAGTGCATCAGATTATTCTCTGTTCACAGCATTAACTTTGTGGTAGAAGTTACGGCTGGTACATTCACAAGAGATACCTGAGGCCTTCGCCAACAGTGTTTGGCTTGGAAAAGGAAATTCATAAGCAGAAATGCAATTCCAGTCACATATCAAATATCCTGCTAAACAGCAGGAAAGGGAGTAAAGGAACAGTCTCACCTTGAGCACCATCTGCATCTGAGATGAGCTGAAAGCAGCATGCAGAGCGAAGCAAACAAGGAGCAGCCAAGCAGTAAACAGCAGCTCAAAGACGACGTGGCAGAAAACGTCACCCTCTTGGCCAGAGGTCCGAAGACTTACAGTTAATGAAGCCAGTGACAATGTTTTAAATAAAACTGTAAACCATCATTTGAGAACAGTTAGAGGGCACGTGGTGTCTTACAGTACCTGTACAAGACTTAATCACCTGTGGAAGGAAGGTAATGACCTGCGTGCTTTGGCAGAGGTCAGCCTTCTCGGTTCAGCTCCAATTTCTTTATAGTAAAGCTATTATGTTTCTCACAGCCTACTCTTTGCTGTTCAGAAAGCTCTAGCGGGGAGCCCAGCAGCACATCCACAAACTTAAAGGCCACTGTTCACAGGAACAAGCATTTTCTCCCATAATCAGCCCAACGTCTAGAAGTTTCATAGCAAATAAGGAAGGAACTGATTTGCAGCCCCCGCTCCTGCAGCCTTCAGACAGAAATACTAGCTCATTAGCACCGCAAGGAACACTGCTTTGATCTGACACTTAATAGCATGAGGCCAAATGTCTTGAAGCTTTACAGGAGAGAGCATCTGCAGCCGAGCCCCTGCCTCGAGATCCAATATCAGGATCTTCCCACCGGGATAGGCTTCCAGCACACCAGGGTGTGGGACATTCATGAACCTGTCTGGCAGACGTCTGAATGTTGCACATTCTAAACTTCCAGACAGCATCATTTGGACAAGGAGGACAAAAACGCCGGCAGCTGCTATTTAAAGCTGCTAAATATTCTGGTCTGTCTGATAGCAGGAGGCAGAGACATATTCCGTGATGGACAAGGAGGACCCTTGTGGGCAATGGCCATGACAAGCACGCTTTTGTGGGTTGTTAAGTCTCAAGTAAGCTTTTAACAAACCAAATGTAAAATGCTGCAGGATGGTCAAGGAAGGATGGAAGCCTGATGTTATATCCTGTGCAACATACAGTATATACACCTATGCACATACAACCACATCGCAACTCTGGGGTGGAAACAGGAGACAAGCAGGCCCTGCTGCCTTTACCAGAAAATCTGCTGAGTTCCTTGCCATCTCTGAAGCAGTGAATCGCTCTTCCCAGGGCATTATTCCAGGGGGTTTCATTTCTACAGGACTCTGCTTTCAGACAAGTGTTCAATGAGCCCTGGGGTCCAATCACCGCTATGGTTCAGATACACGTGTAAGTTGGCTGCAGTCTGCGTCACAAAAATTCACTCTAGGTTACATGGCCTTTGGAAATACAAGTAGAGAACAACCTGTTGGTTCCTGCCACCAGACAGTAATTAATACCATCAAAAACCTACTGCACTCTTATTCCCAAATGCTCAAAGACAATCTTGCATTGATGAAATACTCCTAAGTAACAAGAGGTATCAAAGCAAGTTGCCTTTGGCAAGTCACCTAGCCTTGTGCTGTACTGGAAGATGGGCTGTCACCAGTGACTCGCTTAAAGAGGGCTGTCCTCACCACTGGAACTGTGCTCCTGACATACAACCACCCTTGAGGTTCACGAATGTGCTTCAGCTTTCTCACCAGCAACAGCACCCTGGGACTAACGTAACACACACAAACTAACCCTCGCCCCAGCAGACTCCTTGCTTTTGGCTTCACATCCCTTCTGCCACAGATGAGCTGCCACACATGGTCGTGCAGGCTGTTCAACCCCATTTCTAGATCTGTCAATATTTTTACAGCAACATGTAAAATATCCCCCTGTTTTATATGGGGAGAAACCAAGGTTTGGAGAGGTGCTGCAAATTGCCTGCAGCCAGCAGACCAGTGGCAGACTTGACAGCAAACCAGTCGCCTCCGGGCCAGCCCAGCACCCACGTAGCGTGGATGCCGCCTGTCTTCCAGCATGGACCTCAGCTTAGGAGAGGCAAAATAATCCTCTTGGTTTTGAGGCAGTTTGCCGAGTGCAGTCCCAAAGGGTAATGTGATTTCATTCATTAAAAACCGTGCTCTGGCAAAGTCTCAGCATGACAGCAGCTAAGCCAATGCAAAGACCCAAAGGACTTCCCTCCAACTCCAACACTTGAAGTTAAAGAAACACCTGCATCCCTCTGGCAGAAAAGACAGCACCAAGTTAACTGGAGTGTCCCAATAAAAATAAAAAAATATGTTTCCAACTGTGGGAGTAGGTTGGTGACAGTGCCTGTCAGAATCACTGTGAAAGGTGAGGGACATGAAATGCCACCAGCTGGGGCATGGGGACATTGCCAGGACACGGGGGAGATGAACACTAAGGCTCACTTAACATTAACAGACACACATATCTGGAACAGCTTCTCCTTTACAACCTCATAAATTAGTGAGCCTATAAAAACAGGAGCTTCAAGGAGGACATGCCAAACCCCTGCCATGCAAACCATGTTAATTATGATAATAGGCAGATTTTAATAAGCCAATTCCTGGCTCCCACACTTCCACCTATAAAACACATATAATTCCAAGGCCAGGGGATCCCGAAATACCTACCAGCCATCTAATTGTCTAAGCCCCACTGGCACAAAAACCATGTTAGAGGGTTTGTCATACCCTGTATCCCTTTGATTTTTTCTCATTAAAAAAAAATATTCAGATGAAAGAAGTCTCCTCCTCTGTAACCCCCAATGCAGTCACAGCAGTGAAACAAATGTCTCAGCAGCGGTGGTGCTAAAGGAGACAGGAGGGCAAGAGGAAGGAGATGAAAAAACAATAAATCATCTTCTCCAGACAACGGGACCAGGGAGCTCCTGGATTCCTGGCTGCACAGTTCTGGCAGCTGACGCTGCTCTTTCTCCGATGCCCTGGCAGAGAGAGGCAGCACTGCCATCCACTTCAAACATCTGCCAGTCCAGCCTGTTGGAAGCATGTCTATGCTGAACACTGGAGCATGGAAGGGGAAGAGGGGATGGCTGCTGATCAGCTAAGACTTTAGCTCCCGGTCAGGGTTCATGCTGAAGGGCTCCAGCCTCTCGCTCTCTGGCAGCATGCTGTTCAGCCGCTCCATCAGCGGGATCGTCTGGTCGATGCCCATCTGTATACGGCGGAGGATGGCAGACATCTCATTGACCTTCTGGATCTGCTCGGCATACTTGGCATATTTCTTCTGGCGCTCCTGCATGAAGCTATAAAGAGTTTCCACAGAGAGGTCCATCTGTTTAAAAACAACAAGCAGAGTGAGGCGCATTAGGCCAACTGTTACCACAGGCCTTTCAGCACACTGTCTTTCCTAAAAGTAACCAAGAAGCATGTTAGACACCCCACTGGAGCTACCAGCTAGGTACGTGACCAGTTTGTCATGAAATGGGATGATTTGTACCTGTATACCAGGGACAACATATGACCACCTCAGTTCTACACCCAGACACCAAGTGTTTGATAAGAAAATTATTGACAGGGTTGAAAGGCAACAGGCACTGCCAGGGATTTCCCAATAAAACATACACATACCCTCCAAGTTATCGAAAGCCAGGGAATTCATGGCCTCCACCTACACCTATAGTATATTTTCAGTAAAGACTGTTCATTTGCAAGTGTTAAGCTTTATCATACTCGCTGGTGCCAACTGCAACAGCTTAGCCAGCTTACTCTGTGACTAAGCCACGGCTGTTATTCCCATCATCATCATCTGGAAAACTCCTGCCCTGAGAGAGAACCACAATGGATTGCTAGTGTCCCTAATTTCCCCAAACTCTAAAAATGTGTTATGAGTGACCCCAGGAGAGACATTAAGTAAATCAGCCATGCAATTAAACACAGTAAGTACCCAAACACTGCTCGAGTGTGATGACAATGACAGGAACTGCAGTGCTATTCCTGCCATAGAGTGATGAAGGTAGCCTTTATAATCCACAGCCCAACTTTCTCTTCAGCCAGACCTGCAACCCCCAGTCTGGATTCAGCCAACAGCTGCCAGTACTGTACACGCATCAGCCAAGTCAGACAGTTTAAGCTGTTTTACACGTTGTAAGATGTACTGTATAGTCAGAGAGCCTGGTAACAGATCTGCTCTGAACCCTCAAGCACACACCCCAAACTTGGTTGCTTCAGCCATAGCTGTGCTTGACAGCCCCAACCATTCCACTACACTGGCTCTTCAAACTGGTTTGTCTCAGCTGTGGGCACATATCCTGCAACCACGCTCCGTCCGCATGGAAAGCGGTCCCCTCATCTGGAACTCAGCACATACACACGGTGTTGTGAAGGACAGGAATGGACACATGCTGATTGTTTTTAGCCCACTGGCACCTCTTATTACCATTTTTCCAAACCTCTCCCATCTAAGTATCCCCAGAGGAAGGAGGTCACTACTCACAATGAAGCAGCCTCAAGGAATCAATGCTGAGAACTCCTGGTATACCAGGACACACAGGTTCAAACAACATCTTTCATTTTAACTGTCAGTTATCCCATTTGGTGGAAGACAGTGACAGTACCAGTCATCAGGGACAAAAACTTACCAGTTCCAGTGCTAAAAAGCAGACCACGCTCACCAGATCTGACTCACACAGTACTTAATTGGCATGTATAATCCTGACCCAGCACACAGCGGTGCAGGGCTGTAGGGGAGAGCCTGCAGCAGGGGGAGGACGGGGTGGAAGTGGTGCAAAGCTGGAAGGGACATGTCCCACCAAGGAGGGAAGTTCAATTCAATCCAGCAATGCTGTCCTGCTGGTGGAGGCAGTGTTTGACACTGGGGGAGCTGTTTGCTGACAAACCTCCCTTTCAGGCCATGGGGAAAGGGCCGAGTCAAAAATAGTCAGGCAAGAAAATATTTGATTGAGAAAACTAAGTTACAAACAGCATCGAAAACAAACACACAACTTTTCATTGAACTGTCATGGGGATTAGGAAACCTTTTTTTGCTTGCGCCATCACCTCCATCAAAGCTGGACATAGTACCAATTAACCTTTTATTTGGTCTATACTTTCTAGTGCTCTCAGGCTGAATTCTTCCTCTTTACCTCTGCTTTTCTGTGAATTCCTCCCTTTCATGGGAGGGACAAAATAAAAACCAGCAGAGCAGGAAACTCCAAATAGAGTGGAAACAATTTAAGCCTACACAGGGGTTTCTATTAAACCTCCAGCTTAATAATTTAGCAGCTTGACGCTAGCACTGTAAATTGGAGTGTGTAAAAAGCAGACCACCACCAGGTCTGCACAGGATGGAATTGAATTCAATCCAGTGCCTAAAAACATCCTACCTAATGAGAGACAGTTGCACTGAGCAACAGCCAGTCAGAAACCTGCCAAAATCCAGTACGCCTCATTAAACTGAGCAGTGTCGGGACCTGGGCAGAAACCTCCCCTGGTGCTGATGTTCTCCTCCACAGGCAGGTTCTCCATGTGGACCCACAGCGCTGTGCAAGAGGCAAAGCTCATATCTATCAAGCTCTGAAACAAAAAACCCAAAGACCTTGGTTTCTCTCCATTCCAATAATTTCCATATGTTGACTTTTAGGCTCCTTGGGTAAATACCAGTAACATCCACTTACTGGAGGGGAACACAGAGAGTTTCTTTTTGCTGACCTGCAAAAGAAAGAAGAAAAGCAAAGGAGCCTTCCAAGCTTTCTGCTACTTTTGGGCACACTCACAATGGCTATAAAAAAAGCTGCCTCACAAAAAAGAGAAAGGGTGGAAGTGAGCATTTTCTATGGTTTCCCTACACCTAGCATTCAAGTTTGTCTGCTGCGGGAGGCCAAGGCAGCTGCACAGCCAGCAACACAACAAGGAGGGCTGAAGCTGAGTAATCGTGAGGAAAGGCCAGTTTTCACTCAGACTGAACCTGGGCTTTTAACTAGGAAAAGAAAAAAAAAAAAAAAAAAAGGCCATGTGTTAACTCTTGTATAGAAATGCCAAATCCTCTTTGCAGCTTTCCTTGAAGCGGGCCTAAATACACACTTACATCCTTCCTGCCTTCTCCTCCAAATGAGCTCCTCTAGGGCCAGACTTCGTGGTTTTACCTCTCCTGGCACACAATTCAGTTCCTCTTGCTCTCAGACAGGGCCTTCAGTTTCAGAACCTGGAGGGTCAGCCCTACTTACCCACCACAGAGATTAAAACTGTCCTTTGGGAATTTCCAATGAAGAGGGAAGGCGCATAAGAATCTGCTTTATCCCCATCTATTTAATTCCATACAGTAGCAATAAAAAACATCTGGAAATGGGGAGCTGAAGCAAAGAGTCTGTTCGCTTGCCTATAAGCCAAGGCAATCCATGCTTTTGAAGTCGCCCTCAACGGTCAGATGAGTTAATTTGCCTTTTCTGAGCAGCTTCCATCAACTCGCATCTCCTATACACGAGGCCCTGCCACAACCTCTTCCAAAAAACTCACATCTCAGCCTTCTTGCCCACCCTTGGCTGAGAAGCTCTCTGGGAAGCCCAACGCGACGCCTCAGAGCCAGCGGCTCTTCTGCTGCCCTACAAGCATCTGCAAGTGTTTATTTGAGCCATTGTTTCTGTTCTGCTTGCTTCAAGCTTCCTATTAATCTCCAGGCCACCACAGTTGTGGGCAACTCTCCCATCGGCAGGTCACCACCCTGTACCCATAAGTTGTGACAGATGTGGAGCTGTGCTGTCATCAGCCTCTCAATAGCTTCACCATTGAGGTCTCACCACCACCAATTTCTCCTTTAAACATCACCACGGAGTAAGCCATCATCATCCCCAACTTACAGGTACAGAAGACAGTCAAAAGACTGGACCTGAAGCCTGTTGGAAAGCAACAGAACAAAACCAGAGGGCAAAGCCCAAACACAAGGTCCCAGTGCTAATTTGCATCAAAGTGAGATGTTCTGCTCAGCCTGGACTTGAAGAAAAAAGTTGTGTTCACAGTGAAGGGGTGAGAGGTCCCAATGGACATCTTATTTCTTTCCAAAAATAATTCATCCTGTTAAAGCAGCAAACTTGAGACTGGACACGCCCAGTGTAGAAGACAGGACTTTTTCCCATTCCTGCATCAAAAAGTACGGAAGAGTTTTTTTCAGTTTTTCTTTTAGGAGTACAAGAACCATGAAAACAGACAAGCCTAAAACTCACCTTCCAGCATGACATACTAATTTTGTACAGCCAGTGACATTCAGAATTTGGATCTGTTTCTATTTCAAAGCACGTGACTCTTCCACGGATCAGCAGCAGCAGGGCACTAATTTATGCCTCAGTTTCTCATTTTAAAAATGAAATTACATTCTACTGGGCTTTTCTTTCTTCAAATGAAAACAGATTCATAATTACTTCCAACAACAGTGCAAGACAGTTATCCCCCCACTTAAAAGGGCTCCAGCACAGCACCTCCTGCTACACCATTCACATTGTCAACCAGTCGGGTCTCCTCTGCATTACACAGGCCCATTTGTAACACCACACTAATGAATCACAAAAACAATTGAGGGGACTTTCAGACATATTACACACCACAAATTCTTGCATTCACTTTAGAATTCTCCTTGGCCCACACTGCTAAGCAGAATAAAGAATTAATTTAGCCCACAAAAAGACTGAGGTCAGCACTGGACACTGCCCAGTTCTTTTCAAAAGACCACACTGAAAACAAACCAGTCCCCTATGTGTACCTCTTACCTGGCACAGTTTTATGGCACCTCCGCCATGGGCATGTTAAGTGTCCTGAGCTCTCAGGAACAGAGGTCACACATTGTTAGTTCAATGACCGAGACCCAAAATTACAGCTAGACACATTTTCCATGGTTGCAGAACATGCAAACACAATCAGAAATGCTTTCAACTCGGAATCAAATTTTCAGAGATGCACTGCAGACATTCGTAACTAAACAAATACATCTCATAAGAGGATGCTCTGTCGTTCCCAGTTTCTCCATTCCCTCCTTAAAATGCCAACAAGACATTTTACTTCCCCTCCACTCAGCAACAGCCTTCAAGAGCTCAGCTAGACATCCATTTGTCCTGCGTCACTCTGCCCTAATGATTTGCTGCTGGGTCCCATCCCCTGGGGTGTGGGGGTTTTGAGTGGCCGCCAATGTGGGTGCAATGCCTATTCCATAAAGTTCACTTCTAGGACAGTGCTCCAAGCCCAAGGGGCCTTTCCTTTCACCTTGCCAGGTGCCTGGCCCTTCAGCTGCATGAAAACCACATCAGAAAGTGACAGATAGGAACATGACTGCACAGAATATTAGTCATGATGTGCTGGTGTGAAAATACTTTTCAATTGATGCACTTAAAACTGAAGACAGCTCCTCTTTCTGTACTGCTTGAAAACAAATGTGCTCAATGAATGGCTTTTTTTTCTCTTCCTCTCGCACTTTGATAATGTCACGCAAAGTTAGCACAATAGATCATGATGATTTCCTGATGACGGGAACATCCTCTGTTTCTCCCACTTATACCACACACTGCTAAGTGATAAACCTACTGGGTAGCCTTTTCACCAGGGCAGAAAACAAGAATCCCACGTCCTCTTCAGCACTGGTCAGAAGTACAGGTCTCCCTTCCTCTGCACCACTGCCAGGTAAACGAGTTTAAGTTTTCCTTATCACATCCAAGACCTAATCACAGTCAAGTTAGAGAACAAAGAGCAACCATTTTAACTGGCTCTAACATTGAGTAATATTTATTAGTTTCAGTTATAGTAATATTAATTTAGTTTTAGTAACACCAACAGGCACATCAGGGCCCTTACTTTCTTCAAAGACCTACAGCTAAATCCACACCTGGGCCCCCAGATCTATAAGTGTAAGACAGGTTGCTGCTCCTGAAGCATAAAGATTTAACCATTTGGGGCAGCCTTGGGCTGCATGAAAGAATTCAGAATTCAAAAGAATCAGAAGGTTCATTCCTGAAATTAGCTTTTCCACCTTCCTGTATATTGCATCGTTGGATAGAATATATTTGTCCCTACCCCGTGGGCTGACCTCCGCAGCCCACGTTTCCCTCAGCTCTGACTTGAGCCTTCCCTGCCTGAGAGCTACCAGCAGCCCTCTGCCAACTGGCAGTCCCTCAAGTTTAAGTTATTGCTGCTATCACTAACTATTGCTAAAAAGAGTCCTAAAGCCACAATGAAAACAATACCTACCTCTCGCCCAGCGCTAAAGAACAAGTAAGACTTCCAAGCACTTGAAAAAAAGCAGGGCCTCCCTTCAGAGAGGTGGGAGAAAACTGAGAACAAAGCCCAAGAACCAGCAGCCACCTGGGATCTGGTGCTATAGCCACTACAGCCAGCTACCCAGCCTGGATACACACATCACAGTCCTGTTCTACTGGACCTTCTTTACTTACATTTTCCTCAATACCACAGCTACTTACCATCCTCCTCTTCCAAAACAGCTAAACCATAACACAGGCAAGTGAAACTCAGGCTGCAATTTCACAGGACAAAATCCAATGCAACCTCAGGCTGCGAATCAGCGGTCCCATCCTCCTCCTAACTAGCTGCGTGATCACAGGCTGTTCTGCACCTAAATCAGCAGGGAAGAACAACACAAGTTTGGTCTTCTCTTCTTCAGCACTTTGGTCTTCTGTCCCCTCAGCGTTCTTGACTGATCCACCAGCTTGACAGTCACAGAAGCAGCAGGACCACCACGCAAAGAGAAGCAGCCTCTCTCGCACTGCAGGGGTTCTTGGATCCTACAGTGTGTGCTGTGGCTGTGTTAGACTTTTAAACACACAAGAAGATGCTGGGAAAAAAAAGCATCTGATTTCATCAGTAAGTCTTCTAGACTGTCACCAAGTAAAGGTGACAGTAATTTCTAGCTCATTGACTTTAAGTGGTAAGAACAATTTTTTAGACTTTTCAATTGTTGCTTTCGTAGAACAATCTACTCCTGCCTAAAAAGTCATCTCTAAAATTTAATAAGACTCAAAAAATGTTATGTTATGTTATGTTCAAAGCATTAGAAATGCGTCCATATCTCTCTTAAATGAAAAAGTTTAAGGAAAAATAAATAACAGAAAAGCATCAAGTCGATACACAAGATAAATGAACCTCTATGTCCTCACAAAAACTCTTTCGTGGTATACAACTTCACAGAAATGAATAAGAAACTTCTAGCCTGTCCTTAATTAGCTGTTCCTGGAGAAAGGCAAATCTGTATCTTACAGACTGATCTGATGTTTAGAGCATAACTCGCACAACTCTTATTTCAAACTACCTAATAATTCTGCTGGAAAACACAACCTTTGATTCCCTCGTTACCTGACTTTACACTGCTGCCACATGACTCATTCAGAACATTCCTACAGCCAGCCACAGCCTAAATGTTAGAGTCCAACAGCACCTGCAATGTTATTTACCATTAGGGTTTTATTTTAGCTGAAATTTCAGTTCTGCATTTTCAACATGTCAGAACAACCAGAGTTAAGGAAGTTGGTTTTGCTAACAATTTGAAGAGAGATGACAGGTATCATTAATGAGATGTTTCTCAGAAAACATCATCGTTTTCATTTTAGATTAAAAGGTGCCATCTTAAATTGTTGACATCATTACATTCATAAACCATCTGATCTAATTACATTCTTCACAGCTTCGCACTTGGGACCTGATGGCTATAGGTTTTCTTTTCCAGATGTTCTACAGAAAGTCTTTCAAAATTTTTCAAAAGGGGATGCTAACCTCTGCCATATTTAGTCAGGGTTAGGCACACTAGGAGAAAGCATTTTCTAGAAGACAATGCCACTTAGGAAGAAAAAGCTATTAAATCTGTTCTCAAAGAATGTAAAGGAGCTGAGTTTTAACCATTTCCTACAGCTTGTGGAGCAGTAAAAGGATTATTTGGGACTCCCTCTTTTTGTTTGGGGAACTACAGACAAAGATGCGTTCAAGCACAGCCAGTACAACACCTGGCTGCATCAGACCTCCCTTGCACGCCGGAGGGCCTGGATGTATGCAAGGGCTGGACCATGAGAAGTGCAGGGTCACAGGACCAGCAGTCAGGAATCAGGGATATCTGGACATCTGACAACCCAGGTGTTGCTTCTCCTCTCTCCCCAACAACCACAGCTCTCGTATAAAGCATCCAAATCAAAAGCTTCTCACCAAGGAAACTCAAAATTATGAGAACTCAGTTTTCAGCACTGACAATCAGAAAGATTTTTCTTTTAACTCTATACCAACCCTTTCATGTTCGAACAGACCGTGAAATGAGCCAAGTATGATGGCAAGAAGGTGAGGACCTTCATCCCCAGAAGAGCCACTTTCAAGACAACTCCACCATACTTCCACAGTGCTGAAGCTCAAATATCCCAGTACTTTTCTGGAGGTCACAACATTTGATGGTAAGCGTTTGGCTTCAGGAAAGCCTTTAGGAAATCTTGAGCACTGTAAATCATTTCCATCGCAAGTTCTTCTGAGGCTATAAACTAATGTTTGAAATACGGTAACAGGAGTCCACATCATGACCAATGACCAAGCATTCAGATAAAAGATCGATAAGTGAGTGGTGGGAACTCTAATCCATTCTGAGCATCCATCTTTATTTTACAGAGCCGGAGTGGCTTCAAGTTCCAGGAAAGGCTGCACAGTTCTCTCTCTTTGTTCATGTCAGCAAACACATGTCTAGGACAAACTGATCAAAACCGAAAAGGTATTTAAAAATTTACACTATGACCTGGCAGAAGAACTTATAATTGAAAAGTACGTAGCTTAGGTCAGGCTTAAGCAACAACTAAACTCTATGGTCTGGATTAAGCAAAAGGAAAGCAGAGAATCCTTTCTGATCTTAAAAAAAAAATTCATTATAAATTCCTTGCCATATACTGATGTTATGTTGCTTCATTTTACAACTACCTGAGCACCTTTTTCAGCTGAAATTCATCTGATTTCAGATTTTATTGTTTAGCTAATTTGCCACTCCCAGCAACTGCTCTTCAGACACATCACTATCTCTTCTTGTTAAAAAAAAAAAATATATATATATATATATTTCTCATTTCTTGTCCACTATACCAGTTTGGCATGGTTTATAAACTTGATGACAGGGTATTCTACTATACTGTAATTCAGCATTTTATCCAGGCTTCCAGAAGCAGATAACACATGCAGTCAGGACCAACACCCACACAAATTAATTACTAGTAAATGATATACATCATACCTTTACAGTAGTGTTGAAATAATGGCTAATAGTGTTCTCAGACAGAAACATTCATGTCTCAATGGCACAGAAACATTAAGGAAACTCTACCCTTCCCAAAAAGCAAGGCAGACAGATTACTAGCACTAGGGCTTTCAAATACTTTCAAGATGAAATCATCTCTTCAGATCACATCTGATTGCTATCAGAATGCTAATTATAGGGCTGCTAACATAAGGTCAACCCCACTCGGCCAGCCTACCACCTAGCATCTTTAAGTCATCAGTACAACTCCAAGTATTTGCAAATAATAGTGACTAACCTATCTAAAATGAACTGTCAAACTGCTGAACAGCTTTTAGCTCACATTCCTGACACCTCCCCATTCCACCTCCAATTCACACTTAGGGGCAGAGCTGACACCTTGAAAACTTCAATTCAACATTCCAACAAGAGATGATTGTTAGAGTGAAAGCCTGAAAAGTGACTTTTCCTGCACCAACACAATCCAGCAGGGTGGGAGAAGATCATTTGGAAAGAGAATTCACAGCACTTTCAGTCTTCATTTGACTAAGCTAAACAAATTAAAGATTTTCCAGCTTCCTCCCAGAGGTTCTCCACTCTCCAGACGTGCTTATAGCCCTTCTGTCGTACTCTGAACTCAGCTTCCTTGAACACAGTGAGAGCTTCGCACTGTGTGTCAGCTGAGATGATCTAACAGCCTTGTGCAATACAATCAATATGTTCCTACTTCTCATGGGAGTTCCTTTGGTGATACATCCCAGGATGATGCTTGCTTTCTTCATACGGAGAGCAAGTCCTACAAGGAGAGACTGAGGAAACTGGGGTTGTTCAGCTTGGAGAAGAGGAGGCTGAGGGGAGACTTCATCCCTGTCTACAACTGCCTGAAAGGAGGCTGTGACAGGGTGGGTGCTGGGCTCTTCTCACAAGTGACAGCGATGGGACAAGAAGAAATGGCCACAAGTTGTGCCAGAGGAGGTTTAGACTGGACATTAGGGAGAATTTCTTCACTGAAAGGGTGGTCAGGGATTGGCACTGCTGCCCAGGGTGGGGGTGGAGTCGCCATCCCTGGAGGTGTTTAAAAGACGGGTGGATGAGTTCCTTAGGGACACGGTTGGACTCGATCTCAGAGGTCTCTTCCAACCTTATGATTCTATGATTCTGTATCTCAAAGCCGTTTCACGCCCAAATTCAATATCAAGGAATGGACTTCAATACTTCTTATTCCCATTCGGAGATCCACGATGTTCAGGAGACTGGATGTGTTTTGTTTGGTGGTGGTTGTTGTTGTTTGGGGGTTTTTCCACCTGGGGAATCGATGCTTGAATAAGAAACCTAGTTCCCTAGTTTAAACAAACTGTGAGAAGAAACTCCATTCTATTCCTCTGGTACCTGATAACTATCATCTCCATGTACTGATTCTGATGAACAGGTTAATGTAAGGCTTAGCATATTAGACTTCCAGTCTTCAGTGCCAGTCTCTTAAGCACTGAAGTTCTATAACAATACAAACTTTTCTGACTGCTAAGTTTAATTTTTTACTCTTTCTTGGAAAACTGGAAAGGATTCCAGTTTAGACTTTTTTTTCCTCAAAAGGCCATAAGAAACCAAAGCACAAGAGAAGGGAATATGTTGGAAGTGATTTCACACATCTATTCTAGGAGCAAAGGATGAGACTTTTTGATGATGCCAAATGAAGCACTGCATGTTAACACAACAGATTTCAGGCTGTCACAAATGCAAACAAGCTTTCATCTTCCTTAATAACAGCTAGATCACTTCAGAAAGTTCATGTGCAACAGAGCACTAGCCATCTGCCTTAGAAGGAATTTCTGACATTAGGAGTAATTTCTTTACTGAGAGGGTGATCAGGCATTGGAACAGCTGCCCAGTAAAGTGGTCAAGTCGTCATCCCTGGATGTGCTGAAGAGATGTGTAGACGAGTTTCTCAAGGACATGGTTTAGTAAGGAGACAGGTACGGTTGGACTCAATCTCAGAAGTCTCTTCCAACCTGATGATTCTGTGTTTCTGTGACTTGGTACAGCCGTTTATATTTTGCTGGACTAACTGAGTTCAGTCAGAAGGTGCACCATTGTCAAGGTATGTCTGCTGAAGACAGGTTCCACAAATTGGAAACTCGGGTGGTATCATCCACCTACAGGGAAACCATAACCAACAGTAATGGCAACAAACGCCATACTCAGCAGAGTACTAAAACAAAACCAAGGAGTGAATCAAAACCACCTCCACAAAACTTACCCTACATTTGTGTCCATTCTCTGAAGGAACACTGGTCAACTGTGACTGCAGCAGAGGATGAATCCTAGACGTTCCAAATCTTCCTGCTCAGATTGGGATGGAGCTAAAATCAGTGACTGTGGTGTATTGCCCACTACGAACTATGAGTGCCTGCAGCAGATACACACCCCAAGTCTAATTGCTGCCTTGTTAACAGGATTCTGCACTGCATCAATGCAGCCCCTCAGCCAGGCAATGTCCTTCTAAGGCTTATGGCCCCGGCATCCATTCGCTCCTGGTGATGGAACTGCTTCCTGCACTCGGAGCGCTTTTCACGTATACCACCACCTTCAATGCGCCTTGTCCTTTAATTCCCATAGGGGAATGTCAGAACTTTACAAGCTCCCTACCACTGCCAGCCCTCTCACCTCTGGAATGAGACAGGTTCAAAGACACAAGCCCTGCCCATAGCAAACCCATCCCACCCTCAGGGTGGAACAAAACCACGCTGATGACCTCTGCAAGCCACATTCCCCAAGCACATTTTCCCACTAGGTGATAGATCTTCTTGATTAAAAACACCTTAAATGTCACAGAAACAACACAGTTGCCATAAAGGTCAAAAACCTACAAGGCATTTGTAAAAAATAAACTGAAATTCTTAAATCCCCAAATTGCTAGGCATGTTTTACTTCACCCACGTGGTGACATGAATGGCTGAATCACAATTTATGAGTCTTAAATGCATAGGATAAGCTAAAAAGTGCTAATACATAATACTTCCATATAAAAGTGCTTTTCTTGTTGGTCTGTCAAATGCACTAGACTTATTGCTTATATAAAATAATGACTTAACTCCTATCCATAATTTTAAACAGATGAAATATATTAGGAGACACAATGTGCTGTATATGTGCTTCAAACATTGTTTACTTGTGAAGTATTAAGGGACTTATGTCTGGACATCTTAACTGCGTGCTAGAGAAGCCCATTACAATTACTTTTTGCAGCAAGCAGGTAAAAAAAGAAAAAAAATAATAAAAAATTAAATTCATACACTTCCTATTCTGGAATATTTGTTCAAAATAATGAGCCATTCTCAGAGAGGAATTTACAGGTATGAAACAAGCCATACACTATCATCTGCTATACCGCAAACCAATTACTGATAGTAATGCCTACCTGAACAAAATTTGTTTAACTATTCCACTGCCACATGTGCTAAGAATATAAAAGTAATGTTTATTATTTGAAAAGGTGTTATCTTTCTCTGTAAGCGTGTGTCAGCTTAGACTGAGATATTTTTAATTGCTTCTTGTATTGTAAAAAGAGATTCTGTTTTCAAAATTGTCGCTGTGGGATCTCTATGGCAATAGAAGTTACAGATAACGCTGCATCGATATTTGCTTTGAGGGCAAAGCCTAATAGCCCTCCTAATAATTAACTTTCATACACATTTTAAGCACAGTTTATCTACAAACTACGCTTCCCATTAAGGGTACAGAGGATATTTAGAGAAGCACATCCCCTTTGCCAATGCTGGAAGTCTAATAAGAAACGCTGAAAATCTTTTCTTCAAAGCTGCTTTGAAAGAACCTTAGATGGCTTTCTTCTTCCCTTCCGCTTTCATAGAAAGAAGCTGGCCTTAAATTTTCAAGCACGACTAGGAATTTTTAGATACCTAGCTTCAGATATTTTGAAGGATGCTATTTTTAAGAAGCTTAGCACCTAGTGCAAGAAAAATAATCTTTTTCAAGACACGGAAATGACAATTTTGGAGGCACACAAAATCATGGGCCCTTCCTGAGCATTTAGCTCTGTTCGCCAGCCTTTACCTATTCTGTTTGTTTCCCATTCCCTGTTATTCACCACCCCTTATCAGACACCTTTCCAAATTCTCTCCCTGGTACCCAAAAGATATATCCTCCACTGATAAGGACTTAATGTATATTAGCACTCTCCCTGCTTCTCTGCTCCCATCCCCCAGTCATACCTAGTATTCAGCGCTGGTCAAAGTTTGTCTTAAAACTAATGTTGGCAGAAACCTTCCATTTCACAGATGACAAAACCTAGGCAGGCATTCCTGGCCAAAAGAGCACACGCAGCTCTCATAAACCCAACAGCAGCTGGAGTTACACAAAACTTCGAAAGAGTTATAACACAGACCTACAGCATTGTCATGGCAGAGACGGACATGGGATGCAGCAAGTTAAGACCTCCTATCTACAAGCTAGGACTAAAAATTCACCACAGAAACAAAGGAAAAAGACTGCAGTTGAGCTTTTTTGTCCTCATGCAGATGTACACTAGAAATTTTATATATACACACAACCAAGAATAGGCAGACTGAGATTGTTTTATCCTGGCTTAACAAGTCATGATTCACCCCTGCAATTTTTAGCCTGAAGTATCACATTCTCCATAAGGTATGTCGTCATCTCTGTCCCCATCATTAAACACTGGTGAAAGCTCCAACGTACAGTAAGATCAGTTTAACCTGTTAACTAGCTATAATTGCCTTTTTTATCTTAGCATTTTATAACAAATGATCTAATGGGTTTTAAAAATACAATTTTTTTCTTGGTGTACACATATAACAAGCTCATGTGGGTCCAGTGTACTATCAGCAGACAGACTAGATTCCATTCCCAGACCAATCTGCACAGAATGCCGCATAAGTCAATAATGTGGTGATTCATCCAATAAGCTAAAAATTTTCATCCTACAAAATACCAAAGAGTAGACATATCACCCAGAAAATGCTGCACACAGGCTTTTTTTTCTTGAAAACTGTCAAATTTCGTGAGATGCCATAACCCTGGATTAACAGATAAATAACCCCCTAAGTTGCTGTTCTGTTGGTTTTCAAATTGGTAAGAAGAAAAAATTAAAAAGAATCCTAAAGATTTCAGTGGTCCTGGAATTAATGCAGTATTGCAACAGATGGTGAGTCAGCCACCAAAAGTTAATATAAAACATAGTAGTTAATGCATAGTGTTTATTTTTACCTAAAAAGATGCAAGCACATCCGTTTTCTTTTGGCAGTAAAGACAAAGCTTATTATAATAAAAATTAATCTCTTCCAAAACCAACAGTTTGGGTATGAACAAGTGTAACTTTTGAAGAGAGGCAGTTCAGTCAATGACCTTCAATCACATCTTCAACTCTTTGCCCTTCAAGGAATCTCTTGGGTAAACCTATTTCTTCCAGAGAGTCACAGCCTGGAAGCTGCACAGGTTCTACATTTAGGAGCAGATACAGAACCAGTCAACACGCTGCAAAGAAATTCTGACTAAACTGGGAAACAGAACAGAGAGCAAAGCTAGACTACGTTGGTGCCCAAAGAAAAGAACACTGATGGGCCAGATCTGCAGTAACTACTGACGTGCAAGTTTTTTGTTTTCCTTAGCTATTCTCTTTCCAATTAAGAACCATTTTAACTCAGACTGTGTGCCCATTTACAAACCACCGCAGTCAATTATGCGTTATCAAGGACCAATAAAAATTTACAAAAGTACTTTTTGAGTTTTACCAGAAACCCAGAAACTTTTTGTTTCAGACAATGAGCAAAAGGTATTTACCCTGGGATATTTTATCAAGGAAAGACTAAAAAAAGTCCTGGCTGCAGGCATTATGACTATAGCATCCTATACAGCAGGGCCATCACTACACTGAGTACAGTCAGTGACAGTCTGAACAGTGAGCACACCTCGGACAAGTAGCAGGAATTGGGGACTGAAGCTCACCAATATTTTGTAGGGAAGTTAAAAGCATCAATCACTTAATAAGTCTTATTATCAGAAGAAAAGCACTTCAATGCTCGCAGTGTGAGAGGAAAAGGAAAATATTGACCACTAAAATGAGGATGAAAATAATTTACTGTCCATCTCATGCACACATTATGCTTTTCATGATACACTTCATTTTCACTCCTTACCAAGGGTCAAAGCTCTGTCTACACAGCAAAACAAAATCATTGCTGACAAATGGGTGCAGCCAAATGCCATTTCCTTTGTCTACACTTGTAACAAGAGACATACCCTGCTCTAGTTCAGCTGCACCACTTGCTGTCAACGACTGTCAACAGTGGTTCGATTTAGTGCACCAAGGAGAGCCCAAACAATTTGGAAAAAATGATTTAAGCTGAGTGGGTCCCACCCGGTTCCTCCAGAACACACACGCAGAACAGCCAATGCAAGAAAAACATTAAAAATTATTAAGAAAATGAACAGTAAAAGCCCCAGCAGATCTGGCAGAGGGACTGAAAGCATCTGAAGTTAGTTAAGTGTTGTGACCCAAAAAAAAGCAAAACCCAAAACCCAACTGACCTGTCAGTTCCCTGAGCTACAGTCTTGCCCATTTCTCCTCCACTTTGTCAGAAAGGAGACGCTAGTGACAATATTAGTATCATATATCAGTGTCATTGTATTTATATGACATGAAGTAAGTCTTACAAACATCACCATAGCTAACTTGGAAGGGGCTCTGCCACTTGCCCTACAGAAGGCAAGTCCAACGTACACAGGTTACACTGGTGGCACCTACCACGACTTTAAATCATGTTGATATTCCCCCCTCACACTTTAACAGTCAAAAGAATTACAATCTGCTTGGATTAATGCAGCACACTGTCATTATGCTGGCAATTAATTCTGAGATTGTGTGATCTGAGTCACCAACATCTGTAAATATCTTTACATCTTGTATAATAGCTGGCCCCAGATCTCAATACGCCAAAGTAAAAAGGTCTTTTTAACAGCTTGCACATTATTTTGGACTTATAACTTCATGATGACAGCAGCTTCTCAAAGCAGCCCATGAATCAAATTTATTGTCCAGTTTGTCATGTAGGGTTTTCTTAACTCTAAGCCAATATTGCAGCAACGAATCCAGGTCACTGTTTATATTGCATGAATAAAAATTAACCACCTGCACAAAAATTTTTCTTTCGACATTGAAAGGTATTTGGTCTTACAGACTTCTGCCATATGCAGCATTCACAGCTCTTCTACGCATCTGTGAAAACGTGAGAAAATACTCTCAAACAGCATCTCCTCTCATGTCAATCTGTCTTGACTTTAAAAAACAAAATAATTCTCAGCCACCGTACTGCTTCCAATGTCAATAGTTACACACATCGGAAAGGCAATCCAATTGCGGGATGCTCAATCTAGAAATTAATTTCCTGCCCAACAGTACCCTTGAATATTTAAGCAGATCAGTGATTTTCAAATTATGGTTTAGCAGTAAAAACAGCAGCACAGGAAGATCTTTTTTAGCAGCCGTACAGATCAGCAAAGAGACAGCATGTTGTAGGCTCTTCAAACCGTCCAGCTCTACAAATCCACTGAAGAAAGAAATACTACCTTCTCCAACCACAGATGTTATGGTAACCATTTCTTTCCTCAAATTAGCACTTAACCATGACGCATAATAAAATGTTAAGCATACAAATCTAAACAATGTTACCTGTAAAAATTCCAGTCATCTTTTGCTCCAATAGTTACTTGCAGCACTTGCCATTCTAGAGGAACACCCGCTATTTCCAGTCAGGAATCACAGAGATAACCAATAAACACACCACCTCACAGTCACCACAATGAAAGCCAGGAAACTCTGCTTGAAGTGCACACTCACACAGTTTCTCAACGGGGTTTACTTTCAAGTGGTGTGCTGCAAGTGACCCACAGCCATCCACAGCAAGCACCCGCGTTGCGTTCACAGCACGAAGACGGCTGTGTGGGCGTGCTGGGCCCTTCCCCACCAGAAGCAGGCATGCTGCGGGCACTACCTCCTTGATCCGCTTCACTAGCGCGTTCTGATCAAAGGCAACTGCTTCCGCACACTGGTGAAGATGATCTTGGTAACGGAGACACAGCTGCAGCACCTGCTGCGGGTCCAGCTTTTCCAGCTTGGTGTTGGTTGGGGACGTCTGCCCACTGAGGAGTCCTGCAAGGAAAGGGAAGGACTAGAATTAATCTGACTGTTTGTATAATCAGTTCGGCTGCAAGCAGAGAGGACAGAGGAACAAACCCAGAAGAAAAGCTTTCTAAGGGGTAATTAAAAACTAATTCAGGATCTTAGACTACTGAATGGACTTTTAGGAACGTAGCAAGGTCCACTGAAGGCTAAGAGTGGGAAGGGCATGGACTGAAGATTTATGGCTGGTTAGGATTTACAGCAGTGCAAAGAACAGGTTGCCATGCAGCTTAGCCCTCCTCATCAGAACCGAAACACAGTCTCTAACTGCACATCCATAATGCACATGAGCTTGGTTTTCAGCAATATGCCCCATAAAATGAGTCCGTTTTCTTATCCTCCACCAGCAATCCTGAACTCTGAAAAATGACCCCCCCCTTCGGAAGGAGTTAAGATCTGCATTCCCATATGGGCCCAGGACTCAAAATTGTTTTCTAGTTTTGACAGCGAGATTCCAGCGAGCTCTAAAAATTATTACAAATTCACAGATCCCTCAAAACAAAACTGAATTTAAAAAGTTACCCACATAAGTTAAATTATTAGGGGTGAAATGTCTGTGGTTTGCCTACCTTAGATTTTTTAAAGCTTCAGAATACCTTCATCTTATAAGATTTTTCTTTACAATCTGACAGACTAGCAATTTTAATTTTTTTTAATGGAATTAAGATCCTTACTTGCTCACATGACCAGATTTCACAAAAAACTCACAAGAAAGGGAATTAGACTTAAAACTGGGACAGTGGTAATATCCAGAGGAGTAACATTGTCCAGAGAAATTTCTCCTGCCCATTGTTTTTTGCCTACACAGCACAACTTGAGAACCTTTGCTGAGCTCAAGCACACGCGTGCCATACTGACCACTTTCCTCAAAGCTGCTGGAAAAAATAATGCTATACTCTAAGGCCATCCTTTTTTTGGCCTTTCATTTACTTACTTTCATTTCATTTTCCTCCAGCATTAGCACTACCTTTTTTCTTGTTAGGACACCATCTGTGACAAACAGTACATACACACAATCCTCTTTTCCCAAAACATCCATCAAGCTATGTAAACGGAATTCAGGGACTGCACGCATGTGCCCTTTGGGGCTCTCAGTTTACAGACAGGAAAAGACATTAAAACAGCAAATGTAAGCAAGTATCACACTAAGCAATTAAAAAAAGTAATAAATGCCAGTTATTTGCATTGGAAAAGTTCTTCTAAGAACGTACCTCAGTGGGAAATGGAAACTATTTTGGCTGGCCCCCATGCCTATTGGAAGCTACAAATTGTGACACAGTTCTTGCCAAAACACAAGAACAAGATAGAAACTAAGACATAAGTCAGAAGTATCTTATGAATTTAAGAAAGTTAAACCTCTTTGAAAACATTTGCAGAAAGAATAGAAAACAACTAGGACAGCAACTTCATTGGATACAATGAAGTAGCTTTATTTTCATCAACACTCAACGTTTTATTCTCTCAGAATGCTCTCAATTACTCTTCACAGGGAAAAAAAATTCTTTCCTCATCTTAAGATGAAAAAAAAGAAAAAGAGATAATTTTGTTCTACTGACTTGTTGCCCATTACAGTTGCTCTGCCTGAGTCAAGAGGTCAGAAGAGGAAACAGACAGTGAACCATTTAGTCTCAAACCCCTGTATCAGCAATCATCAAATTATTGTTTATGTTTTAGAAAGAATCATCTCAAACAAAATCTTAGGTCCAGCAACAGCAATTGCAAATCTTTCAAGACTACTTTCAGCTGAAGTGCAAAGCTTTAATGGGAGGATACCTATCGAAAGAAATAAGACTTTTTTTTAAATATATACGTTACATGTTCTAGTGTTTCCTCAGTTTGTTATTTCTATCTTCTATAAAATTACCTTGTCAGGATAAATGTTCCAATAATGTTGACAACTTTTAATATGTTGAATGCTCACACAGGAATGAAGAGTTCACCATACACTTGAGGCACTTATCCTGTCTCTGCACCCATCAAATATATGATGCTATCAACTAACTGATTTACTTTTCTTACTAATCTCTCACCAACTTCAAGAAAAGGAAGAAAATTAGACTCTATTTAAGTCTAATCTAGTTAGAGTTAGACTCTATTTAAGTCTAACATACACACATGAAGTGTGTATGTTGGCCAACTTACACTGGTTATGAAAATTTTGAAGCAGAATAGGCCAAGGACTGTAAAATGAGCTACAAAGGAACACGCTGCTCAGACTTTAATTATGTACTTACAACCTTGTACAGGTTATATAATGCTACAATCAAAATTAATAAACTGTAAGGAACCTCTAATTCACTATCTAGAAAAACACAAGCTCAAGTGAAAGGAGATGTTAACTGTTCACTTGGAAGTCCTTTGTAAGAAGACAGAGGTGGAAATACAATCCAGAACAAATGTTTGGAGTAGCGATAAAAAACAAACAGCTTACACTGCTTAAAGGTAGACTGTGGTATTACTTTGGGTGATGCAGCAGGGAGAAGCTAAAGGAATTGGCTTCTAAAAGACCTCTGGGCTCATGCTGACAATGCCAGAGAACAATTTACCTTACAATTTCAACTTGCAAAAAAGGTAAAAGCATAGTAAACAACAGCACGAAAAAGGCCACGCAGCCTTCCACCTGGCAGAAATTTCCATTATCAAAAAGTCAATCCACCATTTTTTGTTGTTCACAGTAACTACTTACTACCCATGCTATAAATACTAACATTTTATTAACATTAACATCCCCTTCTACTCCACTCTCCAGACCCCATGACACCCCACTTGGAGTAAGGCATCCAGCATGGGAAAGCCATGGACCTGTTAGAGCAGGTGCAGAGCAGAGCCAAGAAAACAGTCAGAGGGCTGGAGCACCTCTGCCATGAGGACAGGCTGAGAGAGTTGGGGTTGATCAGCCTAGAGGAGAGAAGGCTCCAGGGAGGATCTTGTTGCAGCCGGTCAATATTTAAAGGAGGGGTTTCAGAAAAGACAGAGCAACTTTTTACCAGGGCCTATAAGTGACAGGACAAGGGACAATGGTGTTGAACTGAAAGAGGACAGGTTTAGACTGGACATAAGGAAGACGTTTCTTAAGATGAGGGTGATGAGACACTTGAACAGGTTGCCCAGGGAAGCTGTGGGTGCCCCATCACTGGAAGTGTTCAAGGTCAGGTTAGACGGAGCTACTGTATTTTAGGTTTCAGCAAGGCAGTAGCTTTGCTACAAAAAAACAGATGGTATCAGTAAGTCATCTTGAAACTTCATGGAAGACAGACTGCAACCACTCAAGATGCCAGAGTCAGTGACTTCCACGGGCTAGAAATAGAGATGCAGGTCTAGAAAGGACCCCCTGAGCTACAGAACCCAGATCTCTTCTCTTCGTCCTCTTCTCAGCAACAGACTGACCACAAACAGCTTTAACACAATACCTTCTATCCTGCAATACTTCCCTGTATCCATGAAAAACTAGAGCCCCACAGGAAAAACCCTGAACCAAAAATCAGACACAGAAGAGAGTATGGGGTTAAAAAGGGCGCCTTTACACCCGTACTAACAGAAAGCCAAGGAGATATCTAAAAGCCTTTAGCAATTTGGCACTGAGAAAGCTTCATTTTTAGAGCAGAGAGGTGGCCAGCACTGTGAACCACCAGGTATTATTATACAACTCTTCTCTCAAAAATCACTGCTTCTTTCTTAAAGCCTTGTCCCACACTTTGAACTCTCCACTGAAGAGGGCTATCCCTAAGTGACTGGTCTGCCCTTGGTTTGTAAGAGGATACGAGATCATATCTTTTGCAGCAAAACATTGATGAGGTCAGTCTTACAAGTGCCAAAAGGGGGAGAGACAGAGGTCACTGAGTGGTTCAGGCTCTCTCCTACAGCAGCCAGAACTTCAACCTGGTCACCAGCGCATCTCAGAGCAACTAACTGCTGAGCTGCCACCTCTTCTTCACTGAGGAAAGGGTGTTCCTGTGATTTTCTTTGTGCAATTATTACTCCCTCCCCACCCCCAAGAGCACGGTTCTGTTCTTAAATGTAAAGAGGGTTTAATTTCTTATTAAATTGGAATACTCATTTTTCAAGCTGTTGGTTCTTTTCCAAAGAGGGAAGCACACCAGGAATCATCTTTGCACTGTATGAAACCTCAAGAAGAGACTGTTTGGCACATGATGAGTGATTCAACATATCCCAGTGCCATATGGAAAGGCAGCATGGAGAATGTCAGGGATGGGGAAAATAAAAACAGAGTAACACGAGAAGGACTACTGCAGAGCTTTAGTGCATGGACCAAAAATGCTTTGGCAACTGCCAGACACGCACAGTCTTGGCTATCAAATTACACCGTAAAACAAAAAAGAAGAGAGACCACATTATGTGTCTGCCACAATGAAGAGAAGTCAGGGTCTCCCACCTATTCTGGACACATCTGAGCAGTAAACAGCCTGCCCATGAAGGTGACAAACAGCAAATGGGACAAAGACAGATTCATGTTTCAGCTTCTAAACAGTATTCCAGAAAAAAACAACTCAATACACCAAGCACGTCACGCATAGAAAAATACCATATATCACTACAAGACTAGCTGACCCACAGACTTGACAAATCTGTTATTGTTTCCATATTCCTTGGCAATGCGTGTTAAAACCATTTCCCTCCTACTTAGTCATCTTCTTGTTGGTTCCAGGTCAACATACACTTCCAACAAATCACATCCTACTGAGCAGAAGAAAGCTGTTAGTTTAAAAAGCATTTTTATGACTAGAAGTTTCTGAAAAAATACTTTACATGCTATACTGATTCTACCTACAGACAGAACACAGTAACCCACCTTAGTTATGTTCTGCTGCTTCAATGGACAATCCTAACAACAACTTGAGTGCTTTCCAACCTATTTCTTTCTGACTCCTGTATTTCCACTTGTCAACCTCCTTTTGCAGCAAGTAACAGCAGACATTACAAAATGAAAACCAAGAGGTCCACAGTTGTTAATTTATTATTACAGGCAGCAAAGCACATGATACTGTGATCTTGTTACTAATTTTAAGGCCAGAAAGGGCTGCTGTCATCAGCTAACCAATCTTTCTGTGGCACATAAGAGACAAGATTAAAAGTAGCTCCTTATTTAATCAGACCAGAAGCTACCTTGCCCAAAATAGTGCTTCCAACATTTGGCAACAGTGGACATTTAGAAAACTATGTTTTTATCAGTTCTTCTTCCTCTTCCACAGCCTTCCTGCCTCCAAAAGTTATTAATAAAAATTTCGGACACGAAATTTTGTGCTCATTGAAGCTATGATGCTTGAACTTCACTAACCCTTTTTGAAAGGCATACTTTCATCTCCAAAATAACCTGTGCCAATGAGTATTAATGCCTAATTATGCACCACACGAAGAAAACTCTTTTCACTAACTTTACACTTGTTATTATGTAGTTGTTGTGCCTTGACACAATGAAAATCCATGGAGTTGGGTGTATGTCCTCTCATCATTTGTCCAAGCACAAGAACCCTAACGATCAGCCTCCTTCACCCTAGAAGACTTAATTTCTGATTATCTCTGTAACGTCTTCAAAGACCTCTAACCCAAGGCCTAAATCCCCTCTTGAAAAGCCAAGTCAATCCTTCTACAATGTATAAGGGTTACAGTCTTAACAGCCCAGTTGCCTTCTATAATTGCTACCCCTTTGCTGGGCCTACTAATCAGCAACACCCATTTTAAGAGTGTGCATGACAGTGCATTGCACGTGTCGCCATCACCTCCTCTTCCAAGAGTAAGGTTAAATGAAGCAACAGATTACACGCTACAATTAGCAGTAGCTTGTCAACTTAGAGGCGTTCCAGGTCTGGTACCTGTTTCTGGAGGTTTACTGCTGTGTACATTACCAGTTTTTCTAAAACCTCTTCTGTGAACACTTCTCATTCATACTTGCAAAAATAATGTACTACTTTTGTAGTGAATGCTGATTCAACTAATTGATTTTGCTTTACTGAAATTCTTCTCTGAAGACAATCCCACAGCCTCTTCAGCAAGCTTCTGGAGAATCTAAAAAGCTTATATTAAGTATATGCTGGTAGAAAGCTGTTCTACTTCGGTCTCCTGACCATTTCCTTCTTAACCGGCTACAGTTTTGTGATCTTTTGCTCTCCTAACACGTTTCTTTCTGCCTCTTTCTTGTGGTTATCTTTTTGCCTAGAGCTCCCTTCACACTGCTTTAGCTACACTGTTTTTTCTACTCCCACTCTTCAAAATCACCTGTGCAGACTGTAACTTAGTTTATTTCAGCTGTTCCAAACTTCTCCTCTTACTAACTTCATTTCTTACAAAACTCTGCTTCATAAATTTATTCAAGACACTGAAACTTTTTCAGCTCTTCTATTCCTCATTGAACTTGAGTAGAATATGGTTACTATAACTTATGGTTACTATAATAGCATTGAGTCATTTCATTTACCCTCATCAAGACAACATCACTTTTAGCTTAAAAAGCACTAACGTTTTTCAACTCTCCAGGAATTTTCCTGTGTTCCAAGAGCATTTGAAAATTATCAACTCCACAACTTGCCTCTTCAGGCATTTCTAAAGCTCTTGGGTAGAAGCTACCCAGTCTGGCCAGCTACTTAAATAAAGCTTGGCCTCAGTGGTGACCAGTTAACTATTATAGCCGCTTTTCTTGTTGCTGTTCGCATGAGGACATTGTTTTGCCAGTACCTTCAGGCATCCTAAATGATCCACACAAGAAAAAGATGAAATTACACCCCTAAAGACTGAGTCTTCTTTCTTGGCCATTACTGCTTGCACGAGTTTGGAGGAAGCAATTTAGCGCAAGCTGAGATAGAGAGCTCATTTCCATGTAGAAGGACTTAAATACAACCTATGGAAAAGACATAATTGCACACGTGTGTGCAGCACAATAAAAGGCATTGACATACTTCCAAACAGATAAGGCAATCGGATTTACAGGGCTCTCATTGACTAAATGTTCTGAATTTTAATTGTGTGCTTCCTCTCTCATTCCTGAAGACTAAGAGAAGACTACATTTTCAGCAATCCTGAAGAGACAAAGTAGGCTTTTTGAGGGGTTGTGCTGTTGTAGGTGGGTTTGGATGGTTTTGGTTGGTTGGTGGGTTGGGTTTGGTTTTTTTAATAACACCTCAGTTTGGAAATTTAACACTCAAATTTGGAAATTCAGGCTGCCTTTAAGAAAATGGCATAGTAAAAGTCAACCATAAATAAACTGAAAGAAAATAAAAAAAGAAAATAACAATAAAATCACTGCATCTCACCCAGAAATCTTTAGGCTTAAATGTGGCTATGCGGATGACCACATGATCTTTTTCACAGGCCAGTTTATTTTCTAAAAGTCTCACTGATAAAACACCTTGTAATAAAATACATATTCACTCCAAGACAAAAGTTGGCTTTGTCAACTGCGTATTTTCAACTCCTTTGAACTTTAATGGGGGAACACAATGACTGTAGGCAAACTGAATAGCTATTACGTGAGCAAAGAACATATTTGTATTGTGGCAAGGAATGTTGGCTGTAACAGCAGATTTTCCTTCTACTTTGGAGTCAGTACCATGTGATCATTTACTTCTGCATGGGTAACATAGAGCGTGAAGACTCTTGTCTTGTCACATCATTTAAAAGGCAACTTTTCTGACCACAGAGCTCAAATATGCTCTCAGTATGAACACAGCCCCTCAAGCCTCCTAACACCACATAAGCTACTGCCTGTTAAGATACAAAAATCACTTCCTCTTTTGTTCCTCCACAATTTGTCTTAAAAAACAAACATTAACAATATCAAAGACATTTAAGCTTCTTTAAAAATGTGGTTTGCTACAATTTTAAGACAAAAACCCCACACTTGGAGATTTCCACCTATCAAGATCACAGAACATACATTAGAAGATACTGCAATTCAGAGGGGCATTGTTATTATTATTAATCATACTAAAAGAGTATTTGTTTGTGATATTTCTGCTTTCCTATTGAGCCTCATTTTTGTTCAGGCTTAAATCCCACAAAGATTTCCAGACACCATTAAAACTTGCTTCTGTCACACATAGATGGTTATATGTCATCACTAATGCACACACAATATTTTGCACCACTGAAGCTTGCAACTTCTCTGACATGATGACTTTTGCCCCATACTTTGCATGGTCCGTACAGTGATTAGCACAATAGAGCCTGATCACGACCTAGACTTTGAAGACTGCTGCAAAGCACAAATGTTTCAATTATGCAAAAAATTTCCAAATCAATTTTGTTTTTAAATTAATTTTTCAAATTTTAAATTAATTTTTTTTTGAAAGCTCATCAAGAGAGTTGAGAGAGATCTACAACTGAGCCTACTATCCTAAGCACTCAGCAAACACAAAGGCGAGAAGACTAACATCATTCTATAAGAAGAGGAAGTGAGGCACTGGAAGATTAAATGACTTATTTGAGACCCCATGAAAACTGCTGTTCCTCAGCCTAATGACTTCACTGCCAGAACATCCCGTCCCTTCTCAGCCACAAATACAAAATGCCAGGAGGACAAGAGGCAGCAGAGCCTTCTTTCTTACAGCACCATCAACGTTCAGCACTAAGCATTGACATGGTCTCTTCCACAGCTTCTCAGACATCTAACAAAAGTTTGTTAAGACAACCATAGCCAAACTAACAGCTTCTTCCCACCAGCCTCTACATATGAGCTCCACAAAAGGGAAGTCCCGCTCCCATCTTCCTCATCACGTGCCTCACCACAGCTCTGGTTCACTAAAACCGGAGAACGAATCCAGTGGTTTTCTTTTTTCCTTTAGGGCAGCAAAAGGAATCAGAGTACCAGGAGAGCAAAAATGAGAGCTAGTCCCAGGAGAGGTGGGAGAGAGGGAAGGAAAGGACAGAGGTGGACTTCTCTGTTTTAGCAGCAGCAAGCTGTCACTTCATTTTTTTTTATGCGTGCAATGCACTGAGAGAGTCTCAACTTCACTGGGCCACACATCTTCCTTGAAATAATAGGATCTTAACTACCTTTCATCTCTCTCTCCCATGCAAAGTTTGGTTTGCCAGCAGATATGAAGTCTTCTAGGTTCTGGATGGAAGAGTAAAGGGACAGGACCAAATAAAGTGAATTTCTTTAAATAATTTTTTTAGAAAACCCAAAATCTACTAGCTAAAACCCATTTAATTGATTGCATTACTAGTAATAAAGATTATCCTCACAGCAATATTTATTTTATTTTGGGCAGAAGCTCATGGATATTCACCTACACGACACAGCACATACTACCAGAAAACAACCTAAAAACTACATTCAGTGTTTTAGAGGAAAGGTGACCCCTACAGCCACCTCTGAGCACAAGGGCACCCACGTGAAGTTGGGGCACGTTTGCTATTCCACAATAACGAGCCTGTGTACACACACCAATCCCAAATAAATTCAGTGGAGGCAGAGTACATTGTGCTGCTTTTATGAAGAGGCAAAAGCACACACATGGGCGATTACTACAGCGTAGCTGAAGTGCTGCAAGCCTGAGTTCACAACCTAATTTTCTCCATGGTAACTTACTCATATGCCTTGTGCCTGAGAGCATGCTACAGGAAGGACAATTCAAGGCAAAACGGCCAGCCACTTCAGGCACAGAGTCACATTACGTCCACGACATGCTTTTAAGTGAGTTATGCTTCTTCAACACCTTTTCATAGATAACTGATATTACTTTCTGCTGCTTTTCTCCAAACTTTTGGGCACTTCGTTCAGTTCAGATGTCAATTGAGTTTTCTGTTCGCAGTTTATTGCCGCTGCATGGCACGGACCAAGACTGATGAGCAGGCCATTTACTTACAGAGTCAGCAATTCCAAGACTTCAGTTTTCTTTTTCAGAGATGGAGAATATCTTTTTAAAAGTGGCAGAGAAAACTTTAAAGATTCTTTCACTGAAAGAGTTCCTTTTAAATAAGTAACAGGATCTGGTGATGAAACTTTTCAGCAATGCTTTACATTTGCAAACAAAGCATAGTGCCAGTTCTGGTATAATCATCAGCTACACACATGAAATACATGGTTTTCTATTTGGCAGGTAGCAGTGCTTTTCATGTGTTTCCTATCTTTTTTGTATCATCACAAAAAAAGTAGACAACTGTGATTTTTTTTTTTCCCCTCTTTCCTCACAGGGATTTTCTGTATCAGATCAAAACACAGCCAAATGTTAGACTTAAAATAATTCGCTTTTGACTAACATTATATCCTCAACTACATCTGCAGCCCCAAGTGCTTGAGCCAAGGCACACTGCCACAGTAAAACTGATGTCATGGCCTTGATCCATTTTTCAAAGGGAGCTATCTAAAATATATATTAAAAAAGCACTAACTAAAACATACTATTGACACTTTCTGGCCACAATTACTAGGAACAGTAATTTCTCTCTACTATGCCCATGCAGGAAAATATAGCGAAGAACAAGAGTCATTTGTAAATGCAAGAGAGTGGACAGTTTTTACTTTATCTTCTTTACTGACATGTGACCCAACGTACCATTCAACCATTTCGTTAGCAATGTCACCCTGCCATTTCACACCCAAATTTTAATTCCAGTGATACTAATATCTTAAAGTAGATAGCCCATCGCTGCTGTAACATGATCCAAAAGTTGATATTGCTTAAATTGATATAAGCCCCATATTTTTAAAAAGCCTGATCTGGGGACCATACAAAGTTGTTCTCTGAATGCTTTACCAGCATGACTTACCAATGACTGCACTCCTCAGGAGTGAAAACGCCCCAAATGGGGCTGATGAAATTTTTAAAATTATGCAAACATAGCTCATACAGCACAGCAATTAAGTAACGGCCCTTACATTTTCATATAACAAGTTTATACAGGCTATCGCGTTTCTTAGGGTAAGTGGTTATCTACTAGCAAGTCCAACTGAGTAAAGGAGAGAGAAGTCTACCCAACACATTCTTTCTGTTCAGTACAAAGAAAGAAAGCATCACTTTGGGAACTTGGCTGCCCTTAGAGAATTAAACTTCTTTCTTTGGAAACCCCAAAGCACAAAAATGATGCAGGGAGAGCCATGCTCTATTTAAATGATCCTACCAGCTGACATTTCTTATGTGAACACCTGCTGCCAAAGTCTGAACCAACGTTTTCCTATCCTAGCTCTCCCACCTGCATTTAAATATTTGGGGTTTGTTCCTGTCTTCCTGATTCAAGTCAGCCAAATGCAAGCACTGTTCTACTTTTCCTTCTCAGTCTCTTTTGATTCTTTTCCCGCTTCCATTAGAACTGATTTTTGAAATAAAACTTAAGGGATATAAGATGTCGTTTTCCCAGCAATATTAGTATCTACATAACTATCACTGTTGCTGGCATCGTATTGTAACATAAAGTATTTTTCATGGGCAGAAGGAAACACAGAGCTGGCATAAAATTATTAACAACTAATCTTAGGATACTGAAACTACTCAAAGGCTGAGCTGGGGAGACAAGGAAGAGAACACGCACACACTTCTTACTCTTGACAGTATTTAAAAGAGTAATCACTCAGCCTTGTGGGGCTTACTAGGGCACCTAAAACATTCAACAGTTACACAGAAATAAGTGGCCTGATGTGCTCTGTATTACCTCCATGTTTATCATCTCCCGTCAAACATTGTCAAGTGGCAAAGTGCCTTGAAGAAAGACAAAGCACGATAAGGAATCCCTAGCATGAAGTGTTTCAAAACCCCTGGAGGAGGAGCGGAATAAAGCAAATTGCATCTCCCCTATAGTAGACAGTTTACATTCCCTTTGCACTTCAGCAAACGAACTCACTAGTAAAATGTTCTGAAAGAGTATCACCTTACTATTAAAATAAGCTGCTACTTAAGCAAGCACTGAATACCTAATGACAACACTCGTGTGATCCTGTACTTATAGGAAATCTGTAGGTAACTATAATCTAGGAGTACTGCTTTGGTCAGCTACAACAAGCAACAGCAGAGGTTTAGCGAGCCTGTGAGCTTCTTCAGCCCCAGCTCCCCACAATGGAAGACAACGATTGGAGTCCCAGCACGGCCACCAGCCCTGGGAGACACACCTTGGGGCCAGTCCCGACAGCTTCCACATTCCAACTCCGCCAAGCATGTGCATCATTCCTTCTGCGGTTAGAGATACCCAGAATACAACAATTCATTTCTCCCTCCATTTAACCTGCCCCAGAACAGTGCAGCTGTAAAAACATCCCTCCTTATTTTTTTTTTAATATAGTCTGCCGATGGTGTGCTCACACACAGCACGAACCTACTTCCGAAGTCTGAAACGGAAAGTATCAGTCATTTTGTAGTAAAACTTCACTTCCTCACCGTAACGTTTCTAAATACACAGTAAGTGGAATTCTGCTCATCCTACATCACTTCTCCCTCAAGACGCCTATAAGGTCTGTTACAAGAACTATGAAGCCTCTACAGCTGGAAAGCCTCCCAGCAGTGAGGAAAAGCCTCTTGTCCCCATTTAAGAGGGTACGTACCCTCACAGAACGACACCCTGAGCTGATCTCAGGGCGCTCTGCCACTGAAAAGGGGATCAACTGTGTTGCCCTGCCACCCCTCCTTGCCATGCAACCCAGACCCCATCCTTGAAGCAGTTCTGGTTCTCACAGAGCCCCTCCACAGATGGATTCAACTCACCAACCTACTCGAAAACTACCCACTCATCGCTATCGTCTCCCCTCCAGCCCGGCAAGCCAAACAGGCTCACCAGCACATCTCTGGAGATGGCTGGGGACAGCCAGCCAGCCTTCCTCCATCTGAGGCACAGCCTGGCACGCAAAATTGTAAAACCCTCCTAAGGCACAGGACTCTCTCTCAGCATCCTCTGACTACAATGAGAGATAAATAAAAATACATCACATTATGGATAAGTACAGCGTCAGAATACCTCGTTAAAGTAATTATGGCTGCATGAAGACAAACAGTAACTCTGCTTGTAACACAAGGAAACGTGCACAATAGCCAAGTAAAACTAAGAACACTGAAGAGTACTCAATTGTTGAGTATGGCTTAAAAAAATACAAAAAAACCCCAACCCCTCCCCAAAACCAGCAGCACTCACTTCCACAGCCCCAAGCACCTGGCAGGCATGGGACTGCTCTGTCAGCAGCACCCAGGGCCCCAGACACCAGAACCAGCCAGACACCTCTCTCCCTCTGCAACATACTGCTGGGCAGAAAGGCACCTCAAGAAAACCACATTATTCTATATTAATATATATATATACATGCCCATAAAGCTCAGTTTCTCTTCACACACCATCTGAAAAAGCAACTTTGTTTGCAACACTGACAGCAATTCATTCTTATATTCTGTGTAGAAGATTTCGACTTCAGATAAGAAATAAAATGCCAGGAAGGGATGAGCTGTAAAGCCAAAGACAGCCTTGTTGCCAGGCAAATACTCCTCTTTGTTGTAAAAATAGGCAGAGTAAAATAAAGAAATAATAATAAAAAAGGTAGAATGCTTCCAAACCAAGTTTTCAAGATTATACATGAGAACAACTGAAAGCATTTGGTGGGGCAACAGAAGCATTTCCTTCTATTTTTAAACACCCGAGGTGAGAAACAGTTATTTTTACTTTTTTATTGAAGGAAGGATCACGCTTTGATGCCTAGAAGTGGTCACTCAGTGTTGCACGCCCAGCCAGAGCTGGGCTGCTCTTTCACAGCAGTTTAAACAGATGTGAGCTCAGCTCCTGCACTGGCATTCGCAGGATTGGGGTGCCCAACTGGCCTAGAAAGGGCCCTCATTCTCCCACTCACCCATTCCCAAAGGGCTGTGTCCCTCTCTAAGCCCGGCACCCACACAGCTACAGGATGGACTGGTTTAAGTTGGCTGATCCAGTGAAGTCTTTCCCCCTCAGCTAAACTGCTTCTCCTCCTGACCGGCCCAAGCCACGAACACAGGCTCTTTCTCTCTGCGAAAGGCAAGGCAGGATGGCTTACTTGTCAAGAACAGAGCCTTCACTGCTACCGGTCTACAATAGTTAGCTACTACAGACTGACTCTACCTGCAGCAGCTTGCTCCTGGGCACAGTCTGCAGGCTCAGTAGCTTAACTTGAACTTCTAGAAAATGCTCCATCGGGCCTAGTATGATACTCAACCCCGCAGAATACCAAAGTCCTTCGAACAACAAATTCAGGTCGAAGTGGTCTCTATTACATCGACCACTTATTCACCAACTGGAAGATGGTTTTGACATTAGGTTCACTTACAGAATCCAATCTATACTTTCTTCAGTTTCCCATGAAGGTGAGAGACCTTGCATGCTTAAACTCTGTTCACATCAGGCTAACCAGTAACGTCAGCATGGCTGTATGATCTGCAGCTGTTAACAGACAGTAGCTGTTCCAGATGCTGTTTCGGTATAGGGTCCTACATAAAAGTATACCCACTTCTGCATGCAATTTTTATAGAAGTTGTAGGGGAAGAATTTTGATCATCTGAGAATCTGCAACCACAGGAGTGATGACAGAGGAGCCTTACCATTTTTTGTTCTGAACTCAAATGATAAAAATACATAGCAACATGTTGACTCCCCATTTCCACTCTAACAAAAAGAAGTCTAAAAGCAATATGAAAACAACCTCTGGTAGTGTAGACACATACGCATCTCTTCTTGGGCTGGGGGAGAAAGAATATGAAACGTGCTCTACAGAAAACATATTAGTGACAGTAACATCCAACAGCACCTAACTTTCCAACTGCCTTAAAATTAAGGCACAAAACAGTTTAAAGCATGTTCAAGTTTCAAGTCTGGAATCTTAAGACTCTTCGAAATGCATTAGTACTTTAAATATTTTCATTCAACTCATTAATTAATATGTGACTTTTTTTCCTCTTCTGATTTATTTAGGGAGAGGATGGCACTTGCAGCTAAATGGTTTAAGTGATTCTGGTAGCTTTCAATGAAGGAGCAGAGCACAAAATAAACCTGACTGTTCCTCCTTCCTGACTACACTGCCTGCGCTACTGAATGGCTGTAGCACAAATGCAACAGCTTCTCCTTAGCCAGACTGCCTTGATGTCTGAGGCACTGTTCTTCACTCCTATTAAGAGCTGAGTCATTCCAAAAGAGGTCTGAAGTGTGCACGTCTAGTAAAGTCATTCAACAAAGAGCACTCAAACCTATTCAACACCACACTAGCTGAATTTTTTGAATGAGATAGTGTGGTCTGGCAGGAAGTCATCAAATTGAAAAGTTTCTGGAGAGTCACACATACCTGAGGGAATCGCTTAATGAGAGGGTCAAATGTAAAGCTTTGCCTCCTTTACACAATCAGAACAGCTCTAAAAGCCAGTCAAATATGTTACATCGTTAAATTGAATTGCAAAGCTGTGCCCCCAGTAATCCATTTTTTAAACCCTTTTACACTCTGAAAAATAATGGCCCAATTTTCCACAAGTGCTCAATATCCTGAAAAGCTGTTTGCTAACTACACAAATACCTTGCTGATGTTTGGGTAGTTGTAGGCTGCTCATAGGAAACTGCATATGTGGTTGAGATGAGGAAGGGAGGGATACAGGACAGAAAATACCTCACAGCTACACTGGATTCTTACTCCAGTTCAGAAGAGGTCTTTTCTAGTTTAACAGACCGCTTCTAGTTTAACTTGAAGCGGTCTGCTCTGAACTAGAATACATGAACACAAACAGAGCAAACACCACTTTTTATTAAGGAAAGAAAGAAAAAAGTTATTAGACTCAATCATATATTGAAAAATAAATAAATAGATGAATAAATGAATGCATGAATGAATGAATGAATGAAAAGTCGTGTTGCTTCTATTTTCTACAAGAGCATTCATTCAGGGGGTGACCAGTAGTAGCACAGACAGCTTGTAGATAAATGCTGTTAATGATTTCCTATGCCTTTTGTTTTTAGAAGCACCACTCACCATCAAGTTCACCAAATACCAGTAGTATTCTTAGCTGCCAGGTGGCACCTGTTGGAAGGCAGCTCTTGCGGTTCTGCTGCCTGTCTACCTGGTGTAAGTCTCTCTGCTGAGAAAAACTTTGCATTACTTGAAGTATAAAATATGGTGAAGCTTTAAAAGAAGGCTATGCAGGGGTTGAGGGCAAGAGGAGGTCCTCCTATTCATCATCTACCAAAGGACACAAAAGCTGAACCTCTTTATTCAAGAAAAAATCCCCATTAAAGCCAAGTGAGGGTTTGTTGAGTAAGGGCCACAGGAATGAGCCCATAGTACTATCCTGGACTGGGAGCAAGTCAAAGCAAATTACGCAATGGCTGTCAGGAATCTGTGTACAGATCTCCAGAGCCACAGTGTAGGAGGAACCCTGAAGCATCCTTAACCTTTATCTATTTATGTCCCAGCACTGAGACTCCTTCCAACAAAACAAGCCATGCTTTTATATATTTTTATTAGCCCGATTTATAGCATACAGTGCTCTCCTCTTCTTTCCCCTCCTTCCCACCCTTCCCTCTCCTTTCCCCTTGCAGTGTTGTGCTGTTTGCGTGGAAAAAAACGAGCTCCTGCCCTTGCCAAGAGTGACATCAACTCATTCTTATCCAGTGATGTCCAGCAGAATCTTCCTCTGATAAACATTTGCTCAGTGTCAGAGCCCCAAGGTTACTGGCTGTGCTTTGTTTTCATTGTCACTTGTTTTCTGACACTTCGCTGCTCCTTATACATTGAAATCCTCCCCCCAATGTCTTCGACCTGGAGCCAGAGCGAGGCAGTGAACAGGACATTCCTCCCCGCTTACCCGGGCCTTCCCGCCACCCCCTTCCCTCTGCAACAAGAGTCTATTTGTCTCTCTACGAACAATAAAAAGCTGATACTGCGGAGAAGCAAAAAAGTAGGAACAAACCGTGCGCAAAAAGCAATTCAGGAGTGCAGACCTATGCATTTTCGACCTTTGTTTGCTCTTTCTTTGTACAGATTTTACCACATCCTTCCCCAGAACACTCTGAAGTCAGTGAAGAGGTAGAGCTCCCTAATGGGCCGAGGACTGTCCTCTCCTTGCGCAGCAGCACTCCCCACCAATATTTGGTCAAATCTGGTGTCTATGCTGTCCTGCGCTTCTGGGCTCACCCTCAACTGATAAAACACCTCAGATTTTTTCCTCTTCTCCCCTCCCTCCTTTGCCCATCCTCTCCTCACAAGCCACCAGCTCTCTGGAGCAAAGGGAAGCAGATGATGCTTTACCTCTCACACACCCCTAGCATTTTACCCACGCTGGAAATTATGTGAAGTTTATCAACCGGTGCCTTCAGTCAACTAATTCTAATTGAAATGCATTACTGTTTGTCCTAGCAATGCGGAATTCATGGACAATCTATTAAAGCAAGGAGGAGTGAAGATTCTGACAAAACAAAAAGGGCTGAGTAAAAGTCAAGAGCCCTGAAATGTCAAGCAGTGAACAAAGAATGAAAACAGCCACCTCTTAGCCTGGGATGGCTCCTATCTACAGCTCCACTGGAAGCACTCTACAGAAACTTTAGCTTATAGGATGATGGATATATTGTATTCATGTTCTTCCTTGGGTCACCGGGGAGAAAGAAAAATCCATTTGTACAGTTTTCCAGAAGGAAAATGTCTGCTGTAATTGGAAGGACAAGTTCTGTGGCATCAAGGTATAGACTCCCCCACTTTTCTAGGAAACTAGTCCTAAAACCTCCTATGGTGTTCATGAAAAGGTTGCAGCTGTTCTGAGCAGCTTATAAAAACAATGTCTTTTTAGCTTATATGTGACAGAAGGAAGGTCAATTACCTTCAGAAAGCAAGCGAAGAGAAAAAAATCACTTTCAAATGCTACCATTAACACATACCAACTGTACTAGAGCATTAGAAGTACTGAGCAAAACCGACAGAGAAAAGTACAGCCTGCCAGCATCACTTTAGAAGAGTCTTCTAGAAGAGAGAAAGGGAAGGAAATGACCTGGCTTAAAACAAAGCATAGGAACTCAGTGTTCAAACCGGTCAGTCAACCTGTCCTTTGATTTTTCAACTCCTTCAGTACTCAGGGGATCCAGTAGTTCCTGTAAATTCACACATGTTAACAGTACCTGCTGCCACAGGGCTACCCATAACATTCTCTTACACAACAGCAAGCTGTCCTTGTATAGTTTCTCACTGGTTTTATGCCTCCTTTATTATGACTGTTTTTTATTTCATACAGAATATGTTAACAAACAAGACAGTCCCTCAACTTGAAGCATCATTTTCTAGAAGCCTTGACTGCTCCCATTGAAGTTAGTGACCACGTCAGTTCCCTGAACAATCAGGCAGAGTACATGTAATAGCCATAGATGAGGTCAGGCAAGAAATACGTTCTCAAACAAACCGTGAGGAAGGAACACACAAGGCTCTCAAATACACTTAAAACAACAAAGGAGACATATTTTAAATCAGTTACCATTGACAAGGTTGCTTATCTTTAAAGAAAGATGTTGGGGAAGATCAAGGTCTTATTTCCTCTTTACATAACAGTTCTTTTGAAACTGTAAAATAGTAGTAGTAGTTAAAAAATAAATTTGTCGGCTAGCCTGCAAATCAGTATCTTGCAAAGAAGCATCCAGTAGATTGATCTATGTACTCATTGAAAACAGAGAGGGGGTCTCAGCAAGACAGCCATCTCAATGAATGGAAATTCTCCTGTTGCCTGGAAGACCTAATAAGATGCTACAGCACTTCTGCAACAGATTGCCCTCAGGGTTATCCTCTGACTTTGGAGGACTGCACAGCCAGCCACAACAGCCACCCAGATGCACCAATAACTTACACAGAAACAACATAACAGATCTGTAACTGAACATGTAATATCATTCCAGGGAAGCATGCATAAAAAAGAAACCTAAACAAACAGAAACAACAAATGCCACCCTTAAAATAAAAACATAGAGTTATTCTCCAGAACACACAAAGCACATTTTTAGCACCAAATTCATTATAAGCCCTTGCACTAAAACGTATCTTAGTTCAGTGGTCAAGAGATGGGGGAAAGGGGAGAATTCTTTTGAACGTATACAAACAAATCCATGTGACCCCGCCGCATCAGCGCTTGCTCTACTGTCCTGAAGGTGAAATAATTGTTGGCTGATACATAGGGACATAGCTCCCTAGGAAATGCAGGTGTAATTCACACTCATGTTCATTTTAGGGTTGAGCTCCTTTCTAGGGTACTGTAATTTACAATACTTGCATGAGTATTTCTAGTCTCTGGAAGTGGAATGTTTGACCACAGAAAAACTAACATAGTATCACAGTATCATAAGGTTGTAAAAGACCTTTGAGATCACTGAGTCCAGCCTATGACCCAACACATACACCTACTCCTACTTGTCAACTACACCATGGCACTAAGTGCCTCATCCAATCGCTCCTTAAACACCTCCAGGGACAGTGACTCCACCACCTCCCCGGGCAGCACATTCCAATGGCCTCTCAGTAAAGAACTTCTTCCTAATGTCAAGCTTAAACCTCCCCAGGCGAAGCTTGAGACCGGGTCCTCTTGTTCTGTCACCGGTCACCTGAGAGAAGAGACCAACCCCTGTCTGACTACAACCTCCTTTCAGGCCGTTGTAGAGAGCAATAACGTCTCCCCTCAGCCTCCTCTTCTCCAGGCTAAACAACCCCAGCTCCCTCAGTCGCTCCTCACAGGGCTTGTGCTCCAGCCCCTTCACAGGTGACATAATTTCCCAGATGACCTTGACTATAACTAACCATCTAATTATAGTGGCATTTGCCCTACCAACACCTCTCTGGGAGTCTCTGGCTGGTTTGTCTCAACAGATATGTTGACTGCAGAATTTGCCAGAGATGCCCCCTCAGCAAGATAAACCCCTATGTAAGAAGAAAAGTGATAAACGCAATACAGGAATTCATACGCCTATGAACAAAACAAACACTTTTCTCACAGCAGGAAGAAAAAAAAAACCAAACATATAGCAGTGCTGTCTCAAGGGTTTAATTAGCTCAGCAGGAACACTGATAACAAGACTTCTTATCAGGAACTTTGCATTCAACAAAACCAATTAGTATCAATTTAAACAGAACAAGCTTGAGATAAACGTGTACATAAATGCACAACCTTGAGGTTCACAATGCCTAATAATTAAGTACTGGATTATTTCCCATATTCAAGAGAGAAAAGTTTGTATAAATCAACAATAATCAAAGAAAGTTGTTCTATGGGGACAAGAAGGGCTTGAATCCCATGCATTGATTCCAGCCAGTTGTCCTTGTGAAACTGAGCCAGGGGAAGGCTCAGGGGTTCTGTGCAGCTTTATGAGATCTCCAAACCAGATTGTGAACTTTTCCTTCCTATCATTTTGAATTATTTTTTTTTAAAAAAGTTAAAAGCTAAAAAAATAATTAAAAAAACATTCCACACTTACAGAGTCTTTTATAGACAAAGGAAAAGCTAAGCCACAGCTAATTAGCAGAACTCATCTTCCACCCAAAACTCTACTTACACAAATCCTTTTCTCTCCCTGTTCTTCTGCAGTCTTCTCTAGCTGCTTTTCCATTACTACTTATTTTTAATCTCCTTTTTCAAGCAATATTTACCTGGATTTTTGAACTAGCAATAATTTTATGGGTGCTTATTTACTGTTACAGTTTATAACCCCACCCAACCTCTAAAGAGGCTGGATGAGCAGAAAGCGAGGTGGATTGAAAACTGGCTGAGCTGCTGGTTGTGGTGAGTGGCACAAAGTCCAGCTGAATGCCAGTTGCTAGTGGTGTCAGTGCAGAGAGCAATACTGGGGCCAATATTGTTTAATACATTCATTAATTGCCTAGATGACATGACAGAGTGCACTCAGCAGATTTTCAGAGTACACAAAACTGGGAAGAACACTTGATTACACCAGAGGACTGTGCTGCCTTGCAGAGCAACCTCAACAGGCTGAAGAAATGTGCTGAAGGATTCTCATGAAGTTCAACAAGAAATGCAGAGCTCTGCACCTGGCGAAGAGTTGCCCCAGGCATTAGCACACCCTGAGAGCCTGCTGGCTAGAAAGCAGCTTTGCAGAGAAGGACTCACAGGTTGTGGTAGACAAGCTGAACGTGAGCCAGCAGTGCGCCTCTGCAGCGAATACAGCCAGCAGATCCTGGGCTGCACTGGGAAGAGTTGCCAGCAGATGAAAGGATGCGATCCTTCCCTTCAGCTCAGTGCTGAGGGAGCCCCTTTGCAGCTCTGTGTCCTGTGCTGCGCTTCTCAGACACAGGACACATGAGAACAAACCCTGTGAAGGACCGCAGAGGTGATTAAGGGACTAGAGATGTGTCGTATAAGGAAGGGTTGAGAGAGCTGGGACCATTCAGTGAAGGGGAGGAAAGACGATGGGGCCAGGCTCCGATCTCAGGTTTATGCAGTGAAAGGACAAGAGGTAATGGACATAAATTGAAATACTGAAAATTTCACATAAACATAAGAGGTTTTTGGTTTGTTTTTTTATTGTGAAGGTGACCAAACACTAGAAAAGTTACTCAGAGAGATTGTGGAGCCTGGGTTCTCAGAGATACTCAGAACACAACCAGACACAAGTCCTGAGCAACATGCCCTGGCTGACCCTGCTTTAGGCAGGGGAACTGGACCAGGCTGTCACCAGAGACACCTGCCACCCTCAGCGACTCTCAGCAACGGGCAAAGACAAAGGTTAAGCTTAATGAGAGCAACGATGTCTTGTAAACAGGGCCCTACTACTCTGAAAGAACATTATAAAACTACTTCACACATTTCAACAGAGAGCTACAAAGAATTGCTACCAGAAGACGACTTCGGTTTACTCCCAGCTCTAACGGTGCTTGCACTGTGCCTCTTTTATCCCACTTGGTCAATTTAACCTAGTCAAGTCTTGTCTGAATTAGAGAAGAAGCAGCAGCAAGGAGTACTCAGTTTGCATTCTGGTGTACAGCAATCACTGCCTACAAACATAAAATGCACATGTTTCTTATAACATAAAGGAATGCTTCTGGATCACTCGGGCCAACTGACAGCACTTCAAATTCATTCACTGGGCCAAATTCCTTTCTTAATCAGTGAAAAATGGAGCAACATCATTGTGGTCAGGACATGAATTTTAGGCTATTGTAATTACTGTTGTATGTGTGAATGTGCGCACGCACCCATCCCACGTGTTTAGACTCTGTGTTACTCACTAACTGCACTGCAAGTTTCACGTCTACTATTCTTTCTTACATCATTAGCAAAGTTATAGGATTATCTCCTGTACTTCTAGACATCCTGGCTGCAGAGAGCTTGAAAACATATGTTCTTCCCTTACTTCTTCATTTGCCTTTTGCCTTTTTGTATAAAAAGCAAAGTTCCTAAATGGCAATTTTTGTAGTTAGCATGCAACTCTTCAGTGCTTGAGGCTGACAAAGATAGCTGTCACTCAACTGGAACACTTCGGTCCAAGTCTTTACTTTGAGATAACTAAGGTAAACACAGGTGTTTTAACTTACAATTCCTGTGATGCCCATTTCTTAAAAATCATGCATGACTGCCATCCAGAATTGTAGCACACAGGAACGCTCCCCTGGGGTCACACAGGAACCAGCTAGCTCCCCCACTCCTGCAGCCTCAGTCATCCGCACACACTGGCTTCAACAATCATGCAGAGCTTTGCCCTCCCCTCGTCCAGAAGAAAGGCCCGAAGGCCCTCTCTGGTGCTCTTTACCAAGAATACTCCAAGCTCTAAGTCAGAAAGCCACTCCTTTTGCCTCATTTATCCCAAACTCTACCCACCTAGAGTGCACCAAGCTTCACAGATATTTACCTCCAACTTCCTCAACTTCAGTTTTTAAGAATATACTCACTTCTCCAGAAGGCAAATACCATAAAACATGTTTCAAAGACTCCATTAGTTCTCAGACGAGAATACCACAATGTCTCAGTACCATTTGAAAAGAAGTAAGTAAGTCTTGTCCATTTTGCAATAGCTGCCCCATCATTTCTCTGCATGCCTGAACCAATCTGTCCTGGTTTAACCAGACGGATTATGGGTGAAGGAGTTAGGATTGCATCAGTGCGCATCCTCCAAGTTCCACTGCAAGAGTCCCTTTAGAGGGAGGGGTGATCTCCGCAGAGAACCGGGGAGAGAGCAAGCAGTTTGCATCCCAGACACCTGACCACCACCGGATATCTACACAGATCCAAACCACAAAATCCACAGGGCAGAAAAACCTTCCTCTGGAGAAACTAACCACTTGTCAACAATGGCTGCAGCACAAAAATCACAATGTAAACAAACTCTTAAGTTTCCTGGCATTAAGCATGCTTTACTGATGACAGCATTATCTTTCACTTATGTCACCCAAATAAAAGGTGACTTTCCCTACAGACAAATGCCAACTCTTCATCAGCCATCAGGCCACATGCTGCGAGGTTTCACTCATTCATCCATGGTGCTGTATATACTGCAGTCCTGGAAGTTTCTTTCCATCCTATTGTAATTTCCTAAACAAAAATTTAAAACTGGTAGAGGCATCGTGTAAGACCCTACCATCTAACCATTAAGAAATTACGTTGCTGTTAGAGAACATTAATAAGCATTTCTTGAAAACGTCACTGCCCTTGTTTGCAAGAGGTTTTTCAAGCAAACATAGAAAAAGGATGAAAATTCTCTCATTTTCATTTTTATCCAAAAGCAGTGGAATTAACACACAGGGTAACTTTAAAATTCAAGCGACATTTTTACCAATGTTCTTTTCTCTTAAAACTGGCAGCAAAATCAATAAATAACCTTTGCAGATGAAGACAATTCACAGAAGCTGAACCCCAAAGACTGCAAGCAGGAATAAAACATCTGCTTGCTTCTGCTTTGTATCTGTTTTTATGATGGCAGAAAGAAATACAGTATCTCAGCACGCAAGTAAGCCAACTCAAGACAAATCTACTGTCCTAAATCCCCACATACAGCTGGCCACGTTATACTGACCTCTCCTTTTACATTATCACTGGTGCTCTCATAGCTAGATGGAAAGCTAGTTCAGAGAACTGAGATTGAAGGAACCTAGTGTTATTTATAGAGACAGTAGGGTTAAGTTTTCAGTTGGCTCAGCTCCCTGTCTGGCTGCATGAGAGGCAGGGATAACGCAAGGGAGTAGGGAAAACAAGACTGCCTTCAATCACCTTTAAGAGCAAACTGCATTTGGTGAGCCAGCTAGAACGTCGGGTGTTGAAACCTGCTGTGCTCATGCCACTCCCTAAAAACCACTTCAGTGCTTGAGGTGTGTACAATGCATATGTGAGGCAAACTGGTTTAAAAACTAAAAGCTTCTAGTCAAAAGGTACTAGTTAGCATTGAATTACCAGGCACAGCTACAAAGCCCAGTATAGTCCATTGCTAAAGAGTCTGGTCTGAGGACTCAAGGACGCACTTAACAGCTTTTTTAGCCAAAAATGATTTGCTTCACTGGTTTGGTTTGAGTTTCCCTGACACTATGTCAATGCTCAGCACATATTACTCCTCACCAAGGCACTTTGGGAGTCCTTGTGAAACTGAGCCAGGGGAAGGCTCAGGGGTTCTGTGCAGCTTTTTGAGATCTCCAGAGCAGATTGTGAACTTTTCCTTCCTATCATTTTGAATTATTTTTCTTTTAAAACAATTAAAAATTAAAAAATAAAAATAAAAATAAAGATACAAATAATAAAAAGTCCACACTTAGAGTCTTTTATAGACAAAGGAAAAGCTAAGCCACAGCTAATTAGCAAAACTCATCTTCCACCCAAAACTCTACTTACACAAATCCTTTTCTCTCCCTGTTCTTCTGCAGTCTTCTCTAGCTGCTTTTCCATTACTACTTATTTTTAATCTCCTTTTTCAAGCAATATTTACCTGGATTTTTGAACTAGCAATAATTTTATGGGTGCTTATTTACTGTTACAGTTTATAACCCCATTCAACCTCTAAAGAGGCTGGATGAGCAGAAAGCGAGGTGGACTGAAAAGTGGCTGAGCTGCTGGGCTCAAAGGTAGTGATGAGCGGCTTTGTGGTCGTGATGAGCACTTTAGCAGCTCACATAGGAATGTACTGCTGCTGAGGGTGCAAATATCCTTCCCCTGTCTGTCCCCAAAACGTCTGAAACCAAGAAGACGCTGCACTGCAAGTCAGACCTACAGATGTGCTGTTCCCAATCCATGAAAGCTTTGTGCATAGTCTTCTGAACACAGAACTGCCAGAGCAGATCACTAACCAGAAGTTTAGCTACTTCTGCATGTTGTCTGCTGAGCCTCAGACTCAGCAGAAGCTGGGTAACCCAGCCTGATACCTAGAAACCAGCACAGTCTCAAAAACATAAGGTTTGATACTCCCTCTAAAACGTTTGGTAATCATTTATTCTGACAACTCCCTCTATTTCCAACCCCTAAGCAAACATCCAACTCCTTTTTGAACCCTGTTAAATTCTTGGCCCTGTCAGCATCCTGTGGTTGACTGTTCCAGCATCTAATTGCAATTCCTAACTCCTGGAGCCGCTCGCCATGGTCTTTCTCACTTGAACACTGAGCCCATTCCACCCACGTGCAAATGAAGAATGTTCCTGATAATCCTTTTGAACACATCTGCTTCAGAGCAGAGTGCTGCCTCAACATGGGTCTGTTCCAGGCCTCCAAAACCCACATATTAGACCATCAGCAACAGTGGAAAGGTGAGAAGTAGAGTGCCTGTGGCAGATGAATCCCCACAACAATAGTTTTAAGAAGCAATTAATTCTTTCTGCCAGGCAAAAATAAATAATGCAAAAGCAGAAAACAGGAAAGCTAAATCATAACAACAAAATATTCAAATTATTAACAGCAAGGAGATGCTCTGGTTTTACCAGAACACACCGAATTAAAGATGTGCTCCTGTAACACAGCCATCCCTAGAAAACAAAATAGAAAACAGACCAAATGTGTCAGGCACATACTCAAACTAATGTTGAATCATCTCCTCCCTTGCATCCTCTATATCAGGGAGCCCGACTGTACTGGCCAGCTTCCAGAATGAAATCATATAGTCTGCTATCAGCACAAGGAATTCATATTTCCAGAAAATCCTGATGTCATAGTCTCAGAGCAATTATCAATGAGGAATTATTGATTTTAATGTCAAGTTGTGCAACCACTTGAGAGGAGGAGGAGGAATAGAAGAAAACAGCCAAGAATAAACAGCCTTCAATGACTTTAAAAACAAAAAAGAATTAGTATGAGTCTTTGATATACACAACAATTGCAGCCATAGCCAAAAAAAAAAAAAATAAATCTAATTTTATTCCACTAGAGACTTACCGTTGGGTCCAAATTTCTTACTGTAGTTTGCTAGCACAGTAAAAAAAAAATTCAAGCAGCTCAGCTGAAATGCTTAGTACACACGTGACTGACAATGGAAGTGGCAGAAGTAGAATCTATTAGACTGATTTAAGCCAGCAAACGCTGCAATCAGATGTGGAAGGCATGACCTCATTTATAGGAAAAGATGCACCTTGGAATTCTGAGCAGGATCCAGGGGCAGCCAGTGTGACGCACGTGTGCCATGTGATGCCAGTACGTGCCTATCAGGCTAATGCGAAACCTGCATCTCATCAAGAGTAAAATGGGTAAAGCTCTTTGATCACTCCTGGAGACCATGGTTTCATATCAGCTTAGATGTTGATGTGTTTCAGCACGTCATTCAAACAATACCGTGTTTGGTTTGGGGGTTTTCAGTACAAAAAAGGACATTGAGGTGCTAGAGCGCATCCAGAGAAGGGCAGTGAAGCCGGTGAAGAGGCTGGAGAACAAGTCTTAAGAGAAGCAGCTGAAGGAACTGGGGTTGTTCAGCCTGGAAAAAAGAAGGCTGAGGAGAGACCTTATTGCTCTCTACAACAATCTGCAAGGAGGTTGTAGCAAGGTGGGTGCCTGATCTCTTCTCCCAAGTAACAAGGGATAGGATGAGAGGAAATGTTGCATCACTGAAGGTTTAGATTGGGTATGAGATAAAAATTATTCACTGAAAGGGTGGTGAAGCATTGGAATAGGCTGCCCACGGAAGTGATGGAATCACCATCCTTGGGGGTGATCAAAAAACATGTAGATGTGGCACTTTAGGAGATGGTCTGGCAGGCATGGTCGTGTTGGGCTGACGGTTGGACCTGATGACCTTAGACGTCTCTTCTAACCTGAATGATTCTTTGACTCTATGATTCTTAGTGCTGGAGCCAATACAAAGGAAAGGTGGCAAGGTCATCAAGCAGTAACAAGTGCCACAGGAGCAAAGTCTTGGCATGAAGTTGTATCAGCTCACTCCTAATGGTTCTCCATTATCAGAAAGGGGTGGCCCTGCATCTGCCTACTCTCTTGCACCAACCCTGACACTTGACCAATAGAGCAATAAACCGAAACAGCTTATTAACGGTGGAAAAGGAACCTGGCACAAAGAGTTTTCTGCCAGGTTAGCAAGACAAACAGGCGTCACATAGGCTTGCATCAGTGTCAGACTATGAGGATGAATGAAGGGGGAACAGCATGCAGAAGAGGAATGCGAGGGGGTGTATTCTCTTTCTTTGGACGGTGGGAGCTATTACATCAGCTCAAGCTACATTGTGTAACTTGACCCTGCGGAGCCACACTGTCTCACTCTGTCTTGGAGAGGACATCAACCTCCCTCCATCAGTCTCTGCATTCAGAGTTTCCCAGTTGTGTACAGTATCATTTTAATGTTTTCCCATCTATCAGCACTGGCAAATGAACTACATGAACCATAGGTACAACCTGCACATAAAGACATTAACAAAAATCCCCAAGGTACTACTCCTACGAGTAGAGCGCAAACCAAGAACTTTGCTCTCTCAGGGCTTGCCTTCTGCAAGCTTTCAGGGCAAATAGCCTTTAAACTTGCAGCTCTTCAGTGATTGCCTCACTTCAATACAAGAGGGTTATACAATTTCAAGGCAACAAATGTCATTTTGATAGGAATCAAATGTTCATTTAAGAAGAAAAAAACCCCTCCAGCATATTTCCTTATTTTACTTTTCAAAACCCACCATGAGGTGCTAGTTTCCTAGACGTGGCCAAAAAGCAAAATTAATGCATCAGTCCGATCCCTCTACTAAGAAATGATGAATCTAGAACATTTCTGAACTGTATTCCAGGCATCCTCTCTGAGCAGGAATTGATTAGCAATTCAGCCACGCACTGGAGTGCTGCTCAGATAACAGACAGATTGTACTCACTCTGCAGAAATAGCTTCCTTTCAAAGACATCAGAAGACAACTATGCAATGGATGTTTATTTGCATTTGAAGCAGGGGACAGTGAAAATACAACTTTGTGACCATGTTTTTTAACATTCACTGAAAAGGGACAGATAATCACTGAATAAAAAGCAGCAGTGGTTTAAGATGTTCTTCAAATAGCCTTTTCGGACTTGATTATTCCCAGAAACAGAGACAGCAAAAAACTGATTACAGGAGACTCCTTTACATGTTTCAGTGTACAGTCACCTGGTTATTTTGACCTGACAGTAAAACCCACTAGCTGAGCCACTCCAACAGTCCACAGCCACCAAAAGTAAGTGTCCTCCTTCCCCAGACCTCCCCGGTGCTCTTGACTAGGCAGTCCCATCCTCACTGGTACTCATTAGACACCCCTCCACGAACCATCCAAGTGCCCAGCCCAGGAGCAAATCCATCCACCCGCATTGCCTCAGCTCACCTCAGGTCCACCAGGGTAGAAACAGTGGGAGGAAGAAAGGATGGGGCACTGTAGGACCTGCCGTAACAGGAGTGCAAAGGTAGGTCAGCCAGGCCTGTCCTGTGCAACATCCCCCTCTGGCAGCCCTGTCCTACCAGCCACGCTACTGGTACAACGGCCAGCAGCCACCAGCAGCATAAACCCCTTCAAAACTCACACATGCTCCTTCAGCACACGTAGAGCTGTAGCTTGAAACATCAGAGGTGCTTTCACTACTAGGATACCACAAAGAATTGTTGCTTGCAGAAAGGGGCCTTTATTTTAGGACTGTTTTAAAGACACCATTAAAACAGAATATTCAAAAACCAAAGGGTCCCAACATCACTGATTTCTCTTGAAAATATTAAGCTTTTACTTCTAACGTCCAGGAAAGTAATTGGAAAATCTCTACCTACATGGAAGGTTGATGTCTAGCTAGCAACACAGTTTACTTCTCCTAACATCTAAGCAGCCAGAACTAAATAACCTCCAGAGTCTCGGTCCATCTGCTCGAATGCATGGAACACTACCAGCTGTTACTCATCCTGCTGTGCATTATCCACCCTATCACAAGCACTAAGAATATGCACACACACATATATATAGGTGCAGGTGTACAAAACACACATACATATGCATACACCCCCCCCACAAGATGCCAGCATCTCAAAATAAGTATATTAACCAGAGATATGTCAAAGGTCTATCAATTATTTCACTTGAGGAATGTGTTTCTTAATACAGAGCCAGTTTCTAACACAAACCTGTGATTATCATCCCGAGGCAGAGGGCACAGAAGGATTTAAGCACAAATACCTCCAAACAGGTTTAAAAAGACTTCTGTTAGCTACATTACCTTTAGAGTGCATGATTAACTACGTAACAAGAACATGTCTGAGGGCAAGTATATTTCATGTCACGCCAAACTCCTCCATGACACCTCAGAAGAGCAGAGCTCTCTAAGGCTACAGCAATTAACTGCTCTCTACTTTGTAAGAGCAAAGAATCTGTCTAACCACTCTCTCTCTTTTTTGGTTTTGGACAGTATGCCTTCTTGGATAGAAGAGACCTCCTCAATATCTATACACTGCCACTTCACATGGCAGCGGGAAGGTAGGCATCCCCTGAACTAAACTTGATTTTACAATCTGTACATTCAAATGTGTTTAAAACCGTGCAATCTTTGATGGAAGTATCCTACTGTGAGGTCTTTCTAGTAACTCTCACAACAATATCTCTCCAGGTCCACACTTGCAAGGACAAGAATACTTCCTACGTCACCTGTGAAACAAAAGCTGCTATGGTGTGGCTTTACATTTTGAACATTAGGACCTATTGTTAAGTGATTCTATCTTTTGCTCCATAGTAAAAGTCATGGGGCATAAAGAACTGGGGGGGGGGGGGGGGGGGGGGCGGGGAAAGTTGCTATTCTCTCTTGCCTTACTGCTTTCTAATGTGCACAAGTCCTGATGATCCTTTTCTACTTAATGCTAAATATTTATGAAAACTAAATACACCTACTTAACATTTTGCTTTTTTATTAAGCAGAATGACATCATCAGAAATACTGGGTCTTGTTTCAAAGGCTCATTGTTGAAACCAAAGCCAAAGAAACTCCAAACCCACCAAATCCCAACAATAATCCTCATCTGATAAGAAATTATCTTTTTGACCCAAAATGTCAACAAAACCGTGGCCTTCAAGGCAGTGCACAGCAGCACTTCTAGAACACCACATCTCTGTTCCCTGACCTGTTTGACAAGAGCAGTACCTGCGCCAGAACCTGCAAGGGAGCAGCCTCGGAGAAGGGGACCTGGTTCCTCCAGCAGCAGCACCTGGCTTTTAGTGTCCCTGGAATTATAGAAAGCTCCACAGGGACCAGATGCTCTTCCACCACTACGCCTCCTGATGCAAAATATTATTTTAAGGATACAGCTTTTCAGGTAGGCAAGATCTAAAAAGTCACTGCAAAGAAAAACCAGAAAGGAAAAAAAACGCATGTGAACGCTAGACTCTCTCAGCTCCCCAATCCATAGGGATTCAAAGAATGTTCATTCCTTTTGTAAGAAAAAAGTAGACAAGCAAGAGCTGAAGTTTAGTATAAACATGAGATAAGACACTATTTTAAGGTCATTTACTACATTTCCTGTGGAAGAATTAAAAATTTTCTTTCAAGCTTAACTTTTTCTTATCCTTGTGTTTCATGACCAACATTTTGGCCAGAACAAGTCTACTATGTTAAATAAACAAAATTAGATGTAAGTTAGGTACAGAGGATTCCAAACTTTGATAGCTGAGACTCAAGGGAACAAAAATGCATTTGCACAGAGCTATGTGCAAGTGAGCACATCCTGGCTTCATGTCAGGAGAAAATGTCCTACAGCTGAGAACGTAAAGCAGGATAGCAATACCTCTGAGCAAAATATCAACATTTAATGAAACAGCACTTGAGTTCTCAGCAGCAGAACTCTCGCCCCTCCCTTAAATTACACTGACACCGCTTTAAATTGATGGCAGAGTAGATGGTGTGGTGAGTCCGTAAATGGAGACATTACCTTATTCTACCATTACGCACAGGAGTGGAAATGTACTTACAGAACAGCCGACACAAGTATGTTAAGGCACATTACAGCTAGGTTTTTGGCATGGATTCATTCCCTTATGCTCTAAAAGAGGACCCAGCCCCTTCTTCCATCGCATCCCACCTCGTCCTGCTTTTGATTTTTTTGCTGTGCTTGCTCTACCGCAGCATGACACGAGGCATGCAGCTAACTGTGGCTCAGGAGACAGCAACCTGTCTGCTCCTCAGCAGCATCCCAGGAACAGTCGCAGCGCGCCCGGGGATGTGCTTCTCTCCTAGAAGCTCTCCAGACAGTGCCCTATTAACAACAAGGTGAAGTGAGTTTGGAAAAGGAGGTATTAAAGATAAATCTTATTGCTGAGTGAAAGCAATCAAAGCACACCAATGAATATACACACTTGATTTGCTCACAGAACATGCCAATTTGACAAATGCTTTGGAGAAACTTATCTATTTTTCATTAAAACTTCTGGGGAAAAAAATTATCTAAACGTTACATGTGCTCACATAAAGACTATTACTCTGAAGTCCAAAGACTTTTTACTATATAGCTGAAAGAAAAGTGAAATAATTCTCATTTTTACTATAATAAACTATACACAAGTTTCAATTAAGTACTTGTTTGTAATCACAGACTCATAGAATGGTTTGGGATGGAAGGGACCTTAAAGCCCATCCAGTTCCACCCCTGCCGTGGGCAGGGACACCTCCCACTGGATCAGGTTGCTCAGAGACTCATCCAGCCTGGCCTTGAACACCTACAGGAATGGGTCAGCTGTCATTTCTCTGGGCAACCTGGGCCACTACCTCACCACCCACAGAGTAAAAAATTTCTTACGAATATCTAATCTACATCTCCTCTCTTTCAGCTTAAAACTGTTACTCCTTGTCCTATCACTGCGCTCCCTGATAAAAAGCCCCTCCCCAGCTTTCCTACAGGCTGCAAGTACTGGAAAGGCCGCTGTATGGTCTCCTCAGAGCCTTCTCTTCTCCAGGCTGAACCTCAACTCCAACATTAAGTTGAGTAACACCCTTTTGGACCCTGGTAAACATTGAGCTAAAGCAAATTCCTCCTTCCCACTCCAACCTTACTGAGACATTGGCTTCACCTATACCTAATATAAAATGAGCAATAATAATAATAATAATAACAATAATAATAATAAACCCCACATAACTTGCTTTTAATTCCAAGAAACAAGCCAATACTAGTCTTACACAACAAAACCATTGAGCATACACATGATTTAGCACATTATCTGTTTGTCTGGCCTCTCTCAATCATCTCATGCTTGAGCAATGCCCTTGCTTCTGGAAATTCCCACACTAGGAAGTATCTTTTTTTTAAAAAAAAATTGAATGCCACCAACCCAAATCCCTTCTATTTCATTCAAGGGTGCACTTGTGGCTCCACTTTCTGAAGGGAATATTTCAAAGGGGAAGTAACTGGTGTGGTGGGCCACAGGAGGAGAAAAATGCTTGAGGAGAGGTCACATTGATTTTGTTCTTCCATGCACAAAGACTTCAGTCAAAGAAACAGGAACCCACACACACTGCAAGTTTAATTTAAGGCATGGTAGTACAGACTAGAAGCTGGGGAAATGCAAGAGAGATTTCTGTGGTTTTCTGCTGCATAGTAAGATTGATTTCATTTTATTTTCTGATATTCAGGGCTTGAAGAATATAGTAATACGCTTTTATCTCTATTTCACTGTACATTATTTTAATAAGCAAGAAAAATACACATAGCGATCTGGATAATGAAGAGGCACAGTACAGTCTGTGATCTGCCTTCTGAAAAAACTTCAGTGAGGTCAAAAATGAAAAGCAGCACTGATTTTGGTTTTCTATTAAATCCCTTTAGTTAAGGGGAATAGAATAGGGAAGGAGGAAAATCAAAAGCATCAAAATATTCAGCATGGAAACAGTTTCTAAACAAAAGGTTTGTGAAAAGTCTCAGAACTTTTTAATCTTTTTTCAACCTCAGTTCCCTTTGATGACTGCTTTCCAAAGAAAAGACCGATCCTGCCCCTTTTGGGAAGAAAGCCCCAGATCATTAGCTTAGCCTGCTTTTGAAAAAATCACTACATGAAATGGACTCAAAGAGCAGAGTATCAAACGTTTGCACAGAAAGCTACAGAGGTGCAAGTCAGCTCTGGTCAGAATCTGTCTCACCAGAGGTGCTGAGACAGCTGGACCTCTGGTTCTGCCACCACACCGTCACCCACAGCCACTGCAAGGCCAGCCTTCCTCTGGTTCTGCCACCACACCGTCACCCACAGCCGCTGCACGGCCAGCCTTCTTCCAGTCTGCTCCACTGTCCCAAGGGGATAAACTGGTCAGCAAAGCATAGAAGCTAGAACAGCCAGGACATTTCACGGGAAACCCACGCATCTCAATAAATTGAGTGCGTGTTATTATCTCTGCATTGAGTCCAGACCCTAACTTGGTAACGTGCTTGCCTTCAGACCACGAAGATATGCATCTCCTTATTCTGAAGGACCAAGCCGGGACATCCAGTTTGAACCAGCACACTGCCAGATGTTTCCAGATGGAAATCTGTGTGACAGATTTATGGAGAAAGACGCAGCAACCGCAGTTGTACGCCTGTACACTCCAGCATTACTCAACTATAAGAGGCTGTGGCTACACAACTGGTAAAGCTGATCTCAGCTGGCCCCAATGTGACCTCACTCCACAACACAGGGGATTTCTCCCCAGGCCAAGCCAGGCCAGCCCCGCCCCGGTGCCTGCCAGATCCCATGATGAGCCAACTCAGGTTCCCGGTCTACAAGAAATATTTTCCCTTTTTATTTCCCATACAGTTCCTTGGTTACACTGATCACCATTTTTTTTCTTTCATCCTAAAATTGTATTTACAAGGAACAGATAGTAGAGATGAGCCTGGTTAAATATTAATTGATTAGAGGTTGGAAAACAAACATTCTCAGTTTCTTCTTTTTCCAAAAGTATATCTGATCTGTCAATATTTAACAATTTCTCCCTTTTCTTTCATCCTGTAGGCACCAACCTTATCTTTCCCTGTTGCACATTGACCATGACGGCACACATGAGCACAGCCCATTTTTAGCCAATTCACTCAACCAATTTTCCGTATCGTTATTGAGAGATGAATCTTTCTCACATCAGTCCTACTGCCACAGTACAGCACCTCCACGTCTACCTGACTCCTGTCAGTTCGCTGCACAGGAAAACTACTTATTTTAATTTAGATTTAAGTAGTCAGTGCAACCAAAACTTTAACCTGCACCTTTGCAGAAGTTTTCCTCCACAAGCTGCAGTGTCACCAAGGCAGACAGAACGCCACAGTTTTCTTTGCACAGGTAAGAGCTACAACATGAAAAAAAAAAAAAATCAATCTACTCTTCTCACATTTGTCCCGTTGCCTAGCATGAAGGGCTAGGGTGATTCTTCACAGATGCAAACACTGACAATAAAAGTAATTGGATTCAGATACTAAAAAAGGGCTTTTGACATTTAAAGTAAAGGACATTTAAAATACCACTACAACCCAATCACGATTTGATGCACTAGAGATCATTTTAAGAGGAGCTTTGGAGAAACACACTTCAGGAAAACTGCTTTAACCAGCAGGGCTTTGTTCTTGGGGTTTTTTTGGTTGTTTCTTATGTTGTTCTTTCTTTTTAATGCTTTTATACGTTTAGTCCAAATTTCTTAACATGAAAAAATCTGTGCTTTTCAAAAACAAAAATACTGAACGTAAAATATCTAAAAGCTGCAAGAGCTATACACATCAGTATGCAGGAGTATCATGTGAAACCGACTACCAGCATTTTTTAAAAATTAGTCCAAACCCCTTCTTGATAACTGTTTGCATTTTACGTCAGAAGAATCTGGTGGTTTTCATCACTTCAGGTCTGTTAATTTTTGTTTCCTGCAGTACCCTTGACATCTGATACACTGATTTATTAATGTGCTAGTCTTCATTAAACATTAAGTGCTATGACATCCATTTCAGTACTGATCAAATTCCTTACTCACTACAGTTATAATAACTACAACCAAGTGAGTGCAAGACGTAGGTTTGTATCAAGCTACTCATTAGCCTCCAGAAGTTTCTAAACTTCTAGCAAACAGAATTTGAAATACTTCACACATCCATATCAACATGCAGGGCCAGTTAATGTCTTCCCCTTCCAATTAATAACTCACCTCAACGTGTCTATGAAAATGCTACACAGAGACCAGGACTGCGTGATCCTCATTGCTTCTTCCTAACTCACAGAGAGCAACAGGAAAAAAATCCAACAACTAGCTGGAGCACACAGCTGACTTAAAATTTTTATTAGAGCTTTGTAGTAGTAGAGTCTTTCACATACACGGTACATTCACCCAAATACCCCAGAGGAGCACATAATTTTTAAAAGCAAGCCACCTAAACCCCTGTTTTTCAAATGAGCAGCACAGCAACAGTTCACAAGGTGACAAGGAACAGCAATCTCTTTGACAGTAAAAGAAATGTATCTTTTTCCACCAAACTTTGCTAATGATAGTCATTAGCTTTGTTTGTCGTCCACAATGATATCAGCAGATGCTCCCAATATCTAGATATTAAAGATGGAACACTTGACAGCTAAGCAAGGACAGACAGAAGCATCACCTTTATCTGCTAACGCAATACAGTGGGTGGGCACTACGTAGTGCTGCTTCACTGGCAGCTAGGTATCAGGAGAGACTGAAATAAATTAATATGACATTTTATTCTTCTCTTTTTGTTGGTCATTTTATAAGAAGCTACAAGTATCACCTAATATCTGCACATAAGTTGTCCAAGCCAGGATCACAATTAGTTTAATTAGACGCTCAATCTGGAAAAATAAATAACGAAACAAAATTCATCAAACCAGCCATCTGGACCCTTGAAATAATTACAACTTGAGACCAATTTAATATGTAAACCAAAGTCTGATTTTTATCTCCTCTTGGCTTTATTAGGAAATGAAGTAAGCAAACACCAACTGCCTGCGGTGATCCTTACTCATAGGGCAATGCATTTGTTACTGGCTTTTTGTTTTACTGCTAAGATGTCAAAGACAACATGGACAAAAAACCCATGGGTTTGCACTTTTTGGTAACTTTGTTGCCAGGCTGAGGCAAGAGGCCAAACAGCCAAGAGAATTAGAAGCCACAGACAAATCCCTGTTGCCTCCAAAGCATAGCCCTGCAGCACCTCATGTGTTAGGTCGGTCACAGTGAGTCCACGCTGTCACCTCAAGTCTCTGGACCAGTCTGTGTTAGCAGAAAGCAGAGTTGCAGTCAATTCCATCTTTCAAGTTCCACTAGGCTCTGTGCTCCAGAGATTACAAAGCTGTGTGAAGTTCAGATTCACCTTTGATTAAACAGCAATTTTCTTTCTGCCACCACACACCCAAACACCCAAGCACACTTCAGAGCTTGGGAATGATTCCAGTTAACAACAAAAAAAAAGTATGCAAATGTTCAAGAAAAAAAATGAAGCCTCTAATCTTAATGTATCACATAATGTAATAAAACAGATGGATAAGTACAGAAACATAGAATAGCGGAGATTTGCAAGCTATTGCAATGGAAGCCACTCAGTCACCACTCAAACTGACTCCAAACTTCAGCTAATACTAAAACTGGTGATACAATGCTCAATGGGAGGCATCAAAAAGCAACAGGGTGAGTATTCTATTCTAAGTCAACCTGTTTGTACAAAAGTAATAAATATAAACATGTACTTCCATTCCAGTCATCTGGGGTTTGCCACTTTCATATAAGAGAAAATGAGATTTCATTTCACAGGAGGTAACACAGCATGCATTACTTAAGAAGTTCCACCTCCAGTATCTCTTTTGCTTCCTATTACAGATAAAAATCCTGTTTATTCAGATGAAATTAAGAGACCTAAGGATTAAAAGGAAAATTCATAGTTTTCCTTTTAGGTTCATGTTTTGAAATCAGAAATCAGCTAAAAAAACCCTGACCAGCCTTTTGCCCATCCTCCTCCTAAGCCTGATGAACATCCATGATCCAGTCCTTGCAAAGAGAGATTAGTCAGCACCAAAAGTGTTAGCAGTGCCTTTCTAGCACTTTCATTTTTGTTTTGTATGATATTGAAAGGAATATTTTTAAATATAAGCAATTTTATTAAAAACTCGTGAAACAGGACAGGCACTGCAGCACCCCTCTCCTGCTTCTTGGAGCACATCACACCATCTTGGTCTCACCAAAAATTGAAAGTGAATGGTTACTCACTGACACACAGTCAGATAAAAAATTACAATGGTTTCTGAATTCTTTTGATTGCTAGGACTTACAGTGTCCTGATCCATACGAAGTTCACATTTTCATTTGTAAATATCCCATTTACATTGCCATAACTGCAAGTGTATCTGCAGTGCAGCAAACTCCTTGTCAGCTTCCAGCTACGCACAACGGGCACAGAAGGTGCGGTGCGATGTGCCATTGGGCAGGGTCAGTCACATCCTGTCCTTGAAGAATTGCCGGCACACAGGAAAAAAATCATAGAATCATCAGATAAAACCACAGAATGGTTTGGGTTGGAAAGGACCTTAAAGCCCATCCAGTTCCACCCCTGCCATGGGCAGGGACAACTCCCACCAGCCCAGGCTGCTCCAGGCCCCATCCAACCTGGCCTTGGACACCTCCAGGGATGGGTCACCCACAACTTCCCTGGGCAACCTGGGCCAGGGCCTCACCACCCTCACAGTAAAAAATTTCTCCCTAACATTTAATCTAAATCTCCCCTCTTTCAGTTTAAAACTGTTACCCCTTGCCCCATCACTGCACTCCCTGACAAAGAGCCCCCCAGCTTTCCTGCTGGCAAGCCACCACAATAAGGACATAATACAGTAAAAACCTAGTAAGAAAAGATGATCTGGTCTGAGTCAGGTAGTATCTGAAAAAGGGTTTCTTCAGTAGAAGGGTCTTCCTCAGCACTCTGCCTCTTGTTAAACTTGACACACAGCTCCCATCCCTCATAGCTGGCACATGAGTTTAGACAGAGTTTGCATAAACAATGAATTTTAAAACAAGGAAACTCAGACTTCAGTAACTTTATATCAAAGTCCAAGTGCTGAAGAGGTACGTCGTGACAGCTATCTGACTTTGAACAGCAAGATCAGGGGGAGAACACGCACATACCATTTCACATAGTGTCTCATTGAAAACAAGCTTAGGCAAGCACAAAGGTTGCCTATATTAGCATTTTAATTTTTAAAAACTATTTATATGCAAATAGGTTATAGACTCGAGTTCCTGGCGAGTGCCAGCACCTTCTCAAGCACCAAAAGTTTTAGACAGCATATAGTGAAGGTCATTACTCTCTATCTGACACCCAGATGTTTTGGTACACATTAATGAAAACGGAACCATGGAAAACCTTTGCAAAGTCAAAGGGCTTTTACTGGCATGATAGAGTGGAGACAAGATAGCTTAGTGGCAGAGATGGCCCTCAGAGGTTCATGACATTCCCCTTCCATGCACTGTCTCCTAAGAAATAACTTGGGAAGTACCAAAGCATTGGATTTTATATTGTATTGATCAGATACAGCTACTCAAAGATTCTCCCCAAATAACTGTTCATTTACTTAAAATTAGCTGTACTCCACACACCAGGAAGGTGGTGTAAAAGTCTGGAACTTTAGGCCATCACTTAAGAGATGCATAATTTCTTGCCCTTCCCCATTTCTGGTTTCACCCCTCCCCTCACACACTTACTAAAGGATCTCAGTGCATATGGTGTTGTGCACTCTGGCAGTAACGCTGGTTTGCAGGGCTGGTGATGAACTGCAAAGAAGATCCAATTTGGGGGTTTGGAAGGGGGAAGAAGAGGGTATTGTAATCATTTTCTAGAAAAATCAGTTCCCCAGTTCCATTCCCTGTGCTGGATGAATATTTTTCCCAGAACAATCGGCCACTGGGTAAAAACTTACCATGCAACAGTACCTTGGGATGAGAATACTTTAGTCTTCAACAAACCTATGATCAAAACAGTACTGCCCAGAAAACACTGTTAAACTCTGTGTTGGTGCACTGAGGTGAGGATCAAGAGCCATGTAGAGGAGCTGACCTCAAGTGCTTCTGTCTGAACTATTGCTGATTTGTACTTTCATTTTCTTACCGTGCACACATATCAACAACTGAAAATGTGACACATAGTATTTTCATTTTTCAAAATCATAAAGACTTCTGAAAGACTCTCAGCTGAAGATCTCTCCACCATCTCCACCTCACAGACCCAGTCCTGGTTTTGGCTGTGGTCGCCTCTCAGTTAAGCACTGTGCGGCCCAGCTCACATGTCCAGCTGGTACTAAGCTTCGCTTGCCAGCAAGGCCACCAACATCTTGGTCACTTGGTACATGGAATGGAACTGGAACACAAATGTTCATGCAAAGAGCTTGAACAGAAAGCAGTTTCCCACGCACTGCTTCAGCGAGGTTTTCAGTCCTCTTCAATCACAGCTACCACTCCTTTTGTATTGCAGTGACACCCTGTGGCAGCTACCTAGAGTGCAGCCCAGCCGAGTCTCGGGAGTCACACAGGACCACAGGGGTAAAGAACAGCAAATCTGAAAACAGAGAAAGGACACTGCAGCAGCGAGCTGAAGGGCTGCTGTTCAAGAGAAGCCTCTGCATTTCGTGCCTCGGGAGCAATGAGCGCAGCAGTGGAGTTACTTACCAGCGGGCTGTGATGTTGTCCCCTCCACACGTGGCACAGCTCAGCAGGCAGAGCCAAAGGCAGCACTGCACCTGCTGCCACACCTTTCCCCTGGGCTCTGCGCAACACTGCCAGCCTGACACGACACGGTGGAAAGAATCCAGTTCTACCGAGTCAGCTTCTCAGGTCCTTCACTGCAACGCTGAACTGCAGTCTGAACTCCGATGTTTCTGTCTGTGGAAGTTACACAAGCGCCTTCTAAGGCACATCTCAACTGTATCGATGAGAGCACTGCAGCCTGTCATCAGAAAGTCCCTATTTTGACCGCATTGGAAGAGACTCACCTACCATTTTAAGAGTATAATTCCTGTATGCACTAGTTACTGAAAGGAAAAAAAATAAGACGAGTGAATTCAAACTGCAGCCTATTATTTAGACTGTTTACTCTTAACCTTACTAAAAACCACTTTTTGTAACAGCATGTGCACTTACTTCTCCCTTCAACTCTGCACTGAGTGAAAAATCATCTTGGATACAGTGCCTCAAACCACCTCAAAGCAGATCTCTAATACAAGAGACAATCAGACCGGAGATATAACACTGCATCACATTTTCCATTTAATGAACACATGAGCAAGCTGGGCATATCACACCTTCTCTGAAATTATGTGTCAGAATTAGTTACTAAATTTTTTGGAACATGAGAGACAGATGTGCAAAACAGGTAAAAGTACACAGGAAACTCAAACCACTCACACACATAGAGAACCCCTCAAACAAAAAACTCCACAAGCATCCAAGCCATCAGCTCTCAAAAGGTTCTCGTATCGCTGCAGTGCAATCTTCAGAACTTCCTGAGTGTCTTAAGACTGCTGGAAGTCAGAGTTTCTACTGTTAATTAAAAGTCTCCCCGGGCATTAAAATCCTGCTAGAGAGTATTCCAAGGTTGACCACAGCTTTGCGGAGGCTGAGTAGCGACTCAGCAGCACCTCTCTCATGCCGAAGGCTGTCTGGAGCCCCTTAGCTCAGCACACGACCAAGGAATAGCCAAGAGGAAGATGGGTAAAAAAAGGGGGGCAGTGGGGAGCTTGAGTGAACTAGGTATGAGGATTCTGGTCTCCAGTACCTTTTTCTGAGATACAAATGCCTTCTGCCTTATGGTTATTTAACACAGTGTATAGACAGCCAAGGGTGCAGAAAACCCCTAAGGAGGTCCCCTTCTTTGGAACAAGCACGTCCTTTATTAGACCTAGCTTAAGGGTGTGGGGGTAGAGGGGAGGTCAAGTCTAATCATCACATTGTGCAGCTTTCTTTACTGTCTCCAGAACATGTTTATTACTGTTAAACTTCAAACACCAACCTTAGCACTCTACCACACAGACATGCGCTATACAGAAACGCATGTTATTTTGGGACCAAAAGAAAAAATAAATCTTTCTTCATGCTGCTGGAACCGACAAGACTTCGCAAAATCACAACTCCACCCCAAACATACTTTACTGAAACAAACCAGCACTTTACATCTGTTCTTGCCTTTTATCCTTAACTAACATAATTCTCTGACCGCTACCTCAGGGTGACGCAGGCTTCCAAGTTCAGCTGCACAGCGCATGGGCAGAGTGGTGTTTATGCACAACTACAGCAGGCAGCAATTCCAGTACCTACTAAATATTACAACTAATAATTTTGTTACTATTGCAAATTAAAAAGCAGTATCTCCAGCACATCATCTGCACATCAGGATTTAGCATGTAATCTGCATTGTGCATCTTCAAGCACATCACGACCAGCCCTACATGGAACAGAGTAAGAATATTACAGAATTCAGTATGTCATACCCCACTGTTCAAACCAAATGAACCACTAAACTCCTGTTTGCCTTTTTGTTAAGCTGTCCTAAGAAAGAAATAGAGGCGGATCAAATTTGATTATAAACTTCAAAGATTCTGTAACAGTGGGCTTGCTGACCTGTGCTTTACTGCTTGGTTATTCATCTCATCTTACACAATCACACAGAGAGCACATGGTTAAGCTAAGCTCCCACCATGCTGCTTTAATAACAAGGTTGAGCAGGCGTGGTTTTTTCACTTCTACCTTAATAACCTTTTTATTTTTACAGAATTTTAGTAAGTAAAAGTGTTAATTACAAAAGGGGGGCATTACCTACACATAGGACTTTCTGGAATCTGCTTTATATTCTGCTAACGTTGTCTGGGCACGGAAATAAAAACAAAAGCTGAGCTTTTGAATGATGTGACATTATAGAAAGTACAGTTAACTGCAGACAGGCAGCTGATACAGAAGTATCCATTCATCCTTCACCTTTACCATGGTTACTTAACTCAACCAGTACTCACAGGAAAAAAAAAAAAAAAAATCTGGAAGTAGGACTTAGGGTGTAATAACTTATGTTGTGCCTGCTGGTCAATCAGAATCTTTCTCAATAAATTGCTTGGCCTAAAACCAAATAATCTTCGGGACTTGAATAAACTTTTCAATTCCTACAAAGCCTAAGATCAAACAGAAACACTTGTTTTTCAAAAGCAATCGACACACTACTGTTGGTCTAGCAGCAAGACAAGCATTCCAGAAATGGCCACCAGTCAAGCCGAAGAACATTACAGGCGGCCAAGCAAAATTACAAGTAGTAAACTGTATGTGTATAGTTTGTATGTACAGAAAATATATACTATATACATACACCATGAGTAGGGATAACATATACATACTATATAAACCATGCACACACATATAAATATATTAAAGCAAACTGTATTTAAAGTTCAGACGTATGCTGGCAGGTACAATTCAGAAACGAGCAAACGAGCGTGTTGGTGCATCATCAGCCTTTCATTTACAGAAATGAAGAAGAAAAAGGAGCATTTAAAAGAAATGCCCTGCCCACTGCACACAACTACAAGTCATTAGAGAGTCACTGAGGTTTAAACAGCATAAGTGCACTCGGCCGATGTTTTCCTTCAGCCAGCCACACACCCACTGGAAGTGCCCAGCTCATTGATCTTTGCTGGAAAGGCAACTGGAAGAAAACGTGTCAAGATACAGGGCTCTAGAATAGCGACTCTGGGCTAAAACACTTTGAGGTTGGGGAGTTTTTTTGAGGATGGATGTAGAAGTTCTGGGGATGTGGGGAATATCTCAGAAGTATTTTAGACTTCATTTTTTCCTGTGTTCCACTGACAGTTTCACAGATTCCTAACAGCAGGCCCATCCCAGAGGTAATGGCAAAGTGACCTTTGGCATATCCATCTCATTCTTCTTATGACTGATTTTAGATTTTCAACATCAGAAGATAAGGAAGTTAAACTTCTTCACAACTGAAGTGATCACTGATGACGGCACCAGAGAAATCTGTTTTGAATATAAGTGCTGTTTCAAACATCTCAAGCTCTCCTCCACCATGGCAGACATTTCTCATTGGGAAGAGTCAGCTAAGAGTTTATAGGTAGTCACACTCACACTCTCAATGTGCCAGTATACACATTTTACCATATGGTGTGGAACAGCTTGAAAAGGGAGGTGAGGAAAAAAGGCAGACAACTGAGTACCCACAGTCCCTAATATTCTTCCAACTGGCGTTGAGAATGTTGTTTGGATGAGAGCTAAAAATTAATTGGTCCAGGTGTCCAAACTGTCAAACCACTGACAAACACAGGGAGACAGGACATCATCTTCATTCTCCTCCTCTCCTCAAACTATCTTTTTAAGGAAAGGAGAGCTTTTCTTTCAAACAGAGGTATCTCCTAAGTTCTGTTTTCAGAGCTCGTTTTGAGCCATGAAACCATAAAGGAGAGGGAGCTCTCTGTAACACCACAACTCTTAAAAATAAACAAACAAAAAATCAGGTAGACATGCACTCACATTATCATTATTGGTATTTTTTTTGCCCATCATCCTTATTTTCACCTTATTATGAGCACTATCTATGGGATCCATCCAGCAAACCTGCATGTTGCAAATTGTTTTCAAGCCCTGTACCCTCAGCAGTACTATGAAGCACTGCGTAAGCAGATGCTAATAAGGCACGGGGCAAAATTAAAATGAAATATCACAATACATAGAGAATTATAGGAATAAAATTCACCAACATATGTTATTAGGTAAATTCCCTAGATAATAAATGGAAGGAATAGCACACAGTGAGGTAAGGGAATAAGCACAGGATGTGAGTCAGTTACCAGAAAATACTGAGGAGTGAGATGTGACAAAACGTACTGCTTTAAAGGCTCAGACTCTGAATATCCATCCTTCCTCTACATGCTGTCCCAGAAAGATAAATACATTGATATTTTCAAACTAAGTTGTCTTCTGCCTGAAAGGTAACCTCATTCAAAAAATTATATGGAGATAAACAATCCTTTCAAGCTGCCTAACATAAGCTTAAGTTTCCCACAACTGGAGGACAACAGAAGATAGGTACAGCAGCACAAATTTCACTACTGTTCTCTCTCACAGGAGATCTCTCAGCATCTCCCTAAGCTTCTCTGCCGAAGTCGTGCACCAGCTATAATAAAAATACCATTTGCACTTCAAACCATACTGAGACAAAAAGGACACTCCTCACCTGGACCTATCTTGTAAGAATTTCTTTCACATAATCTTAGTCTCATTGTTACACTACTACCAGGTGAGCTATATCCTAGACTCTTCAGAATAAAGGCCTCAGTTTTTGCTTTGTGAAATACCTTTAATAAATAATGAAGCAACACAAATATGTATAGCGGGCAGCATGGTAAGGAAAGACCTCAGTGGGTCAGTCACAGTCTGTTCATTTACTTCTAATTCATCCCTGGTAGATGGTTGCTTAACATGTCCTTAAAAAGACTTAAGGACAGAAATGCCACAACCTTACTATGCAACCTCTTCCCGTGCTTTGTTATTCTTACAAAACCAGCAGTAATATTTGTAGGACAAGAATCCAGTTACATTGCACTAGGGGATGCTAATGAGCTCCACACAAAAACCTTCACGTGGCTAAAGGCTACTATATGCATCCCAGGCACGTGTGACAGACAAAGCAACGGAGCATACCACAAGTAACTTGCCATAAGTTTGCATAGAACCCACCTCTCTCCTCACCTAGGAATGCAGGTGAGCCTTAAGTGAGCCTCAGCATCCATTGCTAAGTTTGTTTCAGTGCTGGAGGGATCAGAAATTCCTCTGATAAAAAGGCATCTATCTGCCTGGCACAAAGAGTGGATTCCAGTATTCATTTCGTAAGTCACCTACATGACCACCTGGGCCTGAATTTGTCTTCCTAAATTCTGAGAAGATATTGTCCATAATACAGTACCAGCAGCAGAAGCAGAATACAGTCCATCACCTTGGAGAAACCCAAAATACTAAAGCAAGTGCAGAAAACAAAGCAGAGCCACTCCACACAGCTAAGACAGAAGGCCCTACGTGCAGAGCTAGCTTCCACAGTAGAGATACGTGTTCCGGATTATTTTGGACAGACAACTCAGACATATCACAGGAATAACAAATCACATTTTACCAGCAGAAGCCTACATTGTGGAGTCCTCTGTATGACAGCATTACCAGGCACCCAGGGAAAGGGCAATATAAGCTAATTCTTTCAACATTATTACCAACACAGTATCAAGATGTAGCAAAGTCACCAGAGTTGAGTCAATATAAAGGGTTGCTACTGAAAAGATGTAACACCTGGGTTCCTTCTTCACCTCCGCTCCTGACAGTTATCAGACACCAACTCTACTACTCACTGATCTCTCCTGCACCCCAACCCACCCTGGAACTAACTAGTAAAAGATATATCTTCTGCTGAAGAGCCCAACAATTACCAGTGCCAGAGCAATGGAGAAGGCATGACCACTTGGGCAGAAGCAAATGCAGCAAGGAGTAAGTCCCCCTTTCAACAGGGGTGAGCTGCCAGCCTGGGCATTCAATGAACTACTGTGCAGCAAGCACTAAATACAAGAAGAAACTGAAAGTTATTCCTACACTGTCAAGAACTGGTCTCAAGACCAAGAAAAATTTTTCTTCCCATGCCTACATGTCACCTGAATTTCCAACTTCGCACCTAACTAAAGAGAATGCAATTTGGAAGCTACTGTTTTCTATACAAGCATTAGGCTACTAAAATAGCTTGGTTTTCAGATGTTCCAAAAGCATCTTTCAACAGAGCATGAAGACCATTTGCTAAGACACTCCCTTTTGAAAAGCCAGGTTAGAGCCTGCAAGTCTGTCAACAGGCACAGCTAGTCCAGTAAATCACCAGGTTCAGAAATGACAAGAGACACACTCCAAAATTAAAGCAGATGGAGTTTGGCCAGCAGAAGCAGAGTCACTGCCTTTCTGGCAGCTTTTGTCAGCCAGTCAGGACATTTCAAACGCTCACAACACCGCCAGGCTGATCACCATGAAATGAGACTGAGGAGCAAGCTAATCACAAAATTCTACAGGGATGGAAGGAAGCTTCTGCTGCTCACAAAGTGCCTTTGCAATGAGACAGTAACTTCTGTTTCCTTTGCTGTTTCATGCTGAAGACATTCTACCAGTATTGAATTCCAGCCATAAGTAGGAACAAGTTTATTTAAAAAAAAAAAAAAAAAAAAAAAAAAAATCCAGCCAAAAGTAGGAACAAGTTTATTTAAAAAAAAAAAGCCTCTCTAGGACAAATACAGCTTTTAAGAAAGACAGAGAGACTTTTTACCAGGGCCTGTAATGACAGGGCAAGGGGCAATGGTTTTAAACTGAAAGTTGGTAGGTTTAGACTAAACAAAAAGACGACTGGTTTTTTTTATGATGAAGGGGGCAAGACACTAGAAGAGCTTGCCCAGAGAAGATCTGGATACCCCATCTTGGGAAATACTCAAGGTCAGGTTGGAAAGGGCTTCAAGCAACCAGATCTAGGGGAAGATGTCCCTGCTCATATAAGTGGGGTTGGACTACGTGATCTTTAGAGGTAATTTCCAACCCAAACCATTCTACGATTTCATTCTAGACTTCATTTCTTTCCAGTTTCTATTTTAGATACGTGCTTGGAAGAAGGATTGTCGCTTGGAAATTTTTTGAGTCATCATCACACAGACAAGTCCATTTCTGTACTCTTTTGTATCTCGACGTACCAAAACAGATAACCAATGTGACATTAAACACCATCAGAACCCATTGATGTAGCTTAGAATCTGTGACTTGGTTTCTATTTAGTAGCTAAGGAGTAACAAGATTTTTCTTCTAATACAAACTTTAGAATATTTTGCTTTTCATTTAACTCACAGGCAATGAAAGTTACATCATTTTTTACTGCAAGAAGACACAGCCACAAATGAGTGTTAATTATGTTGACTTCCCTCAGAAAGACCCACAAGATTTATTTTGTCTTACCAAGTCTAGAGCAGGCCACTTAGAAGACAACGGCCCAAAACAGAGTCCCAGACACACTCTACTCTCACCCATGCCCTGCTCCCTTTCTTAGAACTAATCAGTCCAGGAAAGCAAAAGCAACCAGCCTGAATTCATTTTAATTTGATTGTTTAATTAACAGATACACTAGTCAAAGATTTTGTTCCAACTACCAAGCTCCTAACATTTTATTTGCCTTAGGTCTTGCTGACCTTAGCACACAATAGGAATTACATTTGCAGTCGGATGACCAGTTCTTGAACAGTTTCTCCATGGAAAAAGAAAAACCAAACTCAGAATATTCAGCCATTGTTTTCAATCCTGTCCCCTGCTTCCTCAATTAGCTGTGGTCATAATCATTCCTAACTTAACACTCTTGTTTTCAGGATGGCCTGCTTGTTGGTTAAGATGCTCTAACTGCACTTTGCCAAGTGGATCCCATCTCCTGCCTGCAGTCCTCAGTCTCCAAAGAGGATCCCTGGTCATAACAGCCAAATCCAGAGGCGATATTTTACAGATCCAGTAAAAGCTCTTCTGAGAGAAACTCTACACTGTAGCACCTTATCAGCATCCCATAGTCATGACCGCATAGAAAACGGCATTTTTAGTATTTTATCCAAACAACTTCATCAGATGGGCTTATTTGTTCATAAGCGACAAAAGTATCACTATGTTGGATTACTCAAAGATTACTTTGATTTCATATACAGCTGGCCATGACTTCCTACTATGAACAGACTGCAAGAACTAGGGACACTGAAACTTCATTTTCATGCAAACATCCTCAGGAAGCTGCACAAAGGAAAGAAACAGCATTTCACACTTTGTTCTGCATTGTGTATAGAGATGTCTCTACAGGGAATGCCTGCAACCAGAGAGAAGGCTGGAGACATCCTCTATTGCTCCCAGGAGTCTAGATTATACACTTTTCTCCCACTCAATATAAAGTAAAAAAAAAAAAAAACCAACAAAAACTCTTGCCTCATCAAACAGCAAAGATCTCTGCTCATGTTTCTACTAGAAAGCTGGCTTTTTATTCAGGGAAAAAAAGTATGCACACACAATCTTGGTGTAGCCCAAATACATAGCAGTTTCTGGAGAACAATAATCAGGCACTTCAATTCCAGGTGTACTCCGCAATAGCAGTTTTTCTTTCCTCTCAGTTCGGGTGGGATTGGCATTTGATGTTTACAAATGGCAACATAACAGGCATCCACTGGAAAGCTTTCCTAATCCCACTGTATATGGCACCCTCGTCCTTTCTGTCCACAGGAATTCAGCACTGGAGAAGATGTTTTTTGACATTAAAAAATAAAGATACTTAAGTCCTTGACTCACCATAGTTGGTGCAGTAGCACCTCCCCCACCGAACAGCTATGCCCAACAGGTTCAAACGCGGGAACCAGCAGATGCTTAAACACCAACCTCTCAAACTCTCCTTACTGTGCATGCTGAGTAACAACGGCACTCCGAAGAAGGCAAACATTACTTTGAAGGATGCTCCACAATCATAGCTGTAACTATGCACCTGTGAGGTACAATTTTTGCTGCAAAGGTCAAGAAAAACCTAGTATGAAAGATGCAATGGACTTGACGCTGGCATTTTCTTCCATGCCAGGATGTATAACGCTGAAGACCTCCAGCGCCATTGATCACAAGCTCATTCAATATGCCTAGGAGAGACCAGTGCTTCTGCTGTTAAGTGCTTTGCCTCTCAAGAACATGCAGTCTCTTCATGACCATGTGCTTCCTCAGTTCATCAATTTAATTATTAGGCTTTTCTGAGACTTAAAAGCAAAACACACACCCCCCCCCCCAGCTTTGCTTAACCAAGGAGAAACTGAAAAGAATAATGAAGCTCACAAGGGCTATGAGTTCACATCTTCATTTCTCCAAGCTGGTAGACCACAAGACACAAGTTTTTAGGATTAACTCCTAAAAGATCTCTAGCATCCTTCTTTATCCATTCCAGGAACATGATCTTGCATGTGAAAGAACACAGAGAAGAGACCAGTCCAAAACAGAACAGCTTCTCAAGCCAGCCTGTGCCAGGTCAGGGTCTCTCAAGACTCCACTGACTCAACAGACCACATGGCTTTCTGTAGTGAACACAAGCATCACAGTCCCGTTGTTCAAGTAATAACAAGTATTAGAGGCTGAAAAAGCTGTTCACAAAAGCCAGTGATTAAGCATGCAATCCTGCCGAGCAGTCACCAGATGTCAGCACACCAAGAGACTCGCAGGGAGCTTTAGCAGGCAAAGTGACAGAAATAGAAAAGGATTCTGTTATACATACACAGCTTCAAGTCAAAAGCAAGATCAGAAAAAGCAACACAGTGACTAAGACAACTTCCCAACAAACAACTTTATGCATGCATGTTTAGAGATTAAAGGACATGGACCGACCAGGCAGAGCCTCCCAACCTTTCTATCTCAGCCACATGGCTGCTGCTATCTCTTCTTACTCACTTCCCACCTCAAGCCCTGTATCCTTGGCTCCTCAGCCACCCATGCAGTAACACCGTCTCTGGAAGGGACCACCAGTCCTGCTTCCCAGGAGTCTCACAGCTCTTGAGCAACCCAGGTTTGCTCCCCACACTTCAAGGCTGGGTGGAACTGAAACTCTTTGTCACCACACTCTTATACATACACAACAACGTTGCTGCCACATGTTAATGCACCTTCTAAATTTGGTCTCTCAGATTAAAACTTCCTTATTTCTTTTGTGGATTTGGGTTCCAGCATTCACATTCCAAACTGCCACTGGCAAGATCCTGGTTCTGCCTTTTGTACAAGACAGGACTCAGGCAAAGCATATTCAGCCCACCAGCCTGCTGCTGACACGAATGCTGTGCCAACACCAGCAATCTTACAGTCAATTCTAAAATGGCAGTGAGAGTGTCAGGAATAAACCAAATGCAGATTTTTACAACATCAACCACCATAAAGGTTGGGGTTTTTTAAAAAGTGTATAATCAACACATACATATACCCTCCTTGGTCAAGAAGGACTGCAGTATCAGCCCCAAAAATATCTATATTTGCTTTTCTCCAATTTAGTGGTCTTTCTATCTCTGCTCCTTCTGCTGAAAACAGTAGTCAGCGTTGTGCACATCTAGACTCCTATCCAACAGTACCCAATAAAATGCCACGTATTCAGCCCACTGGGCTATCACAGTGCCCAGAAGTTCTAGTCCTGTTCTGGGGTCTTCGTGCAGTAGACACAAAACCAAAAGTTTCTGTCCAAAAAGTGACGTTGAGATGTTACGTCACCACTAGTGAAGCCTGCAAAGCAAAGTGGCTGTCATAGCCTTCCAGCAGCCATGCATGAATCAGTCACACTCAGATCAGTAATGCTGCACTCAAATCATCAGATGCACGAGACCATATAATTTCTTCCAGTTGCAGGGAGGCGGAAACATCCCAGCTCCTTCCTCTCTGTCACAGCAGGCCTACACAGCATGAGCAAGTGCTGCAGCCAATGCACACACGCACAACAGGCCTTGAACAATAGTAGCTCATCGAGAGTCCACTACACAGCACATTCGCAGAAGTCTGATGAGCCACACCATTCCAGGGAGAGGAGCCCAGGAGTTTTAGCAAATCAATTTGTGCAGGCTGTTCCAGACATCTTCCTTCCTAAGAGACTTTCCTAATAGATACCAAGGATGCTGCACAGAAAAAGAGGTAGCTAGAAGCCAGGCCACAAGAAGCTGTAGGCTTGACTGCTCTGGTTAAAATCTTCACTTCCCTTTGACTAGAATAGGAGGAACCAAAAATAGGTGCAGGGGAAGAAAGAAAAAAGTCTTTAAGTACCAGAAACAAAGAAAGAAAGGGAGAGCGCCACGGTAGGAACTTAAGAGGTTCACTGATATAAAAAGATGTTGTGAACACGGGGCATAAGGACCCATGCAAGCCTCAGTCCACCCACACCATCTCAAAAAAACCAAGAACAAAACCTGCTATATGTTGGAAATCCCCACAAGATACCTTGACTTCAAGCAACTGAATTCATACACAGGTAGCTATGACTCAGAGAGTAACACGCAGGTGTTTCTAAAAGCCTAGAGCAAAACTGGAGACCCTGGTCCATTATACATTAGAATGTAGCATGGCATCCCTCACCAGCCAGTGGTACAGGGCAAGCTGGCATGTTTGAAGCTGTACTGTCTCTACCTTAGATGGCTCAACTAAAGAGAAAAATTGCTGGCGTATCTCTAAACTAGGTCACACACCAGTTAGAAGGCTAGGAATAACTACAAAAGAACAAAATAAAGTAGGGTTTAAAACAAGGAGGGCAGTGAAAAATATGGACAGAAACATGAACTTTAGTAGGAACCTCAGGACACACAAAGCACACACCCTATTAGGTACAAAAAAAGGCCTTTAAAAACAGGGGAAGAACAATCACTCACCTTTCAAAAGGGGCTGGAAAGTTGGAATTTCCTGCAGCTTTATGACATCTGGATCATTGCTGACATTCCGGGAAGACTGTGTTCCTGGGGCTACCACCACAATGTCATCCATTTTTGCTCGTTGCTTGGCTGGCGATGGAGATGCTGGAAGAATGTGAAGAAGGGAACCAACAAATTAATAAGCAGGCTCCATCAGAATTTAACTTTAAGCGAACATTGCCATGTTTTACGCAGTAGAAGTACATTTCCTGTAACATCAACACTTCTCTAGGATCACTCTAGGACGTGACACTTTCCCTTTGTACACACTGTCTGTGGATTTACTACGTTCAGCAGTTTTTTTCTCAAAATCAGGTAAGAGCTGATGAAAGACTGATTATCCCTGCCTTCTCAGGCCAGGGATAATCCAACGTGCTTCTGTTTTAATGATCATAGAATCACAGAATGGTTTGGGTTGGAAGGGACCTCAAAGATCCTCTGTTTTCCACCCCCCTGCCATGGGCAGGGACACCTCCCACCAACCTAGGCTGCCCCAGGCCCCATCCAACCTGGCCTCGGACGCCTCCAGGGAGGGGGCAGCCACAGCTTCCCTGGGCAGCCTGGGACACAGGCCCAGCACTTGTAGAAAATCACAGAATGGTTTGGGTTGGAAGGGACTTCAAGGATGCTGCAGCTCCACCTCGTGCCGTAGGGTACCTGTAGCATCCCCCTGCAGAAGGGCTCTTTACATCATCAGGTATCTTCACAAGGGTCCCTTCAACACCTTAACCACAAGCACAGCCGGGACACTTGTTCCAGCACCGCACAGTCCTTGCTACCGCCCGCAGGGACACGTTCAGACCTGCCACACACCTGCAATGCTGACCCCCTCCCCATTCCTCTCCCTCGGGCTTTGCTTGTCCAACTCCGGCTGGATCCCTCCCCGCCCGCCCCCACGCAGAGGCAGAGGCAGGGCCGGGTGCGCGGCGGCCGCCGCCGCTCACGGATGAGCCGCTCCCCTCGCCCCCGCCCCCGCGGCGCGGGGCCCCTGCAGCGCGCGGAGCCGACTCCTCCCGCAGCCGCCGCCGCGCGGAGCCGCCCCCGCCCCGCGGCACCGACCTGATGCGCTGGGCTCGCCCGGGCGGCTCTCGGCCTCTGCGCTCTGCTCCGCTCCCATGGCGGCACAGACAGCGCCCTCCTTCTCTGCCGCCCCCGCCTCCTCCCTCTGCTGCAGCGCGGAAGGCAGCGCGGCGCCCGCCGCAGCCACTACCACCCGCCCACGGGATTCCGGCTGCGCCCGGCGGCGGCTGCGCCGTCCTAGCGCGGCTCCGCCCGGCGCCGCGCGGCGGGCGGGGCTCCGGGGAGGCGGGAGCCGCCGGGGCCGGGAGGGGAGGGAGCGAAGAGCAGTGAGAAGGGGAAGGGGGAGTCGGCTCGCCTTTGCCCCGCCATGAGCTGCCCGAGCAGGGTGGGGGCAAAGCGGCCCTCGTCTGTCCTTTGTAATTACGGATATCAGTGAGAATCACAGAATGCTTCGGGGCAGAAGGGACCTTAAAGCCCATCCAGTTCCACCCCCTGTGCCATGGGCAGGGACACCTCCCAGCAGCCCAGGCTGCTCCAGGTCCCATCCAACCTGGCCTTGGACACCTCCAGGGAGGGGGCACCCACAGCTTCCCTGGGCACCCTGTGCCTCACCACCCTCAGCGTGAAGAATTTCTTCCTAATGTCTAATCTAAATCTTCCCCTTCCCATTTAAATCCATTCCCCCTCATCCTATCGCTCCATGCCCTTGCAGTAAGTCCCTCCCCAGCTTTCCTGTAGCCCTTTCAGGTCTCCCCAGAGCCTTCTCTTCTCTGGGCTGAACAAGCCCAGCTCTCTCAGCCTGTCCTCATAGCAGAGGTGCTCCAGCCCTCTGAGCATCTTTGTGTCCCTCCTCTGGACCCATTCCAACAGCTGCATATCCTTCTTATGCTGGGGATTCCAGAACTGGACACAGGACTCCAGATGGGGTCTCATAAGAGCAGAGTAAAGGGAGAGAATCACTGGCCTTCCCCTGCTGGCCAAGCTTCCTTTGATGCAACCCAGGACAAGGTTGGCCTTCTGGGCTGTGAGCACACACTGCCAGCTCATGTCAAGCTTCTCATCAGCCAGCACCCACACCTCCTTCTCCGCAGGGCTGCTCTCAGTCATGTCACCCCCTAGCCTGTATTTAAACCCTGGATTGCCCTGACCCAGGTGTAGGACCTGAACCTCACAAGGTTCACACAGGCCCACTTCTCCAGTTTGTTCAGGTCCCTCTGGATGGCATCCCATCCTTCTGGCATGACAACTGCCCCAACTCAGCTTGGTGTCATCTGCAAACCTGCTGAGAGATTGGGGTTTGGCAGATTTGCCTTCAGACAGAGCAACTCTCGTGAGACCCCACCTGGAGTATTCTGTCAAAGTGCTGGATCTGCGTCCCAGACTGCCCAGTGAAGCCAGTTTCAGCACACGCACCCTGTTCTCCCCTGACTTGTCCAGTGGGATGGTGGGCATTGCCGCCCCAAAACTGCATCCCTTGTCCGCGGCTGGGCGCCCAGCAGAGTGGCATACATGGGGAATGGCCATTGCCAGCGGCATTTGTTCTAATGCCAGGAGCCAGGTAAAGGCAGCCCAGACCAAGAGTTCACAGGCAACTCAGGTCAAGCAAAAAAAACAAGTGAAAATGAGAAGGAAACATACTTTGAGGTTACAGACGTTATTTTCATACTTGACAGGTACATCAGCAAAGAAGAGTACAACAAGAAAACTATAGGGGAGGCATACAGTGCTACAGAGAGCTCTGTAACAGGGGACACAGGGCACTACAGGAGCTCTATATGGGGCTGTCAAGTCCTGCTCCAACCTCTGAGTCCCCCTCCCGACCTGCATAGTCAGAAAGGGAAGGGTCTTTTTTTGTCTGCGCAGCAAATTGGAGACCAACAAGTATCCCAGGGTAAATTCAGAGTGGTGTTTATTTTGGGCACAGCCAAAATATCAAATCGAGTACTCAGGTGCACTCCGAGTTGCAACTTCCCAAAAGCTGCAAAACCAATCTGTTCAGATCACAATCTGATACCGGCAGGGCAGCTCGACAGAACAACACAACTCAGATCTGATCCAACACACAATAGTGCCATGGAAAAGAGAAGGAAGAGAAGAGAGAGAGGAATAGGAGTACTAATAGGGGGGAAGAGAAAAACAGTTACCACTCCATGGGCCTCTGGAAAACGTGGCTTTTAGGTCCTGTAGTTCTTCTGCAAGCATGCCTTTAGGCTGGTTCCATGGGGTGGTGCTCACGCACCTATGCCTTCTAGGTGGGCTTCTGTTTATAGGGCAAGTCCATGCCCTGTTCTGTGCATGCGCAGAATCTCCTTCCAGAAGCTTCTGGAACTGAGGCTGGGGGCTCCAGGGCAGTGGGGGGAGGGAGAAGACAGCGCCTGCTGCTGCACATCCTCCCCCTCCTCTGTGGCAGCTGCAGCCCATGGCAGGCAAGGGGAGGGGGAGCAGTGCCCACTCCTTGTTAGCCAGGAGTCAAAGAACAGCCCCAGAGGCAACATGCAGCCCTGCACCCAGACAGTGTTAAAAACACAGGAAATCCACTAAAGGCAGGTGAGGTTTACAAGCAGAGTCAGTCTTTACAGGGGCCCAAAACTGAACCCAGCACTCGAGGTGCAGCCTCACCAGCGCTGAGCACAGGGGCACAATCCCCTCCCTGCTCCTGCTGGCCACGCTGGGTCTGACACAGGACAAGATGCCATTGGCCCTCTTGGCCACCTGGGCCACTGCTGGCTCATGTTCAGCTGCTGCCAACCAACACCCCCAGGTCCTTCTCTGCCAGGCAGCTCTCCAGCCACTGCTCCCCAAGCCTGTAACGCTGCACGGGGTTGTTGTGACCCAAATGGAGGACTCTGCCCTTGGCCTTGTGGAACCTCACCCTGTTGGTCTCAGCCCATCGATCCAGCCTGTCCAGATCCCTCTGCAGAGCCTCCCTCCCTTCAAGCAGATCCACACTTCCACCCAGCTTGGTGTCATCTGCAAACTTGCTGAGGGTGCACTCAATGCCTTCATCCAAAATCGTTGATTGAACAGGACCAGACCAGGCATTGAACCCTGGGGAACACCGCTTGTGACCAGCCTCCAACTGGATTCAACTCCATTTACCACCACCTTTGGGCCCGGACATCCAGCCAGTTTTTACCCATCAGAGGCTGTGCCTGTCCACGCTGATGGCAGCCAGTTTCTCCAGCAGAATACTGTGAGAAACGGTGTCAAAGGCTTTACTGAAGCCCAAGTCTGCTACGTCCACAGCCTTTCCCTCATCCATTAAGTGCGTAACATTGCAGTAGAAGGAGATCAGGTTAGTTTGGCAGAACCTGCCGTTCATATACCTACGTTCACTGGGCCTGATCGTCTGGTTGTCCTGCGTTTGCTGTGTGATAGCACTCAAGATGATTTGCTCCACCACCTTTCCTGGCACCAAGGTCCGGTTGACAGACCTGGAATTCCCTGGATCCTCTCTCTGACCCTTCTTGTAAATGGGTGTAACATTTGCCAACCCGCAGTCAAGTGGGACTTCCCCAGTCAGCAGGACTGCCGATAGGGGATGGAAAGGGGTTTGATGAGCACCTCCACAAGCTCTCTTAATACCCTTGGCAGGATCCCATCTGACCTCAAAGAACTGTGAATGTCTAATTGGCCAAGCAGATCACTAACCATTTCCTCTTGGATCATGGGAGCTTTGTTCTGCTCTCCCTCTCTGTCTTCTTGCTCAGGAAGCTGAGGACCCAGAGAGCATCTTACCTTACTATTAAAGACTGAGGCAAAGAAGGCATTAAGTGCCTCAGTATTATCCTCATCCTTTGTCACTATTGTTCCCCCTGCATCCAGTAAAGGATGGAGATTCTCCTTGGCCCTCCTATTGTTGTTAATGTATTTGTAAAAACATTTTTATTATCTTCCACAGCATTGGCCAACTGAAGTTCTAGTTGGGCTTTTCTCTCTGCATGATCTCACTTCATGCCTGTTGTCCTTCTGAGATGGTTGCCCCTTTTTTCCAAAAGCTTATCTACTTTCCTCTTTTCTCTGAGATCCACCCAAAGCTTTCTGCTCAGCCAAGCCAGTTTTATTCCGTACACACTCCCGGAACCTCCTAGGCTCTTTCCTTCCTGCTGTATTATACTTCCAGCAGGCATCTGGTAGCTTGAAGCCTCCTACAAGAACAAGGGCTAGCTATCACAAGACTTCTCATCAGTCTCTTCTTCCTGGCTGGGCATTCTATAGCAGACTCCCACCACCGTATCTGCCTTATTGGGCGTTCCACTGATTTTTACCCATTGACACTCAACCCGATTATCACCATCACTGAGCTCAAGGCAATCAAAACACTCTCTAACATAGAGGACTACCCCACTGCCTCTCCTTCCTTGCCTGTCCCGCCTGAAGAGTTTACAGCCAACCACAGCAGCATTGCAGTTATGCAAGTCATTCCACTGCGTTTCTGTGATGGCGATTATATCACAGTTTTCTTGCTGTACCAGGACTTCTAGTTCCTCCCGTTTGCTGCCCATGCTGCGTGCATTGGTGTAGATGCACTTCAGTTGAGCTATTGATCCCACCATGCTCCCGAGGGGACAGTTTTAAGTCCTAAGGCACTTCTTCTTGTGGTTTCTAACCTGCTGATAACCTTTGCATCTTTGCTGCCACTTGGAGTGCAATCCCCTCCTTCCTCTGAGGTGGCAGACCAAAGGGCCTGGGTAGCACAACATCCCTCAAACACTGGAGTGCCATTGCCACAAGAAGGAAACATACTTTGAGGTTACAGACTGATTATTTTCGTATTTGACAGGTAAATGAGCAAAGAAGCCACATAATTGTCTATGATGGAAGAACTGTCTGCAAATACGCAACAGTGCAGGTGTGTGCTGGCTTCTGAACAAGCCCGTTCTCCGCTCTCACACAATGCCCAGTGCCATTGAAAGCTATGCACTGAACTCAGCATCATTTCTCTTGGCTGTCTTTGTTAATCTCCACCAAGATTTAATTTAACATAAAAATAATGCTCTTGTCTTGTGGGAATGGCACCTCACAACTGTTACCGAGGTGAAGGCTGCGGGAAGACAATCCCAGTCCCACACCACCTTCTTCTAGCTGTAGGCTGTGCTATGTGCTTCTGTAACCTAATAATAACAGACCCTTCTTTCAACCACCTGGACAACTGCTTGATTCCTGCCAAAATAATGAATAAATACTATGAAAGCAATGTAATTATTTTGGGGGAAGAACAAACTGTTGCTGGCACAAATCAGTTTACAGACCTGAGTTCCTAATCTGAAATATGCCCACACACGATTAAATTCACACCAATGAGGATGTCTCAGTGGCTTTTAAGGAAGGACTGGCAGTGTTTAAAGATAAATGTTGTGTTTAAAAATAAAGTGCATGATGTAGGACTACAGCCTGACCAGTGCTTGCCATAATGCCATTTGACAACAGTCTCAGACAAATCTGAAAATTAGCTGCATTGGACCAGCACGTTTAACTGCAATTTGCACCCTTTCCAATTTTGTGTAATGGACTTCTCAATCCTCTCTGAAGTGTTTTCATTTATTATTGTGGAAGTGTGAATTTGCAGTATATCACCACTCCAGAAAAGTTTTCATTTACCTATCAACCACCATGTGTGTCTACCACATGGAATTTTATCATTGAAACCATTATTAAAATAAAGGTATATTTAATGTGTTAGTTCTGTAAGTTAATTCTTTGTTTTGCCTCTAATGTAGCTATAACACAAGTCCTCTGTAGTGTCGTGCAGCTGGTAACTAAATTAATGTACTTAAAAGGTGTATGGTTGTACGTATCTACATTAGATCATATAAATCTGATGTTTGTATTACCATGACCTGAACAACTTTAGGGCCTTGGCAAATATTTTGTATCATTTCTTATCAGTTATGTTTTTCCTTTATGACATACTCTGTATATTCAATGTTTAACATAAGTGGTTTATTTGAAAGTGTCTGGTATATTACAGATGTAGTGGAGGTTCCTCAGAAGGGCCTGGCCATGACTTAAGGCAGAAGCTGTGCATGGGGGTAACACGGTGCAGGAACAGCCCTGACCCACCTGCCCCTGCTCTGGGGGTGTCACATGGATACGCAGTTCTGATTAGCGTTGGCCTCATTGCTGCTGAGCAATGTGAGTCAGGAGCCGTGCTCCTGGGCTCTCAAAGACTGGTTTACGATGACTGATTTGGTCACAAGGGATTTAACTATATATGAGTGGACGTGAGTGTGAATACCCACAAAAATACTTACATATATGTATTTGAAGTTCCTCCTATCTGTGTCCAGGTGTTTTACCCTGTAGGGCACCAGCTCCCAAGCAGAGAGGTGCTTTACAGAGGTGAAAGACACCTTTAGCGACACAGCACCATGACACAGCGCTGGTGGGGTCCAACCACCCATCCCTCTGTCAGCCTCCCTTCCTTCCCATCTCAGTGGGCAGGGAAGCACAGCAGCTGCCGGGCAAGGCTGGCTCTTCATAGCAATTATGAGCAGTTTCTGCATGGCTTTTGATGAACCTTGGCTTTCCCATCCCTCAGCAGCCTGGCTGAGTTGCATCTATTCTCTCCAGGGAGGCTGGGTGCCCACCCTACAAAGAAGAGGTAGGACGGGGAAAAGAAGCAGTGGTGGTTGGACCAGGGCAATGGTGTCATCCCATGCTATCTCTTGTGTTATGCTCATACTGTACTGTCATATCAGCCCTTCATATTCCATAAGCCTGTTTCTGTGCAGGTCTCCACATGCACTATCATTCCAGTACCTGCAGCCTTTTATGAACTTCTTTCAGCTCAGTTTCTCCCACCATCACTATGTAAGCAAAGGCAGGTGGCAGCCGGGATTCTGCCTGTCACACACCACAGGGTAATATCTGTGCCTGCTTTTAGTATTCATTCTTATAGTTCATTCACTGTGTGATATGGTTAAGAGGTGACACCTTAAATGTTTACATTCTCTTACAGCTTTTTCTTTTACCTATCTGGTATTTTAAATATTTAACTATTAATGTTTAACTATTAATTTAATTACTTTATCTATTAACATTTAACTAAATAATTTTACCAGTCTACTAAAAGAGGAAAACTTGGCTTGAAATAAACATTTTCTTAAACAAGTGCAGCTAAAAATTTCAGAAAAAAACCCCACCCTGCAAAAATGACAATGAAATTTTAGGAACTGCCCCAAAACGGCCATCTGATTTGAAAAGAGATGATGGGTTCAGTCTCTTACAACACTTAGGTCCAAATAAAATCCAACACCCAGCTGCATTAACAAATAGATGGGACTGAGTGGGCGTGAAGAACAAGTCAGCCGCCCATCCTTTGGCATGGCTCCATGGCGTGAAGCAGAGCACAGGGCAGGCAGCAGGGCAGCGTGAGGCAGGACGTGCCTCCACTGCCACTGCTGCCGGCACTATGCCCCTTCTAGGGGAAGACCTCATAGAAGCAAGAAATCTCATCTCAATTAAAGTTTGTTTCTTTGAATAGACAGCAGGTGTCTGCCAGAGACAGGACCAGACTCCCTGTTTTCATTATTCTACTCTAACTGTTTAGAGTGTGAAGAATAACCTGCCCGTTGGTATCCCTCCATCCCTAAAAAAAATTAATTTTATTTACAGAGAACTGTATTATTTTAATAATGATGCAGGGTGAGAGACCTGAAAAAGAAGGAACATATCTTACAATTCCAGTATTTCTTGCACTCCTTACTCTTCGGGCCACTTTTACTCCTAAGCGTTTCCCCCAAAATAATAAGAAATAAAATTAAAAGAGGGAAAGAAATCTTTCCAAGTAAAATTGCTTAAGCAAGCAATGGCACTGAGGCAGCTGAGGGAAAGAATGGCTAAGCCACCAGTCCATGATCCCAGTAGACAGGCTTGTCCGTACAACTCCCATTCTGCAAACACCTTGAGCTTGGGCAGGTAGCAAAGAGACGCTTATGCAGACATCGAAATATGCTCATATGCATTTAGACCAGGATATGCATATCAGTCACTTTCATTACGGTCCCCAAAAGCAAATCTCAGTCGGAGAAGAGACAGGCCAGCCTGTGACCAAAACCACTTCGCCACTACCGCCCAGACATGAGGAGTTTCACTGAGTGGTTTTCCCTTTGCACCTGATGCTCGGAACAAGCCCCTGGGGACACTAATGGCTGGAGGAGCCAGGACATCACTGCAGCCCCCGGGGAGGCAGGCAGGGGGGCAGGCAGGAGCACAGACAGTGGCACAGGCAGGAGGGTAGGCAGGGGGGCAGGCAGGAGCACTGGAGGTGGCACAGGCAGGAGGGCAGGCAGAGAGGCAGGCAGGAGCACAGGTAGGAGGGCAGGCAGGGGTGCAGGCAGGAGCACAGGCAGCAGGTCAGGCAGAGGGACAGGCAGGAGCACAGGCAGTAGCACAGGCGGGAGGGCAGGCAGAGGGGCAGGCAGAAGAACAAGCAATGGCACAGGCAGGAGGGCAGGCAGGGGGGCAGGCAGCAGAGCAGGCAGTGGCACAGGCAGGAGGGCAGGCAGAGGGACAGGCAGCAGAGGAGGCAGGAGACCGACGAGGGGGCAAGGCAGGAGGACAGGCAGGAGGGCAGGGCAAGAGGGAGGACGGGGGGCAAGGCAGGGGGGCAAGGCCGGTGGGCAGGCAAGGAGGCAGGCGGGAGAGAGGGAGAGCAGAGAGAAGGCAGGCAGGAGGGCAGCGGGACAGGCAGGGGCACAGGAGGGGGAGAAGCAGAAGGGCAGGTGGGGGGCAAAGCAGGAGGGAGGGCAGTGGGACTGGCAAGGGACAGGCAGGAGGGCAAGCAGGTGGGCAGGTAGGAGGGAGGGCAGGAGGAAAGGCACGGGGCAAGGCAGGAGGAAGGGCGGGGGCAGGCAGTGCGACAGGCAGCGGGGTAGGCAGGACACCAACGGGGGGCAAGGCAGGAGGGAGGGCAGTGGGACAGACAGGGGGCAGGTGGCAAGGCAGGCAGGGGGACACAGGCGGGGGAGAGGCAGAAGGGCAGGTGGGGGCAAGGCAGGAGGGAGGGCAGGCGGTCGGTCCCGCCCCCCCGGCCCCTCCTCCGGCCGTGCCAGCGCTTCGTGCCTCCCGCCGCCGTCCCGTCGCAGCCTTCCCGGCCTCGGGCGGCGCGGGGCGGCCCTGAGGTGCCCCCAGGAACGCGTGTCCCCCCCGGGAGCAGAGGAGGCACCTCGGAGGCGGCTTTCCCGGCTACCAGCGCTTCGGGAAGCTCGCCGAGAAATCCGGTTCCTGGCCGAGGAGGGTCCGGTACCGGCAGCGCCCCAAGGGCAGAGGCATCGCTGCATCCCTGCATCCCCGAGGGTCCCACCCGAGTGACCATGCCTCCCGGCCGCAGCCGGTGGCCGCTTTGCTTGGTGGTGATCACCTGCGCGATGCCCAGCCCGTCCCTGAGCCAGGAGTGCTCCACGGAGAAGATGGAAAATGCTATCGTCGATATAAACCTATCGCTGCCCAAAGGCATCAGGAGCGCAGAGCCCGCGCACGCCCTGACTCTGGAGGCTTGCGTTCGCGCGTGCTGTGCGGGGGAAAAGCCCACAGGTAACCGGTTCCTCTTCCGTCTTCTCGGTTCCTGCCCGCAAACGTTTGGGAAATGACTTCCGAAGTTGTCCGGGACAAGGGTGTTCTCGGTATTCGGCATGGGAGAGTTAGTTTATCCGAGTAGGAACGGCGCCGGGCTGCTGTCCGGTTTGCCAGGCGGGATGTTAGACCGTGGTGCCAGATCCCCGGCTGCTCGAGAGAACAGCGGCAGCAAAGAACCAGCAGTCGTTTTAAATACTGAAACCTGTCAGACCACGAAATCCAAAATACGAAAGCTGGATTTAGTAGACGTGCTACGAAGTAACTGACATTTTGAGCTAAGTTTAATTTTAGCTCAAAGTGCTTAACTTGCTATGAGATGCTGCTTTGCTCCCAGCTTGTGGAGCACTAGGAGGTACAGCAGCAGGTAGGAACGGCAGTGGTAAAAGTAACCCCCCCAAAGCAGCAACAAGCCAAGAGATTCCTGGGATGTGATGGGAAAAGCGTGTAAATAATTTCCTTCCTTGTGAGTATATCAAGGAGGTTTTCAGATTTATCAGGATTTCTAAGCAAGAAATTACTATACTGAGTGGTGCCAGCGTGGTAGGTGTGAGGGGAGGGTGAGGGATTGGACTCATTGTTTCCCCAAGTTCATCTGTACAGGAAGAGGAAGGTGTGACCTTCTGTATATTGGCCCCAGGCCATTCTTTTGCAGTCCTGAATTGTTTTTCTTGTAGGAATGTTACATGTTAGTACTTTTCCTCTTACTCACACTAGGAAAAACTAATTTAACAGACTAGAGCTTAATGCCAAGATGGCATAAAAGTTCTTATTGCTGAAATATGTATATATCGTGTTTTGCAGGAGACAAGAAGTGTAATTTGATGATTTTTGATGTTCGAAGGATAAGTGCACATCCAAACTGCTACCTGTTTTATTGCCCTAGCACAGATGCTTGTCCAATGAAACCCGCCACAGGATTTGTGAGCTACAAGATAACTAGAGGTAAATAAGAGTAAAAGCCACCAGTCCTCACACTAGATGACCTTTGCACCTGTGACTTTTTGGTAGTGACCAGAAAATTTTGAGGGGTTGTGGTTTTAGTTAGGTATTCTAAGCCAAGCACTGTAATTTGAAAATGCTGCTCTTTCGCTTTGTGGGAGGTGGATGGGTAGGTGAGTGGTGAGCTCCTGCATGGGCACAGCTTCCCACTTGGAATAATATCCTGACCCTTATGAAATTCCTTCACATTAGATTCAGTACTCTTCAAATTTTCCCCTTGCCTCAAACCAAAAAGAAGCTGCTTCTATCTTGATGTACTGATGAAGGCAAACTACTTGTACCACAAAGACACAGGCAGAAACACTTAGCAAATGTTGGACAAGCTTGGAACACCACTGGGGTGGTACCAATACACTGGCAACAATAATCATTATTGTATACTTTCAGTTAGGGAACCTGAAGCACAGATGCAAACAGACTAAGCTCAAAGATTTATGGTGTGTGAGCTGCACACTCAGAAATTTCTCACTATCTGTCATGTGCTGTGGGATTTTTAATAGCAAGTCTTGTTGGCTGACATTGACTTGTACCAGACCTGTTTGAATGGCTCAGATAAGAAACTGATAGTTAGACTGTCCTCCTGCCAAGAGTTCACAAGGTGGTTTCAGGGTGGCTATTTGAGAGAGCAGAAATTTCGTATTTCCAGAGGCTGAGCTTTTGCTCAAAAAGTGAACTTTCCCAAGAGGAAAACCATGCAAGGAGCAACAGCAGGATATGTAGAAAACTTACGCACAAAACGTTGTGAAATATTTTTGTGCAAGCACAATCACACAGGAAATGGGCAAAAGCAATGTGCAACGAATGAATTGCATGCCTGTAAAATTATCATTAGAACTATTCTTTTCTCCAGCTTTCTCCCTTAGAAGCATATAGAGGTTTCATACAAAGAAACAAGAAACGTAATCATGCTTGTGCTTTCCCCCTGCATGTGTAATGCTCAGTTAAAAACTTGATTACATATACCATCTATTTTGAATTTTGCATTTTTAACTTCTGTGAACATTGAATTATGGAAAGATTATGTTCCTAATAAGTTTTCAAAGAGAGCACCTGGGCAGTGTTGGTACTGACAAACATTTCAAGCTCTGTTTTTTTCACATGAGAATCTGCACGTGGTTACACTGAACACCAAAGTAAAAGGGGGGAAGATACTCTATTGATAATAAAGCAACTTAAAATACTGATGCTATGTTAGTAATGAGATTTTGGTTTTCTTTTTTAACTTTTCTTGTTGCTTGGTAACTAGTGGAAACAACATATAGCTCAGGAAGTAAAACATTTCCCGGTACCAGTCACAAAGAGCTATTGTTGGAAAGAAATAACATTTCTGATTTCTGCTGTTCATGTACTGCTTTGGTGTTTGCCTTTTCCACCCCACTAAGATAAGTGAAGGTTTCTAGCAAAGTATTCTCAGGAGGTTTTTAGTTGGTTTTTAAGAGTGACACCCATTGTTTTCTAATGCAGCTTATTGGATTTGAGGTATCAGTAGTACTGCTTTGACTTTTTAATCTCTTTTTAGAGGTTGACTTGTTTAGTGCCCTTGTTCTTTCTTACCAACAAATGAATCTGTCCTAGTGCCTTGCCCGTGACAATTTTAGACAATTGCATTTGGGAGCTTGTAGTCTAAAATGGAGATGAAAAATACTATAAAATCAATATTTGATGCTGAGAATGCAGAGTAGAGTTAGTTAGTGTAGGCAGTTAATTAATCCTGTGCTGTGGAGAGGCAGTGATACTTAACTCCAGTATGAGACTGGTCACACAGCCTCCCTGTGCTCCCTCCACTCATCCTTTGAATGCTGCATGAATGCTCCATCCTTTTCTAGCTGTTGCCCAGGCGAGCGAACCAAAGATGACATAGCATGCTGCAAGTGCTTTGGAGCTGTCACACTACATCTGCTGTTTGCTTAAATGCATGGGGGGGAAGCGTCCATGGGAGTGCACTGGAAACAGGGCAAAGTGAGCTGGGGCCTGACTGTGGTGGTGAGAAGCCTTTTCCTGGTGTGGAAATGCATCTAGAGCTGCAGAAGCAGCTGAGAGTTTGTGTTCCTTTGACCATCTGATCCTCTAATAACTGAATATTTTAGTATTTAAAGCCACTCTCTAAAAACAGAGTATGGCTTTTCTCTAAGTCAGAGCTTGTAGTTAGATTCCATTATCTCTACTTAGGATCTTACTTTGGTAACAAGCTGCTGCCTGATTGGAAGATTGGGATAAAAATTGTTGTCTATGATTCAAGTAAAGTAGTTGCTGTGCTCTTGTTTAAAGTATTGCCAGTTGGAGTCTTAAGGCTTGGAAATACATACTAAAACAGCAGCCAGGTAGGCTTATTTGCATGTATAATAAAACTGAAATAAATCCATCCCTCTAGATAAGAGTTCCTACTTAAGAAAAAAGTGACAATGAAAATATCATGGACATTTTGTTATTTATTTCAGTTTTACTGCAGTTAACAAACATCTTTGTTTCAATAAAAAAAAAGTTGAGTGAGAATCAGAATTACTTGCGAAGATGTTTCCTTTTAAATACTCCGTGCAGTAACTAAATGATAATGATTTTATACATATATATACACTCATATGTGTGTGTATGTATATATAAAATCTGAGTGATAACAGCCAGTCTGTTATCTTTGGGCTCATGCTCACCCAAAGTTTTTCTATAATACCTGTACAGAATCAGGTAGCTGCTTAGGTTATCCATTGTGTGGAATTTTTGTCACCTAACACTGTTGACTTGCTTCCAAATTCTATTAAATAACATTCACCCCCCTGGTTTGTAAGCAATACATATTGACTTCTGGACAAATGATCAAGTACAGTCTTCTGCTTGTGTAGGCCTTCACTGCAAATTCCCCGGAGACTCTTGGGGCAGTGGCTTTCTTCTAGTATGGGAAGTAGGACTTTGGGTCTCCCCTACAGTTCAGTATGTGTTTAAAATGGTAAATAAAATGCAGATATTGTTGCCACCTTATATCATAAGGATGAAGTTGGGGAGGCACTGGAATAGGTTGCACAGAGGAGTTGTGGACACCCCATCCCTGAAGGTGTTCAAGATGAGGTTGGATGAGGCTTTGATAAACCTGACCTAGTGGAAGATGTTCCTGCCCATGGCAGGACAGTCAGAACTAGGTGATCTTAAGGTCCCTTCTGACCCAAACCATTCTATGATTATATGATTCTATAAGACAATTTTTATATGTGAATTGTATCAACCAATCACAGGGTGCTTGGGTATTACGAGAAAGGGGAATATATAATCATCTTGGCAAGGCAGAAATGTGTACATCTGACTAATAAAAGTGAAGTTGATAATATCTGCTCCCCAACTGACAAAGGCTGAGAATGGTTTGAAGACAATGGACCCACTGGCTCTGCATTGCACTACTAGATAAAACACTTAGATGCATCCAATATGAATATAAAACAATCTGGTATGATCACTCTGCACAGGTGAATTCTGTAAGAAGCAGCAGTCGGAGTCTGGTGTGCCCAGGCTTGAGACTGACAGGTCTTATGACACAGACTTTAAAAGTCACCATATTATATAGAAAGGAAGATCTTGATGCCTCAGTTTCATTAGTCATTACTTTCTGGAGCCGCCTTATATCTCTCTTACTAAGAAATACAAATTGTTAGAGTAAGCCTGTGGTACTCAAAAATAGATTGAATAATTAAATACTAGTATTTCCTTTCTGTTTCCAGACACCCATGCCCTGGAGGAAACAGCCTTCAAAAGTGAGGACTTTTCTTCAAATGAGTATTCTTTACCTTCGGATGATGGAGCCTTTATTTCTCACAGTCAGACAACCCAGCAAAATCATACGGCTGCTTTGCAACAATCTGTCTTTCATCAGGCGTCTGAACTCCTGAACCATAGGGCCAAGCATTTAGACAACATTGAAGTTCATACAGTTTTTCCTGAGTCTCGAAGGGCAAATCCTGAGAGCTTAGACTCCATCCCGAGGCAGAAAGTAATTAATCTGCAGTCAAATATGTCTTCCGCTGTTCAAACCAGAAACACCTCTGCTTCATTTCTCACCACTCAGTCTAGTGTTCCCAAACCGAGTAGTACTACTGTTAGTCCTCTGCCTACAAGTACCACCAAACTGGAACCTCATACAACCTCTCTCCCTGCTGGTAGTGCTAAACCTACTGCTGTCACCACTACCACAGCTACCTTTCCACCTACTGTGGACACTCGAGCTAAACCTGATATCCCTGCTGCCACCGTCACTGTTACTCATGTTTCTCTTTCCAGTCCCACAACGTCTGCTTCTACTTCAATAACCAAGCAGGTGACCATAAATCCCAGCTCCACTACCACCCCATTAGAGCTAAGAACTCCAGCCATCCCTCCTGAGCCAACAGTTGACTCTTCCAATGATACCAGTCATGTTACCCTGCTCTCTCTTCCAGGTTTCACTCCATCTACTAGTAATTCCTCCAGGGCTTCCCAAAACGACTCTCAAGGTTATGACCCATCTGATTTAGAAAGCTACCTGTCAGAGAGTATTCTGAGAGGGAAAGGTGTCATTCAGCTGGGAGAAAAAAGCAGCCTTATAGCAGCTTTGCTTTTTGGGGTGATATTCTTGTTACTAGTTATTGCATTGACAGGAAAGAAAATACGTGAATCTCTTCAGAAGAGACATTATACTAGGCTGGATTACTTGATCAATGGAATGTATGCTGATGTATGATGGGGAGAAGGAATCCCCAATTGTGAGGAGCATCCCTCATCTTTGAGAGGACAACTCTGAAACAGAAAAGTAGATATTGAAATCTCAGCAGAGGATAGATTCCTTTTTTGGCCACTAATGGCAAAGTGGCAGATGGCTTTGGGGGAAAGAGAACGGCTTTTTCTAAGCTGAACTGTAATGTCTATAATTTTTGATTTATTACTAAATGTGGAAAATAAACACTAAAATTCCAGTTACACTAAGAAGGTCTTAATATTTAAGGAGAAAAAGCATTTGAAGGGTTTAATCTGTACTGTGACAAGATTAGTAGAATAGAAGTACACCTAATAAATTGAATACCTGTGCAGAACATGAGTGGTTTCAATGCTATTTGAACCCAAATGCCCCATTGTGACACGACTGTCTGGCAATCCTATTTATCTGTCGCCTTAAAGGAATCCTTAGTAGCAGAGCTTTGCATCCAAATGGTTTTAGGTGCAAACAGTAAAAATTGCAGTACGCATAACATAGTTGGCTTAATTTTCCTTAGCTACATACAGTTTATGGATATATATGTATCTGTAATGTTTTTTTCTGCATGCATCGGAAGCCTCTGCAAGTTTGAGTTTGTCTTTTCCAAAGAGCTCGCCACCCTGTAGTACATTGAGTTTTTGTGGTATGTATCAGACAGAAAGAGTTTTTATTGTATCAGAGTAAAGCAAGCTGCAGTCAAGGTCTTTCATGACAAACATCAGGACCAAGTGACTTGGGATATGCATGAGGGAGAACCTGTTCAAATACACCTTAATCCCTAACAGCTGAGACTCAACACCTAATCGCAGAACAGGCAGAAACTTGCGAAGGGGCTTAGCAAAGACAACAGCTGTATTATAGGCAGAAGACACACAAAACATGGTTTCCATTTGCTGAACAACTAGAGGGACTGAAGAGAAGTAAGAAGGTTTTAAAGGAAAATAGTGGCTGTGTAGGAGCATGCCAGGCTCAAGGATGTTACCTGCAGTCAGCAGGAGCAGATGAACAAGGTTGTGTTATCTTCATATTTCTGGCATTGTCCTTCTCTCACCAGGCTGGTGGCTCTCCAAAGAGCTGCTTGCAACAATGCTGGACTTGCTGTCCCTCCCGAACCTCCAGAGCTCTTACTGGCTCTCAAAGCACACCACTTCTGGGTTCATCTTCATGTGACTGGTAATACGTGCTGCTCTATACGTTACCCAGCCTCTGGAACAAGAGATGAGTGGGAGTACATGTGAGCATCTCCTGCTTGCTACACTTCTAGTTTGTATTATTCACGTTTTCCTTCACAGAAACACAGTCTAAATCTGTTTGTAGAATGAAATAGTAGATCTCAAAGTATCTGTGTGGCAGGCAGCATAATCAACAATGACACCAAGACACAGAAGGAAAGGTGCCTCATGAATACAAGGAAATAATTCTATTACAAAACACGAAACGTGACTCACGTCCAAGAGGTTCTTAGATGTGTCAAGCTCAGTGCAGTGGGAAGCAGGCGTGATCCAAAAATGCCCTCAAGGCAAGTTTTCTGAGAGCTCTAGCAACAACTTTATGCAGAAAATGCTCTGAAAGTTCTATTATTTAAAGATCAAAGAAAAGTCAGTGTTCCTTATGTCAAGAAGTTGAATTCTTACTATGCGGGGGCTGCAAGTTGCTATACAGATACAAAACCAGCTCATCCTCTACACTGCTTATGTCTGACAATGTTTAAATGAAAATCATTCTGGATAACCTCTTAAAAGCAAACATATCTCAAGTTCATCAGTTTGCCTGGTGACTCCACTTTGTTTAACTTGAGTTTATTATTTTTTTTTTAATAGTTATTTTCAAAGGTTTCTGGTCAAGGAATGTGATGAGGGGGAATAACATATTTGGAAAATGAGTTAATAAAATGATAGGTACTAAGCCCAGTTGTGGGCTATAAAAATGCAGGTGCAGATCTGAGGTTGACTGTAATCTTCTTTCGAAAGAACTACAAATTTGTGCGAAGCTTTCTACATTGCTGATGCCATCACGGCAGCTTTTTGCTAAGAACTCCTGAATCCTCACTGTGAGTTTCTGCTGTAATAACAAATTCACTGGAGGTAGAAATGGTTGGTATTAGCTGATACAGCCCAGTACAGCAGAGATTCATTCAAGAGAAGACAGGCAGCCACATCTCGGGGTTGTTCAGAGCACTGGGCATGTATGTGGCCAATATCATCAGAAAAATCGCCCTCCAACCCGAACAGCAACATGTATCAAGCATAGTGAATGGCAGAAGCAGAGCAGAGAGGTGACTAATTTGGTGAGGATGAAGAGCAGTGGTCTTTCACTATTTTTGGGCGAAACAAACAACTTGGAATGTTCTTACATTAAAAATCCTTTTTTATGCTCGAGCAAAGAAAAGTAGGTTCTAGGCAAGTGTACTGACACACCTAATTTTTTTTTTTTCCATCTATTGGTCTTGTTGGATTATGAGCAAACAGGGAATTCTTAGATGAGTAGTTTGGATCTTTCTGGAGGGGCATTTACAAGCTGTCTTTGAACACTAGAGGGCAACAACAGTTCATTAAATAGAATTCACAATTTTTGAGCATGCCAATTTAAATGTTCTAATTAACTTGGTTTTTAATTCTCCAATCAATGACAATTTCATTGCTAAATTGTTTCATAGGAAACATGTTTTGTTTATTGGAAAGTTCTGGGTGCAGGATATATATACACACTTTTAAAACTTCTTACTGTATCATATAGTTGTAGTGAAAAGCTGTAGAAGACAACAAAACAAAGCACATTATCTTCTCTATTTTAATAATGTTCAATCAGATTGCACTATTAGTCACTGGCATTGCCAGTTAACGGAGCAGAAGAGAGAGACTTCCTATTATCATTCTTTCAATTATGCTGCTTAATTATATGCATTTTCAGAGCTTAGTTACTTGGATAAAGCTCCTGATCACGAAACAGAAAGGAATAAGACAGAGTAACTGTAAAAATCCATCCAGGTTTTTTTTTATGCTTTTCAACACTGTTTATCTAAAATTTCTGTGCACTCTTGTATTTTTCCATTGACATCTCCTATGGCCTTAACTGTGCACCACACTGCTGTTACTGAATCATCAGTCATCACTATATGATGGCCATCCAATGGCGGCTCTTTCTGAAGGTAACCAGTTATCTTATATGTTGAGACCAAAAGCTGATTGACTTTAATCACCTGGAGAGTGTAATAAATACTGTAGCTCTGCTGCTTGTTTTCATGTTGTTGCTTGATACTGTTGAGCAAATATAAGGTGTGTAAATAAAAGCTGTCATGAATTAAACTGTTTTGTGGTGTTGTACAGTGAGGCAAATATAAGGCCCAAATTTTATAACCACTGTAAACAATCAAAGGAATAAATTGGAGATGTATTTGAGATGGCTGAGAAGAGCGCACAGTCCTTATCTCAAAGAGCTGCAAACCCAGTCTGGCCTGTTCTCTTCACGTAGTGCTTCAGTTTATTGTAATTCCTGTAGGAGTGGGAAATGCTTATGCTCAGAATTCTTTCAAGTTAAATTACTAACCAACAGAACCAACCAAACCCCAGAAATAATTACATGAGAAGACATTTTAAAAACTGAATCTTATTTTTCTTCCTCCTACAAAAACATCTTAGCGGATTTCAATCTGATGACACCATTAGATAATGCTTTGATCCCACCATCCCACGCTCCATGCTGATACAAACACAGAATTTCAAGTGCTACTATAGCAGCCAACAGCTTCTACCCAGCAGCCCTTCCTACAGTGGAGCTATACTTTGTGCTCTGTCACACTCCTGCAATCGGCCTAGACTGCTGGGTCCTTCCTGTGCCTTGCTCATTCTCTCATACGGGTAATACCTCCCTGTTCATAGAGAGTTACGGATAGCTGCATACGCTCATCATTCAAAAGCCTTGCACATCCTTTCAGCAGCGTACATTTTGTTCCCAGATGCTTTACCAGCCCCTTGATGGATAGGTCTCCCAAAGGACTGGGATATAATGGAATTTTTTCTTTATCTTCAGGAACCCTACACTCAGTCTCACAGTCTAAATTGCCTTTTTCTTCTAAGTCTTTACACTTCTTGAGGGTATCAAAGTGCAAAGCATAAAACTGCTGCTCTTTTCCCTTTGTCCTTGGTGGATATTATAAACAATGACTAAATGTATTTTTAAGTTTCAATACAACTATGTTGGATTGCTGTTTTCTGCATACTGGCTCACTTAATTAAAAAAAAATCAAAAGGTCATGTCTAACTTCTATTCTGTTACTTCTCTCCTTCCAAGTGATAAAATATCATTGGCTTTAGTGCCAAAGGAGTTTAAGTATGCCATGTCTGAGGTGTTTTGATCACTCTTTCTTTTGGTTTGCTTTGTTTTTAGTAGAAAATTGAAAATTCCATCATACTGACAACACCCAGGAATAAGCATCAGATAATTGAACAAGAAGTTAACATCCAGTACAGTTTCAAGATGTTGTAGTTTAGACTGGCTAAGCCACAGGCATGTTTTCAAACATCTGCTGATTTGAGCAGTCACTCTGAAGACCACAAAGGTGTTTCTTCAAAATGCTAGGATGGTAAGGATGGCTACATTAAGGTATAAGTGCTTACAAGGTGCTTTGATCCCTGCTACATAGAAAAGCAGCTGAGTTCTGGCTGAACATTCAAGAGACACTGGGAATAGCACCTGATTTTCTCTGTGTCCCACTTACACTGAAAGAAGGATGTGATCAGTGGTGCTTCAACATTCCCGTTTTGACTTTTGCATCTGCTCTCAACAACACCTAGAACTGAAAATTTGCAGAAAGTTCAAATGTACTGTTGCAAAAAAACCCTCACGATGACATGGATTTCCTATAGGTTTGGCCACTGTTCACTTCGTTTCTAAGTTTTCCTGTGTCTTTTATGAGAGCCCTTTTTTCCTACCCCTGAATCCGAGTCCCACTGACATTACTGAAATCCTTCGGTGTAATGATTTAGATCCTCCAAATAAGGATTGAAGTAAGTTTGGACCCCGCAAGTAAAATATGAATGAGATGATGCCTTTACTTCAGTGGCCATGTGTTGCTCTGTCTTTGTGTGTGCAACTCCCATTGATGTCGGGGGCGGGGGGGGGGGGGGGGGGGGGATGTCCTCCAGCAAATAGTTGTAGCTATAAGTCAAATCCTCCCACTTTGTGGCTCTTAACTTTCCAAAACAACTGCCTTATAGGCTGACAGAACTTCTCAGCCCAGAGGTAAAATTTCTAAAAGAATCCAAAACACATTTTCCCAACTGCTTCTGATTACTTGACTACAACAATGTTGTCCTTATTTTGTTTCAGGGCATGCAATAAAGAGTTCAAATGTTTTTTCCACCATGTGATAACTTGGGCACTATTTCTGGAAAGACTCCAAATTTGCCACATGCTGTGTGTTGCCTTTACAGAGCACTCTGTTTTAGAAAGGGCAAAAATTAATTAGTTCGTGAGGTATAGTTTTAAACAAGGGAGAACAGCTTGCGCTACTCTGCTGGCTACTAAACAAGATACACATGTAGCTTTCCTACGCTAATGAATAACTAAAGCAAGGGTAGGTACACCCCATTCAAGTGGACCTTGTAAAGGGTGGTAAGAGTTTGAGAATTAACAGGTCTGAAAGCTGGTCTATCCATGTGCTATGTCTAGCAGAGAGAAGGTAGGTAAGCTTTTCCAGAAATATGCTGGCGCTTCCTTCTCAAGGGTGAGTTTGAGGGTAGTTCAAGTGCCATGATGTTTTTGCAGTCACTAAAAATGGCTATCACTGTTGACAGCAAACTTCTCGACTGGCTAGCCCATCCATTGTTAAGAAAAGTGATTTCTGAGAACTTAGTCTGCATACTCCAGCAATAGCAAAAAGAACAACGAATAAAGTGCATACGTGCTCCAAGCAGTTACAGTGCAGTTTACTTCCTTATATCTGGAGCATCACCTGGCTTTGTAAAACATCAGGCTTTTGGAACATAGAAGAAGGTTGCCCTGGGCAGCAATCCAGATGAAGTTAAAGAGGACAGATGCAGCAGTGAAGGTCGACAACCTTGCACAACAGCAAGTCACCGTGCATCAGCCGGCAAGTGAGACACTGGTCCTTGTACCTGTTCTGCTGTGTTCTGACACCTATGTTCCAGTCAGACTGTAGAAGGAAAGCAAGCTTGAAATGTGAATTAAAAAGATATATCTTGGTTTGGGGGTAAAGTTTATAACCTTGCAACTGATTGGGTTTTTTCCTTTTGTTGATTTTCACCTGACTGAATGTTGATTAAGTCCTAATTAGAAACCATCTTGGTTGCAGGTCTCGTAAATTAAAATAAAAACAAGATAGGTCTCTACAGGAAAGACGTTGTATATTTCCCATTTGGCTTTTGACCTAAAATGTAACAAATCTTGTTTGAATCTTTAACTCAGCACAATTCGTATTTATTTTACGCTATTAACATCAGCTGTGAAAACTCAGTAGCTATCCCCTACCTCTTTTTTCCGAACAGCTGTTCTTTTGCCTATCCAACATTGTTCAAGAGTAGAGGTTTTGCACAGGGAGAAAAAGAGGTAATTTATCCTTTTATTTGCTAGGCTGTGTTTTGCTTTAGTTTTCAGAATTTCCTGTATAAAACTGAGTAGTATTTTAAACTTGAATTTTGATGTTTCAAACTTTCTTTTGAAATGGTATCTATGTAGCAAAATAATAAATGGCTGACTCATATGTCAAGGACCCGGAGCTGCATAATGTTGAGTGCATTTTGCTCATGAAGACATCCTTCTGAATCTATTGAAATAAGTGTCTCACAAAATATGTATTTTGTTCCTTGTTTGTCTCCAAAGAGCTACAAGTGTTCCACCTACACTAGAGGCACAAGTCTCAAACAATTTGTGTTCATGTAAGTATAAATCACGGCACATATTTAATGGAAAGAATAATAAAAAGAACTGGCAGATACATAGATGAGCGCTCTGAACTTTCTATGCAGAAATGGAGGGAGCTGCTGGGGCACTTAATGAGACCAAGGGTTCTTCTGCTAGGGGTTTGATGGATGGACTGTTCAATGGATAAGCAATTAGCTGGATGGCCACATCCGAAGAGTTGCAGTCAATGGCTCAGTGTCCCAGTGGACATCAGTAACGAGCGGTGTCCCTCAGTGGTCTGTACTTGGACCAATACTGTTCAATATCTTTATCAGCAGCATAGATAGTGCCACTGAGTGCACCCACAGTAAGCTTGTGGATGACACCAAGATGAGTCGTGCAGTTGACATGCCTGACAGATGGGATGCCATCCAGAGGGACTTTGACAGGCTTGAGAGGTGGGCCCACGTGAACCTCATGAAGTTCTGCACCTGTGTCAGGGCAACCCCCAATATCAATAGAGGCTGAGGGATGAATAGATTGAGCCCTGTAGAGAGACACTTGGGGATATTGGTAGATGAAAAATCAGATATGGGCTGGCAATATGTGCTTGCAGCCCAGACAGCCAATTGTACCCTGGGCTGCACTAAACAAAGTGTAACGAGCAGGTCAAAGGAGGTGATTCTCCCTCTCTGCTCCGCTCTCATGAGATCCCACCTGGAGTACTGCATCCAGCTGTGGGGTCCTTGACCTGTTAGACATGGACCTGTTAGAGCAGGCCCAGCAGATTGCTGTGAAAATGGTCAGAGGGATGGATCACCTCTCCTATGAATCAAGGGTGAGGGAGCTGGGGTTGTCCAGCCTGAAGAAAAGAAGGCTCTGGGAAGACCATATGATGGCCTTTCAGTACTTAAAGGAAGCTTGTAAGAAAGATGGAAAGAGACTTTTTACGAGGGCCTGTAAGTGACAGGACAAGGAGTGATGGTTTTAAACTGAAAGAGGGTAGTTCTGCATTGGATGTAAGGAAGCTGTGGATGCCCCATCATTGGAAGTGTTCGAGGTCAGGTTGGATGAGGCTTTGGGCAACCTGATCTAGTGAAAGATGTCCTGGCCCATGGCAGAGGGGGCTGGACTAGATGATCTTTAAAGGCCCCTTCCAACCCCAGCCATTCTGTGATTCTATAGTTTGGTGATTCTATATGTCTGTGACTAACTGAGGTGCAGAAAATGAAGTGGGAGCAACAACTAAATAACTGGTATGTACAATGTTCTGTGAATATTTTTCCTCCTATCTTTAAGTTGTTTGTCTCCCCTTGTTTTTTTAACATGGTGACTGGAACACCTTTTGATATACTGAGTTCATGATTTACTGTCACAGTGTACCATAGGAAGCACATATCCTCGCTAATGTTTCCTCCAGTTAAAGTGCCAGCATTCTTAAACTGCAAAGAAAGATAAGACTCTAAATCATAATTTCTTTCAACACTTAGAGCTTTGCTTATCTTAAAAAAAAAAAAAGTGTTTGGGGAAAATAGCATTTTAAATATATTGTTCAAAGAAAAGATTTCTTAATATGCCAAGATTAAATGGGGATTTTGTTCTGTGTAAGCTCTTTTCAGATCATTCTAAGGTATTAGATTTTTCACAATTGTAGGAAAGAAAAAATTAGTAGAAGTTGCATTAACTGCAAAGCTCTGACGCTGAAAAAGGCATTGGAAGGAGCTTTATGAGTCAGGGCTATTCAGACACAATTCACTGTCTTTTATTCAAAGATCCATGTGACCAAATACTGTCTTTGTGGGTTTGACTGTGGAGAGGGGAGAGAAGGAAGAATGAGGAATGGATTGGATAGCCTCACTCTAATCAGATTTTTTAGTCCTCGAGAGGAGAAAATAGAATCAAATTATTCCAAAATGGAATATGATGATCCTTCAATAATATCTTTATAGCAGGCACAACTGTTTTAACAAATACATTAGGGGAGTGTGTCTGCCTTTCTCTGTGCTTTCCTTTGTCACTTATCTACATTTAGTTGCCAGCTGTACTGGAAAAGTGTTTATGGAAGTCCACACTGTAAGGAAATTATTCAAAGAACTAATGGAGATGGAAAAGCAGCAAATGAGACTTCAATCATATATAATTGCCTCTTCCATCCCCTCATCACATGAAGAATGAGTTACAGGTCATAAGCCATGGAAACCTTTATGTACGGAGGCAGTGCAAGCTTAAGAACCCACATTCATCCCTGCTCTAACAGGCAATGAAATCAATAGGAGACACTTTAGCTAATGGCCAGGGTGAATATATGTGAAGCTTTTTGCTGTCCTGTGCCTGTATTTCGAGTATCTTTTGTGGAGGTACAGGTGGCTACAGCATACCTTGCACTTAGTACTGCTGTCAGTTGAAGCGGGGTAGGGGGGCCTCTGTTTCCACTTCAGCCGTTCCTCGCAAGCCCTATAGCTCCAATGCAAAGCTCACTATGTTTCTGCTAAATCAGAAATCCACCAACTAAATTACTGATGAGGCCTCTTAAAAAGAGGCAGAATCAGCCACTGTCTCTTTTCTTGGGGTTGCATTATTTGAGAAGTGAGCAAAGATTAATTAAAATTATCTGCATTGTGATTAGTTGATTTAAGGATTTTATTTTTTTTTAAGAAAAGATAAGAATTTTGTCCTTGACGTTTACTCTCTAAATAGTGGTGTCATGCTCTGGGGCATTCACAATCATTTTTATGATTCTGAAATAAACTGGGGACATAGATGTATCCTGCATGCTGTCTTTCCAGGCCTCAAAACACATTTGTCACAGTGAAACATAAAACTTACAGAACAGAGTACAAGTAATAGTTCTGAATTGTCAGATTTTTCTCTGAGAAATCCTGGGTAATGGTAATTTAATGAAAATGTAATCAAGAATACGCCTCCATCCTTCTTTTTAATTACTACCCATGAAACAATTAAGAAGGTAAAAAAGATTTGGGTTTCCCTTGAAATAATAAGTTATTCCAACATTTTGTACTTTTAAAATTAAAAGGGGTCTTCATAAAACATCGCAGCCATTAAACCTAAAGATTAACCATTAGAGGGCACTCCTTTCCGCTCCGAGGAGCTCGTCTTGCTTTTCCAGCCTATTCTGAGAATCTACCTAACAGCTCATAAAAATATCTGAAGTGGTATCACGGTGGATGATTCATAACCATATTCTTGAGGTGCTAAGTGTCTTGGCTGTATTGCAGACTAATTTATATATAAATAATATAAATATAAATATAAATATAAATACAAATATAAATATAAATATAAATATAAATAAAAATATAAATATAAACATAAATATAAATATAAATATTCCTCCCAGAGTTCGAACTGGAGAGGGATGAGTCTCTCTGCTTGCCATAAACTGGCAAACACGGGATTTCCATGATACAGCATTTTAGCCCAGAAGTGGCTATTTCAAGTCACAAATGAGCTCTTCCATACACACAGATGATGTATCACACTATGTACATCATATGAAGATGGAAAGTAGTTGTAAGAAAGATTGCTAATTACTGTGACAGCGGCTTATCTTTTTTGACCATAGGCATAAATTCTAGTCATTAATCCCTGTGACTAAAAACAGTGCAAGCAAAAGTACAATGCTTTACCAGTCACTAATTTTTAAACTTCAAAGGCTGCAGTGCAAAGCAGAATTGGTAAATATTATGGATGCATATTGCAAAATGTTGAACGGCATGAAAGGAGGTTGAAAAAGAAATATTCTTAAATTGTTGTTGCTTAAAAGGCCCGCACGTTATGGTTAATAGAGCCCAGATGCTGACTGGTTTTGAAAATTTGAGCAAACTAAAACAAAATAGTGTTTTGGTGTCTGTCAGCCTGAAATGTGAGCTCTTTTAAAAGGATGTTTTTGCTGTATCAACCTAGCATTAAAGTACTTAACAAATTTTAGAAATGTAACTTTCTCAAATGGCTTCTACGATTTAGCTTTGAAATGTAGCCTTGGCTAAATATTCATAAGGACTTGCCCTGTGGTCTGGTGGGCAGTGCCAAATTAAAATCAGAATCCTACATGGTTCACACTGGAAACAAAAGCACTGGAGAAGTGTATCCTCAGGCATTGCTGTTTCCAACTCCCTGGGAGATGAAAAGGGAGAAAAGAGGTAGTAGTAGACACTGTGACCTTGGATGCACCATCAGCAGGAGTCCAAACGCTTCTCCAAAGGTGTAAAGAAAATGCTCAAGCCTTTCAGGTCATCTTATTTCATATTTCCCCTTGGGGATATCTCCAGATTCCTGTTGAACTAGCTTGCCTCTATGGGCTGCTGAACTCAAGCACCTTCTCTTCTGTGAAGTTTTTTGTTGTAAGGATTTTTTTTTAGCCACAAAGAAACACAGTTCTTTTCCTGGGCACCAAGCAACCTCTTCTGGTAGAGGAGATGGGAAAGAAAGAATAGGTATTATATGCAGTGGGGGGTGGGGGGTGGTAGTACTGAAATGCAAGGAGAAAAAGCAACTCGGTATGTGATAAAAAAGGGACTTGATGGGGTGTTTGATGGGAAAATTGCCACAGAAGTAGCGGGAGTGCTAGTTTTTGCTGTGGTTTGACAGACTGCTGGGGGAACCCTGCAGACAGTAACTGCAAAGACAAATGAGGCCTCATGGCCTGGCGAAAATGTCTGGAATAGAGACATGATTATCAGTCCAAGGAAATCTGCTTGTAAGCTGCCTATGTCCTGGTGAAAATGTGTCGTTTATATGGTATGGGAATAAAAGCAAGGGAAAAAACATGTCTGCTTGTTACTGAACTTTAGGAAGGAGGAGAGCATCTGGTACTCCGTTCATTGAAGAAGAAACACCATGGTGAACCCATTGCATTCTTGGAAGGGGATAAACTTTGTCAGGCATATCTATCACATTTATTAGAGCTGACCTTGTTTTGAGGAAGAGTTGGATGAAGCATTTTTCTTCATGAGTTGTATGACCTAGGCAAAGTGGCAAGGGTGTCCTATTTTATCTGTAAGATGGTTGTAACAGGCAAGATTGGTGAAGTCATCGCTACTTCACATTTCATTTCCTAAGCTATGGTGCTGTGGACTTTCCTGCTGGGGGCAAGAGAAGACTTGAGCTAGAGTTTCAGTATGAAACCTTGGTCCTTTTGAAGTTGGTGAGAGTTTTGTCATTGACTTCAGAGGGACTAGGATTTCACCACACCATGCCCATTAATTCTTGTTGAGACATTCAGCGAGAGGGCTCATTATGATAGTGGTTTCTATGATGTGGGCAGCCACAAATTCATTTGCTGAGCAGCCATCTTCTCCTAACAGCTTTTGCACATTAGGGACTTTCGTCCCAGTCCTACAAAAGATCCCATTGACTCCACTGGAACTCGAGGCACAATTCAAAGACAAAGGGACTTTGGCAGTCGCTGCTGGTTTCAGAAGCTCCAGCTGCCATCCATTGCTGTTCTGTTTGCTGACACAACTGCTTATGAGGCTGGGCCACCAACCAAACCGGGCAAGTAACCCGAGTATTGAAAAAAACCCCTTTGAAAGCTCTTGTATCATTCAGCTGCCACCTAAGTCCAGAGGTAAGGGTAATGCTGGGCAGGTTTCTTAGCAGCTGGAGCCTCAGACTGGATGTGAGCCGGCAAACTAAGGTTTCTCTTTGGAAGGTTAATACAAATATCTGTATTCAACAAAGCGAGCTTCTTACTAAAAAGAGACATTCCCTCTCTGCTCCCATTTACTTTGACTTTAAGCTCAAATAAAGGAATATAATCATCTCAGAGAAACCTTGCTTATCAGAGGCTTTTCTGTTTCCTGTAATCTTGTCTCCTATTTTTCTTTGTAAAAACCTCTGCCATGGGGTTAATTCTACATGTATGAGTTAGAAGTAATGCCGAGAAACAGTTAGGGCACAGGCTTGATCTTGAATTGTAAGTATTGATGGGGAAAAAAAAGGGTTTGAAAAGGGTGGCCTGGGCTGGAATAGAGAGAGGAGGATGGTCTCTATGCGGGCTGGGGGGAAGGGGAATAGGCTGAGGGAGGTGAAACCAATAATCATTAAATCACTCAAAGGACATCAAGCAGGAAAGGAAATGGAATGACATAAAAATAGTGAAATGCACCAGTGTGAGGGGCAACAAAATGTAATGTTTGAAAGCTAAAAACAAAACCAGTCAGCACAGACAGCAGGGAAGACATATTTAAGAGTAAGAGCAACCAGGCAGGGGATCAGGCTCCCAAGGGAGAGAGTCAAGACACCAGACTGTTTCCAGCAAAACAGATAAGATGTGAGAAGGAATAGCGTGTAGAGAAATGTGTTCTGTGATGCAGGCATTCAGGGTTGAGGTTTTCCTCAGCTGTGCACTGCATAATTAAGATATGAAGAATTCATTACTGATCTGCCATACCTCCTAAGAGGTTAATCACAGATTGTGCAACATTAGGAGCGTACAGTATAAGGAAGAAATACAAACATATATTTCCACAAACCTCTTTTTCTGCTGTGATTCCAATTAAACAGTGAAAATACATAGAACGATGTGCTCCTTACGCCTGCTCCGGCAAAATCTAGTGGTGACAGCAAGGGTTACATGTAGGATACCTACGGTCTAGGTACATTTTTGCATGACAAGCCCTTCCCCTCCACTATCCACGCAGATCTTGCTCCAGTTTGCTAATCGTCCCAGCTGACAGCGCAGGAACAGAGGAGGCTATTGCATCCAGCAGAGATTCAAGAACAACATTCTGTAACTTAGACCTGGTGTCAGGCAGGTAATTGCTGTCGAGTCACATTGTTTACATTTTCAAAATCAATCTTTCCTTGCAACCTCGAAGGTTGGAAATACACTTCTTTTCATAAAACTGTTTCCCGCCCCAGTAAAAGCTGAGAATCTGATATTATCACATGACTCCAGAAGCCTAATGGTTGGATAAGTGTACAATGCCTGGGTCTTTAATCTGGCCCAGATGTTATCTCCTACTGTAATCACAAGAAAAGCTACAAAAACGTATGTTCAACAGATATGAAATTAAAAGTTAAATGTTTCCATAAGTTTCTAATAATCCTGAAAATAATACAGACTTCTGAATCTCAAATTATTCTGTAAGTTGTTCTTCCTTACATTGTTTTCCTACTAACCAGCTGTCATACTCTGTGAGGGAGGGAGAATGTGACATAGACGTTCAGAACTGATGTTCCTTGTGGAAGTCCTGAGGTAGATTTTCTAATCTAGAGGAAATGCAGGAAAGCTGCATTTTGTATTGTTTATCAAGAATGAACAAAGTAGGTAAGGAGGGAAGCCTTTTTTCTAGTGAGGGTGGATTACAAAATCATAACTTTTTAACTTCAGAAAAAAAGGATGTGTTTACATGGATGCAACAGGGGAAAATAGTAAGTTATGTTTCAACACAGCACATTGACTATTTGTTTTTACAAGTAACAACTAGTCCAAGCAGCACATATCCAGCTTGCATTTAGCTTAGCATGGGGGACAAAACCCCAAACCACCCCCAACAGTGCGAGGAAAATTAATCACACCCCATTAAATCAGCCAAGCAGTGAGTCCTACTGATATAGGCTGAGATAGCTGGGGTTGTTCAGCCTGAAGAAGAGACAGCTCTGGGGAGACCTTAATAGCAGTCTTCCAGTACCTGAAGGGGCTACAGGAAAGCTGGGGAGGGACTTTTTACAAGGGCATGGAGTGATAGGATGAGGGGGAATGGCTTTAAATTGGAAGGGGGAAGACTTAGATACTGGGAAGAAATTCTGTACACTGAGGGTGGTGAGGCCCTGGCACAGGTTGCCCAGGGAAGCTGCTCCCTCCCTGGAGGTGTTCAGGGCCAGGTTGGATGGGGTCTGGAGCAGCCTGGGCTGCTGGGAGGTGTCCCTGCCCAGGGCAGGGGGGTGGAACTGGATGGTCTTTAAGGTCCCTTCCAACCCAAATCATTCCATGGCAATGAATGCCTGCTCGCTCTGCTCTGGGAAAGATCAAGATTCCTGCTCTTCAACCTCCATACAGGGAGTATTAATTGTAACTTTATTTTACTATATTGCTTAATCCCACGACCGCCCTACAGTGATTACAGGCAGTTCCTTCCCAGTTGTGTTTCTCACTCCCTCAGACACACAGTGTGAACATCGAGCCTATCCTGTGCAGGGACTCGATGATTCCCGTGGGTCCCTTCCAACTCAGGTCATTCTGTGATTCATGCAGTGCAGGTGGATAAATACGGAAAGGCCGGGCGGCCCCGAGGACGGGGCGCTGGGGAAGGGCCGAGGGGCTGCCCGAGTCGCGCTGCCTTTGCCCGGACACCGGGAAGAAGAAAGGAGCCCATTTTCGCGCGCCACAACGCGCTGCCTGGCCGAGCCCCGACCGCGCCTTTTGTGCGTCGTCCCTCAGTGCCAGAAAGTAGTTCCGGTCCTCACGGTTGGGTATTGCTCCGCGTACCGCATCGCAGTCGGCGGAGTGAGGGGGTGAAGGAAAAGTAGTCCCTTTGGAATGCGGCAGCAAGCGGCCTCACCGCGCGGCGTCCCTTCACCCTGTGGGCACTCCGGGGGCTGCCACGATCCTGCCTGCCCTTTCCCTTGCCAGCGGCGCGGTGCGGCGCGGCTCTGCCGGGCTTTTGTGAGCCGCAGGGTGGCCGTGTGTGTGTGTGCGTGTGTGTGTGCATGTATGTCTGTGTGTGAGAGACAGTCTGCGTGTGTGTGAGAGACAGTCTGTGTGTCTGTGTGTGTATGCGTGCATGCATGTGTGTGTGTTGCGTGTGTCTGTGGGTGTGTCTGTGTGTAGGGGTGTGTGTGTATCATAGAGTCATGGGATAGTTTGGGATGCAAGGGACCTAAAAGCCTATCGAGCTCCCCCCTGCCATGAGCAGGGACACCTCCCAGCAGCCCACGCTGCTCCAGGCCCCATCCAACCTGGCCTTGGACACCTCCAGGGAGGGGGCAGCCACAGCTTCCTTGGGCACCCTGTGCCAGGGCCTCACCACCCTCAGCGTGAAGTTTCCTCCTGATGTCAAATCTAAACGTCCCCCATTCAATTGAAAGCCGTTCCCCTCGCGTGTGTAGGTGTGTGTGTATAGGTGTGGGGTGTGTGCATGTGAGTATATATGCATGTGTGTTTGTATGTGTTCACATACGTGTCTGTGCATGTATGTGAGTATATGTGGTTGTGTATGTGTGCGTATGTATTGTGTCCGTGTGTCTGCATGTGTGTTACGTGTGTGTGTCTGTGTGTGCGTCTGTATGTGTATGTGTGTATATGTCTGTGTGTGTGTATATATTAGGGTATATATGTGGCTGTGTATGTGCATGTATGTGTATGTATGAGTGTGTGCGTGCCTGTGTGCGCATATATGTGTGTCTGGGTGTATATGTGTGTGTCTGTGTGTGTGTATGTATGTGTGTATGTATGTGTGTGTGTATGTGTGTGTGTATGTGTGTATATGTGTGTATGTGTGTATGTGTGTATGTGTGTATGTGTGTGTGTATGTGTGTGTGTGTGTTTGTATGTGTGTATGTGTATGTGTCTGTGTGTGTGCGCGCGCGCGTGTCTCTGTGCGTGTGTCTGTGTATTTAGAGGTGTGCCCGTCTGTGTGTCTGTCTGTGTCTGTACCCGTCTGTGTGTGTGCATGTGTGTGTGTGTTCATGTCTGTGTGTGCATGCGGAGATGTGCGTCTGTCCGTATCCGTGTGTGCGCGCGAGCTGCCCCTGCCCGGAGACCCGCCCCTCGCTCCCTCCCTCCGTGCCTGCCGGGAGAGGCGCCGGGAGAGGGGCGGGCGCTGCCCGGGGCTACAGCAGCTCCTCGGGGCGCGGTGCGGGGAGGCGCGGCCGGGGCAGGAGGAGGCGGAGGGAAGGCCGTATCCCTGCGCCTGTGCGCGCCCGGCGAAGGCGGAGGCCGAGCCCAGGACCGGATGGGGGAGCGGCGGGACCGCTGAGCCGGGATCCGGCATGGAGCGCAGCGCCCGCTCCCGCGGCGGCGCGGCGGGGCCGGGGCATTGCTAGGGACCGGGGGCACCTCCGCGGCCGCCCTCCTCCTCCTTCTCCTCCCGCCTGAAAGCATGAGCTGGGAGCGGGGGTGCAGCTCCCCGCCGCCTCCCCGCCGGTGAGAGCGCGGAGGGAAGATGGGGGCCGTCCTGCGCTGCCTTCTCGCCTGCAGTTTTTGTTCCCTGATGCGAGGTGAGTGCGGGCGCCGGGGCAGGGAGGAGGACGACGAGGAGGAGGAGGAGGAGGGAAAGTTGCCGGGCTGGCGGTGGCGAGGGGCCATGTTTGGGTGTGCGGGAGGGGAAGGAGGGGCACGGGGCCCGGTGCGGGGGCAGCGATCCCGCCCCGGCCTCCATGGATCCCGGGAAACTTCGCGGCACGGCCCTGGGGAGCAGCCCGGCCCCCCATTGTTGGTTTCGAGTTTGCTTTTTAATAAAAAATCTAAAGCGAGCCACCCCAAACCAGCGCATCCTTCCCCCCCACCCCCCGTCTCCCTTTCCCCTCCCCCCCCCCCCGGTGTCCGGCTGGTCCCGCTCTTCCCATCGCCGGGATCCTCTCCTTTTCCTCCCCGAGAGCCGGGTTTTATCCTGCCGAGTGTTGGGAGAGAGCGCGGAGCCTCTCGTGTTCGCCCTCTCGTGCTGGGGGGTCCAAAAACTTGCTGAGCTGTGCGTGGGGGTTTCTGCGCTCAAGTGCAAAACACTGGAGTATTTTCCTACCGAAGTCAGGGAAGGGGACAAGAAACAGGGTGTTTTTTCACTTCGAAAGGGATCGGGTTGGAGATGAAGGGTGGCTGGGGAGCGCCCGTGTGTCGCTGAGAGCCGGCTCCTCGCGGCCAAGCGAAGCGTGTGGATTGGCGAGGAGAGGAGAGATGGATGCTCCCTCTCAGCTGTGCTGGGACTCGGGAGAAGTTTGTGTTTGGCTGGTGAGCTGCCACGGGCGTTCGCGCAGCTTTAAATCCCGGCACCGAGTGCCTTCACGCCAGGGGATGTCGAAGTGGCTGAGAATGTCTTTATTCAGCTTCCCTCTCTCCAACAAAATCTCTTGTCTTGCAGGGTGACAAGACCGAGGGCTGGGGGCCTGGGGTAGCCTGGGCTGCTGGGAGGTGTCCCTGCCCGTGGCAGGGGGTTGGAGCTGGATGGGCTTTGAGGTCCCTTCCGACCCAAACCATGCTATGATTCTATGACTTCTTTTTTTTTTTTTTTAAATGCTCAAACCGAACTGCAGTTAACTATTTCTCTGTGTTCAGTCTTTCAGGGAAGAAATTACCTGTGGTGTTTGCATCCATCGTTTTACTGTTTATTTGTATTTTTTCATACTAGATGGGGGAAGTGGTTAATTGCTAGCAGTTAATCATCCACACTGATATAGAAAATACATCAACAAAAGTGGGTATCGATGAAAGCTGGAGTAAAGGTGGTTTAGGTTGAAGCGAAGTGACTGCTGTGTCTCCGGTTGCTCAGTGCTCTGGAAAACAAAAATTTTCTTCTCCTCCATACCTTTTCTTCCCCCTATGCATCTGTTTGCCATATTGTATCCTGTTTGCAAAGATACAAGTATACTTATTTCAATGGACTGTGTAACATTTGTTACTCCTATTGTGGCGGTAACCCCCAATTTTCAAAAGTTGAGTTAGGTCTGGAGTGCAGAGAGAAACCGTTTACCGAATATTTAATTTTGTTAACTAGCAATCATATCCACTCTTAGTAAAAAGTTCATTTGGCTCTTACATGCTGTCCTACCTGGTTCAAATGACAGCACAGAAATTGCTGTCACATGTAGCGTTATGGTAATATTATTACCATAATTTCTTCAAATTAATTTTGAAATAGTGACGTGAGTTTTTGCAAATTTTTGTATATTTCATGATGCTTAATAAGACACTTTGAAGAAACATTCAGTTCATAAACCATCCGAACTGTCATTTATTGTCTCATCTCTCATCTTTGTCTGTTGCCAAGGACATTTGTATTGGAACAGCGTTTTTGTTTCTTCTGTTTTCATGGTCTCCTGCTGTTTGATCACCTACTTGAAGTCATAATCTTCTGTTTGTGACACGATAGTAATTTTCCTACTGGCTAATTGTTACCTTAGCTAGAGATAAACAGCAGGAACAGCTGAACTCTGAAGGAACAAAAGTCAAATTTTAATGTATGCATCCTCCCTAATAAACAACATTTATGCAAGTAGAATTGGTTTGAATAAGATGGGTTGAGTTCAGAAGAGGCGTCAGCAGTTCTTTAATGAGGCAGAGGCAGTGCCAGCATGAGCATGAATAAGTGTATACATGAAAGTAGAGGTGAAGTTACAAAGTTCTCTGTTTGGTTTGTGAATTCAGTGCTGTGGAGGGTGCCAAGCCAACAGTTCTGGATACTGAAACTCAGAAAAGGTGCTAGTGTGTATCTGGATTGCAGCATCCTCTGCCTACAGAACCACCCACCCTGTTCTTGCTGACTTAAAAAAGACAAATGGACAGAGGTGTGCAACAACTGAACTGTAATTGTTTGTTGGAGGCAATTGTTGTAAACTTGTTTACTGACCTCAAAGGAACAAAATCAGTAACCTGGAAGCGCAGAGCCCTGTAAACTAATAAGAAATTGAAGAAGTACCGGGCCATTGCTAGCCAGAAATGGATACATAGAGCAAGGCAAGTTGTCCAGTGACTGCAATAAGCCTGATCATAATGACATTTTCAAGGCAAGTATCTAGATTTTGAAAGCCAGGAGGTTACTGTTGTTGCAGCTTGATGTGGAGGTTCTGAGGGTCAGGTTTGTTTTTTGTGTTTTGCGGTGGGGTTTTTTGTTTGTTTGTTTGTTTGTTTGTTTGTTTTGTATTCTTGCTGATGGAAGAAAAGAGTTACTTCCCAGGAACGTCTTGACCCTCAGTCCGGTCCAGCCTCTGTTCTCTTGGCCCCTGGTTTGATTTGGGAGTCTGGGCTTCCTCCTCTCTCTGACCATCAACAAAGCTTCTTGAAGCCACTCCCTGAGGGTGCATATGGAGGACTGAGTTAGAGCTGCTTCATGGCAGCTTTGCTGTATTCTTGAGAGCTGTGAAACCGATCAGGATCTTGTTAGATAATTGACAATTGCAGAGAGGCAATAAAAGTGGCATCACATCTGTTGGGGAGCTACAGATAAGTGTGAAACTGAGGTTTGAACTTTTTAATAAGTGATAAAGAGTTCTTCCTCTCTGATTATTCATGGCTTACTTTTCTTCCAGAAATAACTCTCGAGTCAGCATGCAATCGCTGTTTTGGTTTGGTTTTAAACCCTGATCAGGCAGACAGTGCATAAAGCTCTTGTTTCAATAGGAATCTTGTAAATGATGTTTGTGCAGATGTGCTGAATGTTGCAAACCTCTGTGCTTAAGGTCAGTTGGTGAAGAAATAAAGATGTCTGGTAATGGGCATTTTAAAACTACTGCTTCCCTCTTACACATTCAGAAGGTTTGTTTTGATCTGTTGTTGTTTTAATATCGTTACTGGTTTAATTGTTTTTAATCTGTTGTTACTTGCATTTGGTAAACAGATCATCTTTGCCTTTTGATATCTTTTTAGATAGACTTATTTGCATGTAGTTTAGAAGAGCTTAATGTTCAAAACTTGCTGAGCTGTGACTGGAGGTGTTTGCATGTATTTTTCTGCTAAAGTCCGGGAAGGGGACAAGGAATAGTGTTCAGGTTGGAGGTGAAATGTGGTGTTTACAGCTAGAGCTACACTTTTGTCTTCAGGCAAAGAGTCTCTTCACCTAGGACTATACAGTGCTTAAGTTTTGACAATAAGCCTTGTAAATCTCTTTTTTTTTTCTTCTTTTTTTTTTTTTAATCATCATGTTCTATTCCTTCACCCAAGCTTGAATCAACCATATTCTAGTCATGTTCTTCCATTGTATGATTCCTCAGAAATCAGTGTGCCTTTGTCTGCTGTGATTTCCAATGCATTTTCCTCTTTCATCTCTCTGTAGAACAGTCTAAAATTAGTATGATCTAAGGTGTTACAAAATCCACCATTACTTTAATAGTTTTTGCAATTGCATCTCTGTGATATAGTTCGCTTATCATCAGATTGCTTTAGCTTTTCTTTCAGACTGAAAAATTGGGACTTGGAAAGCGTGGTGGAATTTTTTGCTGTGTCTCAGAGGTAAGGTGAAGTAGCATTTTTTGCAAGGTGCACTGAAGATATGGTAAAGTTCTGGGTGTATGGGTGAGGCTGTGGGTGTTTGGTCAGAAGTGTATCCAGATGTGATGGGCTTCTCGTATCCTTCAGTGGGAGTTATGTAAAGGTGGAAAGCTTTGTTCACGTTTCACACCAAATACTGGGGCTTTAATCATATTCATGTTTCCTTTTTCTCTAATGAATCGAATACATCTTCATTCCCTGAGCTTCTAGGTAAGAAATTTGTCTAGTAGCTGCAGAATAATGGGTGGAGGCTATTTTATTTTGCAGGAAGATAGATCAGGATCTGGAGCATAGGAACCTTTTAAACTCTGTCTTTAGCAGTTGGAGAAATCTGATTCCTTTGGACATCTGTAATCCACCTTTATGATGATGTCGCATCTCAAAAATGCCAGCTTCAAAAATATGTGCTGCAGTGCACGGAATATGGGATTTACTTTTCAGTTCAAATCAAGTAGAGCAAAGATATTTTTTTTTTTCTTTCAGAGGGAACAGGGTAGGGGAAGAAAAGATGGAAAAACAGGTCTCATTTTCTAATCTGTCACCGTTCTTCTCTTCTGGCAGTCAGTCTGCAGACTTAAACACTGTATTCTTTGTTCCCAGCATATTTAACCTCAGTTATTTTGTATGAAACGCTAAATACTTGGATTGCTTTGCTGGTGGTTTCTTCAAAAGAGTGCACTGCCTTGTACTATAATGAGAGGTATGTGTCATTGTTGAGTGGCACCAGAAATGCAGTTGTCACTAAAGCTTTGTGGCATGCTCCTTCTGTCTCTGCTGTGCCTGGGAGCAGGCTCACCCGTCTTGCTGGGGAGTCCCCCTGCTTCAGCAAGGTCACCTGAAAGGGATTTGGTTGGTAAACTACTCTTGTGTAGTGTACCACTTGCAAAGTTACAGAATACACGCCATTCTAAACAAAGAAGCTGTGTTATTCTTTTGTGGTAATTGTCCAGGGCTTGCAATGGGAAAACATTGCATCTCTAATGGATTGTACATAAATGATGGGTATTGACACCCTAACTATGAACTAACTTCCTATCTCTGTATTTGGCAGGCATAGGGACACAGAGAGCTTTCATTAAGCTCTCTAGATATTCTTGTAGTTTGTAAGTATTTATGGCAAGAGATTCAGTGTCAACAGGCTCAATATTTGCTCCACACGGACAGAGCTTTGTCTGAGCACAGTGGTGGTGTTTGTGAGTAGAAATGCACTTGTTGTCGTTTCTCCTTTTCCTTGTGTTCTCCTGTAGACCATTATGAAAATAGGGTGGGTTTTTTTTGTCTTCTGGTGATTATCTTGCTACAGACCTTTCGATTTCAATGTAATTGGCACAGTCCCCCACTAATTTTGAAATGGGAGTCAAACCTACAAGTCTGTAATGGGACTACTGCAATGCCTTTTCCCATTTGATTTATAATACAACTTTAGGAACACAGCATTCAAATGTAGGTTAAAAGAAGCCATGGTTTAGTTAATAATATGTTGTTTCCTTTGTGAAATGTTATGGACTATTTGGAGAAACAAGCATGTCAGTTTAAAAAGATGGAATGCTTTCTGACCTTTGTTAGTTATACAGGGAGAACAATAAGAAAATGTTTTTAATATAAACAGACATGGGAAATGGCAACATTTGTACAGGGTTTTTTTAGTATCTTATTACAGGATCACAGTACCTAAATAGAATTATTCCCTTGTGATACAATCAATGGGGTAGAAATGGGATTATAGTTTTAATTCTGTTAGAGGGCCATGTGTGAACTCATTTTCCCCTTTTAAACCGCATATGCATCCAGAACTTCTCAATAATAAGCCTTCTTCCCTGTCCATTGCCAAAGAGTTTAGGCTTCTGGAAGCTGGTTGACTTGTTAGGTAACAGAAAGGTCAAGTGTCAGAGCATTTCAATAGTTTCTCCTTTGTTATTCTGTCAAAGCACTGAAGAAAACTCTTGCTCATACTCCTAGTATTAGTGTGTTAATTAAAATGTTAACACTTTGGATCTCCAACAATCTTCTTTTCCCCACATGGACTAATAGAGTAGGAACATTACGAATTATAGGAGAGTGAGAATTTGCGTTGACACTTATTATGTCCATTTGGAAAATGCATTGGTGTTCTAGTAACTGAGAAACTTAACTGAGGCTCAACAGTTATCCTTTTTCCTGTATGTAATGGTAAAATTTAGAAATAAATTAATTCCAAGTTGAGTGGGTTTCTCTTTATGGGTTTGTTTGTTTTCCCTTTTGGATTACCAGAAATCAATCATACTCAATACCAAGAAGACCAGATTATCCACCTTTTTCAGGGGACCCTGCATGCCTGTGTGTTATGGCTTGGTTTTTTTGGTCTTGTTTTGGTTTTTTTCTGTGTCACTACATCTAATCTAAGTCTGTTGAAGACTTGACATTAGTAGCACTGGAATGTGAGTGGGTTTGAGAGGGTTTTTTTTAAAAAAAACCCCAAACGTGTAGGTCCAACTGTGTTTCCAAAAAACATCAAATGTGCAATATTTCTCAAAATTCCTGAAGTTTGTGCACATCTTCCCTTATAGTTTAAAAACAATCCCTTACAGTTCATTTGAACTGGATTTGTAGTTTATTATATTAATCTATAATAAAATTAATAGTCTTAAGAATCTGACTATTTAAAGTGTAAGTTTGATTCGAAAACTTTCTTCCTTTGGCTGATGAAAAGTTGTTATAAACTTGCACTGTATTTCCTCTCAGTTTCCTTATACAATTGTTTTCCAGTCCAGTGTGAATCCTTCATATTTTTGCTAAATTGTTGATACTGTCTTGTCTTAAATTTATTTTGCCTGCATGAGAAACAAAATCTGGGAAATTGTTTTACTAGCTGGAGGTGTGGCCTATTTTATTTTCCTTACTTGTTATTATGGATGAAATGACACAGATGCCATTCACTAAGCTTGGCCTGGAAAATACACCACAAAGAAATCATTGGATAACTGATACCTTCTTTGAAGAATTGCAGAGAAGTGGGAATGAAAATGTCATAAGCCTTCGAGGCAGTATTGCTGATCCCCTCACCCCCTCTGCCCCAAACTGGTCCCACTATTGTGACCCAGCTGAGGGCTGTCACTTCTGTGTCAGTGCTGGCAGCTTTTCCTGTATTGTGGGTAATTCCATCTTCTAGTTGGGGACTTTTGTGCTAAATTCTGTGTTCATGCCTTAGAGCAACTTCCTGATAGTGCTTCAAAAATCTAAACAAACAGAAAACCTCAACCACAAAACAGAATAAATACATTTAAAACTTGTTTTGTTCTTTACTTGATGAGACAAACTGACAGACTTAAATGTTTTAAGGAGTAGGCATGCTAGCTCAGATAAATTGCTGAAAGTCATCTTGAGAGCAGCTCCATGTCTGTGAAATTCTTGTCAATGTGGAAAAAGGCTTTGTTAGTTTAAAGGCAAACCAGTGTGCTGCTGCTCAGTGAGCGGATTTTTTTTGGTTCACATGGAACTACTTGCACTCAGGGTGAGACCCCTTGGCTGGGGTTATTCCCACACAGTGTCTGCCAGTATAACTAAGGTTCTCCAGCTCTGGAGGCAAGTGGTGACTGAGGGCAAAGATGGTTGAAGGCAAACACTCCAGGTCACTCTCAACTGGGTGTGTGCCCCAAACACGCCTCCTGTCCAGGCTGGATCAGCTCATGAACTGTGGTTGCTCCAAACTAGAAACAAACCTTGGAGCATTCCCGTCTCAGCTTGCCAAGGTGTACAAAGTGTATCCTGCAACCTTTAGCTTTCCTAGACTTTGGGAAATGGGCTGCCTCTGTCACAGCATCACAATGTTGTGTCTCAGTGCTCGTAATTCAGTGCAGGGACTTACGCAATGCACACAGTCTTTCAGCAACTCCATGAGGTGTATGGTGGAGGCTTTGGGTTTGTTTACTTACTGTTAGAAGCTCTGAGGGAAATGATGATGCCAGAAGGTGTAAAGGGTAGTGTTTTGTTTCAGTGTGATCAGGTCGTCTTATCTGTCATCATAGTGCTTCAAGTTTGGATTGCAAAATATCATCCCTATTCAGATATGAGGCTCTAATTGGTGCAGTATAGCAAAACAAGATTTCTTTTTCTGCATGAGCAAAGATGCATGCTTGGGAGAACTGTCAGAAACATACCTTGCAGACAGGAGATGCTTTGTGGTGCTCTACTTGTGTACTAACTTTTCCATTAAACAGATTGTGTCAATTTAAGCATGGGTGTTTCCAGTAGAACTAGGGAAGTGTTTCGAACGTGTGTGGAACTGGTTTGACTTCACCTGCAGCACTGTGTGCTATTCTGACAGCTGTTTGAGAAACAGGGAGAGTGTCAAAGGAAGGTTGTGAGGACACCTGAGGAAATGGGAAGTGTAATGTTGAGGTTCTGCAGACATTAATATGGATCATGGTACTGCTTGGTCAGACATACCTTTCAGGCTTCCTGCTTTCCAGTCTGTTGCTTGCCCAGGAAAATATTCTGGGCTGCTGCCAGGTCACCTTTATTTTCTTGCCACTTTGTGGCTCTGTCTTGTAAGCAGCAGGGTAATGGAAGAAGGTGGTAATGTTATGTGGCAATGCAGCTGCAAGCAGATGCCTGACCAGGGAATGTAGTGCTCTGCTCATCCTATGCTGTTGTCGGCAACATGGATTCAGCATATGAAGTTATAAAGATGTCAACTGCCAGTCAAAATGCTGTGTTTTATCCCCACAAGAGGGGAATGGAAGGAATTTCAGAGTAGGAGAGTCAATGTTACTGAAAGGTGAGCCAAGTCACTTTGCCCTTGCTGAGATGGTGGATCAGTGTGAGTGTGTTGCCTAGCACTGAGATGTGCTGTGGTAATTTGGAACTCATCAGTGACTGGCTCGATGGCTCTTTTGCCAACAGGATGATTTGTTGGGCAGTGCCTGCCACTCAGAAAGACATTGCATGTGATATGCTGGAGTGTTTGGTCTACTGCAATTGTATGCTTTTGCTGTATTCTGCCAGGTCTGTTGGCTTGTTATATGTGGGCCTGGTATCTTTCCCTGTACTGCATTTTTCCCTTCTCTCATTTGCCATCTGTCCAGCTCTTTTTTTAGTAGAAGTTGTTCCCTGTTATTTAGCAGACTAAAGGATGAGTTCCTTTGTACCAGCTAGTCTTGCAGAGTGTCTTGGTTTCCAAAGTTGCTGCAGAACTAACAGTAGAAGCTTGGCGCAGAATCCAAGTGTCATTGTTGCTGGTTGATGTCTTTGCTTTTGCACTAAGGTTGCTCCGTATCTCTTTCACTGCCAAGTCTGACTGTTCCTGTGACCTTTTGAGTTACCGTCTGAACAGCCCTTGGATGGCTTAGTTAGCTGAAAAGAGGAGAAAAGGTCCTTTTTGACAAGCTTGGGCTGCTTCATGCTTGTTTACTAAAATCCTGGATGCCTGCTGTGTCCTGCAAGTGTATGTGTGAGAACCAGAAGGTTCAAAGAGAAGAGAGCTCTCCTTTCACACTGAAGGTGAAATGGGGCTACTGGGAAGTCAGTGCATTAGTTTTCTTAAGAGCTTGTGTGGCATTGTGAATTATGTGGAATAAATCAGGAAAGGTGCTGTGATGGAGCACTTGGTGCAAAATCCTGGCCTGCTGCTTGCTGTGCTGAAACACTTATGTACTTCCTGGTGATTTTTTTTGTTTGACTGAAAATAGGAACCATCTTTGTATAAATTTCTTGAGACTGGGGTCCCTGCCTTTTGAGGAAGTTTTAAATTTGCAACTTGCTTCTCTTCTGATTTGATACAAATCTCCCAGGGTTTTATTCCCATTGCTACCCTGATCTTTTCCTTCTTGCTCCTCTAAACTGAGCAGCAAAACTCAAACATTCCCAGATAAGAATTATACAGCATTCCTTATAAGCACAAGTCACACTGAAGAAATATGAAAACCTCAGAGTGAAGGATCCTCACAACTGACTGTACCAGAACCCTTGTGTCCATTCCAAGAGTTTTTCTTGTGCTCTTGTGTTGGTGCTCTGTGGGATATCTTGGGAATGGAGAGGATTGTCTTACATACAAGGAGTTTGGTGTATAGAATGGCTTTGAAGAGGTTGCAATTAATGCTCTCTGCTGGTTATCTATACCCATTTATCTGCTTTTCCTTCTCTTGTGGCCTGAATGTAGGTGCGTGTTGTTCTGTCAAGGCATCTGGCAGTTCCTTCACACTTACTGTGCCTCATCCAAGACATTGTGTATTTGCTTGGCATATCTCATCACTGCATCTCCTGTTTTCCAGTCCATGTTTTTTCCATCCTCGTGTCAGTACACTTGGCAGTATCAGTTCAATTCTAGATGCTCAGTTCTTCAGCAAGACTTTTAAAAATAAGGGAGTTTGCTCGTCCCAGCTCAAGGACATGATCTTGCAATGTGTCATTCCATGGGTTTCTTATCAGTGGCCTCCATGGTTATTTATTGTTACCATGTGAGTGTTTTCCCAGTATTAATGGCTGGACTGCACTGGGATTCTGGGGCAGGTTGCCACAACTTATGGTGGCCACCTGCAGTCTGGCAGGTGCTGTTCCTAAACTGGAGGTTCACAAGCAACTGATCCAACTAATTTGTGCGAGCTGATGCAGCCCTCCCTTTCACTGGTGTGCTAGTACTTATGTTTTATCTAATTTTGTTCTGAACTGGTTCCGAATAATGGCTGGCTAACAAGTACTTTTTGGCAGGTGGTGGGAGGGCACGGTAGCCTTGTGCTGGTTTAGCTCCCTGCATTGTCTTGCTGTGCTATGGGACAAGTTCTACTGCCAATGCAGAAAGAGAGATTGGGAAGCGAAAGTTGAAGGTGGAGCTGGGGAGAAAAGGATGTGGCTGCAGTTGGCATCTTGAGCAGATGTAGCTGGCTGCCAGTGAAAAGGGGGGAGAGCTGCTCCCCCTTCCAGCTCCCTGCTGCTTGCCTTATGTTAGTTTTGGAGTGTGCTGGACCACTTCTTGACTCAATTCAACGTGCGAACCCAGTCAAGCCTTTCACTGACGTCAAGATTGGAATCAGCTTGGGGAGGGGCCCCTAACTAAGTGAGGGAGTAGAACAGCTTTGGTGGGGGTTGGGAATTAGAGAAAAGGGTTTGGGGAAAATGAGATGACGCTAATTCCTTTAACCAGGCTAAATTCCACGTCAGTGAAAGAGGTTGAGTATGTATGTTACACTGTCCTTGTGGCAAATGGAGATGTCACGGATCAGTGAAAGTGGAAAGGGAGCAAGTGGGAACTTGTGGAAAAGGCCTCTGGACTTGTTAAAGAATAGCAGGATGAATTCTGACAGCTTAAAGTAACCACTTAAAGCACCAAAAACATTAGCTGATAAAGTGATCTTTTTATGTTGGTTGCTTACTCGGCATCCTGTGGGTTTGCAGCACTTTTAAGCCAGCATCAGACACTCATGAATCAGATGTACAGAGCAAGACTTGAGTTAACAAGTGTGAGTGAAGCCAGACTTAAGTTACTTGGAGATTAGCAACTTTCAGTATGCTGGAGAGAAAGAGCTGTAGCCGAGAGGAATATTTGGTACAAAACCTGAAGTTTGGTGTTGAGAAGAGGATGTTGATGTAGAATTCTAGATGAAAAGGTAGGGCAAAAAAGGCAATGGCTGGATTTTAGTTTTGAATATGGTAAGCTTAGGGGAGGTATGTCAATATTGGAATTAAGAAGCAGATAGGCTCAGTGACCTGCTATTGGCAGGTGTTTATGATTTTTGTTGTTGTTGTTGCAGTTTGAAAGTGTTAAACTTTAGTTTTTGTAACTTTTGTGTTCTTTAAGGAAATGTTTGTTCTTGCTGGTGATACAAAAAAGCGTATTTTATAATTAAGCATACCTTTAACTCTGTATTGGGTACTTTAATTAGAAGAATAAACTATGTGTAGACCTGTCAGGTGACAGAGGGCATGGTATAGAATCATAAGGTTGGAAGAGAAACTCCGAGATTGAGTCCAACCGTACCTGTCTCCCCACTTAAACCATGTCCCTAAGGAACTCATCCACCTGTCTTTTACTGTTTCAGTTGGTGGTTTCAAAGATGGGTGTTTTCTTTTTTAGTTTAAAAATTGTGTTCTTTTCTTCAATGTGTTATAAATTTGTTGCAGAAAGGGAGATAGGAACATATATACAGAATTCAGCTTGGATTACTTAAATCATAGAGTGACCTGAGTTGGAAGGCGCCCAGAAGGATCATTGTTTCCAACTCCTATCCCTTCATAGGACAATCTCAAAATTCACGTCATGTGTCTGAGGGCATTGTCCAAAGGCTTCTTGAATATTGTCAGGCTTGGCACCGTAACCTCTTCCCTGGGGAGCTGTTCAGTGCTTCACCACCCACTGAGTGAAGAACCTTTTCCTAGTATCTAACCTAAGCCTCCCCTGGCACATCTTCCTGCCCTTCCCTTGGGTCCTGTCATTGGTCACCAGAGATAAGAGATCAGTGTCTGCTCCTCCTGCTCCCCTTGTGAGGAAGCAGTAAACGGCTGTGAGGTCCCCTCTCAGTCTCCTCCAGACTGAACAGACCAAGTGACTTCAGCCTCTCCTCATACAATTTTTCCTCTAGTCCCTTCACCAGCTTTGTGGCCTCCTCTGGCTTGTATCTCTTTGCCGCGTTGTAACTTAAACCGTGAAACAGTTGCCTAGCTTTGAATGGAGTTTTTCTTGGAGTTCTTGCCTTAACGCTATTGGTATAGTTCATAACTGTGTTATTCAAGAAAGCCGTCTTCTCAGTATCCTGTACTGCTTTTATGTGTGGCAGGATCTTGAGTCAAGTAAATGGCAAAGATGATACTAGATACTAACCTAGTATTAGTTAGCTAATGCTGCCAACTTTGGTAGTTGAGTTTTATAGGATATGGAAGCCTTTGTGTTTTCCAGGAAGAGCTGGAGGGGGTGGAGAACAAACCTGTTTTTTATTATTTTGATGATGTCTGCTTCATTCCTGAATTTCGCAACAAATTGGAATGCTTAATACCCTCATCTGCCAGCCCTGCAGAACGTGTTACAAGTCGTGGCTTTGAATCCATCTGCACGAAGCTACAAATCCTAAGTGTAGCTGTGTTTCTTCTGAGCCAGCATTGAAATTACTTGTATCATTCATGAAAAGGATGTTTTCTCCACTTCTTCCTCAGCCAGATCTGAGCTCCTGCAAGGAGTGAATAACCTGTGCAGTGTGGTTGTGTTAGGCTCAGCAGTGCCTTCGGGCCTCGGTGATTACTCTTGACATGCTTGGTGTTCCAATTCAGTGCATGCTGTGTGCATGGGTACTTTTGCTCTGTGTTGCACATGATAATGGAACCCATGCTCATTTGTGTGTGGATTTATCTTTTTTCAAATGCTGGCCATGCTGTCTTATTAGAGAGAGCTCTGCCAGTTGGCTGCACACTTCCTCGTGGTGTGCCAGATCACAGTGAGCTGGCTATTAACAAGATTTTTCAGATTACAATTGTATGCAGGCTTTAAAGTAGAGGGTTTTATTGCGTATCTATTTTTTACCACTTACAGTTTATTGAATGCTTTTTTTCTGGAAAATTCAGTCATCATAAGCAACCTGCACTTCAAGAAAATCTACTATAATTAATTTTTATTAATTAAATCTTTAGGAAATTATACAAGGAAGGGAAGGAGAAAGCAAAGTAAGGTAATACACCTACTTAATATGAGGATTCTGTTTTCTGATTTGAAGAAGTTTACCCCTTTGCCATGGAAACACAATCTCTAAACTGAATATTTTGCTGCACAATAAAAACTTGGAATACAGATTTAGCATTATTAAAAGCAACAATGCTTCCCCCCCCTTCTCATTTTGATAACTTTTGATCTAAAGATTGTTGTAATTAAGTTTATAGTCAATGTGTCTAAAAGTAAGATGAGAATGTAAACGATTTAGTTTCCTTTTCTTTTCTTTCCTTTTTTTTTTTTTTTTTTTTTTAAAAAAAAAGAGGAAGAAAGTAAGTACAAAGCTTCCAGACAGTCATAGAAGAACTTGTTTGTTTGGAGGCAGATTAAGGAATGTCTTAGTTCCTTCAGCTTCTCCCAATATTCATGTGGCTCTGCCTTTGTAAACAGTTTTGTAGTAATGAGAGGGAGTAGTCTGATCTTAGAAACCAGCTTTTGAATTTTCTGAAGTGTGTGTTGGTATTTCTAATTTCAGTGTGAGTTTCCCATACAGGGAACTGTATCTTATCTGGCAGTGTAGCCCTTGACATTATCCAACCATACACATCTTTGGTTCTCTAAATGTAAGTCTTTCGGTGAGGACATATAATCTTGTGGGAAGTTTAAACTGCCCACCTTTGCTGATGAATAATTCTGAAAGATTTTTGTTGAATTTATGTGGCAACAAGTAGAGGAGCACTTAGTCTGTAAATCATACTATGTCTCCAAATGCTGCTGTAGAGATCTGTTGCTATAGTGCTGGAGCAAGCACAGGGAAAGGTAGAAATGTTTTTTGCTAGTGGGTTTAAAAGGTTGTCTGCTTTATACAATTATATTTTTCTTAACCTTGTCTTCAAATAGGAATGAGGAGGGAATTTTCATAACCTTATGTATAGCTTGTGGTTAAGGACAGCTAAACAGCCGTATTACTTTTAAGAAATTATGTTTTCATGGCTACTACTTTTCATTAGTCATTTTGGGTTTGTGCATGAAAAATACACACCCTGCAAACCAACAGGGTAAGCAAATAAAGCGTATAAAATAAATGCTCTGGGTTAGACAACTAAACAGGAGTGGTAGAGCTGAGGTTGAAAGCACTCAGTGTGGTCCATTCCTACAAATCTATTTTTCTCCCTACCTCCTCTTAGAAAAAAACATTTTAAACCAACGTTCATCTTATGCTGTGCAATAAATCTTGTGTTTGTATGTACTATATGTAAAACGTCCAAGATATATAATTTTGCAGAGTATCAGTGCACAGGTGGCTTTGATACTTTGACATGAATTATGCTTTTATAGAAGTGGGGTATATATTATTAAATTCTAGCAGAAAAAAACCCCCAAACTTTTGTCCAGTAGACCAGCACCAAGTGCTTAGAATACTGATCTAACCTTGTTTCTCAGATTCTTATTTAAGCATCTTTTCTACAGAACAGGGTCATTTGGGCACTTCAAACCTCCATTTTCTTTGTTCTCTCCCTTCTATCTTTAATCTTATTTTAATAAGCCCAAAGTAATGAGATGCCCATTGCAAAGCTACCGTCCTGAGTTGTGGCACTGTTGAAAGACTTTGAGTCGGTGCTTTTTAATCAGACTTCAAAATGTCCCCCTTGCTCTTTTTTTTTTTTTTAAATTTTCTGAAATTTCTTAAATTAGTAGTTATGGCCTGGTGCACTGTTATACTTAATATAAGTGGTGTTAATGCATATGTCTGTGTGTGTGTCCCCCCCCCCTTATTTCTCCCATTTAAAGCTGCTCCACTGTTGCTGTATGCGAACCGACGTGATCTGCGACTGGTGGATGCTGCAAACGGGAAGGAAAATGCCACGGTGATTGTGGGTGGCTTAGAGGACGCAGCAGCAGTGGACTTTGTATTTGTAAAGGGATTGATATACTGGAGTGACGTAAGTGAAGAAGCCATTAAACGAACAGAATTCAATAAATCTGGGAGTGTACAAAATGTGGTCATTTCTGGACTTCTGTCACCTGATGGGCTGGCCTGTGACTGGCTGGGAGAGAAATTGTACTGGACAGATTCTGAAACAAATCGGATTGAAGTTTCCAATTTAGATGGATCGCTGAGAAAAGTTTTGTTTTGGCAAGAATTGGATCAACCGAGAGCAATTGCCTTAGATCCTGCAAGAGGGTAAGTCTTTGTTAAAACAAAATAATTACAAATATTAAAATTTCTGGTGCTGTTTGAGTGATTTAAAATCAGAGTTGGTACTGTTATTGAGATTATCATAAGCTATGTTGCATTATTTGCTTCTCTTTCAATTAGTGTGTTTTGAAAACAACTTGCACTTCTGAAATTGCATTTGTATTGGTTTGTGAACAACAAGGAAACATCAGACACTTAAAAAAAGTGCTAGAAACTTATTTTGGCAGTAATGCAGAAGCTGAACAGAAATGGAGAAGTTCTGCTGTAAAATCTTGGTATAATCTGCTTGAAAAGCCCTCTGTCAAGTAGCAGAATGTTGGAGCTTTGTTCATTGTTGCTATATATGCTTTATTGAAACAGCAGAAAAAATGAGAAAAATTTGATCCACTGTATTAATAACAGTGAGACATCTTTTAACACTTAACCAGAAATTTGCAGAAGGTTCCTCTTCCCACCCTTCAGCAATCTTTTGTATTTTAAGAAGTCCTGTGTTCTGCCTTAGTGCGTTCTAGAGCAGGTTTGGTTCTTCCCAGGTCTCATTTCAGTCCCTGGACATGACTTACAGTATAATCTTTTTGTTCTCTTCTGGGGACAAAGCTGCTGTTGCCAGAAATGATACATTCAGTGGTGGTTTTGGTGATGCTATGTAAATAGACAACTTGATATTACCTCATAGGTAGTCATCTATGATCAAGTGACTGGTGTCCTGAAGTGAAAGACTAGTGGAATATCCCTTGAAGCTGTATAATTTTCTGATAGTTTTTTTATCTGTAGTGTAAATCTTATTTATACATTTTATTTTTTTTTCCTGAACAAGCAAGAAAATTTATCTATCGTACTGACATTTCATATTTTTTCAATCGACTTCTTTTTGGAAGAAATCAATGCATCGTTTCTTTGGCGAGATGGGCACTGTTTCAGCTGCTTGCAACTTCTTTACATTATATTTTGTTGAACTTGTATGTTTGAGTCTTTTCCTTCAAAAGAAGAAAGTTTCTTTGTAAAATGGCTACTTTGGTGAACATCATAGAAATACTGTATCTTGGATATTTTCTTCCACAATTTCAATAGGCCTTTGACAATATATAAACAGAAAAGATATTTCTTTTGCATCACTTACATTTTCAGCTTTGGAAATAACAAAAGCATGGATTTCTGCTTTTCCTGTCTCTTTACAACTTATAAATTGGAGCCAATGCTAGCATTAGTTTTATTAGATTCTAAAACCGTTTAAGAATGCAAGAAAAGATGTAATTTTCATGGCACTTCCACCCAGCATCGCAAAACTGAAAGAGAAGAAGGAGGAAAAAACAGTCAGTGGTTTTGATTTGACTTGTAGCCAGAGAGAGATTCTTGTTAGTTAAGAATAAGGCACTGTTGCCAAGCCAGTTGGTCTTTTTTAGAAGATTCTTTGTATTTCCTGAATATGTACAGTAATACGCTCAGTGATCCAAATGAGACGAATGTGTACTCTTGCACCCTTTCATAATACTTTACATGAAGATGAAACTACAAGAAAAATTAAATAGATCAAAGGTAAAGTGAACTCATAACGTTTTTCATCCTGATGGTCTTTTAAAGCAAAATCAAAATCCAAATCAAAAAAACCCCTCCAACAACTGTAGTTGGACAACGTGGCTTTTTTTTTTTTTCTTCTAAATCTTTGTAGACGTCTCCAGGTCGTTATATGAAGGATATGTTTTAGGAAGGTAATACAGCAGTAGAACTAGTTTCTATCTTATCATATTGCAGTTGCAAAAATTGCAATTCTCTTATGTAGTTTTATGACAGAAATAGTCTTGACTTTTAATAAATCGAGTTGCGTTTCGAAACTTCCTCCGAAGCTTAGGTGGAAGGGTGACATCGGTACAGGGATATTTAAAAAAAAATAAATCTCCAAACTATTCTTGTATGCATACTTTTTTAATTAGTATATACTCTTTTTAGCCCTGTAAAATGTCTTTTGGTTTCATGCTGTTGCCTGGCAGACAGTGGGAGGAATAAGCCGTAAAAGGATCTAAGAACAGTTAATAAAATCTGAAATTTGGAAAAGTAAAACCCCTCTAATTTTCATGCAGTCTAATCCATCTCCTATTACACTCAGTTGATGGTTATTCCGGATACAGTGTCACAAACTTCTGCAGTTCACAAAAAGAAAAGGTTTAGCAGCCAAATTTACACTAAGATCATTGTTACCTGCAAGTTAATTTCTTCATTGGAGTTTGTCAAATGTATTCAATCTAAGTAGGATACTTTAAGTGTTTCGTGATGAAGTTAATTTAAGTACCAAACTACTCATCTGTTCTGTGCTTGTGTGTACGCATTTATTTATTATATGTGTCTGTCTTACTGAAAACAGAGAATGCCTTCTTTGGAATGAAATGTTAAGAATAGTATAAGATAACACAAATATGTACTTAGGAATAATGCATTTTCTTGGCAGTGTCCCATATAGAAGAATATAAACACTTCACCTACGCTCTGGTGTCTTTAGCAACCTGTCTGTTGCAGGGTACTTGTCAGTTCTTCTCTGAAGGTGAAGAACTTGGGGAACAGCTTGGTGCTGTTGTGGTAGTTCAGAGGAACGTGACTGGGCTCTTTGATATGTTACAGCAATAGTAGTGCTGATTACAGAATAAAGTGATTTGGGTAGCCCTTGCTACCACACCCGAAACTGTGTTAACAGTGTGTGAGGTTGTATGCATAACTGAAATACTGGACTTGGTTTCCATGTCTGTTGTCAGTAATGGGAAATGCAATACACTTACTAACGGAAAATATTTCTTAGTGTGTAACTGAGACGCAGCAGCTATGTCTAATTTTTACTCTGCTATTTTTGTCTAGGAAGCCATCAGAATCTAAAATGCTTAAACTCCTCTCACTGGCCATCTCCTACATGCATTTTGAGGTTTGAACTTTTCATTTCTCACACTCAAACTATAACTTAATTTACTTTTTTCTATTTTACTCGCCTTGATGCTCAATAAAACACTGTGTGTACCAGGAGAGAGAAGAAGCGACTCTCAGATGAAGAGGAAGGAATGGGGTGCTAGTTTAGTGTTCTTTTGAAGTGAGCTGGGGCAGTTTCAGGAAGGCTTCTCGGTCCTGGTCATCCTTTCTGAAACTGTTTATTCTTGACCTGTGTTAAACGTGAGGCGCTTTTGATAAAATCAGCAGCTGGGAGTGACACATGCTCTGACACTTTAATGTTGACTTTTTGCCAGGGGAAGACCGGGTGTTAGGCCACCAAGTGCAGAAGAGCAGCAGATTTAGGAACTGCTCACATGAAAGTTGAGCAAGTGGAAAAGAGGTTTGGGTTTTGGGTTTGGTTTTTTTTTTTTTTTGCTTCATAACTTAAGGTTAAAAAAGATAGCCTTACTATTCAGATTCTTGAGCAAGTACTGCTTGAAAATGTATATTTGTACTGCTGTTTTCTTGTTATTTTGTTAATTTGTACAACCCTCTTTTCCTCAGGTTAAAGACTTCATTATCATCTTTACTGTTCTCCAGAAATTACCCTTTAGACAGCTTGATCAGCTTTCTTCACAAGAAACACTATCAGAATGAATTGGCTTTTCTCACTTCTAGAAGCTTTGTTCACCACAAAGGGCACTTTAAGTGCCTCCTAGAAGTGCTGAGTAATTACTTTTCAGTACTTGTTTTAAGTTACCTTAATTGTTAAACTCTTGTAAAGCTTTGGGTTGTAAACATTTTCAGTTAATGAATGGAATTGAAGTACAGAGAACTGCAACACTTTGACAGCTGAAGTTGATTTCTGGATGAAGTACTTTATGTGTTGGGAGAGATCTCAGATTTAAGCATTCCCCCTCCCCAGTACTTTTCTCTTACTTTTTCCATGCAAAATCTTTGCAGGGATTATTTATACTTTCTTTCTCTGTGGTCCTACTTCTTTTGTTTCTTTGAAAGTTGGAAACTTCCATCTGAGCATGTCAAGCACAAAAGCATTTGTACTACATGCCTTACATCTGCATGTTATAACAAAAGCTTCATGGGAACTGGTAGTAATTGTTGCTGAGCAGTAGATATTATACAGTATAAGGAAAGGAAAATGGATACTTGTAATAACAGTTACAGTACTTTGATTTGGGGAAAAAAATTTAAAAAGAAAAAAATTCCAAGTTTCTTTGTAAATTCACCCATCCAGTGAAGGGTTTCTTGTTTGTGTGCAAGTTAATATTATATAAAATGTCATCTTAGATGTAAATTCCCAGAATAATGGAAATGACTGAAAGCTTTGTTTCATAGCTTCTCTTGCTTAATGCCACCTCTCCCTTGAGCAGATTGCTTCTGGCTGAAAATCTTTCTGCTGCTCCTCTGCTGATACTAATGTATTTAACAGGCAGCAGATTAGTGAACTCAGCTAATTGTTTGCTGTATAACCTGCTCTGTGCTGTAAAGAGTTAATTTTGAGGTTTTATAGGTGACTTAAATGCAAGTGTAAAGCAGATATGAAATCTGCAGACTGCTGTGGTGTTGGCACGTAGATTTATAAGGTATATTTAATCTTTCTTCACCTAAGGAGGCTCTGTTGATCAACAGATATTGTTGGTTGCAAATACATCACTAAATTCTGGCCACAGCTAGGATATAAAAAAAAAGGAATTTTTTTGTGACCTAAAGCTAATGAAACTAACGCAAAAGGTTCCAATAGTATTGCACAGGTTGTCCTGATGACACTACATCCGGAGCAGCCTGCTTTGGCTCTTGAGCTGCAGGTAATTTTTGAAAGATCTAAAATGCAGTGCTGGTGTTGCTGGTAGGTGGATGATCGTTGCACAGGGACTGTTGTGTGACCTGAATCTCTAGGCATGGGAGACTACAAACCGGAGAAGATTTCTTATGCTAGGATGATATTGCGTGATTCAAAACCCAACAGTACGCAAAGCAAGCACTTCATCCTGTGAGAGACTAGCGTGGCATCTGAAATGTCCTCAACATCATCTGCACCAGAACTGCTGTAGCTCTCTGCTTCTCCAGTATAAGGTGTTTGGGGTTTCACTCTTGATTCTATGAAGATCTTTGTGGCTTCTGGGAACAAGATCAGACGCTTACTGTAATAGCATTGACCGTATACTGTAGTTCTTAGGGGTTTGTTTTGTTTTAATCCTATTGCCAGTCTGTTCCTTTTGAAAGGTTCTTCAACAAAACTTTGCAAGCTTTGTTTGAGATGTGTCATGTATGGGTTGTGTGATGTTGGTCCCAGTCCAATGCTAGGATATATACTTCCATATGGCTGGATGCTAAAATTGTAAATGTGTCATTTTCTTGCACGGCTCAATCTCTTTCTCCTCCCCTCTTTTGGCCCCATCTGAAGGAAGAGTTAAAGGAAGGTAACCAGAAAGTAACCAGAAAACCACATATTTAAAACAGCAAAGACTTGGAGAGGTGACCTCTTGTAAATCTTGCTATGCTGGTTTTAGACTTTACTGCCACTGGCTGCCTGTCCTCGCCCTAGTGTCAGGAACCTGGAGGAACATATTCACTAATATATTTTCTTTAATATTTCAGTCGTTTTTCCTAGTTTTCCCTTTGTGGAAGGAGAGGGGAGAGATTTGGCTTATTAGAAATCAAATGAGTGCACTGAATTGATTTGTGCAGGACAAAAATTGTTCTTATAGACTTAGGTATCTTAATGTTGTAGAGGCTTTTAGCTGCAGGCAAGTTTGAACGTAGCCTTTCATCTCTGCCTCCTTCGTTCAATGCTTGGACTAGAAAACAAAACTGTGGAATGGATCATATGAGGGCTGTGCTTTCCCTTCTGCCAGCTTTCTGTGAATAGGCTAGTAGCATCTTCAAACACTGGAGTTTGTCAAAACACTGAGTTCATTGGCTGATTTTCATTTTGTGTCTTCAGACTTGCTCTGCCGAGGCACATGAATGTGATGTGTTCCATGATAGTCTGTTGACAATTTTAAGGTAACTTTCAAGAGGAGGATTTGGTCTGTCCCTCACCACGTACGACAGTGCTGCAGTCATAAGGGTGATGAGAACTGCTAAACTTTTATGCAATTGCTGTGAAGTATCAACATATACTTCAGATATTTGCATGCAATGCTTGTTTAATAAGTCAGAGCTCTAAGTGTTTAAACCAAGGTAGTAATTTCTGGTCTATGTGAATAACATCTGGTGATGAGTCTTCGGGCATGCTTCTGTTTATCTGCATGTTCAGTCTCTGCAATTATTATTTAGCATCTAAATCTAGACTATGAAGACTTGTATTTAAAGAAATAAACTGTGAACAAACAAGTTTTCACTAACATTTTGAGTGAAGCTTTAGGCTGAGTGAACACAAGGAAAATGATTTTTAAAATTATTTTAGGCTTCTAGTAAGCATTAGTAGCTAGATTTTAATTAAAAATATTTGTTCAGACACTTTTAAAAGTTAAAATAATCCTAAGTCAATTTCTCATAACTATTAAGAGGAACTCAAAGGGGCTGTGTTAGTTTACAGCAGAGTTATAATCTGATATACTGTTTGTTCTGTGTTCTTGCTTGGGAAGTTCAAAGTGGCATTGCTGTCAAGGAAGCAGAGTGGCTTTGAGGGAGCATCTGTGCTATTTCTGGGGAAGGAGTCAGAGTGAAAAAACAATACAATAATCCTCCTCTCCCTTCAGATATAACTTGCATAACTTGGTGTTTGTCAGGAAATCATTACTTCAGAATCCATGACATCTCTCTCCTACAAGTCTTACTAGCTTTCAATTGCTCACAAAACCCATTGCAGCTGACTTAGCTTAACAATTGCAAATTTCTGCAAGAAATTATTTTTATATTTCATTTTAGGGAAAAGTCTTGTTTATAATCTCTTTACTATTCCAAGGCAGGATATTTTACAGGAGATTTTTTTCAGAAATAATGATGGGCTTTACAGACTATATGTGTTAGAGCAGATCTACACCACAAGAAATTTAATAGCAAAATTAGGTTTGTTGGTTGCAGGATGGGTTCCCGTCCCCACCTCCGTGGCGTGGGGAGTGACTGAAATGTGTCCATTTTAGAGTATAAAGTTTGGTCCAAACTTTAGACTGAAGGTTTTGATCTATGTGGTAGGAAATGGAGTAGAAAGTTGCCTTTGTACCTGTGGAGGAAGTTGATTGTTGGATTTTTGTTGCTGACACAAAAAGATTGATTTATAGCTCATATCTTGAACCAGGCTGGTAAAGCCACTTGTTAGCATGCTTTGAAATAGACTAATAATATTCTTTAAATAAATCATGGATTATATTTGTTTGAAAAATGAAAATTGTAGCACGTAGCCATATGAAAGTACAGCATGATTGGCAAAGAATAAAGTCTAGAGAAGAATTATCTTTGGCTGCGTTTCTGGAAAAGTAAGATTGGTCCTGTGGAGAATAAGTGTATTTCAGTACAGTCTTCTCTGTGGAGTGGTCAGATAAAATTTCGTGGGTTAAATACATTGTACTGAGGACATCAAGCAAATGCAGCTTTTACACTGCAGCTAGCTAGAAAGAAGGACATACCAAGAATGTAAATTGTGAGGTGGCCTAATGCAATACCTAAATAAGTGTTTCTAGAACTTTTAGGGTTAACTGTGTAGCAGGAGAAGGTGGCTGAGGTTACAGTCAGTGCCAGGGTTGTTAGTTGAACCTGTATCTGAAGTGGTACAGTTCTACCATTTTAGAACCTGTGATAAAAGCCCTGAAGATGAGCTGAGCAAAGCAAAAGTTAATTCTTTGGATTTCTGCTTGATGCTTGGATAAAGAATTACTACTTTTAGCCCTTAGCTGTATTACTGTGGCCTGTGTAGCAAACTTCTGTTCTGCCTGTCTGCTGCTTTGCTAGGATACCCCTTCCTAGGCTGTTTTTAAAACATCTGGCTCTGTTGTGGGTGTTTCATCACTAAAAAAAATGCTATAGGAACACCTGAGCCTTGTCTGTTGCAGCAGAATCGCTTCAAATGAGCCAGTGATGCTGTTCCACAGTAATGCTCTGAATTTCAAACTGTATGCTTTAAAAATGTATATGTGTGGGTGAGAATGTGTATGTAATATGTATTTGTGGTGTCCCTGTCTCGTTAATTTTATCTTATGCTCAGAACATTCTAGTTTTGTTGTACCTCAAAACCTAAAACCCAAACAAACACCCAAAAATCTCCTCTTCCTCCTACTCCACCCCCGCCCCCCCCCCCCCCCCCCCAATAAAAAGCCCCAGCCCCCCATAAATGTGTAAACTTTTTTTTTCCTTGGACTGCTGAGTTGAAATATAAAGCGTAGTAACACATTTTATGGTCTGTAATGCTTTAATTAAAATCCTTCTAATGCCACTCTCTTGGAAAAAAATGGAGAAGGAAAAAAAAAAAAGAAAAAAAGTCAGTATCCATTCTGGATCTCTCTACCCTTCGCCTCCTTTCTTTCCTGAGGGTTGTTTAACACATACTTTACATTTTTATTTCTCATGGGAACCTTGTCGTTTCTCAGTTTTACATCTTAATTCCATGTTTCAGCATTAAGTATTACTTGTATTAAGTTTTCTCTGTCACTTCAACCAAGAAGTGGTAAAGATAGGAGATTATGCAACTGAGAGAACAGTTAAGTCGTAGGAGCTTTTTTCTAAATAAATCTATGTGAGTGTGAAATTTTATTTTTCTTAATGAAAGCATAAATATTATCTCTGCTCTAGCAGGTTGTTAAAAATTATCCTAAAATTAAAGCTATTTTGCAAGTTAAGCTTGCATGCTTCCTTTGCTCTGTATTGTAGTGATGCATAAAAATATCTTCAGTTCTCGAGTAGAGGGTTCTTCTACTAAAAATGAAATTGTTATAGAATGAAACTGTATCTTACAGCATTGTCTAACTTTTAGATTCAACTCTGGCAAACTTCTCAGTAAGTTAAAATAAAAAATAGTATTTTGATATTCTTTTTGTATTTTCAGCCTGCATTTTTCTTGCGTACATTAAAAAAATCTTTCTGTGAAGCACATGTTTTCATCTAGATATAAGTCTGGTTAGTCTAAGGTAAAAATTAGGAGGGAAAAAGAATTATTTGAGGGAAAAGTGGTTTATAAAGTAGTGGGCTCTGGTAGATCTCAAACTGTAAAAGAATATCCTGGAAGAATGCTTTCAGTTGTGTAGAACAACACTTGTCTATTTCTTACTGTAAACACTTGAAATATGATGGAGCTCGAGGAGCTGGTAGCAATCCAGAGTTTCCTGGTTTTATTGTGCTTGTGTATATTGGTAAACTGGTGCTTCACTTGATTGTGAGATTTCATGGAAACATTCTGTTAACTGTATAAAGCACACGTGTGTTGATTTTTACCGTGCTTTCCTGATTAAATTTTTTTTTTTTTTTGGTTGTGCTAGCCTGACATGCTATTTTAAATAGCATATAATAATGTGCTTATTGTGGCCAGAAGTGATGGCTGGAGGTTCTGACTCAAAATTTCTGTTGGCCCCTAAACATGCATAAAATGAGTCGTTTGACTGAAGGGAAGGATTGCTGGGTGTGCTGTTCAAGCCAGTACTCATCGTTGAGCTGGCAGACGCGGAACAGCTTGGCCAAGTAGTCAATAGTGAAATCAGATTTGTTTTAGTAAAAGTCTGATCACTGCTCGTAACCACTAAAAGCTTTAGCATTAAATAAATTATATAGTCCTAATCAACATTTTATAGCTACAAACCAAATTTGGATTTGAAGAGATGGATACTATGAAAGCATGAAAGTACAATGTGTTCTTGAGGTTTGACAGAAATTTGTTACGTAACTAGAGAAGAATTGTCTCATTACATAAAAATGTTCTTTCAGTTCAAGGCAGTAATGAAACTCAAAGCTGTGAGTACCTAACCAGAACTTACATTAGCCTCATTAAAATCAGTGAAATCTCATCAGTTTATCTAACCAGAGCAATATGCCCACTCTTTAGGAAGTAGGGAAGGACAATCTTGTTGGTAAATGTGAAACATAAAGAGGGGCTTCTTGTTCCCATTCCCAAATTCCCCTGTGTGGAGCAGATTCCCTGTAAACTGTGTCCCATGGCCCTGGTGTCGCATGTTCTGTTTTCTCAGTATTCCTCTTCATATAAAATGGATGTTATCAGCTGGTCTCACACAAATAATTAGCTAAAAAAGGAAAATTCAGGTCAGAATATAGAGGATTTCAATGCTTTAGCTTTTAGATGTCCAGCAGGACATATCTGAAGTGGAGCCAAGCAATGACTGGGAGAAAGGCTCAGTGATTTTTTTTTGAGTTTTGATAGGCTTCACGGTCATCTGGGAGCTGTACAGAGACAGAAGTCTTTCCATTTTCTGCAGTGAGAATAGGATTACAGATGCCAAAAGGCCACCCGTGCAACGGGGTGGGAAGAGTTTTGAGCTCTGGTTTCTATTTAAGCTCTTTGTCTCTGTCACTGTTCTCCTTTTGAAGCCTGGTCCTCTGCAAACAACTGCTAGTAATCTGAAGTTGAAATGGTATGAGCGGGATTTCTCATGTGTGGCTGTGAAAGTGTTGTCTTCTGTGATTCTCCAAAATGCCCAACATGAGACAGACTGTGAGTTTGTGTAGTTTGGAACTCTGCCCCCTGCCCACCTGCATGGTTTTTAAAATCTTCCATGTAGTCTTGTCTATTCCCTTCATCCTCCTTATAAATGACATATTAAAAGCTCCATTAGAGAATTTGACATGTGGCACACTAGAAATACAGAACCTCAGCCAAAACTTTGAATCAAGTTGTGTGACTTCATGAAGATGGACTGTGTTCTGTTCTATGTGTGTGTGCATATTTTAGCTGTAGAGTTCCAGTGTAAATATGAACAGCACATCTGCCAAACAATCTACAGGTAAGAAGTGCCTGAAACCTGTTACAGAAATTGACCTGTTAAAAACTGAATGGAGTTCCAGAAAAACTCTGTTGGGGTGCAGGCCTTGCAGAGGCTAAAACCTTCAGACTTTTATCTGGTGACTCTCATAAGCGTGTGTTACTTGTGAGTGCTCTGTTCATCTTGACAGGACTGCTCATTCAGAATTAAAAATATTCTTAAATGTTTTGCAGGACCCAGACCGAATACTCATTTAGCAGTTTGTGGTCCTGAAGCGAAGAGATTGAAGTAGCTGTCAGTATTTTTGAAAGGGTGAAAAGGTGGAGGAGAGAGAAACTTCTTAAGAGATTCCAAAAGTAACTATGAAATAAGAAGTAAAATTTGTCCTATTGGGGAAAGCTGCCTGACCTCTCTTTTATAGACTATCAGAAGTCCTATATTTAAAACTAGACAACAGGAAAGAAAGCAGCCCTGAAAAGTTAAAAAGGCTTAAAGAGACACTCCTGAAATCAAGTAAAAGGTCATCTATGGTAGTTATTTGATAGTTAAACCTTGACTTGAGTGCTGCCCGTCATATTACAAATTATGAAGCCTTAATCGTAGGCTCCTGCTCATGAATGATTTGGTGTAAGACTCTGCTGTTGTTGATTTCCAAGACTGACTGAATTTGAGGATTGTCGTTCCTGCATTCACAATTTCCTGCTCCAGTAATAAAAAAAAATTCTTTTCTGCCAATGTAAGAATCTGCAGAGCCAGTTAGCTGTAAAATATATTTATGAAGTGAATATATGAAAAATTTGTTGTGTACTAATGGAAAAAGTCAGTAGCATTCTGAATATAGCTGTACTTGGTGAAATGTCTGCACTAGAAAAGACAGAAGCAAATACTTACATTTTGAAGAGGCAGAAGATACGACTTTTTTAAAAAACATGTTTGTTAAGATTACCTAATTGTGCCTTTCTTCTTATCTCCTTTTCTCTCCTTCTCTTTCTCCCCTTCTCGGCAATATTTGCCTCCACCACATACGCCATCCACTTTTCCGTCTTTCGATTTTCAAATACACTCTACAGTTAACTTTTTGAGGGAACATATATGATGTAAACATTAGGGATATCCTCAGAGGCTTTCAAGATTTTTCTTTTTCTTCCTGAAGTTCTGTTTTCCAGAGTATCTTAAAGATGGTTCGTGGCATCTGTCTTGCGAACTGCCAGGTTTTTGAGGCTGGCTTGTGGCAGTAGATGGTGAAGCTTGGACAGATAAAACTGCAGCATTAGTAGTTATTTTGCTGTCAGTGTTGAGTATGCTGCTTAGGTAGAGAGCAGTGGTTTTACACAAAGTTTGTGGCATTCCAGTGTCCAGACTTAAATGATTGTTTTCTTAGTGCAGTCCCTATATAAAACTCCTTTTCAGGAACTGCTGAAAATTAACATTAAATATTTTGCCACCCCAAGGGAAAGGATATGAGTAAGCTTAATCTATGTATTTTGTCTGTTAAATAAGGAAAGTCCAAAATCACTCCTAAAACAGTATAAGGGATGACTGTTCTGCCCTATGTAAGGATATGCCAAATCTGTTTAATAAAATGGAGTTTTGCTGAGAATTTGAAAAATGCACATGCAAGGTCACGAGAACAAGTGTCAGGTGGATTCTGTGCTTGATAATTTTTGTTATTTTTAGTGAAAAGAGTGACTACCTTTCTCTTGCACGTGCATCATCTTGGCAAATAACATTGTTCTGGTGCACCATTTTCATCATTCTCTGTTGCTTCCAGATAAGTTTCCTTTAGCGTGACCATGGTCAAGAAGTTCACATGAACGTAAGATGTTACTTGTCAAACACGTGTTCAGCGAGTGCTTGACTAATATTTTTCTGAAGGAGAAGTTCTGCCTTGTTTTTTAGAAACAATAAGAAAAATCTATGGGAACAGTTAGCCTTTTTATAATTGACTTTGAAGATGTTACATGACTTGTTTCTTCATTTCAGCCTATCCCTCTGGAATTATGATGTCACTAAGTTCTGGCATTGGTTCTCTCATTACTGTTGAGCTGTGTATTAATCTTCATAGAGGTAGTTTGGTGTTTTCTTCGCATGGCTAACTGTACAGTTGTCAGTCTTTCAAAAAAATTCATTTTAATGCTCTAAACTCAAACCAATACTAAAAATTGATGTATCCAGGGAGTCAACAAAAAGGTTGTAGGCAAACGATGTGCAGTACAAACCTTTTGACCTTAAATCATTTTATTTCACCTAGAGTTACCCTGGTTTGCGTAACTGAAGGCAACACTGTTTTAAGATAGTTATGTTTCTGTGCATGACAAGAAATAATGTAAGTTAATAAAGTGGTAATTTGTGGCCTGGTGCAATCTCCACACAGACATTTGTAGGCTGAGTTATGCAATTCACATGCCCCTGTTATATAGTTAATTTGATTACAACACTTATTCAGTGTTTCAGCAATAGGAATTGTTGACAAGAGTGGCCATGCCCAATTTTATTTCAGAGCTTAAGTGTCTTATTTATCCAAGACCTTTCTTCGTGGATTGAATTGTTACTGTCTTTAGAAAACTTGAATTCCCTGTGGTCAGTAAGTGAATTCAGAGACAGTAGTGAGCTTGCCCAGCATTCCCATTTGGGGCTTAGAGTTGCCCTTCAGCAAGCATAACTGCAGTTTAATAGCAGAAGGGTTCTGTGGGCTCTTTCAGAATTCAGTTTTGTTTTAGTCTTTTCCTCCTTTTAACAGGTTTGAATTTTGGGTTTGTCTGTAGCAGTGTGTGAACTGTTGAAGTGGGATGATGCGACAGTGGAGTGGAAAGAGAGGAGATTCCAACCTAAATAAAAATGACTGGTAGTAAGGACACTGTGGTTTGCGTTAGTGTCTTCCACAAAAACATGTCAACACCAGGCTCTGTTCTCCTTTCTACCACTTCTTTGCAACCAAAATATTTTACCTCTGTTCATCTTAAAAGAAGCAGAGTTGGTTTCGCCTGTTATAAAAGGAAGCAAACTTTTTTGTTTTGCCAATCACTTTTTTAAGAGTTCCTCTGCTTTTTCAGCCGTTAATCTGTGTTGTAGTATTGTGTCTGTGTCACTGTTGATGTGTTTCAAAGTGCATTGGATGAATTTGCTTACAGAAGCAGTTCTTTTATTTTCCTTTGTGTGTCTTCAGACACACAAGAGTGGGCAGAACATGTTGGCAAAAGTAAGCTGAATGATCCCACAGACAAACTCTTGTTGCTGCCAGAAGAAAAATCTTTCAGTTGAATTGGCATTTAAATGGTAACAGCATGAGTATTCAGCTACAAAATTGTCTTTCCCAGTCTGTGACAGTTTCCGAGGTGTCTGTGAGTGGGGTAAATATACTGTACTGGGGTATTTGTTCATAGATACAGAGTTGGGTAGGTGCGGGTTTGTTTTTTTTTTTTTTCATAATTAGCTTCTTTTCATATAGAAACACTTAAGTGGAATAGTGTGTGATTTGTGGAATGATTGTGTGAGCGGTGTACACCAACACATGGATATGGTAGCTGCTAGGTTGGAATTGCAGTCCACTTGGAGGCATCTGTTGTCTTGTGCAGTTGGTTGGTCAGTCAGTGCTCGCTGCACAGAACTGCTTGACTGACTCTTTCTGGCTGTCTAGGACTGATGAACAGCTTGAGATGTGAGGTGGCCAGATCTGGCCTGTGTAGGCTATAGGAAGCCTGTACAAAATGCTGATGTCCACAGGCTGAGGTCGTAGTCAGAGCAGTTTAAAGATAAGGACTTTACGAAATGCGAAGTGTCTCCCCTTTTATCTGGGTCCTGTGTGTGCCTATTCTGGGAGATGACAAAAATGGCTGGTACTTTGGTCATGTCACCTCACAGTGCTAAGAAAACTCTCCAGGCACTGCAGCTGAGCAGCAGTCGCATCGGGTCTGTGGTGGTACGGCAGTTGTACGGTGTGGCCGCATTGTGTTACACAGCTGTAGTGAGAGCCGTGTGGTAAGAAGGTATTTACTCTTCAGAAGGCTGTTGATGGTATAGAACATAAAGGTAATGGTTGTGAAATATGTGTTGCCTTGTTTATAAGGAAAATATTTCCCCTCTGTCTTTAAGTGTATAGATGATAGCTTAAAAGTCACAATATTGCACAAAGCATAAAGTAGGCAATCATATAGGGGAGTGTTTAATTGATGGTTTGACATCTGTGAGGGCACGAGCTGTGAGTTTTCAGTATTGTAAAGGTCTAAACGTAGCCTGGGGAATGGTGCTGGCATGGAGTCGGGAAGCCTAGCAACTGGATGTTTTAGTTGAGGGACAGGCGCTATGTAATTTAAAGTTAAAAGCTGTTGAACCACCTCCATAGATAAACAGGTGATCTCTCGAAGGGAAGGTTTCTGTGTGTAACCCTTGGTATAGCAAAAGTTTAACTTTTTTTACTTTTAACACTAAAGCCAGTGTGTAGAAAATAATGACAGTTTCTCGGTATGGTTGGGTTGCATCACTCAGGCTTGCAGAGCTTCCTCCAGGTAAGGAATGTTTATGTACAGATTTAGTTGATGTCTTTATGCCACAAAATGGCAATAGTTACAAGCATGTAACTTTACAAAAACATCACACATTCAGTGGTATGTCTAAAAGGACAAGAGTTTTGGTAGCGGCTATACTATAGTTGGATTTGTGTGTCACTGAACAAATACACTGCTCACTGAAACTTTTTCAATGGATGGATGACTCAGGATTTCATTTCCGATTCCTCCTTGTGTGATATGTTGTGGTTTTGGGGTTTGTTTGTTTTGAAAAGAAATCTTGGACAAATCATTATTCCTGCTGTTACTTTCTTTTTCAGGACATTTGAAGTTATTTAGTTGGTTTGTGAGCACAGTGTAGTTCTCTGCTTCTCCTTTTCTTTCCTCCCACTCCTGCAGATGCCTGTGGGAAGAGGTACTGAAATTCTGTTGGCCTGGATGGCAAAGGCCTGTGCCAGTGCTGTTGCCAGCCTTTTGTGTCTGTGTTTTAAAACAGCTGTGCTGTTGCGCATTCATTATAACAGCACTGCTTGTCAAACAATTTAGACAAATTGGAAAGGGAAAAGCCAAAATGTGTTTCAAAATCTAGAATAAGTATAAACACTTCGGAGGATGCTGAGACTGACTCAGGGAGTGTTTGTGATAAGTGCACTCCTTGCCATTGCAGCATCCCCAAATGCAAAAAACGTGGTGCTAATGTGCTGCTGAACTGTTTATAAACAGAAGTGCTGACCTGCCTTCTGAATTTGAGGAGCTGAATTACAGAAACTGCACTGAGTGGTGAAGTAAGAGCTAAAGCTTTTATTAAAGGATTTTAAGTTAGTTGAAGTTAGTGTGTAATTATCTGATGGTTTATTTTTGTAGAAAATCCTCATTCATCAAAATGGTAATGTTTTGTGGAAACATTTGTTTGACAGCTTTTCATTAGGGTGTCATCGGGGTTTGCGTGGTTGGAGCCTTTAGCTTCCATCTCTGTTGCAGCCACCCCACAGCAGCCAGCCGTATGCTGGTAAAACAGTTGAGGATTTTCAGCTGTGATAGTGTTGTCATTTCACTGGTTTGGGGTATTTCTATCTGGGTAGGTTTTTCAGTTTCAGATGTTACTGTCAAGTGTTGTTCCACTTCAGTGATAACTTGTAAACTTCTGTTTTGTTTCATTGATTTCAGCAGGACTTTGAGAGTGAAATGCTTCCTGCTAAAAGAAACCATGATGTCCCGCCTTCTCATTCCTTTGACAATTCTTCATCCTGACACTATAGTTTGTGCCACCCTGGGTATTACCCACATGGAAGATAGGAGTAATGATTGTCTGAGTCACTAGAATTTTAATACCTTTCTTGCAGACCCTAGGAAATAAGCTGATAAGATATAGAGGAGGGAAAAATAATAGATTAAAAATATTCTTTTTTCAGCAGTCAGGGATGGAGCAACTGAGGAGAAATGAGTGTCGCTCTCCCTTGTTGAAGCTTATAGCTTCCTGTGCTAGTTGACCTGTATAGCCTTGGTTGTAGGTTCTGGCTATCATATAGGAATGCTACTTATCCATTATTTTCAGAGGTCATCTTTTTTAAGAGTTACTAAGCTATCTGTCAGTTTTCTAATTTTTGCCCACTGATGTTTGTTCTCTAAGGTCATTAAGAATTTTAAGAACACTTCTCAAGTTCTGTGTCACCCTATTAAAGATGTGATTTTCACAGTGACTTATCAAGTCCATGCTATGAAATGCAGAATACTAAGCAGCTTACTTGGTGAAAGTCATATTGTCTTTCAATATATGAGCAGATGCAAAGGAGGAAATACACACAATTGCTTAACAGACCCTTGTTATCATTTGGTAGATATTCTCACTCTATCACCTTCTAGCACAGGATGCATTCTTTTTTCTACTGTTGGGACTGGGAGGATAAAAAAGTAGCAGCAGCATTATACTGCCAAAATAAATAGTTCTTGGGTCTCCTGTACCCCTCTAGTCTCATCAAGACTTCTCTTAACGAAATGTTTGACCTGCTTAATATTGTGGGGATTGGATACTATTTTGGTGGGGCAGCGTAATTGGTGACAGCTGGTGCTGCAGATTAATACCTGTTTTCTCTGATAATTTTGGCTTAAATACACACAGCTCAAAGACAAAGCTGGCACAGATTAGTGTTTCCGCTGGAGGGTTTAACCAAAGGACCAGTAAGCCATCCCCTTCAGTGGTGCTACAAGAGCTGATGTTTCTCTATACAAGAAGCTTTGCCAACAGCTCTGTTAGCTGTCTAGCTCACATTATTTCATGCCATAGATGTTTGCTGTCTCTTGCTACCTCTGCTGATGTGATTAAAATCCAAAATGTGTTACAAGTGTGGGAGAGTTGGTGATGGGTGGTAATTTCCACTCCCAACCTTGGGTCACATGTATGAGCGCTAAGGAAAAGGGTTGCTGCAGAGTTTTGCTGTACTCTTAATTAGCTCCTCTGAGGTTACATGTTATGCATCTGAGGTTTGCGTAGCTGAGAAGAGCAATGTTCACAGCTCCTTACACTGATTGTATGAGATTAAGTTATGTTAAGCTAGCAATGAGCACATATACAAAAAAAAGATGGATCTATGAGCTGATGGTAGCCTAAAAATAGAGACAAGCACCATTTGTAGCTGATACATAAGATGCATGTGTGAATACTGTAGGTGTCTGAGCCTAAGTCAGAAAATACATTTGATCTTTGCGATTTACTGCTCAGTTTCAGTCAAGTCAGGCCCCAATTTTGGATCCTGGTGGGAGCCTGGTGGCATCGTGCAGGTCTAATAAGGCAGCAGCATGGGACAGACCTATTCCAGATGCTCTGGATGGTGGATGTGCTGCGTTCAGTGCCTCTGTTTCCTTTAGACTCCAAGGAGTCTCTTGAAGCCTATTGAAGACCACGTTCTCTTAATTCCAGTGTTTGCAGAGAAACTTACATTGGGTTTTTTTCAGAAATTTTGCATTAGAGTGGTTGTGTCTTGTCCTAGAAGTACGAGAAAGAAAGAGGGCTCAGGGAGAAGCAGGTTCATTACAGGGGATGCACAACAGAAAAAGCAGCACATAAGGACTCTCGTACTATTTTTGGGGTTTTTTTGTAACAGATAGTCAATGTGTGTGAAGTTAATTTTAAATAATCTAGAAAAAGCTTACCTGTTCTTTGTGCTGAAAAAACACAGCCTCAGTGCTTTGGCAGAAGTTTCATATCTCTTTAGGAGTGCCCACAGAGGAGATGTCCCTGCTTGAGTAGCAGAAGTTGGTGTCTTTGCATAGTCCCAGATATAACTGTCTGAGATCAGTTTGGATTCGTGACTTTCCCTCTGAAAAGAACAAAAGCCATATTGTAACCTCTCTTGTTACTCAAAGGAAGCAGAGTTCTTGCCCAGCTGAGAAAGCTGTATTTGGTTCACTCTTATCTTGGACCCTAAAGAAGAGAGTTGGTGTGTTTCTGTTTGGAAGTGAGCCAGAGCAAGATCTTGTTCCAATGCCATACTTGCCTGAGCTGGGCTAGCCAGCTTAACTCCCTTTACCATCACCGGAGAAGGGTGGCTTTCTCTTTGGGTTGGATGAATCAGGGCAGTATTGTAACCTCTGCAAGAAGATGCTGCTTCTCAGCCTCTTGTTTGAGGAACCTAGCTGGTGAGCTCGCCTTTTGGAACAGAGTTCTAAACTTGGACCTGGTGATTAATGTTGCTTTCTCTCAGAGGATTCTCTGGTTATTTAGAAACAATGATTTGCTTCAGTGGCAAACTTGTTGAGTACAGTTGCTTTTATGGACTGTGAAAATGAAGGAGGTAAAAATGTGCATTCTTGTTTTGAACAAGAATGACTATAGTTTAACAATTGAGTTTAAAAACAAAAATGCCCCCTAAAATAGAACACCATAAATGTGAGTTTATTGGATCATTTCTTAGTGTGGTGTAAAAGACTGAGCAGAAGAGTCATCTCACTCTCCTGTTCTGGTTCAAGAAAATGGAGCTTTGTAAAAATTCCTGCACTGGAGGCTCCCTAGTGGACACCCACCATGATTTAGTACAACAAGACTTACTTGTGTATCTCCATTAAAATAATTGTTTTGTCTATGGAGAAAATTGAAGCCTTATGTTCCTCTTTATTTTTTTTCCTCTTTTCTTTCCTTTTAGTAGAAGTCCTCAAGGTTGTTATAGCATTCATTTCCAAAGCAGATTCAGAAAATCTTCTGTTAGGTGTTGTAGCCCAAAGTAAAGGAGCACTGAAGGGTTCTCAGTAGAGACGATTTTTGTACTGAAAATCTTAAGGTGATAATAAAGCCATTGATATGTACAACCCTGTAACTTGGAACTTCAGCTTCTTTACTTCCCTGAGTACAGAGCATGGTATTGAATATGGCTTAAGTTCTGATCCTAGAAAAACACTCCTTTACAGAATGAATTCCTGCTGACCTGGAAAAGCCCTTTCTCAAGTTATGCCAACTCATGCATTTGATCCTGAAGACAGTAGACAGCTAGATGAGGTGGAAAAAATGTCTCAAGGCCCCCACCCTCTTTCTTCGAGTTGCAACTTAGAGATGGACATCATTATTGATGTTGAAAGGGAGCTGGTTAGGAGAAGCCTTCAGCAGCTAGGGCTGGCCCTACTGCCATGGATAAGTCCATTTGCTTTCCCCACGCTGTGAAAAAGCTGTGGTGCCTATTTTCTTGGCTTTTTAATTAGTCAAGTTAAGGTAAATAAGCGTTTGTTTCCCTTCTCAAGTAACAGAGTATGTCTTTCTGGTCTGTCTGTTCCTTTTGTGCAATTGCCCTGGTTCTGTCAAGCTGTCAATGTCAGGTGCCATTGAATCACAGTCTTCCCTGGTCTGTCTGTATTCTCAGCCTCCTCACTATTATTAGTGTGCAAAACAAACCTATTCTGGCAGCTTCACAGTGCAGTCCGTGAAAAAACAGAGGAGGAAGGTTCTGGAGAGTTAAGATTCCCTTTACTAAATTCTCCATCTGTATTTCTTAAACACTTCGGGCAAAGTCTTAACATTGCCACCACTTCTGTGCGCTGTCAGAATAATTCTGTCCCCTTATTTGAATTTTTTCCTATAGTTCTTTTCCAAACATATTTTTGTCCTCAGTGGTAATCCCAAACTTTTTTTTTTAGTAATTTACAGAGCTAGAGATCCATTCAATTACAATTAAGTGCAGTTCAGAGAAGAGTAGTTCAACAGTAATTGTCAATAAAGCAGATAAAAGCCTTTGGTAAAATTGGATAACAAGCATGAAGGGATTACTGTTCATGACTTATAACAAAAGAAACTATTGTGATCTGAAGCAGACCACAGAACGGACAGGCTAAATTGGACCCGATATGAAAGGAATAAATTAAATATAGAGGAAAATACGTTTTTTGAAGTGTACACAGTTAGATAGTGTTCAGAAATTGTTGCACTTGAGATTTGAGTGCATCCCTGATGTACATAAACTCATCTCTTGGGGAAAAGAATATTCATTTGTACACTTAGATAATCTGTGATTTTACTTTCTTATTTTTTGTTACAACTGCTGTCTTTGCAAAACTTTCAGGGATTGGGTTGTATGAACATGTTACTGACTTTGCATGGAAAATGTAGGCTTAAAGGAAAACCCGGAACCTAGATGAATTAATCGTACTTTGCCTTGGGACAGAAATCATATACAGTGAAACCTGTAAATTATGCATGGCTTGGACACAAGTCTCAAGCTGTCAGCAGTCATGCTCAGTGCTGCCACTATTAATGAAGCTGTCTTTCAGCCCCAATCTTTTTCACCCTTAAGATTGTAACTTTGACTTTTAGAAGAGTTTTTGGAGTAGAAATGCTTTGTCCTCTTCAAAAAAAAAAAAAGATTCTAACAGTGTCCTATTTCAGAGTTTATTAGTGATACACAAATTTGTGTTCTTTATTCTTGACTTCTTTCCTATAAATTATTTAGGTAACTTGGCAAGACTTTAGTATTATTCTGCAGTCTTATCTTAAAGACTCAATCTACTCCATAACTGGATTTCCAGCTGGTAGTATTTCTTCAGCATGTTAGGCTCAGGTCTAAGATCATCATCAGGCACTAGCTTTTCTTCACGTGTGCTTTGCTGCGTGTAAAGTTTCCATATTGCCATGAGCTCCTCTGTGCTTTTGCTTTCTTGAACCTTTTGTGTGTGTCTAGTGAAAATTCTGAAGTGTCAGTATCTGCTGTCATAGTTGTAAGCTTCACCCAGAACTGAATACCTAACACTGGCACCACCATGAAGAGTGATCTAAACTTTTGGTGTACCCCATCTCTGGGATTGCTCCCTTCCTTTGTTGCCTTGTATTTTTTGACCCATGGCCCCAACTTTGGCTTTCACTCACCTGTTGGCCATAGACAAGAACATAGAAGATTACCTGATTGGGGAGATAGGTCCTTTATCTGTACCATTGTTATTTTCATATCCTCTAGTACTACAATGGTTTCTACTTGTGAAGTAAATTTACTTGTATGCAGTAATTCATGTAAAAAAACAGATACTGCCTGCTGTCCGATTTGGTTTTGTATTGTCTAAAATTTGCATGTGAGTTTTTCAGCAGCACATTTATAATTCAGAACAGAGCACACTCTCCCGTTACCTTGCTCAGTATCCAATCTGTTAGGCTCTCACTTACAGATTCAGGGGCAGCTCCACAGGTACTTGCAGAGTTGCACATGGGACTGTGGGCTTTCTGCCTGTGGAAACAAGTTTGATAATAACGTGTTACGAAAGAAACATAAAAGCGAGGGAACATCACAACACCGAGTTTAAAAGACAGAAAACCACCAGCTTCGGGATGTAATAGAAATGGGGTTGCCGGCTGTATATCAACAGATGCGCCACTTGTTCTTTTGTGATGCAGGTTTTAACCATTCCAGGCCTGAACTTCCCTTTTTCCTCTGCGTGTTCTTATGTTTTAAATTATTCTTCCAAATACACAGTTTGCTGGATATTTTCAAGTCCTGTTAAATAAAACAATAAGTTTGCCCAGAGAACAAAATCAAAACTAAATATAAATTTGCAATGATAAGTATCTACATACAGGCAGAAATGCCTTTTCATGTGTCGTGCTGGCTTAGACCCTGCTGCATGCGGGAGAGTGACTGTTCCCCTTCCGCTTTGATAATGACCGATAACAGTGGTGTCTCCAACAGGCTGTTGTGAAGGGTAAATTATGATCTGTATATATTATGCTGTAAAATGAAGTAACCATCATTGCGCTGAGTGTCCTCAAAATTACCAAATACCGCAGACACTTTTTTTTTTTTTTTTTGAACAGGCAGTAACTTGGTTGTGTGTTGCTCCCCTCCTTTAAAGGTCTTAAAATATAGAAAGGGAAAGGAAGGAGTGGAGTAAAAGAGGCACTTCTGAAGCTTCCCTCCTCCCCTCTTGCAACCCATTTCAACAGGATTAGTGTCTGTGTTTCTGGGTTCACTGAGCAAATTTCTCCTACTGGTTCAGAGCAGTATGAAATTTCCCCACGTGGGCATGTTGGCTTTTGCTATGCTTAGGATTAATATTGCCAACTTTTTATTCTCTCTGTGCCCTTTTTTCTGCAGATTTTTTAACAGATTAACTGTAGTGAGTGAAAACGGAGGAACAAATATTATATCAGATTAAATCACATGTTTAAAGTTGCTATTTTCTATTCCTACATGGGAAACTGGGGAGCATTTTATATCTGGGTAAAAGAGAATGTCAGCTTTCTAATATGATGGCAGATGTATACTAGAAGGAGATCTCATACGCAGTGTTGAGTCTTCAAACTACTGGACTGTAAATATACAATATATTTAGATATAGAAAATATGTCCATTTGTTTTTGAAGTTTTTTCTTATTCTTGTTTTACATGTATTAGCATATAATTTACTTTATATGTGGTTAGTCTTTTGTTTGCTATGACAGCTGATTTTGCAAGTTAAGTACTAAGAATGATTTCATTGTTTTGTTAAAATATTCTAGAAGTAGTTGTATGAGTTTTTCTGTAAAACCACTCTAATTATGATTTTCTACAGGAAAAGCTTTGAATCTGACAGGTTTTGTTATGTTTCTTGCTGTTTAATATGCTCTTGTGTTGCATTCTTTTGAATTGTGCCATGTAGAGTTGGGTTTGGCTGTTGTTTTGAAATCAGAGGTAAAAGGTCTGGTCTTGAAAACAGAACCTAGTAAGATTGGCCTAGGTGGGCTCCTTTGGTGCCAGCACTTTACTTGGGATTTCTGAACATTTCTTCTTGTCACCAACACCTCATTTTCACCTCTTTGGAGGTTTTTGGAGTGGAAGAAGAGCCAAGTGGGCCCTGCTTGCACTGCCTTCACCCCTTTGGGTTTGTGCAGCACAAGATCCTTCATACTTCACAAAACCTTGGCCAGATGATGTCTTCTGATCTGAAGGGTGCTCATCTTTTGTGCCTGGGCTGGTGATAGCTAGCTTGCTAGGATGCTTGGAGTCTGTGTGTGTGAGATACATGGGGAAAAAAGAGACATTTACTTCAGAGAGGTCCGGTCCTTAAGTGCATTTATTAGTGCAGAGGAAGGTAGCCAGCCAGGAGCTGTAAGCAGAGGGGGTTGTTGGTCCCTGCTGCATAAGTGACTCAACTCTCCCCCTTTTGCATTGATGCATGAGTCATGGAAAAGTGGCAGCCCCGAGGTGTTGTGCCTCTGGCAAAAGCGACTGCAAACAGCAGGATCAGTTTTATGGGTATAATATTTATCAGGCAGGAAAGCAGCATTATTTAAATCAGCAAAATATTGCTGCAATCTTATTTTCTGCTTTTGTGAGCATCAGAGTTTCACACTAAGAACTTGTTTTGCTTGATTTTGAAAACCTCTCTTTTTTAAAATAAAAATTTCTAGAGGCTGCTTCTGTATGCAGTAGTTCCCCGTATTGACTCTAAAGAAATGTGGATTTCGCTTTACTGAATCATTTTTCGGAGTATCCTTGTATCATTTCTGCAGTAGCCATTTCCCACTCTGCTTCCCAAGCACCAGCTGAGTTTTAAAATTTGTGGGTTTATCTAGTTAAATTGTTCAAAAAGTGATCCTTTTTTTTTTTTTTTTTTTTTCCTTTTTCCAGGTGCTGTAGTGAAAACAGGGATGAGCACTTCTCTGCTTGTTTGTTAAACAGCCTGTAATTTTTAAGGTTTTTTTAAATGGCATTTAGTATACTTATTTTAAATTCTGTGAGCTGGTGGCAAATGATGAGCACTGTTTTTTTTGGTTTTTTTTGGTTTTTTTTCTTCTGAGCAATTCAGGGTTGCACTGAATGTCTTAAATTGACTTCTAGAGTGATTGGAAGCATGTAAGGGTTTTCTCCCCTTAGTGTAATAGTTTGGTGGGCATTTTTGGTGGGCAGTTTGGGCCTTGTCAGAAAGTGTCTTGTGAGTGAAGCCTGTGCTTGGGGGAGAATTCTGGATTTTTTCACCCTCTTTCAGTGCATCTCTGTGCCAGAAGTGATTTGTATGCAACTTACATGGTTAATGTTGGCTCTTAGTAGAAGAGCAGGTGAATGACCTGCAAGAAGCTTGTAGGGAGAAATGATAATTAGTTGGTTTTAAAGCTGTTTTAATTGATTTTTAACTTCAGAATTCCACTAGAAGTGTAGTTGCTGTAGAACCCATAGCCACTTTTTCTATAAAGACTGAATCTGAGTAATGTGATACTGTGCTATTTAAACTAGGAGTGGAAACGTAAAAGTGGTCTTACTGCCTTTATTGCAAATTCTAACCTGAAAAAGATTAGTGAGGTCTCAGACATCTCATTTGTTTGACAATAATGTTTTCAATATAAAAAAGAGGGAATATTTATTTCATCAGAGTCTGAACCCTTTGGCTAGTGTTCAAATCACATTTAGTGGGCTTTTCTTAAATGTTCTGTAAAAACATTCCTTCTCAGTACAAGCCAAACCCACCTAGGTTTCTCTCTCCAGAATGAGGGCTCTAACAAAATTCTGAGTGTAATGTAGCCTGTCTCATTGTGCATTAAGGGACTGTGTCCCTTCTACTTCTTTTACCCTCCATAGAGCAATCTCCCCTGTTTTCTTTTTTGGAGGGAGGGAGGGTAGTTTTGTAGTGAACATCATGTAGCTTTTGATGGGTTAAAAATAAGGCCTCTTTTTTTGTAATTTTGTAGTATGAAAAGACTAATTGATGCATGCTGCTTTCTTACAGGAGAGTAAGCAGTTTAGTGAGTCTAGTGGGTGATCAAAGTATAGAAGAAAAAAAAATAGTGAAGGCAAATAAAGCCATTTCAGAAAAGCTGAAATTAATGATTTGCTTGCCTGTGTGTTCATTATGGAGGCCATCGGACTGGTTTCCATATCAACAAATCAGTAAACAAATCACAAGGACAGGAACTACACTGAAAACGTACTGAACTTCTAAATGACATTGTGAATTCATTTAATATGATTAAATATAAGTAAGCCTGATTTACATACCAAACAATAGGATGGAAACTGTGAAGAAGCATTATCAGAGTGCTGGAAATATGATATGAAGGGTAAGAGCCAGCTTGGTTTGGTAGAGCATTAAATTTCATTGGGGTTTCTTGGAGGAGTCAGGAATCAAGAACATAAAAATTATCCAGTTGGTGTACTGAGACAGGGGCTGAATAACAAGAGGGTATTTTTCTGATGAAAGACTTACTTGGAATGGTAAAAAAAACCAAACCCAACCTTACAGAGTTAAAATTGCAGGAGGAGCTCATAATACTGAACCTACTGTTCCCCAGTTTCAGTTGATGGAAGACAGGGCATCTCCCCAGTAGGCTTTTCAGCTATTTTCAGCTAATCTTCTCTCATGTTGTTCCTGGCTGTACGTTCCTGCCTTCTCATGTTTTAGCACAGGTACCCTCTTTACTGGTATGGTGAGCTGCCTCAGGGAGTTGCTTGGGCCCCAATTTAATCCAGAAAAACAGAGAATAAAGTTCAGTGAATAATTTTTGGATAAAAACTGTTATCCTTGTCAGCTGTGTCTGCATTAAGGACTGCTTGGATAGTTATACCAGCACATCGTTTAATGTGAGTGTGGTTGATGTATTTGTGTGATTTCCTGTCTGCAGTTCATAACTCAGAATCTTGCACAGCGTTGTACAGCGGGATCACTAGAGTTTTGCTTGTAATAAACAACCCCGAATGCCAAATGTCAGGTTTTTTCCCTCCTGCCCTCATTCCCTGGCTGACACAATTGGGGTGGATGACTCTGCTCTCTTGCTGTGAGGGAGTGGGTGTGTTTCTAGGGCTTCAGTTTGAGATACAAGTACAGGGAATGTTTTTCTCCACTTTGTGTGTTTAGAACATATAGGGGGATAAAGAGAAGAATTCTCTCAGTTTTTATTGAGAGATAAGAAGCAAGTTTGGTTATGACTGAACTTCTGCAAAGATCCTTGTGTGTCAAAGCACAGAAACAAAAATTCATGGTAGCAGCTGACTTGTCCGGTATCAGCCTAAGGCTCTTTGAAATTACCAGATTCTAAATCTTCATTTACAAACTAAATATTTACAGTGCAAATGTTTTTTATTTTTAGTGCCAGTCCTTTTAAAGAAATAGATTATTTTTCATTTTATAAAGAACTTAAATGTTATTTGGGAAAGGTGGTGAACAGTGATCCCACTGTTTTCTCACTGCTCTCCATCATTTGTATTTTAAAGTAGCTTAATATTCTTTTATACTTGCTTTCAGCTTTTTGCTCAGGTCACAGCTGTATAAATCTGCACTTTTTAATCGGATCTCAAAGAGCTGGTTTAAATGGGTGGTTCTGTGCATGCAGGCTCCTCCAGGGCAGTGCTAAGCGACTACAGCTCAAGGCATGGCCAGGGCAGACCTCTGTGAGACTCCTTAGCCCTGAAGAACTACTCAGTGGCCGCATGCAGTCCTGGCTCTGTTTCTTTCCTGCCCTCTTGAAAGACTGTAGCATAGTTGTTGGGTTTTTTTGAAATTGTTTTTTTTTGGGGGGGGAGGTGTCAAAACTGCCAGCTGGGTGCTTTTCTTTGCTATATTCTTGTTAGAGTTGAAGAACAAACGTAGATTGGATGGCAAGAATTTTCCTTTTGTTAATTTGTCTATCTCCTGTTACATTATCTTATGTTTTAGTTTTCTTTTGGCTTACTTGCCTCTAAAAGGCTGGCTGAACTTCGCAGGGTGTGGTGTATTATAACTGGAGTGGTTCCTGTGCGAAGAGCTGGCTAAGACCTTCCAAAGCACGTCTGCTTCTTGCTTCCATCTTGCAGTCTGCTACGGTCTAGAAATGGTGTTAAGTAGGTAACAGAGAGGGGAAATTGTTTCTTTGTATTTTATTTGGCTTAAACTAGGAAAACTGGTGTTCATATGTTGTTTTTAAATGTTGCTAAGTTCTGACAAGCTTTATTTCCTGATGGCTCTAGGAGAAACCAGAAAGTGGTTTCTGTTCTGTAGCTGTGGAAGGCATGTTGTTAGACCTTTTCTGTCTGGAGATAGGAAAGGTTAATTTACAAGTTCAAGGAGCAAGAGACCTTTCCACCTGCTGAAACAAACGAAATTCTGCCTATTTGAGCATTCAGCAAAAATAGCTGCTTCTTGGTTGTTTTTTATGAATCTCTTTCTCTTTTTCCTTGGGATCTGTGACTGAAAGGACAACCCTGTGCATGTGACTGCAGTGTATCTGCATAAGTTTGACAGTTAAGCCAAATCTTACTTCCCACGGACTCTCAGAAATGTCTGGGTGAAAATGAAAAACAATCTCTTGTCTGTATTTTTCTTGTCAGATTGCCCAGTGTATTCTTTAAACCAGAATACCTGAAAACAGACGGCGTGATGGCTGAGAGATAATTTTGCACACTGAGTTGTTCCTTTGTTTATGAAATGAGAATATCATGTTGATTCCTTATGAATGACTTCCAGTGTTTTTGCTAAGGTTTCCTTTTCAGGGCTTGTGAAAACCATCTCAAAAATATCATTCTAGTTTAATACCATGGTATTGATACTGAACTAGAAACAAAGCACCAGCTTCTGATCAGTTCATCACAGGCTTTCTGCTTGCCACAACTGGAATGTTTATCCCTTATAAATCAAGTCCAGGAAACGGGAAGGTCTGGTGGTAACTTTTGTTTTCCTGGTAGGTAAGGTCTGAGGAGACTAAAGGCAGCTCTTAAGTGGAGATCCTCATGTTGCCAAACTGGTCACAGGTGGCTCCTTGCCTAATTAGTATAGTACCTGGGATAAATCCGGTGTTTGCGTAAAAGTACTATCACCAGGACAGCTTCTTCCTCTTGAGGGAATCGGTATAGAGTATGCTAGGAAAATATTTGTATGCCTTATAAAATATGTGTTCCAATAGACGTTTTTCTAGTGTGTAGTTCATACATAGATGTGGAATTTTGCACATTGATTTCTCCCTCTTGTTGAGTTCTAATTTGTCCATCCCTGACAGGTCAGCTATGGAGGCTCATCCTTACTGACCTCTGTTGCTGCACAAGGTTCCTGCTTTGTTAGCAGCTTTGGAAGAACGAGATATCTGTTACTGGTCATTGTGCTAAAGTCACTGGACAGACTCATGTCTAGTGTTGATAGTCTGAGCACTGATAATCTGGGCTGTGAAATGGAATAACGGAGGAGCAAGCACCTGTGGAGTTCCTCCAGCCTTCACTACGAAGCAGAGGATGAGGGGATTGGAGATGGGGAGTTAAAAAGGTGCGGCTTGGGCCACTGGTGCTTACTTGTCAAGCATTTTGAGCACATCTGGGTTGCTCAGCCAGCTGCTTGGCACACCGATGCTTTTGAGGAGAGTAAAATGAAAAAAATTTGGTTTTCAGTGAAAGAAATCCTGTTTTGTTTTTGTCTGGTATGTGTTGCAGTGCTTAACATAGGGGGTTCTGAGCCAGCTGTGCCTAGCTGAAATGAGAAACTGCGGCTTGTTTGGGGAACCTGCATGCTCCTAAATCCAGGAAGTTTAAGGCAAGGCAACTCAGTATGTTAGGAAGCTAATAACTCACGACTTACTTCACACCCATACCCCACATAGCTGCTCTTAGTACGTGCAAGAGTGATGTTGTAGAGCAGGGGTGTCAAACTCGGCCTGCAGACTGAATCTGGCCCTCCACCTTGTTTCTACCCAATGGCAGCACCGAGCTCCTTGTCCCTGTGCTCCTACCAGCGCAGTCACGTGTGCAGCGTGTGCAACGTGTTACGCTGCAGGAGCAATGATGGGAGGGGTGAGTTTGACACCCCTATTGCAGAGGCAGCTGCACAGGGTAAGCTAGCTTGCACCAAAAATGGTCCTGAGTACGTTGTATATTAACATAAGAAATTATTGTAGAACCCCTCTGAAAAGGACTTTCAACTGATGTCCACACTTAGTTATTCACAGAGACAAGCTCTGTACAAGAGTATTGTTCTCAGTTAAGAATATCTTTTTCTCTCATGTTATCTTGATTATATCGCAAAGGGATATTTCTTCCTCACTTTTATGAAGCATTATCTCCGTATTTAATTTGCAATGTGCATTTTTTACCTCTCTTGGAGGACTGAAAGTATTTCCTGAATTTTGCAGTCAGTTGAGAAACTTTGTTCTATAACGTTCCTGTAGGACTTTCAGTCCCCTTATTTGCATATCTGTTTTCTGTTTCATTCAGTCCTTATGTCCTTCTGGATTGCAGTTTCCATACCCTGTGAAACTGCCACAAGAAGTTTCTGTTAAAGATATCTGAAGGGCCACTTGATTTGAATGTCTTAAACTCCTGGAGGACTGTGAACATTTCTTTTGCTTAAGTCAAGAGCTATTTTTGATAGCCAAACAGGTATTTATTGTGTGTAATTTTCCTGCACTACTGTGGCAGCTATCGTTTACCTTTGTATTTCCTTGTTAGATGAGTGCCGGTCTCGCTGGTGCTGGAGCGGGCTGCATTTCACAAGGACCACTGCAGAGCTGATGAGCTCCACATGATTGCTGCACTTCTTGAAACCTTTGCAGGCTCTGAGGTTTGGCAGCTGTTTGGGTCCCTGTAGAGCTCAGAGGTTCTTAGCAGCTGAAACGAGCATAATTGCAAAGTTGGAGCATTGACTGTGAAGGGCCTTACCAAATAATTGGCTGTCCCAATTAAGCAGCAGCTCTTCCCACTGAATAATCTTCAGGAAGGAAAACGTTTGCCTGCCCTGTAAGGTGTCCCAATTAGCTGCCTTAAAATCACCTAAGTGTCGCATGGGGTATCTCTGTTCAACGAGTGAAACAGTCGCATGCACCTCGATGGGGGCTGATGTTTTAATGACACTCCTGGTAGAAGCCAAGTTCCGTGCGGGATAGTAGGGCTGAAAAGATCTGCATCAATGTTAGGGAGAGCTGCGGATCAGAAAGTTACAAAGCTGATGGGTGCTGGCGATGAATTTCTCTCCCTCTGTGCGTACCATTGGAAATCACTGCTAAATTATAGCATTTAATCATGGCATTTGTAGTCTGCAAGCTTTTTTCTATGTATGTGGGATGTTCTGCTTGCTGTCAGTGTGCCTAGACTTTTTGAGCTTTTTAGAAAAGGAGCTCTGTTATCTATAATATTTGTTCATTACACAGAACAGAACCAAGAAATACTGTTTCCTCTTTTTTTTTCTTGTTGTGGTAAAACCTTTTAATTTGGGACAAATCAAAACTGTGAAGTTACAGTTGCACAATATGTAGTGATTTCTGATGCCTTTTAAGAGCAAGTTTTATTGCCAGGGTTCACCTTACCTACCTAAGATACAAAAATTAAACAACGTTGAATCTAGAGATGTATAGAAAAAAGTTTTGGGGGAAAACCCATCAAAGCGTTTCCTCTATTTGTTCGGACTTTTATTGAGGGGGTATCCTTATAAACCAACATTCTGGGCCACAGTTAAACAAAATACTGTCTATAAGTACTGTTGTCTACAAACCTTCCTTTTATCTATATTTGAAATGCTTAATGTGTGTGATTTCCTGACATGAGTACCTCCTATTAAAATTATAAGTATAGTTAAACAGAAATACACTTTGTTTTTTCTGTTAGTTTTTGTAACAGCTCACAACCATTTCCAGCGTCCGCTGGTAAGGTCTGACAAGCAAGGCATTTAACAGTATGGAGAAAATACAAAAGGTGAAAAATAATGAAACAGTTAAAAATATTAAGGTTATTTTATTAAAACTGAAGTTTTTTAAAATGCAGTGGTTAATTATTTCAATATGAAAAAGAAGACTAGATTAATGGGATCAGTTTTAATCGGCTGTGGTATTATTTTTTAGGTTGAAGAGAGATTTGTCTCTATATGGGTTGATTTGATACTAAATAAAAGCTCTTCCTGCTAAGTCTGATACTCCTGTTAGGTAATAAAGTATGCTATGTGTGTTTAAAAATCCCTAGGCATAGGGTGCATTTATTCAGTTTTGAAGTTTTTATATTTGATTGTGTTGCTATGCTACAGCTTCACCGTGCTAATTTTAAAATCCTTTCAAAGATTAATTTGGTTGAAGTAGCTGGGATGTAAAATAAAACAGCAAGGTCCAGGCTTGCAGCTCCTGTTGCTGACCTTGGTGAGGGGTGACCTTCAGCAAGAAAGTAGTAACAAGCGGCTCCACTACCTGTGTCCTGTCTGTAACTGCCTGGAATAACAGTATTATCAGCCAAAGTTAAGAAGCATGAAAAAACTTTCCTGTTTCTGGTCCCAAGTGAGCTTCTTGAAGTCAGGTGCAGTATGTCTGTATATTGCCTTCTGGATCTTATGAATTTGGGATTGCCCAGCCTGGCGCCCAGTTCTGTGTCGGTACCAGTGTACAGTAAACATGCTACATAATTTTAAGGATAAAAATCCATATTTAAAAGTCATATAGACTTTAATTTTAAATTTTTATGTTCTCTTCTGGGATAGAATTACAATCTTGATTCCTGGATTTAAATTTTATAAGAAGGCATAACCAGGTAAGAAGAGGCAAAGGGAACAGTAGTCTTCTGTTGATATCTGAAGGCCATACTTTAGCACAAGATGTTACTTTTCACTTAATATTCTGTTCTATCCTGTGGGCTTCGGTGGTGGCTGTTTGATATTTTTTTTTATTTGTTTTTTTAAAAAAAGGAAGTAATTAAACATGTTTGAAGAGGAGGGAGAATGACCCCTACCTCGCCTGTATCGCTAGCTTACCATCGTTCAATAAGTATGTGTGTCTTAACATCTTCCTTTCTTTGTGGTCTCTGTATGTGTTCTTTACCAACCATTATATAATGAAATAAGAATTTGTAAGCCTTCCAGAAAGGAGGAACCAGCACAGATATGCGAACAGTTTGATTACCTGAACGAGGCATCTGATATCTCAGTAGATAAATCTGCAGAGAGACCTCTGTAGTAATGGGAGTTTATAGATGTGTGCATGTGTCTGTCTGTCTGTCCTCCCCTGGTTGCAAGCCAGGTCTCCCTTGCCTCGTAGCAGTTGCATTTAACTTAAAGCATGGTTATGACAGGGTTATGTCTTCTAGCTGGTTTACACAGTTATTCCTGTCCCCTCTTGCTCCAGTAACTGGTCTCGATACCCTGTACTTGCTCAGCTGTTGCAGTAAAGGGCCTAAGGGCGCTTTCTGTGCAGAAGGTGACTGTTGTTGGCACTTGTGCTGGTTGAGGCAGCCAGAGAAACCTACAGCTCGTGTGCAAGTGGAGGTGTTTGAATGCATTCCAGCGCACAGCTCCACAGACTGATGAATGAGGTTTAGCCCAGACCTGTTCCCTAAATCCAGTTTCCTCCGTGGCCATTTAAGCCCTGTACTGGAAACAGACATGATCTGCAAGAAGTTGCTTAACAGCACCTGCTCCTGAAAGAAACGGTCATCGAGCTGTAACGTGTGCTGAGAAGCCCTGCTTCCCAAGTGAGGCACAGCCCTTGATACCATCATCATGAGCGTGGCAGCTTCTGAAGAGTTTAAATGGAGACAAAATCCGTAGGCTTTCAAACAGGGTGCAGGGAAAAAAACAGGTGATGGCGGGGAAAAAATATTGGAGAAATGAAGCAGAGGTCACTTCAGCTGATGGGAAATGTTACTGAACCGTCAAGGCATCTCTGTATGCATGTGTGCTCCTCTGACAAATGAAACAGAACTGGTTTTGTGAAGTCCGGGAAGGTTTTTCTGTGTTACCAAACTTCCCTTACCTGTTTTTGTTTGAGTAATTGTATCATGCATGAGAGGTAAGAGGGAGACAGGGAAGAAGATGAGGCTGTACAGCAACTAATAAGCTGTTTTCAGCCTGAAAAATCAGTCTAGCAGGGTGGCCAGAGCCTTGGAACTTTTTAACTTTGATGGAGTATTTGCAAGGCTGTGACTTGACCACTGGGGCAAAGAAGGGTCTTTTTAAAAGAAGCGTAAACAAATCTCTCTTTCTTCTTTCTCACATGTGCTTGCTAATGAAATATTGCCTGGCTTTTAAAGTTTCCTTTTTTTCACATATATAGTTCTCCTATTGTGTAGCTTGACCAGATGACTTGGTACTGTGCTTCCTATCTGAAAATTACTTGGTTCCTTTTTTTTCTTCCTCATGGAAAACCAGTTTCTCTCTAGCACTTTTTCATTTCTACAGAAATCTCACGTGTTCTCTTCAGATATTTGTACTGTATTCAAGGCAGGCACATTGCTCCGTAAAGAATGACTCACTTGGGATCAAACAGGGCAATATTTGTGTTCATCAGCTACATTGCTGTCCGCAGATATAGCTATGCATTAGAACAAACATGCTGTAGACATGAATTAAGGGGGAAAATATGACATGGAATTTCCTGACACTTGAAAATAAAATTAAGTAGTTCTGTGCCAAGAATAACTTCATCTGCAAATGTTTCTTAAATGTGTTGCACATTTGTTTTTCTTTCAAGGATGGGTGGCCAGGCCTGTTCACATGTGGGCACCATAAAGTTACTTACTGTGGTTGTGTGGTGGTCTGGGTTAGTTTAAAGGCTTCAGATCTTTCCTAATCTGGATTGTTTTGACTGAGTCAGGTTAGGAGCACAGATACAAGCAGGTATGCTGGCAAATGTCAGGAGGTTATGAGAAGCAGTTTAGGACAGTAGTCTCCTTGTCTGTTCCAGCTGCAACAACAAAACAGAGCAAGTACCATGGACACACTTTGTCTGATCTGTTTATATTATATGTTAGTCCTGTTTAGTTATGTGTTCTGTTAACATCCCACAAAAGTAAATCCATTTTTTACCACCTGCAGAAAAAGGATAAATATTCTTACCCTCCACTAGTCTCCAGCCATAACAAAGTGTTTTCCCCCTCGAAACCCTGCTAAATAATGTTTAAAAATGCGCAAGTATATGCTAACATGTTTTAAAACTTGCTTCCCCAGTCTTAAGATTTTATGAAGTGTTTTGCCCAGTCAGTACGTGCAAACTGTGCTTATAAACAGGTTGTCTTAGTTGCCTGTCTCTGAATTTCTCTGGAAAAAAAGGACATGAATCAATCTCCTGTAGGATCCATTTCACTGTCTCTCGTGTAACTGCTGTGTCCACTATAAGTCCACATACCTTCCTTTTCCATTCCTCCCCAGTGCTCTGACCCTTGTTAAAGAGGTTGCTGTATTTTTATGATAGGCTGTAATATCTATCTTCAAATTCTAATGTTGAATTCCGAGATTATTGTGAAAATCCACTGAATATTCCCAGTTAGCTCAAGGAAAGAAACACGTGGAAGTAAAACCTGACATGGTACTGTGGATTTTGTCTTAAGTTGTTTTTCTTCAGCTTTTTGTAAAGTAACTTTTTCTCTGCAGAGTAGATACCACCTTTGCTGTTACTGAAAGTTGTGTCCAGTCTTCTAGTTGTAGATTTATAGATGACTGTTTTCTTTTTGTCTTTTCTCTTCTTAAAATAATTGTAGGTACATGTACTGGACAGACTGGGGAGAAGTGCCAAAGATAGAACGTGCTGGGATGGATGGGTCAAGCCGCTCCATTATAGTCAACACGGACATATATTGGCCAAATGGACTGACGTTGGATTATGAGGAACAGAAACTTTACTGGGCAGATGCTAAACTGAATTTCATCCACAAATCAAATCTGGATGGAAGTCACAGGTAAGAAGTTTTTGTTTCATCTATATAATGTGGTGCTTTTCTTAAAAGACCTTGCTGAAGCAGCATCATCAGCTCGGTTGCAGGGAATTGTCATGTTAGCACTCACAAAGTTTTAAACAAAGTAGTGCTATCGACAACTTTTGTCCTTCCCCATCTTCCCCTTTTCAACATTGTTAAGTTGAATGTGTGCTCTTCTTTGTGGTATCCTGTAACTCTCACTAAGTCTTTTCTTGGAACCAGTCCCATAAAGAAATCCTTGAAGCCTGTTCTTAGTAGTGTAAGACTATGTAGCAAAATTTTCCATTTTTGATAGCTCTTCTGTTCTCTGTTGCTGTGATGTGCTAAATGCAGAAAATAATCTGAACTAATGGGTCATCGTACACTAGTCTTTCAGTTTCATTGATCCTAAGGGCTGGGAAATTAGTGGAAAACAGTCTTTACAGTGAACTGAGCTAAAATGACTTTTCTCTAGCAGTTCTGTAGAGATTCTTTTGGATGTGGTTATGGCTACTTCTTAATTAAGTACTTTGTATATAGGCATTTAGCCCTAATTTGGGTGAAGACTCTCTTCATTGACAAGTACTGTTTACGCACACAAATGTATCACAGTTAGCTTGTGCCCAAGTTTTGAGGTTATCCTTTGGAAATTTTTGTGGTGCTTCATCTGCTTTATCTACGCAGGAAATATTCTTTCTTGTGCTCTTTGGTCTGACCTCTTTGGGACTTGTCCCTTCTTTCACCACAAATGTTAATCTAGTGCAAAGAAATCAGTCATATTGACAAGAAAGGTGTTTTGTTTGGACTTGTGAGTAGGGACATAGACAGCATGCTTGAAACATCTGCTGTCTTCCTGTGGTATTTGATTGAACTCCACGCTTTCTTTTAACACTGGTTTGAAAGTCATTTTCATAAATGAAGAGACTTAAAGTTCATGAAGTATTTTTGTAGTGGCGTTTGTTTATACAAAGTAACAGGAGTTGGATGCAGTTTTAAATTTGTGTCTGTGCATATAAATATTATAACTAGCTTTTTAAGTTCAAAATGTGGAGAGAGATTTATTTTGAAGTAATCCTTCATTTGCTGTTTATTTCACACGAAAGAATACTCAAAAGTACCAAAAAGAGAGAAATATTTCATAGTGATACATTAGGTAAAAAAGGAAGACTGTCACATAAGTTTTCAAGTAATGAACACAAAGAGATAGGAATTGTCATGTACAATAACTTGAGGTTAATAACAATAAAATTAATAACTTGAGGTTTTTATTTTTTTTAATTGGTGCTGGTTAACTGAAATACCCTGAAATCTCTTCCTCTGTTAAATATTATTTATAATGTTATCTGTCTCCTGTGATAAGAATATAGAGATCATGAAACCAGATGTGTAACAGAACTTTAAAGAGTCACCACTACTGAAAGCAATCACACATGGAGCTCAGTGTAACAGCTTGCCACCTGAAAAGTTACAGTCCAAATGTGGATTTCTCACACGAAATATGAAATGCATTTGCTGTAGGAGGTAACAGAAACATGCGAAACCAAAACAACCCAACCCTTCAAAAAATAAAGCCAGTGAGAAGAAAGTACCGCTCCAAAACGACTGTAGATAAAATCACACCTAGAGTGCACTTCAGTGGCCTTATCCAACGGGATAATTTGGTGTCTTGTTGTATTCTTGAATCACCCCTTTTTTGTTCTGTTCTAGTTATATGCTGGGAAAAGGATTGCCTTAGTGTAACAATACACTACTGCGGTCTGGCTGATGCCTTTCTAGGAAGAGAGCGTATCGGGTGCAGCATTAAATGGTGCTGCTTTTCATAGCACCCCCTGGAAAATGGTGCAGGATATAGAGATAACTTCTGAAATGTTAATTGCTTGAAAAGTGTCCACTGATCAAAAATAAACACCACCACCATCCAAATCTTTATTTGTTTTTCCCATGGAAAACAAATCTCTCTGTCTTATCTAGTGTCTCCAGTCTTTCTGGCTCCACAGCTCCTTTGGTTTCCTGCTGGCACTACTGCCTTTTCAGTCCTCTATTTACTACAGACTTCTTTGCGGTTTTTCCCCTACTGTTGGTCTGTTGGACAGCATCATAAATACACTTGGGTTTTTGGTATTTTGGTTTTCTTTTAATGGTGTTTACTCCCTGGTCTGCCTTTGGCTTGCCTGGAAGTGATTAATTCTAAAGATGAGGCTGTGGAGATGCCGATCTTTCTTGGTGTGTGTGGCTGACCAATTCTGTCTGTCTGCAAAGAGCTGCATCTAACGGGTGTGTCTCATGACACGGATGTGAAGTCACCTGAGTCCCAACAGCTACCTCATTCCTGAGTAAGTTCTCTGGAACTGGTGAAACCTATAATAAAAACCTGTACAGACAAATAATTTTGATTGTTAGATCTACTGATTTGTTATTACATATTCATTAAAAACAAAACAACAAAACTAAGACTTTAAAGGTGTTGGTTTTATTTTTTTAAACTGATACTGAAGTGTATCAGAAATATTTGGTGGCATTGTGCTAATATGTTACCATTTGAGGGGGAAAAAGGGAAATCTTTAGAGAGGAAAGCACATATGACTTCCCTTAAGCACTCAGAAGCGCACAGACTTCTAACAGCACCTGTTTTTCTCTAGGCATGTGAGAAAGTTCTGAAGATTCAGAAAACAGTCAACATCTGTATCCATGCATTTTTATTTTGTTTTTTTTTTCTTTGCAATTACATCATTGGGGGTGGGGGAAGGAAAGAATTGCTGAAATGAAGCCGTTCTACAGTGGAGTTTTATGTATTTTTTTCTGTTGTGACCTCTTAACCTCTACCTATTTTAAGAAAAATCTTTTAGGGCTGTCTAAAATGCTTCTTTTTTTTAAATGACTCTGTTATTCAGCAGATTCAGCTCAATAAGACATTTTACAGCTGTAATTCTGAATTTTGGCTCTTAATTATTTTATTCATCTTTTTCAGTAGCTGATTTTCTAATACTGAAAAAGAGAAGACTATTTCAGGTTCTGCAGACAAAACAAACCCCGTGAGGTCTTCCTTTGAAGTGGAGGGGGGGGAATCCAAACCCAAACCCCACAAAGCCTTCAGTCTTTTTTCCTAGTCATCCCCACACCTTCTGCCCAAGAAAAAGAAAGGCTAACCAGATTTTTCTGTGAGGAGTAGCACCAATAACAATTGGGTTTAGAAGGATTTCTAGTTATTCCTCCACGTCAGCAGCAGTCCCTCTGGCTTCTTGCTGTACGTACCTATGCCCTGTGTGCCCGCACGCCCCCTAACTCCTGGGGTTTTTTTCTCCCTCCTTCTTGCCATCCCTCAAATGCATCCCTGATCCCTCGTATTCCTTCACCCAGTGTCACCCCCTGCTCCTGCCTGTGTCTCCTGTGCAGTCGTGCTGGGTCTGTCAGCCTAACAGAGTGTTCCTGGGCAGCTTATTTCAGCTGCTTCTTGTCGGGTGAGTTAGAGGCATTCGCACCTTCACAGCCATCCATTGGTTAAAGACAGCTTGTGAAAAGTAAAAATCTTTTTGTGATCCCTGCTTTCCTTAATGGTTAGCCAAGAGATACAAGAATCATTGTGTATGGAGTTGGAGATGGATATGGAACAGACACACCCAGAATTATCAGAAAGCCTTGCCTCTGTCTGAAACAGTGACATTCTGTGATTAGGCCAACTTTTTTCTACCACCACCGTTTAAAATACCCTTTTGAGAGAGCTACATTTAGAGGCATTTTCCTTGAGAGTTAGGAAAGGGGGAGGACAAGATCGTTAATGAGTGCATAATATAAATTTGAACAGAATGTTTGGCTTATTTATATATTTTTTTTTTGCTTGATATGTAGACTTTTCTTTTATATTTAGAAAGTAAGATTAATTTTTTTGTTGCCATTTAAATTTCTCTTTATTAAAGCTTTTTTTAATCAACATGTCGGGGAAAATACACTTCTGGAAGCTGCAGCTGTTGAAGAAATGAAAAAGGCAATTGAGTTATTGAAGACTTACAGCTTCATAAAAATACTATGTAGTAGACCTGAATAGTTCTGGTAACTTTCAGCAAGGGAAGCAGAAGAGGAAAGATTTTATTTATCTCAAGTATTTTAGTGTTGCATAACGTGGGGTGGGACTTCAGCAGATAAATGTGTTTGTAAAAGCTTCGAGTAAAGCAGGATGACATGAGCTTTAGTTGCTTTGGAGGCAGTGAGAAATAGCCAGCACGAGCTAACATTTTTTATATCAAAAAAGTGTTTCAAGCAATTCCATGAAAACTGCTTTTTTGGTTTGATGGTGAGAGAGAATACAATGTAAATACGAAAAGATTTTAATTAATATTACTGGCAATATTAAAGTATTGAGATTCAGACCTCGGTGGTCTAAGATTTGAAATGAGTGAAAGGGAAACATTCTTGGCATGTTTCTAAATCTGTAAGAAATACAAAACTTTTTTTGTCTTTTTCTGAAGCCTGAATATCATGTCTCTACCCCTGGCACTACAGAAGAATTAAAATTTAAAGATTTGTGTGTCAGAGAAGGACATTGATATGCATGGAGGCTTCACTTCTTGCTTCCAGGGATCTGGGTAGTGGAAGAGTACCATAGGCAGGTGGGAGGAACATGCAAGGGGGAAACAAAAGAGACCTTGTTTTTAGGTTTGGGCTGTTGTGGTTTTTTTGATTTGTGTGTGGGTTTTGGGGGGTTTTTTTTGTCACTTCATCGGACAGGACTTAGAGAGGCTCCCTTTGGAGCTGGCGAGCCTCTGCATTAAAACTAGTAAGCAGCATGACAGCATTGGCAGTAGTGCTCAGTAAATACGTGGCAGAATCGTAAATTCATGAGCAAGCTTCCACAGTAAATTTTGCGAGGATGATGTATCGTTTGTTACCTGCTAGCCCTGGGACTTATTAGCCCTCGCTACTCCAGTGATGGGCTCATTAAAATAAAGAGGAAGAGCGTAGAAGTTGGTGACTAATGCCCTTGGTTTGTCAGTGAGAGAAAGGAATGAACAGTTTTTTCATGTCAGAATGTAATAATTTAAAAATTGAATTGGTGCATAGAAGAGGTGGTTTTGTTTTTTGCAGCGCTCGCTCTGCTCTTATCAGAGCGAACAGTTGCTTTTTGTGGGACTAATTAAACAAAACTGAATTGCAGACAGCTCTCCTGTGAGTAGAGTACCCGAGATAGGTTGGCCTGCTAAGGCAGCTCTTGAATTAATTTTCTCTTCCTTTACCCTGCAGCAGCAGTTCTAATTAATAAGTTAACACGTTACTGGCTGAAGGGAAACGCACTTACAAGGTCCCCCAGGAAGTGTTTGTGCTAATGAGATGGGTTTTGAGGCCACTGTAAGAAAACATACTTTCAGCAACTGTCAGAAAGCTGGGAAGCTCTTGCGAGTAGGTGAATGTCTTAAGTTTGTGCTTAAGCATTGATTTTTCTAGTTTGTTTTCGAGCATCAGCTCATGTCTGTCTGCCGGATGATTAGTTGCAGATTGGATGAAACTCTTCTAAAAATAACGTGTCCCTGCATTTAGAAGAGTTTCTTTTTCATTATTTGCTTATAACGTGTACATTACAATAATAAAATATTGTGTTCTGTGTATATTTCTGTAAGATAAAAATGCTTAGTACCCTCAAACAGTGAAGAGGAACCAGTCTATGGTTACCTCCTGTTTTAGTACCTCACTAACTTCTTGCAGGCCAATGCAGAAGATGAGCAATGTCCTAATTAAAACTGCTAGAGAAGCCTACATAAGCAAAATTAATTAGATTATTTGAGCACAGAGCTAGGGTGAATTTCTTGGTTCTTCCCTGATGTGCTTCTGAAATAAATGCTTGAAAGGTGGAGCTTCAGAACGTCTGTAGTTGACTGTGATTCACACAGTGTGTATATAGCTAGAGTCATTAGGTCACAAGTGTCTGCATATTTCTGGACTTTAAATAAAAATATGTAGTACAGGATGATCGGCCCCGGGTGGATCAGCGGAGCAGCTTATCAATGCTGCTTCCAAGACTTGAGATGCCAAATACAGAACTAGCTCAAGACTGCAGCCCTGCTGACAGTGAAGGAAGAGCAGTTAGGAAGCATTTAGACCACTCTGCAGTCAATGGATCTACTGGTGGCACCTTTCTTCTAAACTCCCTCATCTCCTCCTGCTGGCTTCCCAGTCTCCTCTCCTCTTGCCAGAGGCCTTTCATCTGCACTGCCTGTCATGATTGTGTTTGCCTGAAAAATGTCCCGCAGAACCAGTTTTACTTCTGTTTTGACTTTTTCAGACTTTTATTGAAGGTAGGGTTTGAAATGTCGTTGCTAGGCTTGTTATTTCTTACATAGACTTTCTGGAAACACGTGACAATCATGGCTCAAAGAAATGGCAGAGGAGAAAAAATTTGGTTTTATAAGACAGTATTATATCCCACAAGTCATGTTTCCTGTTTACTTTCTCAGGTAATTAGAACCAGGCTTGTATTCTGATAGGAATAGTTGAGTGAGCATTTATAGTAAAAATCCAGCTTAATTTTCCAAGTTTTCTTTGCAAATGTTTCTGTTAGGTTGGCAGGAGAAGGAGATCTTGTATACTTCTGAGGGAACCGGAGCTACCTGCCCTCCTTGTTGTATCCTTGGTGTGGTGTTAGACAGTTTTCTTTTGGTCTGTCATCCTGCTTCATCTGATGGCGTGTGGGATTTGTGCTGTGACTGCTTCAACTAGTTGCGTATTTCCAGTTGTCACAAGTCGAACCTGTTTAATTCTTGGAGTTTCCTGAATCCTCAAGCATTAAGTAATTTGTAGATGGAGAGAAACATTTTGTGTAAAATATTCCCAATTTTCTTCGTGCCAACCTGTTATAGTCTGTCTTTAACGCGATGAGCATTAAAAGCAAGGTTCAGAAGATGAGTCTTTATATTTTTAATGCTTCGTGAAGGATGATGTGATGGTAATTCCAGAATAACAACTTCCTGTTTTGTTTTTCTTATACCGAGGGAAGAAAAATAAAAATGCCTGATAAGAGTGTAGCCCCCAGGTATTTGTCACTGAAAATGGATCTGGTATAGCATAAGAAGGAGAATAACTAAAACTTCAGTATAATGCAGATAATGAGCATTCCATAAAGAATTTTTCAACATGTAGACTAATTGGAAAGCTTTTGCCCCTAGATGGTGTGAATTTCTAGCTCTTAATATTGTGTTGCCATTGGATGCCAATACAGTACATTTTGGGAGTGTATGTGAAATTGCCTTCTAAGGCATAACATCACGCTTCACTGCAGTGCCTTGCTGTGCTTGTAATGTCTAGAATTCAGGAGTATAAAGACAAGTGAGAAGTTCCTGTTTCTTGAGTTTGTTGATAACTATCATGTCAGTATTGCTTTGGCCACATTAGAACAGGGTTTTTCTCATGATAGGAATAAAACAAGCAAGATTTGAGTCTGGTTACATGGAAGTCTTCCCTGAGAAAGAAATGTAAGGTATCATTTTTCCTTACTAGAAATGGCCAACTCATATCCAGGTGCTAGCAAGGATGTGTATCCCTCCAGAATGGTGGTGGTATAACTAAATGCAGCAGAAAAGGGTATTGTTGTACACTTCCTCAGAACAAACAGTACAAGCGCTGCACCTGCTCATTTTGGTGTCATTACCACATTATATTGAATATGATCCTCAAATGAAAGCTTAAGTGTCCACTCCATTTTATACTCCTGTCCCATTTTTGTGCTGCTTAAAACTCTAATTTTTTTAGCCAGTAATTATGAGGATTGCATAGTTTATCTCATTAATGAATTTCTTCATTTTGCAGGCAGAATCAATCTGTTCCAGATTATTTAGCAAGCAAGATGGAGGCATACCTACACTAAAAACATTTGATCCTTTTTTATCTCCCCAGGTCAATGTTCTGTGATATTCTAAACAGCAGGTAGTCACATTCATTCTTCAGGTTATAGAAATAGAGATCCTTGGGTAATAAATTCAGTTGTAAATCTATGTATACTTATTTAAGTTCATTTACACTTCCTGTGTACTTGTACCTTGCTGTTGAAGAATTGGATTAGCTTTATGAAATTAAGGCATCTTAGATCAGTGGAAATGATCAGGCAAACATCAGGCATTTCTGTGCTTTCTGAGCAACACGACTGGCGTAGTGGTTGATCCTTCCTGACTTAGGCTGTGGATGTACTTTCCGCTACAGAACTTGTCCTACTGGTGGAAAAGGTTAGTGCCCAGAGCCCTGCCCAGTGCTGCTCAACATGGTCTCTCATCCAGGTGCTGCTGTAGCCTCAGGCTGGATACCTGAATGGCCCATGTGTGTACGTCTCGCTTTCTTGTGGATTTAATCCTTCAGTTTCATCGTATGTCTTTACTTGGCCTTCTTATTTTGGGTGAGTGGAGCTTAGAGGCGTAAGAGAGAGCTTTAATACAGTTTTAGCTCTTGTATTCACTTGTTAGCATTGAGAATATAGTATTAAAATGAATTACCTTAATTTCACGGCTGTATTTGAAATGAGATTGCGAAGACTGATATAACAGTAGTATTTTCTTTTTCTTCAGTGATTGCATAGGAGATGGTAATAGGTCTGGGATCCTTCAGAGGGACACTGGCGAAATAGGCTGAAACAAAAATGTGGAAGTTCTTGCACCCTGTCCTGGAAATGGCACTCAGGCAGCCTTAGAGGTCACTTGGAGGGAGTTTCACTACTGTGAAGCTGGAATGTTAATGGTTTAGAGATGTGAAGGCCAGGATGTCTAAAGTACCCCAGTTTTTTGGCAGCCAGAAGAGAAGGGACTGGGTTGAAGAAAAGTGTTTGCTTGTTCATTTTGTGTAGAAATACTATTATGCTTGTACGTAAAATATTATCTGTTAACATTCATGGAGGGTAAATCATAATTCTGTTGATATTTGAAATTGATATTATCTTGATCTTTCATTTGCTTTCTTTTGGTTTGAAGAATTCTTTTGGTTCATAGGTATAATCTAACTTTTGGATTTGAATCCTAGTATTAGTTGAAAAAAGAAACAAAGGCAGGTGGAGGAAATCCTCATTGTGATAAAAGATATGATTTTAAAGTTGATCTTTTTTCATTGTTTTACTGTTAATTTTTATGTCAAACAAGTTTACTCTTTGTCTGAAATGCCTATTATCCTGAAGCAGGAGCTTTTTTGTCATTGTTAGTATAAAACTGGATAGATTATCTATGAATTTTTGTGTATGTATTCCATTTCAGAGTTCAGTAGCCTCTTTTGTAATGGCTGCTTTAACTTTTTTGTTTGTTTCCTTTTTCTTTATCTTCATGAAGTATTTCACAGGCCTCTAACAGAGTAAGAATAGAACAAAGGTGAATGTATTTAAATTGGATCTATGTTTTCTTCTAGCAGTAGAAAACTCTTTACTATAATAAGTTTTTATTGTAATTGTGTCTCTGATTACTCTGATGATACTATAAATAGCGGTATTTGGGAAGTGGCATTCCACAGAACAAATGGAGTTTAATTTCTGCGGAAACTGTTTGGTTCCTCTCCTTTTCTCTTCCCACCTTCCTTCTCTGCCTTCCCCTTCTGCATTCCCTTCCCTGCCAACTAAACAGAGTAGAGATGATGATGTTTTTAATGTCAGTCACCTTCAAGGTTTTTAAGGCAAATTTGTGTGATTATATGCCTGGTTCAGGGAAGATTATTCAAGTTAGTGTGTGTTTAGTGCTGTCTAATATCTAGCCAATTTGCATATTGCTGAAGCCCTAGAGATGTCTCCTGAAGGAATAACATAGCGCCTTATCCTCATCTCTCCCTTTCTCATCATCTCTGGTGTCTTTTTTCGACGAGACTAATGATACGAGTACAGCAGTGCGAGGGAACTGAAGACCTTAGTGAAGGATAATAGGATCTAGTGATTTTTGCTGTCGTATTGCTTGTTCCAATCACGCCTGGGCTGATAATGTAGAAGCTGAAGGTAGCTGCCACCAAAGGGCTGTAAGGTTGTGTCAGTCCAATTACACCTGCAGCACTGTATCTGGTACCCGGGTCAGTGGCTTTATTAGCGAGGCCAGAAACGTGCAAACCTGGCTGTTCCCCTGCATCACGTGGGTGCTTGTGAAACACCTTGCAGGTGGGAAGCACATGCTCCTGTCAATCCTGCTCAGTAACTTAATAAATAACCACTCAGGGCAGAATTCAGGTCCCCTCTTCTTGCTCACCAAGACCAGAACTTTGCAGCTTCCTAATGCAGATGATGCTAAAACATATAACTGCTTTACAGCAGCCAGAAGGACGTTTCTTGCTCCCTCTCCCCTTCCAGTTCTTGTTTTTTAATGCCTTGGTTCTCCAGTTCTTTTCTGCCTGCTCCTTATTAGGCTGGAGAAGCTGATTCATTGCAACTCAGCCACTGCTTCTGCGCTGACATGCATGGTGCGGCTGCCATGCAGCAAGGCTGCTGGCGCGGCCTGTGCGGTATGTTCAGAGGAGAAAAAAGCCCTGCTGGTTTTACTGATTGGAAGTGAGCTATCGCCTTATAATGGCTTGCTGGAAACAAAGGATACGGAATACGTGTTACTGGTAATACCTTAATGAGATGACAAAATACGTGCTGTTGTTTTGAAGCCCAAAGCCATTTTCATGTGACGGCACCTAATATTTACTGAGAAAAATTACCCAAGTTAAAGGATGTGGCTGATGGTGCAGTCGGATGAAGTACTCCTGAATCTCTCCAGAGAAGGGCTGGTTTAGGTAAGGGTCACAGTTTGCCTTATGCGTTGTCATACGAATAGAAAGTTGGGCATGTCTGGCAGGCTCTGTTGTACTCCAAGATTTATTCTCACTGGGAATGGTGGGTACCAATCACATATAAAATTCCTCTGATTTTTTTTAAAAAAGTAAATAGCAAGATAGTCAAAATGCTTTATAAAAGCATGGCTTCTCTTGTGCATGGGAATGGTGTCTTTGGTGCGGGTTTAGTATTCATGGGAGCTGTGGACTTGATTGCTTCTGTCCCATATGACAAATGTCATAAATTGGTCATAAAGACTTAGATAGTCTCCAAGCCTGCTATAAACTAAAATTATTTAAATCTGAAGACATTTAGGGTTTGGGGATGGGGTTGGTAAAAATGTTTACAGAATTAGAATGCCTTTATTCTTGGTGCGAGAGCCTGTTGTGTCATTCTGGCTTTGCTGTTTGGCTGGTAGGTTTCAGCTGTAAATTATATTACAATAGTCTTTTGTAAGCTGCTTAGTTGATGCATTTAATTAGAAGGAAATATATACCTGACTCCAGACAGAGATAAGAAAGGAAAGATAGTATGTCCTACTTTTGAGTGCAAAATATCAAGAAGTAGAAAATTTTGTTTAGTGTAGAATTGGAACACTAGAATGACAAGTAAAGGAATGTATGTGTTTTTCTCAGTTTTTCTCAGCAGAACAAAACAGAGGCTTTAAAGATAATGCATCTTTTTCCAGAAGCTAAGGTGAAAGAGCAGTAATGACTGCAGTCTCTTTGTACTCATTATCATTGGCAGAAGACACCTTCAAGTTTCTTGCTTTAATATACTCTTCTGTTGTATTTTAACAGAAAATATTTGGAAAATAAGAGTACTTTTGTCCTGTACTAGACCACTTCAGTTACTGTTTTGCAAAAATGATGCCTGCACTGAGAGGGTGTTTTCTCAGTAAATATGCAGATAATGACTCTCTTCCCTGCAAAAGAAAACTGGGAGGTTGGTGTTCATTGTGTACCCTGTACTTGAAGAAGTAGGGAAGCTGAGTGTCAATCCATTATGCTTTCAGTCTAGGGGAGGGCTGGTGATCTGCACTGTTCAGTGGGAGTTTGTGTACATAGGAACGCGTGTGCACCCACACAGTTAAGAGGAAGGGAGCTGGGAAGAAAAGCACTTGTGTAAATGATACTTGTGTGAGCAGAGGGTATTGGTCCAGATGACCTCCAGATCCTCTCCATGTAAGTTTTTCTATGATTCTGAATAAAATATCTGTAAGAATTTGAGCTACTTAATTCCAGCTCTGAGGAACCTGGGTACAGATAATTAGTTTCTACATCACAAGAACCTGAAAAAACTGTCTTCAATAATGTCTGTGCTGCTTTTTTTGTGATGGCTAATGAGCGTGTGTTTGTATATATACATAAAATATATGGTTATACTCTAATTTTGTTTATGAACCTGGAGACAGGCGGTGACCCAGTTTGCACAGAAACGATACCATTACCATGTCAGAAGATCAGTAGAACTCTGTTTAATGGCATTGCTTATAATAAAAACAATAGCTTAATAATTATCATAATAATGAACCATGAAAAGTAACTTTAAGATTAATTTCTTTATAGTGAAACTATTTGCCATTGCAGTGTTTTTCTGATAGTTCAAAAGAGCGAAACTGGATGAGATGGAAGGGCTAATAGTTGACCAAATGCTGACTTGGGTTGAAGTCTGCTGAGGATGATAGTGATGGAGATCATAAATCAGCAGGTAGCAGTCAGACTCCCCAGTTGCGCATGGTGACATGCCCCACAGGTACTGAGTGTTTAAGAGTGCTATGAAATAGCCACAGATCTAATTAAGGATTTCAGTTGACATCTCTCGGCATCAGTAGGCAACCTGGAAATAGGAGTCCTATGATGTTCCCCCATATCATTCCCCAAACTGAGTGCACTAGGGTTTTTTCCCATAGATAAATAGAAAATTTTGTTCAACAGTACTTGCACCGTGAAACTTTGTTTCACAAAAGCTATGTTCGAGCAGAACAGCAGCATGAATTGTATTTGAGCATTCATTTTCTTCCCTGTATTCGATCAGGCAAGCGGTGGTTAAAGGCTCCCTTCCACATCCTTTTGCCTTGACACTGTTTGGGGACACATTGTACTGGACTGACTGGAACACGCATTCGATCTTGGCCTGCAGCAAGTACTCCGGGGAGGACCTGCGTGAAATACATTCCAACATCTTCTCTCCCATGGATATCCATGCTTTCAGCCAAAAGAGGCAGCCAAATGGTAAGCTGTCTTGCTTTCTTTTTTTAACTGCAAGTTGGAACTGATTTGCAAAAATCTTAATTAATCTTTCTGTACGGCAGTGGGTGGCTTCGTTCACGTCATGATGCAATTTTTCCAATGCAGAGATTGGGAAAAGAGCCAAAGAGAAACCAAATATTGGGGTTTTTAAGTGGGGAAAAAAAAAAAAAACTCCTGTTTTTCTGCCTGTCACATTTACCCTGCGGTCGTATTCCTTTTTCTGTTTCATGTGCCATAACTTTAGGCAACATAGTTATTTTATTTTTTCCAAGCAGTAGCTCCTGAATGGAAGGTAGTGTTAATTTGGCAGATGCTATTAAGCAAGACTAGCTCTGTAATAACCGCTGTCTTAACCATTGTATTAATTTACTGCATTTGCATTTTGGTTTTGTATATACAACCTACTATACATTCAGCACTGACATGCTGAACAGTTTATGAAAATGAGAAGGGCAGAGCTGAAACAAGGTTCTTGTTTAGAGCTGAGTGCTACTTCCACAAGAAAGGAAATGTTCAACATCCGTGCATTTTGGTACCATAAATACCCCACTACTCAACACTTGGAATTAATTTTGCCTTGTTCTGTGTTTATCATTTCCTTCTTTAATCTGTAATGCTGCCATGGATTCTACCACTCAAACACTGTATGTGTCTTAACACATGAGATAAGGTCATTCGTTATCAGAAGTATTAATATGTGTGATTTATGTTTAACAGCTACAAACCCATGTGGAGTTAATAATGGTGGCTGCTCGCACTTGTGTTTGATGTCTCCTACCAAGCCCTCTTATCAGTGTGCATGCCCCACTGGTGTGAAACTTCTTGAGAATGGAAAGACCTGCAAAGATGGTAGGCTTTGTTTTTAAAAATCCTTATAGATTAAGCACAAAGTAGTTTTTGGAGGGAAAGGATTTTTTCCAGCTTCACTATATAATGTGTATGAGGAGTGGCAAATGGTGAAATAATGCATGCTTTTGCAGTACAGATAACATGACTGCAAAATGTCCTCTGCTTTTCAAACAAGAGGCTCGTGGCTGAAGAGCAAGTTACCTCGAGTCACAAAATTTAGGTTGCAATTTTTTTCTTTTGTCACCAATTACTTGAAAGTTTTTTGGGGACTCTTGTTTCCTCTTCTTAGAGGAAAATTATAATTATGTTCTCTTTTCTTTCTGAAATGTTTCTACCGTTAGTTTTCATGAGTTAGTATTTGGCTAATAGGATTGTACAATGAAAATGATTTTTCTTAAAAAACTCTGATGTTGGTTTATTTTACACACAGACACTTGGGATCTCTTTCAGTTTAAATGCATCAAGTTAGGCACATACATGTGTATACAGGAACTAAAAAGAATGACATGGGGTTCAACAGAGGTGTTGAAAATATTTCAGCCTTAAAACCCAAGGTGTGATCAAGACTGAGGGCTGCTAGCACTCACCCCAAACTGCTTTTAGTGTCTCATTGTGGGCTAATGTATAGGATTTTAAGTTGTTACATTTTGCAAGTATAGGTCTTGTGATGTTGTGCTGTGGTTGCTGTAGTACATTAACAGGATCAAAATAAACACTGGGAGATAATTAGCTTGCTTATAAATAATGATTCTTTATGCAGATCATCTCTCTATGGCAAAGGCAGGTGGAGGAAGAAACAGAAAGATACATTAGAAATTACTGTAAATAGGCTAAATATATACAGAAATAATTTTTGTGTTATTGTAAGTCTATATTTTGAAAATTCTTCTGGGCTTGTCAACTGCTGTTCAGTGTTTGCTTTAATTTCATGCTCTTTCATGCTGTCTGCTGATTATTTTTGTGTGGCTATTTGTGTCTGTGTGAACCTTGTTAAAATAAATTGCTGCGTCTATGTGAAAAACTCAAAAGCAGCTCCCAAAGCAGGCTTGCAGGATTATTTGTAAGAACGTACCAATATGTGCCCAAGAGGGTTTTCTTCCATTTCTGCCAGTACAAGGAACAACCTTTAATAATACTGCTCCGGGTTAGTCGTATTTAGTCAGAAGGTGACACAAATTCACATGCTTTTTAAAAGTATTTGATATGCACGGATAAAGTCCTTTGTGGCAGCAGATATCCAATACAGCCATGTTTCTAAAGGCAGAGCTGCACAAAAAGTCCATGTGGGGCACGGGAAGTGGTGAAGGTTTCGTCACTTGCCAAGCAGAGGTAGAAAGGTAAGGCAGCAGAGGCTGAAGGACTAAGAACAATGGTTGGAACAAGCCATGAAGAGATCAAGAGATAAAAATTACTTCCCTTTGACTTACTGCTGATGGGAAAAGGACTGGGGGCTTTAGGCAAGAGGGTCTGTATCTTTTTGTTCCCGGCATGCTGTGTTCCAAGGATCAGGGGGTTGTGTCGTGGAAGTGCCTACTTCCCTGCTGGAGCTCGGCCCCATGTCCTCATGGAGACAGCCTGCCAGACAGGGTAACTGCCCTGAGCTGAAGTGCTGAACGACACCTTTCTAGATTATAAAATCAAATCGTAGAATGGTTTGGGTTGGAAGGAACCTTAAAGCCCATCCACCTCCCACTGGATCAGGGGGCTCCAAGACCCATCCAACCTGGCCTTGAACACCTCCAGAGATGGGGCAGCCACAGCTTTCCTGGGCACCCTGTGCCAGGGCCTCACCATCCTTGCAGTAAAAAATTTCACCCTAGTATCTAATGTACATCTCCTCTCTTTCAGCTTAAAACTGTTACCCTTTGTCCTGTCACTGCACTCCCTGATAAGGAGCCCCTCCCCAACTTTCCTCTAGCCCCCTTTAAGTGCTGAAAGGCTGCTCTAAGGTCTCCCTGGAGCCGCCTTTTCTCCAGGGTGAGCAATCTCAACTGCCTCAAACTGTCCTTGTATCAGAGGGGCTCCAGCCCTCTGATCATCTTCACGGCCTTCCTTTGGACTTGCACTAACATATCCATGTCCTTCCTGTCCTGGGGACTCCAGAACTGGACACCGTATCCAGATGAGGTCTCGTGAAAGCAGAGTAGAGGGGGAGAATCACCTCCCTTGGCTTGCTTGTCACAGGTTTTTTTGATGCAGCCAGGGATAAGATTGGCTTTCTGGGCTGCAAGCACGCATTATTGGCTCATGTCGAGCTTCTGATCCACTAGCATATCCAAGTCCTTCTCTTCAGGGCTGCTCTCACAGTATCACAGTATCATAAGGTTGGAAAAGACCTTTGAGATCATCGAGTCCAACCTATGACCCAACACCTACACCTACTCCTACTTGTCAACTACACCATGGCACTAAGAGCCTCATCCGATCTCTCCTTAAACACCTCCAGGGACGGTGACTTCACCACCTCCCTGGGCAGCTCATTCCGATGGCCAATCACCCTCTCAGTAAAGAACTTCTTCTTAATGTCAAGCCTGAACCTCCCCTGGCGAAGCTTGAGACCGTGTCCTCTTGTTGTGTCGCCGGTCGCCTGAGAGAAGAGACCAACCCCTGCCTGACTACAACCTCCTTTCAGGCAGTTGTAGAGAGCAATAAGGTCCCCCCTGAGCCTCCTCTTCTCCAGGCTAAACAACCCCAGCTCCCTCAGTCGCTCCTCACAGGGCTTCTGCTCTCAAGTTATTGTCTGCCTGTGCTGTATGTGTGCTTGGGATTTCCCTGACCCAGGAAAACCTGACCGTGTTAAACTTCATGAGGTTAGCATAGGCCCAGCTCTCCAGCCTCTGGAGCGCGTCTCTTCCCGCTGGTGTGCCAAATGAGTCACACAGCTTGGTGTCATTGACAGACTTGCTGTGGGTGCCCTCAATTCTACTGTCTGTGTCTGCATGTATGAAAAGACATTACCAAAGACAAGTAAAGGAATGATATTTTATAAAAACGAGAAACCTTATTATAAGAACTTTAACTTCTCATGCGGAGATACTCAATCATCAGTTCATTTTTGGAACTGTTTCTTATGTCTCAGAATTTATAGCTGTTGCTCTTTTCTCAATTGTATGTTTCCAGCCAACCATAAAGTATATTTGGCTCACAAAACATAGCTCCTATTTTATCAGAAATTTTGTTAACCCGTTTACTACAGCATGTAGTCCATCAGAGTGCAAGAAAACATTATACAAGAACATTTATTTATTTATCTTGTCAATATGTTGTTGCATTTTTAACCACCATTCTGCTATTGCATCTTTCCAAAACACTGCTCCTCCCTTTCTAAGAAGAAAAATAGAGGAGAAAGGAAAGAGAAAATTGAGTCTGTTTTGGTTTAGCTCAGTGAGTCTTGAATGCTACTGCTTCTTGGACTTTGAAACTAGTTAGCACATAACCCAAGTGAAACAACCTACTCAGTCTATGCCTCGGATCTATTGATTTCACTGAACTTCAGTGATCCTGTGCAGAGGTGACTTCTGGGAGGAGCATGAGGGAGCTTCAGGTTCAGCATTTAGAGCTGAGCTTACCCCAAACCAATGAAATATTTTTGACTGATTTTTCACTTTTCTCATTGAAGAGAGGTGCAAATTGGTCAGCTGAAGTCTTGTGAGTGACCTGTAACTTTCCAGAGCTCACTGAGGCAGAGGTTCACTGGAATTTCTTCTCATAGTTGCGAAGGCTGCAATTATTGATTTGGGGAAGGTAGGAGGGCAAGGCAGTCAGAGCCAGTCTGGACACAGACCAGATTTTGAGATGTAAATCTGTACGTGTTTGCGTGCTCACTTCCTCTCTTAGGCTGCTCAGTGACACTGGGGAAATAAATTTATTTTCTTCATGTGTACAGGGTGGGGGTTTGATTCTGTTTTCTTGGTTTGTTTTTTTTTGCGTTTGTACTTGCCTGTTCCTATATCTGCTGTGAAAGTAGAGCTGAACCCTGAGAAGTGAATGTTTCTATCTTGGATCATTGTGCTGCAATGGACTGAAACACTGAGTGATTAAATCTCCGTTTGCAATTAGAACATTGGGAAAGGAAGGAGGAGGAATGACTTATAGGTGAGGAAAGGTGAAAAATGAGGCGAATAGTTTCTCTTTAAGACTGTTTTGTCTTCTAGCAGTACACTAAAATCGCACTGATTCCTAAACCGAATTGTTTCACACTGAAAGAAGTCTCTTTGAGGAGAAAACTTCATTTCATGCTGTGGTGATGAGAGCACTGGCCTGGACTGGAAAGATTTTTGATGGGTGAATTTTGAGTGCGTATTTGTGGTGTTTGCAGTGCTTTGGCATTGACAGATGATCCTTGCAGCCAAAGGTGAGGCTGGCTGACCCTCCCTGAGCAGTTTCCATGACAACCAAGCATTTTTGAATAATCTTGGTTTATAGGAAATCTTTTTCTCCCTTCTCTTTCTCCCAATGTTAGTTTCTTGTATTTTTGGAGGTTCTTTTTTTGTCACACCTTAAAGGACTTTTACCGTTTCTTATGAGACCTATGAATATAATACATCCCTCTCGCTCCTCTACATTTAGAAACACTCTCTATTGTGCTTCAGGAAAGGGTGATTACTCAGAATAAAATTAGCTAATTTTCTAATAACTGGTAATACTGGCTGGTTGTTTGTTTTAAGTTCTGTTCAGTTGTTTGTTTTAAGCCCAGCTGAGAAGTGGGCTTGTAGCAAACTCTTAGCTCCCCCAATGTCTAGGTGAAAGTTCATAAATCCCCATCCCTCAAAGCACAGAGAGGCAGAATAAGCATTTTTCATAGGCAGCTGTTCCTCACTTCTACAAGACAGATTTTACCTACTGTTGTTGTATTCTTGGTAATTTATTCTCAAATTTTGCAGGGCGTATTGGAATTTCTGTTTTTCAGTATTATAGGCACTGCTGTTCTGATTTTGGTAGTGCTATATTTAAATGACTTAATTTATAGTCATTTTTATAAGAAAATTTAGTTTGTCTTAGGAGTTAGATTCTTACTAGTGCTTGAAGACCTCTGCCCGTGTGCTCAGTTTCTGTCTTTGCCTGTAGGGAATTTTGCCTTTTTCCCTATGTTTGCTACTACCAATATGGATATGTGATTTGTACTGAGAAAACCAATGGTAAATTCATCTGAGCAAGGAGATGCGAGTTTCACTAGAAAGAAAAAGCACTGCTTTAGACGTTCATTTCAGCCTTGCTGTGGCCATTCCATTCTCTTCCAGGAAAAGTCTTTATTTTGCCCACGGATGCTCACACCCTACTTCCTTTGTAGGGCTGGAGGCTGTAATGAGAAATTTGAACTTCCTTCTGCAATTTAGGGCTGCCCAGTGGGAAATTTGCTTTGTTGGGAATAACCTAAATCCTGGTTTGCCTGCACAGATCAAGATGCTAATTTAACCCTAATTCTTTCACTTCTTTTAGAGGAAATAAAAAAAAAAAATCCATTGTTCATTTCAGATACATGTGGTTTTGCCTTTGTAGTTTTAAGGTTGAGCTTGTCTATGTGAAAAAATCTTGTTTCTGTTGTAGTATCAGGGGCTCTCTGACAATAACAACTTTACAATTTGGGAAAGACATTTAAGAAAAATATTTTGATTAAATGTCTGGTAATTCTATAAAGAATGTATTAATAATCTTGATTTCTCAGATAGTGTGTATCCTACATGTCCCAGGTCTAGCACTTCTTACATATGTATTCCTGAGCATATGTCAGCATAGCTGTACCAGCCTCAGCAACCACAGGCTGTTTAAAGTTCAATAACTTACAATACAATAACTGAGTTCTGTGTATCATTGAAAAGATGTAATTAATTGTAAAGGTTAGCAGGACATTAGACACTGGACTTTAAAGCTAGGCTGTTGCATCTAACCGCATGCTTGCTGTCTCCCCTTTTCTCCCCCTTCCCTTGACTTCAGCTAACACATAGCTTTAAATTATTTTGATTTTTAATAGTGACTTTTTGAGTTAAGTATTAGTTCCAGGAATAATGTAATGCACCATCCGTGAGCTTGTAATCCCAGCTTTGAAAGTGCTTAATAAAAGTAGGCTAAAGCTCTCAAAGTTGAGTCTGGAGTAAAGCTTTTATGTACATATTTAGGCATCTTAAGTAAGGAACTTGATATTAGGAAAATTCCTAGCTATCCTGAATAACCACTGACTTGAGGCACTTGTGAAGAGAATCTTGAACTTGGTCCCCAATTTAGAGAGTTTGGGAGGGTTATTTTTAAATATAAGTTAAGGGTTGCTAAGATCCCTTATTGGGTGGGAGATCAGCAAAGGGGTAAGGGAGGAGGACCTGACTTTAAAAATGGGACAGCCGTATGCTTACTTTGCCTGAAAGTGTTTGCATGAGAACTTCAGACACAGTGGTTTGAGGGCTGTGAACCCACACCCCACTGTACTTGGTGGTCTGTGCCCTCAAACCCAGCACTGCATTCATGATGCACTTGTGTCTACAGAGCTGAGGGAACTGGTATTGTTTAACCTGGAGAAAAGGAGGCTGAGGGGAGACCATTATCACGCTCTACAAATGCCTGAAAGGAGGCTGTAGTGAGGTGGGTGTTGGTCTCTTCACCCAAGTGACAGGTGATAGGACAAGAGGAAATGGCCTCAAGTTGCACCAGAGGAGATTCAGGTTAGACATCTGGAAAAATTTCTTCTCCGAAGGGTCATCAGGCACTGGAAGGGGCTGCCCAGGGAGGTGGTTGAGTCATCATCACTGGAGGTATGTAAAAGGTGGGTAGATGAGGTGCTCAGGGATCTGGTTTAGTAGTGGACAGGTACCGTTGGACTTGATGACTTGATTGACTTGATCGTCTTTTCCAAGCGATTCTATGATTCTACAGGCATACATGTGCTTGTGCTGGGTGAAGTCTGCCAGTAGTTGGAGGGAAGACAGTGGTGCGGGCAGTAAACTCTGTTTCCAAGTTCCCCATGTGTTGTCTAGGTCACTTGGTCCTTGTATGTGCAGTCAGAGGTGTCTGAAGGAAAAAATGCTGATGCATGCTGAGGTCGAAGCTGGTTGCAGCCTCAGTGCACCTTTTGAAAGCGTTTCAGCCAGCTGAGCTTTGAGGTGTTTGTGTTGGTGGCTCATTCCAGTCTCCCAGTAAGTGCTGATAAACTGGAAAGAAAAACAAGTTGTGCTGGTGTGCAACCTGCATTGTCTTTACCTGCCTTTTCATTAGTTTTTTGAAATACGATTCTGTGCCCGTAGTGTTCTCCATCGTGCTCATCGTTAGAGGCACGGTTCCTCTTGGAGAGGCAGAATGAAGAAGTCTGGAGATACTGCTGTCGCATTTTAGCTTTTGCATCATAACTAGTCTTCAAAATAGAAGTACTCAAAATGGATTGACTTCTGTTATGTCCTGGCAACCTTCAGTACCTTGAGCAGACTTCTGACTGAGTGGTGATCAGTGCATCGCCAGGTAAACTTTGTACAGCTGGTATTTGCAACAAGGGCAAATCTTTTGTTTTAGTTTCGAGACCACCTTTTTTTTCCTTGACTGCTATCAAGATGATAACGGGGTCAGTCCATAAATGGACTTCCAGCTCTTGCATTTGCAATTTTTGCTACTGTCAGACAAGCCTGAAGGCATTCAGAGTGATCTTTCCCTCTACCTACTTTGAGGTGAAATGCTTCTCTGCGACTAAGTTATCACAGTATCACAAGGCTGGAAAGGACCTTTGAGATCATCGAGTCCAACCTATGACCCAACACCAACTCATCATCTAAACCCTGGCACTAAGTGGCTCATCCAATCTCCTCTTAAACACCTCCAGGGACGGTGACTCCACCACCTCCCCGGGCAGCGCATTCCAATGGCCAATCACCCTCTCAGTAAAGACCTTCTTCCTAATGTCAGGCCTAAACCTCCCCTGGCGAAGCTTGAGACCGTGTCCTCTTGTTGTGTCGCCGATCGCCTGAGAGAAGAGACCAACCCCTGCCTGACTACAACCTCCTTTCAGGTAGTTGTAGAGAGCAATAAGGTCTCCCCTGAGCCAAGTTTCTTTTTACTGAACAGAATGACTGGTCATCGAACTCAGCAGCTGAGTTGTTGGTTTGCAGATGTGTGGGTAATAGCTCTGAAGTAAGCTTTAAACATTTTATTGCTTGATTGGAGGGATTGGAAGGTGGTATTTTAGTAGGGAGTGGAATGTTAGCAGAGCCCCCAGATAAAGACCATGAAATTCTTAGCTTAGGGATCCAGACTGCAACCTGAATTTGTTGAAAGCCAGTCATTTCCAGGAGCTGAATTGAAGCTTAAAGGCAGTGGGTTATTTGACCAAACAACAGTGTTGCAAACTAAAAGAAGGATACTGAAGCTGTTGAAATGAGTCCTCTTTAAGAGGAATCAGAAGGTCAGTTGGTCAGTTCTAAAGGTGAGTTTCAGCAACGGCATGGTTGTACTCAACTGAGTTTTTCTGGGGACCTGGCATTGCTTCTTCAAAATGACCATCAACTTCAGCTAGAGCACACAAGTTATTTTTAAATTATGACTTAGGCTTCTTCTGCATATGGTAGACTATATATAGCTTTCTAACTCTTTACAAATCTGAGGTTAGTGTGTTTGTTCAACTTTAATTTTACTAGATAAAACAAAAAAAATATTATTCTTTTAGGTTTTAAATATGATTTTAATTGTTTTGTTTAAAAGCTAAGTTGTATAAATGACCATGAAGTTGGGAAGAAAGAAAGTACTAGATATTCCTTTCTTACTTGAACCTAAATAGTTGGAGTTAGTTCTGTATTAATACTTTATATGACCTTAATGCAGCTGAATACTTGGATCTTGATACTGAATTGTTTGATATATTTAATAGCAACAAATACAGATGTACATATAGACTGCTGTGATGAAAAATATTGCTTTTGTAATTATAAAAAAACTCACTGACATGCCAGTTTTCCATTTACTGTGTCACATGGTTTACATTATTTTGAAGATGCGTAGACGTGTAAATACAGGTTTCTCCCTGATATTCACGCATAAACATCACTCACTAGAAGAACAATTGAGTAGTGTGTACATGTGTTTCTGAACACGAGGTGTTTTAGGACAGATGATCCTAAAGCTGATCTTAATCCGTTCTGGACTGCCAATGAGGAACACTTGTAACGATGTTCTCAGCTGTAGTTGTTGAAAGGTGCTGTTTCTTGCAGCACTGTGAAAGTGTCTTGGATGTTTTTAATGTCATAAACTTGCTGTAAATGAAGCAATGGCTGCTTTGGCATCTCTCCAAATTTTGGTATGTAGTGAGGTATCATCTAGCACCAACAATTACTGAGTTAGTAAAAAATAAATTTGGCATCAGACATGAAAATTTTTTTCATCAATGACCTACTTGCTTTGCTTGTTGCTCTTTTAGTCTCCAAGCCCTTGCTTATACCTCTGTAAGTTCAAGATCAAGACACGGGCAGAACGTGACTTGGTGATGTCTCCTGTTCTCTGCAATCTTGATACATTTATTTTCCTAAACCTTTCCTGTCCCTCCCTTTGACACTCTCTCTCCTGTCCTCACACCTACATCAGTCCCTTTCCCCTCAGTGTTTGAGGAGAGCCATTACAACGTGCTTTTCCTGAATTTAGGATGCACACGTTTTTCACCTTAGCTCAGGCTTCCCTGAGCTGCTCTTATCTCCCTGACACTCCAAACCGATAAGCCAATTTAATTGGAATGGGGTGTGGTGGTTGTTTATCCTTCATTACACTGAAATCTAGTGACATTGAATAGAAAATGAAATGAGAAGGAATTAGAATAGACAATAAGTACATCTGTCATTGATCAGATGCCCAGCATGCGTACTGTTTGTTGAACAGCTTGTGTTGCCCCGTTTGAAACATCTTCCACAGTGCACCCTGATCTTAGTTATTTATTGTGATTCTGACTTTTGACCTAAAAGCCAGCAGGACTTTTTTACACTTCAGCTCAAAATTACTTTATAAGACTGTTATTTATCTTAATGTATTCAATAAGCTTATTCTCAACAAATATGGGAGAAGCTGACAGCCCTCCTGCTTCGCATGGTCTCTGGGCATTCATCAGTTCCCAAATCTTATTCCTTCAATAGAAGTTTCTCAAAGGAGATTTACTTGTATTGTTCTGTATTACATTTTCCCCCTTCTAAGATTGTTGTTGTAACATGCAGCTTGTTTGTCATGATTGTCCCCTATACCAACAACAGCAAACAGTCATTAAATTATTTATAGAATTAATTTTTCATCTACGAGGCTGCAGGCCATCTGTTGATTTGCATAAAATAGCAGCATAGTTACTGCATATCTATTTCAGTATCTTTGGAGGGAATGGTACGAATAGAAAATATGTCCAACATAATACATTTTAGACAAGGAAATAACCACTGAATTTTATCTATAAACGCATCTCACTTCCTCTGCAGAAGAATAATGCCACATTTGAGGCGTCTGTGTTGATGTCCATTAGTTTGGTTAAGTCTGCTGAAATCAAGGTAGTTAGACTACCTTGTACCAGCTTGTGCAAAATCAGGTTCGGTATTGACAAGCTTTCTGTACTGTGTTTGTAAGATGGTTGTGGTTTTGCCTTATTCCTGTAGGTGCCACTGAACTGCTCCTTCTAGCCCGCCGGACAGATTTGAGGCGAATTTCCTTAGACACCCCAGATTTTACAGACATCGTTTTGCCACTGGAGGACATCCGTCATGCCATTGCCATTGACTTTGATCCTCTGGAAGGCTACATCTACTGGACCGATGATGAAGTTAGGGCCATCCGCCGCTCTTTCATCGATGGGTCGGGTAGTCAGTTTGTTGTCACAGCACAGATCGCACATCCTGATGGCATTGCTGTGGACTGGGTTGCACGGAATCTATATTGGACTGACACTGGCACAGACCGTATTGAAGTTACAAGGCTTAATGGGACAATGAGGAAAATCTTGATATCGGAAGACCTGGAAGAACCCAGAGCTATTGTGCTGGATCCTATGGTTGGGTAAGCAGCTGTTCATTGGTTTTTAAGAGTTAGTCACGTAAAAGAAGATACCTCTGGCTATCTGTGTGCAGGGGTGAACTGTTTATCTGTCTATGCAGATGCAATGATAAACTTCTGAGTCTTCAAAATGCATAAATTGGGATTCTTTGAAAGTTAAGGCTCTGAGGCAAAAGGACTGCTGCTTCCCTTTGACTACCTGGCTGGTCATCTTATGTGTCTTTAGGTTTTATTCTCCTGCTTAAAAATAGTGTTGGAGGGGGAAGTTGTGTTGACATGTTTGTTTATTGTAGTTGGTAGCACTAGTTATGCTGTCTTGCGGAGCAGATGGTAAGTTTTCTATGGAAGGACAGTATGTCTAGAGGTCAATACTTTTCGAATGATTTGGGCTTCCTTACTTAAGTAAAGAAATATATTTGGCTTGGAAATGTACTTTTCTGTGTGTGATGTGGTTTTGGGGAATAATAGTCCAGAAGAAGCTATGTCAATATTGAAAGTCTGGTTAAACAAGAGTTCTTAAGAGTTTATTTCCTTTGCAGGTACATGTACTGGACTGACTGGGGAGAAATCCCAAAAATCGAGAGGGCAGCATTGGATGGCTCAGACAGAATTGTGCTGGTGAACACCTCGCTTGGCTGGCCAAATGGACTGGCATTGGATTATGCAGAAAGCAAAATATACTGGGGAGATGCCAAAACGGACAAAATAGAGGTTTGTAATTGCACCTGCTTTTTTAACTCCATGGAGTTATGGAATGTAGCCACTTTGCTTTTCTAGATATTTAAATTTTAAGGCAGCCCAAAAGGGCAACAGGATAATGGTTATATGTGCTTCAAAAAAACAATTCAGTTTACTCTGTCTTTGGGCAAGTTACTTACTGTTCTTCCTCCATCATTCTGTTTAAAATGGACGTGATAACCATATAATAGATCCCTTGTTTTAAAATGTTTGATAAGGATTTGATAAGTCAATTCTCAGGTCATCAGGATAAAAATCTTTTTACTGGGAGTAATGTTTGTGGGTTTAAAAAAAGACATCTTTTTTTTTCTTTGCACTGTTGAGCTTAGGTACTAGTAGAACACATTTCAAAGAAGTAGATCTCATTTCACATATTATCTGTACTCCTTCAAATCCCCTACACTTTGCATCTCCCTTGTTTTATTAAGGTGCAGGAGGGAGTTAGATATTCCTTTCTTTCTGGTATGTTCTGCTAAAACTTCTAATTGAAAGCAAAAATTCTGTTCTCTCCCACATTGAAAATCTCGTGTTTCTTTTTTTATATAACATCTACAGAATAAATCTGACACTTGATATCTCTTTGTCAGTCTCTGAGAAAGTAGGATATTTTTAGTAATTTTTCAATTTACTGTCAAAAAAGCAGAAAGATTATCTAGAAGCAGGGGACTTGGCCACTACCTTGTGCGTAGTAGCCCCATCTGTCTTTGCTATATGTCCTAGTAGATTTACCTTTCTTTTGATGACTTATAGGTTTACTTAGCAAACCCTTACCATTGCAAATGATTTTCAGCTCTTATCACATTAGGCACAATATCTTCTAGCCTTATGAAATGATTTTATTTATAACTTCAAATAAGTCCATGTGAAGTCATAGTCTTGTACTGGAAAGTCACATAACTGTTTGTTCTCCTTCAGAGTCAAAGTAACTCTGGTCCAGCAAGGTGAATTGCTTTGAAAGACTCTTTGGGAGAGCCTCAGGGAGCACATTTTTCTTTGTCCTGAAAACAAGATTTATAGTCTGTAATTCACCTAACATTATACCAACTCTGAGAAAAGAAGGAAAAACTCTTAGCTGTGCTTAGAGATTTATAACAGACTGAGCATTTTAGCCCTCGTACTGTCTTGGACTTGAATGTATTTTGCAAAAGGAAAATTAGGCATTCTCCATTCCCATGCTTGCCAAAACACTTGAGTTTTTTTCTTGGGCTTCAGTCTTACTCAGACCATGGTTCCATAATGGGTCAGACCATGGTTAATAATGGGTCTGTTCAGTGCTGGATCAGTTCGTGATAGAAATTTTCATCTAGCTCAGACACAAGCTTGCTGCTGCATTTCTGTCAAACTGGCTAGAACACATGATATAATGTTTATGCCAACATCGCAGAGTCTGTGGCAGGACAGAAGATATCTGATCTGGCACAGTCTGCTGGGACAATTTCCATTCCATTGTTTTTAAACGAATGTGAACCAGCACACTGAGTTTGTTCCAGGTTGTCATGTAACATCTGTGCAGGGCATTGGACAAGATTTATAATCGTGAGGTTTCAGAATTCCTAGTTATTTTTTTTCCTATGACTCTGAAAGAATTGTTTTTATTGCTGGTGCTTTTTATAAAAAGGTAATGCTTTTAACTCTAATCAATTCGCAGAAAATCTTGAAAAAGTCTGGGTAAAGCCTTGAAAGCAACAGAGGAGAAATTATCCCACTATTTTTCTTTGGTGTTTTTAGATTTTAGTTTTGTTTGAGAATTTGGATATTTTTATATTGTAGAAGGTGTGAATTTAGGGGTATGCAACAGATCTATAAAATCAAGAAAATTTTGTATGAGGTGATTTTGTAGAAGAAATTGGCATTTTGTGAATGATACTGATAGGTGATGAGTGCAGAACAAACAAAAGTAGATGGTTCTTCAAACAGTGTGCAGTAAGATGTGGAAATGGTTACAGATATTAAAAGCTTACATGTGTTACTGGAATGACTGGGTGAGTCTGTGGAAGGGAATTCCACTGCAGTTTACTAGAAAATAGAATTGTCTTCTGAACTGAACTGTGAATTGCTGTGGAATGAAAAAACCTTCTTGAAAAGTATCAGTACATGTTTGCTTTATTATGCTGTTCTGTAAGTCTAAGTTTTGCTTACTGTCTGAGACAGTATACTGGGATGAGTACACCTTTGGATTGAATCCATACATCCTCTCTTTTCATGTATTGAGGTATTCCTTGAAGGTTTAGGGAGTCTTTTATTCCTTTAGCTTGTTGTGTTACCTTCAGGGAAAACTTCATGTTCTTACTTAGATTTAATATTGCTGCGTACCAGCTGCGCTTCAGAGAGACAGAAATGGCTGAAAATCTATGACTCTGATAGTGATAGATTACCATGTGAGCTCAGTACAGCTTCTGTAATTAGTAAAGCATGGGAAGACTCTATAGGATGAAGAGGGAGTGTTCATCCAAGAGAATGAATCGGTCTCAAGTAGCTTACACCCCCCCCACCCACACCCCAGTGTGCTAAGTAATGCAAATGTAGCAGCGAGTTTCTTTTACTGATGAATCTTAGTGAATATTCCCCAGGATCTTGTGTGGCCTCTGTGTAATCTTTTATGAGAGACTGACTTTGTTAAGGTAGGCTACAGAAATCTCAGCCTGCAATGGCACTATCTAATCTACAATAACTAAAATGTTACTAACATTTCAAGTCTTTGCTTTCCCTCCCACTGCCTTTCTCTCCTATGGCAACCATGAATCCTGAGGAGATTTGTAACACTTCCCCTGCTCTTCCCATCCATTTTTTATATCAGTTGAGTAAAAGATGCTTTGACCTTCAGTAAGTGGTTTAAACTCACATTTGGGGAAAAGACACTGGAGCAGGTGCAACAAAGAGTATATTTGTGACAGGATCAAAAGGTGAAACTTGGAATTGGATATGAAGACATTAGTATATATCCTGGTCCCTGCTTTACTTATACGTGTTCGTGTGTGTTTGTGGGGGGAGGTAAAAGCAGGAGACATACGTTTGTGTACTTGCATTCCATTGCCTTTAACTAGTTTTTCATCCATGATTTTACATACATGGTGCTTTTTTTCTTTTTTTCCTACTATGTGAATTCCTCAGAACCATTATTTAATTGAGGCACTACCAAAATTAACGTCTCTTGCAAGCGATGTTTCTGGTTTGTTTGTGCTACACATGAGCTTTTATTATTTATTTTTTACACACTGATTCATGCTATGCTGTTCTGGAGCCCCCAGATGATAATAAAGCATCAGCAGGGGTTAATGGAGACTGGTAGGGGGTACAGCAGGGAGCTTTTGTTCCCATTTTATCTGGCAGCCTGCAGCAGGCAGAAGCAGGCTGTGGCTCAACAGCTTCGTCATTTATCTCGGTCAGGTTTCACTGCTGATAAACTTCTATTGAAATGGATGGCTGCCATTGTGCTTACCAGTAGGGGAGATTTCTCATTGACTTGCTACAGGTTTAAAGCATTTTCCTGCCGTGCTATGAGGTTAAAAATGTATGATATGCTCTGTTGAATTGGTCTTATGTTTTCCTGCTCAAGTGAATATTTGTCTTCTGAGCACGTACGCTACCTGTTTTAAGGCACAGGTTGGATTTAAAATGGTCAGCAAAGCTTATATTGATAAAAAAATTATAAATAGCTCTGTGTGTGTATGTGCGCATTAAGAGGAAATAATGGTGATATGACTGATTTGTCACAATTTTTCAGTCTTCGCTTCATTTTTCTTTATTCTTCTTCCTTCCTATTCTCCATTCTCAGAGCCAGGGATGACGCCCACTTACACCTACTAGTGGTGAATTTAAAGAAAGGAGACTCTACCTCCTGTACTGATACAACCATTATCCAGTGATTTTTCGATTGCAGCTCTAACTTGAAGTGTTTCTGCATCCTCAAATCTATTAGCTGTTCCTGGCATTACTGTCTGTAATCCTCATGATTAATATGGGAAGTCTTGGATCGTACTGGTTTTAGGCATAAGTACACAGAAGTCTTCAAAACCCAGCCTTGTCGGACAACAAAGCGGATGCTGCTAGGACTTCTTGGAGCACAGAAATCTTGAACAGAGAGGACGTTTTTGTCTCTGACCCAGGAGTAAGAGCTTGGCATCTAAAGAATGCTCTAATTCATATTCTAATCCTGAAATTGCAGGGCTACATTTTCCTCTGATGACAACTCAATTTTCCTAATAAGGAAATTTTGTTTCCAAAGCATTCACCAGTTATTTTCTGACTGAGAAATTTTGCCTCATGGCATTAGGCTTTGTATTGTGAAATGCTGATGACTTGAAAGCCTAATTTCTTATCCTGCCTCATCCACCGTAGTTTGAAGCAGAGGTTTGAAAACTGAGAAGCAGAAACCATTGAATTCCTAGCTATTGAACACAGCTGCTTTTGTGTTCTTCCACTAAGCTTTTGCAGGTATGAGAACTAAGATAGTTGAAATAAATATTTGAAGTTGCTTTACTGTTTAATTTTGGCCACAATTCGTTATCCTTCTGGTTTAGATAGTTGCAAGACTTGGGCACTTCATTCAGCAAAGAACGACAAGTACGTGCTGCAGAGGATAGGGACAGATCTCTCTCCTCCAGTTTCAGAAATTTAAAGTTTACCTTGTCAGAGAATTTCCAGCTGTTTCTTAATGCCTGCTAGACCTGCATTAGGAAAAAGTACAGATTTTTTTAAAACAAGTAGTGTAGAGCTTATTTAAAAAAAAAAAAAAAAGATTATATTTTGTATGATTTCCATTTGGGAAGTTTCTTATGAACTTCTGAATGAACTTAGGGAAGAATTAAATGTTGTGATACAGACTAAGACAGGAAAATTATACTGCAAAGCAAACCAAGTGGGGACGCATTAGACCACATATTAATAAAGTCTCTTGACTATTGAAGAGCCAGATGCAAGAATTTGAGTGGCCTCTTATCTGTGGACTGAGCCAGGACCTCCTGACACTGTAAGCTTGTTAATATTAAAAAAAAAAGTGAAATTCCTTTTTTTGCTTTTGGCTTTTGAGCATGGCCCTACAGAACTGTCACTTAGGCATGTATCGTCTGCAGCTGTTCCAAGTGTTTAAGTGTAAAAATAAAAAAGAAGAAACTTACTGAAAACATCATGCCAGTTTCAATTCAGGAGCATTAAGAAGTCAGCTTTTGTATTGCCTTTTCTAAATTGAGAATATCTAAATAAAACTGAAAGGTGAGAAGTTTCATTTTTGAGACACCCATTGGAAACTACTGTGCTGATGAGTCTCAGAAGTCTTTAGGGATCTGCTATGAACAGACAGTTATTCATAATGGAACAGGGAGAGGTTCCCAGCACCTCGCATCAGAAGGAAGATACCAAAGGTAGATATAGCCAGAACTCTTTTTCAAGATTAACCTGACTCTGTGATCTGGTTACAAAGCATGGCATTTTTCTAAGAAGTGAAATTACTGTCCTAAAAATTATGTGGTATTACAGAAGACTCGGACATGCAATTTCAAAATGGTTCTACGGTCTTAAATGGTCTGCACTTTTCTCTGAAATCTATGGCTGGTTTTAATCCAGTGAGATGTAGATACTTTCAGCTCAGTAAAGTGCCTTTTGTTGCCTTTATAGAAAATGTTAGAAATTGGCATTTCTGCAGCATGTCTTATTTACCCTAAAGTAAATGTGTAGAGTAGATTGGGTGAGTCCTCTAAGAGCACATATTCCTTTCTATTAACTCCAAGCATAGCCTGGAGTTGCTGTGTCAGAGGCAGATGCTCATACTTGAGACATTTGAACAGAAGCTTGCTATGGCTTCCAGAACCATTTTGCACGTTATCATTAATAGTGAAAGCTTACCATTCTCAAACTTGGTTGTTGCTTACATTTGTGAAGCTTGACTGATACTTTCCATGTTGGAAATTCAGAGATGTTTCTCACAACCTTTAACAGTTGAACTGTCCCATTTTGCTAACAATAACTGTGTGAACCTCGTGGCTCCCAATGGCCCAGCATGGAGCTGTCTGCAATACATTTGGATCCCACTAATGTGTCATACAGGCTTCCTAGACTTTTCCCATTGGAGTTAGGGAATTGTATTGTAGTTTATGCTGTTGTCTCATCTAGAAAGTAACAAGCCTCTGCTGGCAGTTGGTATTGGTTACCTTAGGGAAAACACAAAAATCCCTTGCGCTAAAACAACTGACAACACTGAGTCTGACATACTTGTGATGGTATTTTAAGGCAAGCTGGAGAGTGATATGAAGAGATACTGAGCTATATTCTGCCTTTCTGATTCAACTGAGCGCTGTTTGTCAGTCTGCTATTAACCCTTACTCTCCAATATTCTGGCTTTTTTTTTTTCCTTCTCCCAAGCTTAGTTGCACTACTATGCAAAAAAGATTGTACTCATCTTTGACTTGAGGTTCTTCAGAAGCATTCAGGTGACCTTGTGATCCCTCTCAAGAATTATTCAGCTTTCTTTCACTCAGGCTTTTTATTTCACTCTGAGATTTTGTAGTCCTAACCTAAACTTTTTTTCTGATGCAATTCATGATATTGTAACTTTGCGAAGGTCTGTTAGAAAATAATTATAAGCAAGTTAATAGCTTTGATTAGGCAAGTAAATGCATATGATGGAAAACTAAGTTTTTGAACATGCAGGGACCCTTGGAATTGAAGTGATTTAGCGAAGGGAGCAGTTGAGTGAACTTAATAGCTTATGGCTGCCAAAAGTGGAAAGTATCTCAGAGCCATCCCCGAGCTTTGCATGGGCTGAGTCACTCATTGGACTGTTCCCTGAATCACTTGGACTTGCCAAAACAGCAGAAAACTTTCCACGTTTTTTCCCCTGTATGAAAAAAATCAGTTGCTTTTATGCTTTTTATGCTTCTGGAAAGCACAAGTTTGAGAAAAAATTAAAAATAAGAAGTATTAATATAGCAAAATTACTTACCTTTGCCAAGCATCTTCATTCATCTGTTTTGCCACTGAATCTTCTCAGAGGAACGTCTCTTTCTCCTGTGAAAAACCTCTGTTCTCACTCTTGTTCATCATTTCAGCTCAATTTTTTGTCTTAGCCGCTTCTTTACAAGTGCGAGGGTCTTTTGTATTGTCTGAGATGTCCTAGGAGATGTCATTTTTGATTGTCAAAATGGTTGTAAACTCCTTTCCCTGCCTGCTTGTCACTTCACCTGACTTGAGCCATTCCAACCAATAGTTTCTAAAATTAAATTCCATCTCACAGTTCTGTTGTTGGCATTGATTGATCAGTGAGCTAGGAAAGTTGTCTTATTGTGAAAGAAATTATCTTCTAACAGTGTCTGTAGCATGATAGAAAAGGCTATTTATGAAGTTAATCTCTTTTCTGTTTTTTACATGTTTTTCTTCACTGCACTCCTATTAGTAATATTATCCATGCTCAGGAAAAATGTATTTTGAATTCTTTGGAAAAAATTATTAGGACTCAGAAGGAAATTAAGGGTACTGGGAAACTGTTAAATTAGAAATTGGTAATGGTGGTTATAATGTTTATGTATAAAACAATTAACAGTAAGAAATTGTACAGTTGGCTGGAGGCATTTGGTTTCTGAAGCAAATATAAAGTGTTCCAGGTGTCCTCCATGATTTCAATGCAGTGAAGAGTTGGTTTCCCATTTGATACTTAAAACATTCCTTAATATTTGGAAGTGAAGGGAAAGTATTTTTAACAGTAATTTAATGACAGAGATGGAATACTTGTCTTAAGCTGAATTTTAAGTTTTGATTGGTCAGTCAAAGAGGGTATAGTTTCGGTCAGGACTTTTTTTAGAGGAGAAGACTAATACAACTGGAAACATAAAAAAGGGACATCTGTCTCCTCTCTTAAGACCTGCTGTTTCATAGTACATATATGTGTTAATTGTATGATTTTGCTGCAGCTGTAACAGTGAAATAATTGTGGTCTGTTCTGTTTATGTTGCTTAAAGAAGGAAGTTGAAAATACATAGTTCTCAAACCCAGTCTGAACAAATGTTGGTGTAGGCGTTCTAGCTATCTTTTAGAGTTATTTTTAAGAGATATGCTGCCCCAGTTTTCTTTTGTTCCTTAACTAAATAAATGTAATGAGTTTGTGTTGGTTTTCACTTCTCTGATACTGTAGGATTCATGTACATTTAGGTGGAAGATGAACAGTCATATCCTTGATTAGTGATGCCGTGAACTTAGTCAATATGTGTTGCATCTAACAAACAGTACATGTAAGTATTTATCCTTGGATAATCGGGGCTGAAATAACGAAGCCTAAACCTTGAATATTCCTAATCTATTTCAGGTATGATACAGGCCTTGTTGAAGATCTTTTTCCATGGTATGTTGAAATATCTGGGATGGATGTATTGAATTCAGTATTTCCAAGCTGTCTTAGTGTAACAGTTGTTTGATCAGTAACACTGATCTGCCTGAGATGATTGCAAACGCATGAGGAATTCACTGATTCGTATAATTGGTTTTAGTTGTATCTATTCCTGGATTGCGTTAACATGACCGTGTCGAAACTGTGAAGGGTGGTAGTGCTTTGAGATTTTTCTGCTGTCTTTCAAACTATTGCAAAAACCCGACTTGTCATTAGGATGACTCAAGAGTTTAAGATCTGCCCAGGCAGAGTTTTGTGACATTCCTGTGCCAAATGGCTGTGAGGTTTTTTCATGCTGAAAGGTAGACCATAAAAATATGTATGTGACACTATTTTTCAGCATGTACCAAGGAAACAAAATGCTAGCGTGTTCTGCATTTGTGGGACAAGTGACATGCAGAGCATTGCAACTAGCTCAGAACATTCTTATTCCTTATCCTTTCAGAATGAAGATAAATGCTACCATTTCATCCTTCTTTTGAGTCAGTGATGGTTTCCAGCTGTAGTCCTTGCTAGAAATTTTGTAGAGGTGGTGCAGTGATTGCAGTAGTACTTGAGCAGGGCAGTTGAGGTCTGGGGGCTCCTGGACTGTCTGAGGATAAGGAAGCTGGTACTGGTAAAGGTGCTGAAGTGCAGGAATCAAGAGACGGATAAGGCCTCTGTTTGTCCAAAATCCAGCTGTCAATTTTTAAAATCAGGGCTTACGTTCAAGTTGTTCTTAATCTTTTGTTGTGGGATGTTTGCATCTACATTAGAGCAGTTTATGGATTTTACCAAATGAATTTTTGGAGGGTTTTTTGGATTTTGTTTTATGGATGTGTGTGTATTTGTGAAATAAATAAAGTTCTGGCAATATCTTATAGTGTAGCTGGGGGCTTTCAGTCCATCAGAGTCCTGTTCCATTCTTGTGAGTAGTCCTTAGTTTTTTGAAGATACAGAGTTAGTAGCTGTTGTTTATGAATTTTCAATTATTGACTTCCTCTGTTCCAGTCATCCCGAGAGAGAGCTTAGCATGCATGATACTCAAGTTGCTCCATTTATAACTACATCTGAAAGAGAAGCCGGGAAACTACAGGCCCATTTGTCTTACTTAAGTCCCTGGGAGAGTAATGGAATGAGTCGTCTTAAAAACCATCACAAGCCAAGTGCAGCAGGCGATTAAGACAAGCCAACGTAGATTTACCAAGGGTAAATCAGACCTGAACAACCTGATCACCTTCTACAACAAAATAACATTTTCTATTGACATGTTGTTTACCTGGACTTCAGCAAAGCATTTGACACTGTTTCCTGCAGCTTCCTCCTAGACCAGCTGGCACCATACTGGCTGGATGGGTGGTCAGTGAGATGGGTAGAGAATGTGAGTTCACAGGCCACACTCAGAGGGTGGTGATCGGTGGTTTTTACTCCTGCTGGCGGCCTGTCACAAGTAGGGACGGCCAGATATTGATACTGGGCACCACACTGTTTGATATCTTCACAAATGGTCTGGATGGTGGGATTGAAACCGTTCTCCCAGATTTGCTGATGACACCAAACTGGCTGGTGAGGTAGATGTGTCAGAAGGGAGATCTATCTTTCAGAGAAAACTGGACAGGTGAAGAGTGGGCTAGTAAGAACTGTGTGAAGTTTTACAAAAACACATGTAAGGCCTTGCGCATAGGATGACATAATCTAAAAACCCAACACAGGCAAGGATCAACGTAGCTGAGGAACAGCCTTGCTGAAAGGGACCGGGGGGCTGGAAGTGAGTCCAGTGCACTGCTGCAGCAACAAGACAAATTGGATCATAGGCTGCATCCACAGGGGCGTTGCCAGCAGAGATAGAGATGTAATCACTCTGTTCAGTGCTTGTCAGGCCACACCTAGACAACTGTGTCCAGCTTTGGTCCCCACAATTCCAAAAAGATGCGTATAGAGTGGAGAGTGCCCAGAGGAGGACCACAAAGATGATCAAAGGGCTGAAGAACCTGTTGTATGTGGAAAGACTGAAGGATTTGGGTCTTTTCTCCCTGGGGAGGAGAAAGCTTCTGGGCGGACACACAGCCCCCACTACACACTTTATCATGGTTTCCCAGTACTTAAAGGGCAGCTACAAGGAAGAATGGCTACAAGTTACACTGGGAGAAGTTTCATCTCGATTTAAGATTGCAGTGAGAGCAATCATTCACTGGAGTAACCTCCCAAGGGACTTGGCAGAGTCTCTGTTACTGCAGGTGGTCAAGATGTGACTAGAGGGGGTGCTAGGTCTAGATCATCTAGGCTTCCTTCCCCACGGAAGGCTGGACCAGATGATCCCTTCCAACCTGGGCTGGTCTATGACACTGTGGTTCTACATCTAAAAATAAACTATGCTTGTGAGTTAAGATGGAAGATTTGAACACTGGTGCTCTGCTTATGGCACTAGGTTAATTATTGGTAAATTTTATCAGCTCTCTCTGACAGTCTCCCAGATGTGCATTGGAAAGTGTGTTCTTTCCAGTACCTGAGTGCTGTCTTCTATTCCTGGAGTCACCAGCACTGAGGCTGTCAAGCACCTTGGAGAACTGGGCTTTTGTGTTTGATATTAAAGCATGGCCCAAAAGGAACAAACAATTTCTATTACTGGCATCGCCTCAGCACTGTGGATATGAGCCAGCATGCAACTGCCTAGTCTGTACTGACACTGGCCTTGGTCTGCTGGACCCAGCAGATTGCCAGTCCTGTTTGGGGCCTTCTGTAGCTTTGCCAGGGCTCCTGCACAGGTTATGACCAGAGCTGAACGTTATTTTCAGAGATCAGGTAGATGTAATGATTGAGCTATAGACTTAAGCTAATCAAATTACAAGTGTAAACTACTGTACATTCAAATCCCGGATAAATTCAGTGCATTAGCCTGTTCACTGCAGTTATTACTGGTATTCAAGAGTGAATTGAATTCAGGGTATCTGACAGAAAGGCCCTTAGATTATATCACTGTGCAATCCAGCCTGTAATTTTAAAATAGAAGTGATACTTTAAAGTTTGTGGGGTTTTATATTTTTCCTGCTGACCATTAAGTACAGCATTTTAAAATATAACCGCATTTTCTGCATTCATTAATTTATTTTGAATAAGCTGTATTTTCACGAGACCGTCGGTTTGTGTTCATTGTGGTTCTAGGACGGGGGTGCCAAACTCACGACCCGTGGGACGAATCCAGCCCTACACCTTGATTTATCCAGCCCAGCACCTTGTTTCTACCCGGTGGCAGAACCAAGCTCCTTGCCCCTGCGCTCCTGCCAGCGCAGTCATGTGTGACGTGTGTTATGCTGCAGGAGCAGGAGAGCGGCGGGAGCCGTGAGTTGGACACCCCTGTCCTAGGATAAGCAAAGCCCTTATTCTACAGGCAGGACGTCCGTGATGTTTTCCACGGCCATTTCATTTTTATACTTGGTTTCATTTTTTTTCATAGAACTACTTGGTCTTTCAGTTAAGGTACTGTTTGTGGCTGCACCACATCTGTTTCCTGTTGTGGTCTGTATTCTCACTGTGGTTTGCAGTATTCAGAATGGCCCCAAAATGTGAAATCCTCACAGCATTGTGGTTAAAGCAGCGTAAACCGCTGGAGATACTTCCTCGTAGCAGCAGAAGGTGGGTTTCTCATATGGGGAAATCTGTGGGGATAGACTTCACTGCGACTTGATCCATCTGGGGCTGGAGAGGGGGAATGAATGCAAAGCAGTACTGGCTGGGGCTCGGTTGTCACCTTAATTTCAGTATGTGAAAAGATAATGCTGAAATCCTTTGAAATTAGATTATTGATTGTTTCTTTTTCCCTTGTGCTTATTATATGTATCGTTCCTATATCATTTGTCACTTTCCTTCTACCTTACACCAGACTGTTTGGTTCTGTAGCCTGTTGATGAAATTCTCCTAAATGGCAGCCAAAGTGAGGGCAGACGATGTGGTGCCATGGAACCATTCATACAGAGTTAACCAGCTGCTATTGGGCAGATGTTTGTATTAAGTAATATTGCACAGATGTGCTCAGGTAAGATTGCTGTGGGAGTAGGATGGCAGGTATGTGTAAGTGCTTTCTGATAGGTGCCTGTTTTGTCTAGGTGACGTAATGCTGTCTTTCAAAATAATCTGTATGTGACACAACAAAAACTAAAACCAGCAGGTACTTAGTCCTGAAGTCCTCCCTTCTCTTTTCCTGACTTTCAGCACAAGAGGAAGCTTATTCGAACTCTTCTTCTTTTAAAGTTTGTCAAAGGAAGTTCATCTCATACCATACACCTTCCAACTAATTCTCCTTGCCAGTGTTTAAGTACTCCCTTAAATATAGAAGCTTTTTCCTTTTGTATGTACAAGGCAGAAAGTGTAGTACATAAAGATACTGCTTTATGATAGTGATCTTTTGCTGGTCATTACTATGTGGTTTTAGTCAATTCGCTTTGCAACGTCTGTCCATTCTGTGTATCTGTTTGGTCTCTTAGCAAGCACTAATTGCCATATATTGATTAGTTGCTAGCAAATGGCTCATTTCTGTAGTTTAAAGGGGAGGGGGGGAAACAAGTTATCGCAGAAGTGTAAGATGACTGTGCTATCGTTAGGAAAGGGTGATGGGAAAGGAGGATGATCAATTTTGCTTGATAGTGGTTTCTTGAAGGGCTGCTGGTGGGCTTAAGGACAAGACTCGTGATTTCTCTTGCACATTTTAAATCTGCGTCCCTGTTTCTAAAGTTAACTATTGGCCTGTCGTTTAGCAACCTCATTTGTCAAAACAGAGAGTAGGAGACCATGCTGCTAGGAACTGAGAGAGCCAGCACATGCTAAAATTTTTTGGAAGTACAATAAATGGAATAGCAGAGCTTGTTGTCAAAAGCAAGTTCAAAAATTAGGCAATTATACTGGGCACTGAACCTGGTTAAACAATCTGTGATAGGAAAGGCTATGTTTGGACTTGATCAGTATAAAGGACATAAGTTACAGCTTTAGAACGGCAAATGCACTGTAATACAAAGTGAAACTGCAAGTACTGTGCTTGTCTTTCTGAAGAGTTTTAGTGAGAATGCAGGAAAAAAATACTTCAGGTAATGCTCATTTTTGTCATGCACGTGGTTTAGTTCATGTGTAGAAGCAAGCTGTAGATTGCTACACCCAAGGTTTTTTTTCGTATGCCACTTCCACAGAGTAATTATGATCTTTATTTGCAAAGTAAATATGGAGGTTATTCCTACAAACCAGCAAGTAAACCCTTTCATTTTTCTGTAGGAAGTGTGCACACTTCCCATTCCCATTGTGTTCCTTTTTCCGTTCTATTCCACACACTATTCTCATTCTGACATGCTGAGATTAAGTGCAGTAATATCAGGAGGATTATAACAGGGAATAGTTTTGAGGAGAAATTGAATTATCGTGAAGGTAAAAGCCTTTTCTTCCACTTTTATAGTGTATTTAACATAGCATCTTAACAGGCTCATTGTACTGTATGCTGAGAAAGGTATGAGTTTCCGTTCTGTTTCTCTGTTCCTTTCCTCACTCCGCAACTGTGCTTAGGTAGGCAAAAAGTAGGAGTTGCGCCAAACTACCCCTACTGTTTCTCACGCGCTAGGAAACTCTTCTGACCACAAGACATCTAGCCGGAATTACTAAATTCTGAAGGTTGTCATTGCACAAGTCTTTGGGTTTGAGCCATGGGAAGAATGGGAAGTCATACAGACTTGTCTTTGGCTGTATTAATTCCACCAAGGGAAGTGAGAGAGATTTGGAAACAGTGATTTAGTAAGTCACCCTTTTTTCAATACTTAGCTTGGAACGTCATTGGATAATGGGAAAGATTTTTTTAATGTTTCCACGACTTGTATGCTACCTTGAATTTTGTGAATCACGTTGTTTTGGGAATTTTTTACTCTAAGGTTTGGGGGTTTTAAGTTTGTTTTGTATTTTTTTTGGAAGGGTGGTATACTTGCTGCAAACTTAATCTGTAAACTTAAGCAGGAATAGTTCAGAAGGAACTTTTCTATAAAATGGCACTGCTGAATCATTTTTAAGCTTCTTTTAAAACACAGGGCTGTCTTCGCTCCTGTCAGTATAGTACTTTTTCTAATAATACTTGGCATTCATAAGGTACTTGATCACTTGAACATGCATACATACGTTTAATTAATCCTTTCAGTGCCTCTTTGAGGAAGTTAGGTGTTACTTCTTTTTAGCAGTAAAGAAAAATGACACAGTGAATTCAAGTGTCTTGATCAAAGGCATGCAATTATTTACAGACTTGCTATTCCTTCTAGTACAAAAAATACGAAACTTGATTTTGAAGACAGTAAAACTGGTTCTTTATTCAGACTTAGGAATAAAAACATGTTCTGTAGATCTTCTTGGTTGTTTGCATCCTAGAATTTCTGTGAGGTCTCCTCTTATTGCTATCTGCAACCTGGGAAATGTTCTCTTGGGAGGGACTGTGGAGCAGATGCTGAGCCAGGACTCATTGAGTCTTCATTTTGTGTAAAACACCACGTCTCTTATTTAAAACTAAATCAAGAGATGTAAATCAGAAATGGGAGAGAGGCAGCCTCTAGTAGATACATACAAAGCTATTCTCATAAGCACAATATAATGTGAAATTACAATGCAACATCCCTTATATGTGCTTTGTGAACTACTTTTATGTGTAAGTGATCCTCTGTGGTTTTTAGAATAACTACCTCTTGAAACACGGACTGCTGCATAGCACCAGTAGCATTTTTATGTCTAGGAGGTTATTTTTTAATTTAAAGTTTAAGTGTGGAGCTGCTGGTTAATTAATCTCTGATAAATAGTGAAAGAATTATTCTGTATAAATAAATAAGAAGTTTCTGTTCCTGTGTATCCATAGGTCATGAACACTGATGGAACAGGGAGAAGAGTTCTTGTGGAGGACAAGCTGCCTCATATCTTTGGATTCACACTGTTGGGAGACTATGTCTATTGGACAGACTGGCAAAGACGCAGTATTGAACGTGTGCATAAACGAACAGCAGAGAGAGAGATCATCATAGATCAGCTGCCTGATTTAATGGGCCTGAAAGCTACAAATGTCCGCCAGATAATTGGTAAGTGAGACTGCTCATCAGACAAGTAAAATTTTAGCAGTGTTGTTGTGCAGGTACTAGTTTGGACCAGGTCAAATTTATAGAAATGGGCAGAATCTAGTTTTATTGCATGATAACTGCAGGTTGCAGTTTGATGGAATGGAATAGATCATTTTGTCGGGTTCTTTAGTTGTCTAACTTGGAAGAGTGTCAGCTGGAAAACAACCAGACAAGCCCAGGGTGGATAATTTTCTACTGCTTAAGGAGCTGGAGCAGTGCACAGGTCTTGAACAATCCTGGACCAAGTAAAGGGAGAAGGATCATGGAAAATGAAAACTTCTTTGTAACAGCCAGCTATTAGATGAGCCCAGCTGTTTATGAAACTGCAGCTGTAGCAGCTTTTCATCTTGCAATCTGAACGTGTGCCTGGTATGCAAAAGCTAAGAATGAGCCAGTTTTAGTCTGTTCAGTGCTTTTCACGTTAATACTGCAAAATCAACTTTAACTAGAAGTACTTCCTGCCCTGTAGCGTCTGTGGTGTAAAAATGCAAGACCTAGTTTTAAATTGGCTGTCGCTGGCTATCCAAACACTGGTAGCAGTGCAACTGTGGCATCACAGAACTCATCCCATGCCTTGAATATTTTGTTGTATGAATAGGGCTTACAGCTTCTTGCTACCATGTCTGGGTTGTACCCCAGGGAATTAATCAAATGTATTTGAGGTGTATCTTTGCAGTGCCGCTGTGATGTTAACAAGATACCCTAAGGTGCTTGTGTGTTAAACGCAGCTCTCTTTCCAGCTGTTTGGCTAATTGACATTGGTAATGCTGGGCCTTTCTTAGTAGGTGGATTGCCAGCATGTGCAGATGCACAAGTTAGTATTGCAAAGAGCTGCTTTACTGGCATCCTGGAGAGAAGAGGCAGTTGAATGGATGTGAAAATAGACCTGCAAATTTTCCATCTCTAGGAACACGACTGGGGTGTGAAACTGAGGCAGTGTACTGTAAAAGGCAAGAGAACATACCCTTGTTTCCTTATGTACTTAACATCCATTCAGTGCTTGTGACGTGCACCAGGAATATCAGTAGTTGTTGGACCTAGATCGTTTCCCTAATGCTGAGTTTGTTTCATGGGATCAGGAAAACAAGCACTGGCTTTCCAGCCATGTAGAGGAACAGCCGTGTAAAGGGTTACAGGAAATTATTAAAAGTGAATTACTTTGGAGAAAGCTGTACATGTTTCTTAAAGGACTCATAGTGTCATTGAAGTCAGTTTGCAATGATTGCTTTTACTTTTGTTGCCTGCTTCAGGTACAAACCCTTGTGCGGAGGATAACGGCGGCTGCAGCCATCTCTGTCTGTACAGACCACAAGGCCTTCGCTGCGCTTGCCCCATAGGCTTAGAGCTCATCAATGATATGAAGACCTGCATCGTCCCAGAAGCTTTCCTGCTGTTCTCTCGGCGAGCAGACATCAGACGAATCTCTTTAGAAACGAACAACAATAACGTTGCTATTCCACTGACTGGAGTCAAGGAGGCTTCTGCTCTGGATTTTGATGTGACAGACAATCGGATTTACTGGACTGACATTTCACTGAAGGTAGCAGTTTATTCTGTATTGGCTATTACGTTGTTAAAGGGTTCTTGAGATATTTAAGAATGATTGGCAAACATGAGATGCAAGATTCAAGGGATAGGTAAAAAAGCTTTTTCTAACTAAGAATGGCACACATTTTCATTATTCTAGCAGCATTTTCTCCTGTAAGTCATTTAAATGTAGTTTATGCATTTTCACATAAAGGATAAATTTCCAAAAACAAAGGGGTTTTTGGCAGAAAGCTGAGAAGAAAGCCATATGGTAAGAGGTGTAGGGGATCACAGATATTTTGTCAGATATATTTCATGGAAGGAAGGTTTGTTTTGGGTCATGAAGTGAAAATGTGTCTTACGTATTCATTAACTTACACAGGTACTGCACTTGAGACATATTGTGAATCACACGCTTTGTAAAACAGGTCTAGAGTCAGACTGACAAATTGGAAAAGGTTGGGGGTAGCTATTTAAATGTGGTGGCTTATGAAGTGACAGGAATCTATGTATTGTCTCTCTGTTATCTTTACCAGTAAGTTTAATTATTCCCTTTGTATTTCATGGGTTGTACGTGTAGTCAGAATTGTGACCACCAAAACTTAGTTTTTAATAAAATAAGTTTTTTGCAATTGGATTGAGACCTGTGCCAGCAACAACTCGTGGACCTTTCTAACTGAAGAATCACAAAAGTTAAAAACACAGAGTTAAAGCAAGTTTGAGAGAGGCGACTTGGCTGAACTCTTTAGGTGTGGTATTCATTTGAGCTGTGTTTGAAATAAAAAGAAAACGATGATCTGATTAAATTTTTAAGGGCGATACAGATGGAGATTGAAATACAGACTGCTGCATACTGTCACAAACTGGCATTAGCAAGTAGCTTGCAACTGGGAAGGGAACAAAAAGTCAATCTTTATGTTAACTTCTGATGGGTTATGAGTATGGGGAGTGTGAGTCTAGCGAAATATTAAGGACACAGAAAGGAAGCCCATGCTTGCCAAATAGAATTTGGACCCATCCTAATTGTTATTCCTGTACTTTCAGGTTTCCAAGTGGTCACAGTAAATTGGGCAATGCCTAAACTCTGATATATCATTAAAATATGATTCTAGCTGAGTCTGTTATCACAGGCTGATCCATGAAGGTAAAAGTTGAAAGAATTCTTTTTGAATAAAAGAACAAGAAGAAATTATGCTTAGTGAAATTAAATTAAACCATCAGTACTGAAGCAGTTGTACTGCTGAGCTAATTGACTGTTAGGTTCTTCTATTTGCTGCTCTGTCCTGAGCATTTTCATTAGGCTGCTTTTAAATATTGTTCCGTGCTATAACATCGATTCTTTTGTATAGTCCTGGGAGAGGCAAAATATTTCTCCCTCGAAGTTGGCACTGAGTTAAGGTCACTTTGGCATGTAGACTGCTTAATTGAACCAGACTGGTTATCCCATTTATTTCCCCAGTGAAACGCTATTGTAATTGACAGAGAATACATTCATAGAGTACAGTGAATCATTACTTCTGAATAGTGGCATTGTTCGCCTTGCAAATAAGTAGCATATTGTCAGATCCTCTTTCCTATGAGATGCCTAAAATCCAAAAGTGTTTAAAGTGCAACAAAGAAAACAACCAGCCCACTGACAGACTGGTAAAATTTCTAATTTGCCTGTGTATCTTTGTATCCCTGCAGACCATCAGTAGAGCATTCATGAATGGCAGCGCATTGGAACACGTTGTGGAGTTTGGCTTGGATTATCCGGAAGGCATGGCTGTAGATTGGCTGGGGAAGAACTTGTATTGGGCTGATACTGGAACAAATCGTATAGAAGTGTCAAAGCTCGATGGACAGCATCGCCAAGTGCTGGTGTGGAAAGATCTCGACAGTCCCCGGGCACTGGCATTAGACCCAGCTGAAGGGTAACTTGCTGATTTAATTCTATGTTTATGAATGGTGGAAAAACAACATGATAATGCTTTCTCTAGGGCATGTTGGTTAGGCACTGCATATAAATCCTGAGAGAACTGAGCTGGGGAATATAACCTGGTAATTTAGCATATGAGGGCTGGAGGAATACGCTCTTAATGTCCTGAATAATCATTAGGTATACTACAAAAAAAAGTCAGAGCAGCTCATTAAAAGGGGATTTATATTTAGTTTTTTAATTAACCACAGAATCAAAGAAGTTTTGGATTTATGGAATTCATTAATTAGAAAAGGACTATAACAGTGAAAAGAAAATATTTGTCCTTTTAAAAATAAGGATCCTTTTAATCATAGGTTAGGGTTCAATAAAGGTATTAAATGATTTAACTTGAGAGTAGGGGAGTGAAGCTTTATTGTTTGAGAATAAGGAAGGGATTTGTTTCTTTAGATAAGGGAGTCTTTTTAGTTGGTGTGGACAAGAAAAGCAAGGACAGAGAGTGGAAACAATTATACCCACCTATCCCCAAAATGAAAGATTTCCTGAGAAGAAACTTCTTAGCTGGATTAAAATGTAATAGCAAAGGTAGAACAATAAGTAGGGGGAGGGAAGAAGGAATAGGGCAAGGTAAGGCAGAACTGTTTAGCTTCTGAAATAGCTCTTCTGCCATGAAATGCTCATTTAAGGGTAACTAATTACTACAAAACCTTTTTGAGGTTACACTCGAACATTCCTCCTACTTCATTTCAGCAAGGTGGTGGTGACTGTGGCAGTGCTTAATTGAGCAGAGTTCTGCACTGCCCAGTGGGACATGGAGATGGGGTTAAGCCTTGACATGCCAAAAGGGTTGCCTGGACAAGTACATCAGAGGGCATCTAAGACCAGATTGTTAAATCCACTTACTCAGTTGTACCAAAAGGTTGCTATGAATATTCTGGTTTTACACTGGGAATAGGTTTTTTCCAAGAATTATTATAATTGAATGCTTTGTCTCTTCACCAAAGACAAGAAAAAACATTGCATTAGTTTTGAGCCTGAGTGCCTGTTTTTCCTTTTGTCTTATCACCTAGCTGTTGTGGTACTTTATATGGAAGTTTTCATAGCATTGCTATCATGGGGGCAATTCTAACGATGAGGTCTCTACTGTGTACACCTTGCAAAATGTGTGCACAAAATGCTTGCAAAAATTTCAAGCAAAATTTGCAAGAATGCTTGGTGTCTAAAAAGTATCTCCCCCTTGATCACCAGTTTCTGAAGCGCCCTTTCCCATTGTGCGGTTGGTTGAAATGAAAAGGCTTTCAGAGGTGTTTATTACTGATGGTATTAAAGGATAAAAGTGTAAATATTGGCTAGCTGTGTCTCATTTTTAAAATGGTGTTGGCTTTACATTTTGGAAGAAGTGACTAAACTACTTGAGATCGCGTGTCAAACGTGCAGCCCTCTACTGTACAGTGCCTGAAGAAAATGAGAACGTGTACACGTCTGCGTTTCTGCCAAACGAGGCATAAACTGGCATGTGAATATGGAGTAGGTGATGCTTTTGCTCCCGTGGAAATGCCGCACAGTTTAATACTGTTACACACCTGACTTAGTCGTGTGGCAATGAGCAGTGGCACCTATTAACAAGAGTATCCTGCGTATCTAGGTTTTTTGTATTCTTCCATTTGATGGATAACTGAATAGAAACAGAAGCTGAACGCCATGGAAAATATCTTGCTAAATAACCAGGTATAAATTAAGGTGCCCAACTACCAGCCTTTGGCAGCCTTTGATTAGTTAAGATGGAAGTGCTTTAATACAAAACTTGCAGGAGAAAATTCAGCTCCAAATGGAAAAAGTAATGTTGGAACCGTTTTGAGAAAACTCAACTCGCTTCCTTTTCCCTGTATTTAAAAAAAAAAAAAAAACCAAAACAAAAAAACCCACAACAACCAAAAGGAGTGTAGTGGGGCTTGATTAATGCTTGAATTCACAGCTCTTGTTTTTCTCATGTTCTTTTTAAGGATTTCTGTTTTGTTTTCTTTCTCCCCTTAAGTTCTCTTTTGGATAAATGTGATGTATTTTTTTTTCCTTTTGTCCTTTTAATCAGGTTTATGTACTGGACTGAATGGGGGGGTAAGCCAAAGATTGACAGAGCTGCGATGGATGGCACTGAGCGGACTACTTTGGTACCGAATGTGGGACGAGCTAACGGCCTTACTATTGATTATGCTAAAAGACGACTGTACTGGACTGACCTTGATACCAACCTAATAGAATCCTCCAACATGCTAGGTGAGCCCCAGAGCCCTGGGCAGCATCATGGGGATGCTGCTGCTTTTTTGCAGTTCCCTGTGGCACATTATTGCTTAAATAATGCGAAGATACATTTCTTAAGACCAAAATAGATTTTTCCAAACTCACGCCTTTAACATTTACTTCTATAATTGATGTTTATGTAACACAGCATTTAGTGAAGCCTTGATTTTCTTGTAGATAATATAGTTGCTCACAAAGTTAAAATCATACAAGCTGTACGTGTTTTCAGTTATATGTAGGACAAAGCTGTCAGCTTCCAGTGTTCTAGAGAATGTTGTTTTGCTGCTCTGAAGAGCACTAGCAAATATATAACAAACACTTCATCTGTAGAAAGGTAGAGAGAAAGCCAAGATAACAGCTTATTGGACATTTTCCACAATGTAATTTAATACAATTTGGTTTTTAATCTTTGTTTATATCCTCAGGGTTCAGGCATTTTTTTACCCTCTCAGTATCCTGCGCACTGGGGAGCTTTTCTTGGCTAGTGCTGCTCACCATGGGGGCACACTCTCACACTGGGGTCTGTGTGATTGATTTCTAAACTAATCTTTACAGCTAAATGGAGGTGGAATATTTTATTCTTTCCTAGTCCCAGGGTGTAGTGTACTGACGACCCAAGCCCTCTCATATTTCCACAATATCATTTTTAACTTCTTGGCACCCACAGGAGTGGACTGCCTTGTTGTATGCCAAATTTTTGCAAATTAACGTTATTGCTAGCTAGTTTTTAAGGCTAAAGGAGTTATTCTACTTTAAAAAGTACGTTTGCAGTAGTGGAACAAAGCTAGAAAAAGATCAAAACAGAAGAATGCGTTATAGGAGTTATATATAATAGGAAAGCTTTTCTTCAGCTTCTCACGTGCTTTGGTGTGCTGTTGAGGCTGGCTCAGCATTCCCTTGTGTACTGTGGAACTGGACAGAGCATTAGAATTTCATCTTCCCCGTGGCTAGTGATGGCAGAGCGCGGGGCTGTGCATCCTTGCCTGCTCTCTGCAAAGAGGGAATGACTTGCTTCATAATCTCTCATTTGTTTTCTGTGACTGGACAGCAGGACATCCTGTGGTAATGAAGTGGTTGAAATAATACCCCACCCCGCCCCATGCCCTGCTCCTTAAATTCTCTTACACTGTATATACACTATATACACAATTAACTGTTTCCTACCCTGAGTTTCTGACTGCTCCTTCCTGTTACAGCGTTCCAGAAACAGGTTAGATTAACCTTGTGTATTTGATTTTTGTAGTTGTGGAATTTTATTAAGCTCATAACAATTCTAATCTGTGAGCAATGGGCAGAGACCCAAATGTGGTGCGAGAGATGCTGAATTTGGGAATACAGTGTCCGGATCCTGCATCTCCTTCAGAGGGAGCCTGTTTGTTTCAAGGAGAGGAGGGAAAGTACAGAATCTTTGACAACCCTGATCATTTTCAAAACTGAGACCTTTTTCTTCAGTACAATTCATTCTTTTCTGTAAATCACAAGCAGCATTTTGGGGGTTGGACTAGATGACCTTTAAAGGTCCCTTCCAATCCAAACTATTCTATGGGCTCTGAGACTTCAGGGTGGTCTTTTGAATATTGTACATTATTTTATAATTTACTTTTGTAATAATTACTTTAAAGTTACTATTTCATTATGTGTTAAACTTTCTGTGCAGGAGACCAGTCCAAGAGCATTAAGCAGCATTTCATTTGTTCCTATATAATTCGGCTTTTTCTCTCCCTTCCTTTTTTTGAACCAGGTCTCGACCGTGAGATTATAGCTGATGACTTACCTCACCCATTTGGCTTAACTCAGTATCAGGATTACATTTACTGGACAGACTGGAGCCGGCGTAGCATCGAACGAGCCAATAAGACAAGTGGCCAGAACCGAACCATCATCCAAGGGCATTTGGATTACGTTATGGACATCTTGGTCTTCCATTCCTCCAGACAGGCAGGCTGGAACGAGTGTGCCTCTAGCAACGGTCACTGCTCTCACCTGTGCTTAGCAATCCCCGTTGGTGGTTTTGTGTGTGGCTGCCCAGCTCACTACTCCTTGAACTCTGACAACAGGACTTGTAGTGGTAAGCTGTAATGAATGAAAATAAAACAACAGAGAAGCAGATGTTTGGTAACAGATGCAGGCATTGTACTTAGAAGAAAGAAGAGTTTTATTTTTGCATGAGATGGTGAAGCTTGTTTGCTGATACACCAAGTAAAAGCTAGTTTCTATTTTTAGGACCAAATGTATATTTGAAAAAGTTTTGGTTCCTTAGCCTCCCTTCTTCCATAGGAAGAATGCAATTTAATACAATTAAATACAGTTTTCTAATACTGAAATGCTACTGACTTTTTAGAGAAGATAGGATATTAAAAGCAAAAAGAAAAAGTTAAAAAAATCTTGTAACAAACCAGTATAGCAGTAAAATATGAAGAGTGGCTCTACTTAATCTTTTTAGTGACTCAGCTGAATCTTTGTAAGCAGGAAGGCTAAAATGCTTTTGGTTTTGTATCTGTCTGTCTCACCCTTCTCAAGTGCTGACTTGTTTGCTTATTTATTTCTTATCTTGCCTGACATAAAAGGTATCTGATAGTTTGGTCTATATTCTGGACTTTGCATAGTTTTAGGTGGGTCAGGATTTAATTCTGTGGTGATTCTGTTTGCTGACTGCTAAGATGCTGAGGGGTGCCGCTCTCTTACCCCCAAAAGTGTTTGTTTCTCAGTGAAAAGAGGCTTGGCTCCACGAACAACCCAATGCTTCAGATTTCTGATCCCATTTTTTATTAATTCTTGTGTGGAATATGAACCACAAGGCCCCTCAGGCTGTGTGTAATGATTTATCCATCTCTCAATAACTGGCTGCCAGCAAGGCTCTCGATTTTGGCAGCCACACTGGATGGCTGACTTCCACTGGTGTCATCGAAATTAGTCAGTAGGTGAAGGGATTCATGGTACAGAGAGACAGATTGTATCTTGTCCACATTATGCATGAGTAGAGACAGCCAGCTGTTGTTTTAAAGCTAAAAGCAGGTCAGCTTATTCCATGAATGGCATTCTTTGAAAATCATGCTCTTTGGAGAACTCTACCTTTCCTACCCCACTATGTCTTGCACTACTGCTTTCCTTTCTTTATTATGAGGAATGCTTGCATGACAACTGGATTTTTGTACCTTCCTGCATGTTAGAAGCATTGCTGGCACCTCTCCAGTGATGACTGTGGTTTAGTAGTCAAAGGAATTTGGCTTCCAGCAGAGAATAAGTAGCAAAATGATCAAAGGTCATGTTTTCTTGTGAAAATGCTCTTGGTAACAAAGGAAGGAGAAAAAATTTTGTGTTGTGAGCAAAAAGAACCATTTCCCTGAAGTACAGTTCAGGGTCATTTGTGAGGTGTTAGGAGTTTCCCTTCTGCCACGTTCGAGCCTGGGAACTTTCCAGTTCCTCATTTGTTGGTAGTTGGAGACTTAGGCTTCCCTGCATATAATTTAATTTTTCTCTTGGCCACTGTAATTGCAGCATGAATTGTTTTAAATTTCTCCTGACTGTTTTATTTGCTTATGTACTCCTGAATGTTATTATTAGCCCAAGCCCTGTCTAGAAGCCAGTTCCTCCCTTCTGGATCACCCTGCTCATACATGGATAGATTATTTTAATTATAGGAAGGACACACTGCTCTGATGAGATCTCATAGCTCATCAGACCTACCATGTGTCATGAAGTTTGAAGGCAGTGTTACACAGGGCACATGCTCATTGCACTCCATTTGTTTGCTGAAAATATAGTTAAAATATGTGATTGTTGGGAGGGAGAATGCTGAAAACTGGGAAGGATTTTCTAAAACTGGTACCGTTTCAAAAATGTGTGGACTCAAGGGGGGAAATTTGGCTGTTGCTTTTTGTAACGAGGCATCAACTCAAAGTTCGAAGCCAGACAGTCTTAGATGGTGAGAGAGTGTCTTTGGGAGAAAGAGGGAAGAATTTTAGGTGCTTATGATGATATGCTTACCTACAGTGTTTTATCTTAAGCTTTTTTCCTTTTCCATTGCTCCAAGTGCTCCAAGATTCTGATCTATTATTTCGCTGTACACGTTCAAAAAACTTGGCTTTGCTTTTTTTGTGCTTTCTTTTACAGTTTAGAGCTAAGTAAAAGGCGGCTTAAGTTATTGGAGAAAGGCTTCAAGGGGAAATACAGGTTTTCCAGAAAGCATAAATACCCTGCAATTAGGCCCAATTGTTATGGGATGTTAGGACTGAGTGTTAGTTAGCCAGAATAAATGTTCAAAGCATATGCCTAAAATAACAAAGCAAGGTGATGGTGTTCTCTGGAAGACTACATCTGCTTTCCAAGGGTGCTGCCTTACCTGTTTTACAGGCTGGATGGAATAAGTGCAGTGTCCCACTGCTAATCTCTCCAGACTTGTGCTATGGAGAATTGATTGTAAAACTTAAGGGAGGCTGCAAACTGTATTGCTGGCTGCTGGTCCTTTGTGCCGTCTTGCACAGCAGTGGCTCCAGGTAGATTGTTATTGAAAAGAACATTGTGAAAAGAGAAAATGCTTTAGCTATCTCCTCTGCTTTCTGACTAGGTTATGTAATACAGACCTAATTTCCTTTTAACGATGTATTGAACGCCTTGTGCACTTACTGTAAGATACAGCTGGTGAACTGCAGCCATGGGGATGGGGAAGTCTGGTTTTCTGATGTTTGATGGTATTTAAAAGGAGCATGTCATTTGTCCAGGAAATTTTTGCTGGACATCTGGAAAGCTGGAGCACAGCATCAGATTCTTTTCTTATTACAGGTTAGCATTTCCAGATGAGCACCTAGCAATAAGTAAGGCATATGTATAGGTATATATATCTTCTCACATGTATATATGTGAGAAGAGCGAATTGATTTTTCTCCAGAAGTGCTGCCTGCACACACCTAAGAATGTGAATTACTTGTTTCATCGTGATGCAGGGAGAAAAGAGGGTTTGTGGGAACAAGACTCAGCCGCTCTAATGGTAGTCTGTTCCTTGGTACCTCTCAATAAGGAACCAGTGCTGACTTTTGCTCAACTTCTCTGCAAGTAGAAGTATATCTAGCAAAAGTTTCAACTTCAGAATAGTGGAGCTGCGTTTCCCTGGAACCCCTTTAGAAAGATAATTGACAGTTCCTTGAAGAGGCATAGCTGACCGTTACTCTTTAGGTGATTTTGACAGAAGTCTTCACATTCATTAGTCCTGCGACTTAGAAAATTATGTTTGCTTGTCACATCCACATTCAGACATTAATAGTAGAAAGAGATAAATTTAAAGTCTTTCCAAACTGATCAGAGGTTGGGATTGTTATGTTTTGGTTTGAATTTGATTTTTTTTTTTTTTTTCTTTTTGGCAAAGGAAGAGGGAGAAGGAGAATTAAATTCAGGATATATATAGTAGTTGCTATTGAACATACAAATACTCAACATTATTGCTATGTGTAACCCTTTCACCCTCTTTTTTTTTTTTTTTAACCCATCAAGCTCCTACGACCTTTCTGTTGTTCAGTCAGAAGAATGCAATTAATCGCATGGTGATAGATGAGCAGCAGAGTCCAGATATCATACTTCCTATCCATAGTCTCAGAAATGTTCGAGCCATTGATTATGACCCCTTGGATAAGCAACTGTACTGGATCGATTCTCGGCAGAACATCATCAGGAAGGCACAGGAAGACGGCAGCCAGGTATCCCGCATGTGAAAGAATTACTAAAAGATGAGGAAGGTGTGCCCTACTCCAAACAATGAATGATTGTACATCAGTAATTTAGATACATGGACTTCCTGTAGATTGCTAGCTGTCACTTGATAAAAAACAAGTGGCATCTGGAGTTTCTGGAGTCTTCAGCCAATAATGTGGGAAGTGCAGCAGGAAATAAAACATGGAAAAGTAAGGCAAACTCCAAGATACTGTGGTTCACAGTGTATTATTTGCTCAACGCTGTCTTTTGGCTGGGGGCTGTTGGAAACCCGTATTTGAGAGAAGTAAAACATGGATGGGGATATTCTTGGGAGAAACGAAGCGTGTCAGAGAGAAGGAAGAGTTGCAAATGAGCACAGTGCAGGGGCATTGACTCTGAAATGAACAAGGTGGGACTGAGCACACAGCTGTGTCTGAAGCCTACCAGGTTCTGGTGGGGGTAGGAAGAGCGAGGAGGTTGAAACTAATGACCTGTAAAAGATGTAACAGGCTTGGGAGACACAGAAAAAGCAGGATAGGGTAGAAAGCAAAAGGTGATATGTGTTTAGTGAGGTTAGTTGTGAGCAGTGACTGCTTATTCATTTTCACATTTTAAAATAGATTTTTTTTCTTCCTGCTAATTTCAATGGGGGAGGAGTGGGAGACAAAGATGAACAACACAGAGGCGCTATATTCAGTTTAATTTGTGAGAAAGAGTGGTTTCTGATGGTGGGTGTGGTGGTAGTTGGATCCTGCCGAAATGCCCTTCAGTCTTAATTTAGCAATGGTTTTAATTTTGCAATATCTAAGTAATTTAACACCCAAAACTAGTCAAAGGTACCGGGCTTTGGCCAGCTTCAGCAAAATAAACAAATGTAAATCTTGTAGGCACCCTCTTTCATAGAGGTGAGAAGCCAAATAAAGTTGGTAATTTTTATAGTAAAGTTTAATTTGAGGATGAGTGGGTGGAGGTTGCTCAAAAAGTGTGAAATTTTCCAAAAAGATTATATAACTGTGTTTTGTGAGTTATCAATTGTCTTAAGATCTTTTGAGAAGTTTGTGAAAGATGTCAGTTAGGTTCACCTTTCACTTTAGGGACAATTATACAGTTTCTTTCTATAAAAAATAATAATAATAAATTAAAAACAGACAGACATGTGAACTCCAGAGGTCTGGACCAGTAGAAGGCAAGAACTTTGAATCAGAAGGGTGTTAGAAATGCTGTAAAGTCACTCTCGTATGCTAGCTGTTCTTTCTGTCTGTTGGCAGAGTTACCTTCACATTTATTATTCATCCTTATGTTATGGCCCCCAAGTGTGACGGCGGAAATGGTGAAGAATAAGGCAAGAATCTTGAGTGCTGTCTGGCCTCACTTGGCCTTGTTTTTTTAATCTGTTCAGCTGCAGCTTTGGGAATTAGTGGTGATGCATTTCTGTTGTAGAATGCTAAATGTGCTGCGCTTGGGTCTATACAAACTGAACTTAGAGTTGTAAAGGAGACAGAGGAAATGCGGAAGCTGACCCTGAATCCTCAACATAGAGACAATTTGGATTTATTAGTTCAACTTGCTAAGTCTTATGAGTTGCAATCAATATGATTGCCATTGTGACAAACCATCAGGACTCAGTGTCTATATCTGATCAAAAGTGTTGGCAACTGGACCTTGGTGTCTCCTTACTTTATGATAGTATTTTGGCCACCTGCTTCTGCTGAGCAGTAGTTTGATGTGGCGTATCCAAATAAAGTTGCTCACATTGAATCGGATTAAATGCTTTTCTGTGGGTTGTTTTTCTTTCCTTTGTAGAGCCTCACTATTGTGACAAGTCCAGTTCCCAATCAGAACCTAGATATGCAGCCTTATGACCTGAGCATTGACATCTACAGCCGCTATATCTATTGGACCTGTGAAGCTACTAATGTGATCAATGTAACACGCCTGGATGGGAGACCCATGGGAGTGGTGCTCAAAGGAGATCAAGACAGGCCCAGAGCCATTGTGGTGAATCCAGAGAAAGGGTATGTAGCTGAAATAGCGATGCTGGAAAATTCAGGCTGAAGGTCTTGAGAACTGAATTATTTTCTTGCTGCTCCTTGGTTTCCATTTGTCAGAACGAAAACGTCTTTGACATTTGTTAAGACGTCTTGGTCATAAAGCAATAACATGGAAAGATCAAATAAACTTTTTTTCCTCTGATCATTCCTATTCCAGGTATATGTATTTCACCAACCTACAGGAAAGGTCTCCTAAAATTGAGAGAGCAGCTTTGGATGGAACTGAACGAGAGGTCCTTTTTTTCAGTGGTTTGAGCAAGCCCATAGCCTTAGCTATTGACAGCCAGCTGGGCAAGTTGTTCTGGGCTGATTCAGACCTGCGGAGAATTGAAAGCAGTGACCTTTCAGGTAGAGTAGCACTTTAATTCAGTGATTCATTTGTGTGGTGTGGGTGTGGGGGAATGCAGAGAAAGGTGTCTTCTCTTCCTTTCTACTACAAACAGTCTGTACTGTGATTCTAATCTCTCCCTAAATTCCCAGTCAGGGAATGTGCATGATTCATGCAGTGTGCCTTTCAGTCTCATGCCTTTATCTATGACTTGCATTATTAATTGATACACATGCTATTTACTTCAGTTTCTCACTGCAAGACCTTTGTGTGGTTTCCTGAAGTCTGTTTACAAATGAATTACAGCCGTTTTGGAAAGAGGAGGGAGAGGATTGTTTTTAAAGGCATTGGTTTTGGTGCAGTCTGAAGAATGTTTCCGGTTAATGGAAAAGTCTTTCTTGCAGAGTTAATGCAGCAGGTGTGCAGGTCACTTAGATACCTGTTATTTAGGGTGGAATGATGTGAGAAGGATAGAGCAGTTTTAACATCTCTGTGTTCTTGAAAGGAAAAAAAACCTCCCTCTTCCAGCTATGGAATTCTCTTTGCCTGCTCCCTATGGTTGATTATGCTGCTTGTCTGACCTCTCCTATAAGTTGATTCAGCTTACTTAACCACATGACCAAAACAATATACAGAAGAAGAGAAACAGAGTACAGTGTTCTGTTGGTTTGGAAACCTGAATTGGTTCAGCAAGAGTCCATCAAGCAACCAGAACTGCACCAAGAGAAGATGCAAAATCATGCTGTCAGATTGAGTGAGAGACTGAGATATCTCTTATGTACTAGCCAGATCCAGCAAGCTGTTGGATCAGCTCAGCTGTCTCATGGCTTTGGTAGTCATTTTTTGTGATAGGAGATGGGCTGGCTGTTGCTAATAGGAGTGCCAGGATGTTTTGAGCGCATACCTACCCACCTCTTTTAGGTGATAGTTATTTGCTTCTTCGCAATGCTGCTAGTGGAGGGCAGTGGCATAATTTCTCCTTCCCCGGCAGTAAGTCCATCCCCAGGGTTTGAATCGTGCATGTCCTTGTACTTCTCCTGACTCTTATTCTACTATCAGAATCATAAATACACACACAAGAAAATAAGAACACACTTTGCAATTTGTAAGCAAGTTTGAAAACTGGAGTGTGGTAGTTTGTAGTACTGTCTTTCATTGGTGACATTCATTTAAAGTAGCAGTATGTAATCCTACTGAAACAAGTGTGATTTTCAGCATTTTATTAAGCTGCTGGGATAAGCTTTTGTTTTGGAAAATATTTGTGGTTTTCTAGATGATTGGAGTTAAGGCTAAGCAAAACAGTAATAATTTTTCAGTGATTAGTGTGGTGCATCACTGGACGATTCAGTGTCACGAATGAACTACGATATCCTAACTCTTTACTATTTTAAAACACAGTATGTAAGCTCAGTTGATTTACTGTATTGGGGTTGTTTGGTTTTTTTTTTTTTTAAAAAAAAGGGGGTATGGTGTATCCCGGTGTTCTAGGCTGTCCCAGATCCAAGGTCTTGCGTGAGTAAAGTAATGGGCAGCAGCAGAACTTCATATATGCTTTATTTCTCTCTTTATGTCTGCCAGAAATTAGGACATGGGTCTAAATTCAAAACTAATCTGGTTTTAATGATTTTGCTTTTTTTTTTTTTTTTTTTTTAAAAAAAATATGTGGATGCTGGCTCACCAAGGACATGTAGAAAAAGCTTGCCATTTTTCGAAGAACATGAGGAAAGATCATTCCAAAACCTCTTTTACTTTTTGGCATTTGCCCTGCAAATAGATTGCTATAATCACCACAATAAATTGCTAACTGCTGAGATGCATTCCTATGCTTAGGAATGCTGATTAATAGGCTCATTTGACCAGCAGAGTAATTTTTCAGCATGTTAGCTTCTTAAAAACATGCACAGTCTCTTGCTCTGTTGACTCTGTAGATGCCAGTACTCATAAAGAGAAGGAAAGCTAGAATGCCTTTTATATGATGCAGTCTTTCTCTTCCTCCCTGTCCTTCAGGCATGCCATTAGGACTCAGTTATGCTGCCCAAATGGGAGAGCTATTGAAGCTAACCAGATTGTTCACATGATTAAGAGGTTGTTTATGAAAAGATGACTGGAATTAGCTCTCTACTGTGGAAACTATTTGGAAATTAGTTCTTCTATTCCAGAATAATTAGTGTGATTTGAAAACCTCTAATGATTCTGGAATTTAGTCATTTTTATTTGGAAATAGAATGAACTACGGGTGTGTCCTGATTTTTATATGTGTTTGGTTGGGTTTAAGCCTTATTGTAAAAGGTACTGCTGGAAAGACACTGGTGGTGCCAGTGACAAAGCTGCTCTTGATCACATCTCCCTTTCATCTGACATTCCCAATAAAGAGGACTAGCACCCTGATGAGCCAGCTTCAGATTTTATTGTTGGTTTATGGAAGGAGGGATTTCAGTGTCTTGCTTCCGTCAGAAATAGTCAGTTACACTTGGTCACAAATATTAAAAGGAAAGATTAAGACGTTAAGAGAGTGAAAAAGTTAAGCTTCAGAGCTTTAGGAGCATACTGCAAAATGCCATGCTGATTGACATGAGCATGGCAGAGCAGGGCACGTACAGACTGCTTGGATAGCTCAAGGTCTTAGTCTTCCTGTCTAAGATGTCTCTTGCCATCATGTTTGCATTTTCTCCTGTTCCCAGCTTAGCTTTTCCTCTCGTCGTGATGCAGGTTGCTGTTTCTTACCTTTTCCCTATATAATGAGTTCATGGGGGTTAATAGACGGTTGCAGTTATTTAATTTGACTCAGTCTGTTAATTTTCTACATTGGTCTGGGTAAAGCCTCCTTCAGAATCCATCAGCGCCTTTGCTTAATCAGATCGTTGCTGGTGTTGTTGCAAAGTGGTGAGTGACAGCACAGTCAAGCTGAGGATTAATATTTTGATTTCCATGTCCTGTTTTAGATGTTACCACTTGTTTGAGGTTTAAGTAACCAACTTCTGACCTCTGTATGCATTTAGTGAAAAGGAGTCAAATAGTTTTCATAGCTGAATTTGTTTGTAAGTGGTGATCACTGACATACTGTTAATTAAATTCCCAACAAGCAAAAAAACCCCCTTTTTTTCTACTAATCAAAACAAAGGGTAGAACCTGCTCAAATTATAAAATCATAAAATGTGTCTTGACCCATAACTTCATCTTGTGTGAGTATGGTAGAGACATAATAGAACTTTTCTGTAGTGTTCAGTTGTATCAATATATTTTTACAGGACAAAAAGGAAAAGTTCTTGGAAATTGTTTTGTGGATGAACATAAGCAAAGCTATTATCTACTGTAGTAAGAATAAAAACTAAGCATAGTAGTGAGCCCAGGTATCTGAAATACCAGGATTTTCAACCTGTGGCCTAACTTAGACTGTGATATTATTTCAGCATTTCAAAACTGAAGTACCTTCTTTAAGTTTGTAAGTAATTTTATGCTCAGTATCTGATAAACCTTACTGAATATTTGAGTGTTAATGACCATGTCCTGCTATGTAAAATAAAGCAAGCATGAATTAAACCTCACTATTTTGAATAACATACTTCCCATCTGTGTATGAGTTAGTCTTCAGTGTCTTTGGGCAGTCTTTAATGACAGCTTTATAACGATTGTAACTGTCTTCTCTTTATGTGGAGTGTTAATCATGAAGTGTGGCAGCTGCTCTTGACTGTAGTTAATGTCAGGTAATCTAGCATAAAACTCGACAAATACTCTTAAGAGGTGTAAAGCTGAGGCCTCTTGGCTGCTACTGACAATTGCTGAAGGAACTGAGGAAAGTAAGTCTTTGCTGGGAAGAAAGGAACATCCTAATTTAGGGTGAAAACCTTAGTGAAGATAATGTAGTTGAAACAAAAGAATATGGGGAAGTCAGAAGTCAAGTGTTTACCTTAATCTCATAATTCATGTGAGAAGTACTAACTGCCTTGTCTTTGCTTGGATTTTATCTTGTATTAGCTAACTCAAACTAATAATCCATTTTCTTATTCCCTGTTGTATGCCAAGACAAAGCAGTTAATCTCTCCAAAAAAAGGGTAGAAGAATTAAAAAGAATTACCAGTTCCCATCATATTGATAGACTGGATAGGCTCATGAGAGCTGAGCCCCCATCTCCAGATGCTTCCTAAATACAATAAATGTATTTGAAGCACAAAATCTGTCTTCTTGATGGAATTGGGGAGAAAAAAAAAATCTGTCTGCAAAATGCATCAGAGGACCAGGGATTGCTTGTGGTTTTACCTGGTGACAGTGTAAAAGTAGTGGCAATGGTGGTGTGAGTAGGGTAGAATGCTTTTGTAGTAGCTCAGCTGAAGTACTAAAACCCTTGTTTCCCTTCTGCAGGTGCTAACCGGATCGTTTTGGAAGACTCTAATATCTTGCAGCCTGTGGGACTGACTGTGTTTGAAAACTGGCTGTATTGGATTGACAGGCAACAGCAGATGATTGAAAAGATTGATATGACTGGTCGAGAAGGACGTACAAAGGTCCAAGCTCGTATTGCACAACTCAGTGACATCCATGCTGTGAAAGAACTCAACATTCAGGAATACAGTATGTGCAATCCCAGTTTGCCACTGCAAACAGTGCCTGTGGGGCTCAAGGCAAGGAGTGGCTGCAGAGAGCTGAGCCTGCCTTGCCTTGTCGCTGATCGACATCAGTGCACATCGGATGGGTGAAAAGTTGATATCATGTTGTGTCTGTACATTGTCAGGTTGCAATTAAGTTTGTTTACTTTGGGCAGCTGGCAGAGGGCTGGAAATATATCACAAACCCAGCATTACGTTTTGTGGCTGATGACAACTTTATTGGTAGTCCCATCCAGGCACCCGGCATTTCAGTGTCGGTAGGCACAGTGGAGGCATCCTGTTTCCGTAGCAGACAATCACAGATGCGGCACACTAGTGAGTTGCTATTGAGTGTTAGGGCCTTTTACTAGCACCGAATGTTTCGATGGCCCGCCTGCCCTGAAGGCAAAAAGAATGATTTTTGTTGGTGGCAATTCATATTGAAAGGAAATGGCAGGAGTGGAACAGTGCATCGCACAAAAGAAGTGTACATTAAATAACAATTAGTGTTAAAGAGGACTGCAAGTTTAAAAGTTTTTTCTGTTTACCAGAATAGAGCTTTCCCCACACTCGGGAGCTGGATGGTTAAAGCAATGGAGCTGCTGTCATCCTGGTTAAATAGGCCTGGTTAATAGGCTGTGGTGCATGCCTTGGAGAAATATGTAGAAAAATGTCTGGGGATGTTTAATTAAAGCATCAATGCAGACTACTACTAGTTTTGTTTGCTATTAATCTCAGTAAATCTGTCAGGAGTTCTGAGAGAAGTATGTTGTCCTTATTAAACATTAAAATGAAGAGACGTATTTATCTAGAGCATGTTAATTTCAGTTTTGCAGGCAGTATGGAAACTTCAGAATTCATAAATTAGAAAAGTTTACTTTTTTAATAGTCTTTGATAGAGAAAATGAAGTATGGAATCCGAGACACATTTTTGTATTACCAATGCTAGTATTTTTGCTGCAAAACTAATTCTACCTCACACAAGAAACAAAAATGCTTTCCATACTGTTCACTGTTATAGTAGCCTACGTGGCATGGTTCTCACAGTGCTTCAGATCATGGACAGTGATCACTGTGCAGGATAATTATTGGTATGTGCAAAGGGGAGAAATGCACGCAACAAAATACGGCTCTTCTTCATAGTGCTCACCCCAGAGGGAAGGAAGTAATGGAGTCCTGTGTGTGCAAAGAAATCACTGAAAGATTGAGAAGGAGGTGGGGATTTCTTATCAGGGTTTGTCTTATTTTTAAAATCACAGGGCAGCATCCTTGTTCTCAAGATAATGGTGGCTGCTCACACATTTGCATCGTGAAGGGTGATGGCACCACACGCTGCTCTTGCCCAGTCCACCTTGTTCTGCTGCAGGATGAGCTGTCCTGTGGAGGTAAGTACTGCTCTTTGTGTCACTGAGCTCTCAGCTTCTGGGTTGGGGAGAGTCTCCATCTTCAGGGATGGTTTCTGAGCAGAAAGAGTGTGATGGTGCACCAGGTTCACTTTTACATGCTTACCTCTGCCTCCCCCCAAGCTAAATCAACAAGTATTGAGAAGTAAGAGGAAAAAATCACTAGTTGCCTGTTGAATAAGGATTTCTGTTCACCTACTTTAAAACCACTGAGTTATTTCAACTTGATTTTTTAATTGTATGATTTTTATTACTTTTTTCCTATCACTCTATGTTATCTTTATAAAACAGCAGTAGATTCTCACGTTCTAGAATACTGCACCATGTTTGTACCATTTTATTCTTCTCTGCTGTCCTCAAAGTCGCCCTGCGCATGTCTTTCTGAACTGCAGTCCCAGAAGGGCAAGTGCTTCCTCTGTGGTGATACAGCTGCGATAGCCCACGCCCTGATATCTTCAAGGGTGGGGTTGAAGTAGGGGAGAGGAGGGGCATTTCGGTGTTTGGGGTTTCTTTGTGCCACCATACTGAAAGAATTTATTATGCAATCTTCTCGCCATCAAGGCGACATGTGGTCTCACAGTGGAACAAGAGCTAACATAATCCAGATACTTTCTCAGAGCAAGTTTAATCCCAGGCCAAAAATGGGGGGAGGAAAGGGGGATTTAAAAAAAGGGGGAAAAAAATCCACACTTAGTTACTGCGTGAGATTAACAGTTACTGTAGTAAATGTTAAATAACAGCTAACAGCTGTGTTGAGGTGGTGGGACTTAACTAGATGGAGCAGTTTTTTGTTGTTTTAAAAGAATTTTGATTGAACAGAGCAGTTGAGGGCACATAACTATATATTGAGTCACAGTGCATCCATCTGCAGCGCATTACATCCTTCTAACGTTTTCTGTACAATAACTGTTGAACATTAAAAAGAAAGTGAGCCATTAAATTGTGTGTACAGTAGTGTCACAGGAAAAGAGGAGTAGAAAAGTGCGTTGACTTTAAATGAAGACTTTTGAAGACCTACTAAGAGAAGAGTGGATGAGGCTGAAGTGGGAAGGAAAAAAATTACGATGTTTTGGCTGTGCATGTTTCTCTGTTCCTCTTGTTCTTTCTGATGAGCCTCCACCAATGTGAGCCTGCATCAGTCACACTGGGCTCAAGACCTGCACAAACGACTGAGGAGGCAGTGGGGGTGGAAATTACGACTTGGCACGTTCATCAGCTGCTTGATAGATGAAAGCAGCCGAGCTCTTCTTGTCCTTACCTGTCCTGATCTGCTGTTTGTTCACCTGGATTTTTAATTTTTGTTTGTTTGCTTGCTTGATTTTTAAAGAACCACCAACGTGCTCCCCTCAGCAGTTCACCTGTTTCACAGGTGAGATTGACTGCATCCCGGTGGCCTGGCGCTGTGATGGTTTCACTGAATGTGAAGACCACAGTGACGAAAAGAACTGTCCGGTGTGCTCAGACACCCAGTTCCAATGTGAAAGTGGACAGTGCATAGAAAGTACCCTCCGGTGCAATGGAGAAGCAAATTGCCAGGACAACTCGGATGAGAAGAACTGTGAAGGTACAGGCAATTTTTCAGGGTGTGATGAAAATGAAGCTGTCACGGGGACAATATGATAGACACCACAGCTGAGCAGGATTTGTAAGGATCTGAGGTTCTGCTGGCTTTTAAACTGATCTATTGAATGGGGAATTATTTCATGAAATAGAAGTAACACTGATCTCCTGCACATTGAGTAAAGCTTTGTTTGTGAAAATTACTATTAATAAGATGATATCTTTTGAACCTCTCAAAACTTAAAACTGGCAGAGGATTACAGAGTGGACCAAATTCTTGTCGTAAGATTTTTTGTACTTGTTTTTTTCACTTGTGCTGAGTAGAGGTTTCGGGATTATTTATTTTATAACATCTGAACAAAATTAACTTAAGCTTTTGTGAATAAATGGGAGAGAGAGACATATGAGGTTTCTGGAGACCTCTTCTTCCTATAAAACACAGCAGAAAAGGTGTTTTTAAGCCACCATTACAGAGGAGAACTACTATTGCCAACAAAATGAGAATTAGGTTCTTTTAATTTTGGAAAGGACAGGTTATGCTGGTGGAATCTGAACTACTTCACCACTATACAGCATGAAACATGAGCAAACTCATCCTTTCCCCACTGCACAAGTAGCAAGGAGTTGTAGGGACAGCTTGTAAGCTTGAAAGGATACCTCTTCTCTATATCCTTTCAGTACATTTTCCTTCTTTTAGGGTCTTGGAATCAAGGCTGAATTTCTTTCCAAAAGATGTGCCCGAGCTCCAAAAAACACATACAGACCAATGCAGAATTTCCTGTGTGGTGAAAGGTGATTGTTAGCCAGATGAGATGCTGACATCTGAAAACACATTGAGTTAAGTTAGCTTTCCAGTTGCCATCCAGCAACTTGAGACACCAGACCAGGGGCTGTTTATCACCTTCAAAGTGGCCCTGTTATTCAGAGTGTTCAAGCTGATTGCACATCTGAAAAGCCTTCAGTTTAACTTCTTAATTCAACTGAAGTCAGAAGCAATTTCTGGATTCATGAGAAACAGTAGGCAAAAATATGTGTAAAAAACAGCAGCCAGCACCTTGCCTGCAGCACCTTTTTACCCAAAGTGGTAGTTTATTTTTTGAGGATGCTGGCAAAGCTCCAGTTTTATCTTCTCTCTTTCATTTCAGTTTAAAAACATAATGTCAAGTGAAATATATTGTCCTATGATCAAGGAGTTTTCTGGTATACAGGAAGAGCACAAGGGCATTGAGAAACCACATTTATCTTAAACAATTTTATCATCATGGTTTGACAGATTTATTTATAATAACTTAATTCTTCTCTTTACTTAGTGTAATATTACAGTAAATGCTTAGAGTTGGGGATTCTTATAGTAATTTTGCAATAACCATGTCTTGCATTAAATGCTTGTGTTCTCAATGACCTTCTGAGTTAATTTAGTCAAGGTAGCTTTATCTTGCAATGTTCTTGTTGTAAACAGGCAGTAAGGACCGGGTACCCACTGTGGAATATCCTCAACAGACCACTGTCTCACTCTTTCTGCGCGGTTGGCCTGAAGGGCTTGTTTATGCCACTGGCTACTTCAAGAAATGAAGCTAAGCTCTCCTGAGATACTTTTGATTGTATGGTTTGGTGCCTGTTTTCTTAATGACTTTAAAGAGTTGAAGTCTTTGATGCTAATTCTTTGTTGGGGGTGGGGGGGTTCTCTTTGCAGTGCTTTGTTTAACCGACCAGTTCCGCTGTGCCAGCGGGCAGTGCATTGGGAAAAGCAAGAAATGTGATCACAACTTGGACTGCAGTGACAGCTCAGATGAGCAAGGATGCTGTAAGTGTAGAACCTGAAACTAGAGAGTTGACTGCAGTATGCAAAATTTATTTCTTACCTTCTCTATGAGTTAGATTTTATTCTGCCAACCAGACTAAATTATTGATTCTCAAAATGGATGCTCCTGTTGATAACTGCTGTCGTGCAATTAATGCGTGATGTAGTGGAATAGAAATAGCAAAAATAACTGGTATTCTGAATGAGTAGTCTCTGAGACAGAACAGGCTGGTAATTTTTTCATGTACCTTTTTAAACTTCTAAAATAAATAAAAGGTTTGTTTTACTATAATGTGTTAGTATGCTGAGATGATACAGTGTTAAAAAAAGTCTTTCTAGCAGCATGAGGCTTTTATACATAAACTGCTCTGCTTCTTGGTTTTCTCATCCAGAGAATTAATAGCAGGTGCTTTTAGAATCAGAGGAGCACTCTGTTTACAGAATAAACCTTCTAAAATTCCCTTTATGTCTTGAGAAGATGTAATTCTGAGCTTGATTTATGATTTGTAACATGTGATATCCCTTACCTTGAAATCTCCAGGGCTCTGCAAGAAAATCACTGCCTTTAAATTTCCAACTTGAAAGTTCGTTTTCACTGTCGGTACTTTAAAAGAAATTGTAAATAGGGACATCTCTTCTTGTTTTAGGGATCCGTATATCATGGTTGATACACAAGTAACTTGAAAATGCAAAGCCAGAGTTGGATTCTCGGTCTTAAGAAGGAGTAATAGGAGATGTTCTGTCATGCTACCAACTAATCAGTGACATTATTATAAATATGTATAATTATCCTCATTATAGTTCATGTATTTTCTGGTTTTGTGACAGAGGATGAAAAATTAGCCCACCCAGAGTAAGACTGCAGTTGTCACTGTCCCTCTTCCAGTATGATGAGAAGTCTGTTTACTTATCTCTGTAGACTGTGACAAGCTGGTTAAAGTGTGTGGTTTGGTGTTCAGGAAGAAGAAAATATGTTGCGGAAAAGGCTTTCAGTAATGAATAAGATGTAAAACACTGACTAGAACAGGAAAATACTTTAAAGTCTGCTTTTCTTGTCAAATTCATGAAGCACAGGCAGGGGGTTGTCAGTTATTCCCAGAAATGTCATTGCTCAGAATTGGTATTGTAGGGAAAGCCACTCATTTTGACTGAATAATCATTTCAGATACAAATTCCTCGTAAGGATGGCACCTCTAAAGCTGAGGCTCAGCTATATCTGTAACTGTGGGTCAGGTGTGGAGTGGGTTAGGTAGTTTAATAAATAGCAGGACCCCCCAAATTCATCATTGGTGCATCACCTCTACTGTTCAACGTAAGTGAATGTTATACAGTTAAAAGGCAGTGCCAGTCTGTTATAGTGAATGATAACCTAGGTCCTTATATGATGAGGCGCAGCATGATGAGTAGTTGACGTTGTCTTACTGACAAGAAAAAGCACTGTGCCATCTGGAGCCCTGGCTGCACATCTTGTCCATCCATTTCAAAGGACAGCCCTGCTTGTCAGCATGAAGTAAGATCAGGACCCGGTTCACCAAACCCCCTGAACGTGCCTGCACTATTCATTTCCTGTCATTGTGATTCAAAACCCTCTCTGCATGTGTGAAGCTCATCTTGTGCACACGTAGCCTTTATGGACACTCAGTCTTTAAACAGACCTGTCCCAGTGCCTCTTTGTTCCTCTCATATGTTAATTTGAAAGCTGTTGGCTACCTGCAGAAGAGGAGGCTTTTATTTTTCCTTTGTGGAAAGATGTCAGGAAAACTGATGTTGGTACGTGAAGCGGTTGGATTAACTCACAGGGTCTGATTTTCCTTTTTCATTTTTAGACACAACGGAGGAGCCTGCGCCACAGCCCAACAACACCATAGGCTCCATCATTGGTGTGATCCTTACAGTTTTTGTGGTTGGAGCAATGTACTTCATCTGCCAGAGGGTGCTGTGCCCACGCATGAAGGGCGATGGGGAAACAATGACCAATGACTATGTGGTGCATGGACCAGCCTCGGTACCTCTTGGTTATGTGCCTCACCCAAGCTCTTTGTCAGGGTCTCTTCCTGGTGAGTAAATGGTGTGGTCCTTGTTCTGCTCTTCAGCACCACGTAGTCGTAGCTGAGGATACTGAGGGACCTGGGGTTGTTTAGCCTGGAGAACAGGAGGCTGAGGGGAGACCTCATCACTGTCTACAACTGCCTGAAAGGAGGCTGTGACGGGGTGGGTGCTGGGCTCTGCTCACAAGTGACAGCGATGGGACAAGAGGAAATGGCCACAAGTTGTGCCAGGGGAGGTTTAGACTGGACATTAGGAAGAATTTCTTCATTGAAAGGGTGGTCAGGGAGTGGAACAGCTGCCCAGGGAAGTGTCTAAAAGACGGGTAGATGAGTTCCCTAGGAACATGGTTTAGTAGGGAGACAGGCATGGTTGTACTCGGTGATCTCAGAGGTCTTTTCCAACCTTATGATTCTATACTGTGCATGTATTCACAGGAGGTGTCTGTTCCAGGTGCATCATTCTTGGAAGCTGTTGGAAGCCAGGGATTTCAAGGCTTGTTGCCATCTTTCTAATAATGAATTGCTGTTTTACCTGTGCTAGTCACAAGCATTTAGATACTTAGCAGAACCGTTAAGCTCCAATAGATGCACATACCATGGGAGTTCTCTACCTTTGCTACTAAAGAAGCCTCTTGTTGGACTATTATAGCATCAGCAAGGTGTGCTGACAGTACAGGGTGAAGTTACACAGAGTTAGAGTCATGGGATTTTAAATGTTAAGTAATTGTTGTTATATTTCTAGACTGGGTTTGTATACTTGTGAAATCTCCTGTAAAGTCTGTAATGACCAGCAATAACTGTGGTCTCAGTTTATTTCATTTGATGGTGAAGTTCCCAGCACAATCCAAGTGCATGATGCTATTGCTGTTTAAAAAGTAAGACCTAACTGCAACGTTGCACTTCATTGATATACATTATTTCTGTATATATTGATTAAATATGTACACTGGTTTGTGGCTTTGGATCCAGCAGGTTCCTGTTGAAACACAGAGGTTCTGTGAGCTGTTAGAGTTGAAATAATGCACCAAATTTCTTTGCTTTTTGTAATAACCTGCTTTCATAAGGAGAGTCTTTGAGCAGCATTTTCAGCATTCTTTCCAGCACAGTGGTGTCCCTCTCCATTTCTCGCTTGGGCTCTGCCAGCGTGCTTCAGTCCGGTAGCAGAAGCTCACTTAACGGTGTGGATATGAAAGAACATAAGCCGGGTCTTCTCTTGCATAAATTTCAGTTGCTCAGTTGAGGTGGTCAGAGTCAGTTTCATGTTTTATTCTGAGGCATAGAAGTAGTGCCTGAATGCCTGTTCTCTCAAGTCTTTTCCAGCCGTTCAAGTGAAAGAAATCCGTTTCTCTTCACACGGGTCTAGTAGAGCCCAGTGCTCAGTCCTGCAATCGAGTACCTCATACACAAAGCCAACATGTTTGTTCCCTGACAGTCTTGATTCCAGTTGTTTGTCAAGAAGCACTAAATTTGCTCTTAATATCAAGAAGATTAATTTTGGTTTTAGGAGTTGTGCTTATACTGCTTTTATCCTCTAGATTGTATTTTAAGCTTTCTTTTCTCTGTTTCATAGAATTGAATACTGACATACATCCTTGTTGTTCTTTAGGAATGTCTCGAGGTAAATCTGTGATCAGCTCCCTCAGCATTATGGGAGGGAGCAGCGGGCCACCCTATGACAGGGCCCATGTCACTGGAGCCTCTTCCAGTAGTTCTTCAAGTACCAAAGGCACTTACTTCCCTCCAGTAAGTCATTCTATTATTCATAGACTTTTAATAGCTTCCAAGGAAGTACCAGTGTCTTTCTGAGGATAATTAATTGACAGGTGAATGTTTTGTTTTAAATTTCTAGCCTAATAAACTTGTTTGAATATGGAGTAAGTGATTTTGAAAGGTAAGGGAGAGGAGACTCTTTGAAAACAGTGTAAGAATTTTCTCTTCATTTTAAAAAGTTGTGACAGAGCTGACTGCTAGAAAAAGGTGTTAGTCTGAATGTCAGGGGAGATGAAAAAATCCCCATAAATTGTGAGCAGCTCTGGCAGAGTGATCTGCTTTCATTATGTGCCATGTGTCTGGAGGTGAGGCTGGGGTTGATGCTGTATAGACCTTTCATGGAATTAAAATGAAGTTTTGTGTCCTGTGTCTTGCAAGTGACAAATAAATAAATAAACAAGTGTCTTGCAACTTGCTAGCATTCCTCTAGTCACAAATGGGTAGTGTGCTGCACTAGATGCTATATTGAAGTTAGTACCAGCCCTAGAGGGCTCCCTGTCTCATTACATCTACAATCAGTAGTTGTTGGTTTAGCTATTTTTATATGAAGTCCACCAAGCCACTATCAGCTGTTAGAGTTCCGTGCTTGGTCAGTGCAGGGTGTTTCCACTTCCAAGAATCAATCCACCGTGTTATATCTTTAATCAAAATACTGTTTGTAGCAAGAGCTTGACTGTACAGGGAAGAAGTGCTTGCATTGGACAGCATGCTGTGACTATTATAAGCAGCATCGTACTTGGGGACTAGAAGCCAGCAGGAGCAGACATCTGCCAGTTTGCCTAGGGCAGCAGTATCCCTAGTGGCAATCTAGTATTGAACTATCTAGTATTCAACTTTACTTTTCAGTACTGGGTATGTCAAAATAGCAACAGCAGTCAGCGTGTTGCGATAAGAGCTTAGTAACAGCTTGTACGGAAATGATAGCAAGCAGTGGTTCCAGTGTCTGATACAGAACTGGGCAATAAACAGAAATATCCTGTTTGCTGTGAGAGGCTATGCATGCAGTTCTTAACTTGAAGTTCCTATTAAGCAGTATTAAAAATATATATATATAACCTGATGTTTTCTTGATTCTTCTTCATCTTTTTTTTTTATTAATCTCTGGCTTTTTTCTTCCCCCCCCCTTAGATTTTGAACCCACCACCATCACCAGCTACCGAACGTTCACATTATACTATGGAATTTGGTTATTCTTCAAACAGCCCATCCACTCATAGATCCTACAGGTAATTATTATTACCATAGCTTCTGTCGGGATCAAAGCAGTTAGTGTGGAAAATGCATAATAAAGGCAACCTCTGCTTCATCAGAATTGCAATCAAAGGCCCTAATTCTGCAAGCACTAAACCAGGTGCTTAACTGGGTTCACACGAGTGGTGTCACTGCGGCGCGTGTCTAAGGCAGCACTGTTTGAGGTAAATCATACCGCACGTGGGTTAGCGCTACGCCTCTCGGCTATATTGCTTTAAGGGGAATGACAACATTCATCACAAAATTAGCAAAATGCCAAAAGAAAAACTGGCACCATGGCAACTTTGAACCAAAAGCAGTTACCCTGGAATGACATCTGCCTTTGGTTTAGGCCTGGGTCTTAAATTATGTGATGATCAGAAATGACAGGCAAACACCATGCAGAGGAAAGCCGGCAATGTAAAGGCTAGTAGGTTAGAAGTAACATTAATATTGTGGCCTAGGTAAAGCTCAGAAATTCTGTTTTAACATATTAAGGGTTAATATTGGAAAAAAGTTGCTAACCTTTTGCTTGCTTTCTCTGACTAATATTCATGGCCACGCAAGCTTTACCTCTATTTACTTGAATGTGTCTCTCTCACCTTCCCTGTAAGATGCTATTTAGAGGTCGTTCTTTATAACCAGTTACCAAAAAACAGAGAGACCACCTACCCCAGGGTGTTACGGTTCTCCTCTCAAATCTCCAGTAGATTTGGTCAATGAGAAGTGTGCTGTATTTGTCTGTTGAACGAAATGCCTCCCTAATGCAGAGCCTTTGGGGGCTTTTGGATAATGAGGTCTCTGGGGCTGAAAAGACATCTCTTCTCTATTAGCAGCAAATATGGCCTCTGTTGTGCAGAAGGTCAGACCAGATATTTATAATGGTCCCCTTGCAGCCATATGAAATATCTTTTTGAATGAGGAGTAATTTTCTAATGACACAAACCTAATTTTTGGCACTGGCATGAATTGTGCTGATTGCTGGTTAGCTGGTGTGACTTTTAGTATTATAAATGGCATTAGGGATGTAGCACAGGGTTGAATGTTTTCTAAATGCTCCCCCACCCAAAAAAACCCTCTGGTCTCATTGCTTCTGATCTTTCCGTCTTTCCTAAAGTTCTGACTTCAATATTGAAGAGCTGCATTCCCAGCTGTCCCCAACAACTGATTTTGGTGCTGGTAGTTGTAGCTACCATGCACCTCCATTTCTAAGTTGGTTTATTTGAAGTATTTTAAAATAAAAAATATTTTGTAGAATTCCACTCCTTTTACTGCTCTGGCAAGTGATTCTCCTGAGTATTGTGAAAGTGCTAAGTGATTTTCAGTTTCCTGGTCTGGTCTTGGAAGTTAGGATCCATAAATTGGATAAAGCAAACAGAATCTTTTTTCCATATAATCGCAACACGCTATTCTTTCTCCCTGTGCCCTTCCAGTCCCACTGTGTTAGGACAACTGCTTTTCCTCAGCTAAGGCTTTGGGGAGCCTTTTTCGATAGATAATTAATAATTAGCATTGCTTTCGCTAGTTGCTGTGACTTGACACTGTAGTGCAAAGGTGGGCTTTCTGCAGGGGCGTTAGTGAGTGTGTGCTGTCAGAGGAGAGAGAGGAGAGTGATGCTGCGTACCCTGTGCTCACTGCCACTGCAGAGAGGCCGACCTGCTCTCCGTTTCCACCTTGGCTTATTTGCCCCTCGCTCGTTTGCCCAAAGTGCACGGGCTTCCTGTGTGCTTATGCCTCTCCCCTAAATCTCCCCGCTTGCAGCTACAGGCCTTACAGCTACCGGCATTTTGCACCCCCTACAACGCCCTGCAGCACGGATGTCTGTGACAGTGACTACGCCCCCAGCCGAAGGGTCACCACCGCCACGGCCAAGGGCTACACCAGTGACTTGAACTACGATTCAGAGCCCGTTCCCCCGCCACCCACTCCACGCAGCCAGTACCTGTCGGCTGAGGAAAACTACGAAAGCTGCCCGCCTTCCCCGTACACGGAGCGGAGCTACTCTCACCACCTCTACCCGCCGCCGCCGTCCCCCTGCACGGACTCCTCATGAGGGGTAGCCCCCCCGCCCCGTTCTCTGCCTCCGCCGGGAAAGTGTAAATACAAAATGTTCTGCTGGGGAGGGGGGAGGGAGCTCTCGACGAGGTAGGACAGTGTACAGTTAAATGGTTAAATGTTATTAAATGGGGTGGAGGAATACTGAAGATATTTGTACAGAAGGAAAAAAAAAAAAGGATATTTATATATTTTCTTAAACAGCAGCTGCTGCTTGTGCCATAAGAAAAATTTTTGTATAAAAAAAAACAAACCCAGACATTTGTACAAAAAGTTTTTATTTTTGCAAGTAGAACACAAAAACATGCCTTAATCCATTGAAATGACTGAGCACATAAGGAAACGGAAGGACTGGGTTGTGTTACTTGTCCAGCGAGGTGAGATGTGAGATTTGTCAATACCAAAAATGTTTAAAGTAAGTAATAATAAAGAAGTCCGTCTTAGAGCAGCGCACCATAGATACTTGGAAGGAGCCAAATAGCCTCTATGTTAACTACGGAGGGGCAGCAACTAAAGCTAGACTTGAAAACGCAGTCAGGACAGAAATTAACCTTACACAAAGGGCTTTGTTTTCTACAGGAATACAGCAATCGTAGCAGTGAATCCAGAAAAGTAATCACACACTTTTTAAAATTAATATAGTACACCTCTGTTTTTTTTCTTAATGCATTTACCAAACTAGGGCATTCAGAGTGCACTCCTTGCTTCTGGAATTTCAGTGAGTTTTGTTGAGTGTGTTTTAAATCTCTTTTTTTTCTTCCTGTTTAGCTTTTCCCAGCTCTTCAGAGTAGTTTCTTCCTGCCTGTCTTACCTTAAATCATGATATCCTAATTAAAACTACTGCTAGAACTGGGCTGTTCCAAATTCTTTTCCTCATCAGCCTTGTCATGCAGTATCATGCTGTACATTACCATCTTCATTTTGCCAGCATGGTAGAATTATGTTTTATAGCAGGTCAGTACAATTTTCACGTAATTGACAAGGGTAATATGCATATACCTGAAAGATTTTTAGTCCCTTAAAAAAGAAAACCTTATTTTGACCTAGTGCCCACAAAAAGTCAAATATTTTTATACAACATATAATATAGACAGCATATTTATAAACTATAACTTTAACCATGGATTGTTAGTTTTACTGTAAATGAATAATATATCCTTGCAGTACTTTACTGTGTAATCAATATACACTGATACAAATCATATATAGATAAATATATATATTATTTTTTCCTCGTAAGGAAGCATTTAACTTTCAGTGGAGCAACTGTCCATAAAAAAAATAGATGTTTTGATTATTGGAAGGGGTTCCCGTGCTGTATTAACTGCTCATGATTTCTTTGTGTTAGGTAAAGACAGTTTTTCTCAGTATGATTTTGACATACCTCCTCTATTGCGTGGTGTGAGTTTAATACTTTAGTATTAACCGCTGTGAATGTCAAATTGTACAATATTCTTAACCAAACCATTTTATATTCACATCTCTATTTTTGTATATTATCATATTTAGCCCCTTCTCCCTTCAGACTCGTCATGGTGATTTTGACAGGGAGAGTATATAATCAAGTAAAAAGATTATTTCTATAGGTTGAGAAGCAACCTAGGATATTATTAACTCCTCTGACTCCAGTGCAGTGCTTTGAATTTGCTTTGACTGTAGTGGAGCTCACAGTACACCTGATCTTAGATGGCATTATGCATTTGCACCTTCTGTTGACATCAAATCCACATTGAAGGTGCTTGATGCCTTCAAAGGCTGAGTCTTCTGTTTCAAAACACAGGTCCTGAGGAGCTTCTGCCTCCTGGCTTTTGGGCATAGTGTGGGTGTAACAACTCTGCCGCAGTGCCCTTTGGGTTTTATTTTTCTCTGTTGCTTGTCTCCCTGCCAGTTTCAGCTAAGAGAGAAATAATCTGAAAATGTGGCATAGGCTTTAAGTCATGTTGTTAACAGAATTAGTGACAGGTACTTCTTGCTAGTGCTGCTGCTCATCTGGAGAACTGGAGCCTCACTTGGTTTCAGCTCCAAGCCAAACCATGGCATTTGGGACTGCAACTGTAATAAAAGGTCTTTTTAGTAATCCAAGATACCTGATGAGACTTAAAAAGCCTTGGTGGTCTCCGAGCTATTGCAGTTGATCCCTGGATCTCGCATACTAAGGGTTTGTTCGCCCAGCTTCGTTCTAGGTATCTAGGAATCATGGTAGCTGTTCTTCTGGTCCTTCCTTGCTGGTGAAGAAGCTTTGTTTGTGTTCTCCAGCGGGATGGATGTTGAGGAGGATATTGTGAACTATAAGGGAACTCGTACCATTTATATGAAGGGGGAGAGGGTGGGTGTGTTGAGGCTGGCACGCCAACGAGAATAGAAACTTCTCTGTTGTTTACATTTTTTTCATGTGCAGCATTCCGTGTGGGGTTCACATGTGGAAACTTGCACTAATGAACTCAGAAGAATATTGCATTATTGTATCTCAGTCCAAGTGCTTGTACTGCGATGGCAATGGTCTCTTCTTGCAAAATACTTTTTTCAGTGTGCCAATTTCTGTTTGAAAAACTCTAAGGTGGTTGAGCTTAAGGAGTGGTATCCTCTTTCTGGTGTGGGTTACAGCCTCATCAAGAATTCCTCTTAGAGGAGACTTCCTGCAGGTAAAATCATAAGCATTGTTAATTACAGCGAGGATTCTTGAGAAGGAAAATGTTGTCTGCATATGGACCATGCTCCCTGCCTTCTCTGCTGGTTTGTCCATGCATAACCCAGTTGAAGTCAGTGGGGTGGACGTATAATTCAGTGTAGGATTTGATTAAGTCTTTTTTTATACATAGGTTTCAGTTTGTACATCAGATATTTTGAGTGATCTGCCCCTGGGAGGTTCCCGTGAAGAAAGGGAAGGTGGACAGACTATGTTTTTCCACTGAAGATGACCAGCATAGGGAGAAGGCTGTTTCTCATCTGGACTGACCAAAGAATTTAATAAGTGAGAAGCTGTGCTCTACCTTTGCAAGTAGAAGTATTTTCCTAGTAAATCTAGAGTAAAATTTTGGAAGAGCCGATGATCTGTGAAGTTCCTCTTGGGCAGATCTCCAAATTACAAAAGCATTGATGCAACTCGTATGCACAGCTGACACATAGATAAACTATAAATCCATTGAGCATTGAGACTGGACAATTTCTCTCTTTTCCTCTTCAGACACCAAGCCAGTCATGACTCCTATTGTCTCCTTCCCTCAGTGAGGATCATGCTTTCTGCTGATTCTCAGATTGGCTCTGATGCTGATGACACACATGTTCATTCAGGAGGTGCTGAAGTGGGTTTGAGGCATTAGTGTGGAAGTGGTCTCGTTGACGTTAATGAAACTACTCGTAGTCTTTATGCTAAGCACAAATGTCCTTATCTTACAGCATCAGGCGCCTACAGAGCGAGGCATTAGCACAGATACTCATTGTGCACTTCTTTATGTAGACACCTGAGTGCTCATGGCTGACTGCCTGGAAAAGGAAAAGAGTCGGCAAGCTCCATCAGGAAGGGAACAATCGTTTGTAGCTAAAAAGGGACGTTACAGCATTTGCATGTTCAAGCTTGGCACGTTTAAATGGCAACATTAATGATACCTAATCTTACCTTTTAAAATGATACCTGCCATGTCATACTACATGCGTTTTCTGCCTTCCCAAAGAATACTCTATTTCTCCATTGCATTTGGATACCAAGATATTTATTTGAAAACAACTTAGCTAGGATAAACAGAACATGCACATAACATTTGCATTTGACATAAAGAATGGTTTCCATGAATATAAATTCATGCAACCTGTGCTTGTATATTAAATGAAATATTTACGGTAATGCAAAATATGCAAATGAGCCTGATCTCAAAGGATTCATTTGCTGTGAGTTATAGCTCTCAGTACTGTGAATTCCAGATTACTGCTATAACATTTTTCCCTTGTGCATGTGCAAATATATGATTTCAGATGCAGATGTCTTTCATAATATGAATTTACCCAAAGATGATGATTCTCTCTCCCATGCATACGCATTCTCGTGCCCTCACTGGCAGATTCAGCCTCCCTGCCTTTCAGAGTGGTGCTGTTGTCCTGCTGTCTTACCTAACCTGGCCAAAAGAAATGCAGCTTATAGGACAAACAAGAGCGTACTTGCTGCTTTAAACCTGGATATTTAACGCTCTGTCATACCAGACAGGAGAGGAATCACTTTTTTTTTTTTATACAGTTCCCTTAATTTTGGAGTCCATTTTGCAGCTCAGTAGAACTCTTGTAGAAGTTTTCTGTAGGTGCATAAAACTTTATGTTGTAGTCCTTGTGTAATTATGAAGAAAATTGCACCCAAATTACTTGACGTGGCAGTTGCTACAATCCACTGCAAGTGAAAGTTTGTGCAGAAAACCCCTGTGTATTGCACTAACGGGCTTTGGTGTTCTGGTCTCCAGTTGGGCAGAAGTGGCTCGATTGGTGAGTCTTGAACATAGATTCATTCATTTTAGTTTGAAGTACCTAAGCCTGATGAAGAAAAGGCCACTGTCTTGAATATTGAGTATTTCCATTCCTTGTCACTTGGCAAATCTCCTTAAATCGATGGATTGCCTGCATTCTGGGAGGAACTGCTTCAGCTACCCTCCTGTTGTTGAACCAAATGACTTCTTCAAAATGTTTCTCAAAAAGTAGTTATTTGCTTTTTTCCTGATGTCTTTAACATGTTTGTCACACAACCTGGTTACAGACAGAACCTGCTTTTGAACATCTGCTGTTCATGTAGGCAGGTGCTTCCTATTTCTATGGAAAAGGAAAGCTGGTTCATTGGATGCAAAAATAATTTGATCACTGTTGCCCAGAAATTGCTTGCTTAGCCACAGGGAATTTTTTACTTGCATTGTGGTGAGGTTATAGTTTGAAAATTATCATTTAGTTTAATTGGCAAGTGACAGATACACCTTGAAAATAAGTTAGAAATCACCTAAAAGCTTGAAAATGGGAACAAAACATTCCATTAGTCAAGTAAAATACCACAGTGACCTGAAAGGGTATTTTTCTTTCCTTTCCATCTTTAAAAAGGATGGCATAGCATGTGTAGGGATTGGGTGATCCACTCCAAAACTGGGCACAGTAAGTAAACTGGCCGCATTCAGTTCGGGCCAGGGGCGCAGCATGATTGTTCCGAGAGAACTTTCAAAGAGCAGCCCTGTTCCCCTCTTTTAAACGAACACGGAGCAGCTTTGAAGTCCTGATTAAAATGGCTGTAGCCTTAAGCCTGGCAGTTAGGAGTCACCGAGGGAAAATGGAAGTATCTTTGTAAAGGGGATACCACCAGCCTTAAGCTGAACCAGCCTTGTTTGCAAGTGAAGGATCTGGTGCTGCTTTCAGATTGTTAATCTTGGGGGTGTGGGGGGCTGTTGTTGTTTTGTTTGTTCTTTTTTGTAAGCTTTAATCACTGTTTGTCATTGTCTTAAAGCCAGCTGGTGTCTCTTGTTCATCAACTTTGGTACGATGGTGCTTTGCAAGGATGTATTTATATTATAATGACCAATATTTGGTCAGCCCTATTCACTCATTCACTAACTTTTTTTTTTTTTGTAAAATAAAGTGCTTTACTTGTAAGGTGTATATAAACCTTGTACAAAAATCCTTTCCAATTATTGCTATAAACTGAGTTGTAACAAATGAAATTTTGATTTTTATAATAAAACTAAGAGTGAAAAAGGAGTATTGGTTGCTTTATTTCAGCACCTGGAGGAAAGGTAGTTAGAGGTAGAAGTCTATGTGTGTCTTTGCTCTGCGTAAAAGCCAGAATGCACTTAACTTTTTGATGCTGTAGGCAGACTCTGCAAACTCTGATGCATTTGCCTGAAACATACAGTTGTCTTAAAATAGTTCTGTTCATATCCGTGATTCTGCAGTGCAAATGGATACATTTTAAAGCTGAAAGTCTCCATTATTGTTCACCTTGATTGATTTACAGGATAATGCAAACCAGACGATTTTACCAAATAAATCCTTGTCGGACTAGAGAGACACCTGATGATTATTTTGGGGGCTGCTTATCTTTAAGTTTGTATAGAAACGTTTGCAAAAAGGTTAGGTGTTTAACTTAACTGTAAAACAAATTCTCCCTCCACCCATCCTATCACTGTAACCAGTAACTGGATAGGAAGTGGTTCTGAATTTATAAGCTCAGCACAGGAATTCCTGCTCTGCTTGTGTCCACTGGCTGGTGAAACAAATACAGCTTTGTATTGGCATGGCTCTGGCTATACTGAGGTTCTTTTCTCTCTCCGGTTTTTCTACATGGCGGCATGGACAAGCCACGTATCGCTGTCCGTATCAGAAAGATAGGGCCTGCATTTATCAGTCTCACAAAATGTAAAAATAAATGCTACTCATTGTCAGCTGGCGTTCCGTGCCTCTTTGATGTGAAGGTGCTGTATTTATTCTACCTTGGAAAATGAGCCATTACTTTGGAACTGCTGTGTTTCTCTTTAAAAAAGCCAGTTGTGAATTGCTGCTGGGCTGCAGAAGGTTCACCATCTCTTTCTTTTTTTTTTTTTTTCTTTTCCTCTTAAAACGGTGTTGACTGCCTTTCTAGAGAGTCCATGCAGCTCTTCTGTGGGCAGAGGTCTGTGTACAGCATTCATGTTGATTTGGATTCCCTGAATCGGGGTCTGCTGCAGCTGCGAAGCATTAGGGTGCATCTTGAATGCAGTTCTTCCAAGTGCAGTACCCGGCAGTCAGTATGGCTGGCCACCACGAAGAGCAGGATCAGCTCTACCAACGAGCTACTTGAGTTAAATCTTGAAAGAAAAACTGTACTATTTAGAGATTGTCACTCAGGAAACAGAAGTTGTGTTTCAGTTGTAGCTCCGCTGTGTGTCTTCTCTGTGTCAGTTAATAAAGGCCCCAGAGATGGCAGAGCTGTGTTTATCGGGCACTAAGGGGCAGCAGGCATAGTAAGGCACATTGGAGCAATTGCCATCATTTAAGAAAATATTCCCTGCCTGTCAGAGAAAAGACCACTTGTAAGTCTGAAAAGAACTTATTTCCGTTGCCTGATTCTGTGTCTTTCCTTGCATGTGTGCACACGAGCAGAGGTAACAGTGCTGGAATCCTGCCATTCATTGTGTACTAGAGGAGGGATAACACTGCATCTTTGTGTTAGGAGGGAGTAGAACGCTTCGTTAAGAGAATAAAATATGAGAATTTTTTTTTTTTTTGATTTGCCAATATTGGCAGCACTTCCTTAGGAAGGTTAGAATGCAAAATCACAGGCTTGTTCCTGGAGGGGAACTGCTGAACGTGTTCAGCCTGTTTTCACGACAGAAATTTTGTACCTGGATGAGTTAAATCTGCATGGGCATCAAGGTTGTTTTGTAGAACTTGTCTACTGGGAAGCAAGCACCTCACAAGGGGAAGTTTTGCCTTGTATGAAACCTGCTGTGAGTGGCAGCTACTGCATCCCTTCTCTTAGTGCAAAAGGATGGAGATGCAAGATACACATTGCTGAGCTTAGTGACTTGAAGTAAGACAATAACAACAAACTCGTTTCTCCTGTTGAAACTGTGTGTTTTGATAAATAAGCTTCTACCACAAGATCTGTGATGGTGTTTAAACACAAACTCCCTCCTTATAGGGAAGATTCAGAGCTGCTGGCCTACTCCTGCTTGCACGCTCTATGGCATAAAGAAACTGCTTAGTAGGAAAGGTCTAATACTTGGGTCACCTGGCTTGGTGTGGCACAGCAGGGATCCTAGCACAGCTTTGCTTTTACAGCAAGATGGCCTTTTTACAGCAGGAGTTTAAGGGGAATGCTCTGCAGAACCTGTGATGTTTGCTTCTCTGAGGATGTGTAAAGAATATTGTTTGGGTCTGAGGAGATGGAAGGATTTTGCGTGGTGTTTTCTATTTATCAGCAGTGCCAAAATTCTTAGCCCCATCTCCTTGCCAAGAAGTCAATAATCACCTTAACTTCCAGAGCATTTGGCTGGAGAAAGGACTTGAGAGACCCCTTGCCCTGCCCTGAGCAACGTTTGAAATCACGGGTGGTTTGCTGAATAAAGGGCTCCAGGCAGCTCCAGTGGCCACTAGGGTGCCAGGAGCCTATGGTGAGGCATCCTGGCTGCCCCAGGATGAAAGCCCAGAAGCCTTCACCTGCAACTCATACTGTAAGAACTGCCTTTGGTTTCCTGGACCAATTCCCTGTGCAGGGAAAGAGTAGCAGGAAAACGCTGGACATCAGAGGTGGGCAGAGAGGGCATCTGGAAGGAGTGTGGGGAGAGAGAGGAAAGGTGCAATGAGGAGGGAGAGTTTGTGCTCTACACTCATCATTCCACTCCACAGATGTGCACAGAGGGGAATAAGGAAAGTAAAGCTTAAAAAAAGATGAATAAAGGGTGCAGGGCATATGGTAGGAGGAGGCCTGGAAGCATGTGGCAGTAAAAAGAAAGGATGATGTTGCAGGTGGCTCTTTAAAGTTGCTCAGGAACGGAGCAATTGCTCCTCAGCATTGCTGTAAGAACAGTGTGCCTGGCTGGCACGGCAAGGAGCGCAGGGCATGTATCCTGGCAAAGGTGGAGAAAGGGAAGAGGTTGGGCAGTTCAGGGTGAAAAGCCAGAGGATCTGGTAGAAAAGCAACGAATTTTGTGTTTTCTGCACCCTGTCTGTGCTAGGAATGAAATAATCGTTAAGGGGCCTTGACTCCTGTGGGGTCAGACAAGATTAGTCCAGGAGGGAGCAAAGGAGATAATTTGGGAGGCCTCTCCCACCATGCCACCTGTGTCCCCAGTAATGTAGCAAGGAGGAGAGAACCAACGCAGGAGAACAGGACACGAACACCCCTATTTATTCCCCCACATCTGGGTGCAGGGTTGGGAGGAGAAGGGATATGCTGAAGTAGGAGAGAACATGCCCTTGCGTTCACACCCATAGCCAGTCACCTCCTAGATTTTTCCTAGGTTGGTCTGTTTAAAAACAACCAAAAAAGAAACCAGCTGAGAAACCTTCTTAAATAACTCCAGTCCTCCGGCTCTATCATAATGTGTGAAATCCACCTGCGCTTTGTGCTAGGTGGGTGCTAAGTGTTTTATACAGCTGCTTTCTGCCTAATGCTGCTCGCAGCAAACCAGAATCACAGAGTGCTTTGGGTCAGAAGAGACCTTAAAGATCCTCTAGTCCAACCCCCTGCTCACTGCAGGGATGTGTGGTGCAACGAGCAGCAAGGTGCAAGTGAAGTGAGGCCACGTAAGGGGACAGTGGTGAGAGCCGAGGCTGGTCATCGGTCTGACGTGGAGCCTGGGCTGGCAGAACGATGCACTGGGAGCACAATGATGGGAATAAAGAGGGGAAAGGGGAGCCACTGTCTGCGTGGCAGAGGGTGGGAGAGGAAGATGCCAGGGCTGACCAGGTCCAGCACTGGATAAGGCATTGCAGAGACCGTGGCCAGTGTCAGCCTTTTGCTGATGTTGTGACCGTGGAGATGTGCTCTATTTCTCCCTGCTTCCTTTTGGTTTTTAAAGCAGGAGGAGAAAACACCCTTGGAACAAAGAGGCTCTTCTGAAGTGAAGCCAGAGAAACCTCTGTGCTGCTGCTTCCCCTTCCTCACCTGGCAAAGGTACCGGCAGCTGGGGCAGAGTGGGGAAAGGCAGCGCTTCATGGCTGAAGGGGCCAGTGATGATGATCTGGTGAGATAAGCAATTTTCTACTCAGGCCTTCCTTGATATGCGAGCCAGCCCACAGCACTTTTGTCCTGAAAAGCCAACCAGCAGTACAGAAATCAGCATTGTGGCTCAGTGGGACCAAAAATGTGGGGGCTCTGGGCTGCTTCCTGAGGACGTAAGGGCTTTCTGGTGGGGGTGACCTGTCTTGTGCACTGCCCTGACTGCGGTTTTCAGCAGCGAGGCACTATTGTGCTGGCAAGAGGTGTCATTTTCCAGAGCTTGGGGCCAGCTGGAGGGCAGCGGGGGAGCTGGAGGAGGAAATCCTGATAGGGTGCATGCACCAGGATCAGCTGTGTGCCACGAGCCCTTTTGCCCTCCCGTACACTCGCTGATGCCCACGGAAAGTGCTACAAGAATCTGTGAGCTGCGCTGTGTACAGCCTCTTTCCTGTCTTGCACCTCCCTTGGCTCTCATTACGTGGAGTGCCTAATGAAAACCAGACCTTGGGCTCCAAGGCATGCAACGTGCTTTTGTGGCTCGTTCCTTAATGGAGGCTTCCATTGTCCTCACTGTGAAATCGCATTTGGTTGTATGGAAATGAGTGTGCTGTTGCTGACACACCAGTTTGACTTCAGGTGGGAAGCGAGCAGCAGGTGGATCCTGCAGATAAACGTCCAGATTTTAGGCAAATATGCCCAGCACTGAAAAGCCAAGGAAGAAAAGATCAGAAAATGACCCCTACTGTGGGCAGGAGGAGAGTTTGTAAATTAATTTTTTATTAAAACATCTCATGAAGCAATAGATCCTTTAATAAAAAACCCAACACAGCCACTGGTGTATTTTTCCTAACTTTACATTTTGTAGGCATGCTTTTTTTCCTGGAGGCAGAATGATTCGTCTCTTAAAACCTTTTTTTTTTTTATTTCTGTCCTGCAAATGTTTTGAGAAATCCTGTGGCTGCAGCATTGCTGCACGGATGTCTTAACATGGGCTGTTGTTCTGAAGCACAGCTGTTAGGGATGAACTGCTTGATGGAAGAAAACTACTTTCAGATGCTTCTAATAAAAAGTTGTTCCACCAGCAACACTAATAATGAAGGGTGATTTTTTTAAAAAAGAATGTACTTCTCTCTCCTGTCCTTCCCGTGTGATGCTGGTATGTTCTCTGCATGCTGCCTCTGCGTTGCGTCCACCTCTCCGAGACTCCCCTCACCCCTTGCCTCATCCACCTCTCCGAGACTCCTCTCATCCTTGGCCTAGTCCCCCTTGGTTTGGGCCACCCACGAGGTGGTACATCCAGTGCTGGGCTGTTCCCTGAGGGCTGCTGGCAGCTGCAGCTGAGGAGCTCCTCGGCAGCCTGCTCAGCCTCACGTGGCAGATGAGGACCGAGGTCCAACTGTCCCTTTCCGGGGCAGCTAGGCTCTGGTGTTTACACATGTGAGGAGCAGGGTGGGAAGGAGGTGGTTGGAGAGAGACAGGTGCAGAGGCTGGTGAAAGGGAAGGGCAGCGAATGCTCCCTCCTAGGGAGAGAAGGCAAGGTGTGTAGGGAGGGTAGCAAACACGAGGGGCTGCTCGGCGATTTCCCAGTGGAGCAGAAAGCCCCGTATCGCTTCTCTGCCAGTGCTTCCGCATCCCCGCATCCTGGGGCTTCCTGAAACTGGGACATCAGTTAAAACTGAGTAGTTCAACAGAAAAAAAGATACTCCTTAAATTTTAAAGAAAGAGATGAAGGGCTACTGGTTGTCTCCTCTACTGGCATCCAACTTCCTTCTTGAAAGAACCAAAAAAGGTGCTCCAAAGTCAAAAATTAGACAGAAGTACAGACTCGTAAAACCAGAATCCAAGGGAAAGTTATTTGATAAATGGCACCAAGCAAGGTAGAGTTGCTCTTGATTTTCCTGAATCTCTGTAGAAAGCATAGGTCTGTCTGTCAGCACAGGGGATGTGGGAACCCGTGGGACAGGGAGGGCTGGGTTTGCAGCTGCTTTAGGATACTTGGCTCCTTCTACAATGCGAGTATTCTCTTCTTGTTTGGTGTTTTGAATCATCCTTCAGATTTAAATGGCTCCAAAATTAGAGGGGCAAAAAGACAGACAAGAGATGTAATCCTCATGCCCTGATTGCTCATTTCCTTGAGTTAATTTTGTGTTGGTAATAAAAACCTACATCTTTGCTTAACTGTGAAAGACAAGAGGCAAAGCACCAGCAGAGCTAAGAGGAATTGAAGCAAAGGAAAAAAGCACTGCACGTAAAGATCATATTAAATATGAAGATCCCTCCCTTCAGTGCAAAGGTGCTTTGCTACTTTTAAGTCTAAATGTCCTGAGAAGGACTTGAATTTCACATGCAGCATCAAGAGTAAGAATCTACCCCTCTCCCTCTACCTGTTACTACTGCATTGCTACTGTGATTTTAGTTTTATATTTAAGAAATTCCATGTCTGCTCCTTCCAGACAGAATCATTTCAGTGATCTGATGCACCTTTTCTGCATTTGTGGGTTTTTAATGTATTTTTATATTTATGTAATATATATTTTTATATCCCTAGAAGATTTCAGCACCCTATTTGTAATTGCATCTGCTTCCACTTGTTTGCATTGCCATTTTTTCAGGAAAAAAGTGAGTACTAGATTTTGGGGGGTTTGTATATTTTTATTTCACTATATGCAGAAAGAAGCTGACAGTCCATCCCTCTTGGGAAATACTACAGCAAAATGCTCAGCATTGCAATAGCTGTGAGAGGGCCAACTTTCAGCCATCCCTGGCCCACTAGAAAGAGGGGCCCTGAGGCCAGAAGGTAATTAGCTGACTGACTTCTGAGTTGAGGTGCTTCGTAATGTCTGTACCAAATGCTCAGGGATGAACTGCACACTCACATGTGTAGGATTAGCAGTGGATCTGTTCCCGTAGGGGTTTTTACCTTGCTGTGCTTGAGTCACTGTAGGTAGAATAAAATGGTCCTTTCCAACCATTTCTTTTGAAAAGCATTAGTAGTGGTGGGGCAAGCAGGACACTTAACGCTGATAATTACAGCGTTTTGCAGGTTTCCCTGCTCCTCTTTCCTGTATGAGACACCCTGGTGTACATATCCATGTAGATTTATCTGCATGTTTTACTAGGCTTAGTCCTACGGTCTGTCCAAGAAGAGAAGGCCATGTCAACCTGTAACTGCCCTTTGCTTTTCGCACTGCCAAGGTTACAAACAGTGCCCAGGATGAGACAGAATTATAGAATCGCTTGGTAGGAAAAGACCTTTGAGATCATCAAGTCCAACCATACCTGTCCACTACTAAACCAGATCCTTGAGCACCTCATCTACCTGTCTTTTAAACACCTCCAGGGATGGGGACCCAACCAGCTCCCTGGGCAGCTGTGCCAGTGCCTGAGAGCCCTTTCGGTGAAGAAGTCCTATCACCTGTCACCTGGGAGAAGAAACCAACACCCACCTCGCTACATCCTCCTTTCAGGCAGTTGTAGATGGTGCTAAGGTCTCCCCTCAATCTCCTTTTCTCCAGGCTAAATAACCCCAGTTCCCTCAGCCGCTCCTCGTAAGGCTTGTTCTCCAGACCACCAACTTCATTGCCCTTCTCTGGATGTTCTCCAGCACCTCAATGTCTTTCTTGTAGTGAGGGGCCCAAAACTGGACACAACACTCAAGGTGTGGCCTTACCAACACCAAATGTAGGGGCAAAATCACTTCCCTGGTCCTGCTGGCCACGTTGTTTCTGATACAGGTCAAGAAGATCCTGATCATCACCTTCAAGGGCCCAGTGGTAAGCAAAGAGGAGAAGCAGCAGTTTGCTAGGAAGCAAGAAGAAAGTTATCCAAGTTCCCCCCACTTAGAGCCAAATGCAGTCTATGAATCTTAAAACCTTTTTCAAAAGCAGAAAGTAAAAAGAAAACTTAGTCTTCAAAGTAATTGTGAGTCACTTCCCTTCAAAGCATTTCCATGGATTTCTTGAAGTTTCTTTCCAGTGTGTATTCCAAATGTTCTTGTGGGGATGATAAATTCTTCCTGTCTCACATTTAATTTTGGTCCATCAAACTGGCTCTCATTTTGGTTTTTCTTCTGGCACTAAAGGCTAATTTGCCTCCTCTAATTGAATGCAGACACTGCATCTAACATGAGAGGCGGTACCCACTCAATAATGGGATATTGTCTTTCCTGACTCCTGCTTGCCTTAATTAAAAGCAGAGTCCTGACCTCAGTGCTGAACTCTGCCCAGCTCCGTGCTAACACACTTACACGTCATTTCACTCTACGGCTCGACAGAGGCACATGCAAACTCCTGGCCGACTGACATCGCTTGTTTGCTTGTTATTGATTTAAGGGCAAGTTTCACTCAACAGGCGAGAGGTTCCTCCTCGCTTTTGTGTGGATGGCCTGCTGCTCTGTCTGCTCCTCTGCGGGCATGCAGCGAGGGAACAGGTGCATGGGGTGGTACCACTGGGCACAGCCCCTGGAAACAGGAGCAGATTTGGGCTGAGTGAACATTTCCATGGGCACATGCGTTTTGTAGCTGCATCACTTCCCGCATGACCTCCTCTGACTTGAGAGCTTCACCCTCTGGATGGGCAGAAACCCATTTCATAGAATCATTAAGGTTGGAAAAGACCACAGAAATCATCGAGTCCTATCCTCAACCAATACCACCGTGCCTTCTAAACCATGCCCTGATGTGCCACAACTACACTTTTTGAACACCTCCAGGGATGGAGATTCCCCTGTTCTAGTGCTTCACAACTCTTTCAGTAAAGAAATTTTCCTCATATGAAATCTAAATTTCCCCTCTTTCACCTTAAAACCGTTACCCCTCGTCCTATCACTGCACTCCTGACAAAGAGCCCCTCCCCAGCTTTCCTGTAGGGCCACCCTTAAGTACTGGAAGGCTGCTAAAAGGTCTCCCTGGAGCCTTCTCTTCTCCAGGATGAACAATCCCAGCTCTCTCAGCCTGTCCTTATAGCAGAGGTGCTCCAGCCCTCGGATCACCTTCATGGCCTTCCTCTGGACTCGCTGTAACAGATCCGTGTCCTTCCTGTCCTGGGAACTCCAACACCAGACACCGTATCCAGGTGGGATTTCACAAGAGCAGAACAGAGGGGCAGAATCTCCTCCCTCAACCTGCTGGCCACACTTTTTTTTGGTGCAGCCCAGGATACAGCTGGCTTTCTGGGTTGCAAGAACACTTTTCCAGCTCATGTTGAGCTTCTCATCCACTTGCACATTCAGGTTTTTCTCTTCAGGGCTGCTCTCAATCCATTCTCTGCCCGTCCTGTGCTTGAGATTTCCCTGACCCAGGTGCAGGACCTTGAACTTGGCCTTGTTGAACCTCATGAGGTTAGCATAGGGCCACCTCTCCGGCCTCTCAAGGCCCCTTTGGAGCGCATCTCTTCCCTCCAGCGTGTTAAGTGTGCTGCACAGCTTGGTGTCATCGGCAAATTTGCTGAGGGTGCCCTCAGTCCTACTGTCTATGTCTCTGACAAAGATGCTAAACAACACCAGTCTGAAGACCAGCCCCTGGGGAATGCCACTCACCACTGGTCTCCACTGGGACACTGAGCCATTGATCACAAGTCTTTGAGTGCCCATCCAGCCAGTTCATCTGTCCATACAGCCTGTTTGTGCTGTGTGGTTTTGTTGTAATTATTTCTACAGAGAAGTTACGGATCAGTGGAATGGAACACGTCTGCTACGACACCTTGTCTCTAAGTGCTGTGACTTTTATGTAACAATCAGCATTTTGCTTAGTCTCCAGCCCCTGGAGAGTGTGGGATGGGAGAGCTCAGCTTTCTGTTAAAAGCTTTTGCTCTCCTGTTTCAGGAGAGAAAGTAACCAAGTGATCTGCATTTGCCTGAAAGGATAAACTACAGAAAGCAAATATGACACCCAGCCTCCACAACAATTTTGAAAATCCCAGAACACTACCTGAGAGGGTTAATCTTTCAGGGTTTTTCTGGGAGAGATTGAGGAGCTCACTCAGGGCTTTTTTGATGTTGGGGCTGGCAAGGCACAGCACAAGGCTTGGCTGCTATTAACAGCCTTCCACAGCTTTGCCAGAGAAGGTCAGTCACAAGGTCACCCTCACCTTTTCTCTTATGCTTCACATGATGATAATGCCTGAAGCAATTCCTGTATCCCCTGCCCCACAGAAAATCTTTGTAACCCAGGTGCTCACAGGAAGGCATCTTTCCCAAGACACAAAGGCACTCAAGTACTATGAAAGGAAAAGAACAAACCAGCTGAATCCAGGCACGCACAGCTACTTTAAATACAGAGCACATGTGTAGTTTCTGGTACCCCAATACAGTTCATACTCCTGCCTCTGGCTGGTTCTAGAGACTTGACCCACCAAAAGAATTTCATTTCACTACAGGCATCTACACTGAATATTTAGGCACTGCTGGCATCACCAAAGACTTCCTTCAGGCCTTGCTTAACACAAAAAAAATCCCATAGCTGCCTGATTTCTGCCACAAGACACAAACAGAACCCTCAGTCTGAGTAGTGATGAGCTTCTTGGTACAGGCTGTCCTCTTGCCTGCTTAACAAACAGGGTCAACCCGGCAGAGGTTCCCCTGAGAGCAGGGAGGATAATACTGCTGGTATTGTAGGTGGTAGCATTATCTGCATCAATAGGGGTTCTATTTCTTACTAGCTGGCATGCAAGAAAATCAAGGTTCAGATCTCTAGGGAAGATAGCATAAGCATAACCCAAATTTTACATTGCAGTGCTCTACGTAATGAATATTTAAAGCAGAACCACTGCAGTGCCATACAGGAAGTTCCACTTCAGGTATTAAACTTCTAAAAACTTAAATTCCATCTCTCTCCGGCATCTAGCCATGAACTCAGTTGTTTTCCCATTTCGCACGCTGGCTTTAGCTGCAAAGCACCTGAGCTTCCCCCTAGAGAAGAGGTAAGAAAGAGCCATGTTTGGCATGGGTCTGCCAAAAGTGACCCTGGGGTAGAAGGACAAGGGGAAGACTGTTGTGAAAGTCACCACAGAGATCATGGCAGTTAGGAAGAACTCTATTTTGCAACCCATCATTTCTACCACCCGAGGCAGAAGAATGCATCATCTCTGGATCTGCACAGTGGAGACTTTTGTGATTTGACTGCAGCACATACACAGTGGAGCAAGTCACGGGACACAGGAGAAACCTTCTCTGTGGATTGATTAGGATGAATTGCAGCAACTCCAAGTCCAGAACATCTCCTATTCCCACCCCACAACCTGCTGTGCTACGTGCCATACAACAGAGCCAGAGTTTCTCTCTCCCTTCTGGGGTCTACACCATCCCTGGTAAAAGCACCACCGCAGCAGAGAACAAACAAGCAAGGCAATCAACTTTAACGTTTTCTGCTTGGTTCTCACTCTTCACTCACTTCAGTGCCCCAGCTGTGAACTTTCAACCCTGAACTTGTTCCAGATTGTGAGCCCCTGCAGCAGACAAGTCATAGGTGGTAAACCCACTTTTCAGACAATGGTGTCTATTGAGCCATTCCCCTTGATGCTCCACTACAATTCACCTTCTGTCCACCTTTTGCTTTTCTGTCAACTCGTACATGTGCACCGGCAGCAGTAGCAGGTGACTGTGGGAAGGAGAGAAAGAAGCATCTTAAAAAGAGGGTGATGATGTGATGCCGTGGAAACACCCAAGGATGCCTCCATGTGCCTTGTCAGCCTGCTTTGCACAAATACTGGGTTTGCCAGCATTTCCTGAGAGCAAAAAGAAATCCAAACCTCTGAGAAGCAGAGGTAAGTAATGGGCAAACGAAATGTTGGAGTTTGGGCAAAGGCTCCAGACTGTTTTCTGCTATTCCTGCCTTCTTCTTACTCACGGGACCAAGGAGCACTGCAGCCAGGAGACAGAGCAGGGCTCCTCTGTGGAACATGTGCATGTGGACAGTGGAATCTTTTTATCTGACACTTCAGCTGCTCCAGGGAACGGCAGCCAGGGCAGGTCCCACCTATTGCTGGAGCCCTGGCTCTTGGAGGGTGGCATTAGGCTGGGATGGCACCTTCCTGATGCTAACATGGGCTGCCCTGGTGGACTGACTCCCTTTAACACAGCACAGAAGACAGATGCAAGACACTTCTAGAGTCCTTTAAAACCAAATCCCAACATTACCTGCACAGAGCTAAACTCTGTTGCTGCAACCTTAACACACAGTGAAATCAGCTCATTTTAATATGAAACTTGCCATTAGAACAAATAGCATGATGGTGACTTGAGGTGACATACAATAAAAAAAAATCCCAGAAGACACTTCTTGTTTTAAGAGTGAACTTCTCTTTTACAGTAACACCCCAAATCGACAACAGAAGAGGTCCTACAGATAAACTCAAAGATTTCTCGTGAGAGATTAACATAAAATGAAGGCACAGCCAGTTGCCCTCCCTCACAACATCCCTTCCCTTTCCATACATACCCAACACACATGCATTCATCTGCTGCTGGCTTAGTCATCATGGATTAAAAAAAGACAGCAAGACTGGTCAAGCCAGTAGCAGAGCTTGTTAATTTGTGCCAAGCAGAACAGTGGCAACAGCTCGGTGCCCAGCCTTGCTTACTTCTCTTCGAATAAACCAAAGTCATGGTTCCAGCAAGAAGGTTACCACAAATCCCTGCCATAAAGGAGCAGTTTGCTCTTAAAAACTAGCTGATGCAAATGACAAATGCAAGAATGGCTAAATAAGAAACAGCTCATTTGGCTGATTTCCTATGCTGGACCCTACTGCTACTAAAAAAAAAAATCCCTCTTAACAACCAAGAAAAACCCAAAAAACAGCTGAACATCTTTTCCTAGATGGCTGGTTTTAATGTTTCCACTCAAGTCTGTTTTGCTGTTGGCTCCACTCCTGGCATGAAACTGGCCCTGAGGTACCAAACTGGGGATGATGAACAAGTGTGGGTTTAGAGTTGCTAAACCTTCAGCTAGAAAACCACACTCACAAACACAGAATTTAGACTTTGCTAAATGACAGACTGGTTTTCAGTCAGAGAAAATGAAAAAAATGACTTCCATCAGCCAGTGCCCAACTAATGGCAAACTTGTGTCTGCCGTGAGACTGAGTCTAAACTTAGCGTAATTGAAATGGAATCAGATGTAGTTCATCAGAGCCAAGATAGAGCTAACAAGCCTGCTTTAGGAACCAGTCAAATTTATAATAAGGCAGCAGCCTTCAACGTGTGGGAGGGTACAATGCCTCACAGATTTTTTTTCCACAGGAAAAAGATATTGGAGAAAGAGATGGAAGGAGATGAAGGAAATTTTGAACATGCAGGTAAGTGCTTGCCTCTCTCCGCAAATCATCCCCTCTTTGGGGATGTCTGAAGTGATCAGAAAGAGTAGATGTTCTCAAAAACTAAGGCAATCTTAAATTTGCAGTCTAGAGATATATCAAGTATTTCCCAGCTCTTTTGAAGAAGGGAAGCAAAGGTAACTTCTTCCAGCTTCTCTGTCTTTTGTTTCACACAAACGTGTCCAAACAGAGGCAGAGTGTGCTACACGAGTTGAAAGTTTAAAGTTTATTAGAAAAATACTTGATCTTTGATAGCATTGCACATCTTGCACATCCGGTTAAAATGCTTTTTATCACTTTCATTCAAATTCGTGAGTTGTTAATAGCGTCTTTGTACAATCTTTGCAGTTAACGTACTTGTACACACAAAATGAGTACCCATAATGGAAAGGCATCTTACTGGGAGACAGAGAATCTGTTCAGAAAAAAATTACCTCTTTTTACTAGAAAATTACAAAAGGGATGCCATGGTTTTACAACTTCAACAGATGTCCCAAATTCCCTCTTTCTCCACTGGAGATCTGTGGGGGATAGCAATACAAAAGTCATCAAAAGGCCACAAAACAAGGCTCAAAATCATGAATAGTTTCACCAGCATCCACCTCTGCTCTGAATGATGCGCTGTTATTCCTTCCACTACCACACATACAAATTCAAGACCTTTGACCACATGACTTGTTTTCAACAATGAAGGGCCATTTCAGTTTATGAAGAAATCTCTGAGATCATAGATAGCATCGAATTCCTTTTGAACAAGGAAGAAAACTGACACAGTAGAATAATTTTTAAATTTCCTGGACTACAAAGCTCTCACAGTACTTGTATCTTCCTCATTAATGGACAAAATAATGCTGTAAAAGTCAACATCTATTGTGCCATGCCTTGAAGGGGATTAAAAAAAGAGAGTTCAAAATGTAAGCATCTGTAGGTAGATCAAGTCTGTTTTCTTGGGGATGTCAGAAAGGCACTGAAGTAAAAAGGACTCATTAGCCTTACTCAGTCCCTATCAAATGTATAAAATGGCATCAGTACTTTGGAGAACCTAATCAGAGAAGGAGGGAGAGAGAGAGGAAACCAAAGGCAGTGGGTAGGTGTACCTTCTAAGAGGGACTGTGGAATTGATAACAGATGGTTTCATTATGAACTACACAAACCTGGCAGCACTTGTCTCACTGGGTTGGTGGTTGATCAGAGTCCAGTGGTTCTTGATGGCATACTTCGATGTTTTTATCCTGTTTGCACTTTAACGTGCCTCTGTAGGAGTGGTGGCAAGCATCTCTACTCGGAAAGGTACCTGAAACCGCTATCCATGGGTCTGAGTGCTCCAGGGGAGTTGTAAGTGCCTTCACATGCACTGAAGAACACTTTTACATCAATACCAACCTTAAGGAAGTGCAATTGTACCCACTGGAGTTCACCACACAACACTCCAGCCTTCCACAGGAAAATAAAAATACGTAGCCACTAAACATCCTGGGATCAGGTTGTGGTTAAGATATTGCATATTCCTTAGTTGAAGGCTTATACACCCTGAAGAATGATTTCAGTCATGATTACTCTACTTCTTCCTCATCCAGTGAAGTCAAAGCCTTCTCCTGTAACAAAGAAAGAAAACTTAAAATTGTAAAAGCAATGTGGACCCTCATCCTAATTTCAACCCTGTCAGTGGATTTACCAGTAGGATTTCCTGATTCAACATGCTATCTATTCCAATGGACACGGACTGCACAGCTACTGAACATCTACATTCATTTCATGAAGCACAAAGGACTAGAATCTCCACTGGAAGTGCCTCACAGCAAATCCAGGCAAATGAGCTGTGAAGGGCCGCAGCGGAGCACCATTGCTAGCAAAAGAGCAGCTTGCACAACTGACTTTGAAAGAGGAATATGAAGATAAACAAATGTCTTTGTGTGCAGGGAAAGTGGAAGCAAACTGCACCGTAAGGGCAGGCTCTATGAACTGCTAAGCTACTGTGCTGTCCCTAGAACCTGCCATCAGCAGACGTCTGTAGAGAGGTATAGGATTAGAGCAAGTGTGAAGTTTCCTAGTCTGTCTCCCAGCCCTCGACTCTTTGCGGTGGAGAGACTGTCTGTGCCAGGAATGGGGGTTTTTTATACTTAATAATCATCCATTAATGTCTCTTACTGATTTTTGGACCTATGTAAATAAAAAACTTGCAGCACAGAAGATGCCTTGTAGCAAGTAATTCTACAGCTGGAATGCATGCCATGTTAAATGCAGTTTGGTTTGGTTTGCATCTGGCCCATGTTAGTTCTGTGAAAGTGTGCTGATTCGATGTGCCTCAGGCTATGCTCAAGTCAGAGGAGCCAAAACGCGTACCCAGCCGCCTTGGTCCTGAATCCATGGCCTGAAGTGCTCTCTGAGGTACTTTAATCCAAATCCCAAGACCAGGTTCATGGGATGGTTGTCCACAGCAGTAAGTCTGGTGACAACTTCCATTGTAAAGGCAACTTTTGTGCATTGTGCTTGGTCTCCTGGCTCACTTCGTGAACCTGCTAAGACATCCTCCAGGAACAAATCAGTGATCCTCTTGAAGAAGGTGTACGATAGCATGTCTTTAAAATGCTGAGAGAAAACACTGTCCTTCTTGATCTGAAAATAAAAATAAGGATAGGTTAAATTGAGCCACTTTTTTTTTGATTTCTATCCTCATCTCTTTGAGAATGGAGAGCATCTCTAGGTAATACATGCAATGTAATCTAATCATAGTGGTGAATGCAAGAGATGGCACTCAAACCCCACACCTAACTGCAAAGCTGTTCCTTCAGGCTATGGAGGTGAATTTATGTTTTTTGCTTGAAAAAATATTCAGTTTTGCTTGTTTGTTTGTTTTTCCTTTGAATGAGAGAAGCAGAGAGAGAGAAAGCAAAATAAATGCGTCTGATATTGAGACCTCTGGGTAAGGAGACACAGGAATACAGGTGCAGTAGGAAGATGACAGTATAGGCAAGGTTATGAGAAGTGCCGGAACAGCTGCTGTGCTGAGCTCCATTTGCTCAGTCATGGTCTTTGTGATGCTTCTTACTTTACCTTTACTCTGCTCCAGGAGCTGAGCGTGTCTGCTGTGCGGGAGTATATTGTTATAGAGCAGAAGGCGCAGCTAAAGAACAGAGTAAAGGGAACAAGTGCCTGTATTTTTAATAACAAAAACATCGACTCCAACTAAGCCCTCACATGGGGGTGGTTCTAAAGGTTTTGGGCAGGGCTTTCAAAACACTCTCAGAAGATTTATTTCCCTACAGTAACTCTCAAAGTTGTAGAGTTTCTCTCCCTCCAGTGGGAACAACTTGTATGCCAAATTTAATGCAAATACAAGAGTTTCTCAGAGTCAGTCAAGTGCTCAACTTGTCTTGAAACTCAATGGGAATGAGGAAACTGATTCCTCTTTGAAATGCACAATAATTTTGTTGCCTTTCTTATACAGCTTAACAAAGATTTCTGCTAGTTTTCTGGTCTTAAGGAAGGTTTCAGGTTTCAGAAATCCCTAAATGTGGAAAGTTCGGGGTAGATACAGAGTGTGCTGGGTTACAAAACATTCACTCCCAGGAAAAGTATCGTCTCTCTCACACACTCGAACCTGTGTAGCTCCTGAAAACAGAAGGAGTTACCTTTTCTTCTAGTTGGTCCCCTGATTGTCTTAACAGTGAAACTATTTTTTGCATTATCTTTTCCTCATCTGTTAAAGAAAAGAGTAACATAAATGTCACAGCCTTCTAGTAGGATCCAGATAGCAAACAATGGCAAAAGGCTTTGGGTCACTTAATCATGAAAACAGCTGCTATTTTCAGACAAATTCACAAAACAAGTTGTGAATCCAGGTTTTAAGCAGAAGCTCACTGTTCTGGTCTGCATGGAGTAAGCAATGCCATTTCTTCATCTGCCCAATGTTTTGCTCCAGTTAAGAGTCTGGGAAAGAGCAGGGGCTTTAGCATCCCACTGCAAACCCTTTGGGCTTTGAGGTATGTCTGATAACAAGCCAACAAACAAAAGAACAGCTATTGGAAGCCCACAAATACAGACTTAAAGCTCAGAAAAAATCATTACCAATTATACCTTCTGCAACTCTTTAAGACAAACTCCAAGATTGTTGGAGTAAAGAAAGTGCAAGTATGGCAGGATCCCTCTTGTAACCAGAAATTCCTAGAAAGCTTACATTAAAAGTAAATTTCTGCAGATGTCTTGGAAGACTTATAAAAGAGATTATTGAGCAGTGTTGTCACATCTCCTTAGATTTTTAAGGATGCTCTCTTTAATTGCAGTAGCAGGCAGGATTTGTTAGAGGACTGCAAGAGCAGTCCTTGAAATGTGAGCAACAGAGCAATAACTTCTTCTTCACAGTGTCTTACTGCAGAGGCCCCGAGTGCTTCACTGTGTCTAGAGAAAATGCCTCTGTGTGCAATCCCAGCTCAATGTACTGCCTGTGAGCATTAGGTTCTTCACCCTTACCATGTTCCTTGCCCTCCCTTCCTTCAGTAGCATTGCTATTGTCTTGTTCCTGACACGGACCCTGAAGAATTTTCTTGAATGACACGTGTGAAGGAGGTTCCTGGGATCTGGAAGTAACCAGCTTGGCAAGTTTGTCTGCAATGTGGTTGACGTCTGGTGTTTCACCTGATTGGGAAGGAGGATGGGAAATAAAATAGGCAATTAATCTCTCCAGGAAAGAATTAAATGATTTACTCATTTACAAGCCTCCTGAAGTGGGATGGCCCAGAGGATACCAAGAGATATATTTCCATGCTGGGGGTTTGCTATTGGCTGAAATCAATTGGTAATAATTTAGAGAGACAAATAACACAGTCCAACCCCTCTAGAGTTTGAGCAGCAGCTAATTAGATAGAGGCCATATAGAAGCAAGCATGTGTGTTTCTTACTTGTGTACATCCTTGCAAGTCAGAAGCACACCATGTATTAAAAAATGTAAGGGTACTCCTCTATAGGACTTAACTGTGAGAGTGGTATTTCCTATGATTAGTTCATCTATAGGTCCAGATTCAGAAATGATGTTGTATTTTAATGTTCTTTCCTTGTTCCCACAGGCTAATCCTGAACAAAGGAGAAACAGACTTCACTTTACAGGCATCTCTAGCACTAAAGCTTTTTGTCTCCTTGGTGTATTAAGCAGACATGAATATTGGGAGAACTCAGCAACCAAACTGGTTTATCCACTTTGTGTAATGATGTTGTTCAGGACTTTGCTGGCTGAAGGCATCTGTTGGTCGGGGACTCTTAACAGGCATCCTGCAAGGTTTGTTTCATCTAAAAGGTGTTCTTACAATTTGTATCACATAGCTTGGGATGTGAAACTCCATCTCCCCACTACTGCTCCTGCATGGCCAGCAGACATCGAGACAAGGTCAGCAGCAGCCTGTCTCACAGAGCGTGTAAAATTCACAAGCAAGGGACTCATGTGGACAGTGGGGGTTGATGCAGCCTGTAAAAACTGCATTTCAATGCTGATGAATTAACCCCAAGATATTTCCATCCCTTTGCCTGAAAAGTTTGTCAGGGAGCCGCTAAAGTTCTAGGAAGGGGATCAAGCTGTTCATGACTTTGGAAACCTGAGATTAGGTAACTGGTTTTAAATCAATCAGGTCTTTGATTTAGATAGGTAATGTCCAAAAGCATCCTTATTTGCTGCAGAGTGGCTTGGGCAAGTCTACAGTGCAACTGTTAGCAATATGAGTGAACGTGAATAACAATAATAGTAGTAGTAATAATAGTAATAATAGTGATAGTAATAATAGTAGTAATAATAATAGCATTTTAGGAATTGCTCCAGCAGTCTGCTGGAGGGCAGGTAAAGCCTGGATTTGAAGCCAAGCAGGATCCCCAGGGAGGTTAGCACCCAGCCTGGGGAGGTTTTACCTCAAGGCCGTGCTGCCACCCACACTGCAGCGAACATGGTGATGAATTAGCAGGGCCATCAAGTGATTGCACCCAAACTCTTGAGCTATTTCCTTGGTAATGTGAAAATAAAATGGTTATAAAAATGGATATCTTAATGCAGACATATGTCTCTGGCAACCAAACAATGGAAATATATAGTTATTTTCCCCTAGCGAAAGGCACTGGGCTGATGCAGGGGATCCTCTCTTGAGAGACACAGCTGGCTTGGCAGGAATGGGAGCCACAGGCTTGGTGGGTAGGAGCTGCCCGAGGACAGTTAAACTGATCAGGGATGAGGCATTAGGTTGGAGAAACTGGTAATGGATAATTTTTAGAAATATGTTTAAATACAGTGAAAGGGGGAAAGCAATCACCATGATACCAACAGTATCAAGCAGGGACAAACAGCTAATGTAAGAGATGACCAAAAAGTGAAAGAAATCACTTTCCTCCTCCCGCCTTTCCACAAGCCATCAGCCATTTAAACTATTTAAAGAGAGATTTAAAGGCAACACAGCAAAAGGAAAGAACTAAGACATACTTGTCTGATGCTGAGAGTTCCCTTCTTGAAATCTCTCAGATTGTTCCTCAGAAACCAAGAAACATGCCACACCTTCTTGGTGCGATGCTGGCGTTGGGGGCCTTCCCTGCTCTGCTCTGCTGCAGAATAAAGGTAGAAAATATCCTGGGAGGTATTTTCTTTTTGATTGCGTTTTGTTCTGATTGTGCAACACACCACCCTGAAAAACTGCCCTTAGTCTTGGTCCATCTTTATCACGTGGGTGGCCAGTCTTCACTTTTCTCCTAAAGAAGGATAATGACTTCTGCACATTAGCCTCATTTTCCAGAAGTTTCTTATATTTGCTGGCAGACAACCGCCGCTGGGCATAGGCCATTAGGATCTTGTATTCTATGCTGTCCCGCTCATCATCTTCCAGTGGTATTTCTTCCATACTGGCATCATTTGGCAAAGACATCTTGGTTCCTGCAAGAACATATTCATAGATTTAATGGCTTAGGAATCACTCTGGTTTTGGTCTTCTGAATACCAAGCGGTACTTGACCTTTCTACAGAACCTTTCCCCAAACACCTTATAAACCTCAGCAATGTGAAGAATACTGTGGTACCTGGAAGCCAGAGAAGTATTACTTTCTAGAAAGACAGTTTGGTCACTGAGAAATACCTTGGGCAGCAATTGAGGCAATCAAAGACTGGGAACGAGAGATCTACTGCATTACACTTAACTACATTTGGTGGCTTAGACAGGAAAGATGAGGAAATTTAATGAATGTTCAAGAGTCGAGGTGCAGTGCAGGAAAAGAGGGAAGCCCATAACCATAACTAGTTCTTGGGATGGAAGGAAAAATGATTTATCAAAGCACTGTAAAGGAAAAGCCTGTACTGTGGTTCAAATGAGCAAGTATCTAAATACAAATGAATTCTTCTTTCAAAGGAAGATTTGACAAATTCAGACCTTGAGTTCTCTAGGGAGGAAAGCAAAAAAGAACTAGCCCAAACATTAGGAAAATTTATGATATTTACCTACCATAATATTCTCAACCGTCAGTTCACTTTAGGGTCTGTGAATCAACAATCTTGCGTGTTTGACTGCATGCAATGGATGGTGTGGTGGTACTTAACATGGTACAATGTTATTGTCTAAACAACCATAACAATCCCACAGCACACACGTGCATTTTGACATCGTCCTGTTTCCCTGTGCATTGTAGCTCATCAAGCCACCGTATGAAGCACTCTTAAATCTTTGCTTAGCACTTGCCACCAGGCCTCCCAGAAGGCAGGGCAACAAGAGACATAAACGAGAGCCATCATCTGTGATACAGTGACCTAGCTGCTGTCCTTTTTTAACTCCTGAGAAGTTGTCTTCTGCAAAGCCCAGGTGAGGTTTTAGATGTTTGAACAGGCAGCCTAGCCTACCAACACCAGGCTCTCTGCAATATCTCTGTTCAGTGACCCACATAAAGTCTAACAAATCTATGTGCGTATCCAGAAACTGCCACTGGCAGTCTCTGTTGCTGAAAAGCTGAAATAGGAGGCAACTGTTCCCACTGCCCTCCCTTAAATAAGCACCAAATTCATTCGCACCATGCCCTCAGACTGACAGAAGCAAATTTAAGGTGATGTCATCCTGCCTAGAATACCATTCAGCTCTTTGCCTCTTTCAATGGAACAGTATCGCTGATAGGTATCTAACAGGATGTTTAAAACCTAAGCACGGAGACTCAATTTTGTGAAATAGAGGTCTGAAGTTACTACCTGCTTCCTTCAAACACGAGGAAACTATATGTTGGACTGTTACGATTCATCTGTTACTCACCCTAAAACTTAATTTTTCCTAAGTATGAGGGTGAAATAAGTGATGTAGGTACCTATGACTTGCCAAATCTTCATCTGGTGTAAACCACCCTAGTCCCGTGAAAATATACAGGAGGATATCAGCTCACCTTTAACAAAGCCTGGCTTTAAACTTCTGGACACCTCTTTGGAACAGACATCTCACCTCAAATTCATCTCATTTCACTACTCAGGTATAAAGGACACCATTTATCTTCTGCCTATAGGTGGTGTTAGGACTGACACACTTCAAAGGGGGTAACAAAAAAGTTTGAAGTGACTAATTAGCCAAAAGCTTTCCATGCCCCAGCAAGCTACGGAACGAAACAAACCTCAGTTGATTTGTCAGCTTCTTTTCAATTCTACTTTGATTTCAGTTTTTTAATTTAATTTTGGTGAAGTTTCACATTTGTAACCTTCTAAGTTTAAAAAAAAGGGGGGTTGTGGCACTCTGTGCTGTTCAGCCATTAACTACAAAAAGCAACCAGAATAACAAAATTTAGATAAACCACTTACTTCCAGCACGCTAAATTGTTTTTTTGCTGGTGTGGTTGAGACAACTGAAGGAAAATAAGGAACATATTAAACCCCCAAACCCTCCTTACCAAATGCATGAGCATCAGAAATTAGATCAGCTCCAAGCCTATGGCTGCCGTACTCTTAGTTCAACATTGTCCTTACTGGGAAAGGAGGTGAGGAAACAAAAGAGAAAGAGGAAGGAGAGAAGGGAAAGAAGAGAGGGAAAAGGTTGAGGAAGAAGAAATCTGGAAGTGTTGTGTCATAGGTCAAATGTGACTGTTCTCTAACCTTGCACTGCTAGATGCATCTATGCAGCTTACAGTCTGCATTCTGTTACAGGGACTCTGTTCCTCAAGAGAGAGGACAGTTTCAGACCCTGCTCTGCGATACCACTGGCTTCCACATCCGCTTCAGGACAGTTACTAAAGAAATGAGAAGGGGAATAGTGTGATACAGAGAAGGGGAAAGCACTCCTTTGGTAGAGAAAGGAAGGATTACTTATCTCTCACTCCGCGAGTAAGCTAAGGTGTAATTTCCCAAGCACACTCAAGTTAAGCTGTTGGCACACCACCATCTCAAGCCTTCGTCAGCCTGTCTCAAACACACGGCAACAGCCTCTGAAATTTCCTCCCCAGTACAAGCCTGGCTGTCAGCTTGCTCAGTTTTCTGCTAGCAGTGTGCTGCAATTCAGTGTTTACAAATCTATAGTTAACTTCATTTGGTAAAACACCTCGGTATGCTTGGATGAGAATTTATCCCACTAGCATCCAAGGAACAAGCACCTACCTTGTCTTTGAACAACCTCCTGGCCTTCAGCAGAAGTGCTGCGAAGGGCCCAGTACTGAAACCTCTTGCTCCCAAAGTCACACTAAGATGAGTCCCTCTTTGCTGGATGTGGCCAGGGCAGTTTGAAGGCTGGAGGAGAGGTTTCCCTTCTCTTGCTTGTTTCTGCCTTGAGATATTCAAAGGGTCAGCAGGAGCTTTGTGTGGTCTCACAGCATTTGTGGGGTCAGCTTTAATGAACCTTCAAGGGAAACTGAAAGCTCAGCAGAAAAAAAGTCAGCAAGAGACTGTTACAACAAAAAAAATAGGTGGAGAAAAAAATTGGGAGCTAGAAACACAGAGGAATAAAAGGAGAACTGAAATGATACAAGACAGGCATGGGGTTGCTGCTTCTTCCTTGTTGTGCCTGGGAAAGGAGTGCTGATGTGCTTACCACCCTCCAGATGGAGGGGAGGAAAGGTAAGACTTTTTCTGTGTTCTGTGATTGTTTAAACCCATCTTCTAGTGCAAACCAGAGCACCTTAGAGTGTTTTAAGCTGCATTACAATTCTTAGAGTCTCCGCAGCATAGAAAGCAAGGTTACAACTAATCCCTTCAGCTAGTCAATGAGCTCAGGAGCAGGCAATTCCCTTTGCCCCAGAAATCAGACCAAGCATATATTTCGTTTTGAAGTTTGTCCAGAAATAGAGAGAAAAATTTTAAAGGCTATGCCGTTATTTTTCATTATTTAATACTTCATGCAAACACAGGTTCCTCCTTGAAAAGATCTAACTTCACCTTTCAGATCAGACACTGACACTACTTGAAACAGCATAGCCTTCTCCACTGTGGGTATTTTTAGAGATCTAAAATTTGTGTAAGTCAGATACACTCATGTTTCACTAATACAAAAATACAAAAAGATATAAACTGTATATAGAAAATCTATATAATTTATAAAATAATTATATAAAATAATATAAAAATTCACTCCCAAACAGCAAGAGGAATTACCAGTAGTAGTATTAAAAAGCCCTATACTCTGGGCTATTACTTATATATTGAGAACAGCCCTAGCCAAGCTGGTTGTACCGATAAAAATCAAATAAGGGTTCAAAGGTTGGTCTCCTAAATGAGGCTAAGAGCAGACTGGTAGCAGGAGGTAGGGTATTATTACAGCTTGCTAGTACGTAACATCAAATAAGCACTGGCAGCTGTACAGCTAAGTCGGTACCTTGCTCTGATGGGGAACCTCTCAGAAATGAAACAATTTATGTTGGTAAAAGTGTGGTATAGGATCTTCCTTACTGGGACTTTTTTCAGCACTGCCATCTCGGCAAGAAATCTCACCCCCATGTATATGAAAAGGCTGAAGGAGCATGAAAAGAGAACAAGGAGTCAGAGCTCATTTATACCATTACTTGCAAGTAGCAAGAGAAAAAGTTACCACCACATGCTGGTGAGCATTTACAAAGGAGACGACGAGTAGCTAACATGTTTTTCAGTTCATTTTAAAGTTTCAAATCTTAATTGGTGACTTACATCTCTCTTTAGACTTTCTTCCTCATAACCATGTTACTTTTCCACTATCCCATCTGGTATTGGGCAGAGAAGAGCCAGGGATTTTGCAGAAGCAACACTGGCTTTGCACAAACTCTCTCTCAGAAATTAGTTTCTATAAAGAATGTTTTTTAAAGCAAGCATTGATTGGGTTTGACAAATACTTGGAAGTCCTGCTAAAGCCCAGATCTGCATATTATTTGCTAAGATGATTAAAAGAAACTTAGAGGATCAGATTATGGAGAGTAGCAGCATGATCTCATTCTGTCTACTTGAAAATTCTGGTCTAAATTATTTACCTTCTGGAGCTTGCAGGCTATGAGGGAGCAGTGTTCTCCCAGCTTTTCAGACTAGATCCTTTCCTCTAGATGAATGACATTAAGTTACCAGTAGTTACTGGTAAGTTACCAGGGAGTATCACAGGTCTCCAGAGTTCATTGGTATGTAAACAATATGTTTTGCCAAAGTAATATTTTGTATATATTGAGTTAGCCATTCTTCTAAAACCCTTGATGGGTAGATATGTAGAAGAGACTGAACAGTTTTAAAGACCACCAGAAGGGCCCTCTCCACATGGTATTGTAATAAAGTAGCCTCTAAGATGGAAAGCAATAACTTGTAAACTGAAGGATTATGCAACCCTTATTTAATCTTAACTAAATAAGATACAACATAATTAGTGAAGGCAGAGTTGCACTAGAATGCTAGGGAAAACACTCCTAGCAGCAAAGATTTCTTCCTGAGCGCTCTTGTGCAATGGATACAACACATGTCATATAAAAATTCTAGAGCAATACATGTCTTTCAGAGAAGTTGTCTGCTAGGCTGCAGCTGTTAAAAAGTATTTCCCATACTCAAAACTGAAAGGGTTCCAAAGATTCAGCCTCTAGTAGACTACTTGGCTTTCAGCACCAGCAGAAATGGTAAGGCATGTATTTATGACCTCCAGTAGACTAAACCAGCTGTCGCTGTGTGGCAAAAGTCTATGAGCAAAAAAAGGAAAACCTGGTCTGCTTACTGATGATTTCAGGGGAGCATCTCAGGGGAGCATGACACCTGCTGAATCACCTCCACCATTTACTTACTTGGATCAGTTTCCTTCAGTTGGAAATGAAGACGTTTTACTATCAATAGGTGGTCTAGCTTAAACTGGGCTGATCTGTAAAAGCCAAGTGGTCAGGACATGAGTCTGTGTACATTTGGGGTAGTCTCAAATTTTAAATTCAGCCTTCCACAACTAACGGAAGAAGTGGTTGGAAGAAAACAACTTTAGTCTTTTTAGTTAGATAGGTCAATCTCTTCTTTCAAAAGTGTACCGCGAACAGCAGTAAAGCTGGTATGGCAGCTCCTAGGGCAGTTCCTTTTTTGACACCTCAGCTAGACCTGAAGTACATTGTTTGGTACCTAAATGAATGCTCATAAATACAGCCGCTTAATTCATGTACAACTAAGATTAAGAGAGTCTTGTGCTGCGTTAGAGACAGCCAAATAAGAGAAACAAAGTTCAGCAAAGTAAAGAGGTTTTTATTACCTTCCTGGTCAGTTGCACCAGCAGCCTTGGGTGCCCGCTGATTAATTCTTTCCTCTTCCCGTGGCTACACTTGTCTTGCTGCAGCCAGCCTGGCGAGCGCAGCACTTCCCTTCAGAAAACTGAAGTTCACTTCTTCCGTTTAATATTTTTCAGTCTTTCATCAAAACATGTGTTCCTAAGCTTTCACTAAGAAGGGCACTGCACTTGCAATAAAATAAAGTGCCTCATGTACTTCCTTATGAGAACAATGTTCAAACGTGTCAACTCACTTATAAAAAGCAGAAAGGGTAAGGCCGGCCCCTCCCACACGTGACTTCTCAGCAGCACACTAGGGAAGGGGAAAAATGTCTATAGATCTTTGGGGCTTCTTGCCAAACGCTATTTTTTTTTCTTTCAACAAACCCTGTTTTTTTTCCTGTGGTACAGACTGAATCAAATAATCATTTTGATACCAGAAGGGTTTTTTTAAGTGTTTCGAAAACAGTTATACCTCTTATTCTATAAACAACTGTAAACTGGTCTGTTTCTTCATGTAGTCACATCTTTTTTTTCCCCAAATCATATTAAACATTAATTCAATAAGACTGGTAAAATACTTGCAACAGCAACATGGTACTATGCTTGTAACTCATGGACCAAAATTTTGTTACCTATGAAATTAACCCCAAATTAGTCACATCCGTTTTAAGGGGGACTTTTACCGTGCCAGTGATCTTTCATTTTTGAAATAAGCTTGTAGATGAAATTGCAAGCAAGGAGGGGCCTGATGCACATGAAACAGCTGAAGAGGGTGAACACTTGCCTTTATCTGTGGCAGAGGAAGAGTTTTAGGAGGTACAGAGGAGATTGTGACTGGGAGGGGGTCCCTTCCAGGAACAAAAGCATTTGAGGCTGCGCCTTTCAGTGAGACTATTGTACAGAAAAGATCTGTCTGGTGCCTTTCCTGTAAAGTGAAGAATTTACTAGTAGAAACAGAAATGTAAGCAGAGCCAACTTTAGCATTTCCAGGCAATAGCGGTTTGGAGCTCACTTATATGCTGCAAGATTATAGAAGCCTTTTTGTTCGTGTTCACTGAAGCTTTCCATTTCCTTCCTGCTTTCTAGGGCCAACTGACCTGAGAGCAATAATAGCAGATTGAAAGCCTGTGTATTATGGATTATTAATGATCTGTCTTTCCTTGACTGCAAAAACCTCAATTTTCATTTTCTTTTCAAACACATGCCGTACCCCAGTACAGAATATATTTTCTCTAGTACTGAGAGGGGAAAATCCCCTGATATCTGAGGCCCAGACAAGGGAAGGGTAGCCTGCTGGAATCACAAAACCAAAGAAGACCTACACAATCACCACTTTAAAAATGCAATTTTGTATTTTATAGCACCAGGCAGAAAGTGAGAGGTCTGAGAAAAAACCACACTGTCAACTGTGATCCATTTTATCTATTTTATTCCTATATAAATGATTGCATTGTTGTTCTGTGTTAAGTCACAACAAAACAGGCAAAATAGTTCCATTTTCCACTTGACACTTGCATTCACCTTATAACCAGCCCGGCATAACTTTTGAAATACACCGGTGAAGCCGAACTTCACTTTTATTAGATTTGGTTGAATTTGACTTGGTTTGGCTGAGGTAGCATCACTACCCTTGGAGCAATGATGTCCCCTGACATACAGCTACTCACGCAACCCGTCACTTCCATCAGTTTCCACCTCAGACCCTGAATTTCCCTATAACCTTGAGGCTAACCTTTGTGGTCATCATTTTAAACTGCTGAGAAATCAAAATACCTGGATTCTTTTAAATCCCTGGTGGTATTTAGGAAAGAGTGTGGCAGTCTGTGTTTGCAAATTGTCGGCCTTGGCTGTGCACTAGAAAAGCTGTAGCCAATTATCTTTCTTGGCTGGAGTTCTGTGTTCCTTAAAATAGCTGGATAGAGGGACCTGATTTTGTCCATTATGGAGTAATATTAGGAATAGGGATATTTCTGAGCACTTTATGACCAGTCTGGGCAGATGTGGGTATAAAGAAAGGCTCTCTCTGACCAAGACTCCTTTTTTTTTTTTTATTTTGGCAGTAGCTTTTTCAAACAAACAGAACTGGAAACAATCCCAGAGGAGGCAAGATGGATGTAAAAGGGAAACTCTTATAGACATAATACAACAAATTTTTAATGAATTTTAATTAGTTTTGCTTCAGTGTCCTTCTCTGTCCTCCTCCAACTGCTTTGCCTGCCTTGGAATATTTATTTTAATAGTCCTTCCTGAAAGTGGATAGAAGAGTGGCTATATAATCCCATGATCTACCGGAGGTTCACATTTGCTTTCTTTTTTGGTTCTTGGTCTGTTCACAACGTTTCTCAAATTAAAACCCAAACTAGGATCTCTACCTTGCTTGTATTAAGGATTTTAACTTTCTGGAGTCCCTTCGTATCCTTTTCTTGGGTTTCTTACCTTTTCTGTTGCCACCTATCTTATCTAACTCCTCTAGCCCGGTTTTAATGGTCTTATTTACCTTTAGTTAACCCAGCCAAACATATGATGTTGAGTCATGCGGTTGTCTCTGAAGGGGATAAACTGCTTTAAGGATTTTATCATTTCCATTGGCAAATTTAAGTCAGCTATAAACTAGTTTCAGTTTTGTTTCTACTTACTTTCCAGTCTAAAATCCTTGATTATCCCAATGTTTGATTTGCACAGTCTGTAAAAGGATACTTAAAAATAAGCCCATTGTTTCCACTGACTTTCAGAGTGTCTGTGAGAACTGATTTTTACAATATGTATTGAGCCAAAAGTAGAAAAATATTCCCCTGAAAAACTAGGGAAAAAGATCTAGTGAAGTCTTGTGACCTCTGCTGAGAAAAACTAGTTGTTTCCTGGGGGGGGTAGGGAATACATCGAAGACGAATAAAACTATTTTGAGAGATGGAAAGGCTGGCGTTTTGTTGTTTTGTGATTTGTTGTTTTGTGATTTTCCCCCACCAGAATAACGTAACCATTTGTCCATCCATAACTGAAAAGAGCTACATGAGTTTCAGTAATTAAGTAGTTCTTGCAAGTTTGAAATGACAGAGAATAATGTGACCAGGTCATTCTACCTAAAGGGGCTTTTTCTGACTGTGGAATCTAGAAACTGGCTCCTTCCACCAAAGAAGAGTAAGAGGGAAAAAAACAAGGACCCTTCAAAGGAAGCAGATCAATCTACCCCACTTCTGAAGAGGGTCATGAATTTGAGGAGCTTTTGGCAGTGCCGGGGCCCTCTAGAGCCTGCACAAGCAGAGACCGACTCCAGGTGGGTGAGTGGTACCTCCACGCACCATCTACTGACACATGCCTGCGCCGTTGTGTTTTTAACAAGGCGCTGACAGAAGGATTGCGGGATTTCGGACAGCCCAGGTCTAGCGTTTAGAGGGCTGCGCAGCAGCAGGGAACATCCGGCTTAAGGCTGGAAGCGATTCCAGCTGAGAAGGGATGCCCTCGCCAGCCGGGCATCGGGAGGCACGGCCCCCGGGAGCTGGTCGGAGCTGGTGGCACTGGAGGCGCTCCCGCCGGGGATGTGGGCAGGGAGAGGAAAAGGAGTCGGGCAGCGACACCCGGCGGCGGCTCCACCACCTCTGATCCAGGGCTGCAGCCTGGAAAACCGCTTCCACCGCTTCCACAGCGCGGGACCGGTGCCCTAAAACAAATTAAGGGCGAAATGCAGCAGCCTCTGCCCCTGGCGGGTCGGGATGAGATGTGATTATGATGATGGCACTGCTGGAAAATAATGCCACCGAGCAGGCACAAAGACTTTGGCTCTTCTGCCTGAGACTGCCAGGCTGATGTTTGCATGTGTTAAACCAAATCTGTGCTTTAGAGAAGACTGAGGAGCTGAACAGCGGCCGTGCTTCATCGCGGGCATGTATAGCTGTGCAAAACCCGAAATCAAATGTGGAAAGGGAGATTGCACAAAGCTGCACTGGATGCTCAGGTTCGTTTCCACGTGGTGCAGCTTTTTTCCAGAAGAGTTTTGTCTCTGCTTCCTACCGTGTACTGCAACGGAGAGAGTAGGGGGGGCAGAAGGAGATCTGAGGTAAAAAAGGTACATGGGGCTTGTTTCAAGAGGTACTGCTGTCCTCCCCTTTGAACCCTCTGGCTTTCCCCGACTTCTCTATGGGGCTTTTTCCCCAAGACAGCTCTGATGTGGTGTGGCTGGGGAACACTGGACGAGACACAGGGAAAGAGCCTTGCTGGGAGGCCTTGGTGGGAGCCTCCCCACTTTGCTCAGTTGTTGCATCTCAACCCAGGCTTTTCCTCCCTGGTCCTGAAGCTCTGCCAGTGCATGGCCACATGCATACTGATCCAGACCCTGACCAGCTGGCTTTACCCTGTACCTGTCTCCTTGCTGCAGGCATGTCTGGGAATCCTGGGATTCCTGGCTGTGTTCAGCTAGGATCACTGGACCTCTCCGCTCACCTCGTGCAGGTACTGTGTGGCAGCCCCATGCCCATAAGGATGCTGCTCTGGTCTGCTTGCTGTCACCCTGATCTCCCAGCCCTTTTTTCTCTGTGAAGCAGCCAGCTCTGGTGGCTCCCAGGCACTGTGCAGATCTTCAGGTTGTTCCTTGAGGCTGTCAATAGAAAAACATTATAGTTATGGACTTCATTTATTTTGGTACATTGAATGAAAAAAGTCCACATTTTTTTATGTTTCTTGTTGTTTACAGTCACTTTTGGTCCAGCTCATGACTAGCAGCTCAGTGCAGTTTAGGTGGCATGAGGTAAAAATGCTTTTTCCAGACTCCTGCTACCAGTTTAGTTTAGGATGCTATAGGCTGTAATCTGCTCTGAGCACCAAGGACATGTTCTAGAGCCTGGGAAACAGAATAGCATGGCAGGGTTTGAATATTGCAATCTTTTCCCCCAGGCCTTTTCAATAAGTTGGTAAGTAGAGTTTGCCTAAGAGCGACTGACCCTAATATCCCTCTAAGCAAGTTTTTCTTAATCCCTTTATTTCCTATAAGGAAAAAAAGAAACCCAAACCAAAACTCAAGAAACAAATCAAAAAAACCCCATCAAACCACAAAAAGTTTAAGTTTCTGGATTAATAGTGAAATATGAGATAGGCATAGGAAAGAAATTATATACGGCTATCTCTGGAAAGTATTTTCACACTTGAACATAGGATCGATAGCCTTTGGCATCAACTGTGCAGAATAAAGTGCAGTATCTAAAAAAACTGAAGAACATCTTAAGATTTTGGGTTAGTACAATCCAGCCTCTGGCATACGTCCTTGGGCATAACACCATGATACAACTGACCATACCCTTAGACCGCAGCAGAGCAGCCTATGCCCTGTGTTGAACTCAGGGTTCATTCTAAGAGGGTGGGTAAAGCCTCAGAACAAGGTGAAATTCAGCTTGGGAATGGCTGATAGGCCTGCATACAGATACTTCACCAAATGAGTGGATTTAGTCCCTCAGCAATTCTGTGGTTCTGGCAAACCAGAACATCACTATACACATCCGGGGACGTATGATGCACCACACTAGTGCTAGGACAAATCCCCCACCCACAAAAGAGTATTTTCCTGATGTCACTGAGCTGTTTCAGGTGCTTGTTTTATCTGCAACTTCATATTCCTTTTGTGCATACTTTTGACTATCTACATTTCATTATTGTGGCCAACAGGTTGAAGGAAGTAATTCTCCCCTTCTATTCTGCCCTTGTGAGAGCCCACTTGGAGTACCACATTCAGTTCTAGGGACCCCAGCACAGGAAAAATAAGGACCTGTCAGAATGGGTTCAGTGGAGAAAATGTTCAGAGGGCTGGAGCACCTTTCCTATGAGGACAGTCTGTGAGAGTTGAGGTTTTTCAGCCTGGAGAAGAGAAGACTCCAGGGAAACCTTATTGTGTCCTATCAATACTTTAAGGCTTGTAAGACAGAGAGTTTTATTACCAGCGTCAGTAGGGACAGAACAAGGGTCAACAGTTTTAAACAGAAGGAGGGTAGGTTTAGATTGGATATAAAGAAGAAATTCTTCACTCTGAGGGCAGTGAGACACTGGAACAGTTTCCTCAGAGAAGTCGTAGATGGCCCATCATTAGAAGTATTTGAGGCCAGGTTGGATGAGGCTTTTAGCAACCTGCTGTAGTGGAATACGTCCCTGCCTATTGCCTGGGTGATCTTTAAAAGTTCTTTCCAACCCTAACCATTCTGTGATTCGTTCTATGATAGAATTTAAAGTCTAATTACTTAATACACATTGAGTTTCAGTAACTTCCTGTGTGGCATTTGAAGCAGTATGAACACATCCTTGTGTGAGTATACAGAGGCTTTTCTTCCTTTGTAGAATGGAAGACTTTTGTGAGCTTCAGGTAGGAAATGTGTGTAGTGTTCTTATACCCTTGACTCACAGTAGCTAACAGCTGTGAAGGCAAAGATGCTTTTGAGTGGGATATATGGAACTGGAAACAACAATCTGAGTGAAACCATATGACTCAAGGGCATCAGAGGCCGATGCAATCACAGTTACAGTCTGTGTCGATTAGTTATTCCTCAGAGGTCAAATGGAATAAGTTCTTTGATCAGGATTTCTCCAAAAGAGCGGTATTTTAGCAAGATTTCCAGTCAGAGAAACCACCATATTAGAATAAAAAGCATCCTAAAATGAGCTGAAATGATGTGCTTTGCACAATTACTGGAAGGTGGAAAAAGCCTTCGAGGATAACACAGATGGCAGATCTTTAAGTCTCAATAATTAAAAGATTAAGGATTTATAATTTTGTGTCAAACTATGATAATAAATCCCGAAGGAATACGTGGAATAAAAACCTTGGCTTCCTGAGAAAGAAGCATAGTTTCTGAATTTTGGGATTTTCATTTTGTGCACTCCTTTGGGAATTACTACCTTCCTTTTATTTTTTTTTCACATTAACAGTAAAAGCTGCTTTTTCCATTTAACTTAAAACCTACCATCTGTGCATATAAGGCTCTTTTCCTCTGAGGCAGAGATACTGGGTTTCCAGCCTTCCCACTTCTCTGGCATTTGTTAGTCCATTAATCATAAGACTTAGCACTCCTGTAGTGCTGTAAATCTCCAAAACTCCCTGATATCATGACAGCCTTCATTCTGTAAACGAATTTAAGTGGGTAGATCGCAAGGGCTGAAGCAGCACCCCTCAGAAAACAATAGGGCCTCCCGAAAATGTAATTGGGTCTGAGGCTTGAAGTACAGTCCCTCCTGACAAGAGTGGTGTTCTCCACACTTTTTTCCAGGTGGAAACTCCAAGATGTAGGTGATGGCAGGGAAGAGCCTACAACTGCGAAAACGTTTGGAAGCATTATAACTTGCTTTCCTTTATAACTGGATATAATGCTCTTCTTGAGAGTTCTTTTTGAGGATATTTACTTAGCTACAGGTACAGAACACCTGTAGCACCTTGTTCCCTGTAAAAGTAGGTAGCTGGTTTCTCACTGAAATTGTTTCAGTTTTACTATCTGAAAAAGCCCTTGAAGGGGGATACAAGATTGAAATGAAACTTCTTTTTCTCCTCAGTACAGATTGTTATATTTTATGTCTTTGGATTAATGCATGTTCAGACATAGGTTTTCAATTGCATCGACATGTAACTGCCTCGCCTGGTGTTGCTTTGCTTCATGGGAGTTGTAGTTCAGGTCCCATTTTGTGCCCTGAATTTGATTGCCTGGAGAGCAGCCTCTTCATTCTGACTGGGCTAGTTGGGAGATATATGGAGGCTACATGGGGCAATATATAGTAACACAATTCAGTAAAATACGTAGATTTGGTTTGATCAAAAATATTTTATTCAATGAAAAATTGTCTTAAGCTCTCCATCCAACACGATACAGAAATAGAGAATTTCCTCCAACATAGAAGCTCTGTATTTCGTTTGCCTCAAGTCCCTTTCTATGCCCAAAGGTGCTGTGTCTTGTTGCTGCTTCTTTTTTTTTTTTTTTTTTGTGATACATCACATACATTTTATCTCTAGGTTGGAGAAGAAGAGTTTGGGGGGGTTTTTTTTGAGAAGTGATGCTGGGTATTTACATTCAAGAGACCAAGTCTGACTTTCAGAAGTAACTTAGAGTCTGCAGTGCCCAACGGGCTGAAAACAGAAATTAAGATCCTAATTAGTTATTAGGAGAAGACTTTCTAATTGACTTAATCGGTAGAATAAGGTGTAAGTTAATTCTGTCCTGAAGTCTCAAACCTCTTGAGGGATATGGTGAGAACTATATGAATTTCAAAGTGACTTTCAAATTATTTTAAACAGAAATTTGTGTGTCTGTAAGTAAGGAGAATATTATATTTAAATTTTTTCATAACTGACAGCTCTTAGGATTTCCAAGTGTCACTATTTCTCAGTGGGTTGTACAATTTTTGGCAGGTTTTGGTTTTGTTTTCTTAATAGGTTGTCAAAAAATAAAGACGTGCAACAAGTTCTATTCACTGAATAGAGATGCTGAAACTGTTGAGGTTTTCTGAAAGCTGCCTGAGATTAGCTTCATAATGGATTCTTGAGATAAAAAAAAAAATAATCCAGATTTTAAATAAGCATTGCTTTTATGGTTAAAGTAATTTATCCTCACGTCTTATAGAAGCATGACTCAATCCAGCTTTGGATATTAAAGAAATAGAGTTCAAAGATTCACTATTAAATATTTAAAATTCACTTCTTCGGATCAAGAGCATCTAGAATTTGTTAGTAAGAACAGTGCTATTAACCAAGTCAGGCTGCTACCAGTTTTCATACAAATCATTTATATTCAAGTAATAGTTATCACATGCTGTTCACACACATGAGAGGATGCTTGTCCTTTCCTGAAAATCTTGCAGTCACTGATGAAGAATAAACTATTTTTTTTGCCGAAGGCTGAATAGGCCCTTCAAACATCTGCATGCTGTTAAACAACCCAGAATATAACAATGGCTATAAAAATAAAGTAATGAGGTGTAGCTTCCTCCATACCTGGCTTTAAAGACAGACTCCCCTTCCCCACAGTCACTGATCCTTTTGTTTTTAAAGAGCAGCCTCTTCACTCTAGAGCTAGCAACCAACTTCTTTTTGTGCTTGCATCACAGCAAAGAGAAAAGAGCAGCTTGTTAGCAGCTCTTGTTCAGACTGCAGTCTTTGCAGGCTGACTAAAATCTTGTATTCCATTTCTTCATCTCAGGAGAAGGAGGAACACATGGTTCCCCGCATGCAAGAACAGTCCCAGCTGCTTCTTTCTTACTCCATCAATAGATGTTTCTGTGTCAGTAGGACTGATAGCGATGGTTTTCTAATGACACCATTTCCCCTAGTGCCTTGTATGTTCTGCCCAGTAAACCTTTTGGAATAATAAGATGGATTCAGCCCGTTTGTGACAGAAGGGAGGATTGTATGGGGGACCTGAGGGGGAGGAAGGAAGCAAGAACCAAACCTGCTTCCTGTCTAATAGCTGGACAAAAAGCACACACCATGCAGCATTGTTTTATTTAGGTCTGGCACAGTGATTTCCATCATGCAGCTATCTTGCCACTATTACAATGATGCAGCGTCAGTAGGTGCTTGCCCAGGACTGAAGTCCACCTGTTCCACCTTCTGTAGCAACCAGCAATCCTTGACATAAAACCTTAGCATACGAGACAAAAAGAAGGCATGAGGATGCATTCACAGAGGTCACACAGCATGCTGGAGACAGAGCCAGTATTGTCTCCCTGGGTTCAGCATGTTTTCTGTTAGCTCTGCCACAGCTCCCTACAACAGAGCAAGGCTAAATACTGTGTGAACGAGGAAAGCAGCTGGAAGCTGCTAGACTGCTAGCCCTAATCACAGCCCAAGGGCTACATGACAAACAGCATCTTTTACCACTTTGTTAAACACAGTGGCAAATAATTTGACAAGTAAAAATTGATTTTCCCTTTACAAACTACATATGAGCAGCCTGGACATTAAAGAACCATTACATTTCTCATCCCTTTCTTGTCAGAGGATTCACTGACAATTTTGCCTTTTTCCCCTACTGACAAATCAGCTTTAGTGCTGCCCACCTGCTGCTTTAAAAGTACCACTTCTACTGAGAACAAGAGAGTAAAATTCCAAATGGGGTAACTTAACTAAATATTTTCTTTTTATTTTCTTTCTATTTTTTTTTCAGCTGTTGAGGACTTCAAGGAGATGTGCTGCGGTGACTCAAGGCAGGAATAGTCTCAACTGCTTGTATTGCCCTCTGCTGGAGTTCAGGAACTGGAAGGAGGCTGGGTAGGTGAGCAGCAGTTTGCATGCTCCACTCAGGAGAGAGGGTTTTGCCTCACTTAGGGAATTTCAAAGTAGAATCCCTGGGAATCAGCCAGGAAATAGAAATGTGCTCAGGATATCTGGCTGATTTACAAGGAGATGTTCTAGAGAACTCAGAGACTCATCATTCTGTTATTGAGGAAGATGGGGAATTTTACAAGAGGCATTTTATGCCCTGACAACAGAGAACTTATAAAAGCATTTCTTAGTTAGACACAAAACATAGGAAGTCAAAGCTCAACTTGAGATAAAGCTAGCAATGGGCATCAAGAAAATGGCAGGTTATGTTAGTGAGGAGACGGTGGAGATACATTGACTTCACTGAGGCTTCCGTATAGTGTCTCCTACAGCAATCTTATTTGGAAGGTAAGGAAGTAGGAATCAAACAAAAGGATTGCTGGGAAAACTGGCTGGATTGCCAGAATCAAGGAACAATGATCAGTGGCTCATCACCTGACTAGTGGTTGATAACAGGTAGCCCAGGAGTTAAATACTGGGGCTGATACTATTCAACACCTTTAGTAGGAGCCAGGAGGAGAATACAGAGTATACTCTCATCATCTCAGCAGATAACAGCAAAGTAGGGAGAGTGGCAGAGATAAATGGCAGAGCCTCAGCCCAGAGAGACCCCAGTAGCCTCAAGAAAGGACCAACAAAGACCTGATGTGGAACTTCAGCAAGGACGCCTGTGAAGTTCCACATTGGGGCAGAATTCTCCTACCCACCAGCAAATGCCTGAGCATCAGTTCTGCTGGTTATGTTTGATGCCTGAATGAATATGAGCTAACCGGGCACTCTCACTGCAAGCAAGACAATCTGAACAGCAGACCACATTAGAAGGAACATGGCCAGGAGACCAGAGTAAGTTCCTATCCCTTCCTGCTCAGTGCAGCTGAGCTCATGCCTGGATTCGTAAGTCCAAAGAAGAATGCAGAGAAACCGAAGAGGATCCAGCAAAAGGGTACCAGATGATGAAAAGTCTAGAACTCACGTCCTAAGAAATTGAGAGAGATGGACCATGGAGATGGTTCATCACATCACCTGGTTGGAGGCTGTTAATGGACACTGGTCAGGTCTTGTGTGATTTTGTCTGGGGTGAACGAGCGCAGTGTCTCTGCTATGGTCACCCTCAGCTCCTGGCTTGTCCTGTTTTGATGAGCAGTTTCCAGCCCTACCCCTTGTTGCTCCTTCATGTTTCATATTTGCAAGGCCAGAAGTGACCAATTAAATCGTACACCCAGGCCTTCGCTTCACCCTGTATCTGGTTGAATCTTTGATACTAACAGCCTTTGACTGACTGAACGTATCTACTGGGAAAGCACATGTTGTCCCACAGAGAGTTGTCCCTTCCTGCCCTTGTATCCTTTTTCCTCACACAAGCATGGAAGGGTAGTAGCCTTGCTGGTGGCCACCTCCTGACTGGCCTCACCAGTTCCCTTTGCACGGGTCCCACACAGCACCCGTGGGTTGAGGTGTGGGACAGGAAGTCCTGTCAGTTTTGAGGGGAAGACCCTTTCTTCAGGGCTTTCCTCTGTGAACTGAGGCACCCTCATCTGACAGCTCTACTGATACAAGAAGCATTTACTATTACAGAAAGTGGAATATTTTGATTTAAACTAAAGTGTAGTTTCATTTAAGTAACTGTATTTTTTGAAAGTTAGACAGAATATCCCTCTCATAGCATGTTTTCCTATGGCCTGTTTATTTTCAAACAGTATTTTTCCAGACACGCATCTTGTGTTAAGTGTGATGTGTGCTGAACAGATGTGTCTTGTATAACCACCTCCGTTTGCAGTCTTTCCCTATCTACAATGCAAGGTCAGACAGAGCTGACGCCAAAGCTCCAGTTAGCAGAGATTTGGCTGTTGTGAAGTTCATAAAAACATTAAAATTAGTCCTTGGAAAGTAATAGACTATGCATAAGATTTCTGGGAAAATTTATACCTATAAGTGTAAGTGGAAAATACATTCTCTCCTCAGCTCTTGCCTAGGTACTCACGATTGATGGAAATCATTCCCTCAAGCATCCAGAGCAGAAATAAAGGATGCTGCTTTCTAAAACTCCAAAACGAGTCTTAGAGAGTTTATTTGCCAGCATTTTCATTATCCCTACGTTTCTTAACACGTCACGTGACCATTAAAATTCTTAGCAAGTCCTATATCTCTTTTACACGCTTTAATTTGTCATATTTCAAGATGACACGGCTGCTTTGACGACTTTACTGAATGTCAAGAGGACTCAGTAAAAGCTGGGACTTGGGCTCCAAGTGATTTTTTAATTTAGTTTCGTTTTTTAAAAAAAATTACCATTTACACGTTGATTTACCGGGGAGAGGGCCCCGCCGCGCCTCCCCTCCACCCGGCAGCGCCAGGTGGCGCCATGCAGGCGCGCCAGAGCCACTGCCTGGGCCCCCAGGGACGGGCTGGGCAGGACCCGCCGTGCCCTCACGGCGGTGGCCACCGGGCGGGAGAGGGGGCAGGCAAGGGTACTCCTGGGGGTGGGGCTGGCTCGGAGGAACTTAAGTCATAGAATCATAGAAAGGTTTGGGTTGGAAGCGACCTTAAAGCCCATCCAGTGCCACCCCCTGCCATGGGCAGGGACACCTCCCACCAGTCCAGGCTGCTCCAGGCCCCATCCAGCCTGGCCTTGGACACCTCCAGGAAGGGGGCATCCACAGCTTCCCTGGGCACCCTGTGCCAGGGCCTCACCACCCTCATCATGAAGAATTTCTTCCTAATGTCTAATCTAAATCTTCCCCTTTCCAGTTTAAAGCTGTTCCCCCTCATCCTATCACTCCATGCCCCTGTAAAAAGCCCCTCCCCAGCTTTCCTGTAGCCCCTTCAGGCACTGGGAGGCCCAATGAGGTCTCCCTGGAGCCTTCTTCAGGCTGAACAAGCCCAACTCTCTCAGCCTGTCCTCATAGCAGAGGTGCTCCCACCCTCTGATCACATATTCACGGCCTCCTCTGGACCCATTCCGAGAGTTTCACATCCTTCTTACATTAGGGATTCTAGAATTGGACACAATACTCCAGGTGAGGGGCACTCACATGAGGAAACTCAACATGAGCCAGCAGTTCGCTCAAGTGGCAAAGAAGGCCAATGGTATCTTGGCCTGCATCAGGAACAGTGTGGCCAGCAGGACTAGAGAGGTCATCATCCCCTTATACTTGGCACTGGTCAGGCCGCACCTTGAGTACTGTGTCCAGTTCTGGGCCCCTCAGTTTAAGAAGGATGTCGAGATGCTGGAGTGTGTCCAGAGGAGAGCAACGAGGATTGTGAAGGGGCTGGAGAACAAGCCCTGTGAGAAGCGACTGAGGGAGCTGGGGTTTAGCCTGGAGAAGAGGAGGCTCAGGGGAGACCTTATTGCTCTCTACAACTGCCTAAAGGGAGGTTGTGATGAGGCAGGAGTTGGACTCTTCTCTCAGGCGACCAGTGACAGAACGAGAAAACATGGTCTCAAGCTTCGCCAGGGGAGGTTTAGGCTTGACATTAGGAAGAAATTCTTCACTGAGAGGGTAATTGTTCATTGGAATGCGCTGCCTAGGGAGGTGGTCGAGTCACCATCCCTGGAGGTGTTCAAAGAGAATTTGGATGAGGCACTTAGTGCCATGGTGTAGTTGACAAGTAGGAGTAGGTGTAGGTGTTGGGTCATAGGTTGGACTTGATGATCTCAAAGGTCTTTTCCAACCTTACGATACTGTGATACTTGAGAGGTATTTTGAGGAGGAAGCAGGATCTGGGGGTGTTGGTCACTTGTGTGTGTAGTCTGGTGCTTCTCAGTTACACACACATACACTGAGTAACACGGAATCCCTCTGAACTACAGTGTACCAGTTCAAAACTAGTTAAGAATGTGAGGGAGAAACTGCCATGGTGAGTCTGTTTGCAAAAGACAGACTTTCCCTTTGGTATGGTTTGCTGTTGGGAGATGGGAGAGAAAGGGGAGAGCAGGTGCTTTTTTTTTTTTTTCATTGGAAAGAAGACTTCACCTTGTTTCAGAATCATAAAATCAGTAAGGCTGGAAAAGTCCTCTAAGATCATTCAGTCCAGCTGTCAGCACAACACCACCATTCCTGCTAAACCAGGTCCTGGAGTGCCACGTCTACACATTTTCTGAACACGTCCAGGGATGGTGGCTCCATCAGTTCCCTGGGCAGTCTGTCCCAGTGCTTCACTGCTCTTTCAGTAAAGAAATTTTGGCTTCCCACACATTTTACAAGTGTGTCTGCTCACAGTCTTCTTTTCCAGCCTGTCCACTCCTGCTCTTACACACCATGACCTGCCATTACCTGCTGTTTGTTTAGGTCTTGCACTTTGATGTTTTGCTACCAATTTTAGTCTAAAGATTTCCTAGGATAAAATTCTGTCTTCCTTATGCCCCCACCTCTGCCCCAGGAGGTTTTTGCCAAGCTGGATCAGTCAGCAAAACTGACCCTGGTTCCTTCACAGCCCACTGCTGTGTGTCGTCTTCCCTCATCTTTGCCAGAGACTCATGGGGTGCCACCACAGGGATGTGAAGTGTGCTATGTTGGTCCATTTCAAAACAGTTTGATCTTGGTCTAAAATGTTTATGTGACACTACTTCCTCTGCCATACAGAACGTAATGGGTATTTGCCTGGAGCAGAATGTCCAGCAGCACGAGATGAGCGATGGATGCTGGTTTTTTTCTCCTTCATTTAGTGCTGATTTGTATCTGCCTGTGCTCTAGTTTCACTGTCAGTCCAAATGCTGTCACTGTCACCGAGAGGAGCAGCTCACTCCTTGCCTCCCACCTACTGCTTGCTGGCGCTGCCCTTTCTGTGATTGCATATTGAAGCACATCTGTGATCAGATATGGCTGAGAGCCTAGAAAAAAAAGGGGGGGAAGGGAGGTTAGTTTTCAGTGGGATCAATTCCTTGGTCCAAACATTTGAATAAGCAAAACAGAGGACTTGGCCTGGGCACAGGAACAAACAGTGTGGGTGAGGAGGGAACACCGTGTCCACATCAGCTAAAACTGCTGCTGGAAACTTCTGTGTCAAAAGATACCCTGAGGGCTCTTGACATGAAAGTTGTTGAGACACAATCTTCCACGCCTAAACATTTGTGGTCTTACCCAGTGAGCTTGAAGTGGAGGAGCTGGTAGTGGCAGTAGCAACGCAACTTCACAACACGGAGGTTTTTTTCCCTTGAAATACATACACACAACTTTTTTACTTAAAGAAAGAAAGGAAGAAAGAAAAACTACCCCAAACCAAACCGCCCAAACCTGTCAGTTTTTAAAATATGGCCATTCTATTCTGGGATTGTTTTTCTAGTGCAGCACCATTAAATGGAGAAGTCTTTTCCACTTCCCTTTCCCCTTTCCCCTTCCTGTGGCAATATACAGATGGACCTTAAAGAAAGAAAGAGGGGAAAGGTGTCCTGTTGATTCTTGTGAAGATGTTGCTTTTGTTCTTTCTTTGTTACTAGATTATAGCATGAAAACAGATGTTTCTTCTCTTTATAATGCACAGTGTGGCTTGTGTAAACATAAGGAAAACAGCACTTCTGCAGACAGTGCTATGTTTCATCCAAGGCTGGAGTCAATGCAGTTGCATTGTGGAAGATACTTTGATGAAACCTGCATTCAAAGTCCCACAACATCACAGTTCAGTATTCAGTTGGCTTCTGTTTCCAGTATTAATGTGTGCTTTCCAAGATTCCCTAAAATTATTTTTGTGAGAATGAGTAAAAAAAAGGAGTGGCGGACATATATGTTCACTTGCCTGCCTTTTCTGCACACAAAAGAAACACATGTCCATTTGTTTCAGAAAAAAGGGTTTCCTAGAGATCTACCAGCCAGTGGTTCACATGTACGGAATACCTTTTGAAGGAGATTAAGTGCTTTATCTCATCTGTGAAAATATAGCATTTTTAAAGAGTGAAAGCAGACAACAGACTTTGCTTTTTAATCCAAGTAATGTTTGTTGCTGAAAGCATTTGCAATTGGGATCTCCTCTTTTCAAGTTTATGATATACCCATTGTGGCTGCCTGATGCAGAAATGAGCTCTCCTTGAGCAGACAGGAGTACCAGAGTGAGCACTGGTTTTGTGAATAGAGTGCTGAGGACACACGGGTATTGGCAGATGGAAAACACTGAGTATCGCTTGGCCAGAGTCATCAGTGCACTAGCAGGAAATATCCAGGTCCAAATTAACATGCTTATTTAAACAGTTATGCAGAAGTTAAACCTTGAAACAGTCAATAATTTTTCTCATTTAGCAGTTGTGTTTCTACACAGGACATTCCTGAAGGTTTACAGGGAACTTTGGCTTTTATTTTTTCTTGCTAACAAAAATAACCTTTATACTTTTCTCTTGCTTTGACCTCAGTCTGGAAGATCTTGACTCCTGAGCACCAGATGGGTTAATGCAATAGCATTTCTTCCCCAAATAGCTGATAGTAGCCAGGTGCTACTCTAGGTAGTACTTGATGCCAGTGACTGTCTCTCCTCATCTTGGCATTTTTGGATGGCACTCGTACGGCCCCAGAGTCTAGGCCATAGAAGTTAATTCACTACTCAAGGCATCTGCTCCTTGGCAAGCTCCGTGGGCATCTGCAGAGGTAGCTCTGCATAGCTTTTCTTTCCATCACGTGGGCAGGTATCTGGGGGCACAGCAGGGAACCTGCTTTGCTGGGCTTTTTTCTTTTCTTTGGATTTTCTGGAGCCTCCTGAACAAACTGAAAGGCATTTTCTTTATAAGGAATTGGCTGCACATCCCATATGTCCCTGTATTGTTCATGCTGTGATAATCTGCACTAAGACAGGATCTTTGTTTTCTGGCATCCCTGTCTCTCTCTCTGCACACAGACTGAAGTTGTAATGCTCTCCATGCGTCCTTAACGTTGGTTACTCTAGAAGCAATTGTGTTTTTGTAGACAGCTGTTTATAATTTCAGGTCTATGAGGGAATGAGTGCCAAATTTAAAGAAACAAAGCTACTTGGGAGACTTTACCCTATTTGCTGGAAAGAAGTAAGGAAAGTTTGGGAAAATAAAACAGCTGGGAGGCAGGGAGGCATCACAAGAAGTGGGCATCACAAGAAGTGAAATGAACCTTATATGGGAATAGCTGCTTGGCCTCACCAAATTTAGAGGAGTAGCCTAGAAACGCTGGTGTTTTGCACCAGCTTCAGACAGGAAGAAGGATTAAACAGTTTCGCAGCTCTGGTAATAAACCATGAGGTGTATAAACTGTCCTATTTGGTTTTTTTAAAGAACACAAAAAATCCCTTTGTCCCTTGCCCCTTTGTCATTCACCATCAGGATGGCAGCATTTATCTTTCCTCCCCCTTTCTGATGCTCAACTCCCCTTGTTTCACCACAGGTTACACTCAATTCCTCCCAATCCTGTTTTTTACTTGTGGCTCTTTGCTTCCTAGTGGCTTCCTCTTGGCTTCCCAGTGTTGCTGCCCTGGTGTGGGCTGTCCGTGGGCTGTAGTCTCTCAGCAGTGTCCCTGTCACAGTGCAGGTTGCCTTCTTGAAGATTGTGTCTCCAGCCATGTCCCCAATGTTGTCTGCCTCTGTGTTCTCCTCTCTACGCCTCCCTACATGATCGCCTCACATGCCTTCTCCGTGTTCCCTCTGTATCTCTTCTCCTGTCTTCAAATACATCTCCCCGTGTAACTCCTCTCCTAATGGCTGCTGTTCACTCTTAAATATAATATCTTTGAGTGTAGGCACCACGTGCTTCTTCGGTTGGAGATAGCTCACAATGTGTTAGTCCCATCTGTTTCAAAGCCACATGGGATAACTATGACTAGCTGAGGGCATTTCATGGCCTCCTTCCACACAGGCCAACCCCACAGTCCCTGTCACTGAAACCCTGCCAGTTTTGTCTGGACATCTTTTCCTAAGCCATTCTTGTTTTGCCCAATTTACCTCTTCTGTCTACCCAATAACCTGCCCGTGTCCTGCAGTGCTGTGCTGACTTCTGTCTCTAGGTTATCCCAGGAGTTACTTGCAAACAACACTACTTCTAAAGTATTGGCGGTTCTCTTGTATAAACTACATACTGGAAAAAAATGCTAGGTTGTTTTTTTTCCTCCATTAAACCCTTGTGCCTGGAATCATGTGATCAAACTTCCATTATAGTTTTAATGTAAACACATAACCCTTATGCTTAAAGAGAAAATCCTGAAAAAGTAAACTGCAGAAGGCAAATACAAAGAAGAAATATTATGGGAATTATTTTTGTCTCTTAGCTTTTGGAGCCAATTCATAATGTGAAAGCCCTAAGGGTTTGCAATACCATGGAAAGAGATGCTTCTCTGTTGAATCCATATCTACAAAACTATAATAACCTCTGTAACTCTTTTGTGTTACATCTGTACCAAGGATGTTAGTTTACATTTCAACACATTTTTGTTAGCTCAGGTCATAGCTCATAGTGATCTACAAACTCCTAGTTGAACAGATACGTGTGCAGTTGTAAGCATGGACCTGATACAAAGGATGGTCTGCAGCTATAAGAAAAACCTAGATTTAGAAGAAAAATGGTCACAGATGTTGCCCTTTATAGAGTACCATGGGAAATGAAAATGTTCAGAATCTCTGAAAGTGTAAGCTCTTAATTATTTGTGCCTCATCTGCAAGACATTTTTCTTAAGAAACACCTAGCTCTGCATTTTCCCCATAACGCTATTTTTACCTTCCTTCTGAAAGTTCAAAAATTCCTTAATGTGCTTGTCAAGCATAACTCAGCTGTACCTCATTCAGTTAGATACCACCCATTTCAGTCTCGTAGTTCAATAACTTCAAGAGTGTCAAGCCTGTCATCTTTTAATGCTAAAACTGTTTACCTCAGAAAATGTTGATCAAAAAACTAATTTCCTTTCCAGAGATGGACATGGCTACACTTTAGACTTCCTGCAAACATGGAGAGGGGAGTTTTAAGTAACTATCTTGCCCTTGAGATATTTGTTGCATGTTGAAGTCTTGACCAGCTCACCAGTGTATCCTTAAAGTTTACACGCTGTAGCAGCATATATAACTGTGTCAGAGTATAAAGGAGACATGCAGCAGGCTGCTCACTACTGCTCCTTTTTGTTGGAGAGGAAAGCACTGTAGCTGAGCTTGGGGCCTTGCAAGAAAAGGTCAACAGAAGAGTAAGTCTTCATGAATAAACATGATGTCAGAATTTCCCTGCTCTTCCTTGGGGGATTGTTATGACTACCTGTGAAAGCAGCCTCCAGACAAGAAGGATTTTCTTTCCTTTATTTACTGTTTAAAGCCAACCTGAAGGGATAGTTACTTGTGATAGCCACAGGGGTGTGGCAGCCTCACCCTGTGTTTCTCTTAGATTCCATGGCCTCAGCCTCCCCACACTTCCAAATGGCAACACAACCCCAAGACAACCAAGGATGGCTGGATCATAATTTAGCTAAGCTGCTAAACTGTGAAACAGTTTCAGTACCTTCACCCAATGCAACACATTGGAGCAGTTCATTTGGATGTGCAGAGGGGGAAGTCAAGCTTGAGGTTTAAGCCTGGAGCTGTCTACTGTGTACAAGTAAGCAAGGTGCGCTTTTGAAGGGTGGAGAAACCACCTTAAAAGGTCATTTATGAAAATGTAGGTGTCTAGGGATAAACTTGCCACTCCTGTTCAAGGCTGTATGCATTTTAAGGAGTTCTTAAAATCAAGACATTTGATTTGACATAGTTTAATGAATTTTTGTGTCCTCAATCTGCTATGAACTAACTTAATATCAGTAAAAAGTTCAGATATAAACAAAACCTAAAAGATTATTAAAAAAAGCTCAATAGATTAAGTCTTTTCCTAATCTTTAGTTAATCAGAAATTATTTCCTTTAGGCGGTAGGTGTGGCCCATTACAGAACCAGAAAGCAGGAGAAAAAGCTTTTCAATTATTACACTGAATATTACTCTGGAGAATTATGTGGCCTGACAAATAGATCACTGTTTCCAGCTTCTGGAGTCAGTTAAATATGGATAATAATATGGGTGCTCGTATGGAAAAAAGGAAAAGTATGCAAGGTCATGCTTTGGAAACTTTGGGAAGTTGAAGTCAGAGTTGCAGCTTCTGAAGCCTTGATTCATGGTTCCTGAATATGTGGGGTTGCTGATGTGGTCAAAGATTTTACCCTTAAAGCATGAAAAGCAAGTCACCTCCCAGGGGACTCTGTGATGAGACATGTCTTGCTTGCTCAGCATATTGAAAGCTTGCAATATCTGTGTTCCCAATGTGTGTGTGTGTATATAGATATTCTCATTTTATTAATTCTTCTTTAACACCTCAATAGCTATCAAAGCTCTGGTTTCTATCTCACTCCTTCCATGTAGACCCCGCAGCAATGTGCGGTTACTTTCTTCCAGGTCTGGGCCTCGGCTGCAGATGTCACCTGGCTCTTCCATGTTCTTGCCAATGTCCAGGCTATTCCCAAGCAGTAGTCATCAGAGGAGGACTTTATTTCCAAGGGTGTTTAAGTGGCAAACCCAAGATCAAACAGTGGGGCAGCAGTGGAGGCAGGAACCGAAATCAGGTCTTCTGACTCAAGTTTCTCTCGGTTGCAGTCTTTGGGTTACGTGGTTGAACTCATTTGTGCTGCAAGTTTCAGTAGCTGCTGAGACAAAACCTTGTTTTCTTTCCCAGAGATACCGTATCCGTGTCATCCTGTTCTCTGCCTACTAGGAAGCAGCTTCTTAGCATTTGACTTTAAAAAGGGAAGCCAATGAGGAGATGTTTCTAAGTGGTTGCACTCTTTTGATAGATGAGAGAGGTGAGCCAGAGTGCGTTCCAGTGACCTCCTGCTATATAAAAGCTTGGCCTGCCTGACAGGACTTCTGGCTGCTGAGTAGCTGTGAGTCACAGCCTTTACCACTTGGATTCGATGCGGATTTTTACATCAGACGCCGCGGAAACGAGGTGGCCTCTCAAATATTTGCATTGCTTGGCAAGCTAGGGTAAATGGGGGTGGATTCAGGAAGTTCTGGCAAGGGCAAGCACAGCTGGTGTTAAAGTCTTTGCAGAGCTCCTTTGTGCGTGTGTGCGTGTGTGCGTGTGTGTGTGTTTGTAGGAAAATAGTGAGGCCCCTTGATTTTTTTCCAACCAGGGTTCCTGGGAAAGGATGAGTAATCTGGAGATTTCCTGTGACTTTTGGAGTGAAGAAAAAAAACACGTCCCCTTTGGGGGGAATTTTCTTGGATCCTCTGCCATCCCAGTTTTTCCTTGAGCAGCACAGAAAGCCTCTGCTCTGGACTCAGTGCTGCTTTGTTCATCACTGCTCAGTGGCCTGTTGCTACTGCTTAAGAGTGAAGTGAGCTGTGTTGTGCAGATACTGTTCTTTGCCTTTGTTTGCCTGGCAAGTCCAGGATCCAAACCATAAAATTCCTATTGCCTCCTTGTGCCTGTGCTTTGGCACAAACCCTGTGTATGGCGTGGATACCAGTTGTCAAGGTGTGCCTGGTCAGGGATGGTGGGAGCATTTCCCTTTCATGTCTGAGTGCATTAGCTCTGTGAGGGAGGGACTATGTGGCCGCAGAGTGTTTTGCACAGCACCTAGGATGGCTGGGTTCAGGTTCTCGACTGAGTCAGCTGGGTGCTGCTGCAGTGCAAACGAGTAAATAGCAATGACAGAAGAGATGTGGGGGTTTCCTGTTGGCTGAGGAAGAAAGGAGTAATGTACCTCATCTCTGAGGTTATAACTATTTATTATTTGACTTGCAATACTGCCTGCAGTCTGCCTTCAGGGACAAGGGCTCTGTCGCACAAGGCACATGCACGCAGCAAAGGCGGAGCTGTTCCCCACCCTGAAAAAGGGCGTTCTCCGACTGAGCTGAGTTGTTTGAGCTCTCTGAGAACAGGGATACTGAGATGATACACGGGCCGGAGGGTAAAGCGAGGGATATTGCTGCAACTGAGAGCTGTGCTTAGGTGGTTTAGGCATCAGGTGTATGTTCAAAGGACTCGCTTCTATTATTTACAGATGCTTGTCACCACTGTTTGGCCGCAAATTTCTGTAACTAATATTTCTTGATGTGTACTTAGCCATTTTGTGTTCTGAGTGCTTCACAAATATTATGTAATTAGGAAAATAACTCTCTATTTGCACAGGCAATTGCACAACCACATGGTCAAAATTCAGCCTTTGGAAATGTAGCCTCAGCTGAAATATCCTTGTCTGCTTCTGACTCTCAGACGCTCTTCCTTAAATGATTTTGAATCCCCTCAACCCCATAACTGACGGTGATGATGATAATAAAGTAAATACAGCCTGGGCAGATAAACTGCTTACCTTTGCAGTGCAAAATAAATGGAAAATAAGGGCTGGTAAGGAGTATATGTTTTGGATTCCAGTGTCAGTCTGTTTGCTAAATATGCAGGCTTTTAGTGGAAGAAAATTAGCATTAAACAGCCATGTCCACTGGTGCCTGATCGCCAGTTGCTGACGACAGAATTGAGGGCTCAGAAAAACCCCAGGTAGTTGCCTCACTTTCTCACAAGACTCAACGTTGTGCCAGGCTGAGGTCAGGGAAGGATTTCTTTCTGTGACTGCCTGTACGAAGTGTGAGCATTGGCACAAAGCTCAAGACTTGTCTCCCTACTCAAATCCAGGGTCATTTTGGTTTTTGGTTTTTTGTTTGTTTGTTTGTTTTCTCTTTCTCAAAGGTTAAATGGTTCCCACAGGGTGCAAGAAAGGGTTATCGAAAGCACCATGTCCACTTTTGAATATCGCACTTCTGGTAAATCTCTGATCCGGCATCTAGTGGTTAACCACTGATACAGGAAATGACATTTAACGTTTTATCACTCAGCCAGAAATGGAAGAACAAGGCAAGTCTGTATGTGGTGAAGATGGATCATTGCCTGCTACCTTCCCCTTAAAGGCATATCGTGCCATTTAAAAGGAAATGTTTTTCAAGCTGGGATTTTTTTCTGTCTTTGTGTACCTTTCTGCTTAAGGCAGACTAAAAACCTGGAAAACAAATCCCTTTCTTCCCCCTTCACCGAGGTTTTGCCTGTTAAAATAGGGGCGACAGCCTTATAAACAACTAAAATCCTCTTTCCTGCTCTTTTGTGTCTTTTGGAAGCCTATCCCAGGCCCTGGAGGAAACTGAGGGGGGTACGCGGGGCGGGGGGAGGAGGAACTAGCCATGGAAAATTCAGGTTTCAGTAGGTGGCACTCTCTGCTCTGGCTCAGGGCTCAGCCTCTCCCTAGCGTGATGGGCTGTGTTTGGTCGAGGCAACCCTGACCAAATGTGCTAAACTGGCAGAGGAAGAAAAGAAAGAATCACAGTAAAAAAAAAAAAAAAAAAAAAAAAAAATTCATCAAAATATGGGGCCGGAACTTCAGCAAGAATAAACTGTTGTGGTTTATTGATTTCAGTGTAGCTGCATTGGTTCACAGCAACGAGCACCTACCTATTGTCAGTGCAGGCTAACCGCAGCGGCCGTGCTCTCTGACTGAGCTGCTAAAACTTTGCCTGATTACAGAGTGCATATTCAGGAAGTGAGCAAGCAAGCTCCAAGATTAAATTGTATGTCACAGTCCAACTAAATCTCAAAAGGCTGCCAAATCTGCCTATATAAATTCTAACAGTTTCAGATGTTTTCACTGTAAATACAGGGCTTAAAAAACCCCCCAAAACCAGCAGGGATGCACTTTCCTCCTGCAAATAGGATATGTGGTCAATTGCTTTGTTTTTTTTCAGCTGTTCTGGAGGCCATTTTCACCTAATGACACAGTGTGAGCTGTTTTCCGAAGAAAGAGCTTCCCAGATTGCCAAAACTTTCCGGGAAGTGAGCACAGAAGCACACATTAGAAACCAACACATAAACGGTAGGCCAGCCCTCCTGAGTTGTGGGGCTGCATAACACGATTTTCATGCCCCCAAGAGTTGCAAGAAGCAAATGCTTCAGAGAGCTGGTAGGCGGTGGTGGCAGCAGAGGCTTCTATGAGAAGTTCAAAGGCATGAGGGCAGCTTTCCAGAAGTCCTGCTGTTCTGTGGCTTGGAAGTGAAGCTGGATGATGGGGTGAGCGCTTGGATGCTGGAAAGCTGGCTTTCTGATTCCTACAGCAAGGATCTTGGACCCTAGTAGCCAAAACCGACTAGCACAGCCCTCTTGTAGTTTAAGCACTGACTTAAATTGCTTGAGAGCCATCCTTGCAACATCACACTGGTAGATCAGGCAGAGGAAATAAAAATGTCCATGACCCAGAGACAAGCTCAAATTTGTGTTCAGGTCCAATGTATACCGATGTGAACTGGAAATGGGGATTAAGAATCTGCAGTAAAATGGTCAATGGACATCAAGAATGAGTAAAAGCTCCAGGTCTCAACATGCTAGGTGCTCATTTAAAAGTGTTAGTTTTTTCCTGCTGTTAAATTGCCTTTTAGGTTGTGGAAATTTATTTGAATGCACAATGCAAAGAGAGAAAGCCATGGAGGCTGTTTGGAGCATGGGAATGAGGGCCTGGCAGAAACACATGTGCACCAGCCACAAAAAGTAGTGCTTCTACTTGGCGCCAGATTCTTGGCGCCGGATTCTCAGCCCTTGACACTGCATGTTTTTGATATCATTGTGATGCACATCTAAAAGCCCACCCTGCTAAGGAGTCCTGGTCTGTGTAGGAAAATCTCTCCTCTTCAGCCTTGTAAACAAGTTGGGCAATAGTTCTGGAACAAAGTCTGCAGAGACCTGAGCAGGCCTTTGGTCTTTCTGAATGCTTGCCAGCAAACAGCAACTAGCAGGATCAGAGCCTTGAGCTACACCTTGGGAAGTGCTATTTATCTCTGCACTTGATTGCATCCAATTACTTGCTAAGAACACATTCTTTGTAAAAGATCTGGAGCTGGATCCTTCTCTCATGGTGACTCTGTCAGCTACTGTCCCCAAAGCTATTTTTAATCAGACAAGCTCCCCTGTTCCTGCCAAAAAAACTTGTAACAATTAATAACAATAAAATGAAGGTAGCCTGGATAAATGAATTGCGCTGTCTCTACAAATCAGCAGCAAAGGCTGCTAGGGATGATCAGCGCTGTATTGCTAATATGCTCTCTTCCATTTTACTCTAGCTTAAGTCTCCTGGTTCACACTAGGTCCCTTTACGTTGTCGTGCTGCTGGTCTCCGTGCTGCCTGTCACAGGTAGGCTGGCAGATGGGCACAAGCACCTCAGCACAGTGTGTTGCTTTGATCCGTCTCGTTGCGGATGTGAGGAGGGTATGAATGATCCTGCTTACGTGGCCATCATGTTGCACTGCTAAGTTCATTAATTCTGGGAGCCACAAGATGACAGAGAGCTGTACCCAAAGTAGGCTTAGTGGTTAGGTGAATTCTCAGCACTGTCATGTTGCATCCTCTGGTGTGATTATTTGCCTGCAGGCATGTGCATCCCTGCACTGTGATCTTGTCAAAAGTTAAGCTGTGCTAGGCTGGATGAGAGCGTGGACAGGAGGCCTCCAAGGACAGGCTGCTGAAGCCGTTTCAGGCAGTGAGCCCATTAAGCAGTAGGTGGTACTGTGCACTCTGCCAGTGCCACCACAGCGCAGTGCCAGGGAGATGCTGAGCTGCCTAAGGTTTCCCCACCTGCATGAAAGCTGTTGTTACTTTGCCCACATGTAGTAACAAAACATTTCCTGGCAACTTTATTAAAAAAAAAAAAAAAAAAAGAAAAAGTCTGAAGGTGCTGTCCTGGTTGAGTCCCAGGCTGGGCACCTGTATTTGGTTTGCTTCCTTGTAGGCTTTTTCCTGTTGGACAACATATTTCTCCTCAACCCTGACTCCAGGCTGTTTGATAATTTTTGCCCTGCTCCAGAGCTGGAGGCCTGCACTGGTGGGGAGCTGCACAGATTTAAGGGTTCTGGAAAGAAAGATAAATAGGAAATGAAAAAAGAAGAGGAAAAAATAGGAAATATGTAAATGAGCAAACAATGCCACCACCTCCAGCACAACACCAGTCCCTCATAAGTGCGTGACAGCTTCACAATCAGCAAGGATTGCTTTCCCAGGCCCCATGGGGTGGCACACTCATCTTACGGGGTAGAAACTCACTGAAGTTGCTCTTTCAGCGCCACAGCTAGCAAGGGCATGGCAGAGATCATCTAGAAGAAAGAAGTATGAGAACAGAGAGAGTCAGACAACAGCCTGAGAGAGCCCTTGTGGCACTTGTGAAAAGGAGTGAAGGAGAAAGCTGGCTCCCATTTTGCTTGCGTGTAAATCTCATGTCCTTAGGATCCTTTTTCTCAGTGTGCCTGTGAAATTGAACAGAAAGTGGTGTTATTTCTGAATTTGATGCTGGTGGTGGCCATCTCACTGCAAAAATCTGTTTGGCTGGCCATGAGAAAGTGCACCGTGAGAATGTCATGCAAACCCAGCCTCCTCCAGGCTCCAAGACTTGCATTGCTATGAACAAACAGAAGGGTGTACATGTATTTTATTCAAATGCTTTCTTTTACTTGTGGACCCCTCTTCCTCTCATTCCACTCTCCCAGTCCTGCCAGAAAAAAAAAAAGAATGAAAATCAATAAAGCCACTACTTTGTACTTCCTTTTGAAGAATAATTGGAAAGGTGATGTTCACAGGACCTTGGCAGGTGATAAAGGCAAGGCAGGTGGCAAGGTATGAGTAATGGTGCTCATCAAATAGGCCACTGCAAGGCAAAGCAGCAACAATCCCTTTGTGTCTGCCAGCTGGGGAAGAAGCTACCTCTGAAAATGTGTACTCAGAAAACTCTTACTTTGTTCTCCCACCCAGGGTTTCTCATCGTAATTTATGACACAAGTACAGATCTACTTCATATAGTGGTTTTGACTTAAGTGGTTGAGTACCCAGATATTTTGCACTGGAAGTGTATTGCTCTGAACACAAAAATTGAGCTGCTTCTTCTGGACCACTCTGAAGCTACCCATGGATCTTCCCCAGTCTGAGCTGGACAGTAAGCTGCCAAGGGTACATCTGTGCTGCTGGAGCTGCAGTTTGGAGCATTTTGAGGGGTGGCTCCAAAGAGGTTGTGCTACCAATCTGCTGGCATGTGGTCACATGGATCTCCCTGCCATCCAGGTACTTCAGTAGCATCTCAGCACTGACTGTCGCTTCTACACTGCTAGCAGAAACCAAATGGAAAGCCAATTGTTTATATGCTGACAAATTGCACCATGCTCATACCAAGCATGTGCTTTGCCCTCTGCCTGTGTGTAATCTCACCTTAAAGGTACCACGTGTTTGCATGAATTGAAGTAATGCATGAATGGCTTTCAGGCTGGAGACCTAGCACTGTAATTAGTCTGAAGCATGATCTCTACAATTAAGGGCACAAAGGTGTGCCAGCTTGGACAAGTCTTCTGCTTACACATGACAAAATGTCCTTTTATTGGTAAACTTGTGTTCCAGAAAGGCAGAAATGGAGATGCAATCTGTTTCACTGAATACTTTAATAGTTGGTGTCATCCATTGACAGAGGTGCTGAGAAGACCTCAAAACACTAATCCCAAATGGAATATGACAAGACTAAGTTTGCCTATATGTTTTAAGAGATGAAAACACGTTTTTAGGAGCATGGTGGAAGGTGAGCTGGCCTGATTTTGCCTCAAGTGCTTTGTATAACTGACTCCTCCTTTGGGGAGTGTCAAATTCACACTGTCCCCGTTCGAGTTAGCCCCAGACTGTCATCTTGGATGTGAGGGCAAGGCCAGCCTGCAACATGAGGACTGGACTGTGGTAATGTGGTGGTCTGGCAGCAGGCTGGTGTGGATTAGGTGTGTAATCACATACCACAGGATTCACATTAAAATTCAGGCTGACTTAAAAAGTTCTGTGGGGAACATCCAGTTTTTATTCCTAAGCTTTGTGTTGTAAATCTATGGAAATTATCTCTATCAACATGAGTGTCCTTATGCTTTTGTGAGGGCAGCCTCAGTGGCGATGGCGGTGGCTTCCCCATGCCAGAGTAAGCAGCACTTCAGTGAAACTCGTGGGTGATGGATGACAGCTGGTATTTGCAGTCGGGATGTTTTCCCTCTTGTGAGCTCTTTGTGGTGGTTTGAGCATTAGAAAACAAACAGAGCAGCTGAGAAAGAATAGAGAATCTTCTGTGTTGGGCAAGGGTAGTCATTTATTGCAGGTATCTAGGTGTTCTGTTGGTTTGTGTATATATGCTTTTTAATGTTTTTTGCAAGAAGTGAAAGGTAAAGGTTGTGAACACCCTTATAGACAGAGAAGTGATATGAAGCAATTCAAGACAGATTAAGGAATGGCTGGAAACCAACAATACAAGTTCCAACTTGGAAAAATGCAAACTGGAGCAAAACAATTTGAAACTCAAATATGCAGCAGGAATAAACAGCATTGAAGAGATTGAGGAATGATAGCGACTAGAGTATTGGAAGGGATATTTCTCAAGCTGCAAAAGTAGGCAATGAATAGGAAGGCACCCTTCTGCATGTGGGAAGACAGAGCATGTGGAATAGTGCCCTGAGTCCCGGGTACTGCACTTCTAGGCAGACAGAGCCATGCTGGAGGGGGTTCAAGAGCGTCAACCAAAAAAAAAGAGGAGGAGGTTGTCTGTGAATCTGCTATCCCATAATTTCTCTCCATAAAGTAGTCAAAAGATGAAAAAGGGGGAATGTGGTAGGTGTTGTCGGTGTTAGAAAGAAGTAAATACTAAGCAGATGTATTTAAGGCTGTGTGCAAGGGAATAATCAGGAGTAATGGGAGGGCATCAAGAAAAGGAACTTTTAACTGAAGATCAAGAATCTCCTTGATGGAGAGATGTGCAATGCCTTGCAAGGAAGTGGTGGAAACTTCATCCCTTGGGAACATCTAACACTTGACCACACAGAGCACTAGGACATTTATTAGAGGAAATGACTGCATTGGATAGGCGGGGGAGGTATGATACAAAAGATCGCTTTTCATTTATCTGAACGTATGATATGAATGGAAAAATATGTACCAGGATGTTTGTGATTTTCACATTCAACAGTCTTAAGCTGCCTTCCATTTATAGTGATGATAGACTAATTTATTCCCAGCTTGCTTTTTTATTCCACTCTACCAACTTCACCTTTCTCAAGTTGTGCTGTGAAGCAGTAACCTTAAAGCACAGAGAAATGGGAGGCTTTTTCTCAGAGTAAGCAATAGTTTTGATGGAAATTCTTGTTTTCTGGCTGGATAATAGGGCAGAAGGCTGTCCTTTTGGATTTATCTGTGTCTTCTCAGTGGGATTCTGCTTCTTCACTGCATTGGGAAGAAGCTAAGAGTTCTCATGTGGGTTATGTGAGCTGCTTGCATTTGCTATTGAAATTGGCTGCCAGAATGTGAATTGTCCTGGTTATTTAACTGGCATGTTTAAAAGTTCTGGTATCCATAAAAAAAAAAACCCCAAACACAAAGGTATACACACACCAGTAAGAATTTGTAGACACAATATATTTTAAAAGCACCAGCCATCTGTGCCAACACTTCCCATCGTTTTTGGCACTCGTAGCTGCGGGGGTATAGCAAGCACCGTGTTCCTGTGGGCTCGAAAGGCTTTTACTGTTGCCTAGATATTCAGAGATCAGGTGGTCAAGCTGTAGCTTCAGAGCAACAGGGAGCTAACCAGGGAGAGGGAAAAAACCCAGATATAAATGGTGCGTTTGGAGGTGCTGAAAACCCAGCCCCACTGCCAAGCTGCTCCTCCAGCAGTGTCCCATTGCTGCAGCACTGGTTTGACCTCGTGTTCATTAGCCTCGACCATCTCTCTTGACAGCATGCCTTCTCTGTAATCTAAAGCTGTGCTTGGAAGATAAGGGCTTTGTGTACTGGTTATAAACAGCAAGGCTAGAGTGGAAATTCACAGGGCTGGAAGTCAGAGAGCTGTGTGACTACATCGAGAAAGCTTCATAAAGGGTGAGGGCTTCATCCCTCAGCGTTCAAAGCACCTTCTCCTCAGTCTCTCACAGGGTGTTCATGGTTTTTGTTCTGCCCTCACCCCCACAAGTCCTTGAGCTGAAAGGTTTTTCTTGTTTTATTCGGGAGTCACTTTGGATGCATTGTTCTCTCCCAATCACTTCCTAATTTCAACAAAGTGAGCTGCTTGTATACTGTGCTGAGAGAGAGAGAAAACAGCAGGGCTGAAGGAAAAACAGTCCCCCAGGAAACTTGGGTTTTGTTTTATTTTCTTGCTTGCTTGTTTGCTTTCTTGCTTTCTTTTCCTCAGAGCAAAGACTGACTGTCTTTTGAAATACTCGTAGTTTCCATGGTATATGTCTTCTTGCACCTCTTGGCTTTTAATTGGTTTGGAGAATTCCCACATTTATCCACTAGTGTGGTCATCCTAACCCTAATGGTTAGGGTTAGGGGTTAGGATTAGGGTCAGGATTAGGAGTTAGGGTTAGGGTTAGGGTTGGGGTTGGGGTTGAGGCTGGGGTTGGGGTTAGGGTTAGGGCTAGGGTCAGATCTTGGGGAAAAGCTGGACGTGAGGGTTTCTTGTTTATTATAATTAAAAATTAAAATCTTGGACTTCAATTGCTACACTAGTCAGATGAAAGCTCCTGCAAGTGGGTCTCAGTGAAGGACAGGGGTGAATTTGGTCAGTTCAGACCAGATTATTTGGCTTTGGAAGAGAATATTATCTAATAGCTTGAAAGTCATCTAAAGAAATCGGAATTAGAATAAAGACATCATCCAAGAAAGGTTGCACACACAGCTTTTGCACTTCTGTCCTCCAGCTTTTGTGTTGTCCCAGACTAATACTCCTTTTCAGTCACTCAAATGCTTGGGAATTTCAGAGGGCTGGTCAAGGCAAACAATGTAAAAAACATGGGAAACTAGGAAATAGGTTTCCAAGCAGTATCCAGTCTGGAGCAGTATTTTATAACACTGAAGCAGATGCAGTGTCTTGCACTGTTCAGGTCTGTCCTTGGTTAACACACACTAAATGCTACAAGAGCAGCTGTAGTCCAGGACCTGATGGAGACACAGGAAATTAAGCAGAGTAAATATTAGAGGTACACCCAGGTGTGCAGATGGTCTGGGGAGGTCCCTAGAGTAGGGAATTAAAGTAGCAAGCTGTTCATCTTTGATTCCGCTATCTCACTGGACTCCAGCATCCAGGTTGTTTTCTATTCCTGGGGCTTCTGCCTGCATCATTGCTCAAACTCAGTGTCTCCTTGTCTGTCAGCCAACATGATGGACATTTAGACATAGGCTGCTGGTATGGCCACCCTTCCTTCACTGCTATGGCAGTAACCTAAGTGCCTGTGACACTGATCCTCTCAAGCCTCCTAAACAACGTGGTGCTAAAACATCTTTTTTGGCTTATTGCTTTGATGACCATGTGCTCATCTTTTTGCTTCCTTCTGCTGGATGATTCCTTCCCACTTTGGTTTTTCAGGTCCAGCAAGAGTTGACTGACTCTGCCCTTCTCATCTAACAGACCAATTCCCCATGGCCCTTTTTCAAAGGTGACCTGGCTCTCATAGCCCAAAGCCCCATTCTGGATTGGAAACACTCCCGCTAGACCATTTTCCTCTCCTTTGGAACTCTGAAAAGCCGCCACTGCCCAGACCCTACTGGTTCCTCCCAGATATGCCAGGAGCTGAGGCTACCCGATCACTGGCAAATAGCTTCCTTGTGTTATTGATACCTTGTCCTTCCCCCTCTCCTTCACATGAGCCTAAACAAAAGTGAGATTGTGCAGAGGATATTCATGCCACTTGATTAATTTCAGGCTAATAAGTTAGGTGGAGTGAGTTAGGCTCCGTACAAAGTCGATAAAGGAAGATGACATGTAATGAACCTGCTGAGTTGTCCTACACTGACTGCATAAGGAGCTTATTTATCTAACTTAGGTAATAAAAATAGCCCCCTGTGGTTCCTTCCCCTTCTTCTCTATGTTCAGCTCCTTCTCTGAGAAAGAAAGTGTTGAGAAGTTATGTGTGTAGCAGAGAAAGAAAGGCAGGTGCTGATATGAAGGGGACAAGGAAGAAAAAAACAAATGGGAGATAAGGATGAGGGAACTGGGGTGATGGGGATAGGAAAGGTAAAATAGGAGATGATAATGAAGTAGTGGGAAGGATGCAGAGATCCTGAGGCAGAAATCAACTTAAGGGACAGAAGTGGAGAAAAGATAAATACAGAAGCGTCACTGAAGGAAAAGAGAAGAGATTAGCAAGCAGCAATATGTTTATCAGAGAAGTCTTTGTAAGTGAGCAGGCCTGTAGAAGCCACCATGAAGGAAAGGTGCATTTGAAGTGATACCAAATGGAAGTCTAGAGGAGAAGGGCCAGTGGCAATACTAAAAATCTTAAGAAGAAGACCCTAAAGAGAGAAAAATCCAGAGAAGAGAAGAAGGTGTGTTCAGGAAACAAAGGCTAACAACAATTTAAGGAATGACACTGTGCCAGAGGAAGGTCTGGTTGAATCCAGCAATAGAAATGTTCAGAAATGAAATAAAAAAACCAAACAACCAAACCAGCAGTAAGTGGAGCACAAATGAACAGAGGAAAGACAGTAAAAGAAGACCAGGCACAGAGAGCAAGGGTCTCGGCTTGCTGCCTTGGAGTCTTTCCAGGGACTTAAGAGGGAAAAGGTTGGGCCCCAGGGCATTTGAAATTACTATTACACAAAACTTTAGCCAAAACTCATTCTCATAATGCTTATGTAAAAATTATATACCTTCAAAGCCCTTCTGGACATGTACGTATGCAGCCCCAACCCTGCCAATCCCTCTACTGTAAAATCCTAGATGATTACTGATCTCCCTGGAGACTGATTTGGATTTATGCTCTTGAAGTATGTAAACATTTGCTGTTTGGATTGCACCTTGCCACTGCAAACAGAACCACTGACCTACAAAGTTCAGCAGCTTAACTCTCAGTGAAATCGATGCAGATCAAGATGTTACAGAGTTGGGCCCAAGACTGCTCCCTGGGAAAGGTTATGCACCATGGTCGTTTAGATGGAGTCCATGTGAAGCAGTGGTTTCCAGCTGGGATGGTCCTTGTAATTGCTTAATTAGTGAATTTTAGATAAGTGAATTTTGAAGGTTGTTCCCTGCCAGACTGTTATCACCCATTCTTTCATCCCCTTTCCTCCCAAAGAATGACCACGGTGCCTCTGAAAGCAAACAAAGCACAGGACGGGTTTGGCAGGACCTTTCAAAAGGAAAATATTCTCTCTCCGAGTGGTTACAAATTATGATCTCTCTAACACATTTAGTTCAGACTTCAAAGCCTTTGTCACTGAGGTTGTGTCAAGGCTGATTTGAAACACAGGCTGACATAAGTGAAAGAACTTGTAGGAAATACAATTCTTGCCCCGAACACATTGTCAGATTGCGTATTGTCACCTGGGTTAAGCTACTTTTCATAAACGATTAGATTTCTTTTCTTAACACCCTCTCCTGGTTTTCTGTCTGCTGTTCCTCTTCCAAAGGGAAGTGTGGCTTTTAACACTGCTTCTGACAAAGGCAAAGAGTGCAAAGCTGCTGAGCATCTCCAGAAATGGTCTCCTTGCAGCGTCATTGGCACCTGCTGCTGGAGCCCAGCAGCTCCACCAGGCACCTCCATCCCACTGCAATGACCCTGCCAGTTTCCACAGGCTGCAGCAGATTTGCCTGCCTATCGAGCTGCGTTTGATGAAGATCAGAGTAAAAAACAAGGCTAGATGAAATCTGCACAACTCATTTCTGTACTCCACCCTCTGTAAAGCACCCTTCCCCCTGCTTGCAATGAAGAGAGCTCTTGTGGTTAAACCTTTACTAAACCAAGACGCAAACTGCTCAGATGCCAGGGTGATGAACATGAAACAAAAAGCACATGAAAGCAACTACCCAGCTGTCCTGCCAGAGCTGGATGGAGCCCTGTTGTTGTAAGGCTAACTACCTGGGCACGACATGGCTCCTTTCCAAACTATGGCAATGTATACTTCTTCTCTGAGCCAAATACAGATGCCTCCATCAACTTGAAAAAGCAACCCCAACAAGCAAAATCCACAAGTAGAAGTTACAGGCAGTCAGTGCAGAATGTTCTGGAGTCCATCTTGCTCTCAGAAAAGCAGGAAGTGTTGCTAAATCTTCTTTCTTTTTTCTTCTGGCCACAGATTGATGACATGTTGTCTACATCTACCTCTACTTGCTGCGGCTTTGCTGACAAAGAGGTGGTGAGCACACAGATCGTGGTCATGCTGTTGAGCATGGTCAGCACCCATCTGAGTATGGTGAGCACAGTGAAAGTCCATGGACAAAAAGGGGTTCTTGTTCAACTTTGGTGCATATCGGCTCTTCGGCAAAACCTCATGGTAACTGTTCTAAACTATCTGCTTTTATACTTGTGCATCTTGTGTATGTATACGCACATATAGGTGGCCCATAGTGAGTGTGGAGCAATTTTAGCACTTCCAGGCCCTAAAAAATATGCCTTGAATCAGGGACATTAAAAAAAACCCCTGAGAGCAGAGGACAATGGGCAGCAAGAGGGGTTTTGCTGGATTAGAGGTAGAAATTGGGTTGGATTCTTCCAGGAACTGCTAAGGCTGACCTCAGAATTTGACTCAGTAGCTGCTTCGGGCGAGGGGTGCAGACCCAGATTTTGGAAAAACGTGATGAGTTTGCATGCCTCTGGGTTTTTTTTGCAGAGGCACTGAGTTGAGGTTTTTTTGATCTCAGTGTGAGTTCTGGGTGTATAATACTCATGCAAATCAGGCTGTGGGTATCTGAAGTTAGGGAGCCGAAAACACAGACACCCCAGATTTGCAGACTGCTTATTATGTAAACGCAGCTCAAAAATCTCTCCACGATTAATTCTCCCATGTTGATAATGCTGCAACTCTAAAGCATTCCTCAAACGGACCCTAGGAAGAGATTTAAGCAATCATTTCACATGAGAAATGAACATCCCAGTAAGTGACAATGACTCTTACTGTATTATTGACAGGAAAATGAGAATCAAAAGTCCTGGAGTTTACTTCTGACTCTCCTTGCCCATCCTATGTCCTTGAACATATTGACTCATTTCTCTGTGGTCCTGGTTGTCCACAACAAAAGTATCTTGAAGATGCACTACAAGCCATTCTTAATGCTTGCAAAACCCAGTGGAAAGTTGATCACGTTTGTGCTCAGTGGCTAAGGGGAATGTTTTTAGGACAAGCACTGATTCAAGGTAAAGAAGATAAGAATTTTTTGCCTCTAGAAAGAAGAAAAAAGAATCCCAAATATTTCTTATTGTCTTAAAATGTTATACATGAGTCAGACTGGCGTAGTCTCCTTCTTAGTTCTCTTATTTAATATCTTCCTTCTATAAAGATCAATTTTTAAATGAAAATTTCCATCCTGAAGGGAACACTCAACAAGTTTCCCTTTGACTTTTCTGGAACAAATAATTTTTAAGTCTGCCAGACTAAACTTTTTCCATGCTATAAATTTTTTTCCTGCTTTTTTTTCAGCTAGAACTATTTGCTTTACTTGACTTGTACTTGCAGTTCTTGTCTGCCCAGCTGAAAAGCCATTCTCCCCAGAAAACAAAGTATTCACAAAAATAGTTCATCCAGTTGAAGATTTTAGTCTCATTCTAGTTGGTTGGTGCTTTGTAAACTGGCCAGCAGCCTGTAGCCTGGTAGCCAAGTTGTCAAATTGGTCTTTATTTCTATTGAATTAACTTCTAGGAACTCCAGCGAGTAAGCAGGGCCCTATTTTATTAGGCACCACACATCCACGTAAAGCCAAGCTTACCCATGCTGCAAAGAGTGTATTTCTACCAAGTAATGAAATCAGTTGGGACAAAAAGACATCTACGGGCTGCAAATAAACTAGAAGCTTCTGCTGAAAAGATAATTGAGAGAATATGTGTTGTCAAAAGTGTTGAAAGCAGTGGGATCCTAAGGGTGAGAGACTGGGAGGCAATGCAGCCTCTGTTAGGATGCTGGCTTGGCATTTTTTTCATGGATAGCAGGCAGCAAGTGTGCTTGGGAGCTTCTGTGCAGCCCTCCAGCAGGAATCTCTTCCCTGGATTCAGAGCAGCCTTATTCTTCTCCTCGACTCTTTCCCTGGAAATTTGGTGTTGATGATTGGGCATCAAAATGTGATTGATTAAATACCCCTTCTGCTGCTTTTTTCCTATTGTGTTTCTGAGGCAGAAAATAGAAGTGGGTATTGATGGTGGTAATGGGCAATTTCCAAGTGGAATTTTTTTGGCAGACTCCAGGCAGAAGCCTGCAGCAGGTTGGAAATTCTGGGCATCAGACAGCGCAGCTACTGCCTCAGGCCAACCACATTGCACTGCAGCCATCACAGGCAGCAGGGACCCAGGAGCACATCTGGGCTGCCCAAAGGGCTGGTGGAAACCCACCTCCTGCCATTTAAGGTGCCACCATATTCAAGGCACTGCTGCAGGCAGCTTGCACTGTGACAAACTCCTTTTTTTTTCTGATAGAAACAAGATCCATGAGAAACTTTCCATGGGGGGTGCCATTGGCACGCAGGTACCTGCTGGCCCCAGGCAGGGCAACTGGGAGAGGCCCACTGTGCTGTGCGCACAAGGAAGGAAGGAGTAGACAGACCTGTTCTGGCAGGCTGCGATGGGGGGAGAGTGCTTGTGAGCACCTCAGATGCATCGATGTCCTCACTCACCCGGGGTGGGATGCCTCCCCACGCAGGAGACAGCAGCCACACCTCTGGAGCAGGGGGCTCAGCTGGGCAAGAGAGAGGAGTGCAGCCATCTTCAAAGCATGAACCTTCTGGCTGTACCTAGGAGGACATTGCTCTCTGCCAACCCTGCTCAGCCACTACTTCACCTCCACTCCAAAAAAGCAGCTAAAGGCGGGTGTGTGGTGAGGCAGGGCAGCCTTGGGTGTTGCAATCCCTTGTGAGCACAGGGCCATTTCTGGTCTGCCTTGTCCTTCAAAGAGAGGGAGCGTAACCTGGAGAGGGTGGACCGTGCCCCTGGTGCAAGGCCTGCTGCTAAGGATGGTTTCAGAGGTTGCAACATAGAGCTGGGCTGCAAGGAAGCCGAGATTACTAGGGCATGTCCTCCTCTGCCCCACCATGCAGTCAGTTTCCCTCCAGGCGCTGTGTGAGAAAATGAGTGTGGTTTTAATTGCCTCGGTGGCACAACATCCAGATGTTTTGAATACTTCTGTAGATTCCTCCTTGTTTGTGATGTGGTTAGCGTTGCTGGCAGCAAGGTGGGGAGTGTTACTCTGTGTCAGAGGAAAGAAAGTGGTAACCCACTGTGATAGATAGGTATCTGCCGCTTGCTGTAGCCACAGCTGCCACTGCTGCTGCTAGCAGTGCTGGGGACGGGCACGTTGGAGCTGGAGAAATCATACAGAATCATATAGAATCATTACAGTTAGAAAAGACCTCTAAGACCATCAAATCCAACCATTAGCCAAACACCACCTTGCCAGCTAAACCATGTCCTGAAGTGCCATGTCTACACACTTTTTGAACCCCTCCACGGATGGTGACACTGGGCAGCCTGTTCCAATGCTTCACCACTCTTTCAGGAAAGAAATTTTTCCTCACCTCCAATCTAGACCTCCCTGGCACAGCTTTCCTCTGGTCCTATCACTTATGAGACCCCAGAGCCCCCTTGGCAAAGTGGGGAATGGTCTGGCCCAGACACTGAAGCTCAGGGGTGAAGACTGCTGGGCTCAGCCCTCGGCCAGGGGCTGGAGATAGAGATGCATGAGCAGTAAGCAAGGCTGAGCTTCACCTCATCACAGCTGGAGCTCTGGAATGTAGATCCCGTACATACTTCATCCTGGACAAAACCTGACTTAGATCAGGATTCCAGATGTGAATCTCTTGGGGATCCTGGATGCAGAGCTGAGGCTAAATATTGCCTCTCTGGCCTCACCTCTAGCTGGATTGAGTCGATGCACCCCACTCCCCTTGCAATCCCTGACAGTCCACACCCAGCCCACAGCCCCATGCCACTGAAGTTACTGACTCCACTTAGAGTGTGAACTTCCAGCCCTGCAGTTCAGCTACTGGTAACTGAAACTCCTGTGAAGTCCTGCTGCATGAGGACAGGATGGCAGCGGGGGCTAATGTGTGCTTTATACAGCTGTGCAGCACAGGTCGCAGTACTAACCAGCATGAATGAGTGACTGCATGAAACAAAATTAAGCTACCATTTGAAATATTTGCTACAGCCTCTTAGGGAGGATTATGCATGTGCTCTTTCTTTGTGTGGACCATACATCCCAAGACACAGCTCAGATCACAGATGAAGCACCTCTTCTGGCTAAGGATGTTGCTTTGGAAGGGCACTGCCGGCCCCTGCCTGAGTGTCTGGGTATGCACTGTCACTTATTGCTGTCAGTCTGTCTGATAACCATCACTCACTGATCCTAGCTGGGCTCTCCTGCTGATTTCTGCTGAGTTTGTGCTCCTGCATGCAACGATGATAATGGATGTTGCGGTTCTCATCTTGGATCAGATGTTTGACTAATGTCAGTCTGTTCTCATCCTGGCTGTGCCAGTTTGTCACACAAACCTGCTGCTGTTTTGTTATAGAGCCCTGCTTCCTGGGAAGTTCCTTTGGAGAGCAACACACCAGCACTGACGGAAGCAGAAGTTGTTCAGACATAGGCTGTATTTTCCGCAATCTCTTTCTGCAATGTGTGCAGCTGTAACTTTCAAAATGCTCTTTCTGCTTGTATCTTTGTCTCCTTGATGGAATAAAGAGCCACTGAGCATCCTTTATCCCCCTTCTTATGGTTGGGAGATCAGCTACACATCTGTGGCTGTAGCTATGCTGCTAGTAGGCTTCCTCACCTTATCAGCTGGATCGGTTCCCTGATAGCTGGTCCAGAGGTCATGCAGGAGGTGTTATTGTTTTTCTTGGTTTTTGAGAAGAAAAAATTGTTTCTGCCTTTTATGTATAGTCTAAAGGTCCACACAAAGAAAGATTTTCTAATTGTTCCTGGTGCAATGTGTTTGGCAGTGAGAAAAAATGTGGGTGGGACGTACAACACCTATTGCAATATCCTTCTCACCTCCTTATAGAGGGAGACAAGAGAATGGAAACAATGTCTTTGGCAAGTGTTTGTGCTTTGCTGTAGGGCTCAGAAGAGGAGACTGAAGTTGTGGACTGCAAGTGCAACCAAAGGCCTGCACACATAGTGTAGTATCTGTGCAAAGGTGCAAAAAACCCTAAGCAGCCTGCAGTTAAGCAGTTAAATTAAATTAATGAAAGTGATAAATTTATGGGGAGAAACAGAGCAGAGGGTCCAGGACCCAGGACTATTTGGTTGTATTTTTGGCTTGGCAAAGTAACTCATCATGTGCTTGGATAAGGCAGGTCCAGGAGGTGCTGGTGCGCACACCAGGAGAAATGCTGAGGACGGAGGTCTCGGCACAGTGTGGCTCTGCTGCCTGCCTGCTGCCCACACAAGCAGCGGGTCATGCTTAGGGGCTTTCTGGAGGCAGCTGCCACACAAGGTTGAGGCAATGGGAGCTCCTCACATGATGTGAAATGACGATATCAAGCACCCCCAAAATCCCCTTGGTGTTTTTCTTGGACTTCACCACACAGCAAAGGACCTTAAGATCCTTTCCTTCCCCTCAAGGAGTGGGGGAGTTGGTCAGGGGCAATCAGGGACAGTAGGAAAGTACCCACTGCCTCTGTAAGCAGAGCAACACCCATTTAGCTTGCAACATCCATCATCTTTCTCCAGCTCATCTTCACTGATGCTATGAAGCTCAAAATAGTGGTGGGAGCTGGCAAGTGAATATCCTGGGGATTTCAGAGCCTGGGAATTACGGCAATCTTTTGTGGAGGTGGTTACTTCTGTGGCCAACTCCTTATCCAAGACGAAAGAGCTGGTTTTTGGATGGTGCTGGAAGTGCGTGTCCCAGTGCCAAGGAAGCAGCCGAGAGACTGTGATGCGTTTTGGATAATCAGATGTAACTTGTACTGAAGTGAACTCTCTTTTCTGGTGGATTTTTATCTTGAACAGGATAGAGCTTTTCTCTAAAGCCTACACACAGGGTGGTCTTGCCACAGGAGACCACCAGTGGAGGGCAACAACGTTGTCTGGGAAGATGTGGTGCTCCTGGGTAAGTAGAGGGACAGTGCCTTTAAATGACAGCAGAGTCCACCCATGGGAACTGGGGCTTCCCATACAAGCCATGGGAGTGCCCCATGCAGCTGCTTGTGTCTTGATGTTCCTCTGCCTCAGCCATGATCCTGTGCAAGGCCACAAAAAGCGTCAGACTCAGGACAGAAGACCTATAGGCTCTTCTGAAGCAAACCTGTTGGCCACTCTCAGATGGCTGCAAAGAGCAATTTGGGAGGGGGGGGGGCAGGGAACATAAATGAAATTGAGAAAACAAATGGCGAAGGCTGCCGTTGAAAGCCTTGGAGAGCTGCGCACATATGAGCTCTTTTGAAACACACCAGCTGGCAGCCTTCATCTGCTCAGATAGCAGGACAGACCCTAGCTCTGTTGTTCTGCAGTGTGCAAAGACTGTGCCACACCTCAGGAATCCAGTTTTCCAGCCTGATGTGCTCAAAAGTGAACTGCTGTGGCGCTGTGTTGGATAGGGATGAGTGGTTGGCTGACAGAAAACACAAAGAAATTGGCAGTATGGAGCTCCACGAGAAGCTGAAAATGACAGCCCAAGATGGGATCTAGCTGGTCTGCAGTTTCCCAGTTTCTTTAAGGAGGCTGAATTCTTCCCTTCTTTGCTCTTTGGGATGCATGTTCCCGCTGTCCATCGTGCAGCAGCATTGCTGTTTGCGCACTTGGGTGGTGAGTCAGACAAAAGCAGTTGGCACTAAAGCAGCGGCACTAAAGCAGTTGGAAACCAGCCTCTTCTTTCTGTTCAGGTTCTTTATGCCTAGGTCAGTGAGTGTGGTGGCTGCCAAAGTGCTGGTGCTGGTGCCAGGAGGGTGGTGGGAACACGTGGGAGAACCTGGGTTTACCAGACTAATGTTTGTGGCTGAAGATGTGGGAGAGAGGCCCCTTGCTGTCAATTAGGGGAAGCCAGGTTGCGTTTGTGGCTCCTGAAGATGGGTCACAGGAGTGGTCAGAGCTGGGAAGCTGGTTCTCTACCATATTTTTTCCTCCCCCCCCCACTCCCTTGTTATCCTCAGCAGCAGCTGCGTATGCCTTGCATTTCTGCAGCTGGTTTTGGAAGCGTTGTGTTGTCTCCTGCTGGTTTGTAACAACTCTTGCTTGCTGGTGGTCTGACACCTCTTCTTTCCCAGGCAGACACATCCGTTCCTATATTTGAGTGGATTTACTATGATTTGTTCTCAATTTGGTTGCATGTTAAGACACTGGTTTTTTCGCAGATGCAAAAGGTGGTCTGAATATGCAGGGACAGCTCTTTTGTTATTAATGTGACATAGTGTCACGTCACGTATATGACACATTTATGTCATATTGGGCCTGAGATGTACCCCATGCAGAGTTACAGGCTTGGGGCAGAGTGGCTGGAGAGCTGCCTGGCAGAGAAGGACCTGGGGGTGTTGGCTGACAGCGGCTGAACATGAGCCAGCAGTGGCCCAGGTGGCCAAGAGGGCCAATGGCACCTTGGCCTGTGTCAGACCCAGCATGGCCAGCAGGAGCAGGGAGGGGATTGTGCCCCTGTGCTCAGCGCTGATGAGGCCACACCTCGAGTGCTGGGGTCAGTTTTGGGCCCCTCACTCCAAGAAGAACCTTGAGGGGCTGGAGCGTGTGCAGAGAAGGGCAACGAGGCTGGGGAGGGGCTGGAGCACGAGTCCTACAAGGAGAGACTGAGGGAACTGGGGTTGTTTAGCCTGGAGAAGAGGAGGCTGAGGGGAGACCTCATCCCTGCCTAAAGCTGCCTGAAAGGAGGCTGTGACGGGGTGGGTGCTGGGCTCTTCTCACAAGTGACAGCAATGGGACGAGAGGAAATGGCCACAAGTTGTGCCAGGGGAGGTTTAGACTGGACATTGGGAAAAATTTCTTCCCTGAAAGAGTGGTGAGGGATTGGCACAGCTGCCCAGGGAGGTGGTGGAGTCACCGTCTCTGGAGGTGTTTAAAAAATGGCTATATGAATTCCTTAGGGACAGGGTTTAGTAGGGAGACAGGTACAGTTGGACTCGGTGATCTGAGAGGTTTCTTCCAGCCTTATGATTCTGTGATTCTATGATTCTATGATCCATACTCAATTTTGGTTTATATCAACTTTCGTGTGATTTATATTGCAACAAAATGGTTTGCCTGTTTGGTCATGTCGTTACCACAGTAGCTGAGACAGACGATCTCTGAGGCCAGAGGTGACACCTCTTGGTTCGAGTCCCAGAGGAGGACAGGAACAGATGTCACCTCTGAGGAGCAAACTCCTTGGGAAAGCTAGGCTTACTGACACACTGCATTACCAGCCCATAGTGACAGCACAAGGCTTGTGCTCCCTGGGGATGCTGGCAACACTACTGTGAACAGGAAGATAAAAGAGACAACGGGGCGGTTATTTTGTGGACTGGAAATTGCTCCCTCATTTCACGCAGACCTCACATGGCTGCGACCCACAGGAGGCATCTGTCTTACCTAAAAAGTATCAAGATAGAAAAAGTGAAAGTGAACTACAGACAGAAGATGCTAATTTTCTAACTAGGAGTGCTTAAATGGCTCTTGGACTTGATGATCTTAGAGGACTTTTCCAACCTTAATCATTATATGATTTTTCCCTCTTGCTTTTCTGTCAGCCAGCCTTTGGCTCTAACAAGCTCATTACAAATAACCTCGTGCCCATCTCCAACAAGTGGAGAGCAGCAGGATCACTCTGCCCTCCTCTCCACAGCAGCAGCAGCTACAGATGCTCAGCAAAGCCTCACAACAGGTTTTTTTCATTTATTTTCTTTCTGAAAAATGACTTCTTAACCCAAGACATGAGACCTGGTTGACATTTTGTGGAGGACGGATGAAAAAGGGCAGAGCTGAAACCTTTCCTCCTTTCGTAAACAAAAGCTGAGAGAAAAACAGTTGTTTCGAATTTAGAGAAAATGTTTTCATTGGAAAAATGAATAATTTCCTGAAAGCCTTATGAACAAATGAAAAAATGTTTCCTTCTTTCTAAAATTCTCTCGGATAAATATTTACCCTTTTGCAATCGGCCTCACACCCGTAGCCGAGCTCTGTTGTTTACTTTCCAGCAGGGACCAGGCATGTCTCTCTCTCCACCTCTTCCCATGCTGTGCAAGTCCGCTTTGGCCACAGATACTGTACTTAGGAGATTCCCCCCAACACTTTTGCTGAAGATCTTGAGCACAAGCGTTGAGTTCATCCCGAGGCAACTCGTCATTTTTTCTCTCAAATGGAACCTAAAATGGTCTCTGTTGGGTTGTGCCTGACAGGGAGGCTAAAGGGTGTCTTTATCCTCCCTTGCTGATTTGTCTTGTCACATGTGCTTCCCAAACAAGGAGCACTGTGCATCCAGCCCAGCATCGCCAGTCAGGCGAGGGAGGTGACCGTCCTGCTCTGCTGTGCACTGGTGGGGCCCCACCTCGAGTACTGGGTGCAGTTTTGGGCACCGCAGTATAAAAAGTATATTGAGCTACTGGGAAGTGTCCAGAGGAGGCTGGTGAAGCTGGTGAAGGGCCTAGAGAAGAAAATATATGAGGAGAGGCTGAAGCCACTTGGTCTGTTCAGCCTGGAGGAGGCTGAGGGGGGACCTCACAGCCGTTCACTGCTTCCTCACAAGGGGAGGAGGAGGAGCAGGCGCTGATCTGTTCTCTCTGGTAACCAATGACAGGACCCGAGGGAAAGGCAGGAAGATGTGCCAGGGGAGGTGTAGGCTGGATATTAGGAAAATGTTCTTCACCCAGAGGGTGGTGGAGCACTGGAACAGCTCCCAAGGAAGCAGTCACACCAAGCCTGACAGTATTCATGCAGCATTTGGACAATGCCCCCAGACACACGGTGTGGGCATTGGGGCTGTCCTATGCAGGGGCAAGAGTTGGACTCAATGACCCTTGTGGGTCCCTTCCAACTCAGGTCATTCTGTGATTCTATGATTCATCATTTGAGAAACCAGAAGGATGCATGTCTCCAGCAGGTGCCACCAGGCATGTGAAGATGTCTTGGATATCTCAGGTGGCACTTGTGGTTTGCTCCTCTCCTCCTTTTTGTGGAGACCAGCCCTTAGGCTGAGGTTTTCAAAGGGGAGTCACTTACCCAATCCTTTGTTCGGTGCTGAGCACCACTCCCCAAGCCAGGCTCCTGCAAAAGCTGCGGCAGAGGCTGTCTGCGCTTACACATATGGCGGGGTCTTGATGTTAGGCAAGGGCTACTCTGCAAAGCTGCTAGATCTGAGCAATTCAGAAAGACCAATGCAAGGCACCCTTAATAATGTGCATAAATTAAGAATAATTGGGTGTAGGAGCCAAAGCATCAGTCTAACTTCCAAATGAAATTCCCAGTTCCTCTTGACTTCAGTGGAAACTGTGGAATTGATCAGTCCTTTTGGAAATCAGGCAATATGTTCTTATGTCTTGTGATGGACTTGGCTTAACTGCGTGAAGTCTTTCTTTTCTGTACACCAGTTTTATCCTTTGGTGGGAAAACATTCCTAATGAAACCCTTCTAATTGGAAAACACATCACTTGACAACTCTGGACACATAAGGCCTTGATAATTGGGTCTGAGCCTGATTTTGTGCTGTCAGTTCATCTGTGTTGGAAGCTGAAGGATGTCAGCACTCAATCCAGGTCTCTGGAAAGTACCATCAAAACATAACATTACAATCTTGACTCCAGGGTGGGAATTGGCTTGGTTGAGGAGATTATTGTGGGGGTTGAAGTTTTTTATTTGTAGGAAACCCTCAATTTTGGATGTGCAGAGTATTTTCTGTGGACACCTCTCAGATCTCTATAGTGCACAGCCATTGGCTTTAGCAGAGCAAAGCTGTCGCTTCGTGCAGGAAATCGTTAGCACTGGAACCGCAGATCTGCCTGGTCTTTTTTCCTGCTGTTCTGTGTAATGTTGAGGAAATTTCCGCAGTGGGTTGGACGGCATGAATTAGGTGCTGGGTGGAGTCCTGGCCATATGAAATTTGGTTGCCTGATAATTATTCTTGCTTGCTGATTCTGCTGAATTTTTAGGACCAAACTGGGATGCAAGCAGGGGAGGCATGTGAAGAGGAAGAGATCTTCGTCTGTGAGACAGCGCATTCTCAAGAGCACTCAGCAACACTAAGAACATTTAGAAAAGAAATAATGAAACAGGCAGCCTCTTTTGCTGATGTGTTTGCTACTGTATTTGCAGGCAATCTCCCCGGGGTTGTTCCCAGGTGGAGGGAAAGCCTCCCACCCTAGCTGGAAGTTTGGAAGGAACATGGTTGTTGGGTTACCTAGGCTCTCAGAGACCGAAATGTGGGTTTCTTCCTTTCCCCTTTCTGTTTCACATCAGCAAGTTCCCAAGGGAACTGACCTGCTCTCTGGGGCCTTTCCTGCAGGAGCAGCCCAGAGAACACCCCGAGAAAAAAGTGTGGCTGCATCCTGTATCTCCCTGAGATGGGAACAGCCCCTACAGGAAGCTGCTGTCCCATGGAGCTTCAGTTCTTTCCTTGCGTTCTGTTTATTTAGTTGAATAAAAAGGGGGGGAGGGGGGAAGTATGAGTCGCACTGATTGCAGCCAGTAAGGATTGTTGTGTATGGGTGGGAATACAACAGTTTACAGGAATATAGTGAGGGAAAGCATCATGAGAGCTAATGACTGGGAGTGGAATTAAGATACAGTTCCATGGAAAGGAAGGGACAGGTTTTAATGCAGAGGATGATCAACCTTTGATACAGAAGAGGTGGAGTCCTCATTCTGCAGGTCTTCGAATCGAAACTGGTTCATATCCTGAAAGCAGGCAGTGAAGCCAAGTGAAAGTTACTGACCTTGGTCCTGCCTGCAGGAAGGCAATTTGAAGGCATGTGGTGGGCACTCCCAGCTGTCATCTTCGTGGTCATCCAAACTGACCCTTTACCTGTCTCAGCTTTCATGCCACCTGTGCTTCTTTTCCTCGCTTTCTTCTGATGGGTTATGTACTCACTTCTTTATGGAACCCATGGGAAACAATACCTGCTTTGTTCAAGCTGTCTTCACTTCAGTTCCTTCCCTTTATCCTGTCAAACACTAGGAAGGGCTCACTTGAAATCTTTGTCCATTTAGCAGAGCTTGGCTTCAAGTCAACAACCCCAGGCTAACAATGTTTATCAGGTGGCAGGAGATCAATTCTAATTCCTGAACAGTTATCGGTCTTCCTGTCATGGCCGTTCCTCAGCACTTTGAGATGCTGAGAAACTTTACGCACAGGTGTTTGCAGAAGGCAGAAAGATTGATGTGTCCCTGCAGGTTTTACAACTTATCATATCGCTCATAATGACCTCTGTTGTCTTATGTGAGGGTGCTGTATTTTATTTTTCCCTAAATGTTGGTTGTGGTTTGTGGGAGACAGCTCGGTGCAGCCAGAGAAAGAGGGTCTACCCAGTGTTGGATCCGTACCGCTGCCGCATTCCTGTGCTGGAATGCACTGATGCTCTGCTGAGGCTGGCAGAGATGCACACACTTGCTTTTTCCAGATTATTTTTTCTTCTACTTGTATGTTTAGCCTGCCACAGCCTGACAAGAATCACAAGAAGAAACTGGTGTCCTGCAAAGTGGTCCCTTACACACAACCTAAGCCTTGCCCTTCAGTGGGCAATCTAACCAGGGGCACACGGCAGGCAGAGAGCTGACAAACAAGCAAACCGGTTGCCCGGCTTATGATAACCAACTGTGGAGGACAGTCATTAAGCACTGTTAGTGCTGTGCTTTTGAGCAAATGATGGCTGATACAGCAGGGATAAAACACTGCTGTTACTGGGGAGGAGGAAAAAGGCTGTTTTATTCAATGGTGACATTGCCACTGCTGCGCCCACCTCGGGCTGAGCAAAGGGGCTGGCGTGGACCAGGTCCCATGTGCTCAGCTGTGAAGCGCACGCTGCTGGGCATGGCACACCAACATCCTTTTGTGTAGGGGACAACTGGCTGCTGAGCATTCACATCCCTCATCTCCTTTTCTTGAGGCAGCAAGGTGCGGAAAGAACAGACTGGAGGGATGAAGGTGGCAGGCCAGGCTTTTAGCCTTCTTCCTGCCTTGGCTGCAAAATGGCATAAGGTCTTTGAGCTGGTTGGGGAAAACAAGTAGGAATTCCGGGAACAAAGAAACTCATGTGAGTTTCTTCACCAGTGGGCACAGCTGCCTTGGCACTGATTTCTTGGCACCTCATGTCCTTGCCTCTTTTGGAAGCAGCTGCTAGAAGTCTCATCCTCCAGCATCACCTGACTTTCTTTCAGACTCTTAGGAGTCTGTCAAGTGAGGGGAAAGCTTAATCGGAGCTGCATCCCTTTCCTTTCTCCCTCCACACCCTCTTCCCTCCTGCTGGGCAGGAGCACGCATTCGGTCGTCTCTTCTGCAGCAGCTCATGAAGTCAGGCACCTTTCTCCTGCCAGCTAGGTATGACTTGGCACGATTTCCAGTCCTGCTGTGCTTTGTATGTGGTGAGAAGGGATGCGACTGTCGGCAGCAGAACTTGGCAAGGTGCTCCCTGGGGTGAATCCAGAGTAGCCAGCAGATCCCCCGGTGCATGGGGACCTAATATGGAGAGAGCTCACATACAGGAGATCCACCTGGTCCTGTGATATTAGAATATTTACACCAATCCTTTCTTTCGGGTGACTAATAAAGCATGCTTGCTGTTTGGCTTTGTGCCATGGCAGTGCATCCTCATGCCCTCTCAGTAGTCACAGGTGGCTCTTCCTGGGTTGCTCAGAAGATGCTTGGGTGTCAAGCTGAGGTCAAGATTGTCTGAATCAGTTTAAGTCTTTGAGGGAAAAAAGCACGTGCGTGTTTGCTTGTCCACAGCTCATCACGGACTTTCAGCTGGTGAAAACCCTTCTGCTAAGCACTACTTTAAAATAGATTTCTATACCATTGAAAAATGCTGCTGTCAGTACCTCACCAGCAGCCTCTGTAAGTCCCAGGGGTCCAAGGACAGTCGCTGAGGTCCTCTTTGCCACCCTTACAAAATCTCTCCTGGTCAGTGCTGGGTCAGATGCAGAGGAAGCATGCACTGTGATGCTTGTGGTATCCACAGTCTGGACATCATCATCCATGATCCCCATGCTGGTGTTGTGGCCTGGTAGCTTTACTTTACAGCTGAATTAATTTTGAAAATGGCAGGGAAAAAGGGAGAGCACGTGCTGCTGGGCCTTTTCTGACCTGCAGCCTCCAAAGGATGCTCTCTAATGCACCTCTTGGCTCAAGACTAACTCAACTCTTGAGCTTAGACTCATCCCCACTGAAATGATAACCAAAACCACCAAGAACTTCCTTTGTATACCTTCGACCCGCAGCATTTGCTGTTGTTCAGAGTGCACAGAAAGCTGTGAGATGGTGAAGGATGCATCTATTTCCTCTTCTAAAATAAAGGGAAATGGCCTGAAGGTACTAAATTATGGAGCAATACGCTTTGTTTTCTTCTCACTTGAAGTCTTTGTTCAGAGAAGGGTTTGTTTGGTTCCTTTGCCTTGTGGTTTGAAAGGAACAAATTAGACCCTCCCCACCCCTCAAAAATACCTTCAAACCAAGAACAAATACTGAGCAAGAGGCAGCTAGTTGAGTAACCCACACATCAGCGAGGTTATCATGGGTTTGTCCTGAGCCGTGGCTGGGATCTGAACGACTTCACCCACCACAAATTGCTCCCACCAGAGAACACCAACCAGACATGGCCAATGCCTGCTGACCAAAGGTGTTTGCTGGGACATTTGATGCCACTTATGCAGAGCCTGCGTTAAGAAACCCTCCACAGGCACTCAAGCACGAGTTCCCCCCACTCCACACGAGAGGACAGTGGTGAGCAGGGAGTGAAGAACAGCGGTGAGCAGGGAGTGAGTGACAGCGGTGAGCAGGGAGTGAAGGACAGTGGTAAGCAGAGAGTGAGTGACAGGGGTGAGTGGGGAGTGAGAGACAGCAGTGAGCAGTTTGTGCTGCCTCACCTTGCTGCACCCAGACACCACCATCCCTGTGCCTTGCCTGGTTAGGGGTGAAGACAGGGAAATAAAGGCCCCCTGTGCTGGAAGGGCAGCGTATTAGCACCACTGTTGCTATATTGGTTTGCAAAGATGAAATACCACAGGATGAACTCTTGTTCTCAAACTCCTTGACCCGGCCTGTTTAGCAGGATAAAAAAGTTGCAACAGAGTTATCGAATGGCTTCATTTCTGTTTCTCTGCTTCTACAGCCTCACCAAGAGAAGGGAGAACCAGGTATGCCCATCTAGGCACTAGTGGAGTGCTGTGTTCATCCCCAAGGACAGGCAGCAAAATAAATACTCCAAAGGACAGTCAGCTTTTTCAAACAATGCTCCTAGGGAAGATCCAGGCTCTGCTCATACACATCTGGGCATGGGAAACCTGCAGCTTTCTTTTCCTGACTGAAAACAGCTGCTATGTGCTGTAGATATTTGGGCATCATAATACTTAAGAAGAAAGAACATTGTAGCAATGATTGCACCAACAAAATCTGGCATTCCCACTTTTATATTAAATTTTTTTATTGAGATGATGTAATTACAGGCATTTTAAAAATTATTTGCAACTCACTGGCCCTGAGAAAAGGCTTTTTTGTTTGTTTTTGTTTTGTTACATTCATTTGATTCAGCCCCTTAGCCCCACACCTTAAAAAACCAAAAAGCCATCATCAATAAAAACAGACTAGAATTTTATCTAAAAAAAAAAAAAAGACCTCGAACTGATGCATTCTGGATTTGCACATGGTTGCAGTCTGACAAGGAGATCTGGAGGATGCATGCATAGAACTTGAAATCTGGGGAGTGTGGCAGCAACTTAGTGTTCACAGAAAGGGCCCCAAAAGTGTTCCTTGGATAGAAAGACAGCCAAAAGGTTTCCAAGTTAAATCAAGAACATGTTTTGTTGTGGAACTGCAGCATATCCTACCTGGCCAGCTCACTTAAGGGCACAGCATGAAGATGCTTTGCTGGGAGTTGAGGTTGGCAGGGACCTCTGGCCCAACCTCCTGGCTCCAACAAGGCCATCAAAAGCTGGCTGCCCAGGACCACATGCAGATGGCTTTCGCATCTCTCCAAGGATGAGACTCTTTCTTCCTTTTCCCGGTTGCTTTCATGGCAAAGACAGAAAGTTTGACTGCTTCGCTGCTGGCCAATTCTACACTTGGAAATGAGAAACTGGGGAGGGGAAGTAGGTGTCAGCGTTGGCGGCAAGACAGCGGTACCTTTGCTAGCTCAGCTGGGCAGCCAAGTGTTCCTGTAGCTCAGTACATTAACACTGCACTCCCGGTATCTGCCTTCTGGATGTGAGGTAGAAGGAAATCTGTCCACTGCAGCTGCTCTAGCCTGGTTTTATTCTGCAGTTCCGGCAGCTGCAGAGTCACTCGCACCACTCACTGTGGCACCACGGACTGAGTGGAAGGCAGGGGACCGCACCAGCCAGGAGGGGCCTCTGTGGAATCTGCCTGCCCCAAGCCCAAAGGCCATCTTCATTCCAGTTAGCTTGAGCCTCTTCTCTTAGGCTGTCGTTGAGAAGAAGTTGTTTTAAAATGTCATTTACGTGTGAACTGGAAGAGTTTCAAACAGCCACCAAGTAATTTTTTTCCCTTCACTTAGATATTGCAGGTGAAAGTGAGTGTATTTGGTGCTTTTCCTCTACAAAACTTCCTCTACAAAATCACCCTGTGGGATAACACATGTGATTTCAGGGTTCTTTGCTTTTTCCCATCCCACCAAGTGCTGAGGATGAACTTTGTTTGCTAGCGTACACAGTAAGCACACAGGCTTATTCTGGTGGATTGTCTCCTGTTCTCTTCATTTTACAGGGTGCTGCTTGGCTGTGACAAAAGCCTGTGGCTCATCACTCCATGTAGAAGGTCCCTGTGATCTTTTTTTTTCCTCATCATCTCGTAAGGATATGAATTGTTCTCTGCACACACTTGGTTTCTTTCTACCACTGAACACCCCAAGGAACACAAGAAACCAGCAAGATCCTTTCTTTACATCAATAATTCTGATGAGCCACCATCTGTCATTGACATTCACCGCTTCACCACTCCCTCTTCACCCCAGCTCCTGAGATGTGGCCACAACTTGGGTGCCCTTGAGGAGGGTGATGGAGGAGAGTAATTTGCTTTCAAGGGATCTTTGGTTTCAGACCTGTGACCACTGAAGCCCCTCAGGGTCTCCCAAACTCACATCTCCTGAGCTCTGAAGACTTGAGAGTCACGGCAGAAGCGGGTGACGTGTTGTCTGCTCACCTTTCTGATCCACACTCCCCCCTCTTCTCTTTTGAGGCAGAAAAAGTCAAGTACGTGGCATGCTGGGAGTTGCAACGTATTGACTGCGATTCAGTGAAAAAACAGGGCTGGGAAAAGCTTACGGAGAGATGCACAACCTGCTGTTCCTCATCAGTATCACAGTATCACAAGGCTGGAAAAGACCTCTGAGATCATCGAGCCCAGCCTATGACCCAACACCAACACCTACTCATCATCTAAACCCTGGCACTAAGTACCTCATCCAATCTCCCTTTAAACACCTGCAGGGACGGTGACTCCACCACCACCACCCCGGGGCAGCGCATTCCAATGGCCAATCACCCTCTCAGTAAAGAACTTCTTCCTAATGTCAAGCCTAAACCTCCCCTGACGAAGCCACTGGCTCTAAAATATCTCTCCTCTCTTGTATGATGCCCATCCACGCTCTTAACAAAGCTGCTCCTCGTGAGACCTGAGACTCAGCATTAAACCTTGTGTGAGACCGGACCATCTCTGCTCAGACACAGGGGATGCCATTCATTGCCCAGGGCCATTTTCTTAACGGATAGATTAACCCTCTTGTTAACCACATGGTAAGACCTAATGTGGTGTTGGTTTAATAGCTGATAAAAGCTCTATCACAGGAATGTACTTCGTTTTTTTGGTTGAAACAGATTAGATTAGCCCATTGATTTTTTCCATTGTGGGAACATGTACACATGTTCCCACAAAACAGGCTCTGTTTTTAATGAACTGGTGAGGATGTGCTTTCTTTCAGACACCACGTGATTCCTGCAGTTTCTCTACACAACTTCTCCCTTCGCAAGTATCATTTCTACTGCTAGATATTCCTTCCATTGAAAGGACCAATGATGATAGATCGCTAGACACCTGGACACCACAAACCTTCCTGTCATGGTGGCCCAAGCAATGTGAAATGTAAAAGGCTGGTAGTTTCCCTTGTATTGGGCATCAAGGACTGCTGAGCTTCCTGCGACCAAACTAGGCAGAGCTCTTTGCCTCATGCAAAGCACTCTCAGTGCAGGAAACCAAATCGGGGGTGTAAAAAATGGGGTACCTTGCAACCAGAACAAAACCAAAATCCAATAAAGCAACAGCTGTAGGGTTCCTTTTTCCCTTGTCTTTTAAATCATGTTAAAAGCAGGCAAGCTGAGATGAGCTCCCCTAATGGCAGAGCTGTGGGGTGGGGGAGGATTGTGGGAGGCATAAAAAATCAAAACCCAAAACAAAGCCAAAATCAATTACAAGATGTAAGTATAGCTATTTGGTCTCTAGTTCCCTACCATCAGTTTTCAGATTAGTGAATCATCTGCCTCTCCAGCAGCACAAAATGATCCTGGAGGGGTTTCTGAGTAACACAAACCACGTGATGGGTCCCTTTGCTTTCTCCCTACAATGTAAGGAACAGTCCTTCACCTTTTACTCCAAAATTGCTGGAAGGTATAAGAAACAGCCCTTCCTTTTGTAATTGCAGATGCTTCAGCCTTTGCTTTTTTATGGAAAGCTTTAAGCTGGAATTCTCCACTGTGGATATATTGTTGGGGTTACATATATATATATATGTGAAATATTGTTACATATATACATATATTGTTCCTACTCTCCCTCCCTCCTGCTCCCTCTGTCACTTCTTCACTAGAGAGAGGGAAAACGTCAACATCAGTCTATTGCAGAGGTTTGTCACATTTATTTTTCTCCTCCCCGGAGCACTTAGGTGATTGGTTTTGGTCCATATTCCAGGAGTTAACAGCCACTCACAGGACTTGTGGTGAGCCCAAGCTTTGCCGGGATGATATCCCAGCCTACACGTGAAGGGTGACTCCTCTTCGTTTGACAGGTGCATGTGGTAAATTCTTTTGGTAGCTTCAACACATTTCCCAGTGGCAGCACACGTAAATTGATCCGAACAAACTGGAACCCTTGAGCAAATCCCCTCTGTGATGCTATTGTTTTATGCAGTGTTATATCATGAGATCTGCACAGAAAACAAGAGCGCTCTATTTCCATAGGAAAGCCTTCCAAAAAAAAAAAAAAAAAAAAGCATAACCTGACATCTTGTCCTATGTGAGATAAGGAAAATCAAACTGCATCTTTATTAGGGAAAAAAACCCAACAAAACCCCCCAAAACTGAAACAAACCAAAAAGAAAGATAGAACTGAAGGGAGACTTTGTAGGAACAGTGAAGTAGTGCATAAGTCCAGGCTTTCTCCCGTTTACTTCTCTGCCAGCACCACTTCTGCCTGTTAGATTGTTTCGTTAAGGTGCTTCAGGCCCTGCATGGTCTTCAAGCTAAGCGGCGACCCCAAGTACTGCTTCTGTGTTGTTCCCTCCCCAACCGTGCCAGCCATCTGGGCAGATGTTTCTCCCATGGACCCACAGAGGCGGTGCACCAGTTCCCTTCAGCACTCATCTTCTTGGTATATTTGCTCATCCAGTTCCTGGGATTCAAGGTGCTCGAGGCGGTCTGTTCGGCCACTCATAATCTCATCTGGGGTCTTCATGAACCTGCAAAACAAGGAAACAAGCAGATTTTCCAGCAGTCTCAGCTTTTATCTTCATCAAGGCATGGGGCCCCTGAGCTCTACAACTCCCAGAACTATCTTTGCTGTATCCTTTCAATAAATGAGTATTTCCCAGCTTCTCCCCAGCCTGCTCGTGTCTTCCTTCCTCCAAAACTTGAAAGAAAACAAAAAGACCCCACTGACATTTACCCCTGCTCCTTGAAAGTCCAAATTTGAACTTGGTTCACAGTCTTCTGCAGAGAATGATATTTACTTGTTCTCATATTGTTTGCTGTTGTCACAGAAGATGATAGTATGGCACAGGGACACTCAATTACCATAGAATCACTGGAGTGGGAAGGGACCCAAAAGCATCATTGAGTCCAACTCCCATCCCTGCCCAGGACACTCCCAACACTCACACCGTGTGTCTGAGGGCATTGTCCAAACACTGCTTGAATGCTGGCAGACTCAGTGCCGTGACTGCTTCCCTGGGAAGCTGTTTCAGGGCTCCATCACTCGCTGGAAGAAGGACCTTTTCCTAATATCCAATCTAAACCTCCCCCGGCACATCTCCCTGCCAATTATGGTGTGTGGTGACAGAACCATTAAAGACCTTTATGCCCAGTGCATTTCAAAGCTTAAGCACTTGCAAGGTGTGGAGGCAGAGGGCTGCTGGTTTGGGTGGGCTTGTGTGTAGGTGAGTGCAGAGGAACATGGAATAGCAAACGAACAGTGGTGGAAAAGCCAAGGACCAAGTCAAAACGAGTTTTAGGAAATGGAAAAAGCCCTGAAAGAAAAAGTCTTTGGGCTAGGGAAGTGTGAGCAAAGACAGCCTCTTCCTGTGAGATTCCAAGCATACTCATAAGGAAGCAGCATCCTCTGTAAAAGAATGCCACAGCTCCCAACACCAGTGCCTTGATGCAGTGAGCTGCAGTGGGCTAGAAACAGAAACTGCCTCTGCGGCAGAGTAGGAAATGGGAAAGGACGCACACTGGCCTGCAGATCAAGTCTGCAGTCTTGAGCTTTGCCAGGATGCTTTTGTGTAAAACTGCACAGAGACAGCACAGAAAGGCTCTGCTTTTTCTTTCTGAATTTAATGGCGTAGGAAGAGAGTGGCACAGGAAGGATGAAAGCCTAGTTTAAACACAAATCACTTTCCTAACTCGTAAGTACTTCTGAAAAAATTAGGATGAAAGATGTTTGTGCTGGAAGTGTTACAAAAATTCACAGCCTTTCATTAACGATGTCCTGGCTAACGTTCAGCAGTACAAACTGTGTTAATCAGAGGAGCTGATTTTATTTCAGGTTGATGATATGCCTTGCCTCAGTGACAACAAAATCAACTGACAGGAGCCTCGTTACTGACCCAGAAAAATCACTGCTGAAGCGAATGGGCAAGACTTGTCTCCTCTTCTGCCTCTGAGGTTATAAATCTGAGGGCTTTCCATCCGAAAATCTGAAGTCTCTCAGCAAACACAGCACAGCCTGGCACTAACCTTTTGCCACCCGTTCTAATTTTGGAAATCATGTGCACATATCCATGTAGGAGAAAAAAAAAAAAGGCTGTGACTCACTGCTGTGTCACTCCCATTTGCATGCTGGGAGTGCTACTGATTTAAACGGTGTTACGGTGGTGAAAAACCAGCATACAGAAGTGGTGAATCAGTCCCTGGCTACGCACTGAAAACGCACCGAAGCCTACAGGCCAGACTGTGCCCTGATTTAAACCCTCTGCTTGTCTTGTTGATCTTGCGTGAGGATGAAATCGAAACAGAGAGTGGTCCCGCTGCCCGCCCTCCCTTCTGCCTGCTTTGTTTCCTAAATCATGTGGGAAACAGGCTGACATGAACTGCACCACAGCACTTCGGGCCCTCTGGCCTGTGTTTTAAGTCACGTCAAGGAATTATAAGCACGGTGTTTATAATAGCAGAGTCCAGAGAAGGCAGCGAGGCTGGGGAGGGGCTGGAGAACAAGTCCTACCAGGAGAGACTGAGGGAACTGGGGTTGTTTAGCCTGGAGGAGGCTGAGGGGAGACCTTATTGCTCTCTACAACTGCCTGAAAGGAGGCTGTGACGGGGTGGGTGCTGGGCTCTGCTCACAAGTGACAGTGACAGGACAAGAAGAAATGGCCACAAGTTGTGCCAGGGGAGGTTTAGACTGGACATCAGGGAGAATTTCTTCCCTGAAAGAGTGGTCAGGGATTGGCACAGCTGCCCAGGGAGGGGGTGGAGTCGCCATCCCTGGAGGTGTTTAAAAGACAGGTGAATGAGTCCTTAGGGACAGGGTTTAGTGGGGAGACAGGTATGGTTGGACTTGATGATCTCAGAGGTCTCTTCCAACCAGATGATTCTATGATTTCATTAAATTTAAAAAAACAACAAACCATAACTACAAGCTAATGAAGAAACAGTATCTGTGACCTCTTTTGTTGCAGAAGACAGGCAACCAATTAGAAATCCTCCTCTGATTCCATTTTACTTATAGCTCTGTACAGACATCTGCAGACAACAACTGCCTGTGTGTTACTTACAAAGCCACATTCCTTATTATTTCTGTGCTTGTGAGAAATAGCCAAAAAGGCATATTAATAGTTTGATTTTTTGCAGCTGTTCTTTTTCTCTTCAGATATAATTAGGTCTAAGAAAAGAACATCAGTAAGTTTTTATTGGGAATTGTGCAAAAAATGCTTTGTTTCTTTTTTTTTTTCCCAGTTTCCAAAGGAAATGAGGTTTATACACTCATGTTTTAAGCTCTCTGGTGACCTTTGAATCTGTTGGTCAGTTTTGGGCAAGTCTTGACAGAGGAACTGAGTTCTCCAAGGGTAAAAATTTCTACAGTTTTCACAAAATAGGCAGCCTGGTTGAGAAGAGTTGGATTCCTGTTTTGTTTGTTTCCTACCAAAGGAAGGGCCCCAAGATAAGCACATTCCCTATTCAGCACCACAGAATTTCCCTGGGGCAGTGCAGTCTTCACATAATCGAGGCACTGCTGGTACCGCTGCTGCTGAACAACCTTGTTTTAACTTTCCATTAAAAAAAAAAAAGAAAACTGTGCAGTTGATTTTGCCTGTGCTTCCTTCTTCTTCTCACTCTCCTTCCCCCATCTAAGTCTCCTCCTGAGAGCTGACATCAACAAGACATTCCACAGAAACCTTTTCAGCTGTAGATAGTTTGAGTGCTAATGCAGTTCTGTTAGCTATTTAAGAAAAAACTCCTCCAAGACTGCCTTCCTATTGATACCATTTCCAAGCACATTACTAGATCCAGACCACTGACATCAAAGCAGTCTTTGCTCTGAGTTCAGTGCTCTGTGGGTCAGACATATGCACTAGGATTCACTGGTCTCGTCTGAAGAGAACCGGAGTGCTCTCACTCTCTGACAGCCACACTCAAGTTTGTACAAGTAGCTCCCTGCTTTAATGCTGTTTCAGGCACAATTTCCTGAATTCTTGGTTGTATTTTCCAATCCAATGCATTAGATTTTATGAACAGCTCTTGCTGCTCCCCCTCTTACTTGAAGACAGCACCACCGAAGATATGGTGACCAGCATTTCTCTTCTGTGGTGCTGATGCACTTGAGGAAATGCCTGATCCCTGCTCAGCTTTCACCCGCAGCGGTGTTCGAGAAGTGAATTTGGAGTGGGTTTTCCAGCAGTCTGCCTGAGATCATGAATCATTTAGCCAAGGTGGTGCAGCCCGCTTGAAGCAACTGAAAAGACTTCTATTGACTCCACTGACCATTGAAACAGACTCATTTTCATAATTGGTGCAATTGTCTCAGAAGCTGGGAAGCACTGGTCTAGACAGCTTTTATGCCTGTTGTCACCTGTGTTATCACAGTATCACAGTATCATAAGGTTGGAAAAGACCTTTGAGATCATCGAGTCCAACCTATGACCCAACACCTACACCTACTCCTACTTGTCAACTACACCATGGCACTAAGAGCCTCATCCAATCTCTCCTTAAACACCTCCAGGGACGGTGACTCCACCACCTCCCCGGGCAGCGCATTCCAATGGCCAATCACCCTCTCAGTAAAGAACTTCTTCCTAATGTCAAGCCTAAACCTCCCCTGGCGAAGCTTGAGACCACGTCCTCTCGTTCTGTCACGGGTCACCTGAGAGAAGGGACCAACCCCTGCCTGACTACAGCCTCCTTTCAGGCAGTTGTAGAGAGCAATAAGGTCTCCCCTCAGCCTCCTCTTCTTCAGGCTAAACAACCCCAGCTCCCTCAGTCGCTCCTCACAGGGCTTGTGCTCCAGCCCCTTCACCATCCTCGTTGCTCTCCTCTGGACGCACTCCAGCATCTCAACATCTTTCTTAAACTGAGGGGCCCAGAACTGGACACAGCACTCGAAGTGCAGCCTGACCAGTGCCGAGTATAAGTTATAGCTCTGGCAATGAAGTATCTCACACACAACTCCATCCTCCATCTTCAAAAACCAATTGTCAGTGGAAAGGAATGGCAAAGAAAAGAAAAAAGTACCTGAACAAAAGCCTTTGTCCTGGCTCCTTCCGGATAATATTTAATTTGTAGTAGTGGCGTAGGGCTCTGGACATTTTCTCATAAGTCATATTTGTTCTGTTCTGTTTTTTTCAAAAGAAAAAGGAAAAACACGGTGAGGTGATTCATTAAAACCTTCCTAAGCCCCCAAAGGAGCTGCAAAACTATCGCAGCGAGCTAAAGCAACCAAGTCAGTTCAAGAAATTATGTTCCACTACTCTGCTGTTTGCAGGCCCATCCTGCTCCTCCAGCCTTCATGACCAAATTTTTATGGGTCTCTGTTCATTTTAGGCAATTTAAGCAAGAAAGTCTAACAGAAATTCCAAGTGAGGTCTTTCTACAGTTTCTTGGATCACAGGTAACAAAAGGCTTCATCAGCCACAAGAGGAGATAACAGATGGAGGGAGATGCTCATACCAAGTGGGATATAACTGGCTTGTTCTTAATGAAACCACCTTTTGTAAAAGCCTAAGAACAGTGGCTAATAGACTGCATCTCTCAGCAATCCCTGCTAAGAGCGCTGCTCCTCTGGGATTCCCCTCCATTAACCAGTTAATGCGTACAGAGCTCTGTGGAGACTGAAAGCCTGTTTCTCCTCTTGTTATACAGGTGTAAATCAAGAAGCCCATTAGGTGGTGCTTGTGCTTCTATTGACAGAGCCCCGCCTTCATTTTGGGAGCTGCTGAGCCCAAAGGCCAGAGCCAGGGCAACTGAGGAATGGCCCTGCTGAGGCTGAGTGTCACCAGGCAGAAGGGATGGGCACTTGGCAGAGCTGTACGTGGGCAGTCCCCATAGTACTGACTTGGGATACCAGGATCAGTACCTTGGGTTAGGTCTACACCAGGGGTGTCAAACTCGCAACCCATGGGTCGAATCCAGCCCTCCGCATTGTTTTATCCAGCCCAGCACCTTGTTTCTACCTGGCAGCAGCACCGAGCTCCTTGCCCCTGTGCTCCTGTCAGCGCAGTCACGTGTGCAGCGTGTGACACGTGTTATGCTGCAGGAGCAGGAGAGCGGCAGGAGCCGTGAGTTTGACACCCCTGGTGTACACAAAGAGCACTTTTCTCGCACAAGGAGCACTGGTTACTATTCTGGCAAAGAAACTCCTAGCAGAGAGACAACTGTATGGGCAAAGCCGTGTTTGCACGAGTATAAAGCAGCTGCCTTGCCAGAGGCAAACCACGCCAGACCAGTGGGAGCACGCATACACTCTGAGTCCCCGTGCTTGGAGTCTGGCTTGGCACAGCTCTCAGTCCAAGATCAGGCAGAAGTCTGTAGTGTTGACCTGGCTTTACTAAATGAGGCTGAGCAGTCTGTCTACAATGCCCTGTAAGAGCAGAGCTCCTCTGCTTGCCCTCACTACAACAGCTCTGCAAGGAAGGCCACTTAAAAAGCTCGTGTGGCAACGAAACACAAACAAGGACAATGTTCTCACACAGTATCACAGTATCATAAGGTTGGAAAAGACCTTTGAGATCATCGAGTCCAACCTATGACCCAACACCTACACCTACTCCTACTTGTCAACTACACCATGGCACTAAGAGCCTCATCCAATCTCTCCTTAAACACCTCCAGGGACGGTGACTCCACCACCTCCCCAGGCAGCGCATTCCAATGGCCAATCACCCTCTCAGTAAAGAACTTCTTCCTAATGTCAAGCCTAAACCTCCCCTGGCGAAGCTTGAGACCGTGTCCTCTTGTTCTGTCACCGGTCACCTGAGAGAAGAGACCAACCCCTGCCTGACTACAACCTCCTTTTAGGCAGTTGTAGAGAGCTATAAGGTCTCCCCTGCAAAATCTAACAAAAACCCTGCTAATTCAAAAGCCCCCTGAAATACCGTGAGTGCTTTTTCCATTTCTTACATTCTAAAAGGCCACTGCATTTCCCAGGTGCCTGGTGGTCTGAAATAGCTTCTGTTTTAGCCACTGAGCACGACACATGATGGCAAGGCCCAATTATCAGCATGGAGGTGGGGTAAGGGCAGAAGTCTTCATTCTCAGTGTTGCAGCCCAAGACTTCTAAGACAGATGTTCTTGTAATCCCTGTGTCACACGAGAAAAGCCTGACCCTATCAAGTTCATAGGCTCTCTATACTCATATATAGAATCACAGAATAGCTGAGGTTAGAAGGCATCTCTGGAGTCCACTGACACTCTGCTCAAAGCAGGGTCAACCAGAGGTGGTTGCTCTGGACTGTGTCCAGTTGGATTTTGAATATCTCCAGGCATGGAGACTCCAGGGTCTCCTCTGGGCAGCCTGCTCCAGTGTCTGACCTAGTAAAACAGTCCCACACCTGGGGTCTCATGAAATGTAGTAAGGAGAAATGCAAAGTCCCACACCTTCCCAGGTCATTCTTCCCCAGGTGGGGGACTTAACTCCTGTTAGCCCATTTCTCCACCAAGTCCACATCCCTATGGTCTATCAGCCACTCCTCTCAGTTTTGTATTAACTGAGAACTTGCAGAGGGTGTGCTCTGTCCCATCCTCCAGGTTGTTAACGAACATGTCAAACAGTTTTGGCTCCACAGTCAATCCCCAAGATAACATCACCAGTGTCTGCATTTTATGCTACTGACCACAACCTTCTCAGCCCTGCAGTTCAGCGAGTTTTCAGTCTACCTCACCGTATTCTTGTCTAGGTCATATACTTCATTAGTTTGTCTATGAGGATATTATGGGACACTGTCTCAAAAACCTTTCTAAAGTCAAGATAAGCTACATCCACTGTTCTCCCTCAATCCACTGAGCTAACCATTTCATCATAGACGGGTGGTCAAGCATGATTTCCCTTCCATAAATCCACGGCGAATATGTGAATATACTCACACGCATATACTAGTATAGATATATCTATATGTACTCAACCCCAAACGGCAAAAATCAGTAACTGCTTTCAAGATAACAAAGCACAATTACCCTTTTAAAAGGAAATACATAATCCTGCAGCATTTGGTGTCTGTCACAGGACAGTGTGTGAAATCTGAACACTGGTGCAGACAGCAACGCAGACAGAAAGCTCCTGCCAAGATGTTGCGTACAGCTCGTTGTAGACCACATCGAACCAGAATATCCTTAGCATCATGTTTCGGGAAGAAATGAGATGCCTTGAGAGACAAGGACCGTTAATTCTTGCACTCCTTGTAATTTTATAATTAAATACTTTTATAACTAAGTGCCTTTAAACCAAACCAACAGGTTCTCTATATGAAGGATAGGTTTTAGCGCTCGAGGCTGGATGCTTTATGTTTTTAATGGCATAGAATAAAAGACCACAACTTTACAGCGGTAGTTTGCAGGCTTTGCATTTCTTCCACTTTCCCCTGTTTATAAGTGAATCCTGTGATATTGCAGCAGGTGATGGTGATGTGCTGCAGAAAGAAAATTGCATTGCTTCCTTACCTTGTGGTTTCCCCACAGCCGGGCCAGCCCGTTGGGATCCACTATCCGAAATATTTTGGATTCCTTATCTTCCCATCGGATGAAATTTTCGTACCGGCTGTCAGAAAGCAGCTGATAAACATAATCCCAAAGCAATCTACAGTCTGTGAAAAGAGAAGCAACAAAATATTGACTTTTTCTCCTTGGGATTTACTCTGGAAACTTTTAAGTGGATGTGTAGTGAAAGGACAGTTGGGATCAGAGCCGAAACAGCTGCTGCAATCTGAAATGCAAATGGCTTGGTTAGTATCGACTGAGGTTTGCAAAATGAACTGGAATTCTTCTGATGCATTCAAATCCTTCTGACAGTGACTGAGCATCTTTCTCATATTAAGAGCTGGGTGAGATGACTGGGTTGTGGGTTTATTGTCGTACTGATGCACATCAAGCCACCACTGTCGGCCCTGATACGGTTGCTGGCTGTTTCAGCGGGGAAATCCAAATCCTTCAACCTCCTCTCCCTGCTTGAGGCTGTCCCCTTCTGTGCTCACATGATGGGTCTGAAGTGTGAGCTCTGTTACAGCTTTCCTTTGTATATTCAATGTGATAGAATCTGCCAACTTCTACCATTTCTGAAGTTTCTTTTTTTGTTTTATTTTTTAAGGTGTCTGAAAAAAACTCCAAGTATTATAATTACTTGAGTGCTATTGAGAGGTTAAATACTTTCTCTTTAGATAATTGAATTCAAATTTCCTCTTGGCAAACACTCCTTAGGTCGCTAATTAAAGGTCTAACTCATACTCAGGTTTTAGTTTAGTGTTTTTCAGTTTCATGGCAGTCTCTTGAGACTGAGGAAGCCAAGAGCTGAGCTGCTCCTACTTCCTGCTTGCCGTATATGTGTGCAGCGCAGCATAATAACCACCAACTACAAGGTATGGAAAGTGAATTGCACTGAGCTGCGTGTTCTGCTGCTCTCAGAAACAACAGGGGGTTTATAGCTCACCTGTCCAGATCCCTAAGATGGCCATAGAGTTGCATTTTACTTTGAAAGCAAACCCAACCTCTGAGAGATGCCTTGCTAGGGTGGTTAAAAGGCAGGCAACTAAAGACACCTAGGTGCTAAAACGGATCCTTGTCAGCCTGTTTTTCTATTCCACTGTCTGCAGTTGGCACGTGTTACAATGGGGATGATGGCACGTTCAGTATGAGAATATAAAACGCCTTTTGAAAAGGGGTATGAATAACACATTTAATGAGCACACCTGAAATGGTTAGCGACATTAACGTCATTGATATTTCCCATTTTCAAACTGAAACCCATACCTCTAAAACCTGAGCTTAGCTTGTCAGTGCCCTACCAGTCCTATGGAGCACAAAGGCAATGTGCTTTGAAGAGATGACATCTGGCAAAAAATTGCAAGTTTCTGCTCTGGTCACCTCATCTGTAACACCGACAAGATGAAGAATGTGAAAGGAGAGAGGCAGTCAGATTTTTTGGTTTGGAAAAATCTTACTTTCATTAATATTTTTCATGCAAAATGTCCATTCTAATTTGAAATTTTTCTGGGTTTTAATTAAAAAAAATTCCTTTTTTTTTTTTTAAATTAATGGATGCAAATGTTGCCCAGTGATTACTTCCTCCATCTCATACAGAATAAGGTACCTGCAGCTGAGATCAGGACAGAAAATAAATCTCCACATGCATTTGCCAATGACTAGCTTAGACGGGTCCCTTCTTGACACATCGACGCAGAGAAGCCTTCCCTTCCCTGTCCCCCCTCCCACCCCAAGGCACAAGTGACTTCCCCTGGACCTTGCAGGAGGTCGGTAGAAAAGGATGAAATCCTAAGTCTCAGAAAAGCACTTCAATTTCTGTCATATTTCCTCTCACAAAACCACAAAACCTGGTTCTTCCACTGCCTTTCCATCAATAAGTTTACACACACACACACGCTCTTAGTCTCTTAGATATACACATACTAGAAAAAACCTTGTTTTCTAGACTTTATTTACAAAGAACAAGGGAAAGGAGATAATATTGCTCTACTGGTTTCTGCCTTTCAATAATGTGGGAGGTGCTCAGGTAACAGTGGTGTACAGGCCATGTAAATGGTCCCTTGACACCCTTGCAATTCATTCTTGAACACTTTCATGAAAGACAGTATAGAAATTATATTTTAGTGCAAGAATCTTAATTAAAACAAACAAAAACTTTAACCATCTTTTTAAAATTTTCCTTCAGTTCCTCTAGCTCTGACTCCCCAGAGTATATTTTACCAGTTGATCAGAACTGGTTATACTGCTGCATTCCAAAAACTATCACGTTTTTCATAATCCTGTGTAATCTGTGATATCTTTAACAACAAAACCTGCATAGTATATATCAACAATTCATGCTGAATTCACTCGTTTAGATCATCTTTTCCCAAAGTTCTCTATGCTTTCTTTATGTCCAGTCCTTCATTAAAATCATGGTAAATGTGATGCGATCGTCTAGGGCAGTGGTAAGACATTCACCATCACCATCAGTGGGCAGGACGGGGATAACACTCGTGGTGGGCACACTCTGACCCCACCTCATCTGCAAGAGGGGTCTGTCTGGTGGGAACAATTTCAAATTGGAGAACATTCACCTAGCTGATATTTGTCAGGGAAAAAAGAAACACTTTTTGGTTAAGGCAGCAATTTATTAGAAACCTGAGGAAAGAGAGGAAGGACACAGGGGTCTGTTGTTGAACCACTGCTTTCGGACTGCGCTGGAAGTTTGCTTTGGTGGTTGGTTGGTGTACGGCCCCACTGGGGCAGTGTTGCAGGAATTCAGTGTCCGAGTGTCAGTCATTTGGTTTTGCTTGTGCAAAATTATTATATTTATTATATTATTACTATTACGTTTTCAATATGTGATGTTAGTTTTAATCAGTAGCATAATGCCACAACTATGCTGCAGAAAATTTCCAAGTGTACGAACACAGCTCTTAGTGATGGGGCCGGCAGATCCCTAATACCCTCTCTACAGTGGTCCCTGAAAGAGTTTCAAGGAGCTGGTGGCTCTGTTGGAATTGCACATGGGACACGTATCACACCGTGCCAGGGCTGCACATTCACCTCAGTGTGGCTACCAAGTAAAATCTAGTCAAATTTAATGGCTTTGGTTGTTTTCCACTGTAATTACTTTCCCTCCTCACATGCACTCTGCACCTCTCCTTCACACACACAAGAAAGCACAAAAAAAATTCAGCCCAAGACGTCTGGGTGGCAAATTACTGCACTTAGAACACGTCTTCAGACTCTGAGAAGAGGGAGGATTCAAGAACAGATTTGGGTTTTGGTATTCACTTAATTTTTATTACGGATTCAGGCTAAGCTTGAACATAAATATCCCTCAAATGAGAACTCAGATCTGCATCTTGAGACCTTCAAATGGAAAAGTCCCAAGTGATCAAGGGCCCCATCCCACATTCTAAACTGACTGAGCTGCTCAGACTTGTAGAGTTATTTAGTAGGCTGGTGAATTTGCAAAAAACCCCAACCACCCAAGTACCTCAGACCTCTACGTGTCTATTTGCTTCAACAAGAAACTTAAAAATTCTGGAAAATTCCACTTGGCTCCTACAACCACTTAAAAACTTGTCTTCAAAAGCTGCACTTGTCTATCAGTAAATTCAGATACGTGACTGAGTTGCAATCATATAACAAGCTGGCATGCATCGATGCAACTGTGGCAACTGTGTCTCAAGCCACTGCAAATAGGAATTAAAAAGCATTGGCACTAAACACCAGTAGGAAAGATTCAGGCTGGCTGCATTTCCTCTCACCTCTGCTGAAAGCCATGAGCGCACACACTGACCGTCATCACAGACCCGCTGACGCCTGGCAGCACAGGTTAGTTAAGTGTACAAGCTCTGTTTGCAGAGTATCCAAATCACTTTGCCTTCTTTAAAGTCTCACACAGGAGACCTTTAGGCACTCAGGGTTTTTTTTCTTTCTTTGTTTTTACCACAAATGACTTACACCTGGGTATCTTTCTCCACAGACTGTGCAGTAAAAACCTACGAGGTTCTGAAGGGTTCTCCCTCACTCACTTAGGAGCAGCAACTAAATAACCCACCATTATTAGGCCAGCAGAGACCATATTTAATAGGACAATAGAGGCTACAGGTCAAAGATCACCTTATAACTCTTAGTGAGTGTAATGAATTTGGAGTTTCGTAGAGCCCATCTGGAGCAAACCACAGCCTATGAAACTGGAGAAAACCCAAGAAGAGGAAATACTAGAAAACACTATTAGAAGCAGCTTACCCACTGAGAAAAGAGACACGTCTACAGAAGGCTGGTGATGACAATACAGAAAGTGGCATCCTCCAGGAAGATGAAAACTGTTACGTGTATTATCAGGAAGGACAGAGAAACTTTGAAGAGGGACTTGTATGTTGATGGTTCTTTCACAAGTGTAAATCACTGGTTTGAGGGATGTCTAGACGGTGTGAATGACTTCATGAAGACTCAATCACTGCATTGGCTGTCACAAGACCCCCAAGGGAGCAGTCACACGGGGGAAGTCTGCACAGGGAGAGTGTGTTGACTAGGGACTGATGGCCAGAAAGCACATGGATGTTGCTGAGGCCCAGCAAGTTTAAAAGTGGGGGAGATTCAATAGGGGAGCTGAGTCACTGCTGGTACATAAATTACTTGGTCATGCTGCAATTTCCTGCCTTTTGGCTAAAATAAGCTTACTTAGAAAGTAACTATGCCTCTGTAGCACAAGGAAACATTGTTTCCCCCTCTCACACACACACACACACACACACACACACACACATACTTTTTTTGAAAGTGAACTCAGATGGTTGAACTTTGTATGATCTGAAGGTAAAGGGATTTAGCTGTGGAGAGAGCCGGGACTGAGAAGCTCTAAGATGACGTGGTATCAAACAACCTAGCCACAGCGGAAAGGTGGTGAACAGCTCCCAGCAATGTGGCAGTGCTCCTGAAAGCTGGCATTTCCGTGTCCCACCATTTTCTCAGCTGTACTACTGGGCAAGACTAAACTGAGTAATTAGCTGGGAATTAGGGCAAACTGTACCTTCAAATGGAGAGGCATGGCTACATCTTTCTTCCTGCAGTTAATGCTTTTAGGGGGATTTTTATAGTCATGCACAAGGTAGTGATAAGGTGTAGAGTACTTCGCTGCCTCTCAGAATGTCCCCCATAAGCACTGCCCTACATGTGCAAGAGGCAGCAGTTTCACACTCCTGCTAATAACAGCCATTTATTGTAGAGTCCTGCGGTTGGCAGAGCTAGAGTAGCCTTGGGGGCTGTCTACCCACTCGGTCTCCTGGCTACTGCTTGGCCGACAGGGCTGACACTAGGCACAAAAAAACAGGCACCTGCACAGCCCTGGAGAGGGTGGGGGATAGCAGACAGAGCACTTGGGGTTAGAGGAGCAGGAAGAAATCCATCCCAGCAATTGCTGGCTTTAAATCCCACTGGTAGCAGCAAGCTTGCCTCCTCATTCTAGTTTTAACTCCTCCTTTCACATAGCAGAAGTGCTCAAACCTCAGCCACTTCTCCTTGGCAGGGTAAAGCCAAATTTCTCTTCTCTGGCTGAAAAGTTCTGTTTACTGCTCACACTTACAGCACTGCTTTGGTAACATTACAGAACGGGGCAGATGAAGAATCCCTTGTGACAGTCCAATAGACACTGTGTGAGTGGAAGCACGTATTACAGATTCTTCATTTCAAATATCCTGTAAGTCTATAGGCACAGTCTTCTGAATATACACCTAAAGGAAAACTGGCACAGAAATTCTTCCTAATGGCTATATGATAGTACTACATATATCCCTTAGAACTGAGATACCATCTCAGAATGATCTATAAATTTCACATTATGGATCTTGGGTTCCTAGTATCTTGACGCTTGTCCAGCCATTAGGAATGACTTCTCCAGTATCATTTGGCCAAGGTAGTGTTGATGTTGCAGTAGTGAGAGGTCTCACATCTGTGCTCCCTTAGACTAAATAATGCCGTCAACAGCATAGGTATATACATGCTAAAGATCTCTTTTGTTCAGAATATAACACTCCCCTGCATTGCAATATTTCCTAAAACACACACTGCATCTGAGACCTCTTGTTTAAGCGAAGCCCATGGCTGGCCCTCTTCACGTATTAACTACGAAAACCCTCTCTCAACCACAGAAATGTTTTGAGAGACCCACCCACATCTTGCACTGAGGATCATTATATAAAACGCATTCAGTGTGGCTGATGACTGACTTGGAAACTAACATGGCTTCACAGAGGAAGAGATCATGCCAAAATAACGTTGTCATACCGTCTCTGACATCAGCTGAGGCTTTACCCCTTGCTGAGTAGGTTAGCCTAAAATGTCTCCAGCATGATATCATTTGACTTTAATGGTTCTGTGATTTCTACCAGACGAAGAGTTCTCTCAAGCTCAGGCCCCTTTATTTTACAAGGTGATTTATGCTTCAGCTGCATTTGTTCACAGTGAGGCTAACAATGGCTGCTCACAACTAAGACTAACGTACAGAACTCCTCTGGAAGTTCTCTGGTTTCCAAAAAGGCACTTGAAGTGTGGTTAGGATAGCTAATGTGGTGATGCTCCCTGTATCAAAATGATCAGCTGGTAAAATTCAGCTGGCCAGTCCCAATCTCCCTTCCATTTCATCCTTTCTTCCTCCTGCTGCTTGCTTTATGCTGGCTCTGTTGTTAAGATTTCTCTGTGAGCTGACTTAAACATAAGAAAACAAACTCTGCAAAACACACTAGCCAGCTTTCTGCCATTTGAGAGCTGAATCTGCGTGCAGGAAGATCTATTGAATACTAATGCCAGCACAAAGAAGGTGGTAAGACTACACTGGCAAAGAAGGCGAGGATAGGGAGGAAAGAAGGAGAGATCCAGAAAGTCCTGCAGACATTCAGCCTACTGTATGGGATCGCCCCCCTTGCCTGAGAAGGTCAGTAAATCTCTGAGAAGACAACACTACTTTAGGGCATCTGGATTTGTTTAAATTGTAGCCAGAACCTAGAAATCACAAAGGTTAATGGCTCTTCACTTGCATGGAAAATAAAAAAAGATTGGGAGAGAATGCCTAAGTCCTGACTTGGTTTAGGCTTGTCATTGAGATGAGCTCTAATTGGATTTTAACCACGGCCTAAACTGTACAACAGGCAGAGCTTTCTGGACAAGTCAAATGGACCTTCAGGCTACGTAATTGGTGAATGAAGTTAATCAGGCTGGCTGACACTCTAATGTGTTTCAGTAGTTCAGTGAGAACGATTCAGTTAACTTGCTCTCATCACACAGATGAAGAGGGAGGAAAAATAAAGCTGATGTAAAAGAGAAGATAAGATACTGTTGGATCTTTTCAAATCAGCACTTGTATTCTTGCTAAAAAACCTTTTTTTTCCATGGCAAAACATAAAATTGAGAAGCCAACAGACAGCACACTGAGAAAGAGACACGCTACAGTAGGATTACTGCTGTGTTGAGACACAATCCAGCCTCAATATCTAATTCCAGGACGTATTTATTTTAGCAGACAAAACTACAAGAAAAAAGTAACTAAGTCTCACAGTTAAGGGGTTAAATAGCTCTGAGGACTGAGGGAGCACTGATCCTGAGACTTGCTCATCCCTATATGATAATCCATGTCCAGGTTACTGAGGGAAAAGCGTTCCATTCCATGAATGTTGGCTGCTGTTGGAAGCAGGATGGGAAGCTGGTACAGTAAAGCCAATGTTTCTATGTGGAGAAACCTCCTGACAGACAACGGTTTGTTCAGCTTAGTAAATTCAAGCTGGGGCTGAGGAAAGAGGGTGCCAGATCACACAATACAACAGTTGTATGTTGCTTCTGCCTTGTACCCGAGTGGGAGATCAGGCAGGAGAGCAGAAACCTGAGACTGTCATGCTGCAGGCTCTGTCTTAGGCAATATAAACGTGTAAGGGGAAGGAGATTCCAAAAGGTTCATATTCCTCATGTGGTTGTAGGAAAGAGCACTCAAATCACAATGAATACGTGATGGATGGGCCAGAGACCATATGATAGATGAAAACTTGGCAAGCTAAAGTCTGCTTTATTAAAAAATGTCTTTTTTTTTGCCTCTTCTGTTCTCCTGCTCCATCCCCCATCCCCACCAAACAGTCAAGTATGTCCATTATTACTCAAAATGTTGCTCTTTTCCTGCTCTGGAAGCACTCTTCCATTTATCTTTCTAAAGAAAACTGCTTCTGATTGTGGCTTTCCCTCTTCTTCATTGCTCATGAAAGGCAATGACCAGAAAAATGGAAAGAAATTCAATCTCTGCCTGTTCACACGTACATTCTACCAACATCTCACAACCACCTTGACATCAAAAAAGTGGCCAAACGCTTTAGTGATGGGAATTTAAGACTTAAGAATACAGCTTCATCTTCGGAATTCTACTTTTGAGGAGTGAGCAAAAGCAGGTATGACTTAACTCCAGCAAGTCATTCTCAACAAAAGTAACAATTTTTTACCTCATAATGTGAGAACCCCCAGTATCTTCTGTCATAAGATCAGTTCATCCTCAGGTTTAGTCTTCTGAGGTATCTGAGCTGGTTTGTTTTTTTTTTCAACAGCAGAAAACCACTTTTTGTAGGAGACTGCTGCCCAAGAACCTCACTTCTGTTCCCCATCAGAAAGCCCAGGGCTCTCTCGGAGGTGTGAGTGTGGCTGGGGGATGTGGCTCCTGCTGTGTTACCAGTAAAACCCTCCTGAAGGAACTTCTTAATATGCTGTAAACTTGCCACTTCTGATAGCTCCCTGCAGAAACTGAAATGTGACCTTGTCTTCCTGGGGTTAAATATCCACATGCAGACATGGTCAAACTCTACCTCTCTTCCTTCCCTTCCCTCAACAGAGATGGGGCTTCTTTCTATCTGGAGTTTATCAGTTTAAAGCTGTGCATTTGAATTAACATAAACTGATCTAAACTTTTGCATGCCACTTCTAACTGACTGATATTAAAACCAGACTTAAATAAGCCTGTTTCTGCAGAGAGTGAAGTGCAGTGTCAGCACTACACTGTATTTTCCTGGTTTAACTGAGAGGGCTCAAACTGTTGCAAGTTTGCTCTGTAGAAGAAAATCTGAACTACTGACACAACTCTAGCTTGAAGAAAGTGTGAGATATAGAGGGAAAATAAGAGGCATGTTTTCATTAAAAGTGTTTAACAACTTGCTGACCTCCAGTCTGAAGGCACTCTGAACCCACTCAGCACATGTGCATAACCATGGCACATGGATGTACCACGTCTGCATGCCTGTAGATGTACTGCAGCTGTGTGCTGCAGCAACGAGAAGGAGAAAATGTAAATGACTGAGCTCTCCTACGGCTTGGTCAGTTTTACGGCTTCCAAGTGAACCTGGATAAGCTCTGAGTGCAATTTCTTCTCCTGTAACTGTGCAATAAGAACAGAGGCAGCTGTAAAGCAAGGCACTTCACAGATCTGCCACCACCTATCCAAGCTATCGCCATTCAGTTACTGCGTGAGTATCATTAGTCAAATTGGCAGGGAAGGCACACTTTCACGCTGAAATTAATTGTTAATGCCATGTTAAGATGACTCTCAAGGTTATAATGAAAATTTCTCCTATGAATATGAACTCTATGAGGCTGACTGTCATCCATACTTCAGTCTCTTTATAGTAGGCTGCCTTTCCACAAGGGGCTTGAAATAGATGTGGCATATTCTGCAAATGTAGAAGTGTACATGACTGCAAGGGCGAGTAATTAAACAAGACCAGTGACATTATCGCTGCCATACCCAAATGAGAGGGACACACCATGCCTACACCAAGATTCTCGGGTTCTTTCAAGGCTTCAATCTGTCTGTATGAGCTGCTGCCCTACAGGAAGCAGGGTCAGCTGCCTGGAAAGCAGGCACTGAACCCCCACCACTTAACAACTCAACAACTCAGTATGCTAAACTGAACCACTGTTTCGGTTTTCTGTAGCTTGCCAGGCTGTAACTTATAACTGCTTAGCTGCTGAGATTGTCTTGTCACAGTTGCCCCCAAAGTCTGCTTCCCAAACGCCCACCAGTCAGCACTATACGCTGCCAAACCCTGTGGGGATTATGCCTCATCGCAGTGGTGAAGTGAGCCTTGGCAGTCTCAGGCACGTATACAGATCAGTTCCTATGGCATTAGCAATGACAGCTGCTGTCTTAAAAAACTGGAATACCTCTAAGGAAGCACACAACAAAAGCTAGGTCTCTGTCAGCATTCATCCTCTACAAAAGAGGACACAGCAATAATTTTCAGTTTACATAAGTATTCACCACAGTGAAGCTCATGATGCAAGTTCGGAAGGGGGGGATAGTAATGAATCAAACAGCAATGTACATCACTGGACGGAGAGTAAGCTTAAGGGCTGATGTACACAGAGAACCTAACTGGTGTAGGTTTTTCTTAGTATGAAGTGCCACAGCAGCTCTGTGTGGATATGTCTGTCCACTTAAGTCTGTTTAGTCTAGAAGAAGGTTGCTACTTGCAACGCAGTGTTGTCTTTATGGAATAAAGTCACCTACCAACCACCAAATGACTATGTGAGGGGATTAGGTTCAAGGCTTTACTACTGACACTCACGGTGCTCACTGCCTTGCACATGTAGACAATTGATACCTCCCCCCAAAAGACCAGAAACACTGATTTAGGTTCTAGGATACAGGTCATTGTCCCATTAGTACATGGGCACAGTTGGGAAGGTTTTGCTTTTGCTTAGGGGATGTGACTGCAACATTGACACAGAAGTGACTGTTTCACAGAAACATTACAGCCAGCTTTAAATGCTTCAACAGCCAAAAGCAGCAGCAGATAGCTTGGGTGTGAGTTACCCAGCATCTCAAGTTTATGGCTAGCTCAGGTTGCTGTCACAATGAGATGTCTAGTGAAGAACAAAGGCAGGAAAATGCCATTGTGACTACAGTGCTGAGTATTGGTTGTTTCGATTTTAAATTGGATAATATATTTTTAACTAATTGGTACTTGTACATGTGAGGCATTATAGCATATCAAAAGGTGTTACGAGAATCCGTAACTAAATTTTGAGGAGGGACCAGTCAGATAGTGTCTATTCATACACCATAATGTGTAATTTTATTCTGCTATGCCATATAGATCTCTTTCTCTGATCATTGTTGGAGCTCTTGAAAACACCTTTCACCTCTGTGTGCCTTTCCTTTCTTTGTATTTACCTTGTCCATTTGGATAGTAAACTCTCTGGGGCAGGGACTGTAGCACAATAGAACCTATAGATTACAGTGTATTGGAAACACTAAAAATCAAATGGAAGAGGAAGCTGCATGCTTTATGTGAGGGTTAACAGCATTAGCTGCTGCAAAACTTTTAACTTCTAAGTTGTGTTTAGTTGTTGGGTTTTACATCCTTTACTACACAGGCATGACTCAGTTCTTTTCTTTCCACCCTTCCTCCCTACCACCCAGCATACACCTCTGCATGGTAACTGTGCCTATACAGCTATTTTGTACAGAAAGGAAAACAAACTCCTGTAGTGTAACTGCATTTTCACAAAGTATTCTGCTGATATATTAGTTACAAAAAAAGAGATCATCCTACAACTTGACACACTCATAAATGTCACATCTGGAGCAAATGCAGGCACTGGGGCTCTGGTCCCAGTAGATAAGTTGAGGAGACTCTGATGACTAAGGTGCTGTGTTTTGAAATGTGGTAACTTGTGACGTTCAAGCTCTGAATGTCTATAGTGTTACAAATCCCATAGCTTGATCAGCTGAGTTCGGATTTCTTATCCTCCTTTAAAAGAAACTTTCCAGCTCAATTCCAAAGTAAAAAAATAACCATGAGTTGATTAGTTCTTTTAAGCACTACATTTGTGAAAGATTCACTCACTCAACTGACTCCTCTTGTCTTTTCCTCTCCCACACAAGTTTATGAGAAGTGATTGCATTTTTCAAAAAAAGGGAGAGAGGAATCCCTGGTCCTGTTCCCCCTCCAGTCTCTCTCCCCCCACAAAACAACCAAAGCACTTACAGAGCTTTGGGGTGAAAGACCTCCTTAGAGCCTATGCTCATCATAATGGGGTGTTTTGTAGATTTTAGTATAATGTGAGTCATTCATAGCTGGTGCGCTCATAAGGGGGGATTGCATTTTCAGTTTTGGCCATTACACTATTTTACTGAGAAATCACTTATTGTCTTATTACAAACCTGTGGGGTTCACGCTACGCCCCTGTACTCCCTGGATGTATGGCACACCAAGGGGCTGAGGCAAGGCAGAAGCAAAGCTGGAGGTATCTCTCTCATGACTTTGGCAGGTAAGAATCTTGCCTGTCCTGATTCCAACAGCAGCCAACAGTTCTACGGGACAAACCAATAGAGTAGTAGACAATGTGTGTCTGAACCATTTAAACATTACCTGGCTTTTCCTCAGACACTTGAAGGGGAAGAAACAAATCTGGCAGCTCATAAAGTCAAACACAGCCCAGTTGCTAAGGTAACTCAGCTGATAGCAGCTCAAGAATCACCTGCCTTTAGATTCTCCCCTCCCCAGCCCCCCAGCCAAATGCAGCACAGATTCAAAAGCAAAAGGCAGGGTGGAGCTCTGTGGAGAAACAGCAGTGCTGACTCTTCTAGGCGGTGTGTATGAACGGAGTAGGTCTGCCTCAGACAGGCACAGAGTGAACCTGGACCCTAATGGGTTTTATTCAGTCCTGCCTGCAACAGAACAAAGACCCCTTGTGGGGAGTCCAGCTGCACCTACCACTGCTCTCTGGACCCCTGAAGTCGTCTGGTTAACGACTGGGCAGTGCTCGACTGAAGGGGCAGTACAAGCTGCATGCCAAACTTTCTGGTGGCTGTGGGTTAGTGAACAATCCTTTCAGTCCTAGAGAGCTGGTACAGAAAAAAGACATTGGGAGCTGGAAATCTCAGCAACCTACTCAGCAATGTATTTCCCCTCACAAGAAACATCCAGAATTGTTTTAGTGAGTTTTAAGTGATCGAATCAAAACTGAGGTAAATACCAGCGTGTCATTACATTAATTTGGATGTTTCTAAGCTAAACGCTATGTGATTGAAGTTAGGATGAAACCAACCCTGCTGTAGTTGGATAATCCTGTAACTGCCTCTTGCAGAGACTCCTGTGTCTTCCTTAAGCAACTGACAGGTTTCTGGAGAGATCTAATATGTCACTCTCTGTTTTCCTGCATGCTAACAAGCTGAGGTGGACATGGATATCTGAAAAAACAAGGACATTTCTGACACCTAAATAAAGTTTTGTGGTGAAAACCTGCCCTGGTTGAATTCAACAGCAGAGCTCCCAAGGAAAGCCACAGGGATAGAACTCCAGGATGGCTGCAGGAAGGGTTTCTTGTGGCTGAGGTTCCACCACCATGACGCGCTACAAACGCCTGCCAACGCAATAACCCCTGCCTCTCCTTGCACCTTGGGGAAGTACCTTTTATGAGATATCAAAGTACTAAAATGTTTGATAACAAAACCTCTTAGTCAAGATGTGGAATTTCCATTCTGCAGAACAGCTAATTTCAGGTGCCTCTGTTGATTGAAAGTGCAACTGTGATTAAAAAAAAAAAAGAAAAAATAGAACACCCCCCCCAACTTGTATTTCTTTCTCCCCCCAGGGCGAAATCCTTGGAGTCCATCCGGGGGAAACCAAGGTGGACTACTTAAAAACTTCAGAGCTAAAAGCAAGCCAGACAGACCGGCTGCTTGCTGGAGCCCAAGTTAGGACCTCACTACCAACAAACCCTGTCGCTGCTTTGAATAAGTATTTCCAGTGGAGAAAACTGTCCATTACGCTGCTTTACTAAACTCCCCTTCTGAGGTGTTTTTAATATTTTAAGTCCTGTGGTAGGTGTTTTTAATATTTTAAGTCCTGTGGTAGCTAGATGAGTATTGATGCCTGGGTTAGTTGGTTTAACCCTTGCCTGCTGTATTTATAGGGAATGCAAGTCCACCTTTGGACTACCCCAACACAATGACCTCTAGCCCTGACAGAGTTACAGAAACACTCATGTATAATGTGTTGACAAGATGGCTAAACGCAATGTTTAAAACCAACTCTAGACATTGATGAATAATATATGGGACCTTAGTGACTTTATGCCTCTTGATTTGCTAGAAGAGTGTGAAATAGTCTTAGAGGCAAAGAGAGTAAGACCTTCAACTTGAAATTCTTTGCAGTAAAATTAATATTTTGAGAAACAATATTGCTTAAAAAGGTAGGAAAGATTTGTCAGCCAGTGAGTAGAGGTCATTATTTTGTCTGACACGAAGTCCAGAGCTCTATCGATCGACCTCTTGAAAACAGAGTGTTTGTGGATAGGAGCAAGCAACAACATTTTTTTCTTTCTCAGCACAAATTAATTGCAAGCTGCAGTTAAACAGACTCCATCCTCAAGTAAACAGGTTTATGTGGCCGTGAGGTATCTTAAGTCCAGGAAGAATTCCTTTTACAATTTAAAATATCTGATTTGGGAATAGTACCATATTTGGAGCTCAGGCAAGCGTTTCAGTTAGCAGCCCACAGGCCTCCCTGGTAGCTGCTCCTCATCTCTGTCTCCCCTGAAAATCACCCGCACACAAATGGTTAAACTAGTAGAAAGCCGGGGCTCTCTTCTCACCAGTGTAAACAGATAAGTACTTGGCTCTGGCACTGGACTACTGGTACATCTTTTCATTACCCAACCAATCAGTCTTCCTTAACCATAAAATGTAAAGAATGTCAATGATTTTTAAAAAGCTCTTTTTAACAACACACCTGTACTGATGTATATTTGCAGTTTAAGAGCCAAGTGTTATAATTTACACGGACTCTCTCAAACCAAAGTGGCGAGGCCATGGTTGGTCAAAAGCCTTCACATTAACTACAGTAGTGTCAGGATACTAAGGATAAGATAAGGACACTAAAGTGGAAAATAGATCTATGCTGACATAAAAAAGAAATGCTCTTATAATGAAATAAGTTAGTGGCAAGGGCTCTAAATTGAAGGCTGTGAGATGGGGGTAGCAGGTAGAAAAGTGTGTACTTTCTTTTTAGAGAGCCTAAGTATGCTGCCATTGCATTCAACAGCACCCATAACATTGACTTCAGGTATGAAACATGGGCTGTCTACATTTTTGGTAGTAATCTGAGTTTTGTCACCTTTAAATTGGCTGTGAGCCCTTTATGGGGTCCAGCTGCAGTTCAGAAGCCATAGCAACCCAACCAGAGTAGCACCAGCTTGTACCTGCAGAGCAAGGGGGGCTTGTTGGCATTTAGAGCTAAAGGACATGGGGTACTGATGGAAGTACCCTGGCAAATCCATCAGCAGAAATTGAAGACGCTAGCAACTACCAGCTATGTAATCCCCAGCGCCTGGCTATAAAGCACTGCCCTCATCTGAACGGAACGCCCGAGTACACCATAAGTCTTTTGGGCACAAAATACTTCATCAGCTCTTTTTAAGACACACCACCCACAACGGTGGGTCTAAACAAAACTGGGAGACTGAAAGTGAAAACAGCTAAGCATGCAAATACAGCTTGGGTGTAACACTTGGAACTGCTACACGTTTCCCAAGCAACTGTGTTAGGCCCAGATATCCACGGGCTCAGGCTCTGTTGCCCTGCAATCAACAGAAGGATGGAAAGGATGCGTGAATACCAGTTACAGGGTTGGTGTCACTGGACCCAGTGCACAACACGCAGAAATCAAAGACTCCAAATTATGTAAGGAAACTCCTGGGTTTAAACCAAAAAATTACATCTGCACCTGCTTTGCATATTTTTTTCTTATATTCTTTTCAGTGTAGGCGTCATTCTTAGAGAAGGTTTCCTTCTGAAAAATAACAATTAATAATCCCCCCGATCTTCCAAGAGTACTTCACGGAAAGAAAATCTCCAGTGATGCGACCACTAGGGTATCTTCTCTGCCATAACATTAAGTATATTTCTTAATTTGCTGAGAAAAGAGAGGGTAATAAGAATCAAAAGGAGAGAGACAAATGTCAGCCAGGCAAAAATGTCAAAAGATTAATTTCTTTAACTCATCTCTCTATTATGTGAATGGATTATGGCCCTAGTTGAGCTTGCTGTTTTTCTAAGAAGGTGAGATATGTATGTACCTTTTGAATTTAAAGTGCTAGGTCTTAGGAAAACAGAACATCTCCCTCATTAAAGCTGAGGCAGCACTACATCTGTAAGAAATATAAAGCATCTAAGGACTAAAAAAGAACAAGGTGTTTAAAATGGACCTCCATGGACATGTGCAATGCCCCACAGGAGCTGGGTATCAACGCTTGCTCACTGCTGAACGTAAACGCATGGAATGTTTTTGGGTGTGGTGTGTATTTACATCTCTCAAAAGAAACTGGTTATCGGGGCATTCAGCATATTTCTGAAGTGGTTGGATTCCCCCCCCCCCCATCTATTTACAGCTCCCTTTCAAGTACAAAAAACATTTTCTGTAACCTCAGCTTCCTGATTCAGCTGTTGTGATGTCAGTTATTTACGCTAACAAAAGTGAGACAATGCCAGCGGTTTGCGTGGGACAAAGGCAACCTTGTTTCTGCAGAACAGGACAATCCTAGAGTGAGAAGCACAGGAAAGCTATGAAGCAGGACCCCGAGATGATATTTCATTACTCCTACCATCTCCGTAATAGCAGGTTTGACACTGCATTATCTCAAAGGCCACTGACAGAGGGGTTTTCTCCTTTCCATAGGACAGGACACTAATGTGAACGCAACTCTTGGAAAATTACCTCTGCAGGACACAGCTTTGCAGATAAGTATCTCAGGAAACAAATGGTTTGCTCGTGGGTAGAGAGGCAGTAGGCGTCACGATACAAATGTTTCAATACCAATTACGCTCTCTGTGGTGACAAGCAAGTCACTCTGCACCTTTGCTTACCTGACATGAAACCGGTACAATCATATTTAACTGCCTAAACCACAGATGTGGTGAAACTTGCAGAATGCCAGTAAACTCTTGAGGTCACAGAGTAGCAAAAGGAAACGAGAAGCTCTTAATACATAGCATGGTTAGTTATGAATGAAGAGCGTCCAGCTTTGGTGTAGCCTAGAGAATGTTGCTTACCTGCTATTCTTCCAATAGGCATTGCATGGTCCTCAGGAGGGGATACAGACACCATGATGTGGTTCATATACGCTAACTCTTCTCGGTGGGACAGGTTGATTGGCTTTACCTCCCTGTGCAGTCCATCCTCAGACAGCCTTGGTGGTTTGAAATCGGAGTGCCTGGGGTTCAGTATCAAAGGATGCATGATAGGGCTGGGCATCAGCTGGATGACCCTGGTGTTCTCCTGACGAGGGCTGGAGGGCTTCTGGAGCACCTCAGAAGGAGGTGGGCAGTGGTTGTTTTCTATTGGGGACACTGAGAGAGGATAGGGCTCCTGGTGGTTGTTCTCTTGCTGATACCTTGTCCCTGGCACCCTGTCGGCTGGGGAGAGACGACGGATAGTGTTGTCCATAGGGGACTTCAGTGGCCGCTGATCAGGATCTGGTGATGGACGGTGGTTGTTGGTGATGGGTGATCTAGAACGATGCAACAGTTCAATGGTTGGGGGGTTGTGGTGGATTGTTTCTGTGGATGGTCTTGATGGCCTCTGGACAAAACTATCTGTGGAGAAAAAAAAATACAGACTGTCTATATTGTGATAAAGGCATAGCTGGGCTTACTGACTAACACTGCTGGCTTGGAAATCTTTTCATGTGCGATACCTACAGATGCCCAGAAAAATTCCATACAAATGCAGATAATTATTACTACACAGAATGAAAACAGTATCATGAAAACAATCTCCCTCCACCACCATGTAATGGTAGTTGCTGGGGAATTAAGAGAAATCCCATTTTGAGAAGCTGACTGGAACACATGTGAATAAAATAAGATCTGATTCAGATGTAGTAACTGTGTTTCTGTGTAAATGCTTTACAACTCGACCCCTGCCACGTGTGTTCTGTTATCGTACCACGATGAGCACTGAAAGGTAGAGGGCAGAGACAGAAAAGAAAAAATGTCTTGAGGAAAACATTGGGTAAGTTTTAGATGGTAGAGGCTTCGGTCAAGGTAGAGAATATCTTAGTCTGAGATACTGACTGGGTAATCTAAAAAAACCCACTGGTAGGAAGCTCTTTGTGAAACATCAGCTGAATTTTATCCCTGCCTTAATTTTAAGAGCATGTAACACCTTCATAAGGATATTTCCACCTTGTTTTATTTAGACTGTGCTCTCTACCGATGGCCTGTCCACATAAGCACACACATTTCTTCATCAGGAGGACTTCTAGGGTCACTTTTGCATGAGCACACTTGCCCAGCTGTGATCCTTAGCAGCAGGGGGGAGATAAATCACAGCTCTAGCTCAATGTCTTTACATACTAACAATCCTCTCACAAAATGAAACGCTTCACGTAAACAGCGCAAACTTTCAGCTTAGCTGAGGTCATAAATTTTGACACGGGAAATGACTGACACAAGATGAAAATACCACCAGTGCAAAGTGACTAACAGGTTTTTATCTGAAAAAGCAAGATCAAATTTCACTGGTGTTTGTGGAAAGCCCTGGATGACAAGAGAAGGAAACTGCTGGATACTTGTCAACAACTGAAACAAGTAGCTGCCTACTTGTGGCTGCTTTTTGTTCACTCCATTTGCTCTGTCTGTGTTTAACAACTCCCTTGCTTTCTTGTCAAGGCAGCGATACTCGTTGAAGATCCTGTTGAGGTGAAGACCCAAGGCTCCCACTGCCCTGGAACCCATCAGGAGAGAGATCAGCACTTATCCAGAGAAAGGCCTGAAAAGGAAAATCTCTAGACCTGAGAAAATGTAGTGCCAGGCAGTGACACAGCATCAACCCTTTTCCCTTCTCAAAGTGCTGTTCATTTACAGAAGGACGTCAAAGACTAAAGGAAAACCTGAAATTTCAGGCAGAAACTACATGGATCCAGAACACTTACTTCACACACTTGGGGACCCAGATAACAGAAGTGCATTCATGGAGCTATTTAAGGTACTCACAATGAAACAGCTGGAGGACATGAAACTCCAGACCTATATATTGTTCTTGTTTAAACCCAAACAGTTTTAAATACGATGTGGCCAGCTAATGTGGAATAGCCCAAATGATGCAAAGATCAAAGAATTAATTTGCAACTGTACCTGCCACTGTTGCTGTCTTTTCTTAAAAGCCTCCTTTCTTTGCCACAATAGAGAGAAAACCAACCCTCCAGTTTTACTCAGGGTCCTGTCTTCTACAGAACATCCACACCCATCACTGTGCTCATTCTTGGCCTGTAAATGTACACCAGGATACTGTATTGTTTGTCCTACTTATTTTAAGTGTGGGGAACAGCTATCTTGAAAGCAGAAATAAATGCCTTGGTGTGCTTTCCACCAAGCTCCGCAAACAAGATGGCTTTGACAAGCTCCAAACCGTGGTAATCCTGAACCTGGACAGGATGGAGAGAAGGTAGGGACCAAGGAACTCTTTAAAAAGTAGCAAGAGGAGAAAACCACACACACTAGCATTTGCTTTTCTCCAAGATCTTTCTCTTTAAATACTTAACTAAAGAATTCCCTTATGGCCAAAGTTGCTGTTTACCATAGAACAATTCAAACTCAGCTCCAAGCAGTTCCACTGCTATGAATGACCCTGAACAGAATAAAATCCTGATCACATTCATTCCTTGGCACATCTGACGACTGTAAACTGAGCACGTGGTATGTCATTTCCTGCAGGAACAGACTCACTCATCAGTCCGGCTCTTCATTTCAGTGACCAAGACTCTTTTCTTGAAAGGAAAGCTGTGAAAGGAAATTTAGCTCCCAGGAAAACTGCTGATCCACATAGGGATGAGTAGGGCTGCACTCACTCACATAGGGATGAGTAGGGCTGCCAGAGATTGGCACTCTTTGCTTACCCACAAAAGAAGGGCAGGGAATAACAGTGTAAGTTTCCTGTTTGGGATCCCATCAAATGAATCAGTGCTGTCTCAGAAGGACCACTGGAGATGTAGGTAATTCACTCTCCATTGCCTGTCCCTCTGCAGGGACAGAGACCGATTGTCCACAGGGCAAATTCCAAGCCAATGCATTCAGGAGATATCCTAAACTGCTGTCAACCGGTTCCAAACAGTCAAATCCACTTTGCTTAAGCTTGTAAAAAGCCACTAGATGTAAAAGTTGTTCTCATGTGATTCTGGATTAAGTAACTTAAAATGAAAGCATTTAGAAGTATGAAGATAAGTGTATAATCTATTAGGAAATGGGGAAAGAGCCAGTAGAAGAAAATGGAAAAACATCACTGGAGTAAGAAGGGATTCTAAAAAACGATCTGTCACCTATGAAGTTTAACCACTCAAAATTGTGCCAATGCAACACTTGACCCCTCTGTTACAGTTTGTGAGTTAGGCAGGATTAAGTTCTGCTTCCTACATTCATTCTCCTTTTATTAAACTGCATCCTGCTGTGGGAAAATGGTAAACTTAATTTTGCTAGTTTTCCCCAAGTGACTCTTGGAACAGGAAGAAGAAAGAAGGACTATCAAAATACATAAATAAATGAATTCACCTGCCACCCAGAGGGTGGTGGAGCACTGGAACAGCTCCCCAGGGAAGCAGTCACAGCGCCAAGCCTGATGATATTCAAGAAGCATTTCAGACACACGGTGTGAATGTTGGGGTTGTCCTATGCAGGGACAGGAGCTGAACTCAATGATCCTTGTTGGTCCCTTCCAACTCAGGTCTTTCTGTGATTCTATGACAAATTCTTGGTATAAAGATTTTGATTGCTCAGTCCTGCAGCAGGCAAGCTGTAGTTTCTTTTGATTGTTTTGAATTCCCTCTCACAGCAGAACAATAACTAATTTTTGTCATAAGGAAAAGTTTTAAGTAATACCAGATTTGTCTAAGTAAATACAGCGGTACTATCAGTAACCAGAGAACTGCAAGAAGGAAATCAGGGTCATTTCTTAATCATCCTATGCTCTGACAGAAGTTGGTATAGATTGCAAAGGATTTATGTTTTAAGTGACATAAATGAAAGGTCAACTCAACATCCCTGTGAAATCCTCTCTAGAGTGAAAGTTGCTCCATTTCTTTAATGTAGGGGTGTCTGAGAAGGCAGCCAGTATTTCTGGTTAAAATTTAGAAAGGGAACTGTTGTGTGTAAATGCCAAGCTTCAGGAAAAAATGGAGATTTTGTTAAGTGTCTGGAAAGTGCCTATCTTAATAGAGTAGGTAACCGTCTCCTGCGCAATTCTGCCAGTTCAACCTCATGCTGACCTGCAGCACCCTCTTCTAATCTAAAATATTTACACAGCTGTGTGGAAACACTTCAGAGTGTCCTTATCCCACCTGCTGCTGTCCTGCTCTGGGCTTAGTCTCACAGTTTTGCTGGTGCCACTTGATTCTGGCTTGCTCTGGCTGGCCATGGGAAACTTGCACAGGTCTGACAGCACCTCTGAACCTTCTCTTGTGATCCCACGCTTAATCTTGAAATAATTTTCTCCAGTAAGCAGAGACTACAGTTTCTCCAGTAAGCAGAGACTACAGTTTCTCCAGTAAGCAGAGACTACAGTTCTAACTCACTTCAGTTCTCTTCTCCTGACTACTTAAGAAAGAAATAACAATCCTTTTCCCTAGATTTTTTTTTTTAAATCAAAGAAGTGAATTCAGACTGATGCTTTCATGGAAAGGACCTTTTAAAAGGCTTAGGCTTTATATTTTTCAATTATTGGAGAAAACTAAGAAGTATTTCAGTGTGTATATTCTGAAAGACAATAAACTCTATTTTTTCCATTGAAGGAAGCACACTTACATGTTGACCTGCACTAATACTGAGTAGAAGCCCAAATCTACAATTCCACAAACCGATATATTATTTCTTCACCACCTGACAGGTATGGTTATGTGTGGACACTACCAGAAGGCTAACGAATAACCCAAGCAACTAATTCTGATAGTAAAAATAATAGAAAACCAGCACAAAAAGCCCTCTCTCAACGTGAATTGCTCAATGAGCTCAAAAGCTGAGCAACAACACAGGCTCAGTGCTAGGCCCTCTGGCACGATGTGAAGACAGATGTCAAATGAAGTAATTTTGAGTTAGATGCTCCTCTCCAGGGCTGCCTTCTCCCTTGCTCTGCGAACAGTTGCATCTAGTTGCATCTCCAAGATACTAAAGGTCCATGAAGCATCTTTGTCTACCTAATTGGGAGTGAGGAAAAATAAATCAATGGGGTCAGTAAAAACCTTCTGGTATTTTTTTAACCTGCACCTGGCATAGCTTTTAAGCAGGCTTTGGAAACAGGACAAAATAATAAGAGATAAATGGAGAATGGACAGTTTATTCCCTACACCAGTTGATTGTCCTTAAGCTATGGAGACAAATGGAGGACAGCAGCTTTATTTAAGTAACTTTGGAGCAAGAAAATGACAACATTCCTCACAGCCTTACCCCACCCGCCTCTATAATGGAAGCTCTGGTAAGAATGAGACAGAGTTACCTTCATCATTATTCGGGTGTAATATGACCTCTGGCTGAGCATGGATAGAGTTCCCAGGGTGGAAGAAAGGTGTGAAGAGCATACGAGTTTTCCTTTGTTTCAGGATATGCTGAAGGAGCTCATACAAAACATCACCTGAAAAACAGCAGGAAAAAGGAAATGAGAACCTACATACTGCTGAGAAGACTCATTTAGCCATCTGATGCATGAATTCATGGCTCCTGGGTACTATTTTCAGACCCAAAAGTGCTTGCAGTAAAATCCTACATTTCAGTGTTCCACAAGGTTCCTCCCTGACTGGAAAAAAAGAAAAAGAAAAGCTGTACTTACACCTCTATGTGTGACTGTGGAAAAATGGGAGAATGACCAGACATGGCTCTCAGTATCCCAATACAGAGGGTTTTTTCAGGCTGTATGACTGTCCATCCAAGAGCTCCAAACCTTTACAAGCAGTACGTAGTTCAGTGTCCCAATGTCTCAGTTTTTCAAATAGACACCTTAGGACATGGGATTCTTAAATGTAGAGCCCATGACTTATGCAGTGAGTTGCTGGCAGCAAAGATGGTGTTCTTTACTAAATACTGAGCAATTTAGGCTTCATGGGGGAGGAGGTAGAAGATGCTGTAAAGCCTCTTCACACAACACCAGTGTCTCAAGGCCAGAGGCAGTGTGCTACTAAGATTCTGGGAAATTCACAGGAGGAAGAACTCTCACTTTGAAAAGTTACTTCGGGATAGACTGAAAGACCTGAAAAGAATTTAGAGATTTAGCTATCCTGAACACCCTTGATGTGGTAACAACTGCTGGGGAATTCCTTAGGAACTTCCGTATGCCACTACCGGTGTCACGGGTTGGATTCCTGAAAAGCCCAAATAGGATCCCAAAGCTGGTTATTTCTAGCTACTGGAATCCGTAGGGAGCGCGCTGCAACAGGCAACATCAGACCATAGAGATGACGCAGACTAAGGAACAAAGTGCAGCAGACTTGGTGCTCAGTCTGTTGGCTCCTCTTACATCACTTCCACAGAAACGGCTACAGCGAACTGCACTGCACTAAGCTGACATATGAATTGATCCAAATGCTTGTTTGTTTCTGGGGTGCAGGCAGGCTGTTCCTTACGTCCCCCCCAAATCCCTGGTACCAGGATTGTTATATCTTTCCTCAATGGAACATAACCCTGAGATACCCAGTAGAGCAACGGACTAACTGCTTATTTTGTGTCTTTTTATGTATTACATCTTGTACTGATGCTCCTCCTCCAATACCACCTACATGAACCACTTAGATAATTATACATTTTGTCTGATTTAACTGGTTCCATATTTCAAAATTAAAATATACAATACAGGGTAGAGGTCTCTCGACTTTTAATTCTGCTTGCTCTCTTCTGGTTGTCCTGCTCCTATTACAGAGGAACAGGTTGCAGCAGTAACAAATTCAGTGAAGCTCCACCTAGGAAACCTTGGATTTTCTGGAAGAGTTTTCTCAAGTGTGGGTTTTCTTTAGTAGTTTTTTTTATTGTGAGATAGTAAGCTGTGCATCATTTACCCCTTGTCTCTATAAACTGCCAATGTTCTATTTGTGGGCAAGTTTAATGTCTTAGCATGAAACAGTTAAAGCCATCCTGCTTTCCATAGTTCAGCTTCCTTTATTTTTAGCATCTTGGCTGCTTTTACTGTCTCAGCAGTGACTTTAGGGCATTTTTAAAAGGTGACTGCAATACCTGAAAATCTAATTAAAAACAAAGCCCCAAGAACTCAGCTATCTTTTCCATGTTTAGTACATGAAAGGCTAAAAAGTGATTTTACCACATAATTTGCATCTTTGAATGCAATAGTGGCATAATCATAATCAGTGCTGTAACACTCCAAGCAGTAAAGTAGCAAATTTGTACCTCTTTTGATTTGGCCTGACAGACTAGGGAAAACATCCATAAAGCTGGCTGTCTCTTTTTTTTACCTATCAAAACAGTTATGTTTCGGCACCACCCAGACGCAGCGATGCTAGTTAAGAAGGTGAAAAGCATTTTTCACTCTCTCCCTCCCTCCCTCCTCTGCTGCCTCCCTTCCCTGGCCAGCCCTCAACAGGAGAAGAGCTGCAGGGCTGTGAGCCCACTTTACTGCTAGGACTACTGCGGGGAGGCTTACCCAGGAGGGGAAAGGATACGGCTTTTATGCAGCTACACTCTTGAAAACGTAATGCCTCTATGGCAAACATTATTTCATAGTTGTATAGTTAATTTCTGGGAAATGCTGAGGTAATGGTCCTTTGTCTACAGTCATCTACATTTTTAGGGACTGACTCAGATATCCTCTAAAAGGTTTAATATCAGTGGGGAATACCTAGAGAGAAGAAGGAGAGAAAAAACAAAGAGGGAGGCCTTTACTTTGGTTATTTCCAACTTTAGGTAAACAAGAGCTTAACTTTCTGCATTAAGTGAGGATTTGCAAGCCAGAGGCTCTTCTCTGGGAACACTCTGTTTCCAGCCTACAAACATTTTAATCCTACTCATTTCAAGTGTCCTCACAGCACACAAGGGGATGAGCAGGGCTGTAACTTGTAGGCAGCAAGACACTGGGACGATAAGGGGAGTAGCAGGCAAGATACACAAAGGTGTCCCTTACAGCTCTTACAGTCCATCCCCATTTTAAATATCCCCTTTGCCTTATGCAGGGCTACTTTTTTAGTGAAATGATTCAAAGTGGTGTACTAGAACCAAAAAAAAAAGATCTTTCTAGGCATCAGTTTTCACTACTGTACTACACTAGCAACAGACATTAAAGTCTGGTATCTCCTTCCACACAAAATTAGTCCTAGATTTGAAGCACATGCTTAAGAAACTTTGTATACACTAAACTTAAGCCACAGTCTGTGAGGCAGATTCTGCAGGAGGGAGGTTGTGGGAGTGCATTCAAGGGAGTTGCCAAACCGCTTGATGCAGAATTACTGCCACGGCTTGTTTATCAGCTGGATCCAAGCAGCACCAGCAGTACTTCTGCACCTAGTGAGCCTTGCTCTGGAAGCCTCCAGAAGCAGCTCCGTCACCACTTGGTCCAAATTCTTTGATCACCTTCAATGATTGAATTATGAGTCTTTATATTTAACAGGAGTACCTTGTATGGTCACAAAAGAAAAGCTCACAACTCTTATTTAGAACTAATAACTCATGTTTAGTTAAACATCCCTGACAAAGGAGGGCAGAGGCTTACTCTGTCTGTAAAACTAGAGCAGGCAGACCACAGGGGATATAAATACAGGCAGGCAACACATACGTTTCTAAATCTCCTTTGTGAATAAATGAAGATATAATTTGAGCAACAGGCAAACTGATTCACACACCTGTCTGTGTTGTGCCTCAGGCTGGACTCCAGCACGTGAGAGAATACGGTAAAGTAAAGCAAAGCCCACAGAGGCTGTGAAATAGAGAAAAGGTCCCCCAGGGAGGAGTTTTTAGCAGTCACTTTAAGCAGCATGTCAGCCAAGCCAACTGTGAGGCAGAATGCTAATATGGGCTTCTTAAGCGGTGGAGCACTTGATTAACTTGCTGCTGTAGTTGGGTCTGTGAAATGATAAGCTTTTACAGGTAAGGGCTGGAAGTCACAAAGAGCTGCCAGAGACGCTTGCTTTCTTGGAGTCCTGCAAGGAGTTTTACCAAGAAACAGCCTGGATGTTTGGATTTGGGTTTGGATTTGCACTCAGCTTTGCCAACAACTCAGGTATATCAGGATTTCATTCCTTCCTTGTCCTTTTTGTCCTTGTGTTATACAAAGTGCCTCTTTCCTCCCTCTCCTACCCCTGCCCAGTCCATCCCAGCAAATGTGACTACTTCCTCCTTTTGACCCTCTCCGGATTTTGCTGTGGCTTCCTCTCTCTTCTCAGTCACAGCTTTTGTAAGTAATCCTCACCTGAATGAGGAGACCTGTATCGAAAGTCCTCTTTGGTCAGGAGCAGCAGAGCCTTCCCGTTCATCTCAAAAGTGTTGCTCTCAATCGGCCTCAAAGAAAATTCCTTCTCCGCCCACCTGAGCCACTGTGCCACATCGTCTCTGCTCCAGTACACCGGCTGCAAACCTGTGGCAGGAAGAGACCATGACTGCGTTACCAAATTGAGACAAGGCATGGAAACATAGGCAAACATCAGTGAATCCCCTGTCCTGCCCACACCATAACGTGCAAAGTCTCAGGGCAAGGTGTAGGAGAGGAATGTCACGTTGATGCAGAATCACTCTAAGCACTAAACTGTGAAAAACTTCACTAGTTAGGCAACTTGGTTTATCTGTGACACGCTGAGAAACAAGAACTGCTCAGCACCCTGAAAAAAGCTACTAGGACACTATTTCATTCCAGGTTTCCACTGTGAAATGGGATCTTCCTCCAGCTGCTCCTTCTGAGGTGCAAAGCAGGCAGGAGGCCTCGTCCATTCTCAGTGTGTACCCTTTCATGGAAGACAAGCATGGCCTCTCTTCGTGCCCCTTGTAAAGTCATTGATCAACGATGAGAATCAGTCAGATGCAAGAGAGCCATGGCCACCACTTCCCTCTAGGTGGCTGTGGTCTGTAAAGAAGGGCTGCTTCACACAGCCTCTGTAACAGCGTGTCTGTAAGTGGTTATCAGTGTGGGTACGCTTGAGAAAGGTGTATTCAGACTGGCTTAGCCCTTCTGCAGATGCTATTCTGACACTGGAAAAGAAAATATGCACTGAGGCTGCGGCACATTTATCATGGCTTTACCTTGTGTTTCCTGTATAGCGATAAATGCTATGGATGTAACTCCGTCCATATTAAGGCTGGAATGTCATTTTACAGTAAAACAGCAGGTATGTTTGGTTTGGGTATAGATTTTCCAGGGCTCCAAGGAGAACGTGGAAAGGCACTCCCTTTCTCCCAGCCAGCTCATACAGCACATACAGCCCAGACAACCGTGTTTACTCAGAGGGGCACGACCAGTTTACCACAGAAGTCAAAGACCTTTTTGCCTGCTGCCTTTACTGGGCCCAGGCAGAGAGAGCCTTGGGAGGTATGATAATTCAATATGTTTTACAGACAAATTTAAAATAGCTTCCTTCCTCTGGAGAGTAGGCAGCAAGGTGAAGAGCTGTTTATACCCAGGTAGAGAGATTATCTCCAATCCACGGGGAGATAAAAGCTTTCTTTCCTTTTCCCTCTCCTGAGATGACTCATTGTTTGACTTGCTACAAAGCGTTTAGTAGAAATGAAAGCTTCACACTGAGCAAAGGAACATAAAATTTGCTGTATCTGATCAGATCTCTGGTATACAGCCTCTGGCAGGAGCTAATACTTTATGCTTCAGAGGAAGAACAACCTCCCTTCCTCATATTGCACCTGGCTTGATTGTACAACTGCACATGGGAAGAAATTTTCTTCCTGGCACACCATTCTCTGAGATCTGATTACCCTCCTCCTACCAAGCACTAAAAGAAACCTGGGAGAGTTGTATCATTCTGTTTTGGTTTGGATTTTACTCTTTTAGCAGATAGGCAATCCTTTTTTCTATTTTAGCAAGAGGTCACATGCAGTGAATTGCATTCTGCTACTATGCCAGATTCCCAGACAGCGGCTTTGGAAATTCCCAGTGCCACAGCTGCATAAAGAACTGAATCTCAGTCAGAAAAGGAATTGAGATCAAGCCTGAGAAAGGGTCAGAACTGACCTAAGGAAGGATGTCTGCATGGCAGCAGCAAAAATCTCCATCAGCTTTCAACTTCCACCCTAGCACTGTATTATGTGCCACACAGAAACAAGAAGTGGCATTTATTTATTTATGAACGACTTAAATTCTCTTCCCTCTATTGAATTAGGGTCTGATTACTGGGGTCAGAGTTTTCTGCAGGACCTTTCTTTTTGAAGGGACTAGGGCGAGGTGTAGGTCTGCTCACAGATACGCAAACTGTCATCTAAAATGCCAATTAGCTTCATCTTTTGCTGAATATGGGGTTATTCCTGCAGAAAACATATTCTAGACCCTGGGCCACTGCTGGACAGCAGGCACATTGACTGCAGCTAAAACAAAAAGGAAGTCAGACTTGACGCAGTCAGGCCACAACTTATGGAAAGGTTTAAAAGACCACCAGAGGAGTGCTTGAAATGCTCATGTGTGGTTTTGCCTCCCGCTTTGCCATGCCATGCAACTAATAAATTGCCCCAAGGAGCACTGAAATGTGGAAATCTAACTGGACTTCTGAAGTGCACTTCACAAGAAGAGGCACAAACCAAACCAAAACATGACTGGGAAAATCAAGCCGACACGGACAGAGCTTTATAATAACTTTACACAATGTGCATGCTCCCTTAGAGATAACATAATAAATAAGTCACACCCTGTACAAACACAGATCAAGGTTTCCCATGTGTGATAGTATATTTTTGCCTTCTGTTCAACTAATACAAAAGTACCACATCTACAGAGAGGTTTAGATCGATCGGCATGAGTCCCAGAACAGCCGAATAGGCTACACAGACTGGGATAAGACACATGTGGCATCCTGGCAACTCTGAGCCAAACCCAACGCTTCACACTGCAAGTCAGGTCTCTGCTGGGTTTCAGCAGCATCTCTGAAGCTTGTGAGAAAAGCCCCAAACTAGTCTGACCTAGGACTGCTTGTCTTATAGTTACTGAGAATCAGAAAGCAGCCTTTTGAATTCAGTTTTGCTGAAATGAGTGGGTGGATGCCCCACATCTCTCCACCCATGGGGTGATATCGTAATTAAATACTTACATTGTGCTTGGAAGATATAAAGTGCCATAAAATAAGTTAACTGCTTTTCCCTAGATGGATTACCTCTTCTCTCATTCCCCCCCTTCCCTGCCCTGCTCCTTTCCTGCGAAGTCAGTTTCTCCAAAACACCCTCTTTAGCTGCCTGCCTCCGCTGCATGCCCATCTGCTTTGTGAGGCTGAATGAGTTCAGTCATGGGGTGCAGACCGGTGCGGCTGAGAGTGCTTCAGAAAATGCCGTTCGAAACACAACTCTTTCATGTGCAGTACAGCATTTACTAAATTTGTATCCCACCTTCTTTGCCCTTACTTAAAAGGACGCAGTTGCTTTTGTGAAGACAAGGGCATGAGAGGGGTGGCTTTGGAGCTGAAGGGATCCTACAGCACAGCATACATAGCTATCAGTAGATCCTGAAAACGCTTTCCTATACTTTCTATGAAAGAAAAACTAATCCTGCTTATACAATTTTTCTTTTTCTGGATGCTGTTTCTTATTTTTCCCTCTCCATCTTCTCTTTTATTGTATGTTCACGGTGGAAGAAAATGGGCTCTTTTTATCTCTCCAGTTTTATTCTCTGTGAAAGCTAACAGCGTTGTCTTCAAATAACAAAGATATTTACCATGTAAAATAAAGTGCGGAAAATCAGTGCTGTGTTACAAAATGAGGATAGAGTTCTGCCTGCTGAACCAACTGTTGAAAACAGTGGGAAGGCTTTGCTGCTTTCAGTTGTTGTGGATCAGATGCAAAGGATGCTGCCTTTCTCCTGTTCTGTCCTCTGAGTGGCCAGCACCTCCACGGACTTCAGAGAGTGAGTTTTGACCTGGGAGCTGGACTTGGCTCTGCTCCCATCTGTGCCACTGCTCCCCAGGCTGTAATCTTGCAAGCATTCCCAACCTTGTTCTCCTTATTTGCGTAGTGTAAAAACAAACTACAACAAAACCTTCTTGAACTTAATAGCTGAAAGCCGATTATATGAAGCCATGTAAACCATCACAATCCACCTCTACAAGATCCCAACATGTTCTCTAGTCTGTCTTCTGTCAGCTTCCAAGCACCTCTCTAGTAGAGTAAAATGGAATAATTTACAGATACGTCTATAATCTGACAGCTTCATGTGCATTAAACAGGGAGCAAAATTCATGCTCACCATTCTAATGCCACAGGCTGGCGCACTGGTGTCTTAATAGATTATCTGCTTCTGTTGCTTGTTCCTCACCTGAAGTCCTGTCGCTTACACCCGTTACACTAGCTACCTTATAAATGCTGAAAGCGATCAATTGTCACGTTCCGGGGCACAAGCTGATAACCATCTGAGCTGCAGAAGGAATCCACTCTCTGTTCCTTTCTATTCTGGCACAGCAGAGAGAACTACAATGAATGGGGCCCATAGGGTAATTTACACCTTGAAGTAGCAAGTAAAATTGTTTAGGTACATTCAAGCGCTTACACACGTAGACACACACATACATACAGCCGAGTGTGCTGGTCTGCTGAAGAGGAGTTAAAGATGATGGTTTCTAATCCCCTCAGGAAACTTAAGCATGGTTAGTCAGGCTTTTGAGATGGGAGCAACTACACAGCCAGCAATATTTGCATCTGACCAGAAACTTCTGGTGGAGCTACAAATTTATTTTTTTGAAGAGATGAAGTCAACCTTGAATCTTGCAAAGTACCCATACTCAGCATCTCCTTCTTTGCTTTGGAAGACAGGGTAGGCATTTTACAGTATGAGTTGCTACGTACTGTGTATGTAACAGATACATCTAAAACATGAAGTATAACGTACCACAGGCTGTTTTCACCTTGACTCATTTTGGAACAAGCTGAAGACACAAATCCAATGCAAAGTGTGATGAGCGAGCTGCTGCTCCATTTTAGTTTCGATATGAAGACACAGCCACACAAAAGCATGCACAATGGAAACAGCATTCACAGTAAGTTTCATCTAACTTTTTGTTCCACTTTGGCCAGGCACTCCATCCTTTCCGCCTGGCAGGCAGGATGATGAGGCAAGAAGGGAGTAAAGACAGACCTCTCATTTATCCCTGCTTTCTGCAGGGCAGACAGAATTGTTCTCACTCCCACGCTGAAAACTACTTAGCACAGTTGGGCAAACAGCGAAGGGGCCAGCGCATGCAAATTGGCAGCTGGTTTCCAAACAGCCAGGGACAGATGCATCACCACTGGCAGCATCAGGCAGCCCAGCTCTGACTATAGTACTTGAGCCTTTAATGGGAAAACAATGCTGGAGAAGTGCAGAAGACTTGACTGTTTGCTACCACCGAGCTCTTCAGGAACTGAAGCTCTCTTTTTTGTTATTAATCAATAAAATTCTTCCATGTTACCCACAGCATAACATGAGGTTCTGCAGATGATGGTGTATATCACGCAGCGGAGGGGCATGAGGTTGTGGCTTTCTCTTGATTTCTATGTAAAGGCAACACGGTCTGAAGGCAAAACACATGATTAGACTTAAATCCTTCTCCCAAGCTCTGTCAGAGCAATATTTTTGAAGCCTCCTCCTTCTGTCTTGCTTCTTTGTTTGGAAAGCAAGACTACTAACATGCAACGGGTGTCATGAGGCTTTGGCCAGTTACTATCTGAAATGCTTCCAAAGTCCAAAACGCTGCACAGATGCTTCAAATGACTATGGTTCAATACTCCCGCAGTGCTGTCTCTGCTGCCTTCTGGTTCCCTGTTCAGAGCTACCGATTGCTGTTGCAGACCAGGGGCCCTGTTCCGATATTGTGCTCGAACCTGACAGCACAAACCATGACGTGCTGCTCCCTGAGAAGGGCTGCAGCGCCGAGTTCAACAGCAATGTGCCAGTCCCACTGAAGGGGTTTCAAATTAAAGGCAAGCTGGATGCTGAAGTCCTGTTGAGATCCTCCTGAGGCTGGAATTTTATGCTGTTTCTGCTGGAGCTGCCGCACTGATCTCTTACCCCAAGTGGCTTCCCCATAGCTACCAGGGCTGGCTGGCAGGCTCCCACCCACCGGGCACTCAGCAGCTCTTCAGGAGTACCCTGCTATGGAAGGGAAAGGCAGGAAGGTTAAGGACCCTGCTTTCTCTGGAAGCCTTTCTAATTCCTCAGAGGGGCAGAATGGGTGACAGAGAGCTGTGGCGTGCTTAGCTATCCTGAGGCAAATGGACAGCCTACATAAGTGCCTTCTGGGCCTGCTCTCGGGTTGGCATTCCTGTGGAAGACGCAGCCCTACCACAGGATAAATCCTGTCTTGCTGGGGGCACACACATTTGCTGTTATGAGTAGGGGTGTGGTGTGTAGTGATGTGCACAATCACTTGCTCTTTCCAGCAGGTGCCACTTGACCCAGGCAGTGGAAAAGCAGTGGCCATTCACTGCTGCTGGGCCAAAACGTCTGCCTCATCCTACAGTACAGAGTGGGCTCTGCAGTTTTGAGGCCCAGGGATAAGCAAAGGTAGAAAAGGAATGGAAGGTTAATCCTGTCTAATCCTCAGTAAGAATTATTTAGGAGGCGAGTACAAACTGGTACAAGGGATACAGACAGCAGCAGATGAAAATGAGCCTTTACAGGTCTTGCGAAGGAAAAAAATTATTGGATAGGAAACAAAGGAGTCATGTGATGGGCAGAAAGAGAGACCCCAATGAGGCTTGTGTGTCTTTTAAAGAGGTCTAAAACTGCCTGTAATCAGAATGACAAGGCTTTGGGAAGCTTCCTACACTGCTGGGAACAGATTGCAAAACAGCTTTTTCAGTGGTAATTTGGAATAAAAGGCATAGGCTCATGTCTCCTGCTATCCTGTCGAATGGGGCATTGGAGGCAGAGCACAAGTGCAGGTAATACTCTGCGCACCATGTCTGCTCTGGGGCCTATGTGCATGCAGACGTCTACAGAAACAAACCTAGTGAGGCACCGGGCTTGATTTGTGCCATGCTGAATTTGCTAGCGTGGTGCCCTGTGACCCAGCCCTTCTCTTCTCCCTGTCTGTACACAGACCCTGTAAAGCTGACACACCCAAATCCCTTAGGGTTTCAGGGTCATGAAATAAATAAAATTGCTTTCCTAATGCAGCCTTTGGAAAGCCTGTAAGAAACATATTGATTGGAAAATGCTTGATTAGAATGATCAAGCTCTGAGCTCTTATATGGGGAGATAAATCTTTTCAATTCCCCACACTCAGTGCCAAGCTCAGCTTCCTGGAAGCAACTACGGCCCTTTCTGGAACTGAGGTGAAAATCCCTTCTTCCATCACCTCCCCTGACCTGCTGACACTACACATGGTTTGCATTTGCTGATCAAATGTACGAGCAGGACTCTAAATCAGGTTGCTGGGCTGAGGCAGCTTGCTGATTAATGATGGCAGATGAAGTCACCAGTACAAAACCCCCACAAAATCCAAAGTCTGTGCAAGCAGGAAGGGAGGGAGGAAAGGCCACATTCTACAGAATCCAACCTATAGAACATATTCTTTCTCACTCTATAGCTCAACCCTTTTCTTTGCAGATAAAGATTAGTTAATGTAGTAACTCTCTTACACAAAATCACTCAGCTATGTCTAAGACTCCTTGCCCCAGCAACAGTCAGAAAAGTCCCTGGACACTGCAGACCAATTCCTGTAGCCCTTAGAGCCGTAACTGATATCAGAATAAAGCCTCAAGTGCAACCCCAGTCATTTAACGTGGCCGGTTTTCCTGCATTTCTTGTAACTGAAATCAGTATTTGACCCATAGCAGCTGCCTCTCTCCTTTCTGCTTCCAAATGCATCACCTGGAGCTGGCTTGCAGAAAAAGCAGACGTAGCCTTCTTTCCTCTGTGAGCTGCCCCATATTGGGTTCAGTCACAGAAAATGTGATAATGCTGGAGTAGTCTGAAAAGCAAACTCACCCAGGATGGGGCAAACCACTTTAGTTAAATGGTGCTGGCACATACGCTGAAGTGGCTGGGTTTTGAAGTTCTGGGAGAGAAAAGCTACGGGCAAAAGAAGCAAGCGACTGCAGAGGTGATGAAAAGAGCAGCCTGTTTTCTAGGCACTCATTCCATGAGCCATATCCAAGAGCTTTCAAGAACTGTACAGAACAGCTCCATCTTTCTTTCGTGTTGTTTGCGCAATCTTCCTAGAAGCTTGACAGGAGTTCTCCTTCCAGAGCAGGGTGAAGGCTGGCTTTTTGCATCTGGGCACCACATTCAGAGAAGGCCAGAGTACAGCAGTGAGTCAGTGAGCTGTGGCCAGCGCAATGTTGTCTTGCTGACTACAGCCCTTCAGCCAATACCACTTAGGAAAGAACTTGCTTGGGTTCAAGATGACCCCTCTCTTTGCTCACGTGCCAACAGGCAGAGAGGGCAGGTGACCACGGGATTCCCACCAGAGTGGCTTGTGTGCCACAGGCAGCTGGGAGAGAGATGGGGAATGGGGAAATGTTGGTTTGGATCTGCTCCCACTTATAGTTTTAATCCACTCCTGACTTCTCAACCAATTTTTGGCTGTTTTCCATGGAGCAGAGATTGCTTTCCTACTGCTCCCTTCCAAAAGGAGCTGAAAGAAATGTTTTCTATTGCTCTTTTCCTTGTATGTGCAAAAACTATATCCTAAACAGAACTAGCTGAGCCATGACAGTGGCATGGGTTAGCTAGCTCAAAAGGCCATGCTGCTAGAAGCAAGCAGTTTGGCAAGTAGAGTCAAGGCAAGGAGAATACAAAATCTTCACAGTTATCAGCATCTCTTTACTGTTTCAAACCAGATTATCTTATTCCAGGTCAAAATTCAGGTCTAACAAACATTCTTCACAGTTTTCCTGTACTGGATATAGCCACTGCTGATACTCCTAATGGTGACACGCACCGCTAGACTACACAGTGCTTTTCAACTGGAGACAGTTAGATTGTTGTATCTGTTTTATAGATCTGAGGCAGAAAATCACTGGACACCTGCCCATACACTGAATCTCTTAAAGGAGAGATCAAATTTCAGGAACTATATTCTGCTCCTCTTTACAAATGCACAAATGCAGAGCATCTTTATATCCTTAACAGATACTTTTCCTTCCCACTTCTTGTGTCACTCACTCGGTGCATCCTGGCAACAGTAATTTTAAGGTAAAAAAATAAAACTGTATTAGAATGAACTGTCAAATATGCTGTTTTTTTCTTTTAACACAACACGGCCTTGATCCCAAGCTGCAGTATTGAAGATTTGTAAGTAATTAGAAATAAATTGGACTTGGTAGTCTTAACCTACATATGGCTCTACTTATGCCTTCTGCCTGCTGCCTAACTGCTATACGTTGAAGAGAGGTGCTAAGATTATTACCGTGCTTAGAGTATGTGGCAGTAATGCTGGTGATGGATCAGGCACCCGATCACCACACCAGAAATATGTGAAAAACTGAAGAAACAGTCGCTAGCTGCAAAGAATGCAGATGCTAAAATCAAGATAGTTCTTTCAGCAATTTATCACTTCAAACTATCGTTCAATCTTTCAGCAGCTGCAAACTTCGAGGTGATTCTACCGTTTCAGAAGCGAGAGGTCAGAAAGTCCTTTTAGTACAGCTGAATCAAGTGGAAAGTTTTGAAATTTCAGTTTCACATGCCAACCAAACACCACCACCAACACAGCATGACATTGTAATTCTCCTGTATTAAGAAGCTGCTTTCTTCTCACAAGGAGATTCTGTTCTCGGAGCCTAACATCCTGAAGAAGCTGGGTCCCTTTCCCTTGAGGAATTTTGGCTGGGACTTTGTTTCCTAACTCAGCTGCGATTGTGAGAGATGCAGAGGAGGGGGAGCGTGTACACAAAGAGCGTGTTTTCCAGGCTGTTTCCAGGGAACATGAGGCCAGCTTCACCACAGAACAGTCTACGCTGTGACAGCAAGATGTCATCTGTTGGCTTCCTCCGCACTGAGGCTCCAAGCCTTGCAAGCTGCAGCTGCACTTGTGCTGCTACTCTAAAGCAGATTTTGGCAGTGCAGCCAGAACCATAGCTTACTTTGCCTATAATCATTAACCAAATCAGTGTAGAGAAAAATTTACCACCAGAATGTGGTAAAAGCCTGTCATGCTTCGACTCTAACTGATTTCACTTTTGGTTCTCTACCTCTTGCTTATTCAGGCATTCTCCTTCAGACACCTAATCCAGGAGTGCTACAAAAGCTTGCTTCAATCCACCAGTATATGAGTTCTTCTATGCTTTATGAGAAGACCTGCCTTCAGGTGACATTAAATATTAAGTAACTGGGGGAAATGGTGCAAATTACAGCTATGGAGACTGCACGCTGTATTCAGGTCTGAACTACATCTTGGGTTTGGGAGGTAAAAAACCCACCCTTAGCATGCTGCAGACATTCCCTGCTTCCAAGATGCTGCCAACTAGAGTTCTGACATGGTTAAAAACTCCAGATTTAACTTCATTTCTCGATGGTTCCTTAATCAACCAAATCCCTGCAGCTCTAACAAACTGTCAATCATTTCTCCAGGAACATACTGCTGTCCTACAGAAAGGTTAAATGATTAAAAAAACAGGTTTAGATTCCAGGGGTCCTTTTCCACATCCAAGGAGTCCACTGAGATGGACTCCAAACTGCACTACAACACATAACTCACACAGAAGTTACTGCATTGCATTTGTATGGTGCCCTTTATTTCTACCCTTGCAACTTGTGCACAGAAAGGCTTCTTGTACGAAGGCACTTGTGCTTGAAATACATTGATAATGAGAACAAATTAAGTGTGTGCTCTTTGATTATCAGATGATAAATTATCATGATTATCTTTGCTGCAGCTTGAGAATTACTTCCTCTCCGTGTTTTAACTCCTGCTTGTTCTGAAGCTAGTCAGCACACCCACTAACTTCTCATGTTAGGCCCCCCAAAAAACTGGCTTCTACTTATTATTTCTGTGCAAATCTTACAAAGTTACAGCATTACTTCCATTTGGAGTCACTTGAAAATACTGCCCAAGGAACCAGAAATCAATTTTATTAATTGGGTTTGAAGGCAAGATCCTGTTTGGGAGCTTGTCAGACGGGGGCTAGGATACTGTGCTCTGTCTCTCAGAGACACATGCACGCTGCAGTCAGAGGCACGGCTGCAGCCCTTGCAGTCATCCCTGGGGTGGCCTCTGAACTAGCTCCCCAAGATGCCAATGACAAGGGCTTTAGCAAGGGCTGCACGTTGAGCACAGCCTCCCTGACACCATGGTAGCTTGTTCACGCTGAGGTCTGTAAGTACTATGGCTTCGGCGAATTCTTGGGTAGCTGTGACACCAACTCACCTCTGACTGCAGCGCAGACACAGGCTTGTGCCAGCTATGACTATCTCGGTGACAGCCTCAGATCTCAGAAATACACACTTTTAATTTCTCCCCTCCGGCTTCACAGGTGTCTTGCTGGAGTCCTGGACTTGAGGGAAATACACCCCCTTCTGAACTGGGTGTCTTGGAATCCCTTTCTGCTACTTGGTCTGGTATGAAGCAGTCAGAACAAAGACAATAATTCCTATCTCACCAGTGGGATGTCTGCAACCACTATTCTGTCCTTCGAACCTGCGACTTTCAGGCCAGAGCTCAGACAATACCTAGTGGCAGTGCTGATTTAGTACTGTTTCCTGGCCACTCTTTCAATGTGCCAGCGCAATTGGTGGAGGAGCTATGCTGTGATCTCAATTAGAGAGATGATCTGTTTTTAAGTATATACGTACATTGGTTTCTGACAGATCAGCTTTCTGAGCTGATTAAGAGCACAACTGTAGTAACAGTCAGGTCAACACAACTGGTGGGGAGGTGGCAAACTTCAAAAAGAATAACAGCTGGATGTGATGACGAAGAAAGGAAGAAATGCCTCAGCTGGTATTGTTATAGAACATGTCATGTCACTGAAAAATCCATGGGCTTGCTCTATTACTTGAGGTTAATCTTGATGATGTCACTGAGAAAGGTTTGCTCTCAGGGCTGGAAAAATCACTGCAATGAGAAGCAAATAATTTACCTATGCATTTCCAGCAGACGACCAAGTTTTGAATGAAAATGAAAACAAAGGGATGAGCTAATTCACAAGGAGGTTCTGTCTCATCCTGCTTTTCGGGTTTCTTGCAAAGGTAAAGGTGCTGTGAGAGAGACTGCATACCTAGTAAGGACAGGTAACTGATACAATCGGAGATTCACAATTCTCAATACTCTGTAAACCTACTGTGCTAGTACAGACACCCGGTGAGCTCGACATTGACGAAGCTATCCTGAGCTGTCCTTCTTTCCAGCCTTCCTTTCCCTCAGGAAGGATGGCCATCCTTGCGTTTACTATCGCCAACAAACTGCTGCAGATCTGCCAGGGGAAAGGGGCTGCCTTGTGAGAGCTGCAGCCAGGAATCCCAGAGCTGAGGTGAGATCTGCTGTGGAGCTGTGGCAGCAGGGAGGGCTGAGAAAGTTACCCCTCTCAGTCCCACTAACAGTGCCCCTTCTACTGAAGGGGTGAAGAGAACCAAGCTTATTTTTCTTAGATTAAGTATTATGAAAGAGAATCAAATTATATCATCTGTCAGAAATATTTAGTAACACGTAATGGCTTCTTCACATGGCTGACAGTTGTTCCAGGTAGGATAAAACACTGAAAACGGAGGAGTCCCTGCCTAGAGGACATTACAATATAAACAGACAGGAGAGGAAAGGGATTAAACATACAAGCAAAGTGAACAGCGCGATGGGGTACGTACAGTGCTGCACTCCCTGGGAACTCACTGAAACTACTGAAATTCCCACACACTCTTTACTAAGTGGATATTGTGCAAATGTTGTTGAAATACTTTTTCACCAACTTGTCTAAATAAAATTTTCATATTAGTGCTCCCCCATATTTTCATAGAATCATAGAATCATAAAATTTCAGCCAGCTCTGTGAAGGACACTTGCCAAATTACGACTCTTATCAGTTGCAGAAAAACAGATTTATAAGTTTATCTATTCACACATCACTTTTATTCACAAAAACTTAGATAATCACGATTACGTTGAAGTCAGGAAAGCAACAGAGGTGTCTACAGAGTAGTAATTTCTCCTTATTCTTCTAGGGCTTTAAGATTTGCTTGGTTTACAAAGTCCAAACCAGTTCAGCTTCATTCTTTGGTGTTACAACTTCCAAATCATCTCAAGTTTCTGCTCTCCTGGGAAGACTGATTCACAAGCATCTTGCACAAGACAGTATGTCTTTTTAAAAATCCACCGTCTGGACCTACTGGTCATGTGCCTGGACTTGTCTTAACTTGGCCATCCCTTATGTGGTCTCTGCTGTCCTACTAAGCAACACTTGCCTGGATATCCTCTCTCTAGTTTAGCTGACTGTGTCACAAATTAAGTACCCATGAAAGCTGGTTTTGCCAAGCATACCAGCAATGGCAATTTTTGAAATGCTATTCACTATTAGATCAGAGTAAGGAAAGTTTCCTAGTAACTAGAGTACAGGAGTCCATTCCAGATTGCAACATGACAGCACAGCTTATAAACCTCTCAGTGGATCAAAGTGTGCATGTGTATGAGAGGGAGACGGCAGGGAATGGGGTGAGGAGAAAGACTTGAGAAGAAAGAAGGTAGGAAGTGAACGTGCACATTAGGGAAGGAGAGTGAATTATTTTTTGAAGAAAGGATACTTTCTAACCTAACTTTTCTGGTTGCCCTAACTTTTACCGTAATTACTGTTTTTGTAATTCCTACATTAGAGAAATTACTAAGCTACTAGATACACGTTGTCAGTACAAAACAAGTGGACATTCCAGGTCTTTCCTGTCTTCTCAACCAGCTACAAGTGGAAAACTACTTTTCTGAAATGCTTTGATTATCAACACGATTTTGATGTTTTCACAGGACTGGGGTCGATTGGCTTAGCACTGACAGCATGGTACAGAAATGCAGACATGGGTACATTGTCAATTTGAGGGAGGTGGAGAAGTCTTCTGAACCAATTTCACACAAAATGACATTAGGGAATGCAAAGTGCCAAAAATTTTCCCGTGAAGTCCTGAAAAAATCTGCAGACTCTAGATGTCTCGCACCACTCTGGCAGATAATAAACATAGAGCATATGGACTCAAATACTGTATGTTCACGAAAACAAGAGTCCTCTCTGTTTGACACCATCCAGACTTTCTGAAGACATGAATGCAATTTCAGAAAAGATTTATGCCCTTGTTATTCAGATGTTTGGAGAGCCAAACAACAGAAATTCAGAATGACAGCATTTCTTTCTTATACCGTCTTCTGAAACAGCTGGAATGTTGGGTTGGTCCTTTTCAACATTGTCTCTTCTCCGTTCTGGCCAAATTTGTTAATCTAGGTCCTGAGAAACTACTTCACTTGAAGATTAATTCTCAAAAGAAAACATCATTATTAACTTTTAACAAGATGTTTTGTTGCTGCCTCATTTTGAACTTCTAGATTTCCTCTTCCCCTTACTACCCCTGCCTGAGGTGAGCATGCTGTGTGAAGAGGAGATTTCTTTTGTCAGTCCAGCCTCACCCTTATTCATTTGGTGCTATCACAGTCATGCTTTTGCAACTTTGCTGACGGAATCAGGTAGGAGGAGGAGGCTGATTCGGCAAGAGGAGTCCTTTGTTTGCACGTGAATACCTTGGTGTTATCAGAAAGAAAACAAGGAGTGAGCAGCATGTGTTGAACAAAAAGAATCACAGCATTATCATTCTGTTTCCCCCCCTTCTCTCCCAGAACTATAAGCGAGTCTCTGTGTGTAAGAGAAGAGCTGGCACGCGGAACAAGTGTCGCTTCACTGCCTCCCCTTCATTTCTAAATGGCATCCTTGCAGCAATCATAACAGTGGCCAACCTGGAGAAATGATATTGGGAAACAGGCTGTTCTTAGTAAGGGGTGTTAAAAACTCCATATAGGAACCAGCTTTGAAGAAAAAAAGATTTTTAAAACCTAACAACAAAGAGGAGATAGAGAAGAACGGATTGAGACAGGCATTAGTAAGGCCAAAGTGTCCAAGACAGAGCACACCAAGATTTTGCTGTGTACCTGGGCATATTGCTATTGCTGTTTCTTCAGCTTTGTGTCCAAAGAAGGGATTTTCACAGCAGAGGGCAAATCAACAGATAACTTAGCCCAAAGCTGTACACAAAGTACCATCATTTCTTGACAGCCAGCTCCTTTTCCGTTGTTGATGTTTTTGCCCAAGATACACACATGAGCACAGCCCCCAGACCGTACGGTTCACAGAGGCGGGTGCAGTGCTGACCCGACTGGGACAGAGGAAGCACAGCTCCTCTGCATCAAGCCTTCTAGTTCTCCCCCTAGTTCAGTTCACTGATTGTTTTGAAGGCCCAAGTTATTTTTTTTTTTGCACAGCACCCATCTCCATGCAACAAGAAAGACCTTCAAAGCTCAGAGTTTTGTTGGGTAGAGAGAAATGTGTGTCTCTGCAGCTTCCCACCAGGCTGGCCAGTCCTACGGCCCTGCATTCTGCCAGCACCAACGCACACACATTCCTGCTGACGCTATTATCCTCCACCAAATCCTGTTCTTCCACCCATGATGTTCTCTGTCTCACTATGAGGATAAGGGGAAAAAGACAAAGTGTTTGGGTTCTTATTTTTTTTTGCACGCTGCTCTGCTTTAATGTGCAGAAAGATCACATTGGTTCTTCAGTCTTTGCCCTCTTGCTTAAGTAATGCTACTCACACAGTTATCTTTTAAGCCTGGGAACCAACAACTTGACTAAAACGGAATTAACATACTGGATGCACCCTCAGGGTGTGCACCCAATCCAGAACTTAACACTACAGCCCACCCACTCACCTGACCGCACCCTTTGGCTGCCTCCAGATAATTCAGGCATAGTCAAACCGTTGCTATGAAAAATCCTCACAAACATAGCGTAGCAACCATGAACTTATTTCACCCAGCTGAATGTTAAACGAGTGACCAGTTAATGCCTATTCAAGGTTTTGAAAACACTGGCTTTCAATCCTGAAAAGCATGTCTGCATCTTCTGTGGAAATCAGTGGTAAGCTTGACAATCTAGCTGCACTACTCAGATTAGTACGTAAGGAACCAAAAGAGAGAGAGAAGTTTCCCAGAGTATCAGAAAGTTCATGTTGACAGAACAAGAGGACACGATCTCAAGCTTCATCAGGGGAGGTTTAGGTTTGATTTTGGAAAAAATTCTTCACTGAAAGGGTGATTGGCCATTGGAATGTGCTGCCCGGGGAGGTGGTGGAGTCACCGTCCCTGGAGGTGTTTAAGAGGAGACTGGATGAGTGCCAGGGTTTAGATGACGAGTAGGTGTTGGGTTTGGGTCATAGGCTGGACTTGATGATCTCAAAGGTCCTTTCCAACCCTGTAATACTGTGATGTTACTCATTTTGAACATAACTTCTTCCTTCTGTATTATCAAAACACTTAATAAATTATGACAGACTGGCATTTGGAAAACACTAGATAAGGTTAGATGCTGCTTTCCTGTATTTCCATTAAGTTTGACCAGCTGTGAGAGCGGATTTACTCATAAACGTTAAAAGAAAGAGAGAACACCTAGACCAGGCAGGCTGAGTTGGGCTGAACAGCATTAAGTGTTTCTTCTTCACTTCTATCTTCAGAATGGGAGTCAGGATGAAGGGACATCAGTGCCTTCAAAGAAATCTGGGACTACTTCTGTACCCCTGTCAAAGCCCAGTGGTTTCTTCGCTCTCTTGGACTTGCTAGAATCCATATGAAATTGTAAAATTGGTACCGGGATACCATCAGGGTGCTCACCCTCTCCAGATTCATTTAGCATCTCTGCTACTCTCTTAAAAAGACATAAAAGAGGAGATAATTTTTAATACCTTTTCACAGGGTGGCTGCCAACATCACAGGCTAAAGCTACACCTTCTCAGGAAGAAGGAGTTGAGCATGTGGGCAGTGCTATTTCCTAACTGGCAAGCACAAAGGAGAAGCCTTTTGTTTGCCCTGATAAGGTCATTTGCATAACTCTACCCAAGTGGCTTTGCATATTTCTTTTTCTCTTCTTGTTCCTTCTCTCTCCACTTCATCAGTTCTCAGACATTTCTCCATGCGTCAGAGAAGCCCTGTAATTAATCCCAATATTCATTCTATTATACACTTATTGATTTATTTTTATTTCTTGTAAAGAGCTGGTGTACATTTTGTTAACTCTATTCTTGTTTGTACAACGTTAAATAAAGAAAATGGTGCAGTCAGTGCAAAACCAATTCTGCTTTCTCTGTATAGGTTCCTTTCACATTCAGTTAAAATGGCTATGGGTTTTCTTTCTGCTTTTCAATGAAAATCTCCTAATTAAATCTGTTTAAATGAAAAAAACTGAGATTTGTTTAAACTGAAAGGAATTCTGAACAGAAGTGTAAGTGATGTTCATACTTGAATTGTCAAAAATGAGATAAATGTAAAATTGCAAAGAAACCTTCATAAATAGTGGAAAGAAAGATACGAAAGCACATCAATTTAAGGAACTACAACATTGCAGTAATAAACAAGACACTGAGGCCTGCACAGTTTAATCCATATTCTTGTGAGCATTTACTTACACAAGCAGTTCCAGTGATTTTAGTGGGATGTCTCACTTGGGTAACTGCCTTCCAGAGAAAGAAAGGACTGAAAAATCTGTCCTTCTCCTGGTTATGATTGGGTATTTTTTAATACTTTTTTTTTAACTTGGAGGGTGTACAATTCTTTAATTCCAATTTTTTTCTTCTGGAATGGATTATGCTGAAATTTTGACACATTCTGAAGTTCTCACTAACAAAACAAGTCCTCAAAATACCTAGTACCTGTAACTCAGTAGGTCTGATGCCCTGTTTGTGCAGAAAGACAGGACACAGTTACGTCATTAACTGCGGCAGCTTATACAGTGGGGCTCTGGTCCATGTGAAGGGCCAGGAGGTGCTGTCCTAATTGAAATCAATTTATTTTCATCATCTAATTCAACAGGCCTGCGTTATTATTCTGTGCGCTCGTGGTGTCTCAGTTGCAATCATAAACCAGGACCCGAGTGTGCTTGGTAATGCACACAAATAGGAGAGCTGATATTTTTGCCCAGAGAGTTTCCCTGATTGTAATCTCTATACAGAGCAATTAAGAGGATGTAGTTTATTGGTATTTTTCCCAAATCTCCAGCTCATGAAAGCTCAACAAAACAGAAACGACAGGGTAAAATCATAAATTTTGCTGTAGGAGGCAGCACATTAGTCTCCACAGGTGGTAAGTGAGGGAAAAAGAGAAAAGAAACCAGTTCATGGCACTGAGGAGACTGGTGAGTCCCTAATAAAGCCTGTTTGACTACAAAAAATCAGATTCACTGAAAAAAGGAAATCAATTTAAAAGCACAATATTTCAAGATTGGCTTTAATCCATTGCACTAAAGATAAAACAAGAGGCACCTGGGCCTGTGTCAGACCCAGTGTGGCCAGCAGGAGCAGGGAGGGGATTCTGCCCCTGTGCTCAGCGCTGGTGAGGCCGCACCTCAAGTGCTGGGGTCAGTTTTGGGTCCCTCTCTCCAAGAAGGACATTGAGGGGCTGGAGCGCGTCCAGAGAAGGGCAACGAGGCTGGGAAGGGGCTGGAGAACAAGTCCTACGAGGAGAAACTGAGGGACCAACCCCAGTTGTTTAGCCTGGAGAAGAGGAGGCTGAGGGGAGACCTCATCCCTGGCTACAACTGCCTGAAAGGAGGCTGTGATGGGGTGGGTGCTGGGCTCTTCTCACAAGTGACAGCAATAGGATGAGAGGAAATGGTCACAAGTTGTGCCAGGGGAGGTTTAGACTGGACATTAGGGAGAATTTCTTCACTGAAAGGGTGGTCAGGGATTGGCACAGCTGCCCAGGGAGGTGGTGGAGTCGCCATCCCTGGGGGTGTTTAAAAGACGGGTAGATGAGTTCCTTAGCGACAGGGTTTAGAGGGGAGACAGGTATGGTTGGACTCGATGATCTCAGAGGTCTCTTCCAACCTTATGATTCTATGATTCTTTGGTGCTTTAGTTTCACACTACTTACTGTAATGCTTACTTTTCGGGTAAGGAAAATTCTCTGTAACTGTTACACAAATTGGTTTGATAACCATTGCTAAAAGCTCTTTTTTCCAACTTAGAATATTTTGGAATAACAGTAAAAATTTTATAATATTGACCTCTTCCAAGAAGAATTTTGTTTCAAAGGCAGCTGCTTTTATAGTATTAAAATTCATGTCAAGAAAGTTCCTTGACAGATAAGCTCTATTAATGACTGTGCTTCTGAACTTCACTATTTATATTTACATATTAACAGTGCAAATTCTCAGTTTACTGATCTGCCAGTTGGATCGCTTTTTGCAGCCTTGAGCTGTTTCACTTTACTTCGCTGAAAATATATAATAGCCAACCTGTAACAAACTCTAATTTTCCTAATACTTTATTATGCTTACATAATGTATTACGGAAGACTTCCTAGTGTCTTATTAAGCATTATAAATTATCAAAACCAATTACGTATTTCGAATGACCAATCCAGTGCTTTAGCCTCGACTTCCCATGGTACACTTACTCAGTTTGTCCGAGTACATGGTGAGGTTTATGTAGTACCTCCACAGCACGACAAACACGCTTTTACAAACGCATACTGCACTATGCAGATCTCCGCACTAAATATTTTAGGACCTAATGGAGTTTAACCCAAAGCCTACCACAGTAGATGGAAGAGCTCACTCTTGATTTGGGGGATTTTAACTGCAGGTCTTCTCATGACTGCATTTCCAGCTTGATATCATGTCTGTCTTTTCAGCAACCTTTGCACTGTCTCAGTTAGTTTAGCTTATCAGTCTTCCAGCTCCAGTCTGCAAAGCACATATTGGTGGTCGGCAGAAAGCTGGCTCTCCTCCTTGTTTTTTCCATCTGCTAAATTATATTACAGACTGCTAAAAATATAATAAATACTTTCCTACTATTACTTTCCCATGTAAACAGCTATTTGCCATAGGGATACTGAATATGAATGGAAGGGAAGGTAGGCCTGTGTGCTGCTGCAGAAGGAAGAAGCTTCTAGTAAGGAAGACACTGGCCAAGGGACCAAGAAAACTTGAGTTCAGCCGCAGGCCTCCTATGTGATTTAGTACAAACCACTTCTGACCTATCAAACCCACGGGTATGAATGCAGCCAGGACAAAACTCTCACACTCTTCAAGACAAGCCACCATCCCAGCTGTAGTTACCAAAGCTGATGTGGTTACAGACAACCTCTGAGCTGCAAAACCACTACTCAAGCTGAGATACCAGCCAGTAGACTCAGAGTCTCTGAACTTACAAGCTTTCTCTTGCAACTATCCTCTCTACTGATGATAGGTTTATCCTCTTTCCTCTTTATCAGTATTTATTAGAGCTATTCATCCAGTCCCCAGAGTCTCCACTTTGCTAGACGCTGCATATGTTGATGCATATGCAAAGCTCAGGTAATTGAAAGATTGATACATACAGGCAATGTTAATTCTGACATTTCTTCACCTTTGCAGTTTTAGCAGCTGTAAAGCAATATATATATATATATACTGAGGGTAATCTTTTCCCATGTTTTTAAAGTATCAACAGTGGTAAAAACTCTCAGAAATTCCACCATGGCATCATAATGAAACCTGCATGGGTCAGCAGTAGGGCTAGCGCTTTTAGATCCATCCTAAAAACCTCTGCCACTTCTTGCTAAGGGGGCAACTGACAGCAGCAGGAATATGCTGTCATTTGTCATAGGAACCAACACTGCCAGAAGGGCATGATACACCTTGCCATAAACCTGGCTCATTTTGTCAGCAGGTTGTGCAGATGTGACAGCAGAGGAAGGACAAGATCAACAAATCCATCCTCCTAGCTCAAATTCACATCCTTCTCTCTCCACTTCTAATTGTGCCAGTGCCCAATGCCAGTCTCCTTGACCAGCCTCCCTGATTCAGACTCTTGCCCCTGCCCCTCAAGTCTGAGCTCTTCTCATTTTCACCTGTGAATAGGCAGATGCCTTTCCCATCCGCACGGCCCAGCAGAGGGGTATCCAGAGTACAGGAGAGACCACCTCTCTTCCTTCAAGTCAGTTCCCCCAGACTGTAGGGCACTTTGAGACAATTTGAGAGTTCAACACCAAGATATTGTTCTCTGTCCTGGCAAAGAAATTATCAGCCACAGCAGTCAAAGCTGTAAAACTATCAAACCCAAGTTCTTATGGGAAGTGTCTTGAGACCCACAAAACAGGTGGTGCAACCATTCACTCCACAGAAAAAGAGCTTGTCGTCTTTCCTGGATGCCTTCGATCCACGGCAGGTTACACAACACAGGAACCGATGACTATGTATAACCCTGAAACTGTTTCTTTGCCCCATCAGGAGACCGAAAGCAGCATCTCGTTCCTGTCTGCCCCATGGCTGAGAAGCAGCACTTGCAGTTAGGGGTCCTCCATTAAGAAATGACAGTCAGCTGGCCAATCTCACCAGCCTGGCAACTGGCCAGCCAGCACACATTTATGAGTTGAGAATATTAATCAAATCAAAACAGTTACTGCTGGTTGAATGAAGGTTGTATTGAAAGTATGCCATATGGAAAACCAAAAGCTCAAAACATCTGCCTTTCCTGGTCTAGAGGAAGCAGACCCTAAAGAAGCTCATCCAGGACTCTCAGTTCAATTTAATTTTATTTCAACCTGAATTTCTGAAATAAGACAAAGAGAAAAGCCCTGAAGCAAGTGAAACGCCCCCACCAGATTCAAGAGGCTAAGCTCTGAAGAAAAAACAGGAACATTCAGGTCAAAACGTCTGGAAGATTATTCTCTTTTCCACCTTTTGGTATTAAATTGCACGTTCCTGGCATAAATCAACATACAGAAGAATAATATGCAAAGGACAAACCCCATTGTGTAAGCAATATTTAAGCAACAGATCACAAATGGAAACACAACAGTAGTACCATAAAAGGAGGTTTAAAGAATGCCAGTAGAAACCAGCAGCTTCGAGGGGAGGTAGAATTTTAAAAATCATTGTATGGTACAGATGAATACAGCAGACAGTATGGAAAGCTGAGGTATTGTTGGGGCAGAGATAAAATCTTTGAAGAATTGAAAGGGCCACTGTGGAGAGCAGAGAGCAGTTTGGAGAGAGGGAAGCTCAAAGTACAGTTTACGGGGCAGGCACTCTTCTGTGCTGACAGACTGACAGCTCTGAAGTACCTCTTCATACAGTTGGTCACCACCGATCTGGACAAGAGGAGATGGCAGTGGGGGCAGAAAGAAGCTCTAGCATCATGACATTATATACGAGGCACCTGAGGTACTGCAGGGCGAAATGGCAAGAATTGTGTAAGGATGTAGGTAGTTTTCAGCCACCTTATTGGCCTCGTGCTTCCCAAGGTCCCACCTAACTGTACAGGCAATTTGATGACCATTGATATTGTGTGCCTCTGCCTGAAGAGCCCTCTCGCATCAGGGTGTTTTCCCAAAGTTTCCTAGTGTTGGTCTTGGACTGACTGAACCATTGTTGCAGGCCACAGTTCCTAGGAGGTCACCAAGCTCCAGTCTTGCCAAGCCATAACCCTTGCCCAAAACGACAAGAGGTCTCTGTTGGAGCCTGGGGTGCCATAATAACCAAATCCCAGTAAGTGATACAAAGAGGTTCTCCACAAACCACCAGGGACAGACAGCCATGGATCAAGACTGGTATGGTTGCAGGACCCTCTCTCTTCAGGAAAGCAATTGGTAGGAGCTGAGCCTAAGTGTCATAAGGTAGGGTTCTTCCATGAGGCAATGGCTTTCTTATCAACCGGTTGTGAGCTTCAGACCCATGGTTGATACCCGGTTCTCAACGGGACACTTAACTACATGCCTTCTTCACAGCCTGAGAAATGCTGACCCTACCTGAACCATGAGCAGTTCCCTGCAATAAAAATTAATCCATAGCTTCAACACCACCAAACTGCAGTGCCCAGCCTTAGTAAAGACTTCATCACTCAACACCAGTTGTGGGTTTTCTAGCGAGCAGTTCCCCTGCCCTATCGACCTAGGTCACTCAAGAAAGTGGTCAACTCTTCCTGCTGCCTAACCATTTCCAGCAGAAAATGCCAGGTGGCAACGCCTCCTCAGCTGCTGCGGTTTGTGGGTTTGCGCATCTCTGTTATCTGCCCCCTGCAGCATCTAGTCTGACAGGAAGCTTCCCTAGGGTTTTCCATCACAGGAAATTTCCTGTGGGGAAGTACTTAGTAAGCATGCAAATAGTTCCTTGGTACAAAAGAAAAGTGCTCATGCATACAACTGTAGGAAAAAAACAGATGCTGAACCAACATGGGCAAGGGCAAGGCACAGGACCCAAACTCTGTGAGAACCACGCTGCCTGAGACGCTGGCTTAGGAATCACTAGGTGAGACCATTATGCTGAAGTTCAGCTTACAATAGTGAAGTTCAAATGTTATGTTCAGCTCCTGTTTGACCTCTCTGAATAGAGACAACAGCCTGAATGCTGCATTTAACACAAAGCTGCAGAGAGCATAGACCACAACCCCAGGCACCACTTGGGTGGCCTTTTCTATGGCCACTTCTCCGGCGAGAATAACGACTGGGTGCAGGCGGAGGCATATGAATGTCTTCACAGATGAAGTCGAGACTGCAGTCTAGGATGTATTGCCAAATGTCCGTATCAGGCTTACTTTTGCATCACCTCATAATGGCTTTGACGACCCCTGCCCAGAAATCCCCCCTCATGTAGGATCTAATCATGCTCTGTACATACTGTTAGAAAAATACATTTGTCTCCAGACTGCCCAGTTTCCCTTTTTACATAATCTGTGCTTCTAGTGTCTTTTTCTTTCTTTTTCCTTCTCTTTCTGCCCTTTGAACTATACTTATTTTGTCCATTAACTAGTTGTCTCTCCTTTCCTCTTTTTACTGCAGTGTTTTATGTTAGCATTCCATACCCCTCTTCAGTTTTTGTCTCCTCACTCCTCTCTCCACATGCAGTTCCCCTGCCCCCTGCAAGTGACATCTCAGAAAGAAGGGGAAAGAGATGTACATCTGCTATAGGCAGAAATAAGAGTCTTCCACTCTGAATATCAGGCAGATTTAACACAACACATGGATACAGCTCCCTTGAAGATTTGAAGCTGAACAGGAAGTAACCACCAGGAAGCCTCATGGAAAGCGCAGAGACAGCACTGACATGGGGAAATCCTGCTGGAGAGAGTGGGCTGACTATCAATGTCTCATAAATCCTGCAAGGTACCAGGCTGCAGCGCTGCACAAAATATAGGGACCAAGGACACATTTTCCTCCCAAGCATATGGGACCAAGCTTGAAGAGGTCTCATTCTAGCAGCACCAAACCATGGGGTACTCCCATAGACACCAAGTTAGTCTATAAGGTGGGCATGAAGTATGGCAGTATGAGCAGAGGTAGCCTGTAATTCTGCACCATTCTTAATTGCTCGGTTTCTGGTTAGGAGAGTAATCATCTGCAAATCCACAACTCTGATTTAACATTTGCTCGTGCAAGGGGTTTTTTTAAGTCTCTAGTTCAGGCTCCCCTCTTGAACTATATGACAGCAAAAGGCAGTGCCGACTGCTTTCCGCCCCATTCTAGTTAATTGCAGCTGTGGTAAAGGGACTTCTGCCAACAGACCCACAATGCTCTGCTCCACAGGAAGTTCCCAAGATCTCTTCCTGCACAGGAAATTTCCTGTGGTCCAACAGACATTCCTCTTGGCTTTTATCACTCACATACATTTGTTTTGGCAAATATCTGTTCTTAAGAACAACAAGAAACAGACAGAGCAAAAGCAAACACTACCGCAAAAAAACCCCACTTATGGTTAGGGTACCAAGCACAACCAAATTAGCCTCTGTCACACATGAAAGTACATGCTACTGGAGCCAGTACATGAAGTTTTCTACCTTAAACATTATTCAGAACTAAATCCTGTTTGATATACACAGATGCAATGTTTTTAAGATTCCACACATGAGATTTCTTCGCCTTCTAAAAACATTTTACTGACGCAGTTTCCTAGAAATGTGTAAGGCAGTGTGAAAGGAATTCCAAGTCTTACCTCGCTTTGCAAAGTTCATGCAATTATTGCCCTAGTTCCAATCTTACCTCATCGTTATTTACAGCAGCAAAGTTAACAAAAGGAAATGCGCAAAAAGAAAAGCTTCAGTTACATTTCAGCAAGTGCTCTCCTGTAGTCAGACTCTCCAAATCCTAAATAGTTGCTCAGAAACACAAGAAAGTCAACAAAATTTTGGAAAGGGAAGAGATTTCAGTTTCAAGTTTCCAAATTCTTAAAAGTTATGAAGCCCAGCAGACATTGGGTAAGAATTTCAGATGCACATTCATGCTACAAAATAAAGGTTAAGGTGTAGAGGGACTTCTAGAAGTGCTCAAGACAGTCAGAGACCTAGATTTCATTCACCTAAAAGCAAAAGTTGAAGAGCAAAAGATTTGGACTGGAAATTTTTTTTCACCATGAGAAAACTCAAGCACTGGGACAGGTTGTCCAGAGACACTGCAGTCTCCATCCTTGCAGCTTTAAAAGACCCAGTCTGATAAAGCACTAAGGGACCCTGTCTGGCCTCATAGTCAACCCTGCTTTTAGCAGGAGGTTGGAGTAGAGACCTCCTGATGTCCCTTCTAACTTGATTATTCTGTGATCCTAAATATCATTGTAAATGTGACTCACTATCTTTTAAAGTTCTAATTTAACACTGCTTCAGCATATAATTTTCCTCAAATGTCAAGAGGACAGAGAGTTAGAGCTTGCTTTCCCATCTAAAAGACAGGACTTTTGAATGAACTTCAGTGAACTAGGAAAATAAAGGGAATAGATGATATCCTGTAAACTAGGTTTTCAAATAATTCAGTAAATATGATTCCAGACCATTCTGAAATTCCAGACCATTTAGCAACCACAGTCCCATACAGTCCTCTTTTTCCTATTTCATCATCTTCTTTTGTTTGGTTTATTTTAACCCCCCAGCAGACTAAGGATATTGGTCAACAGTAGCATGAGGTTCCTTACTATAAGCCAGGGTTCATCAGCCTGCACATATCACAGAATCATAGAACAGCTGAGACTGGAAAGCATCTTCAGAGATTCCCTCTGAGTCCAACCCGTGAACAAAAAACATTGGCCAGAACAGGTTGCTCGGGACCACATCCAGTTGGGTTTTGAGCATGTCCAAAGGCAGAGACTCCAGAACCTTTCTGAGTAGCCTGTTGCAGTGTTTGATCATCCTCCTAGTAAAGCAATTTTTCTTCTGTATAAATGGAATACTTTGCATTTCAGTTTGTGCCCATTGTGACTCTACTTCCACGAGGAGTCTTGATTCTTTACCACCAAGTACTGATACATGCTGATACGATACCTCCAAGCCTTCTCTTCTTGAGGCTAAATAGCTGCAGCTTTCTCAGCATGTCCTCACATTAGATCGTCCTGCTAGAGCATACTACAGTTGCCCCTATTATGTCCACTTCTCTTCTCGTACTGGGGAGCCCAGGACTGGATACATCACTCCAGATATGTTCTTACCGGGGGGGGAAGGAACCCCTCCCTTGACGTGCTGGCAAGGCTCTGCCTAATGCAGTCCAGGATGCTGATGGTGTATGTGGGAGACTGAGGCAAAACACATGACGTGTTTCCATGCCACAAACAGAAATGTTACATTCTAATATCAATTACATCAAGTCACTCAAGATCAGTAGAGTTCAAACATGCAGGTTCAGAGCTGAACATTTTTCTTTAGTCTCTAAGGGAAAGAGATCACTAAGAACAAAGAACAAGTCATCTTATTTTTTTAGAGGTGATTTGCTTTGGAGAAGGTCTCTGCAAAAGGAAAAGAAAAAAAAAATAAAAAGGAAAAAATAATGGAGGGAGGGAGAGGGAGGGACAGGAAAAAAAAAAGAAAGAAAAATCAGAAAATCCCCAAGGCAATGAAAGAAACTTTAGAGCTAACCTTGCTGCAACATGGTCTTCTTGAGAAGTCACCAAGCAAATCCTGATGGACTATGTTGGTACCAGTGCAGCACACAGACATCAGGGACTCTCTCACATCAGGGGGATGGCTGTAGCTTGCTCTGCAAATCCTCAGCCATTCAAGGCAGCAAGAAGTGCCAAACAGTTAAAACAGGACGTGCTAGGAAAGTTGTTTCACATTTCCAAGGAAGGCAGTGCGACAGAGAACTGTCCCATAAGATAAATTCAGCCTGTGACACCCACGATTACCAGCTGGGCAACGACTTCAGTGAGTTCAGTGCTTCCTTATTGTCCTGAATGTGTAGTAACGCCACGAAAGCTTTAGTGATCTCTTTATTATACTTTGGACACAGAACTGCACCATTTCCTGGAATATTCTGCTATTTCAAAGTGCCAGTGTTACACCCTATCCATTCTACCTTTCCGCATTTTAAATAATCTGCCACGGGCACTGCACAATCTGTAGAGGACTTGGAATTTGATATACGAACCATTTGTACATATGCAAGTACCTGGGGTTAGCTTCCACTCCGAGTTCCAAAACTTTTAGGGACACTTAGATTTGTAACAGGATTTTGTTTTCCCCATTTCTCTAAAAATGTGTCTGGTTTCTCACTATTTCCATTCTTCTTGCTTTCAGACACTATTTCCTCATTGGCAGCTCCCTATCTTCCTCTCCCATTCTCAGACAGTGAGACATAAAGGCACTGAATTTTAAATATATACTTAAACACATCCATCTGCAAGAAATATAGTACAAAGTAGCATGGAGATGACTACAGTTTCTGAAGTGGGCATAGTACACAGTACAGACAAAGTGCATTAGGTAGCCAGGATGATGGCTGGCTGTTTGATCAAGACCCATCTTTTAAAATCCACAGTATGCAGCAACAAATTTCTGCAAATCATCAATAGTTGACAAAGCAGATGTATACACACACACTGAATGACCTAAAGAACTCTATCAGCACACCCAGCTATAAACTGAGAACATGGACATATTAGGTACACAAACTGATAACCCCTTCACTCCTTCCCACTGACAAAAAATTGCTGACTGAATCTGAGACCTGCTCTGATCAACATCATAACAAAATGCTCACTTATTCACTGGCTGCTGATAAATGCACATATCAGACAATCAATAAGTGAGAAGAGTTACTGGTAGGGTGACCTCATTCAGCACCTCATTCCTGTTTCAGAAAAAGAAGCCTTCTGGTGTTTAAAGTCCTAATGGTCAAAGCTTACTATTAACAACCATAGCCATTTCTAAAAGCAGTCCCCTGAATTGAAAGGCAGAACAAAAGCTGAGACATAATTAAATGTGCTTAGAGCTGTAAGCAAGGGCTGTGTTGCAAGAAGCACTCTCAGAGTACGGTACAGTAATCTAGGAGCCTGTGACCACCAAAATGTGTCCTCCCAAGAAAATCACCAGGAAGCAGGCCTGGTAGGAGGAAATACTGTTGTTTTTTCTTCTCTTCTCCTAACAGCACTTTGCCAAGGGCCTGTATGTGTTTTAGAGTGAAGGAGCTGGAAAGAACAAACAGATGAGATGGGACATCTCCTGACCTGTCCTCCAGACAGCTACAAACACAAGGCTCCATGAGCTGTAAACCCCAGATGGGCAGCTGGTAACTGCAGAAGCCCAGTGCCACCAGAGCTCCCTGCCCTACTCTTATTCTCTGACACCATCCCACCCACACCAATACCTGAGATCAGTGCAGTGGTCTTCTGACAGTCCTAGGTGGGCTGAGGAGAAATGTCCACATCTTCCACTCACTCCTGGGCCTGGCTCTCCCAACAGATAAGGTACACTGAAGAACGTCACTTTGAAATAAGTTCCTTGCTGTCATCTCAAAGTCACAACCTCAGCTATCTGTTCTCTGCTTCCCAAATGTTACTCTTACCTAAACCAAAAAGGGGTCAGAAAACACACCAGTAGAACAGGTGTGCACCCTCCCTCATAGTACACGTAAGGGTAAAAGCCAGAACCTTCAGCATCAGAGCACAAGAGGCAGCTCTGCAGTTAAAAAACTCAATGCCCCTCATTTATGTGGCAGAGGGTTGGGTGAGGTTGACTGTGAAGCACGAGGGATATGAACTCCTGAATTTCAGATAAGCTTCCTTTGACAAGCTGCGGAGGACATCTGTGCCGGCCACGTGTGTAGTGTCTGCCTCTACATCCAGATCAGCTGGACGTGACATTCACTTAGTATCCTCGGCAAAAGTCACAACACTGAGACCCAACGTTCAATGTTCAGTGTGCCCCTGCACACACCTATACCCAGACCATTTATATGTGCATCAATGCTTTCATAATGCAGTACAAGAACCTTGCCTGAATAAAGCAATGTAGCAGGTTTTTTCCTGCAGTACACTTAAAAAAAAAAAAGCAGATGCTAGACAGATTCATAGCAAAGCAAATCGCTGACACAGAGTTTATTGCCACTTGACTTCTTTTGAACCCCCATCATGCTTCTAAGAAACTGAAGTTGCCTCTTTCTTCTCAGCTGTGTACTTTATTGACACGTATTCAGCTGCAGAGACAAAGCAGAAGGCTTTTACAATCGCACAGCAGCAGGAGATTGAGATGTCTTCCCAAGGGGTCTTTTCCAGTCATGCTTATTCTAACTTTCCTTGGGATGATCTCAGCTTATATGATTTTTAGATTAAAAATATTTCAGAAAGCACGGGGAAGAAATAAGGAAGACACAGGGTTTTTTTTTACAAGATCTGATACAGCCTTGCTTCTTTTCTCTTTTTCTTCTTGGTGTGTGTCTATGGCATTTACAATTTAATACCAAGTTCCTCTGAGAGGGCAAAGAACCAGAGTCTGTATCCTGTGAGATTTAGGCTAAGGCAAAAAGCTCAAGGAGCTTTGACAAATGTGAACATGTTTACAGGACTTCTCTCTGCCCCATATATCCTTCTAAAGCTAAAAAAACATGCCTTGCCAGGAAATAAGCTGCAGGAAAAATTGCTTCCTTGTCCCTTTTTTCCCCAGCTGCTCTAACTTTTCAGGAGCAGAGGCTTCATGCCTGTAAATCAGCTGTTATGAAAAGGAAGAAAAAACATCATAACCAATTAAGTACGATTATCAGGCCGTGGGGAGTATGTTTTTCACTGTTTTGGAGAACACAAATGAGTGTCACTGGATTCTGCATCTTGCACAACTGATGACTGCTCTGCTCTGAACTCACTGCTTCAGCTGCAGCCGGCATGGGCTGTCCAGACTGTCTACAATTCAGATGCAGCCGCAAAAGACTCAATTTGACCAGGACCCTGTGCATGCTACCTCGCTAGACTAAAGCTGACTGGAGGAAGTCCCCAAGAGTGGTGTGAGCAAGCCCTTAAACAGGTGATTAACTGTACCTTGGGCCAGTATTATGAGCCATTACGTTGGTTTGAAGTGGTACTGCCACAATAAATCAGTCCTACCTACTCCCATCTCATGTTCCAGTTTTCATACAGCTCCCTTGAAACCTTGTTAGTGTTCAAATAGCTGTATAAGCAGTCCGATCAAGGAAATGACCCAAGCAAAACAAAAAAAACCCCACTATTTTGTCCCTACATTACTTTCAACCCAGAGGAATTTCTCAGTCTGAATGTTTGCAAAGTGGGAAAAAGAAATTTTGCCAGCAGCCAGCGTGCAGGTGGGAAGAATAGCCAGAGCAACTGGAGGACAGGACTGGCGTTTTCCAGCAGTGGCACTATGTTCCTGGTTTACAGTACATGGGGAAATTGCAGCCTGGATTTCCCCTTCTGTGAGATGGACGTCAGTAGGAGCACTAATACTGCCTTCCTCAGTGGGCTGTGCAGGTTTTAGAAGACCCTCAGCACAAAAGGTATTTGGGGATTTTGATATGAAAAGCATCATCGTAATAGGCACTCACTTGCTTTTATTAGAAGTCAAACCAAAGACTATATTAACAAACGGTCTCTTGTGAATGCTACTTTTGCCAATGGTGTGGAGTATTACCAAGGCTGTAATATTGCCTCTATGCCAGGTATACACAATTAGCATGTTGTCAAGGTCTTCAACTCCTTAATCCTGCAAAAATAACGTCAAACAAATTGCCTTTGGCATATCAAACAATTTATTCATAAAAGAGGCTTAATCTCTTAACGGTTATTTGTTGAAGAGTGTCTTGCTGTGTTGAAGAGAATTATGATGGTAGTTGGACTCCTTATAAATGTTTTGTTATTATTGTTTTACAGATGATTAAAGTCCTAACCATGAAGGAAATGCCAGGGGGTGGAGTGAATGACAAAATGCTGAGTTTTCTAATTTTTTAATTTGTTCAGCAGACAAATGGGTTTTTCTTGACTTCCCTCACCCTTCTGATGCTGCACCATTCAGTTAAGTTTTCTCTATCTCTTTCTGTATCAGTAGGGAAGTCAGTGCTGTGGGAAAGCACAAAGCATCAGCTCTGAAGAGCAGCATGATCAACAAGGCCTCTACCACATAGAAGAGAAAAGAACTTGTGGCTTTGCCTCAGCTATGGGCTAAACCTGACATAAAGAGGCCATCGTGAGCTGTGAGAAACCTGTTTTGCTCTTTGATTGCCCTGGGCCTGGTAGATTAGCCCTGAGCTCATGGCTACACCTAGAGTTAGTTTAATGATGTGGGATGGACATGCATGGACATTTGTTCATCGAGGACAAAGACCATTCAGAAAACACTGAATCCCCACCACGGGTATATTTACAATCACTGCCAGCATGATTTGGACTCAATTCAAATCTATGAGTGTTCCCCTGAAACAGCTTGTTCTCCCTTCTCACTGCCCCTCCCCATTCCCCTCTCTAGACTGATCCAAGACTAGAATAAAAAACAATGTTTAGTGAGTCTGTGATGTACATGATTTTTATACCCCACCTGCTAGACCATCTTGTGGGTTTTGGAGAAATCTAGTTGGTGTGGTTCTGGTCAAACAAAGCCTATACCAATAAGGAGAGAATAACAAAGTTAAAAGACCCCAAAACTCAACACATAGGAGGACTAAGGCATAAGGAACCCCATCTTTGAAACACATTTGAATTCCAGTGTTTGGGTGTACGGGACAAGAGGATGGAAAGTGATGAGTCAGAAATAGAAGAAGCAGGTCTTGCAATCAGAGCTTAATCAGCTAAAGTTGTTCAGTGTCCCTGCCTATGGCTGCACGACAGAGTCAGAAGACTTGGATCATCTAACTGGAACAATTCCCCCAGTGCAGTCTCAGATTTCCTCATCCATCTTCTTTATTATCTCTGCAAAGGAGATTCCAGTTTCAGTTCCTCATTTCTCTCACAACAAGGATAGAATATGATGAAGCAGAACTTGGTCAAGGACAACCAGGACCACAGGAGTAGCAGACTCAAAATGAAGTTCCTCTTTTACTGTAACCTTAAGAACACCAGAGAGCCTCATGGGAAAGACCAGACTGGAAATATTGGCTCTGAATCGATCCCAGCAACACTGTTTTCATTGTTTTCTAAAGCTCTCCAAGATACCCAGACTATGAAAAGCTTATGTCTTTCACTTACAATGGCTTACTTAAGCTGGAAATTTTTGTGCATTACTGGACCGATTCTGTTGAGTTTCACTTAAAACAACCTGATAGCCCTCAAGTAGCAATAACTGTATGTCTTTCCTAACTCAGTCAGTTTTCTAAAGTTGAAGACACCTCTGTGGTATTGCCAAGGAACTTGGTTTTTCAAAGAGCACTACTTTCTTTTAATAGCCTTCTCTTTTTACTTATATATTTAGTAGTCATCTTCATACTTAACTGGAGAGCAAGCAGTTGGAAGTCTATGATTGGTAGAAACTACCCAGGTCATCAAACCACCAATAATGTGATGTAACAGAAGGGAAGATATTAAGTGTTATACACATAAAGGCCTTTAAAATAAGACAAAAGATAAATATTGGTACTGGTCTCAAATATCCAAGCTTAATTCTCCTTTTACACAAGTTCAGCATTTCTGCAGGTATGTTGAAATGCCGTCCTGAAATGATGTCAGCAAGATCAAAACCACCTTTACATCAAACACAGTCAAAATGAATTAAGATTATATTGCCTTGCATACTACAGAAATGTTGTGGAAAACACAAACTCTGTGTTTGTTTATACGTACTTGAAGCGAAATTTGCAACAAAATCCCCCACAAGAAACAACGTCAGAGTTGCTCCTCCTGACCAACACGTGCATCCACTACAAGAAGAAAAAAATCAAGCCACCTAATCTCACCTACAGTAATTGCACCAGAACATTTTCCAAGACTCAGCCATGGTCTTTTTCAGTGTATGCAGACTCTTGTGACCATTTGGGGAATGGACCATGGAGCAGAATTAAGCTGTCAACAATGATGCAGCCACATTCGAAGTCCTGGTAGCTACAAATGAGGAAAAATGTCCTTGGATCATGTTGTGTTGGCTCTCTGCGCTCTCCCAAGCTCTTGTTGTGTGCTACTGACTTACCATGCATCTAGGGCAGCCTTTGGAAACACAGATGCGGTGAGATTAGATATTACGGGGCTCCAGCCTTTGTCAGCATTGCTCAGTGCAAGGGCATGCTCCTGCATTCAGTTACCCTTCCTTGGATGCTCACAGCTCTTTAACAATAAAAGCACACTTTTCTGTTAGATGAACTTCTAATTGTCAATGCCTTTTGAGCCACATTCTCTGTTCTTCCATCCTCTTCAGACAGAATTATTGCCAATATTCTGGAGATGGTGGAAAGAAGCACCTTTCATCAGCGGATTTCAAAATATATTCTAAGAATTAATGTGTTTATCCCTGCAAAAGACCTTTTCCTAGGTAGAAAAAGTAAGTGGCATCATGCAATAAAGTGTCACAGCCAGTAAAGGATTGCAGAAGGCTTGATAACCTGTAGATCGTTAAATACAGCAAATGGGACAGTTTTTACCAATAATGCAAGCCTTGGGAGAACTCACGTAAGTGAAGAATGACACATAAACTCTTTGTATGACAGTCAGATAAAGAAACCACATCCGTCATCCTGCTGGTGAGTCTCACCGATTGATTATCATCCAATAAAATGTATGCGTATACTGATTCATTCATATTCATTGACTAAGTCTTCAGAAAATCAACTGCTTCTGCTGGAATAATGAGTTTTGCATAGATTTGCAAGTCACATGATTGCAAATATGCTGTTCTTTCATCCCAATGCAGGTAGCTTATGCCTGGATCTCTGTTCTTTATTTCACAAAGCAGACTGGAGGGATCTTGGCTACCCTCACCTCTTGGTTTCACAGACACACCTACCTTTTAAGTCCCTCACTCCACAAATAGTCCTTTTGCTTATCACACCTCTCTAATTTTCTTGGTCTCGACTCTAATCCCTTCTACCAATATACACGCCTAAAGTCTGCACGGGACAAGGATTTCTGAGGCATGTGGTAACTACAGGAAAGTCAACAAATATCTGGTTTTGCACACATCTTGGGCACTCTCCTAACTCTTGACTTGGAATACTTCACAGAGAACTCCAGATCTGTGCAAGCAGCACATACGAGCTTTAAAGGCCACAAGGCATTGGTCTAGAATGGACCTCTAAGCGGATCACACTTCAGAAAGTATCCCCAAATTGAATCCTCTCTATATTAATCTTGTTTAAAACAGTACCAGTTCCATCGGCAGCTTAGACTGCTTGAGCCATTAATCCTGCTGGATGGCTCTTCTAGGATCTCACTCCTCTGACAGCTGGATACCTTACATATCCCAGATCAATTTCTTCATGGCCATTACTGGTTTTGATTTTCATTCATGCAACATCAGGTGTTGGTACTGAGTTTTTATGTACCTTAATCACTTAATTATCTTAATTTCTGTAAGACTCATCCCTGCGATAGCCGAGCACACTTGAAATAATAGAAGCTGTAGTACTGAAAGATGAAAAGGTTATTCTGCCCTTACAGGCAAAACAAGCATGACAGAGCCTGATGTGAAGTTATACAGTAGAAACACCAGTAAAACAATATAGTCTAGTAGTTAATTTATGGGAACATACCTAAAATATAGGTTAGTGGGCAAGCTTAAGGTTTCTAGGTGAGAATATGAGGCTATTTGATTTAACATCAGCACATTGTTGAAATCTGAAACACAAATCGTGGCTGGGTTGGTGCCTGTGTTGCATCTTTCACAGAAATCTTTGTGATGGAGCGGGAAATCATTATTACATCCTAGAGGTAGCTATCGTCACAGACTGTATAGAATGCTAAGGAAGTACAGAGGAAAGTCTTGAATGCAGGAGGAAACCCTTTAGAATCATATTGCATAGCTTTAATATCTATAGAGATTGCTCATATCTCCCTCTTAGTGCTACTTCTTTGACTGGGTGGTAAATCTCATGCACCAGCCTTCCGAACAGGCCCTGTGGCTTGGCCCTGCACACGAACAGCCAGGTCCTATTCATACCCACTTGTGTGTTCAGTCAATGCACAGGGCAGAAGAAAGGTATATTTATTCTCTCTGCTTCAACAACTTCAGAGAGTACACAACCTTTCAATGCTAAGGCAACAGTGCTCACGTCTATTTAGTAACTCGGACAGTTGTTTCTTGAAGTTGTGCAATTCAGCCCATGGAAATTTCCTTCTTTGCATAATTCTGTCATGTTGATATTGTGGGGTTAAAATCAAAACAAAATGTTGCATGATGACAATTTTAAAACTGAAAAATCTCTTTTGGTAGAAGTAGGGGGGATTTTTTTTTTTTTTTTTTTAAGTTGACTTCCAGTAAGGCTTGGAGGTCATTTGGAGTTGAACAAATTGCAGTCACAAGTCATGCTCTTCTTAGCATACGCAGCACAATTGCCAGTGCCTTAAACATAACAGTTAAAATACCATTTAGAAGTTCTGGCTCATCCACTCCCAGATTTCCTGAACACTGGTTTAACATATGCTAGAAAAACCTCATGAATTAGTAGCAATGGAATACAGAAGTTCAATTCTATTGCTCTTCTCTTTCCCGCCCCAAATTTCATATTCAGACACAAAACTCCATCCTTAACCTTTAGGCAGGGACTACAGAGCTCCTTGAGGGTTGTCACTCCCTTGTAGCTAAAGCATCATCCAGATTTTCATGGGAAACCTGACTGATACGCTGCCATGCTTGTTGTGCCTCTTTTGTGCTTCTCCCTTCCTGCATTTTAGGTTGTGGCATTAAGCTGCACAGCCACAGACTGACAACACGATGGAAAGCAGGCTTTGATATTATTTATTTTGTTAGATCAGAACAGTTTAGTATTTTCCAATCAGGGCCACGAATCTGTAGCTGCTAATGATGTAAACAGGCCCACTGATGGTGGGCTAAAAAAGAAAGAACAAGGAAATGATAGACCTGTACTTTTAAAATACTCTTGCCTTTTTAAACAGTTAACAGAAAAGAGCTACTTCTAACCAGCAAGCTTTCATTAGTCAAAGCTACGTCACCAACGGCCTTTTCCAGGAAATGTGTAATCAGGGCACTCCCTCGACTCATACCGGATTTAAAAATAATAATAATAATTTTATATGACTAACTTCCTTAGAAAGGAAATTTCCCTAAGAAAAATATCAGTTTGTGTCTCTTACAGTTTTTCTCAGCTATAAGCAATTAGTGTCAGCATGAAGAGAAAGATCACTTCTCTTCACCTGCTTCAGAAAGGCTAACAAGTCCATCCACAAAAATATGTGAACCAAACAGTTATGGCCACATTAGCCTAGGTAGGCAGAGCTGACTCTGACATGTGTAAAAGGGACAAGGGAAATTCAGGTGGTTAAAAGTACAGAATCAGAATCACGGAATGGTTTGGGTTGGAAGGGACCTTAAAGCAGGCAGGGACACCTCCCATCAGCCCAGGCTGCTCCAGGCCCCATCCAACCTGGCCCTGAACACCTCCAGGGAGAGGGCAGCCACAGCTTCCCTGGGCACCCTGTGCCAGGGCCTCCCCACCCTCAGCGTGAAGAATTTCTTCCTAATCTCAATTCTAAATCTTCCCCCTTCCAATTTAAAGCCATTTCCCCACATCCTATCCCTACTTGCCCTTGTAAAAAGTCCCTCCCCAGCTTTCCTGTAGCCCCTTCAGGTACTGGAAAGGTCTCCCTGGAGCCTTCTCTTTTCCAGGCTGAACAACCCCAATTCTCTCAGGCTGGACTCATAGCAGAGGGGCTCCAGCTCTTGGTCTGTATGTGTTTTGAGACTGCTCTTCAGTGTGAGTCTGCCACAACTCCTGCAGTCCTTCTACGGTTCCAAAGCTGCTGAACTGAGAAGATATTCTGTTAAGAGGACAAATACCTCCTTTTCAAACTCTGGTTTGTGGATTTCAGGGACTCTTTTGAACTATTTCCAAGAAGGCTTTGAAAGATAATTGAAAAACTGAACCTACTGCTGATACACCTTGCTTAGCTATACACTGGCTGCCACCTGCCCTGTAAAAAAAAAAATGCAGCATTGAAAAAATCCTGCAAATTACTAAAGGCTACGAAGAGTCTGACTTTGCCTATCTTATCTGTGCCTTATGCTGAATTTATAATCTAAGTCTTCACTACTAAAAAAAGTAGTGCACGGATCCACTACTCTATCCACACTTTAGTAAAGTGAGGTACGTGGGGAGCTGCACCTTTTTTCACTCTTTCCTTTCCAAGCAACATTTGTTCAAATACTGAGAGACAGATTTCCTGGAGAAAATCACTACATCCTTCAGCAGTTAAAGAGTTAAGCATTTTCATATACAATCAAGAATAGCAGTTGAAAACCCCTAAATAGGGATTGTGCAAGAGAAGAAACTCGTGTCCATAATTTTCACTTTCAACCTCAGGGATCTCGATGCCAATCCACTTTCTCATGGGAAGCAAATGCAGCTGGTGTAAACCCAGCTGCCTCTGATGCCATGTTGAAATGCTGTCATAGTGAAAGCTTGGGCAACACACCAACTAGCATTGCTACACATTTAATTGCCACCCCCTCCAGATTCCCAGGAGATGAGCCCCTCTCAAAATTAGGCTGTCCCAGTGCTTACTGGAAAGCTTTATTTTATTCTTAATTTAATAACTCCCTCAACACAAACATATAGGTATTTAGAGGAAGTCAAACACAGTCACAGTGTTTACATTTCTTTCCTGTTAACATTTCTTACTGCAACAGATCTGTGATTGTAAATTACACTGAGGTGAAAAAGGAAGCGTTTCAAATGATCAGGCTGAGATCCAGCTTGATAAAATACCAGTTACTCTCCCAGCAGCCTGCGAGTCAGACGCAGAAGAATCCAAAGAATGGCTACCTTGAAATGATCTTTAGCTCACATATTCCTTTCCCAACATTTTCAACACAAAATCTGCTGAGCTTTCCAAAACATTGCACATAATTCATGCAGCACTGTGGGAGCAGGAGACAGTGCAGTGACAAAAGTGCCTGCAAACACTTGGTATAAGCACCCCATAAGCAGAGAGTTAGAGTGGTCCGAGTCAGTGTACTTCAGGAGATGGAACTTTTGCTTTATCAACGGGAAACAGGCTGAATGTCGGCCTCCAGAAGGTGAGGCTTAACTGTCTCACAAGGAAGGTCATCGAAATTCACCAAAAGTGGACGAAGATATAATGAAATGAATTGTTCTGGAGTGGCGACACCCCTCACCATCTCCAGCTTTATTTAAGCAGAAATACGCACTACATAGAGGGACAGAGGTCACAATAAGGCCTCAGAAAGTCACCCGCAAGAGCAAGCGTAGTAAGATGCATCCCACCTCTCTTTCCAGCCTTTCCTTTATCCTCAAAGACCTTACATTGTAGAAGCTACTCCTATGATAACAATAATAGTCTACAATTTATTTAAACTCCATCACTGCTAGTTTTTAGCTGATTAGAGAAATCCCTATTGACCCACTATTGCCAAAAGTGAAATACAAGATTTCCATCTTCTGCCAGCCCAGCAAGATCATCTACTAGAAATCTCTGGGCTTTCCACATGGAAGTAGGAACAATACCCTTAGAGATCAGTCATGCGGTTGTGATTTTCATGTCCTTTTTCTACCTCATTTCCTTCCAGCACTCTTTTGATATCACGCCAAGAACAAACAGTGTATGTGTTTAAAGCAATAAAAAACCAGCACAAATTAAGTGTCCTCCCACCCGTGTTTTACTGGAACTCACTGTCATTAAGCTGAACAGTGAGCTTGGAGTGGCACCTGATTAACAACGCAAACCTCTGTTAACAAAAAAACAACCTTGGTGGAACAGTTTTGTCCTACGTGCAGCCCTCAACAATTATGCTTCCACTCAGACTTCCTCCTGGCGTGGCTACGGCTGCTACCATTGCAGGATGTCACCTAGATTTTAGTTCAGAGTAGATAAGAAGCAATTCTCTTAAGTTTTCACTAAAAAAAAAAGTCAACAGAAATGAGTTCTATGTTCTTTGGAAAGGAAAGATGAGAGACTGGGAGTTCACAATTTGGGAAGGAGGGATGGCACATCCAGGACTGGTTGAGACTGTGCCAAGCACACAGAGAGTGAGGTCTAGCCCGAGAAAGAGGCAGGCGGCAAAGAAAACACAATTAAGTTTCTTTAGGTGGAGATTATCTGAACAAAATACATTAGCAAGGGCAGAAAGAGGAGCAACTTATACAAACAGTACATGGCACGTTGATTTTAATCATTAATTTAATGCTATCAAAAGGTGGTGACAGCATAAATGTCCTGAGCCCAGTATTTACCCACCCTTTGTAGTGAGATTGCCCGGTGCATTTCTGGATACCTCAAAGCAAAACAGGCTGAGTACTGAGACTGTCAAACATCTCACACAAGGCCCCGTCCTCCAAGGTAAGTCATCCACGTTAGGCAAATGTGAACAATTTAGCCTCTAAGCCCGTTCAAGCCGAGCAGGCACTCTATCTGGTATGGAAGCCATTTCTGAGAGGCTGCCCTCAACACCACATCTACTTCTGCAAGCAAGAGTACTGCACGCAAAAATTATCAGGTGTCTTACAAAATAGATTTAAAACAAAGAAGGTATTCTTAACACCAGCACTACTTACAAGTAACTATGTTGAGAGTTGCCATTTGGGTATTTCCACACAGCTTTCTCCCGTTTAGGAAAGAGAACATCGCAAAATACAGGCTCTAAACTGTTTAGTTTCCAACCCAGTCTGGCCCAAAGATCCACGTGAATGAAGGAGAGAGGCCAGTACTACATAGTAGAAGTCTCTTTCTCCCAGGAACTCCTGCATGCCCTAGCTCCGAGACTGGCATGTCCCTAGTACAGATCCTTCCTGTCATTTAAGAAGCAGCACCATCCCTTTGGACAGGTGTAACCCAGCCCTGGCCACAGCAGTGTCAGATCTCACGCATCGTGGGCACATGCCAACCACGACGAGCAAAGTTCCACATTTTGGACTTTACGCTTTGCATATCGGTACAATATGAGAAACGATTACACATCGTTATTGACAAGATAACTTCCCAGATCAATACTGGAGTCCTGTTTCTTGAATACCGCAAAACCACCAATCCCCAAAATCTGAAAAAAAAGGCAACAAGCCTTCAACAAGGAGAAGTTGATGACTGCTAAAGCTGTAAACAATAAATCATATGCATATGATCACACACATACATATTTTTCTTCTGGGTCCTTTGTATCTGACTTCTAAGCCCTGTCAACCACCTTTTCTTGCTTTTCTTCATGCAGACCAGAGGCTTGCTTACAAAAAATACAAATAAAAACTCAAATTCTTTCATTGTCACGTGATTCCAGTAAATGTATTTTTAAGCAAAACTTCCCGAAAGTCCAACAGTCACTATAAAATCATACCAGAAAGCAATGTTCTGCCAGCAGTCCGAGCACTTAAGAAATCCTAAGGAACTCCCTAAGCAATGGAGGGGGATAACGCGTCCTTGGCAGCACAAGGCACATAATGCACACCAATTCAGGGGACTCTTGCAAAGAATTAAAGCAGTTCTAATTCCCAGCCAAAAAGGAGGCAGGGAATAAAGGTCTTCTCTGAAGGGAGAAAATAAAATTCTGATGCCACACTTCTAGCAGCACACGTCAGATCACTTCACAGATCTAGAGCAGAATCACCCATGAAGATTACAAACGATGTAGCTGAGACAGAGAAAGGTGACGCGAAACTCTTGTTTGTTTGTTCCCCCTTCTCCCACGCCACCTGCAATCACATCCCCCATCTGTGTGCACAATGCCTTCAGTAACCCAAGCAGTCTAATGGAAGCTCTTCACCCAGTTCACCCGAGCGCACAGCTACAGGTGCAGAGACCCACACACGCTTGTCTTCACTTTTCAACAGACAGTGCAGAGCACAGAAATAATGTGAGCCAGTCTGTGCCTATTGAAAACGCGGCTGTAACAGCCCAGGCCCTCTGGGGATGCCCTCCCTCCATTGTGTCTTGGCTGGGATGGAGCAAAGGTCTCCTTTTCCTCTTATTTAACAGGAAATAGACATCTGCAGCCCTTCCTCCCAGCTATTTTCATGACCACGCCAAGACATTCCTTATTATAGGCACTGACTTAAACTGTGCTGGTACCCCTGATTTCTCCTTGCCACAATCACATCAGCAGCCATGGTGCCCAGTTTTCACAGCAACCATGTGTCATTTCTGTGCTTTCCACCCAGGGCCCCTGCTGTGCCAGCCAGCACAGCACGGCTTAAACCAGACCCTGCCTGCTCCGCCGGGAAAGGAGTACAATCAGCAAACCATGTCCACCATCACACTCCTTCACCTGTCGGTTAGAAAGGGGCTGCAAAACACAGATAAGAGGGCAGCAAAAAGCAGGGGACGAGGAAAGCGGGAGGGAGGACAGGAAAGTGAGACGTACAGGGAGGAAGGCTGGGGGGAAGGATATGCTCCACCATGAAGAATCCTGTCAGGATGCAATTTATTTTCATTCTGCGCGGGAGTATAATGGTGCACTGCCTGAGCTCAATAGCTGTTTTGAGGCGAAGCAGGCTGGTATGTCTTTAATTTATCATTTCATTATGAAACGGTTTCCCTTCCAAGAAGCCTTCAAGTCAGGAAGCTCTGTCTGCCCACACAGGAAATTCCTTTGCAGCAACTTCCCCAAAAAGGAAATTTCCCTCAGAAGCGAGCCCAGCTCGTGCCTTTGAGCAGAGCTGTTTGAAAAGATTCTGGCATGCAAGCCCCGCAAACACCCCTGCCTGCTTACTGCAGCCGGCATGCCGGGATCAGAGGCTCTGCCGTCACACAGGCGTGCAGAGACCCCCCTGCACCTGGCTTTTCTCCTGCTCCCTCCTCCCCAAAGACAGCCAGAAGCATCCAAAGGACAGGAGTTGCTGAGCTCCTACTAGTAAAAAAATACCTCTATTCAGGAGAGAGGCACAGGACACACAGAGAGCTGAGAAAGAGCAGGAGAGGAGGACGGGGAGCTGTAGAGCAGCTTTCCACACTACTCTAAGCCCCTACTTGGAAATCTGAGGGGGGTGGGTGGGGGGAGGAATTTGCACCATATCTTAGAACTCTTCTGATGGCACACTGGAGACTGCACTCCATCCCTCACACACGCTATGGGGTTTATTTAATGATCTTCTGCGGGGAAGACTCACAAGCAAAGGAGAAGAGAGGGGAGAATATACAGAGGGAGGATGGGGAGCCACATTTACAAAAATGAATTGCACAGACATCTCGTGAATCACTAAGTGAGAGGGAGCCAAGAACACCCAGGCCAGACTGCATAACAACATACAGTATTTTATGAAGCACCTTAGCTAAGGCAACACAGCTCAGAAGTGCTGCCAGACTGTCAGTAAGTTTTTTATTTACCATTTCAAATCACAACTAATACTGAGTAACTTTTTTTAATGACTATGCCCAGAAACCGAAACTGTTGTTTGGGGCAACAGAGGAAGCATGTACTTCAAGAATGAAATCCTGAAGGCGCAGGAGCAGGCTGTCCCAATGTGCCGTAAGACGAGCCATAGGGGCACACAGCCGGCCTGGATGAGTAAGGAGCTAAGTGAGAAAAGGAGGGTGTATCGCCTTTGGAAAGAAGGGCAGGTAAATCAGGTTATGTTCAAAGATATCGTTAAGTCATGTAGGAAGAAAATTAGGGAGGCAAAAGCCCAGTTGGAGCTCAAATTGGCCACTTCTGTTAAGGATAATAAGAAGTGTTTTTACAAATATATTAATGGCAGAAAGAAGGGCAGCAATGACCTCCACTCCTTATTGGATGTCGAGGGAAACAGAGAACTAAAGGTGAGGAAAAGGCTGAGGTGCTTAATGCCTTCTTTACCTCCATTTTCAGCACTAAGGCAGATTATTCGCTGGATAACTGATCTCCTGAAGCGCTGGATGGGGTCGGGGTGCAACAGAGCCCCTCTGTCATCCAGGAGGAAGAAGTTAGAGACCTGCTGAGCCACTTGGATCCTCATAAGTCTATGGGGCCAGATGGGATCCATCCTAGGGTGATGAGAGAGCTGGCGGACGAGCTTGCTAAGCCGCTTTCCATCATTTATCAGTAGTTGTGGCTCACTGGAGAGGTCCCAGATGACTGGAAGTTGGCCAATGTGACGCCCATCCACAAGAAGGGCCGTAGGGACGATCCAGGTAATTACAGACCTGTCAGCCTGACCTCGGTTCCATGTAAAATTATGGAGTGCATAATCCTGGGTGCAATCATGCGGCACCTGCAGAATGAGCGAGAGATCAGGCCCAGGCAGCATGGATTTAGGAGGGGCAGGTCCTGCCTGACCAACCTGATCTCCTTTTACAACTGTGTGACTCGCCTGGTGGATGAGAGGAAGGGTGTGGGTGTTCCTGGACTTCAGCAAGGCCTTTGACACTGTCTGCACAGCAGACTCCCGGAGAAGCTGGCAGCCCGTGGCATGGACGGGAATGTTCTGTGCTGGATTAGGAATCGGTTGGATGGTCAAGCCCAAAGAGTGGTAGTGAATGGTGTCTCATCCAGCTGGCGGCCGGTCACTAGTGGTGTTCCCCAGGGATCGGTGTTGGGCCCGGTCCTGTTCAATATCTTTATTGATGATCTGGATGAGGAGATTGAGTCCACCATCAGCAAGTTTGCAGATGATACCAAGCTGGGAGGAAGTGTCGATCTGCTGGAGGGTAGGAGGGCCCTACAGAGGGACCTTGACAGGCTGGAGAGATGGGCTGACTCCAATAGCATGAGGTTTAACAAGTCCAAGTGCTGGGTTCTACACTTTGGACACAACAACCCCATGCAGAGCTCTGGGCTGGGGACAGAGTGTCTGGAGAGCAGTCAGGCGGAAAGGGACTCGGGAGTGCTGGTGGACAGGAAACTCAACATGAGCCAGCAGTGTGCCCAAGTGGCAAAGAAGGCCAATGGTATCTTGGTCTGCATCAGGAATAGCGTAGCCAGCAGGACTAGAGAGGTTATCATCCCCTTATACTCGACACTGGTCAGGCCGCACCTTGAGTGCTGTGTCCAGTTTTGGGCCCCTCAGTTTGACAAAGATGTCGAGATGCTGGAGTGCGTCCAGAGGACAGCAACGAGGATGGGGAAGGGGCTGGAGCACAAGCCCTGTGAGGAGCGACTGAGGGAGCTGGGGTTGTTTAGCCTGGAGAGGAGGAGGCTGAGGGGAGACCTTATTGCTCTCTACAACTGCCTGAAAGGAGGCTGTAGTCAGGCAGGGGTTGGTCTCTTCTCTCAGGCGACCGGCGACAGAACAAGAGGACACGGTCTCAGGCTTTGCCAGGGGAGGTTTAGGCTCGATATTAGGAAAAAATTCTTCACTGAAAGGGTGACTGGCCATTGGAATATGCTGCCCGGGGAGGTGGTGGAGTCACTGTCCCTGGAGGTGTTTAAAGGGAGATTGGATGAGGCACTTAGTGCCAGGGTTTAGATGATGAGTAGGTGTAGGTGTTGGGTCATAGGTTGGACTCGATCTCAAAGGACTCTTCCAACCTTGTGATACGTGAAATCTTGTGTTACACGTTCGATGGATGAGATATGGGCACAGAAGGGGCATGAGCCAAACTGGATCTCAGACTGGATAACAGCAGAAAAATGAAAGCAAGCCTTTGATGGCATGTGGGATAAACAAGCGCTGGGGATAACAGAATCTCATACAGGGGTGATCACAATCCTCTAGAGGCCTGTACTCTAGGGAGAGAGACTCTCTACGTTTCCCTCTCAGTCTCAACTTCAAAATCTGTTTTTCAAACACTTGATGGGGGAGATCTGGTCCTTGAAGCCAAAGCCTCAGCAGGTGGCTGCCTGCCCTCCTCTCCCATTCCCTCCCTCACCAGATAGCTTTGCCCTGTTCCCTCGCCAGCTAATTTACATGACTTTTTTTTTTTCTATTGCTGCCCTTGGCATTACATTCAGTGATTCAGTCAGCTGTTGTGTAGAGAGACTTTTGTCAGAATTGCTTAAAGGCAAATCCCCCAACTTAACTTTTATCCGTGGCCTCTAGCTGATGAGTTAGTTATCACCTAGAAGAGCCCTCTGGCATAGCATATGCATACTGAATATATATCTGCTTGGATGGCGTCCATACTGTCAAATCACTGGAGATGGTTACGAGACAGGGTAAAATGTAAAAGCTGTCACACTACAAAAGATCACCGACCCATCTAGCCAAATGTCTTCAGTAGTGGCTGCCTAAGAAAAAGTATAAGGAAACATTTTAAGCAATCTCTTCTATAACACAAGGTCCAACTCAAAAAAACTGAGACTGACCCTATAGCTTGGGAACCAAGAGTGGGAGGGGGAGAGACAAACAGATGGTTATAGAACATGTTCGAACCTGTCACAGTGAGACAAGGCTCAGCTTGATCACTTCACTCAAGTGGACACATGTTAAAATATAGATGTTTTCTTATACCTCAGACAGAAAATGCTGGTGTTCAAGAGTGAACAGGGAGTTAACATCAACTTTCTTGTGCAACTGAAGAAATCCATAAGGGAAACACTTCAGTTATTGACTGAGGCTTAGGGTGAAGAGTGCGTCTCTTGTGCACCTGTTTTTGAAAGGCACAAACAATTTTTTGGAAGGCAGAGAAAGTGCGGAAGATGATGACCACCCAGGCTACACATGCACAGCAGTTACCAGTTACTGAAAAAGTGCAAGAAATGATTTGGAAAGACAGAAGGCTGCCTGTTCGAGCAGTAGCTGAGAAAGTTCATTTGGACAGGAAAAGTGTTCAACACATTCTAATGGCAGAACTGAACATGAAAAAGGTTTGTGAAAAAATGGTTCCAAACCCACTGCCAGATGAACAAAAAGAACGTTGCAAGGAACTGTGTATGCACCTTTTGCAATGCATGGAGAATGAACAACATTTTTTGAATTCGTTAATTACTTGTGATGAAACTTGCATATTTACATACTTACATCTGGAAACCAAGTGCCTAGCAATGCAGTGGAAGTCAGCAACATCTCCAAGACCAAAGAAAAGCACACATGAGCTATTCGAAGTCCAAGGCCTTGCTGATTGTTTTCTTTCATATCCAGGGTTTTGTGACAGCAGAGTGGGTTCCAGCGGCCAGATGGTAAATTACAGTATCACACAGTATCGCAGTATCATAAGGTTGGAAAAGACCTTTGAGATCATCGAGTCCAACCTATGACCCAACACCTACAACTACTCCTACTTGTCAACTACAATAGCAGTATTACACTGAAGTCTTGATGAAATTGCATGAACACATGAGAAGGAAACAACCAGAAAGGTGGAGAAATGGATAGATTTTGCACCAAGACCAGCCCATAATACTTTGTGAAGCACTTTTCAGCTAGTAACAACATCACTGTGCTTGAGCACTCACCCTGTTTGCCAGACCTAGCTGCCTGCGATTTCTACCTCTTCCCAAAGATCAAGCTGGTGCTCAAAGGAACTCATTTTTTTGTCAGCAGAAGATGTGAAAGCAAAAACAATGGAGATTCAGAAAATGACCTGCAAAATTGCTTTGAATGTTGGCAGCATGGTATGCAGCTGTGTCAACTCAGAGAGGAACTATTTTGAAGGTGATCAGAGCTGATTTTTTTAATTTGTTAAATAAAACAAGTAACATATTTTGCTTATCTCAGTCTCTAGTAATCTGCTGCTTAAGGACATCATGAATTGTGGTTGCATCCAGCCCACTGTTTCCATATTAACCAAATGGACTATCCCTCTTCTCCACAGGTTTATCTTTTAGAGATCCATTTACACTTTCAGTCCTTTCAACATACTCCTGTAATGATGTCTTTCATGTCGTGATGCACCCTCATTCTTGTTCCTTTTAGAGATGTTACCCAATGGTTTAACTCGGATCTCTGGATTTGCTGTTCCGTGAGGAACTGTGAATAATTCCCTGTCCACCTTCTCCATACGAAGTGTGATGTCATCGCCACATGATAGTATTCTCTCTGCCAACTCACTCACTTACAAAACTATCTTTTCCCTAAACTGCAGAGTCCTGTCCCCTCCTCTGGTCTCCTGGGAATGGGAAAACTAGGGAAACAGTCTGTTCTAGTTAGGTCCCCTATGATATTAAAAATGATCATGTGTATGAAACCACCACATCCTGAGTAGGACTGAGTTTGAACAAACTCAAGGTGTTATGAAACCCCTCTACAACTTCATGAGCTTTAACAAGACTGTTAGAACTTCAATTTCCTAACAATTTTGATTCAAAATCATGAAATCAATGCAGAGGTGCGAACAATTTTGAGAGTGGTGACTGATTTTTGACAAATACCTTCGCTTAACTCTGTCCCTCTGTTAAGGGACATTCACAGATTTTACTGTAAAACCACATGAAAAAGTCATATGAGCTACTCACAACAAAAATAATATTCTGCTGAACAACCGCAACATCCTTCTGGATGAGAGTTCCCTGTACTGTGGTGCCATATGAATGACTTGTTGTCTCACAAGAAGAACTGAGAAAACATTACTAAAATAAGTATAATTCATGATTATTTATTGAGTAATGATAAATTTATCAAATTTTTTCATCCCAGTTCTGAGTGACACTGGGAACGGTAGCTGACCATAACTTCAAGTGGTAAAGACACATTGGGCATTTTGTTCACACAGAGAAAGATGATGTCCACGTTCCTTCAGGTGTCAGGATCTATTAAAGTGTGGCTGTCCTGAGGCTCAAATTATACTAAGCGTATGTATAATTTAGAGCTGGTTAAGAGTCAGCATTTGTACTACTAACTGGATTTTTACAGCCTTCACATTGCTGATGTTACATCAACCTATAAAATTCTACTGTGAAAATGCTTCAGAGTGGGAGTCCAGTCATTTCAGCACAGAATTATCAGCGTGAGCTACCTTTACTAGCAACAGGTTATACCAATCTGATTGTTTCAGTTTCCAAAGTGGTGCTAAGAGTGTTTGTGGATTAGCCCTCACATTTGTAATCTTCGGGAAGTGGTCCATAGAGTGCACTCAGTGAAAAAGTATTAAGTGCAGCTGATTGAGCCCCACCTACAATTTTAACCCAACTTACAGATTTCAAGCCATAAACAATACCAATGACTCTGTACACCTCATTTGGTAAAAACAGACTGAAAGACCAGTTTAAACTTGGGCCTCTAGTCTCAAACACAGGCTAACCCTCTGGTGCCTGATTAATGCAGCAGAGATGCAGGGAGGTCAGCATTGCAAGCCTACTGGACGGCACATGTGGAACAAAAAGCACCTTCCACCACTGCCACCATCTTTTGCATCCGTTTTTTTCTGATCATAGTCAGTAATTATTCAACTCTGCCTAAAAGAAATGGTTGTAACGTGTTTTAAATGTTAATTAACCTCAAAATAAGAAGGAAGAGTACCAGACTCTGTATTAAGCTTAAGTACTTGAGCAAGACTCCTGTCTGAGAGATCTAAATGTACACGCACACAGAGATAAAAAAAAATAAATAAATAAAAAAAAAAGTCTGAAACTTCTCAGCTTTGAAATAAAGTTTGGTTGTTAACTCTTTCCTGAGTTCACTTGGGATTTTTGTGCACTCGTGTTCTCACTGCAAATGATGGAGAACCAGAAAGGTCATGGGTGAGAAGCTGTGCTCTCAGGGTCATTCTGAACTAGCTGGATTCTCCCAGAACTCTCACTAGAAAATCATAATTGTGGAGAACTCACCACAACACTGCATATCCAACGAATTTCAAAGACATCTGGATTTACTTCTGGGTGTTCTGTTGAACTGAATCAGCTGCCAAACTTTCTGAGCGTCAGCATCACTATTGCACACATTGATAATGGTGTGGCAGGAGGCCAACAACAAATACTGACTTCTTTAATGGCCCAGCTGTTTCAGGTCTGCCCATCGCAGCCACAGCTCATCTTGCTGTCACTGTCACCTTTGTTGTCATTCCCAGTCCCACCACTTGTTTTCCATTGTGCATGATTTCAACACAGAGAGGTTGTAAAAACTGGAGGACTAGAAATGTTCCAGCTCTTACAGACATAGAGTGCTATCCCTTGTTCCTATTTTGCCAAGCTCCAAGGCTTCAATCCTGCACCAAACTTCGAACAACTTCTACTGCACGCGACCCATTCACCCCCCACACACACACCATGCATCGTATCCCTGAGAACAACACAAAGTGGAAGTAGAGAATGACTTCTGTGATTTGGTTACACTCACTTTCAACAAGTGAAAACCACCAAGTAAGCCATAAAGCAGTGATGAAACAAGTCCTGTGTATTTAATAACAATATTTGTCACCACTGCCTATTCGTATTTAAAGAGCTGTAAAAAAAATACTGTAAGAAAAAATAGCTCTAATAAAAAGATCAAGGTGCCTTAAACAATTACACACGCAGAAACACAGTAATGACTACCCAGAGTAATGCAGCTAAAAGCCCAGAGGAAATAAGACTACTAAGGAAGTTTCCAAGGAAGCAAGAGCCAAAGCAGTATGACACAGAAAAAAAAAAAATGGGGAACAAAGAAGTGTCTGTGTACAGAGGGGGGTTTCTGACAAAACGCCTTCACTGAAGCACGGAGAGGAAGCGAAAGCCAGCAAGGAGGTTAAAAACTGAAGGAGAGAGGTTGTTTGGAAGAAATCAGAACGAAAGAGAGAATAGGAAGGAGGAACTTATACACATAAAGGGAGATTTTCCCTACTAGGAAATACACGAGCACCCACTCAAGTGGTGGAACTGAAATGAGCAACTGGTTTGTGAAGTGGCAAGGACCATATCTACTTCCTTCAGCACTACCCAGAAGGAGGAAGTAGAAAGGGAGAAATTCTCAGTATTGCATACAAAGAGGCACAGTCATTCCTTCATGTCTCTTCCCCCAAACACTGGCGAAATAAGAAGAAGCACAGCACAAACCTACACATTTACTCTCACACACACACATATTCTGGACAAAACCATGGCAGCTGCTGAAGTCAGTGAGACAATTCCTGTTCATTTCAGCAGGTCCAGAAGGTCACTCTGTTTTCACACTGCAAGCATCTATTAAGCTGGCTTGACAAAATATTTCCGGTTCAGCCCCAACATTTCCATTTAGGACTTGTGCAATTTTACGCATGAGTGTTGATCCCCAGTTGTGCATTCTGAACCCTCCTTTGCCATCACTATTTTTTGTTGTTAGTGCCCCAGATGGAACAGTGAGATCTGGAGTCTGTATGGAGAGAGGGTTTAAATATCACAGAATCTCTCTGCTGGCTTGAGTTGATGGAAATGTTCTTTAAAGCTCAGCATCAAAGCATTCACTTTATAAGCTGCAAGCCTTGGTTCTTGTGCCAGCAGCGACTTCTCCCCATAATTAATTAATACTGTATTAATTGTGCATGTTCCATGGGCCTGTTGAGACGGTGTGGCAAGGCCTGCAGACGCAGATCAAACCTCCCAGTCCAGCCAAGAGAGGAGCACAGATGGAAAAAGGTAAAACCGCTTCAGATACCTTCAAAGGAAAAGGGAGCACAAGTGATGTGCTGAGGGGTACACAACCAACGTTTGCAGAGGGGTACGCACGGAGCCCTGCCAAAGCATTTCAGCAAACAACAACAACAAAGGGCAAGGAGGGATCTTCCACCAGCTGCACCCTTATGCAGTCTGTTCGCCTCTGAGCCAGCTGGGAGCACAGTCAGCAGGCCAAGAGGAGAGGCGCACGGCAGCTGAGTGCCCTTGCGGGTAGGATTTGGCCACAAGTCATAAGATCCTCTGAAGTCACCGGAAGGAGAAAGGAGGAGGAGAAGAAAAAGAAAGATTATTTGACCTTCCCACTCTGCTGTGCTGGGCCTCAACTTTCTGCTGACTCCCAGCACCGAAGTTGTTGCACTCTCGCCCTTCTAGGGTTTTGACCATGGCGCAACCAACGCCACACACAGCGGGGAGCCCCCTGTTGGCACCTCACTCCCCCCAGGAATACAAGAGGGAGCGCTCCTGAGAGAAACAAGTGAGAAAAGAGGTTGCCCCAGCCACTAACATCCCCCTATAAATTTTTGTGTAGGTAAACAATAATTCGTTTTTCTGAAGGTAGTATTTGTTTGATGGTGTTAAAAGAACAAAGAAAAGCAGGACTCGCAAAGGAAAATTTGAGCAAAAGTCCAAAGTGAAAGGCATAGAATTAAAATGCATGAAACAATCATAAAGGGGGGAAATTCAGAAGGTTTATAAACTAACTGCACAAAATTGTTCCAGCAAGTTACTTTTAGAAAAAAATGGAATTTATGTCTAACCAGGAATTTGCTACAACACATCCACAGTAAATGTGAAAAAATACAGGTGAAGATCATACTACTTATTCTGAGATGAACAGGGCACCTTAACAAATTATATATAGAAAGAGAAGCACTAAAATACAGGCACTTCGCAAAAGCATTAAGAATTCTGATTAGAGCAGGTCATATTTTTCCCTCATGAGGAAGGCAAAACACAATTTTTGTTTACCATATAAAAAGGAGGGCTTTTTTCTTTTACGTTGCTGTAAGAAGGACGAGCAGAAAAAAAACAGACATCTAAAACTTTACATAATTAAACGTACATATGTAGATTAAAACCTTAATTTGCAGATCTGGAGAGCCAGTGGGTGCCAAATCTAAGACTTTTATGCTACACTGTCTTTTTCTTCCAACAGTTTGAAAAGTAGCTATTTATAGCTGCATTTATTGGAGCTGTTTCCTTATCAGGAAATATGTAGCTGGGAATTACTGTCTGCCTACATCGGAAATTCTTTCAGGGATACAAAAAACCCAAAAAGGAAATTTCCCTTCAAAAATATTCTCCGTTTTTTTTACTGCTGGTGGGTTTAAAATAAAACATCAGTGCTCTGACCAGGTCACAACCCCTTTGGGAGGTTTCTTCTGCAAAAAAGAAGCTTTAGGATACCTGAGGGAAACATAAAAAAGTGATTCTAGAGAACTGAAAGAGGGAGAATGCTGAGAACATATTAATAAGTTAAGAAAATCAACCTTTTTTGGAGGATGCTGAGATAGTGCAATTTCACTACCAGCATTACAGTATTTTCCTCCGAAATGAGTGTCATGCTAGAGCTTATCCCTACCACAAAGCATTTGCAAAATATATCACTCTGGCAAAGAGTTGACTCTCGAGATGCTGAATACAACTGATTTGTTCAGACCAGGTCTTCATTGCAGTCATGTAGTTGTCACACCCTCCCAACTGAACTCCCATTGCCCAAGGCACTGCTTCATCATCCATCCCCAGGGACGCCCAGTGGCGCACAGTCCATAAGCCAGTGAGACTACCACTCCTCCTCTGACAAGGGAGCATGTGATGCCAGAAGCACCTACCAGGGTACAATCCCTCTGCTTGTCACAGCACCATAACATGTCAAAGGCCATGAAGGACATGGGCAAAATATTGCTTGCTCACAGGAGACAGGCCCAGTTCTTTGCAGCACATGCTGTCCAGTTCTACAAGTAACTCGGGGCTTGAATAGTGAATCTCCAGCTACAAGGATCCACTCAAATGGGAAGACTTGCACTGCCTCCACATTAAAACCCACACACTGAGGATTTTGCCATGGGAGACCCTCATAATACCTCTCCACTGATAGCAGAACACCCCACACTATGCCTATGGACTCTAAAGGCACGAAGGTTATGTTGGTTAATATTAGAGACATTAATTTCATTTTTACCCGTCACAGTGTAATTTAACATTGTCATTTTCTGATCTGAGTAACTGCAATAGAGCTACTTGACCCTGCTGCCCGTGCAGAATGGGCACTGTTTTTCAGTAGGATACAAAAGTATACGGACATCAAAACTAGCCAGGCATCTGCAGTAAATAAATCAGGGTGCTTAGGGCTATTCCCAAGATACAATTTTTATGCATAAGGACTCATAAACAAAGGCGTGGAGCTGAGCAAGTATCCCAGTGCTTTAACTCTAGGAAGCCAATCAATGGTGAACGTCTATTAACTTACAACATCACCAACCAGGTGCCTATTAAAAATATAAATAACTCCCAAGTTCTTGAACAAAGACCACTGCTACACTCAGCAGCATTGCTAGTCCTACACAACACCCTTTACGTGAGGAGCAAACACACTCAGGCATTCTCATCCCATAAAGACAGACAGTGCACAAGCATCCACAACACTGGAATGGCTGATGTACCAGTGCTTCCCCTTCCAAAGTATCTTTGGAAAATGATCTTGCAAAAAGGCTTTTGGTTGAGGTGCTGGACTGTACCAGCAGGTCAAGGGAGGTGATTCTCCCCCTCTTCTCTGCTCTTGTGAGGCCCTGCCTGGAGTCCTGTGTCCAATTCTGGAATCCCCAGCATAAGAAGAATATGCAACTGTTGGAACAGGTCCAGAGGAGGCTACGAAGACGATCAGAGGGCTGGAGCACCTCTGCGATGAGGACAGGTTGAGACAGTTGGGCTTGTACAGCCTGGAGAAGGCTCCGGGGAGACCTTATAGTAGCTTTCCTGTTAGCCTTCTGGTACCTGAAGGGGCTACGGGAAAGCTGGGGAGGGACTTTTTATAAGGGCATGGAGTGATAGGATGAGGGGGAAGGGCTTTAAACTGAAAGGGGGAAGACTGAGATTATACATTTTAGGAAGAAATTCTTCAGAATAAGTGTAGCGAGGCGCTGGCACAGGTTGCCCAGGGAAGCTGTGGCTGCCCCCTCCCTGGAGGTGTTCAGTGCCAGGCTGGATGGGGCCCTGGAACAGCCTGGGCTGGTGGGAGGTGTCCCTGCCCACGGCAGGGGTGGAACTGGATGGGCTTTAAGGTCCCTTCCAACCCAAACCATTCCATGATTTTATGATTTTATCAAAGATTTCTTCAACAAATCTTTTACTCCTGCTGGTTCAGCAGCAAAATGGGGAGCTGTAAAACGGAGATTCTGTCAGGTTGTACTTGTTAATTATCAGAGGGAATGCCTGCAGAGGGGAGAGAAGACATACCAGTACAGCAAGAAGGAAATTCAGCCTCTTATAAAACACATCAAATAATTGTTTTCTGTGTGTGTACGCATACACATGACCTATTACATTAAGCCCTGGTATCCTGAAGCTGCAGCAAGGCTCTCCACACATACTATGTGCCCCTCAGTGCTGGACAGTGGTGCTTTCTTCCATCTTTCAGAGACTCAGCTCTGGTTTTTATTAGGGGAGGGGACATGGCACGCATGCTATGTTGTTTCTGCAGGGTCTTCTGTCATACTTGTGTTCCGCTGCAAGGCGCTCACCACACAATGGTTTGTTTTTGTGGAGTTGTGAGTCACAGCTTACATGCAGTTTCTCTTCTATGTTTTCTTTAATTGTAGGGCTATTTATGAACAGTGGGTTCTTTACATTAATTTTATTTCTCCAAAAAAAGAACATGGAGGCATTTACAACATAACATAAATGAAAAATTAAACAGACACACTTGGGATGGAAAGAGAAAAGCAAGCTAATTTTAGGTTCACTAATCTTGACAGTTTCCCTTTAAGACAAAGCTAAAAATGCTTCAAACCCAGCAATACCATAAATGTCCTGCTGCTTTTGCTTCTTATTCCTCCCCACATTTTCCAGGGGAATTCCACAAGGGATCGGCTTGAATCCCAGATTAAAGTGACATGGCTTCCTTTCTCCTCTGAAAAGAGGCGAGTCTTCATTTTGAGGATTTAAAACCCTGAAGTAAAGCTTTGCAGGAGCATAAAAGACTGGCTTAGCTGGGACTCCCACACCGCCAGCTCTCCATACCCTGAAGCACAGGTCTCTCACCCTCCCACCACAGGACTGTTTTGCAAGTTCCCATCAGGGCAGGAAGGATTTCATCCCTCCACACACTTTCACTGGGGACTGTCAGTGCAGGAAACTGCTGTGTTAACTCCGTCTGGGTAATAACCAGGTACGTTTTGGGGAAAAAAAAACCCAGACATGACTTGAAAAGCCCCTTTCAAGAAGCAGCAACCAGTTCACCACCCCAGCCCTTTATAACAAGTGTTTCCACACTTAACCTGGATGCTTCTGCCACAATCACCAGGCAGCAGTACAGAGCCACCAGATTTAGGGTTCAACTCACCGGCTGTCTACATTAAAGGTGACAAGCAAAGTGGCCCTGAGTCACCCCGATGCAAACCCAGTGACAAGGGGTTCGGTTTCCTACAAGTGACAAAGACCATGCCAGAAATATGTAAAGCAGGATTTTCCTGATCTAAAGTCCACAAGCTTTCCCAGCTGGATCAGTAATGTTTCACTCTTCTCAGTCCAACATATTCCAGATAAAGCTCTTTTAAGTGAAATTGTAGCATCTATACTGTGCTCAGCCACGGTGCAAGAGTTAACCTGAGACTGGGCTTCCCACCCATCCAACCTGTCTGTCCACATGATCACAGTATGAAGCTGGCCTGAGGTTCACTCTAAGAAACACCCAGGAGGCAGGCTGGAGGAGATAAGTTAAATTCAGGGGAGCTGCCTGTGGAAGAGGCCACCTTAGGTAAGAGGGAGGCATAATTGATGTCTACCTGGTCTAACAACGGGATGGTACCTCGATCATGAAGGAATCAGGCCCAGTCACTTCACTAGGGCTGAATGAAACAACGGGCAGAGGCTGACAGGACGGCTGGCTGGGATTTCCACAGTCCAGCCAACCAGTCCGTAGATTGTTAGGAGTTTTGCCTTGAAAGATCAGGAGGCACTGCTGAACAGAGGAAGCAGATGGGCCCTGTCCTGCATCACTCACAATATAAATATGCAAGAAAAGCCCATGGTGGAAGACAAAGATGCAACACCAAGAACATTTAATACTGCAAAATGCAGGTAGTAGCAAGCAGTGCCACTGTCCTGACTTTGGTCGTAGGCTGGGATCAGTTAGGAAAGTACTAGCAACCCAAAGATAGAATGAAGTACAAGGTGAAAAGGAGATTAGGAGGAAAGGCAAGCATATAAAGCACAGTAAGAGGGAAGAATGAGGCTTAAATGGCCATAACGTAAGAGAGGAGCAAAAAGGGAGCTAGAAGAAGCCAACTATCTGAGAAAAAGATCTCACTAAAATCAGCGGGAATCTAAACACTCATTTCAGTGGGACCAGGATTAGTCTCAGAGCCCTTAATTTGACATTCTGGCCACCTCTCACAGTCCCTTTGTCTTATGCAGCTTTTATTTTATTTTCCCTGTATGTGCGTCAGTCAGTTTTGTTCCACAAAGATCCTTCCAAAGCAAATATTTTTATTGCTTGCTGTTCTAAATGTGGCTTAGGGTGAAGGGCTTTTTTTCCCTTCTCACTACATACTTTCAGTGCAATGCATTGAATATTCTAGTAACTAAATAACAATATGCTTAATGCTTTGAAGTGGCTTTCCAGCTGCTAGCCAAAACTGTAGAATAATTAACAGGTGCCAAAGGATTAATAAAAGGAGCAGCATAATTAATAGAGACTATACAGAAAAAAAAAATGGATCCTTCCTTGGCAACTCTGACAGTGTTGTTGTTTCCTCCTCCTTCTGTTAATTGTTTCCTGCATTCCTTTAAAAAAAAAAAAAAAAAAAAGAAAAAAGAAAACTGATGCCCTTAAAACACAAATGATGTATATAATCAACAATGTGTGATCAGGAGAAAGAAACTCATAATAAACTGCTTTCAGGTCTGATAAACGCCTTAAAGAACCCGCCCATCCGAGAGCCCAACTGCTTGGCCTGCCCTGCTACTCATGCCCACACTTGGGAGTTATACTTCGCCTTTTTGCAGAACATGGTACAGCCAGGATGACAAAGATGCAGCACCAACACAGAGCCACCGGACTCGTCCCTGCTAAATCGCAGTACTAAATACCCATATAAGCAGGCATGCAGAAAGAGTCCTATGAAACAGTAGCTGAAAAGCTTTTAATATAATAATTGCAGAAAACTAAAGAAATTTCCTTTCTGCCTTCCTGAATGAGGGCAGCAGAACAGACTGTCATCACAAGGGACACAAACACTGAAATAAAAAACGTAATCTGACTACGTGACCAGGTCTGGATACTCTGAAGTTCGTCAAAATCAGCTACAGCCTGGAACATACTGCACACTGGAAAGTCAAAGACCAGAACCCAAGCCTACATTTGAAACAAAAAGTACCCAAATGATGTTACAAACAGGTCCTTAGCTTTCCCCACGACACCCCAAAAAGTGAGTGCAGTCAAGACAACAACCCTGCAGACCCAATGTAAGAGTTATCCCTATGAGGCGACACATGTACCCTGACATCTGGAGTGTCATTTTATTCTCAGCATCAATGCAGGCTGTTGGGGGTTCAGAAAAAAAACAGCAAGAAAAAAAATCAATTGCTTCCAAGAATAATTGCTTCATGTGCAGAGGAAAGTATGCACAGTGTGCCTTGCTATGACAATGGGCTACAGGCATATGAAGGATGCCAACACTAAAGAAAGTCATTAGTCCAAAGTAAAAAATGAAGCCTTGTTCATGCTTGTATCAGTAGAAAACACTGTGAAATTTTTGTCCATGAGGTCCATCTCCCCCCACACAAGCATCCCAAAGACGACGCGCATCAGAGATAAAAATCAGACTGTACAAATGGACAAAACATGCAAGGGGGAGCACAGCTGCACAGGATCAGAGCATGCAACAAGTCCTTTTTCAGCACTGGTATTTCTGTGTCTGTTGAACAAGTTTTATGTTGAAGACAACGAAGAAAACCATGAAGCCTTAAGCACATATTTACAATTGCTGCTGCAGAAGGCAAACCACCTTATTTTCATCTTGTATAATACAAAAAAGAAAATGCTATTTTCTCTGTGATTCAGAACATATTAATAGACACAGGGACTAATTCTTATATCCACCTCTTAAATGCCATATCCTCCATCTAGTTCCAAGAATTTTTTAGCACAAGGAATTGGTCACAGCACAAAATAAGTATCTAATGACATTGCACCAGAAAAGACAAAAAGATTGTGTTTAATAAACTTTAAAAGGAAAAAAAGGTAACTTTTTCCCCATAGTAACATGGAATGAGTTTCCTCAGAGATAAGGGCTACGCAAATACTTTCAGTACTTTTAGCGCTCTCAGCATCCTTCACTATCACAATATCTGGGCAGCCACTGCATTAATTTTCACAACTTTTAAGAGTCTTAGCCTTTGGGGATTTTTTTTATATTTTACAGTGAGGAAATTAAAATAAGATGTTCAAGGTCACAGAAGGCACAAAGGGCACAGCTTCACGTGAGAGCTGAACTTGCTTCTCTTGAATCCTTGCTAAACATCTCCATTTTCCAAACACTCTTTCTACCTGACACCAGTGCAGTATCCCAGAGACCAGATATGCTGCAAAGCCACCACAGCATACAGACCAGGGACAAGGAGCAAACTGGGGATCCCTGTACTTTCTGACCACAGACTGAAAATAGAAGAAATCATATTCTCCAGCTCCCTGCTGATGGCTTGTTTACAACGACTCCAGCATTTCACTACTACAGAAGAAATGGATGTTGAACCAACAAGTAGGTTTAAAAGTATGGGTTAAAAGTTCCTTATAGAGAAGTACAGCATCAGAGAAAGGTGTGTATTACCGTAAAATGATTCTCACTCTCACAAAGTTTAAAGTTAAGACTGCTTCTACAGTACAGAAATAGGGCAGGCTGGAAAGAAAGCAACTAGTCAAAACAAGAAAGGTTGTGCGAGACGGGGAAGAGTGCCCCAGGAAAAGGGACTCCTCTATATATTTCTAGCTGTGCTGACCAAAGAGTCCTCTGCATGCGAGTAGCAAAGAGGGATCTGCATTCCACCTTTCTAAACTTCGCAGTTTTCGCTTTTCCAGTGCCTGCATCAAATCAGTTCAGCATAGCTGAGACCCATTTGCTCACTAAACAGTGAGAAATAATTTATTGCACCAAAGGAAATTGCTCCACTAATTGTCCTGATACTATTGGCTATTAGTGCCTTCAGAGTGCTCTTAAACATTAGAAACAGTGAAATTTCTAACAGGAAGGCATAAAACACTGTCTGAATCCGCAGACTGCACTTCATGTTCCATATGAAACATTCTACCTTTGTTTGGGCCAACTGCTGCTTTGAGCTGCCCCTCTAGCATAGCTCTTGAACTCGCAGGCTGGCAGAAATGAAGATGTACAGGGGCTAGGACTGAACTCCACCTTTATTTTGGTAAATGACATCAGAAGGTCATGGGAACAACAGAATGAGAGGGCACCTACAGTGTCCAGCAATGAGCACTGCGCATGGCTGGAGAAACTTGATGTATCTCCAGAGTACCTCCTTACTGAGTGAGAATTTAGGGAGGTTATTATGCTTCATCTAATCAACAAAAACAGTAATAAGGCAGGATGAGGCCAAACAGAGTATCAGATCTCAAAAACCCTCAGACTTTGCGGATACAGACCCAATCTTCACACACACTACTACAGTCTGAACTAGAAATTAGATACTTTGCCTGACTTTTAAGGCAGTTTGGATTTACACATACCTCAAAATAAATGAGAGGAACCCATGTAGGAATTGCAAAATTAATACCTCTTAAATGTCATGATCCAAGACCCAAAAGGCACTTAGTTATTTCTATACCTCGTATTAGAAGGACTACTCTTGGAAAACAATCTTCAGTTCTGTTGCCCTCACTTTAAGAAGGATGTCTTGAGTGGAAAACAGTTCACACTGATGATACAAACAGAATTTGAAATCTGAAAGATTTACAGGAAGATTGACAGCCTTAAGAACCTCTCTTCCTATCCAGTTTAGCCAAGAAAAGGTTAAGAAGTGACTTTATCTAAAAGCACCTATATCAAGAGTAGTCTTTCGACAATATTTAGCAGGAAAGGAGATAATGAGATCTAATAGTTGGAAACTGAAGCTTGACTAATTCAAACTATAAATAGGGCACTTAAAAAAAAAAGGCAAATAAGGAGGATAATTAAGCATTGAAAGAACATCTAGAGATCTTACATCCTCCTCATCACTGAAGTCTTTACATGAAGAGCAGAAATCTTTCTGCATGATGTGCTGTAGCTCAAACAGTTACTCGACCTAAACACAGGAGTTACCGTGTGAAGTTCTGGAACTGAAGTTGTATCAGAGATCACTTTAGGAATTCATAATGGTACCTTCTTACCCAGCTATAAATCTAACCAGTGGTCCTAACAGTGTTTGGGTCAGTTAGTTGGTGACAGTGCTTGGGTCTGACTGCACACTGAGCTACAAAATACTATACTGCCATGGACTACAACTAATAAGACTGAGTAAACATGTTCCATGTTGTTTATGACCCAGAGACACTGACTTTGAGGAAGACTATTCCATATATATTTAATGATTAATCGTCTGTGTTTTCCCATTACAAGTCAGACTGTAGTGGAAATACCAATGGGAAAGAAGCCTCCCTGCAAGTTATAAATGTGTAAATCAAAAGAAAATTAAAAACAAAATAAAAATCAAGGCAAAAAGGTTGGATCACAGCTAAAAATACTGGATAAAAGAATTTTCACTGGGAGGAAGCTTTACAAGCTTCACACTTCACACTGCAGCATGCTGGCCAGTTGATAGGAAGGAAGCACGTAGTAAACAGAGTGCCCCACCCCTTCCAGTATCCAAAATCACTGCTTTCCTGCCTTGTGCATCTGTCAGACCCAGTGGGGAAGGCAGTAAGTCATTAGAATGCCAGCCACAATCCTAGCGGTGCCCACAACAGAAGTAGAACCAACTACTGCAATGACTGGGAAAAAAAAAACCTGTAAGTGTGGCAGCAAGTCCTCTCCAGGCCAGGGACACAGGCCAGCAGCCACGTGCACAGGTGAGCAGGGTCTGGGAGTTCACAGATACTCAGGCAGCAACGAGACGTTCAGAAACGCTGCAGCACCAGCTCCCATTCCCATCAGAAAGCACAGAAAAGGTACACCCTGGGCTATGCTACAGCACACGCAGGAGAGAGTAAGAGGCAGCAGCAGGACAACAGGACCATGCAGAACAGCATGGGCAACGAATAACCTTGGGGCAGAGTAACTCAGTAGGCAGCAAGGGAGCAAGCATGGGATTACAGAAGTGCTGGGAATACAATTTACATCCAAAAAAGGAGTGTGCCTGGAAGACAGCTGATGACGAGAATGAAGATGACTTGTGATAAACACAGACTTCCCCCCCCTCTGAAATCCCAAACCCATTTGTCAGATGTCACAAAATTACATTTGCTCCTGGCTCTGTTGCTTGTTGGCACTCAAGTACCCCAGGAATGTAACACCCGACAAAAGTTTATTTACAACTTCTCAATTTATATCAGAACTGCTTCCCCTTCAAAAAGGAAATTCCACTCTTTCTTGTCCTCTCCCTATCTCACTAATTCACCTCTTGCTGGCCAACAGCCCTTGGCTTTTCCTGTTCCTCAAACATTAAATCATCTCAGCAAGGAAGTGCCTGGCTATTGCCTTGCCCCCAGCTCCAGATTTTGTTCCAGTGTCAGTGATATGCCCTTCCTCCTTTGCAGCATCCTTTTGTGCACAGCTAAGCTCATTTTTCCTCCTTTCCCACTGCCTCTGTCAGCACACAAGCTCTGTAGTAGAGATCCTGGGTCCTCAAAGCATTTAATACTGAAACCCATAACCTGAAAAATATCCACAGCACGAATGCACTCCACTTGCCACAGTTTGTGAAACTCTGACCTTGTCTCACAGCATATCACTGAGCAATCCCTATACTGCGGAAAGAGACATAGCACTTCCCACCAAAATAAGACCACCACATTTACGCCTGTCATGAGAAATAAGCCAAACCTTTGACAGGGGGTGCAGGGAATGGCAGGGGACAGTGTACTGTTATTTCAGAGTCATTTCCTTTGGCTAAAAAGAGAATTTAGAAAAATCAAACCAGCTAGCAATTTTTTTCTAAAAAACAGTCTAAGGCCGGGGGGCTTAGATACCTTCACTCTTCCCCAAACACAGAAACACCTCCTCACTCCACCCCGCAACCTCCTCAGTCCAAGAGAAGCCTCCATGATGACACTCACGCAGGTGTGCCGGCAGTCTGATCGTGTCTTCCTCCATCCTGATCGCTCGAGGCACCGGAACATGTAGTGGTGACGAGGAAGCGTAATTTGGTGCCGGGCTCGCTGGAGGTGTGTACGAAATTCTTTCCTGCTGTTAAAAGAAAGCAAGGGAGGGGAGAGAGAGAGGACATTGTGAACTTTGGAACAGAGGTGTGAAACCAAGGCAGGGGAGGGAGAAAGGGGTGGAAGGAAGGAAGTGTGAGCATGTGGTGGGGGCAAACAGCACTAGCAATGTGCCCCCCTGCCCAGGGAGCCACAGGGCTCACAGCCTGCCTACTGTCACGGGTGACGTGCTCCCTCGCACCGTGGCCAGGAGCCAAACAGCTTTTAGGGCAACAGGTTTAATTTTGAAAAGGACTGCAAAGTTTCCAAGGATCTTTTCAGAAACCTGCCAAGGGAGGAAGGGGAAATGACACACGAGTGGGGAGGCTGAGTGTTTTATGTTGGTGAAAATTTGACAGCAACCCCACAATACGTACCAAAACCACCTAATCTTAGGCTAACAAATCAGTCATGATTTGAGCACGTTCATTAAACATTAAACACTTCACTCCTCCATAGCATAGACATTAAGCAATTGGTTTTCTGCAGCAAAAACAAAACTACATTGTCACTATAAACTACTCTGTTTACCATCAAGTGAGGTACTTTTTTTTTCTTGCCTAAACTAGTTACTAGCACATTCCCTGAGGTAGTTTAACTCACAACCAAATAAGTAAGTCAGCATACAGAAAGCAGCTATGCAAGGACAGTCAAACAGAGTTAAAAGGCAATTTGTGAATGTTGCATTAGTTTCATAATTGTCGCTATTAAGTTTTTATTTCTGAAAATGTCTGCCAAGAAATTTAAGACCGAAATTTCATCTGATCTGATGGGAAAATTCTTCCATATTCTAAGCCTGTACTCCAATCACAGCACAAATTATACCCTTTGTAAATAAACATAGCCACATTTTTACAGGAGCATTAAAAAAATCATTAGCCTATGCTTCCTGGAAGGCAATGCGTGCTATTCCGCAAAACCGTGCCGCTGACATTTAATGACGGCAGTGCAAACTGTGTGGCTTTACATCCACATACGTACAAAAGCAAAAGCAGCTACCTTCATTTCCGAGCATTTGCAGGAAGGAGAGTACCTGTGCAGCTCCCTGCCCTGACTCCAATCTCTGGCAAATTGAAAAAATAAATTTGGTGCTGGAGCAAGAGAAAGTAATTACTTCAATTACGAACCACAACATTATCACAGCTGTGCGGCAGAGAACCAGACTGATGCCGACAGAGGCACCTGCAGAACTTAACATTGGCACCCTCACCGTCAGCAAAGGGAAGGAGAGGTTTGTACAACATGAGTAAATAACTAAATGTACCGGAAGCAGAAAATTCTTTAGGAAGACTAGGTGACATATCCGGAAAGAAACGTGACATGGAGCACCTAGAAAGTCTTGTACCTCTCAGCCACCACTTCAAATCAAGCTCAGCTCATTCTGGCACAAGGTGCTGCTATCAGCTCACTGCTCAGGAGCTCATGCAGAACCAGAAGTTTCACCTCAACATCTGGAGTCCTACCACTATCCTATAGCCACCACTCCTGACAGTCATGGCAGAGGAGACTGACCGCATGCAGAGAATAAATGATCCACCTCAACACTAACTATTCGGGGTTCAGACAGAGTGGGAAGACAGGCCTGATTGATTCCAGCACCACTACGTTGTTACTTCTGCGAGGACAGCCTCCATGGCTTTCAGTTCAGTACTTTTTAACCAGAATTGTTCAATCTTATATTCCAGTCTCTCACAAATCCCTTCAACACCTTATACAGTCCACTCAGTTTCTTCTACTCATCACTGTCCAGGCAATAGCAATCCATTATCTCATATGAATTTAGTTTTTCTCAATTAACAAACAGGGACATTCATTGAGAGGTGTTGAAAGACACACCTGTGGAGCTACAAAACATTATCCTGCTTTCAACGCATGCAACTCCTTCCCTGACCTGAAACAGCTGACTCTACACTTCATGTTCCTGTGAGGTGCAGCGCTCTGTGCCATTTCTGCAGTCTCGCCGCCCAGTAGCACCTTCTCAGCACTGGTGGACAATACCAGCGATTCACAACGAGGCCAGCCACTTCTTACCATTTCCTGCTGCGATCCACAGCTCAGATAATCAATCCACACTGTAGCTGCTTGTTTTGTTTATTGAATGAGGTATTTACAAGAACAGGAACACTTTGAAACATAGCCACACATATGCCTGTCTCTGCAAACAGGCACTAGAGGATAGATGGGAGGCTCTAAGTCCTTTCCTCCCTCCCCAAGAACGCAGGATATAGTCCAACCTTAGGTCACATTTCATGCTCACAGAAATACTGAATCACTGCCGCAATACAAGGGCTAAGTGGCTTCAAATGGCCTTCTCACTGGCCAACAGCAAGTGGAAAGTGCAAGCAAAAGAAAATTAAATCCAGAACCCCACGCACTTCCCTCAACATGCAGGAGATGCTGTATCGTAGAATCATGGAATGGTTTGGGGTAGAAGGGACCTGGAAGCACATCCAGTTCCACACCACAACCCAAACCCCCCTCATGGGCAAAGACACCTCCCACCAGACTAGGCTGCGTAAGACCCCATCCAACCTGACCTTGGACACTTCCAGGGAGGGAGCAATCGCAACTTCCCTGTCGAAGTAAGACATTACACTTCCAGTATCTGCTGCCTTTCTCTCTGCACTCATCAGCTTCCTAAAGGCATACGGTAGCCTGATTTATAACGAGACAGCATTATTTAGATTCACTTTTATAAACAAACACATTTTATTTGTTGTTTCTTATAATTCATAAGAATAGGACCGTAAAAACCAAAAAGTTGTAGAAATGCACAGCTGGTTTTTTTCACACATCTTGGATGTCCACATTAATGTGTGAATTCATAATATTTGCAGAATACATTTTGCAAGGCACAAAGGGGAGTTAGCTTTCCAAGCCTTATTAGCACCTTTGAAATGCCCTCTCTTACTAATCCTGCCTTTTTTTCCAGCACCTTTAACCCAAATATCAAAGCAATTTACAGACATTAGGTGAGTCTTTTTCTTTTTATTAGACACACAGACAACCTGAATTACAGAAAGAGCAAAGCTCAAACAAGCTAGGTAATTTCAGAGTTAAGCTGTCTTGAAAAAGGACAGCATGTGCCTCTCAAGGGCAATACATTTAACAAGCGCATCCTGAAAGAGGAGCCCTTATAATTGTCCTGGCCAGATTTTCAAAAGTTGTGGAATGGTAATGGCACAGGGAGGTCAAGGCACTGAGCCTCTGGAAAAATGAGCTTCGTCCTTGTTGCAGCATGAGTCAGTCACACAGCTGCAAGTAGAAGTGCAAACATCAGACCAGCTCTGTGCTTCAGCCACACAACTCCCGGCCTACACAGACATGTGAATGCACAAGGACACATTCACTCCTCCAGGCTTTTGGAGGCCTTTTAGAGTCGCACTTCCAGCAGGTACCATTGAGCACACCCCCCTGACAACAGGTTTGCTTGAGAATGTTTTTTAATCTGCACAACTCTGAAACTGCCTAATGCTGCTCTTCATGTGATCCATCAAACAAAAACATGGTCGGTATCTCGTGCTTCTAAGGTTTATGCAACCAGATATTCCACTACTAGGAATTTTCCTGAGTTTCCTAACCAGTCATATCCTTTTCCGTTAAGGCCAATAGATGGTTCGTGGCAGAGTTGTTCAAGCAACAGCTTGAGAGGGAGGAAGGAGAAGCAGTGCTGGTAACAGAACTGGTATGAACTTTGTGCATACTTGACGTAACAGCCTTGCTGGAGCTCAGTCTACTGGTAAAACAGACTAAAACACACAATTGATGTGGTCCTCTGAGATTAATGCTGATGAGTGCTAGGGAAGAGCATGGCATGCCTGCCAGGGGACTCTATAAACATTTAAACCTACAAGTGACCAAGCGCTCAGCCCCAAACAAATGCCATCTACAAGCAACTTCAAAATAGAAGCTGCCTAGTATTTTGCCAGTAGCAACAATGAGGTGGATAAAACAGCTGACATTGCTTGCTGTCATCATTTTTGAAAGGCTTCTTCAGCTCACAGTCAGTCAAGAATGCTTCACTGTGAAATGTCACCTTGACCACAATTGCAGAGATGCCTCACATCAGCCTTCACACAGACCCTCCTTAGGGTTTGCTCTGTAGTGGCTGGTGCTCCAAAGGTGTCACCTGCAGAGCCCGCAGGTCTGCTTAGACTGGGGCATGCTTTCACCTGCCCAATCTAGAGATAGAAATACACGGTTACAAATCAAGACAAGATATGGTTTCGTTCTCTTTGTACTAGAAAAGTACAAAACACTAAATACCCAGGTGCTGAGAAAAGCTTAGATCAAACCATCCTGTCTTAAAACTCAAAAACTATATTGATCATGACTATCTCGTAGGTATGTACACAACAGCCGGCTAGACTCCCAAAGCTCTCCATCAAAGCACACACTGGTTTCTGTTTGAAAAACGGGGGTAGATCCTTTAAATGTAAAATCTACCTGAACAGTTGGAAAATTCTGTCAGGGACACAAAGAATTCATATTGCTAAAATAATTTTTTAAAAAATTAAAAATTGCAAAATTAAATTTGTAGCCACCTTTTAATAAACAGCCTAATACTTGAGGATGAGCGAGGCTGCAAGTAAAAATAGCTCTGTGCTTTTCCTAAAAGTATACCCTTCTGTACTCCAAAGCAGCACCCTTCATCATGGGTATATTCAAGCTTGCAGTCTGAAATCTTACTGTCCCTTTCTCAACTCCAGATATGTAAGGAAGCATGCTAAGCAAGCCCTCATGTAGTCACAATGACAGGACTACTTCAACAGTTGGATATCACAGTATAACAAAATTACTTTTTTAATTGATAAAACAAAGAAATGCATTACATGTGCAGCAGTTTGCAGGCAAACAGAATGGCCAACATGGTCTGCAGATACCCTGTGTTGGACATACAAGGCAGCTGCCTCTTATCATTTCTTAAAAACCTACTCCTATACTGCATGTAATGATACTACAGGGGGCAAAGTTAACCAAGAGTGAAAGCTGGCACTTGCACCTAAGGCTGCTGGTGTACACATGCCACTCCACGCCTGTCTTGTTGCATTTGCAGCTCATCTTCACTCCTCCAAATGGCCCAGGCTCCCCCGGCTCCCCAGAGAAGTAGGCTCTGCCACAAGGCAGAGATACAGCAATTTGTGCTGTACTAACTATTGGGAAACCAACAGCTAGAAGTAAAATGGGAGAAATTTACCCATCCTTTGTCCCAGGCCATCCTTGCTTACTCACAGGACAGTGGTAACGGGCTGCTGCTTTAAGGGAAGCTTCCAGTTTTCTGTGTATCATCCCATCATCCTTCTCCAGCTCCTCGCCTGTGGGATGCACGCTCAGAAAGATGCCCTCTTAGATTTTTGGGGAAGCCCTAGGCTTAAAAACACCTGAGTAACATGGCTTTGCCTTGTGCAAATGCATGTTTGCAATATATACTTGCAGCTCTCAGGACGCTGAAAGCTGGTGTTCTGGACACAACACTATGCTGCAAATGATGGAGGATGTTCAGCTCTTCAAGGACACTGATACCTCTTCCAGCAAGCACGCTGAGGCAGGGGAAGTGGAAAGACAAGCCAAGGGACCAGGAACTAGGGGGAGCCAGAGGGAGGGTGGGAGGTGAGGGGTGGTATGTGTGGTTTTGATACTGTTGATCCTTTCAGAAGTAGGTGCCTTGGGGAAAAAATGGTCTTAGAGAAGAGGGTTGTTGGGAGGTGAACGACGTGCTTGCAGGAAAGATTCAGAAAGCTGTGCATGTCTGGGCACTTTGCAGGGTAACGCCAGCAAACCAGCCACAGAGCAGCACACAGGGACAGCAGCAGGAGATTCCAGTTAGTTAATCATTAGGGAAGCAAGGGAGAGAAAGAGGAAAGGGAAGGAAGACATACACAGGATTCACCAGTGTTGTGTATGTGATGCTATAGCTGGGTATAAAAGTCTCAGGGACCACTCTGAGATGAGTTACAGGGTCCAACACATGGAGGAGGAGGGAATCAGAGACCCAGATAGACTGTATGGCACCAGATACACAACTGAAACATTTTGGGATTCTGGTCAATGTTATAGCCTGCATACTTCTGCCAGGGACAAAGGATCTGGCTTCAGAAAAAGCAAAGCAGACCTCTGCAGTACCGGGGTATGAATTAAAGTCTCCACTTCCCTCCCCTCCCTCAGTTACTGTCATGATCTTAATTTCCATGGCAGACTTCTCCTCATTTTTGATCCATTAATATAGCAATTCACGTCAAATCTATAGCAGCATAATCAGCACACTATCAGTAATTAGAGAAATTGAAACAAACACAGCTCTCTGGAATGGACCTTATGCAAAGCAGCACTGGGAAAAGATTAACATCTCATTTCCTGCGCATAGAGAGCAGAGATTGTCTCAGTGACCTTAGTGATTTTGTGAAGTTCAGTTCCTCCCTGCCTCCTCCCTTCAGCCTGTCTCTAACGAACCTCCTGGCACAGGGGCAAGAGATCGCCACCCTTTCATGTCTCAAACCTTACTGAAGCGAACAGAAAAATCCCACAAAGGTGCAACAGCTCATTGTGAAAAGGGAAGGGGAAAGGAAACAGTGGAGAAGTTCCTGCTTCTCCCAAAATGATTACAGCCACTGCTCTAATTAAATTAAAATTGTGCAGACAGCAATATTAATGCACTCAAGTGTTGTGAAAAGGCAGCTTGCAGAGGTCAATGTTGTTGTTGAAAATACCATGATACAGCTGCATTATTATCTAAGCACTACAAAATATCTCAAATTAGCAAATACAAATTAAGTAAAAAACTAGCTGAACCACATGCTTCAAAAGTATTTCTTCACCGAGGTCACTGATAAAATGGGGAAACAGAGCGTAGAAACAGGCTGTGGGAAGGTAATATCAGGTAAAACTACAAGATAATACTTAGGCAAAAAGCTTAAGATCATTTATAGGAATAATACAGAACGTTATACACAGATGTTCCAGCAAGGCAGCACAAAATATATATGGGAGGCAGATTCTGGTTCAGGATTTGCAAGTGGAATCATCATACTCCAAAACAGGAGTAAAGCCTTACCAGGTTTAAATGGGAGATTCCTCTACCACCTTTCTCCGGCAAGATTCCAAGAGGCAGCAGTAAAGCTGTGACTTGGCCCACCTGACCTACCACTTCGAGACAGAAGCCAACCACAGATTCAGCTGCCTGATGTTAAGAAGAAACTATCCAAAATGTGCATTAAGGGGTAGCTACTGGGTGCGTTATGGGGTGCACATTCCTCTGAAAAACCTGTTACTGACCTCTGTCTAGCCAGGGCATGGAGAAAGGCGGGCCACTGCTCTTATTCACACCTACATCATGATTTTGCTACCACACTCACGCAGCACAAAGCAGCACAGAAGGCTAAGAGAGAGAGTTTATTGCACAGCTAGAAAAGAGCAACCACGTTAGGCTCTGAAGTACTTTAGCCAGTGAGTAAACAGCAGAGAAGTAGGGAAGTCATAGAAAATGACTTTCCAGGCTTAGATACCTGTGCATCAGAGATATTTCACTGCATCTTTTTCACATTCTCTTTTCTACAACACGGCATGCTGGGGAGTCTCTATAACATCCAGTGGTTGTTCAACCTTGCCTGTATGCATGGGAATTCACCTCCTGAACACCCGTTACTGGAGTCACACAGTAATGGTTTCAGTGCAAAATTTCTGGAGGCCATGAAACTGAGATGGGAAAACCAACGGGAAAACATAGTGTACAGGGGGCTGCCCTCTCACATCATAGGAAAGGAGAATCCTGGTGCTACTCTGCAACATCTCAGGGCCCTCACAAGTGTTTTTACTTGGTTGCACTATGGAGCTGTCGATGTACGGGGAAGCTGCAATATGACTATGTATTCAAACTCATTTCCAAAGACAAGTCTTATTTCTGTTCTTTCTACATGGATGAGCATTGTTTTCTGAGTATTTTAACTGAAGCTACAATTACCGGGAACAGGATTCTTCACAACAGCGGGTATCAAATATTTCCATAGCATGAACCACAGGTCAGAACCGTCACATGGACAAGGTCAACTCATTCACTGCTGTGAATTATCTATTGGTTAAGTGGTGGAAAAATCACAGGAGAGTAATTCACATGAAAGTCATAGCTTCTTTTAATCCCCAGTCACTAATGGAAACAAGATTCCTGGGGAGCCACAACAGTCTTAAATATACATTTTAAAAATACCATTTAAAAAGAAGTGACCACTCTCAGACCCATTGCATAACTGGACTCTGCTCCCATCTGTACCTGCAAAATGCTTCAGTGATTTTTTTAAAAGAAAGATTCTGGTCCTGATTTACATTGGTGGAATAAAGTCCAAGTATGGGCTTCAACCTCCACATATGGGCTTGAACCTTTATCATTTCTATTTCAGTCACGTTAAAGTTTACTCTCTCTCTCTCTCCTTATCTACATGAAATCAATTTGAACGTGAGGGTGAACAGTGTGTATATATGCCTGTTTGGAAACAAATTGCATCATGATATGCCATCATTATCTTGGATCTGCTACCATTTGAAAATATAGGCACACCCAAAAATCAGCTACTATAACAAACTGGAACAAAGTTGTTTGTGTGATCACATAGGTGCCCTCTCTAGTAAGCATAAGAATGTCTCTCATCTATGAATAAAAGTTATCCACTGCTGGAGCACTGAGGAGACAGCCCTGGTGACAGGCTTGGGTTCTGGCACTGGAAGACCATTTCAGACCTGAGAACAGATGCACCTACTTATTATCCTGTAAAACAACAGTTTGACCCTGGAAGTTTGACATCTTTACAGCTTTCCTCACTGACAAATCAAAACACTATTGACATACACAGCGCTACTGCCATTTTCATGACAGCATTTCATCACACTTCAGACTTCCAGCAGACTTTCCGTGAAAAAGGACATATGAAATGCACAGAGAAACCTGGGGTTGCCATGACAAGGTCTAACTCTACAACTTACAGTTGCTGCTCCTAAAGGTTCAAGTGGTGCAAAAGTAATCCAGCACAGACAGCACGGCAGGGAGTGTGCTAGCTGCATCTCCTTGTTCAACAACACCTCTAAGCAGGTAAAGGCAACTTTCCAGAGGGAATCTAGGCCAGCCCAGAAAGAAAACAGCTATAATAAGGGCTGTTGGTGAAATATTGGGCAGAACCACTTGGGTGGTCAAGAAAACTGAACAGAATCCATGAAGAGAAGAACACAGCCAAATAAAATACCCATTCTCAAAGACTGTTGTAACAAGCCGATCCAGAAACAAGCGACGATGGTCGTTTACCACTGTACAATATCAGAACGATTCAGGTTATTTGGCTCCCAGAATATTAAATGTAGAGGTAGTTCCTAAAAACAACCACACTTGCACTGACCTTATCTGCTGTACAGAAACTGGATATGGAAGAAACACTAAATTATGATCTTCCCCTCCCACTATCTTTGACCTACTCCAGCCACTATGACTAAAAAGGAAACTCTAGCCAACAAAGAACAGTATATAGAAAGCAGCTGGTAGAATTTCACTTAACAGTATCACATCCTGCACATTTGCAGGCTCTTCATCTGCATCATATACACACGCATCTATATATGCAAGATACACAAGTTTTACAAGGGTCAGAAGGTCTAGCTTATAAGGAAAAAAATAAAGGAACTACAGAGACGGAGACAGATATGACAGATACAGCTCAACAGCCAAAAGGAAATAAAACCAGAGGAAAGGGAAGATAATCTGGAAGACATATTGCAGAAGCATGAGCTCATGAGAAGCTGTTGACTAAAACGTTAAGATGCAACGGAGACCAGGGAAGGCAGCTAAGTTACATCAAAAGAAATAAAATCTGCAGGTAGGTCTACCTGGACAAGAATCAGATTATTTTTTACAATCTACGTAACAAGGTATTAGCAGCCTTTGGGAAGTCCCTCCAGTCAGCAGTCTACTGGTATGAGAACACAAACTAGAAGAAAGTGAAATTTCTGCTGATCAATGCATCAGACAGAATATTATTCAGAAAAAGTAAACAAACCACCCAGGGGATTGCTTGAGGCACACCAAAATCTTTTATTTCCTCTAAAACAGCCTTTCTGGCACAGAACCATCAGGATTAGCAGAACTTTTAAATTAGCAGACTTTTAAAATACCTTATTAATTAAACTGTTGGTCAAGGTACAGCATATATGATTCAAAAGAAGACACAATGAGCTTTTGCATACGTTTGAAAAGAAGCTGAAGCTCCCAAGCAACTGTCCTGCTAAGAAGGGGTAGGTGACAGAAGGAGAGCAGAGCCTGAACTCAACAATATGGTCTGTATTCCAGGGACAATGACAGGGGTCAAGTGATGGCTCTTCATTAAATGCTTTCTCCTCCATTAATGCTGCATACTCTAATGATCTGGCCATTACCATTAACAAATCTGCAATGCCCCTGCCTCGAGCTAGTAAGTAATGAACTAAGCGGGTGAATATTCTGTTGTGTAAGGAGTGCTAATAGCACTTTCCCAACTGCTCTGAAAACAAGAGATGCCTTCCAGGTATGACCTGTCCATGTGACAGAGTACATCCCACACAGCCCTTATTCCTTCAATCTGGAAATTCCAGTGGCACTCAAGCACTCAGAGAGGGAAGAGAAGTGGATCACCCTGCATAGTGCTGCTGTACGGGGCTGGGCAGCAGATGCTGCACCACAAAACACAGGAAAAAACAAGCTCTGCAAAAGAGATTTGAAGAGAAATGATGAAAAGGACAGGAGTCTGTTCCCAGACATGCTGACTGACTCTCCAAAACAAGTTGTGGCACTACCGCAATCCTCAGTGCCTTGGTTATGCCAACAGGACAATGGAATAACACTGAGCCCACAGGTCTGTCAAGCCCTGGGATGGCTAAGCAAAAAAATCTCGGTTTAGCTGCTCTGCTTCTGCCATAGCTTTTCCTGTTCGTTAAGTTCTCAATTGTTTTAATTGTTCCTTTCAACCTTTGCATCACTTTTTGTTCTTCCTCAAATTATTATTTTGTTTTAGCTCATAATCCCAAAGCATTGGTTATGATGTTGCTCCTGGCAGAAGAGAGGTGCTGAAGTTTCACTCTGGTTATCTTTGGCTTGTTTTCACAGCTAAGCGTTGCTGGTTCACAACTGAATGGACACTGTAGTGACAGCCACTCCACCCTCACCATAAGGCTGCTTATAAGCTGCAAATATTGCCTCACTACATAAGTGACAAGCTTGGGAACTGAGCCAGCTGAAATGGAGTAAATTGTAGCCATCTTTAAGAAAAAGAGTAAAGTGCCAGATCTGGGCCCTTTTTGACTTAATCTGAAGGTTTGTCCACATTCCTCATCATTACACTATTTAAATGTGTTCTATAATACCTTTGCCACTTTCCTGCAATGAAGAGAGGAATTATTACACTCACCCTTACATGTGGAGGGACCAAAACATATGTAAATTAGGTGGGTTCATCAGGAACACAAGGGCCGAGCAAAAACCTAAGCAAAAACCCACTTCAACACCTTAAAAAATAATATTGTTTCTTAAGAACTCTATTGGGATCTGAACCCAACTGTTACGACTTGACATAGATACAGTGACAGCACTTGGAAGCAAACTGAAAACCACAGGGCCATTGTCCAAGGTAGCACAAAAACATCAAGCAAAGGACAGCCCCGAAGAGCTCAAAGCCAGAACAGTCAAGTTAGGGAAGCACCAGAGGAAGGATTTTTTTAATCCTGTTTTTCCAATTAGGAAACAGAGGTGCAGGGAGAAGCAGCAAGTTGCCTAAACCCCATTCTGACTCTCTATCCACGTGGTTATGTTTCTGGGGTTACGCTACTGCTCTGGAAACAGACGGATGAAATGCAAGAGAACTAAAATTATAGGAACATCATGCAAAAACACTGAGAAACCATTGTTTCACTTTGCATTTCAGCATGGATTTTAAATACCCTCCCCATGAGCACTTCAAACCTCTGAAATTGACTGAAACTTTTTGACAAATAAGTGGTAGCAGAGATGGCCTGCATCAGTAGGGCTGTGAACCTGTTCCAGAAACACATCCATCCTGCCACAAGAATCAGGACAGAGGCACTCCAACCCTTCCCACAGTTACGCAACGGCACAGATCCAGTTAGAAAGGCAGGTCTCCTCACCCAGACCCAACTTGCAGCCAAACAGCCTTAAAAACCAGCACAGCTTTCTGCTGGCACAGGCAAAGCAAAACAGGGGGCATCTACCACCCCTGTCTAATTGAGCACAGTGTGTTCAACACTCGAGCTGAGCTGCGAGACTGTCAGAGGAGATGTGGGAAGCAAAAAAACCCAAACCTGCTTACAAGAAACACAACAAAAACTTCTTCCATTCCTGCAGCCAAGAAGGTGACTGGGAGAATTGCCCAAGAATAGGAACATTCCCAGCATTTAAGGACACACATGCTCCTTCTAGCAAGCATCCCCCAGCTACTCCCACCAGTCCTGCTCACACAGCAATAGCCAAGGTTTTCATTAGGGGAAAAGTAACTGAATTTCGCCCCCCCCCCCTTCCCAAGCTGACTACAAAGACATGAGACTTTTTCTGGCATTTCTCCTGTTTATACAGGACCTGCCAAACCGGTTGTGATTTTTATGCAGCTTTCTTTTCCACAAAGTCCTTCGAAAGGCAGAATAACAGAAAGCAAATAAAAAAGTTTGGTTATACAGGTCCAAAGATCAACCCTTGGTAATACAGTTGAAAAATAAAAAATTAACCAGAATCTTCCTAAATTTATTCTGAATATCAGAAGACCACGGTTATCTATGTTCACTAGGAAGACTGTGTTGAAGTAGAACACTTGCTTTGAATAGTGAGAGGTAATCTGATTTCAAATTGTTTAACATCTAAATAGCTAAGTTTTGCAGCCAATAAAATGAGAAACTGAGGCACAAAGCAATCAAATGAACTGCTCAAGGTAGGCAGAGGCACAGACAGTGGCCCAGCCTTGGTTGGGCATTAGGCATGTGTACGTAGGGCAAGCGGCATGACCTAATATGCAGGGGAGCCACATGGACGCTCAGAAGCCCTGCTCTTACCTCAGAAGTCCTGCCTTACCTCCAACACCAAGCAGCTCCTAATCCTAGTAAGTTATGCTGCTTTATCCTCCTGCAACACACTAGACAAACAATAATCACCAATTGCAACTGCCTCCCTGTAAATCTGCTGCCAGGGATCTGAAGACCAGAAGTGGTAACCAAATTCACAGTAAATATTTCCATCAATACACACAGTCTTGCTAAAATTCAAAACATTGCACCTAAAATAGCCCTTTCAATTACCGCACTTTTTTTTTTTTTTTTTTTAATACTGAGGTTTGTTGGGGTATTTTTTCAGAATAACTTATCTCACATGCAGCAGCAGCACACTTTTCAAGTAGAACATTTGGTCTTTGATTCAGAAGAAATCTCTGTTTCAATATTAATTTTGCTATCCACATACAAAATCCTGAAGGAAAATTAAAAATAACATGCAAGTATAGCTTTCCATTCAGAGGGCTCTTGTCTTGCTCTAACGTCAGAATTTCCCCACAGAATGAAAAGGCTATGGGCCAGGGGAAAAAAATAAAAAACAAACAAACAAACAAAATCAATCCAGTGTACCAAACCGATTACCGTACCCGCACAGCCCTGGGTGCCCACTGTTTACTCAGGTGTCCCTATCTTCTCTGATGGCACAGAAAGCATGGCCTTCTTCTCCAACACTTGCATATGGCTCCGCTCTCTCACGGGTGAGGCCACCTAACACACACATAGTCCGCCACTCAGATGGCCCCATTTTAACTGACACGGTAAATATTCATGTTCACTGGGCTGTATAACAAAGGAAGAGATAAAACTTTGAGCAAATAAACGTGCAAAGTTCGAGCTCACAGCTGCTCCTTGTGGGCCACTTGGAGCTGACACACCTGCTCCTTTGGCAATCAGTTTTGCTCCCAAAGGCCTGGGTTTTGCAGGGCTGCCTCCTGCTCACCCAGGATCTGCCTGGCAGCCAGAAGGATCCCAAAGCAATTTACGAGCTCACTACACAAGTGAATGGGCAGCACTACTTACACACCTGCAAGAGAAAAAAACCCATTCACCAGGTTCCATGAGAAAGGCAACCATTTGGGAGCCTTTAAAATCAGCCTAAATGAGAACAGCCAGCCCCCTTGACCCCGCAAGCCCCACACAAACGCCACCCCCTGTGGCTGTAAACTGTCTGAGCTGGTCCAGCTACCTCTGTGGCCACCACAGAGGTGTTCAGTAGTAATATCTACATACATAATCACATAGCAGTGTGAGAAAGGATCCCCTGTAACAGCCTGGAGGCTTAAAACTCGTGTGCTTCAGACTTCACAGGCATAATGCAGCCATCCTAGAGAGCCCTTCTCTACAGCACGCATTCTCAAGCTTTCAGGCTCAGCTATACAGACATCCCACTGACGCCAAGTGTGATTCTTCACACCAGGAGAATCCAATCTGAATGAGACAGCACAGTGCACACTTTATGTGCAATAGGGTAATATCCACGCAACAAACTGCATTCGTCATGTAACCAACAACGACTCTACTTGCCTCCTGCCTGCTAATCCAGTGCTAAAATTACATAACTTTGAGTGGCCACAGAAAACTATTTCTTTATTTACCTCATAAAGCTCCTTCTCTTCCTATCCCCATCCAGACTGAAATCCTAGCAATAAAAATATAATGATCCAATGCCCTAGACTGGATACACTAAAGCTCTTAATAAATTTAAAAGCAGAGGAGCCTCGTTTGTATGGAAACCTAAAACTTGTTCTTAGATTGGTCGATGCAGGTGGACGAGTGGACAGGCTCCCAGGCAAAGCTCTTTCAATACATGTGTGCACTGTGTGCACATACACGTTTTTATATGCACTTCATTACATACAGTCACTGCAACTTTAACACTAATATCAAAATTTATAGTAATAATGTGGAACCTGAGCTGAAACTCAGCTCAACCTGCAAGTCTGTGAAAATAAATGCAAGATCTTACTCTCTGATGTTGAATGAACTAATTTTAAAAAAATAACTGTGAGCAAGCATGCACATTCCACCTGACAAAGGGAACTACAGGTTCTGCTGAACACTGGAAGTTGCAAAAGTGGGAAATGAACATACTGGTATGTTTAGCGAGCAGAACTACCTGCTCCTATTACATGCAATAGCTGGCTGGTGACAGTCTGTGACACACTGCAGCATGACAATACCTCTTGCCGTAGGTAAGCCCATGATTACAGAACAGCTGAAAAAAAGTCATTGAACCTGTTGGAAGATGCATATAGAACCCTTAGCACAACACAAATTACTATTAGATGTACTCGGGCCTCCTAGCTAGGGGAGAGAATGAGGAAGCCTGTTACTGAGAGTCAGGTGAGAATTTAGGGGCACAAATTCTCTAGCGCATGCGAGAAAAGAAAACCAGGAAACACAGGTAGCCCAGACAGAGCAAAGAACACACAAGAAGATCAGCTCTCACTGATGGAAAGGAAGCATAAGACCGAGAAGAGCAAGTGGGAGGAAACCCCATGAGCTCCCTGGTCTGTAGAAGCAGCAGAGAATCTCACCTTCAAGGTTTAACTATGAAAGCAATGAAAGTCATAAAAACTGTAACTATCCTTTTTATGAAAAGTGGTGGGTTTTTTCCCTCTCTATTGAAACCTGATGTTCTAAGGGAAATAGATGCACAGATTTCAGACACAACTGCAAATCCAAATACCTCAGCAAATCCTAGAGAACAGAAACCAAAGCATGTCTGTTCACTATTCAAAATGCCTACAGTTGCCTACTACCACAATGAAGAAAGCAGTTTGCTTTTCTAAAAGACAAACATTTTACTGCACCCTCACCTCTTGGCAAAATTAGTCCTTCTGATTAAACCAAAATATGAAGATTTCTTTTGGTCAGTGTGGTTCACTAATAACAGCTGACCCCATTTTTTTACAGAGAAACAACTCAATGCTCATCTTGCAATAGAAGTCATTGTTATGCTAGGGGCCACATCTAGAGAGTTTTTGTGTCCTGTATTAATTCAAACTAACTTGTCCCCGTATGCACAAGAACAGACACTCCACAGATCCTGCACCAAGCATATGGCATGCCGTCAGTCTCAAAAGTGGTGTATCAGCCTAGGACAATCACCCAAAGCAGGAGTCCTGGAGCAAGTGCTGGCTAGTAGATTTTAGAACTGTCTCAAGTCCAACGGGCAAGCTCTTCATTTCAGTTTCTACTGGACTACAACTCTCATCTAGTCAAAGCTCACAGTTTAGTAAACAATTGCAGGGGGTTAATTGCTGCTCCTTACTATCCCATCACCAGGAATTACCATGCTGAAGCAGCCTTGGCAGAAGGGAATGTGTGAGTGCTCTTTATCTGCTCCAGAGCAAAGTCCAGGGGCTTACCCAAAACCACTGGGTGCTCAAACCCAAGCAAAAGTGGCCCTCGTACTAAACAGAGGCATTTAATTAGCTAGACACAGCTCAAGAGAAAGCAACATTCTAGTGGAAGTAAGGATGCGCATATAAACAGGAGAGAAATTAGTGGGGAAACCAGAGCTACACTGTATGCTGTAAGAGCAGAGAGGACACATCTTTAGTGATCAGTCTCTCAAAATGTTTCCTATTAAAGGATGCTATTTAAGGCATGCAGTCTACACCACTATTAAAAAAAATAACAACAAAACACCCCACTCCACCCTCTCCTCAATTTCAAAAAATTCTAGTTCAAGTGACAAAATCTTTGTTTTCACATATTAGGTGTACATTTAAAATCTCTGCCTCCTCCCCAGCCATGCACAGATTATTCCTAAGATCCTGGCAATCAACTTGTACACTGACGAGGGTAATCCCAGGTGCAAGTGCTTTGCTCCCTGACAGAGATATACAGAGGCAATCTGTACCATTAAAGAACATTAGACAGGCAAATAGTCATGTGGATGCTATCATTTCTTTATCTTTTTCTACCTACCAGAGACTGTTGTTTCAGACAACATGAAGAAAAAAAAAAAAAAAAACAGCTTTGTTCACTTACCCAAATTGATACCAAATTTAGGTAAATCATCAGCACCCAGAGAGTCACGCCTAATTTCTAAACATGATGCTAACTATTATTTGTTATACTGGTGTAGACAGCAAAAGCCTAAATAAGCTTTGCTGGCTGAGTAGCAGGTCCTCACCGAGGTTTGTGAGCAGAAGTAAGGCCACATAGATACTCTCTGCTCTTGAGCTTACGATCCTCTGCTGAATCCGTACAAACTTTGGCCAAAACACCATCTCAGTCTTCAGAAAACTTCAGATCTACATAAAAAAAAAAAATATCTATACTTGAGTATTCCATGTGATAAATGAGCATTTTAAGCATAACTGTACAAACAGTAGATGTCATACACTGTTTTACTGCTGTCAGTCAGCAAGAATTTAGAAATACAAATCTTAGTTCAAAGGCCACTGAGGTCATCTGGGGCAGGGGGGGATCCTACAGGGGAGAAAGAACTCCAGAAATAATTTCTGCAGTTAAATTTTACTTGCAACAAATCTCCCTCACTATTGTAAACATCCGAAGTCTACCTGAACTTTGGCCTCATTTTCTTTAAGTTTCATGCAGAAAACAGGCTTCCAGATAACCTGAACATAGTTTCATCCCTTTAAAAGTACTTGAACCACAGACTTAAAGTTCAACTCATTTTTATTTCCTTACCATGGGGATGGGCTGTTCACACTTCACAGCTTACTGCTGCTGAAGTGTGTCTAATGTCACCCAAATTAAGATAAGATTTCAGGTGGGGAATTAGCAGCAGGAGCAGACAGATTCTCAAGATCCAAAAGACACTGCTACCATGATGATCTCATTTGTAACGAAAAGCCACAGGAGAAATCTCCTGCCTCTCTCAACTATGCCAAAGTAGAATTTTTGTCTAATAAAAATCTTGTCACCATTTTCTCACCAGTGGCTCTATGGAGGAGATATTACAATATATTTCCTTTTAAACCAGTGTCAGCTGCTTCTGTCAAACCACAAACATCTGATCATGGAACCCTTAATAAACATTCAGCACCAGGAATTTTCAGGAGACAGCTAAACTGAGGCACAAGAGAACAGCTCCAACACTGAAGGAAGAGCCTGTTGTTATATGATAGGTTACAGCTACCTCCCTTCAGACAGAGCTGAGGAGAACAAGCCTGTCTCTCGCTATGGTCATTCCACTACCGCCCATGCTCATTGCTTAATCCTATCTCAAGTCCTGTGCTGCATCTTTCCTAGCAAAACACGAAATCAGCAGGAAACAGAGATCGCTTACGGACTACTCGTTGCTACCGAGCAGAAGCCCGCTCATTCTCAGCAACAGTTAAATTTAGTGCAAAAGAGAGGGCCCCAAAGAAGGGATGCTTTGCACCGCCAGGCTCAAGACCGTTAGCTCTTTTCCTCCCTTCCTTCCTCAACCCTTTTGGAAAGCACAGTCACTTCCTCGCTAGCTAGCAGGGGGATGAAACGTGAGCCAAGCAGATGTTGCAAGGCTTGTGCTAGAGGGTGATGAACATCAACATACAGAGTACACGCATAACAGCTGGACAGGCAGAGTAGCCCAGGTTTGAAGGGAAGACCTCCTGACCCTCAGCTGTAACTCTGCCCCATCAAGCCAGCAGACCTGGTGGCACATCAGCCCAAACACCACTGGGATCACAGAACACACCACGACAATGACTCACTGCTGACTGAAGCTGCTAGAGGACAATTCAATTACCTGAACCCTAGCCTATAGGCAGACAGGACTGGCAACCGAGCTGTACAGCTCCTAAACCGAGCGATGAGCCACACGGAGGCTTCACAGCGAGCAAGCTCTGAGCTGCCTTTAGCAGAAGGCAGACAGCTGCCCAGCACACCTCATTTAGGGCAGCCTCTCTGACCTGCCTCGAGATTTAGCCACAGTATGGCTCAAGATACATCTGGAGTGGCTCTGACACCGTGGAGCACACAAAGCAACTCCCTCCCCCCATGCACCCTCTCCAGAACAAGTCCTGTTCCACCAACAAATAAAGTAACTTCCATCGCCAAAAATTCCTACCATCTGCTTTCCATATTTCCCTATAATGGAAAAATAAGATTCTCTGCTACTTTTAAAACTGAATTAGTTTGCAGTCTTAACTTCTTTGCTTTGTAATCAACATCTTTACCTCAACAAGTAGATACCACTAAGAAAATAAGCTTTAGATACAGGAAAAATCTGGCTTAGGAATCTGCAACAGACCCCAGGACCAGTGGGAGGTAAATCCCACTGAGACAGGAATCTCAATTTCCTAATTTCGCCATTTAAAGAAAATGACAACATTCTAACTCACTAACACAAACCAAATTGGTAAACTTTGATAGAACTGGATTAGGAAGCAACTGCAGAGGCAAACCGGAGCAACTAAGAGCCTTTTGTCAGCAGGCAGAAGTTGAAGGGACAAGCAATATGGTGATAAGTACTTGAGAGGCAGCAGCTCTTCGGTCTGGATTAAGCACAGCCAGAACATCATGTCTGACCAGGTCTTCAACTGGATTTCTCAGAGTCCAATACAGTGACATGCTGATAAGCTTCCTTATCTATTTCAATTGATGAGAGCAAAAGACAGTTTTCAGGACAGACATTCACAGCAGAGATCTTAAGAAGAGAAGTAATACAGAGAAGTGGCAGATTTTCTGTTTGTGGTTAACAAAATAAGTTCTTGTATTTATGGCGAAGTGTGTTTCTGCTGAAAATGAATATAAAAAACCTTTTTTTTTTATTGCAAAGGAAAAATCTGTTAAAAATCATTTCATTAGACATTTTTCATGGGAGATGCCACTTAATATAAATTCTATTTCTATGTCATAGCCACACTACACAGATGTAAGAACACGCATCACATCCAATTTATTTGCTTAATTAAAAAAAGCAGACAAACACTAACTCATTTCCTCCTGCAAATTCCATATTTGTGTATGAATTCATTTACTACAAAGGAAAGGACTGAACAAGTCTCACTAACTTTTTTTTTTGTTAGTTAAAACTCCTGCTTTATTTCTGAAGAGGATGCTTTAAAGTTAACACATCATCATGTGGGTGAATTTCTAAAAACTGTCTTGTGAAATGTCTGGAATTAATATTGTATATGTGCAGTATTAGCCAGTTACTAGAAAAGTTAGGGTGTTAAAGGAACAGCTAAAATTATCTAACAGTTTTTAAAAATAACCCTAAGATTCTTACCCCTACAGATCTTGTAAGATCCACAGGTTCAAGCACCAAACATGGAAACTATAAAATCTCAGGCTCAAAGCCTGCCCTGAGTCCATTCACAGGATACACACACACACTGCAAAAAGAGTTAGAGTGTTTTGCTTCATCTGTAGAGCAAAAAAGCAAGGACAAAAAAAGCTCTGCCTCCAGATTGCTTATCAACATCTCCATAAATAGGGCGCCCATTAAAATGTGAGACTGGGGAGGTCTGCTCTGGGATAGCACACTTCCAATACTTTGAACGACCTGGATCATACCCCACATTCTCCATGCACCCGTTCCTAAACAAAGGGCAACATTTGTGCTCTCTTGCTAGTGTGGGGCCACAATCCTGCCATCAGATGTGCGTAGGAGGGTGTCACATGTATAGAGCATCCCACTGAAGCCGGAGGCAGAGGTGCACCTTTGCAGGTCAGACTGCGAGATCAGGAGTTTGGCTGGAGTCCATAAAAAGAGACTGTCTGCACTTGGGGTTCTTGGGTTTTGGTGCTGCATTTTATAAACTAGGATAACTTCAAGTCAGTAAAAATTCACAGCAGACAGTCTGTGCTGATGTAAGAAGGCATTCACATTGCTGCCCCTCACCTTACCTACAGAAAGCAACCAAAGAGCACAGCTATTGCAGATGAAGCTATTGCCTGATTTTTATTCCAGAGTATCTCTCCATACAGAAACTATTCTGGAATCGAAGTATTTTTGTTCCAGAATAATTATGCTGCTAGTAATGTGGGCAATCTATTCCACAGCAACTCAGTTACAGCCATTCTGGAAGAACTGAGATGGTTATACATCCCTTATATACATCCAGTAGAACAGGCTGTAAGGAACACGGGACAGATACAAATGCCAACTGAAAAACAGTGGGAGCCTTCCCAACGACTTGAGTGGGCTTTGGCTGAGGCACCGTGTACAGGAAATTGCTTAATTCCTGTGTATTTTTAAAAAGGAGTCTAAAAAAAACCCTAAATAATCATTTAAAACTGAGCTGCAAGCCTGCGGGCAGGCAAACACACGAGAACTCCCACCAACCCCAGTTGGATCTGGGTGCATTTGTAGAACTCAGTCCTCAGTGCATGAGGACTACATCCATACAACAGGAGCAGGCAGAGTGAATGATTAACCCCTAACTTTCTCACTGAGAGGCAGTCCAAGAGAAGGTTCAACCATGATACACACCTTGCTTTAATCTATCGCCTCCTTTTTTTAACTTAAGCAATATGAAATTAGTAGTGTGAAGCAACATCACAGTTACAAGCACTGCAATGACTTTATTTCAAAACAATTCACTCCATACAATGTTTTGACTTTCCTGAGGGATTTATTTTGTAGTGTTTTAAGTTTAAGCATCAGTGGCTTTTTTTTTACCTTTTTTTTTTTTTTAAAAAAAAGGATAAAATATTTCCATCTAAAAATTCTAACCAGATGTGGACTTCAGACGTCCAAATTTGGGAATGCTCAGATGAAGAGCTGTTGTTGTACTCTGTTAGCAATGATCATCACTGTAAACATAAAAGTTTTCAATTAATTCACCCTCAAACCATCAAGACACTCAACCTATATTTGGCCAAAACTTAGTACAGGTCCCAAAAGTCTCTGCAGATGTTTACAGGACCCAGGCCTAAATCACAAAACCTTAGATCACACAAGTTTTGCATAATTCTGCTAATTTGGTTATGAAAGTTTAGCAAAATTTTTTTACACAAATCTCATGTATGGCAATTACCTGGTGAGCTAAGGACAAGTTTCAGAATTGGTATACATGCCTCCCTCAATCTACATCACAAATTGCACGTCTAAGAGTGGAGAGTATGCTTCTTTCTCGTTCTTGAGCTTACCTCTGTTAGTTGCTAATCCTGACCTTCTGAGATAACTGCAGAAATGAGCAATCAACCCCTTTCTGAACCATCAACTCCATCTTGCCCCTTGCATCTCCCGAAAGAGAAAAACGAGAAAATATTCCTTGTATTATGGCTGTAGCTTTCTCCTAGCCATTTAATAAGATTAATTTATCAACCATTTAATAAATCACTAGGTGGATGTTATTTAAATAATTCTTAACCTTTCTGGCTATGAAATTAGATGTTAACTCAGTGCTTCCCGATGTGGTAGTACCTTTACGGCAGTGACCAAGTTCTCTTCTCCTTCCATTTACCATTCTTCCCTTTCACCTCTTACTCATCTTTAGACATCAGTTCACTCCGTTCAGTCCTTCATAGATTTTGCCCCTACTTCATGGAAACTAAGTTATCTGTTTGTTTCAAACATCACAGACAAGCTTAATCCAAGCCCAAGTGGGTAGCAATGTGGAACAAGATGTTTCAGGATTGCTGCATGCTCTACAGGAAGCAGCACAGTTAAAACCTCCCAGCACTACAAGGCAATAAAGCAGCATTTTTCTAGGGTTTTTTTTTCTATGCAGGGGATACTGAGGCACAGACGAGCAGCACACAGAGTTCAAGGAATCATCCATAAGAAAATCCAGCTGTCTGCAGGACTGGATAAAAAAAACCAAAACAAAATCCACTTCAGACTAACTCTTCAGAGAGCACAGAGTAGTCTCTACTTTTACAAAATGACATTACTTAAAAGTAACAGGCAACAGCATATATTGCACATAACATTAAGATATATATAATATATATTGCACTTAATGTAGCATATAACAATAACATACACAACATACATTTTGATCCCAAATTTATGAGCTGGAAATTGTATCAGTGGCAATTAGTCATGGAAACCCTCAGTGGTTCTAATCAGAAAAGATTAAATCCTGAGCTAAGATTGCAACACTCACAAAAATCCTGGATCAATTGATGGAAAGAAAAAGTACATAAATTCCTGAGATATGATCATGAAATTCATTCTTTCATAAACAATCTCATTGAGAAAATCCAACCCAGGTGAAAGTTCTGAATCACATCCTTACAAAATCAGTGGCAAAGACCTAAAGATGATCAAAACGCCTGGAGGGATGTACTGAACTGAAGTTGGCCTACGCAGGAAAAAAAAAAATGAATGGTGTCTCACAGGATGTATGAGAAGAACTCAAGTAGCAAAAGGGAGCTTTAACACTTTATAGGCACTGTAATCCCACCATCCTTCAAACAGCTCCTGCGTTGAGATCCTGGAAGAGGTAACTTTCTTAGCAACAACAAATTGCTGCTCTTGCAAAAAAGCTAGGTTGGCTGTCAAACCTTAGGGTTCATTAAAGCAGCTTCCAACGCTGACCCAAGCCTGCCCTTTAGCATAATCATGAAATATTTTACACCAGGATGATTACGAAGACTGAAGCTCTCTTTGAAGACAGACTTATTGGAACAGTCCTTGCTCATCTGGTTTGGAGTTTGTTGTTGGTTTACGTTATTTTTTTTAAACAGAGGTACTACATCGTTTAAACGCTCAAGGCATGACTAACAGGGGTCACTGCACTGCTGTATGAAAGCGTTTGCAAGGTGACCCTGTGCTGCTTCTGTGCGACTGTACTGAGTCCACCTAAAGGTTCAAGAGTTTCTTTACAAGTCAACTCCATCCAAGAGCCAATTGTTTGGACAATTTTGTCTCCATCTCCTGCAATGCAACCGGCAACACTTCCTCACTGTAAAAATGACTGCTTGCTCCACCTCCTGCATCATTACTGACAAGACAGGTCCTACAGGACAGATGCAGACATCCCTTATACCATCAACTACAGCTTTCTCCAGGCTAACAGCTTAGGTGATGCTAATGGATTGGCATAAGTGGAAATGACCCTGCAATTTGGGTTCAGTAAGCAGTACTGTTCATGATGCTCTGAAAAAAAGGGAACAGTAAAGGAGCTATTGCCGTGCTTATCACTAAGCATCTGCTTAAATGTGTTGCTGAACAAGTGCCCAATGCACTGGACTAGAACAAACCAGGCTGCTATACCTATCTTAGGATGGCAGATCTGTTGAATAAGTTCTTCCCTTTTCACCACTGCTCCTCTCTGCCTCAGTTTCCCCATTAGAAAAAACAAGAAAATAACGCTGATGTGCTTTGTAAAACCCTTAGAAACAGCAGCTGAAACATGAAACAAAAGGAGGACCTCGCTCCACCAAGGGCCCAAGGCCTGGGTACCATTCAGTGGATTACTTCCCTTGGAGCCCAACCAGAAGCCAAGGTATTTTCCAAACAATCTGGAGTAAAAACACAGCTGATGGACCTCTTGTCTGTTCAGCTGTTACTTGGGTGATTAAGGGGAAAGGAAGTGCTGCCCACTCTGACTGTGCTGCTATATGCAAAGACAGTTTTGTTACTGCATTATCCAGGAAGACATACTCCATTAAATTGAGCAGGAGCTCACTCAAAAAGACAACAGAGTACTGCTGGACCATACAGGAGATGAGGATCCATCTGGCCCATCCAGGAGATGGGGATGCAAAGGGGCAAGAAGGCATGGATTTTGCAAAGCAGGGAAAAGCTGATACAGAAAAAAAAAGCAGAGTCAGTATTTTAACACCCTTAATGAACAACCATAAGCCCTAAGATGCACATGAGAAAAGCACAGGAAAGCTCTCTGAGAAGGAAGCTCAGGAGCAAAGTGAGGTAAATGAAGGCTTGCAAGTTAGCACACTAGTTATTACAATAACCAGAAGCAAGGCCCACTGTCCACACCAGTCTCTTACATTCCCAATACCCAGCACTACAGGCTTTAAGGTAAGGAATGTAACCTTTCTCAGGAAGTACCTTAATTGAGCTGTGGGAAGGATCCAAGCACGATGGCCCCATACCCATGTGAACCTTAGACATTAGAGATCTGCAACAGGGGAATACCTAGCTATCTCACCTCTCCTCCCAGGGGCAGAGTATGTCACAAGATCTGATCCGAGTTGTTCTTCACACCTCCTCTGTAATTTTCAGAAGGGCTGCACGTACACTATGAACTCATGCAGATCTCCAAGTGCCCATCAGCTCCGATTAGCCAACCTGTGCCAACAGAAGTGCACACTGTGCACCCAAACCATACTGGTAAAACTGCCCTTGTTGGAAGAATGTGTTTAGCTAGCGGACAGCAGTGATTTTTACAGCACTAATGTGTTGTCACACAGCCATATTTATCCTCAGACTGCTCTGTCAATACGCTCTGTCTGCTATTCTTGTCCATGTAAAGCAACGATATAGCTTCAAAAAGACTTCTCTTCCTTTCTCTGGCCTGTACTCCCACACCTTCAGGAAGCTGCTTGAGCCTCTCAGCCTCTCATTTTCTAATCTGCTATTCCTATACACAAACACCCAGAGTCCTCAGCAATTCTGCTTCAAATCACAGGTGACCAAAAATCCTCCACAGCTGCAGGAACGTGGGAGTCAGGAGGGGTACACAAAAGCATGCAGCACCACTGCCCGAGACATAGGTAAGCCCCAGTTCCAAGAACTGCAGAGCAAGGTGCATTTGTATTCACCACAAAGTGGCTACAAGTGTAAGCAAAATTCCTCAGGAGTCCCCGGGGGGAATAAAAACTCTTCCAGGAACCTATCCCCCTGCCCTTCCTCAAGGCATTTAAGAACCAGCAGTTCTTCACAGAGATAAAGGCAGATGCTCAAAAGGAGCCTCCTCACCCAGCATTTCAACCACCTTTTTGTAAACCTTCTGAGCGAAGCTCAAACTGGCACCTAACTTCCAGAGGAAACCTCATCTCACCAGTAAAATACACAGGAACAATCTTTGGGAGTAAGGGGAGAGGAAGGAAAGAAGTAACCTGCAAAGAGCTCGAGATTATTACTATTTACAGGGCTGAAAACATCCTCCCACATACATATACACACCTTTCCTTGTCTGTTCTACTGGTCAGGAGTAAAAACTGCACAATAACATTCCTTGAGCTGATCTAATTCAATAATGGATCTAACAAAAATGGCTCTCAGACATTTAAGTAAGCCAAGCAAAGGTAGCTTCAAAATTCTCTGTGAAGCTGCTCAAATAACCTAAGAGGGATGCAGAGACTGCATAGAAAACTGTTGCAGCTTAGAAAGTGCCTGCTCTCAACAAGGTGGCAAACATTGACCATTTCAGACCAGGAAAAGAAAAGAAAGGAAACGACTCTCAATTCAGAGCCACTGCCCCTTGACAGAGCTGAGAGTCCACACTACCAGTGATACAGCTGCACTGGCAGAACTTTTTTCGGAGAAGCAGGGAGGGCAATGCACATTCATTCAGCAGGACTAATGTGGAAGGCACATTTCTAAATCAAAGACTTCCATTCTTATATAATTTATTTGCACTCAAAAAAAAATATAATCTCAGTTTCAGAACTCTCTCTGATAATTGCAATGTTACAAGAGCTAATGCCTGTCTATTCACAGGGAAGTGTTCTACCTAAGGCTTCTTTCCTTTTTTTTTTTTTTTTTAAATTAAACAAAAAAAAATCCATTCAGCATCAGATCTCTTCACAGCCCACTGATATCCACTCAGTTCATCCTGAACAGGTCTACAGTTCTACGAGTCTACCTTAGCACCTAGGTACCTCTGCATAGTGCAATGTGTTTGATGAGGGGTGGCAGAAAAAAAGAGGAAATCACATCTGAGATGGGACAAGATGCAAAACCAGGACAGAGAAGCACTTTAAATAAATCTGAAAGGGATTTAACAACATATGGAGATTTCTTCCAATCACAGTACACACACAGGACATGGGACATGGTTTAGTAGGGAGACAGGCACGGTTGGACTCAATGATCTCAGAGGTCTCTTCCAACCTTGTGATTCTATGATTCTAAGGAACTGATAATAAAATAATAGCTAGACAAATAGAAGACAAGTGGATAGCAGTCGACCAGACTAATGAAGTAGCTCCTGCACCAATTTCTTACTTGGCAGAGGCTTCCTGAATGTTTTATATTTGACAGGGGGTGGAGGTGAATGCAAACCCTTCCTCAGTATGTGAGCTCAATTAGTTTTCCAACTTGCAGGTAGTACAGGGGCTCGGGACTGAGACAGGGCAGTGGAAAGCAGTCTTGTACCACCGCTGGCGAGTATCCCTGCCTCTTTTCTCTCCTGTCAATAGTGCACACACATCAGAGATTACTCATCCAGGCAAGGTCAGACTTAAAATCTGTTGAGCCTCAAGTTTCAAAGTCTTGATCTGGTGCAGGGGAAGAGACAGCAAGTCACCTCTTGCAGCTGCAGATAAGTAACAGCATCAGTGCTGCCCACTGTCTGGGAGCAAGAATGGACAGTGAGTTTCCAGCCCTCCCCAACCAGGGGGATGTCAGACAGACATCAAGCAGGCTCAAGAGATACAATACCTGTATAGTTTCAAGCAGTCATCAGTATTTCTTGAGATTGGACATGGGATATGGACAGGTAGTTGGGTGGGTGGGTCAAGAAGAAAAAAACCTGGAGGGTTTGCCTGTCATGCAAGTGTCACAGGTAAGATGTAAAACACTGGTTAAAGAGATGGTATGGACTCTTCTTATGGTTTCTTATCAGCCCATTTGGTCGTACTGCCAATAATCCTGCAATATTAATCATCCCTCCAAGGGGTTACAACAAGATCATTATTAATCATCTGTATTACGAAGGCACAAGCAGTTTCCATCCATGATCTGAATCCATTTTGCTAGGACTTAACACTTTATGGAGGTGCAATCAGAATAAATGACTCCAAGGTCACAGAGAACACTGTGGCAGAGCAGGGCTGAACAAAAATGTTCTCCCCCATACAACACCTTTAACCCAAGCCTATCCTCCCTGTCCAGGATAATGAGTATATATGCCAGGCCAGTATATTTTTATAAGCATGTCACAAGGCCAGCATAGAAGTTTTAAGAAAAATAAAACAAGATCCATGAGCTGGCCTAGTTTTCTACAGAAAGGATGCCACAAATACCTTTCACGCCAAATCAAATACAGGGCAAACATACCAAGTTCCCAGGAAAGCTGCAGTAAGCATGGCTCATAAAGAGTCAGCATTTGTGGACCAAATGTATCATTTCCATGTTTGCATGTTTCAAGGACACGATTTTAATAGATAATTAAAACTCTAAAATGACCTCTATATTAGGCTCATGAGACGAACTTCTTCCCCTGAACCAGGGAGGCTTCATGCTTTGCTGCACGGTTAAACAGGTCCAGACCAACTGTCAGTACCAGTGATTAAGAACAGTACAAATCTGCAATCAAAGTGGAGGGGGGGTGTCATTCGGTGTCTTCAGTCTATCTCAGAAGACTCAATACACACAAGTGCACCCTTTTATTAAAGCAGCATTCTCCTACAGTTAAAAATAAATGGCAGAGCCAAGGTGCGTTCAAAAATGCAAAGCAAAGCACAGCACAGTTGGAAGTCGCAGATGACAGCAGCAGGGCCTCACACTGATACCAGAAGGCTCATTCATACCTCCAGGCAACAGCTCTACCCTTCACACTAGAAGAACAATCCATGCGGCTTCTGCGTGTGGTGTCTGCTGGCATAAGAAAAGGAGAGATCACTTCTCAGCCCAAGAACAACCATGTTTTCCCAAACCAGGGATGGTTCTTCCTGTAGCTACTCTTTCTAGCCTAAAGGGACACTTCTTGTAAAGAAAGTAGGCATGAATCTTTAAAAGCTTTGGTTCTGATGTCAAGTAACACAGATCTGGCCAAATCTTTATTCTGAGTGTCATCAATGCTTTGATCCCAGATCAACTAGTACTGCCACTGAAGAAATATGCCCTGCCCTCCTTACGTTCCCAGCTGCTTGTTCCCACCTCCACACCATGCTCTGCCCTGCTCTAGCACAAGCTGCACATTTTAATCCAGATCTGCTGACCTATCAAGTGCACATCCGCCCAAGCATTCATGTCAGCCCACGGGAGGGGGAAGGGCAAGGGTGGGACAAGGTCCTTCAGAGTGCTACCACCTTATGTGGAATTAAGAGTCTCAAACTACTTCTTCAGTAAAATAACAATGCTGCATTGCTGTAGTTCCTTTAAAGAACAGTTAAAAAATCTGTTATAAAGTAATACACTTCACATCAGCCCAAAGCTGGCTATGGTCAAAGATTCCCTCACAGAGACACAGCCGGAGGCAGGGATGGACGGTATGACAGTACCGTACAGCCATATCAGAGAAGAATTCAGGAACTAGCAGGCACAACCCAGCAGGAAAACACAGGACCCCCGCTCAAGTCACAATTCTCACTTGGCTCACCATAACATGAGCAGGACTGTTGTTCGTATCGTGCTTAGAAGACCCTTACCTCTTCTGGTGCCAAATCCCACCAGGCTTCAAAAGAAAACACCTTATAGCACAGCCCGACAATGTAGCCTGCAATCTCCCACACACACTTTACACCAACACAGTAGAGTTTAGGGAGAATACCCTTACCCAGTGAAAAGGGCAATGACAGAGCATGCAAGCAAGAGGAAACAGGAGGAGGCCAGACACCAGTTAGCCATAGGCAAAACAAGCATCTTAGCACAAATGACCTGCGCCTGGAAAAAATCCTTGGCTTTCAGGGCTTCTTAAGGAGCCCACAGCCAGAATAATTAACAATGGATGGTAGTGATACCTGAGAGTGAGGAATGGAGGGAAGAAAGTTAACGACCTGGCCACATGAACAGCCTGCTACTTTTGCACGCTGGGATCTGTGCACTGCCTTTTCATTTCAGGCAGATGCTATGCAAGTCAGTAGCAACAGGAAATCAGACAGGCTAAGATTATCCTTTCATCTGACACACTGTTAAGAAATCAAAGTTAAAGTACATTCCATTAATGGCCTAAATCACTCCAAGTTTACCACTGCACTGCCATATAGATTATCAAATCCTTGCCTTTTTTCCACTGGAAGGACAAGATCAGATAGAATACTGCTGCTTTCTAAAACCAGGCATATCATTTAGCTCCTATTTCAAGTGACTTGAAGAACAAACACACTTTGCAAGTCACCAAGGGTTGTGTTTTCCCAACAGCCTTGTAACCACCACTTTCAAGGACTGTGGCTTCTAAAAGGTGAAACGTGAAGCACAACTTGAGGTACAAACCTGAAGGCAAACACAGCATGGTGACTGTGCATGAATGAATAGGCTATCCATTTGGAGATGTGAGGAGGGAGCAGGCTGAGACTGGAAAAGGCAGGCATGAGAAGATTTAGCTCGGTTTCACCCAACCTAAAATGAGGGCTGCATTCAAGAGAGCATCATTAACTCTTCATCTGCCCATAGATGGGATTCCATCACCCAGTCCTGCAGTACCGTAAACCATACCGATATACAAACCCTGAGTGTGAAATTCAGGAGTTAAAACAGTCGAGTACAAACAGCTAGGATACATCAGTAAGAAATTAAGGATGATCTACAAAACCTGGGCAAATAATACAGTCCGTGATCATAGGATCATGATTCTGCTGTGCCTGTGCACTGGCTTACGGAAGTGCATGTCCAGACTCTGCATGTGGTACATAAACATTCTTTAATTCACTTTTGTATGGAATGATAAAATTAACTTTTTTGTATGTAACATCATGAAAATAGAATTCCTTCAGCTATTGGCATCTTTGGGGAATTTCTGGTTTACTGTGTCGCTAGTGAGTATAACGGCTTCAGACATTCAGGCTCTATAGCCAGTACTTTGAAGCAGCAAAGGAAGAGCATGTCCCCAGAGGGGTCATCCAAGCTGGTGCAGAGGGAGAGTTGGGGTTGTTCAGACTGGAGAAGAGAAGGCTCTGGAGAGACCTTACAGCAGCCTTCCAGTACCTGAAGGGGCTACAGGAAAGCTGGGGAGGGACTTTTTACAGGGACATGCAGTGATAGGACGAGGGGGAACAGCTTTACACTGGAAGGGGGAAGATTCAGATTTGACATCAGGAAGAAATTCTTCACGCTGAGGGTGGTGAGACCCTGGCACAGGGTGCCCAGGGAAGCTGTGGTTGCCCCCTCCCTGGAGGTGTTCAAGGCCAGGTTGGACAGGGCCTGGAGCAGCCTAGGCTGGTGGGAGGTGTCCCTGCTCAGAGCAGGGGGGTTGGAACTGGATCGACTCTTAAGGTCCCTTCCAACCCAAACCATTCTATGATTTTATGACTTCAAGAGATAATTAAAGGTGAGCAGATTGTGCAGCATCAACATCACAACGAAGTTCAGCCTAAGAACTGGCAAATATACATACCACATGATGGTAAGCTACTATGGTGTCTGCCCAGCTGTAGTATACCACTCTGCACATGGGGCTTGGTAAAGGACGCACAAGAATTTGCATGGGTTTTTTTTTTGGCTGTCTAGTTTTGCTCACCTTTCTAGTTCTAATCACCCACTAAATGTATTCGCGCATGATAAGCATGGTTTGAGAAATAACTCAACTTGGACTGAAGGAAAACAACACAGGGTCCCAACGAGAAGGTCCTGTCTGCTGGCTTAATCATTTCTTAATGATAATGTGTAGAAAAATGAAGTCCGAGCACTTGGTAAACAACACTTCCTCCTCAACTTTCTCAGCTATTAGGAACTTGAAAAGAAGAGTCAAGGACTGAAAGAAAACGAGATTGAACTATCAGATCAAGACAGTCACTCCAAAGCAGGTTTCAGGCATGCTGATGGAATAAATTAATGAAAGCACTGGAACTGTCGCTGTATTGTATAACACCTGTTCATCAGCCACAAAGTCATGTGCTTACGTGTTTGTGCCATCCAAACGCATCCTCGTCTTGCAAGGAACTGTGTTCACTTGTCTCTTATCACCCATCAGAAGATGTGAGGCTGACACAGCACGTAGCATTTGAATTATCTAAGAATCTAATTATTTTTTCCACCCTCTGTCAGCCAAATCTTGGGAAAAACCTAGAGAAATAAAATAGGTCGGGACACTTTATGCCAGTATATGGCACCACGGCCCAAGAGGAGAGTCAAGCACAGGAAAATTCACTGAGAAGTATTCCATATCCTGAAGAAAGTTTATCTCATGAATTTCAGATGCTAAGGAAACATCACAACAAGATCGAGAAACAGAGTAGAAGGTCTGATCATGAAAGATTTTATCAACTGTTATTTTTCCACTTGCCAGAGGCGTCTGTAGAGAGTCCTGCACCAGAGTATGAAAGCTCTAAAATAAAATGGGAAAACACAGTAGTTCTGGTCAGCCCAATGGTCTGTCTAAGCTCGAAACCAATTACCTGCTTGGTCCTACATTACAACTCCTGACAGTAAGTTTGGTAACTTCACTGTGTGCTGCCTGAAAACATACTTCCCCCTTGTTTAAAATTGACAGATGCTTCAATCTGATCCTCCCTGTTCACATACAATAAGAAGTAACCCTTCCCAGTTCAGCTTATCCCTGCCTCTCATGACCTTCTGAAGCAGATTTTTATGATTTCCACACAAGTCTGCCATGGGCTCAAGTGCTTCTAGTTGCTGCAACAGCAAACTCCTCTTCCTCACTTCTTAATTCTTTCACTCCTTCACTGTCAGTCTCACCATATTTCCCTGGCTCCTGTTTTCCTTCCTCCACTAACCTCCAGTCTCATACCTTAGAAGAGGTGCATAGAAATATAGATATCGGATCTCTGTTTGGTTCAGACAGCTCCCTATCTACATAGGCATGAAAAGCCACCCCATGTCAGAGCTCGCATGTTGCAGCGGTGCCAAGTATCTTTAAATTTCGGTGTGTCTGGCTGTGAAGGTGGATGGGCTTGGAATTCTGGCAGAAATCAAGACACAAGCTCCAACCCTGAAGTGCAGGAATATTCACCTCAACTCTTATCACCACCAACATGTGTCTAGAAAAACCTGCAGGTGACCAGTTTGTTGGAGCTTTCAAGACTATAATAAAAAAATTTTCTCAGAAAACCCACAGGGACAAATCCTGAACAACAGCAAAACAAAAAATCTCTGGTTTTCAAGTGTATGCAACTATTTTATTTCCAGAAGCATGGATATCAACCAAGTCATTCATTTTTGCAAGCAAATAATTTGAACAGCAAGCAAGAAATATTTTTATGACCAGTCCAAACTGCTCAGGCTGGCTCTGCTTCTCAGGTGTTACGTGGAAAGAAACCCAAAATTAGAACTTCTTCCATCTCCTAAAGTTATCATTTTAACCATCTCTACTAATTAATTCTCCTAATTCATCATGGGTTTTGTTGGACTTTGTTGTTTGGGTTTGGGTTTTTTAACTTTTTAGAAGATGAAAAATTAAATATGCACGTACTCACTATAATGCTTACATTTAAACAAGCTTTAAAACCAAACCCTTCTCCATCTCAGTTGCTCCTTTGTACACAAATCAAAGGAGTTATCTCAATGTCTTCAATCCACAGTTTTCATGCTTTCTTCAGCACTCTGCCAACCACCAGCTGACAACCTGGCTTTACCTATGTTTGGGTTTTAATTGAGGTTAAGAAAGTGACAGAACTTCAGTTGTTTGGGGGAGGGGTTTTTTCTCTTTCTCAGCAAAAAGGAGGCCAAGGCCCATACAGCTGAATTTGAACATGGCAGATTGCTCCATGGACCACTGGTGAAAAACGAACAGGGAATTAGGAAACTCCACTCTAGACTGGAGAAACTAGTCCTCTCTTTCACCAGTATTTAAGTTCACCTCACAATTGGACTAGCTGAAGTGATAACAGAATCATAGAACTGTTTGGGTTGGAAAAGACCTCTTAAGATCATCAAATACAACCCTGAACCTAGCACTGCCAAGTCCACCACTAAACCATTTACCTAAGCACCACATATACACATCTTTTAAACACCTCCAGGGATGGTGACTCAACCACTTCCTGGGCAGCCCCTTCCAGCGCCTGACAATCCTTTCAGTGAAGTAATATTTTTTTCTGATATCCAATCTAAACCAACTCTAGTGCAACCTGAGATCATTTCCTCTCATCCTATCACTTGTTACACGGGAGAAGAAACAGACACCCACCTCACTACAACCTTCTTTCAGGTAGTGGTAGAGAGCAATAAGGTCTCCCCTCAGCCTCCTTTTCCCCAGACTAAACCTCAGTTCCCTCAGTCAGTCCTCATAAGACTTGTGCTCCAGACCCTTTACCTGCTTTGCTGCCCTTCTCTGGACACACTCCAGCCCCTCAATGTATTTCTTGTAGTGAGGGGCCCAAAACTGAACACAGTATTTAAGGTGCTGTCACATCAGCGCCAAGCACAGGGGCATGATCACTTCCCTGGTCCTGCTGGCCACACTATTTCTGATACAAGCCAGGATGCTGTTGGCCTTCTTGGCCACCTGCAAGTACTGCTGGCTTACATTCAGCCAGCTATTGACCAATAGTGATATGGTAGTGGTATAACTCTTCACCTCCAAGGGACGTGCAGTAGGACCATGAGGTTCTCAAACAGCAAGCAGGAAAAAAAGCATGAGTGAGGGAAAGGCCAGCCTAAGCACAATACCAATTGCCAAGCAAATAGTGAGGGGCAAGTCTCAGGCAGGCAGCAGGCAAAGGGTCCAAGTAGACCACAGCGAGAGATCACAGCAGCTGCAGCTATAGGTAGCAAGAGACTACATGAAGCTACTCCACTGCCCATCCATGAAGCAGGGCAATCCTAGTTCCCTACTTTACAGGGAACTGGCTGCGGTGACAAACACATTAAAACATTGAGTTTGTGGAGACCTGAGTATCTTAGAGAGCAAACAGACACCTCTACTACACAATGTGAGTTAAAAACAGTTTTTTTCAGAGCCTTTTCTTTCCAGGAGCACTAATAATATAAGAGGTTTGGTTTCACTTGGAGAGTTGTCCTGCATCTACAATGGCTTCCCCTCATGTTCACAAAGCTAAATCTTCACACTAAACTGGAGAAATACCTTTCACATCAGCTGATTTTCCATTGCTACAACTAAAGAAGACGAGTCCCTACACTAAAGCATTAAATGAAAACTCCACATAGATGATAACACGCAGGAGAGTTTGACTAGCACTGTATCCAAGATCTGCCAAGGCATCATGCCTAAACACACAATTTTCTAAGCTGCTTCCTTTAAAAATTCAGTGTTGAGAGGTTTTTTCCATTTTAAAAAACTAAGAAATGTGAAACTAAAGTGTATTGAAATACACTCACAACTATAACAGTAGAAAATAATTTTAAAGGCAGATCCCACGTACAAAACTTTGTGCCAAAGCATAAAATGAACCATTTGAACAAATGAGACACACTATTACATACCTAGAGCCCAAGCCTGTCAAAGAGCCAAGCCAATTTTTGGCAACAGATACAGAGAGAATATTTTCTTATTTCAGTTTAGTCAATTAGTTCATTACAATGACTAGTTTAGCCAAAGCTGAAAAATGCTTTGGAGTTGCAGAAACAGGAAGCTTGTTTTCTTCCTCCAGCTGAGAAATAAAAATGAGGGGCAATGGAGCAAAATTTACTAATTCTAGATCAGTGTGACAAGAAACAATCAGTGCAATTTAAAAATAAAATAATTTGCTTAATAAAAAAGCTTGCTATTAAGTAAGGATTACTACCTCAAAACATACCAGATACTTCAGGAACAATTAATAAAAAAAAAAAAAAAAAAGGTTTGATAAGAACTACTTTTAATGCTCAGGGTTTTGCTGGGGAACACCTGTAATTACGTAACACTGAAGAGCCAAGTGTAGACTCTCTCATAAACAGCATGCAAAATTTTTTGAAGAAAGAATCTATCACCCAAATAAAGTAATTTGTTATTTTCCAAAATAAAACTTAACTAAATCTCTATTAGGCTATCAAATTACTTAAATAGATACTTGTGGACATTTTACAGATTAGCAGAAAGGAGAACTAAATTTAGGTTTAAAGTCCATATTTAGCCGCACATCAATATGTTTTAATGGCTATGCAACACTGAATCATTCTCTAGGAAAAATGACTAAAAAGTACACACGCAAAACAATACTGGAATTGATTTTGCATACCTGTTCTGTTTGCTGGTTTGTTTAAAAAAAAAAAAAAAAAAAAAAAAAAAAAAAAAAAAAGAAGTCACAATCAAAGCACAATGCAAGGTCTGAGCAAATGACAGCATTTCTTAGCAACTGAGACAGTTCAGCGACTGCTTGAAACATTTGGCCAGGCAGGGAAAAAGCAGCAACCCATGCCCGTGGCTGCAAGCTCCAGTTGGGACCTCTTTTGTCACACATGTGCAAAAGAGTTAATGCTTCAGGAACACATTTCACATGGGTGATAATGGGAATTGGGAGACCTTTGGAAAAGCATAGTTCAGCCCACATTTGGCTGCTAGAAGCAAAAAACCTATCTTCCCCATAACCAGAAATCTTCCATTTTTTGAAATGTTGACCTGTAATTTCTTTTCCATGTTTTCCCTAAAGGCCTTCTCTTCTTTCACTTGAATCTGGGTAATTAAAGCAACAAAGCCGATCTCTCCATAGTCCTAGCAATCCCGACTTCACAAATCTCTGAGTCACAGACAAATTCTTCCTTAGCTGTCTTCCCACTTACAATTAACCAGTGTTCTTGAAATGAAGACTGCTGGGGCAGAGACTTAGAAAACAATACAGAGGAGACTAATAAGCACTTGAGACCAGCCTTCCAGGGTGCAAAATTTTACACTGAAGCATCTGGATGCCTATACATCAGAGCAAGTCTATCTTGCCTAGGATCATGTCCCCAAAAGACAAGAAGTCTCTGTTTCACGAAAGGCTTAGCAGACAGAAAAAAACCAATCCTTTCCGTGTAATTACAGGGTTTCCCTCCCACAGGCTTACAGGCTTAATATCTTCCCCATACTCCTCTACCCTCTTTTTTAAATCCATTTGTACTTTTAGCCTCCAAAGCATGAGCAGCAGTGAATTCCATAATTTAACACAGATTGAAGACATACTTGTTCTAATCTTGCTGGCTGGTAATTTCATTGCCTGCTCTGGTTTTGCACTATCAGAAATAATTGCTCCCCATACTACACTACTGTGTGATTTTATAGATTTCTGTACAACTTCCCTCCGCAGCCTCCTTTCCAAGCCGAAGAGTCCTTGGCAACATAGCTTCTCTTTCTATCAGAGTTTCCCCAAGCAACTTCACTATTCATTTCTGTATCTTTTTCAGTGCTTCTACAAATCTTCCCAGTATTCAGGAAAACACGCTGTAATCAGAACCAATACACAGCATGGATTCAAACTGCAATATTCAGATAAGTTCTGCTTTACTCCATAATCCTTTACCACTACAGTTTTGCCTATTTGACCCCAAACTGAAAACTGAGCTCAGTTTTCTCTTTTATCCACCACCCAAATAATTTCCTAAATTATTTCTGTCGGGCAGAAGAGCCATGAGTGCACCTCACCCAAAACTACCAGGAAGAAAAAAAAAAAAAAAAGAAAATACTGCCCTTTCTGCCCACTTCTCCAAGCCTGCAAAACTCAGCCACTGCCTGTCAACATGCTTCAGTTGGCTGTGCTAATTGGCTGTGCATACGCTATTAATTCACTCTCTTCTGGAGGTTTAAAAGAAGTTGTAATTTGTCCCAGTTGGGAGGTAATAAAAGCCAGCGCACGGTCAGTCACTGATGGTTCTGATGATTCAGCTGGTGTGAGGTAGGTTGCTAAGACTCTATCTCCATTGCGTTTGAGACCAGCATTTACTGTGCAATGTGTGATACAGATCTCAGGCCACATGCCACGAACTATTTTAAAGCACATAACCTTCTTCCCCTCAAAGCCACTCCCATAGTCTTCCCCAAGTCCTCTTCCAGAGAACCCATTTGCTCGAACCATTTGACGGTGACACAACCACTCACACTGCCAACTGAGAAACATCTTTTACACCCATCAGCACTCCTGTTCCTGCAACCTGGTGCCATCCCTGGCATCCTGGGACTTAGCAAGAATGAGTGCATCGTCATCCCTCCATGAAAACACTTCAGCCCTTCATTTCTTCACACTTCAGTCGCATCACTGCCCCCAGTCATGCACCTGGCATCTACATGTGCCCACACTAAGCTGCCCAAGCCAGCACAAATCTAAACTGGAGGGAGCTGATTCACTGGAGCTGGGGTGAGGCTGCTGGGACCAGAGCCACCGTGGCAGAAAGGCAGTGGCACAGCTGACAACGGCCCATCAGCACTACCCTCACTGCTCTGCAGGCTCCAAGTTGCAACCAGTCTCACACAGCAATGCCCACTGGAAATATCCAAGCAGTTGCTCATGGATATGGCAGTGAGGACCCATCTACCAGAAAATATTTCCACCAGTGATGACTGGGACCAACATCCTCACCCACGAGGCTCTGGTTCCTCACACCCTACCACCTCTAACCTCAACTCCTGAGCAGGTCTGAGAAGGCTTGACTTTGCCTGTGTTTTAAAGCAAGATGAGAATTCACCATTCAAGAGCGAACATGGTGAAACAACAACCTCCAGTCCTAATCCACCAGAAAAAAAGGATTACTTTTATAATGGGGGTGAATCCTAACACAGACCTTAGAGGAGTTCCTAGAAAGAGGGAGGGAGCTCCCCAATATTGATGTAATGCTGGGTTTGCTCCATTTAACCCCCAAGCACATCAGAGATCCACAGCGCTCCATCAATGATGTAAACCTCTTTTATATGAAGTCCTTTTTTGGAAAAAAAAGGAGAAGGAAAAGGAAAACGCGGTTTGCAGATGCTTGATGCCTTGTTGTGGCCCTACTAACTGGATAAATTTGTCTCTGAATTCTAGTACTGCTATCTTTGGCATTTTTATTAAGCATTTCATTTATCTGGTAGAACTCCAAGCTCCTGGATTTCCACAGAATCCCATACCATTTAAAAAACATTCCTAGATTCTGTTAATAGATGTTTTGGAGGATCCCACTGAAGACATAATGGAAAAAATCACTTCAGCCATACTCTGTTGAAACACAAACCACGTACAGAATCTCACTCTCTGCTGCATTCCATCACTGGATGCCAGTTGGTTTCCTCTAGATTAAAATCTCAAAGCTTTTCAGAACAAGTTATTTCCAAGCTTGATCAGACTCTACCTGAGCTAGCTAGGAAAAAAAAGAATAGAAAAACCTCTCACCAACCCTACAACCAACCAGACAAAAAAAACCCAAACAAACAAAAGCACCAAGCAAACAACAACAAAAAGACACCATCAAGAAATCACTCATAGTTCCTATTTATATCAACATTTAATTTTATTTTAAAAATAAAGATAAAAACCTCTGGATTTAATATTAGCCAGCTGTTAACAGTTTAATATGTAAAGCCTGGTTGTCACATTCAAAATAATTCTGTAGAGTTGTACTAACACTTAACTCTTGCAGTCACACCCAATACTACTCTTGGCATCATAAACATCTTTAAAATGATTTACAATGGTATTTATTTCCGTGTGCAAACATTCCATAGAACACCAACATAAATACCACAGTGAGAATCTCTCTTTCATATCCATTTTCTCTCCAGACAGTCTTAACCATCACAGTATTTGCAAACTGTACAAGAACACTGAAGTAAAGAAACTGCATGTGGCTTAACAAGAAATAACCTTTAAAAAAATCATTTAAATGAAAAATCATTTACAGCTTTCCTTAATTGCTATACCCAGTTCACTTGGGAGCTCTGTAGCATTACAGAAGAGAGGCAATATCATCTATCAGTGAAAAGATTAACTCCTTTCAAAATCCTTTATTTAGTGCCGCTCCAAACATTCCATAAACAAGTTCAACTCCAGCTGGAGTTTTCTGCATTTATTCACGTGCCAGCAACAGCATTTTTTAAAAAAAATAAATAAATATTTTTTTTAAAAAAATCAGTATAACCTAGCCTTGAGTTCCATATGTTACTGAAGAGGTAGATAGAGAGTAGCTGTCCTCTATGCTCCAACAAAACACTGCCTAAAGACAACTCAGTAACACCAGAACCAATATGGTCTAAATTTAGCTTGGGTTGTAGACCTGAAAAAATAACCCACAATAACAGGAATCAGTTGCCGCAGCTCTGCTGTTAAAGGCACAGGAGTTTTAGTGGCCTGTCTGGTGTATTTGCTAGGGTTAGATAGACCTGAGCGCATACCTGGGCTTGTTTTGGCTTCTTCAGGACTGCCTGGAGGAACATCCTGCCCATGGGCTTGTCCTGGGCGGCCTCTTTCCCCTTGGCAGGCAAAGAGAGACGTCAGTTGAAAAATTAATTGTGCTTACTAGCTGCTGACCACTGGCCACGGCCTTTGCTAAAGGGACTTCCCTGGGCAGACAGGGAAAGTGTATCTGATGTAAGCAACATGGATGCCCTCCTGCCTTCATGGAAAAGAAATACCTGGGGCAACTGAGTATGAAGCCTGCTCTGCATTCAGCTTCAGGGAGTCCTGGGAAGGACAATGGTCAGGGGAAGACAGCTGAGACTGCTCTGGCAGCAATATCTGGCTGCTGCACCTCCCAGGCACCCCTGTCCTGGGCCAGAAGCAGGATTATGGCAGAACTGTCACACATGCAATACACACCCAGCTCTCCCAAAGACACATTCAACGCGGGTTGTAGGCACAGAAACACTGCCCTGCCCACACAAGGCTGATCCAGCCATTGGGATTCAGTGAAGCCATAACATCTTGCTCTCTCCGACTGCTCAGTAGAGGTAGACAGCCCCTACTAAAAAAGCCAATGCGTAAACCAGATGACTGTCACTGATTTCTGTAATAAACACAATTTATTTCTATGCTGCATTACAAACACTACGCCTCGCTACTGCCCTGCAGAGGTAAGTTCATTACTATTTTATACCTGTTTCGCATATAGGGAAAGTAAAGGCCAAAGTGAACGGTTTCAGAAGCGCTTGCTCTTGAACTGCTGTTGCTTTGGGGATGCCTATCTGAAGGCACTGAACCACAAATACTCCAAAACACAAATTAGTCAATTTTTGGATTGTAGGTCAGAACGACACCACTAGCCAAAAACACAGGTGGCCTTAGCTCTTATTTTCTCACAGTAAGCAGGTTATTAGGAAAGGTTTTGTCAGAAGATTTCAGAAGGCAAGCACTCAAGGACCCAGATAACTTCTCTAAAAGGCAGAAACATCACTTCTGCGTAACTGTACAAAACTCCATCTCCTGCTTATCATCACTTCTATCAGCAGAGTGATGGCTTAGCCACCTCCCTCCAGAAGGCACTTTGAAATGTAAGGTGCAATATGCATGTAAATTATCATTAAAGTATCCTCTGTTTAATTGGGGCATTTCAGATTGGGGCTGCTGTTTTAATGGGTTGCCTCCCAGGAAACTGACCTCACCTGTAATGACACAGTGAACAGTAATGACCAGCATTTAATTGGGGCAGCGTTGGTAAAATTTTACTTCAGAGAAAATAAATTTAGCTGGTACCAAGGAGTTAAGTGATTAATCAGGTGTTAAATAGTATGTACTGCTAAATGCTGGTCTTCTCCCATTCAATCCTACATCCAACGAACTTAATGAGAGTTTTGTCATTGACACTAACAGGAGGAGGATCCTTCTCCTGGTACACAAGTTCACTAACAAACATTCAGGAATGCACTCTGCACTAAGAGATATTCGGCCTTTGTTAAGGATAACAGGATTCTGGCTGCATGGTGCACGGTCCCTCAGCATAGGATGCCTTCAGTGGGAGAGAGCTCTTCGCAAAAATGGCATCAGTGAAGTATTACGAGACATAAAGCACTACTTAAAAAATTAAGTAAACCTGGGGAAGCCAATTAAGATTGAAAGCTCAAACACTATACTGATTCTGTTCCTTCGGCTTACACTATTAGTCTTCCCCCCTCTTCTGTTCCTTTGTTTAAACAATTACAAAGTACATCCTCAAATCCAAAATGAGCACCAGTGAGACAAGCCACCTATCTACAGGGTTCTGTGCCGACCCTTGCAGTGCCCATGCTATCACAAGGGCCATCACATACAGCTCACTGCAAGAGAAAGCGCTCACATCCACAACTGTACAGCTGCAAAAAAACTCCACTGGAGTCAGTTGTGAAACCTGACTCACAGGAAGGCTCTGTGCCTTCAGTGTTGCCCACCAAAAGCACTCTCCGCTCAAGCATCAGCCACGCAAGGCAGCCTGGGTTCAGAGAAACCTCAGTCTTTGAGATCGGAAGGAGCTGATCCCCCCTATATTCCTGGATTGTTTCCCCCACAACTCCACACTTGGGCCAAGGCAACTGTTTGTATAGCAGCATGGTAAATCAGACTAAGCAACTGAAAGCGCCAGACTTATAAAAACAACAACAAAAACTGAAGTGCACTTTTTGGGACCCTTCTATTTGCCTGCTGAATTTTGAGGCTCCATGTGATACCACAGTGATATCCTCAAGGAATTTCAGGAAAAAAAACAGGGAGATCCTCACAATCAGAGAGGTCTAGGAAAGCTTTTAAATAGAACTGATCACCATATAGACCTTACTTAATCACAAAAATCTGTCTCACTTTGTACTTTTGCTCTCATTTAAGCCTTTGCCAAGATGTTTACACGTTCCCTATGCCTCAGTTCTCCCATCTGGGGGAGGAGAGGTGAGGCATAAAGATCACTTGCCAATATTATAAGGAGTGCCAATGTCATAGCAGTACCTACAATAATATAATCAGCTAACAATTATGGATAAGGTTCAGAGGAACAGGTTTACTAGTGACAGAGATATCCCAACAGCTGGAATGAAAAAGTCGCTGAATACAAGTACACCAGAATGTCCCCTCCCAAGGCACCTTGGACTCAAGCCCTCAGCCCTCTCAGGCTGGAGTCGGCCACAAGTCTGAAGCCTTCCAGTTCACACAGAGAGTACGCTGATGCTCTAAAGTTGTAGTGAACACTGAAGGTCCAACCTTCATGCTCATCTCTGACGCCCAAGGTCTTACTTTCTGAACCCCAAGGTCTTATTTCCCGTACCCCAGCGACGACTTCTCTCCACAACTTTAAGCTCTTTATGTACACACTTAATTTCCTTGCCAAAACGGGTCTGCTTAGCATCAACCACTCAAGCACACACCCAAGTGCCGGCAAGATCAGGATATTAGGCATTATATTTCCCCTCTCTCGGAAAAAGAGAGGAGAAATACATACTTGCCACAAAGCAAACACATATCAACATACAATCACACATACAAACTGATAAGTACTTGGCATGAACCAAGATACTACCGCAAGTTTATATTGATTACCAGTAGTCAAATGTATACCGAGTTTTCCTAAATCTTATTAGAGCGCTTCTCTAACAAGGTGAGATAGGGAGACCATGCACCAAAGAGCTTGGGCATAAACAAAGCACTAGCCTTCATTCCCTCCGCTGAAGCTTTACATGGTTGTCACTCCAGTTGTTGGGGCTTTTACTGCACCTACCTGTGCCCCATGTTGGAGGAGGAAGAGGGGAAAAAATAAATCAGATACAATATATATCCATTAACACTATGGCTTCCGGTTCACAGGCTCCTAATGCAACTCTCACACCCCTGCAGTACAATACTTGGCTACTTTTCGGAACAACACAGCAGCTTAGCAGTGAAGTTGGGAGTACGGTGCAGAGTCTGCTCCTCTGCCTCAACCTCAGGTGCTGTGCCGGGAGCCAGACTAGCAAGCTGAAGAAGTAATCGATAGTACTACCATCTAAACAACTCCTCCGAAAAACAGCTGCTGAGTGCAACTACCTTTAACTCTGCCTGGTTGCAACAAGCATCCAAAAACCAATGGCAGTTAGAGAAATTGAAGAGAAAGTTATCCAGAATGGTTTGACTGGTGTAGAAATGCTATCATTTGAAATTAACACTTCTGTTTGAAAATATGTATTTTCTGTATTTGAAACTATGAAAACAATCCCCAACAGAGAAGTGAACAGCAATAGTTTCTGTAAGATAACTGCAAGGACTGGCATGTAAACAAATCACACTTTAAAAAATAAAAATAAGTTCAGATCATGATGGTTAGAAAGTTACTGGTTTGTCAGTATCTCTCAACATATAATGAAAAATTGACATTTAATCACTGCAAGAGTCAAAGAGAAGTCTGTTTGCATCTCTCCTGTTACGTAGCTGATCCCTTACAGCATGGCTCTATAAGATACCTTAGTGAGGTCAGGGAAGAACCAGTTTTACTGTTCCCGAAATCAACAGTATTTTTGTTGCTGACTGGATTAAGAGCAGAGGTAAACCTAGTATTTTCAAAATGACACATGTTGAAAACAATCAGACACAATATGCCACTACTTTTTTCATTCGTGTTCTCTCCAGAAAACTCACCCTACCAGGGTCTACTAGAAAAAAAACCCAAACAATAGCTATATTTCAGCTTATATATATAAGAATACACTTAGTTAATTGTACACACTTTCCCTGCATTATCATTTTCCCGTACTGTAACACACACACTCACAATGCTCCCGTTATCCAATTTGCCTGTGTTATGAAAAGTCAAACTAGACTCTCAAAGCTACAAGAGCTCAGGGGACACAGGCCCGAAGGCATTAAACACAGCAAGAGAAAACACACTCAGAAGTTTTCAAATCGTGGTCATACCACACGCAACACAAGACTCCCATGGTAAACGTTAACCACACACACACACGAGAAGTAAACCAAAAAGCATCATGCTTTTAAGCTGTATAGGTGAGTGTTTATTTCAGCCTCTTCCCCTTAGAGAGGGAATGGAAGTCACCTTTTCCTTCCAGGCAGGCAGAGACAACTGCTAAAGCACTCTTACTCAAGACAGCCTTACTTGTGAGCAGCAGGGAGATTCCTGGCTGGCAGGAAGGCAAAGCAACTGCTGAATAAAATGCACGATCGAAACTAAACCAAAGGGTGAGGGAAAGAGAGCAAGAGGAAAGCAGTATTTCCAGGGGGCCTCTAGATAGGAAGGGTCTGGACAAAAAAGGAAACTCGATTTTGTTTCCATTGTCTCAGCTTTATGCCACCTCTACTTAAAACGAGAAACTTCACTGGGCAACCCCTTCTTCAACAGGCCAAGGTACGGAGAAACACATTCCTATGTTTCCTGCCTGGAAGAGCAGGGGCCGGAACGAAGAGCCCTGAACCTGCTGCAATGTTAAAATAAATACTAATAATAAAAATTATTATTATTATTTAGCTGTTAAAGAAATAAAAATAAAGAAATAAAAAAGATATTAAAAGTAATTAAATAAAGAAAAAAAATAAAGCAGTAAACCAAAACTAAATCCCCACGGTGGGTGCGAGCACCAGCGGCTGCATCTTCCTGTCGACAGGAAACTTTGTGCGAAGTTGCCGGCGGGGAAAGGAGGGCACCGAGCTCCGGGGCTCCGGTTGAAGCACCGGTCGCGCCCCTCCCCGGGGCGGGCGCTGACCCCGCGGGGAGCCCCGCAAACACGAGGAGGGAGGAACACTCCGACATCCCCCACCCGCGACCGTCCCTTCCCGCGGGAGGGGGGAAAGGGGGGAGGAGGGGAAAGAGGGAAGTGGGGGCAGGTGGAAAAAAAAAAAGAAAGGAAGAAACAGTTCTTTTTCACCCAAATAAACCCCAGGTAAAACACAGCGCCCGCCGCCCCCGACGGGCATCCCGGACCGGGGGACACAGGGACGGACGAGGCAAGGGGGGACAAAAGGACAGAAGGACAAACAGGCAGGGGGACAGAGGAGCGGGGAGGGAAAGAGGGACGGGGCGGGGGGGGGGGGGGAGGAGGAGAGACGGACGGACAGAGGGACGCACGGAGGGGCAGAAGGACAAACAGAGGGACGGACCGGGGGAACAAACGGACAGATAGATGGATGCACAGAGTGGGGGGACAGTCGGACGGACAGAAGAACGGGGGGGGGGGGGGAAACACAGGGACAGGCGCACGGACAGCGGGACGCACGGGTGGGGACACAGAGGGACAGAACGGACAGACAGACGGGTCTTTACCTTGATGCAACACTGAGCAGCAGCCTCAGACATCTCTCAGGAGGGAAGCGGCGGAGCCCCCGGGGACGGGAAGTTCTTGGGCTTCTCCCCCCACTTTTCCGCTCCTCTTCCCGGCCCGGCCCAACCTCTCTCTAAGGGGAAGTCAACGCCAACGCCGCCACCATCGCCCGGCAGCGGGCGCGGAGCTGCCCAGGGGAGGCACCCCTAACGCCCAAGTCCCCTCTCCTCACCGCTCCCGCCACCACCCCCACACGCCCCGCCGCGCGTTCCCGCGCCTTCTGAGCGCGCGTGTGACTGAACGCGAGCCCCGTGCGCGCGCGCGGGAAACGGAGGGGAGGAGCGGGAAGGGGGAGGGCGGGCGCTGCTGCTGCCGCTGCCGCTGCCACCGCCACCGCTGGATCCCGCTTCCCCGCCGGTGTTTTCCTTCCTGGAAGAGAGAAACCGAAAGGCGGCGGGGGCTGGGCCGGGCCGGGCCTGTACGGGCGCTGCGCCCCGCCCCGCGCCGCTCATTGATCCGGAGTTTCGGGGCCGGGGCTGACGTGTGTTCCCGGCACCCCGCACCGCCCCTTAAAGGCGCCGCGCCCACGGGAACGGCAGCGCCAGCGGGAACGGGCAGCGGCGGAGGCGGGACGGTGCCGGTGCCCCGCGGCCGGGGCGAGAGTGCGGAGAGACCAGCGGCGCCCTCGGGTGCTGCTCCCGACCGGCCGAAGCGGAGGGAAGGCTGCAAGGGAGCAGCCGGGTCGCGTCGTCTTTATTTATCATGGAATCATGGAATGGTTTGGGTTGACAGAGATCTTAAAGACCGTTGCTCCAGCCCAGGCTGCTCCAGGCCCCATCCAACCTGGCCATGAACACCTCCAGGGAAGGGGCAGCCACAGCTTCCCTGGGCACCCTGTGGTGCCTCTCCACCCTCAGCGTGAAGAATTTCTTCCTAATGTCTAATCTAAATCTTCCCCCTTCCAATTGAAAGCCATTCCCCCTCGTCCTATCTATCACTCCATGTCCTCGTAAAACGTCCCTCCCCAGCTTTCCTGTAGCCCCTTCAAGTACCAGAAGGCTAACATGAAAGCTACTATGAGGTCTCCCCAGGGCCTTCTCTTCTCCAGGCTGAACAAGCCCAACTCTCTCAGCCTGTCCTCATAGCAGAGGTGCTGCAGCCCTCGAATCATCTTTGTGTCCCTCCTCTGGACCCGTTCCAACAGTTCCATATCTTTCTTACGTTGAGGATTCCAAAACTGGACACAGGACTCCAGGTGAAGCCTCATGAGAGCGGAGCAGAGGGGGAGAATGACCACCCACTTCTTTTGATGCTGCTCAGGACACATTTGACCTTCTGGGCTGTGAGTGCACACTGCTGGCTCATGGTGAACTTCTCACCAACCAGCACCCCCAAGTCCTTGGCAGGGCAGCTCTCATTCACGTCATCCCCCAGCCTGAAACCGTAGATTGCCCTGACCCAGGGGCAGATCCTTGCACTTGGCCTCGTTGAACCTCAGGAGGCTCACCCAGGCCCACTTCTCCAGCTTCTCCAGGTCCCTCTCGATGACATCCCATTGTTCTGGCATGGCTGCCCCCCTCAGCTTGGTGTCACCTGCAAACCTGCTGAGGGTGCGCTCGACCTTGCTGTCTGTATCATCGATGAAGATATTAAGCAGCACAGGTCCCAGTACAGACCCCTAAGGGACACCGCCTGGCCTTGTTGAACCTCAGGAGCCTCACACCTTTAGTGTCCCTGGACTCGATGGAGGTGGCCGGGGCCCTTTAAACATGTGCAGCGGGATGGGGAACACGGGGCGGGGGGGGCCGCGGGCAGCACAAGGGGCTTTGTTCCGCCGCCGGCGCTGCCCCTTTAAGAGCCCCGATCAGGAAATGAGGCCCGGGTTAGCGCGGGGCACGGGAAGTCCGGGGCGGGGGGCACAGCGGGATGTGCCCCCATCTCTTCAGGCCCACGCGTGCCCCCATCCCAGACCATGACCGCGCATCCAGAGGGAGCAGGGGGGGACGCCCTGCCCCAGCCCCACGCGTGCCCCCATCCTAGCCTGTGCCTGCACATCCAAAAGGAGCGAGGGGAGAGCGGGATAAGCCAGCCCCACACGTGTCCCCGATCCCAGTCTGTGCCTGCACATCCAAAGGGAACAAGGGGGTAACTCCTGCCCCACGAGTGCCCCCCATCCCAGCCTATGACTGCGCATCCAAAGGGAGCGAAGGAGGGAGCCCCTGTCCTGCTGGGGGATGGGAATCCCTGCTGGCAGGCAGCAGGGGAAGCCCCTGGTTCTGGCCTGTGTTTAGGGTCATCCGTATGGGGTACACACTGTAACTGCAGTGGAATCTTTTCCCTCACCCTCCAGCTCCTGGAGCCATGGGGCTGGGTATAGACCCAGTGTTCACAGTGGGGGATGGGGCAGAAAAGCCAAAAGGAACTCTGCCATCTCTTTGTCTAAATTTGTCTTTGTGATTTTAAAGACCATTTTTTTGTGTCTTGGCTGGTTTTTGGATGAACCTGCTGTATTACAAGTCCCAAACGCCTGAGAGCTCAGTGCTGCCTGTACCCACCTCACTGCAAGGCAGAACCACCTCTGGAGCATGTTGCAAGGATGTTGTGCCTTGGGATAGAATAGGCTCCTGTTATGTGATTCAGTACTACTGAAAATAGCAAACAGGAGCGAATCCCACTATGGTGTTTTAACACAAGCCTCAGCTCTCATTTCATAGTATCTGCTTGACCATGGCATGCTTGCATCAAATGCAGTGCTGCTTCATGTGTATGTCCAAGAGGTGAGACTGCTGGGATCTCCCAATAGGCATTCCTTGGTGGGCTGCCATAGGGCATTTTGTAAAACAGGACCAGCTCTACACAGCCTCTCACAGCATCATTTCAGCCAGTCTCTGAAGATAAATGAGGAAGATGGAGTGAAAGCACTCTTTCCTCTCAGCCTAGTGACTAACGGCCCTTTTTAAAGATAGGCCCAACTCAGCAATAAAAGATTTGTGTTTACCCATCTCTCCACGGTGTGGTTGAACTGCTGGAGTAGAGTTGTTGCATCTCCATTGCATTTACAATGCCACTCTCTTCCCTATGATTCAACTGCATCACTGTAACATTTTCCCTTTTTACCTGCATGATTACCATGGGCTTTCCCCACATGTGGAGTCATTATTCTGTGTCTTATGGCAAGTTGGGGTTTTTTTGTGATTCCTTGTATTAAATATAGAAATTAGAGATCAAAATACCTATTAGGTCATCTACTTCACTCCCCTGATGATAGAGGATTTACCGCCCATGCTTGATTGCTCTATGCACTTTTGGTTTAAATGCCTTAGGTCATTACCTAAGGATTCCATCTCTTTCTTTTGGAAACTGTTTCATGGTCTAGCATGTCTCATGGTCAAGTTGATATTTGGCCTGCATTTTCATTTGTCCAGTTTTGCCCAATTACTCCTGGTTATAACCATGTACATATTGTACTCCTCTAAACAGTTTTTCTCCTCTTTGTCTGTTTTTGTGCCTTGCACCCAGGTATCACAAAGAGGGTTAAGGGTCTAAAGGAGGAATTGTATGAGGACCGACTGAAGTAATTTAGTCTGTTCAAGTCTGCTCAGCCTGGAGGAGACTGAGGGGGGACCTCACAGCCGTTTACTGCTTCCTCATAGGGGAAGGAGGAGGAGCAGGAGCTGATCTCTTCTCTCTGGTGACCAATAACAGGACCCGAGGGGATGGCAAGAAGATGTGCCAGGGGAGGTGTCAGTTGGTATTAGGTAAAGGTTCTTCACTCAGAGGGTGGTAAAGCACTGGAACAGCTTCCCAGGGAAGCAGTCACAGCGCCAAGCCTGACCATACTCAAGAAACATTTGCCCAAACCTGACAATAATCAAGAAGCACTTGGACAACACCCTCAGACACACGGTGTGAATGTTGGGATTGCCCTATGCAGGGATAGGAGTTGGACTCAATGATCCTTGTGGGTCCCTTCCAACTCAGGTCATTCTGTGATTCTGTGTTTCTGTGATCTCCTCAGCCCACAGATGCCCGCATGTAGGGGCAAGTATCTGCCCGCTCCTTTGGGAATATAGCCAAAACCCCATCGTAGTTTAGCTTGTCTCCAAGTTGCCTCAGAAGCTTGTACAAAATGTGTCACCTGCCATCATCCTGAATCAGATCTGGTCCAGTGTTCCTTCTTGCAGTGCAACTGCAATTTGTTTTATTCCATAGAGACTGTGGTGACGCTGTATGTCCTGAGTCTCATTTTTCAGCCTGGAGTTTCAACATCTGTTCTTTCTGGGGTCACTGATATCTGCTGTTCCTCCCACTGTGAGGTCCTTGATAAGGCCTTGATAAGTCTTGGTACGCCGGTATGAGTAGTTGCAAGTGTCTGTCTGGGATCACTGCCTGGTTTAGAGCTATTCTCTTTCAGCTCCTTCTGTTCTTTTTTTCTGCTACTCCACTAAATGTGAGTGCAATGGATGGTAACTAGAGAAGTTAGGGAGAGAAATGAACATGTAGAGAAGGTCACAGGTGTGAGTGCAGCACCTTTCCAGTCACTGTGCCCAACTTCATTCCCATTGATGCTTCTGTAAGAAAGCTGGGGTAGGAAATACGGCTGGATAGAACACTCGCCACACAACCCTCCTGTCTGTTCATGCCTCCAGAAACAGATATGCCTCAACCATGCTAGCCAAATGCTAACCACAGTGGCTAGAGAACATCTTTGAAGCCTTTGAACAAGGAGGGCCATACTCTTCGTACTTTGTTAGCTTCTCTTCTTTGTTCTGCCCTTGTTTCTCTGACCTGATTTCCCACGGTTCCTCTCATTAGGTATATCTCCTGAGACCTCAGGACCTGTATGGTACTAGCTGCTGCTGCTCTTGTAGGAGATGGAAAACACTACCAAATCTCCTGGTGACCAAGATGGTGTGTGGTTGCAGGGCAGTTTCTCTGGAATTGTGAGGAGAAAGCTTCTCTGGCTGTCACCTCCCCTTTAGCTCTGCTCTGCATGGAGATTGCACAGAGCAGAAAGGAAGCGCATTAGCTTGTATTAAACCTTGAAAAGGCTCCCAGTTAGTTTCCTTCCCTCCCATCTCGATGCTATGGCTTAGCTTATCTCCAGGGAAGACCTTTAGTTAAAAGCAGGATTTGTGATCCCGCAGAGCCACCTTTCATCAGTGCTGTAGCTAAAAATTCCCTAACTTTTTGCTCAGAGAGATAGTGGCAACACTAATTCAGACAAAACATAACCATACTCTGGCCTGTGAAGTGAAACCAAGTGGCTTCCTTACTTAGGACTTTCCTGGGAAAAAGAGATGGGTGGTGTGTTGAGGAACAGAGGCAGGATGAGAAAACCCATAGACAGAAGTATATTCTTTATCTTGTAGTGACCTGAAAATCAGCTTTAGGTGCTTGTATGTTCTGGTCTAGAGTTTGTGAAAACAGAGCAAGCCCTGAAGAAAAGGTAGCCACTTGGCTCCGATCACTGGAGCCATTCATTTTCTGTCCACGACAGTGCATCAGCATACTAGCTTCCACTGATTCTCTGTCACCTGGAGCTCACCTGGGAGCCGTGAGACTCCCAATATCTTTCTACCTGCACTTTCTCAAGACCTAGGATAGTGTTGTCAAGTGTCCCTGAAGGATATTGGAACCTGTTTCCCAAAAGAGTTAGGTGTTTGGGAATCTACATCCAGACGAAAGCCAAGGTTTTAATTTCTTCATTTGTGTACTGGTTTTCTCGTTCTGGCAGTGTAGAGCAGGACCTCAGGCATTTTCAACAATCATTGGCTTCACCCTGCTTTTAGTAAGGAAGCTTTGTTTGTGGTAGTATTTTTTTCTTTCCTTTTTATATTTGCAAAGGCACTCATTAGTTCCCAGTGCCCAGTTATCATTAACTCATTCTGTTTCTCTGCTGTTATCTTTTCCTTCCCTTTATCTTTCCCCACCACAACTTAGCTGACTCACTTATTTTAGTACTTGCTTCTTTGCTTCCTTTGTATTACTAGTTTTATTTTTGTCTTTTTATGTTTGAGCAGAGACAAATAGCCACTTGATGTGACTTGATGAGTCTGCTGACATTACTGAGTCTCAACAGAGATGACTTTTCCAGGTTGAGGGACAAGACTGAGCTTTTAAGGAACAAAACAAAGTAGGAAACAATGGCATGTTTCAAGAATGTGCAAGGATGCATTGATGTTAGCATGCAACATTGCATTCTAACAACATGCAGACATTTGGTCCTGAGGACACACCGGGAAATCTATGAGAGCTGGTGCACAGAGGTGCTATGGAAGTGATCCTTGTTGCACATTTAGCACTATCATTCTTTTTCGCTTTCCAGATTTTATGGCCCTAGTATGCATCAGTCAAGATGCTTCTCATCATTAGCAGGAAAATTATCTTTCACTTCATATTCTCAGGCAAGTCATTTTTCCAAGATCCAGCCAGTTTAATGTTTCTTGTGGTAGATGTCCCAAATCCTTGGCTTTATAGGAACATATATGAAATTCAATCTGAGGTGTTAGAGTGAGAAATGCTATATCCATATTGTTTGCATTCTTATATGTTCACCAAAAAGCGTAATCTGCCCTGAGATTCAATGGTCTTCTAAATGCTAAAGGCTGGCTCTGTGAATAGGATTTGCAGCAGTATAATGATTTTGGTAAAAGGTTTGTTTGTTGTTTTCTTTCTTTGAAAAAAATAAATCTATCAATATTAGTGCATTCCCTAAAGCTGTCATCTTGTAAAAGTGCCCCATCCCACACTGCTGCACTGCACAGGTGACAGCACACCCTCCTTCAGCTGTGCCAGCAGCTGCCTTTAGCACTGTGAAAAGGCATGAGGAATATATCCTCTGTGTGTCTGCGTGTGTGTGCGCCTGTGTTTAAAGCCAGCTCAGTTCCCCTCGGTGCAGTGCAAGCAGATGGAGATAGGCAGAGATAACTTAAACTGCAAGCTTGTGGTCCCTCAAAGCCACAGATGCAGCTTCACCCCTTGGCTCACGCTAGTAGCCCTCTTGCTCACTACCAAAGAGACAAGAGGCTTGGCCAGGTGCTGGTCCTTGCTTTGATCTTGCCCTGACAGAATGTGTGGAAGGGCCAGCAGGCATGCAAGGACTAAGGACTAAAGGCAGGGGACCTCTGCCTGAGGCTGGAGATAGGCAAGTCTAGGCAGGCTGTAGTGGAGATTCTTTGGAGGAGGGAGACAGGCTCCTGAGCCCAGGAGGGCTGAGGGGAATGGAGGGAAGTCTGCTGGGGGAAGATGAGTAGCAGGGAGCTGCAGCAGAGCTGGGGTAAGAGACTGACCCACACCAGGAGAAACCTCTCTGCTCAACCTACTTTAGCAGGGCTAGTTGTTTAAATGGAATTTAAATCCCCACAGATATGTGAGGAACTTCCCAGCATGACCTGAAGAAAGACAGTAACAGGGGCAGGGCTACTCCAGTTGAGCATTGTGCACAGCCAGAGCCAGGACCACGGTTCTCAGTGCCACAGAGAGATTGCCATGGGCATGGGCTCATTTCTTGAGCAGGCAGGGCTCTGCAAGATGCGCAAAGCCGCAACTAAATGAGGAAAGCAAAAAGGGTTGCCAAAAATAGGGTTTTTGGAAGACAATTCTGCAAAGCACTGCATCCCCAGCTACCCATTTCAGATATAACCTATACCTTCATGTTTTGTTCTTGCCTTGTCCAGAACAGGGAAGTGTCTGTTGATATTGACTGAAAATAATGAGTTAGTTGCCTCTCACCCCAAGGTAACTGAATTTTGAGGGAAAAAATTTTTTTTTTGAAAATTCTGTGAATTGTACATGTCTGCATTTTCTTATCTTGCCTCTGGATTTTATCTTATAAAGTACAAGTTTTCAAGCTTTTCCCCCAGATTTTGCATGCTAGAAAACATCTTTCTTTCCTTCCTTTTTTTCTTCTTTCTTTTCTTTTTTATTTTTCTCTCTCCCTCCCTCCTTTCCTTATTGCCTTCCTATTTCATATGTAATTACATGATTCAGACCAGGAAAATTAAGGAGTAATACTATATATGATGAAACTCAAGGTAAAAGTCAAAAAACCCATCGGGCTACTGTTACTGCAAAGTATTCTAAACAAAAAGAGTAAACAAAAAACAGCATCTGAAAGGAGTTCAAATTCTGTGTCAGGGAAGCCCAAATTAATTTACATTTTGCAGGTACTGTGGCTGTTTTTTCCTTCTCCAGTTCGCTCACCTCAGCTGCAGAGGTGGAGTGAACTTTTCTCTAATCCCAATCCTCCCCATTCGTAATATTTTCAAAGACTTGCCCACCTCCCCCCTTCCATTTTCAGCATTATTTTCTTTATGGGTTGACAGGATAACAGTTGTCATGCCCACTCCAAGTTGTGGTGCACACTCTGTCATCTATGTCATTGTAACTATATCTTGCTGGCAGTAAAAGAATGACACAAATTGTTTTCCTGCCAGATAAACATTGTCTAGTAGATTTAATGCTCATAATCTAATGTGAGGAATAACATTGTATGAGCAAGAGCAGTCAATCTGCTTACAACGATTGTATGGTATTGCTGGGCAAAAATAAATAGGTTATTGCTGCTCCAAGTCTGCGGAAGCTCAGCACCTTTCTGCCCAGTCCTATATCCTCTGGGGCAAGGGCTTAAGGGGTGTGACCAGACAGCTGTGAAGCCAGTTTTGGAAATGGAAATGGAAAAGGAAAAGGAAACTCAACTCAAGGCTGAGTGAGAGTATTGTGTGCTCAGCAAAGAGCAGAATGAAACTGCAGTAAATTAAAAAAAAAGCAGCATGAGTTGAGTACAGCTTGTTGCACAGAATTGTGATTTATTTGCTTTTATTTTCAATAGTTCCAGTGGCATCATGATGTAGGATTTTATAGCCTGTTAAATCATGTCTGACATTTATGGATATAGTTTAGAGAGCATGCATTATGGATAGGCAGTAGCCTCTCCAAAGCTGAGTAGCAAACCGTTTCCACTTGCAGGTCTTACTCCATCCTCACACCCTTTTGTAACTTTAGCTCAGAAGCTGCCAAGTACACCCCAAAGCAAAGATTTTGGCCAAGAAATACAAAAAATAAACAACTTTTCTATTCCTGTTGAGTTACAGGTCATTCAGATTGCCCAAGTGGTCTTTGCTTCTATTGCTGTCTTCCATTTCCAAAAGCAGGTCTGCATCCAGAAGGGTTAACTGCAGCTTCTTCAAGCCTGCATATTCTGCAATCTTCATCAAAGCAAACCAATCACCTCTCACAGGAAAGAGGTGATAATCAGCCCAAGTTGCTGCTCATTTTTTTTTCTGCATGTAAGCAGAGGTGTAATTAAGACCGGATATTCTAGCTGACCCCAATATTAGCTTGGGAGATGACTGAGAAGTGGCACAGAGGTCGGTGGACCTGGGTACCAAGGCTTTATCTTATCAGGCCCAACTCTGCACAGGTCTCTGGTGATTATGGGGGGTCCCAAGCCCCTTCCTCTTGATTTCAGTTTAAGCACTGTTCTTGGCCACATCGGTCCCACTGGGTTTTGTGTCCTTTTTTGTGTGCAAGAAGCAGGGGCAGTATCTCCGGATGCTTCTGCTCCTTCTAAATGTTGTGAGTGCTGCTGGAGGAACAGACAGTGAAGCCCCCCCATACGTAAACATGAAAGGACAGAGGTCTTAGGCTCTTGAATGTGTTGCTCACTGCCTTGGGCTGTTCCCATGGCTTGTGGCTCATCAATTGGACAGTGGTGGGATGGCAGCTACACTGCTGCTACCCACCCAGCATGTGGTCCACCACCGCTTCCCACCCTGGACAGCATCTGACAAGGCAGACATGTCTTTGTAGCCAGTGCCTGAAAAAAGCAGAAGCCAAATCTTGAGCTGTACCATCTGGGACAGACTGAGAAGGCAGCCAGGAAGGAGGAGGCGGGAGGGCGGCTTGGACAAGTCCTCTCAGCCATAGAGGAGGGAAACGGAAGAGTGAGGCAATGGGTGAGGATGCAAAATGCAGCCAAAAGGAGAGAAGGACCAGGATTTTGGTTCAGGAGAAGCCTCACCAGCAATTTCAGGGGGAAAGAGTGAGAGAGAGTGATTGGAGGAGTGACTGGATAGGTGACCTTGACCAGAGGGGATTTCAGCCTCCCTACCTTTTATCCAGGGGGAATGGCCTGTGGCCAGGGAGATTCCGCCTGTGACAGAGGACTGTGACACAGGGACCTTAGTTATCAGAAGGAGGGAAAGCTTCAGCTGCACGGCGAAGGGAGTTTTTTATGCCAGCGCCTGAACTGATTGCAGATTCCAGTGGTCACAGCTACCACCATGAGAGATAAAGACACATTTCACTCATAGATAGCATCTTACAAGCAGTAATTAAATTTTTACAACACCCATGTGAGGTAAGGGCATAATTATCACTCTTATTTTAAAGCTGGGAGAGGAGAGAGGCCGAGCGGCTTGCCAAGGGCCAAGGTGGTGAGTCAGTGGCAGTGCTGCCACCACCAACCAGGAGCTCCCAGTTCCCAGCCCAGTCCTTGAACCAAAGCGGCAGTCGGTCCTGGCGTGGTAGCATCCCTGCTGAGAGATGAAAGCAAACTGATTTCTCAAGCACTTTGATGAGAGAAGGAAGGTTAGAAATAGCCTGCGGCTGTTTCTAGAGAAAGTGTCAGAGCTGAGGGAGCATTTCAGAGGAGGGGAGTGGGAAAGAGGATGGTGGTGAAGTGATGTATGAGTGGCTACGAAGGGAAGGGAGCCGACAAACCAGGGGAAGAAAATGGGTCAATAGAGAAGGTACATCTTGAGAGAGACCTAGGGGAGAGGAGAGCAGGCAGTAAGAAAGGAAACAGCAGTGAGAAGGAGATGGGGAAGGAAAAGAAAAATCCAGTGAGAATATGAATGGTGGCTTTTCAAAGCTGTTGTGCTAGGAGGCAGACAAAGAAATACCACTGAGTGTGTGGCCTTAGAGGGACTGGGCAATTATAGTCACACTATTGTCTCTTGCATAGCAGCTGGAGACCTCAGAGCCCTCTGCAGAGCAGGGTAAGCATCATTACCTTCGTTTCACCTACGGGAGAACTGAGGCTCAGAACAGTGGAGCCACTTGCCTATGGTGAAGCAGCAAGGCCAACACATTATTCCAGTTTAAAATATTCTAATAAATGCAACTTGAAATAGGAGTAGGGCAGACAGGGACACAGAGTTCACAGTGGCATGGGAGAGAAAAAGTGAAGAGATGTCTGATGTCAGCAGCCCAAATATATTTTTTATAGCACTGGAATACGTAATGCCAAGTAAAATGACAGTGAGCTTTGGATCCTCTGTGCTTTAAACTACAAGCTAAGGAGTACTAACAGGCAGACACACCAATATACGCACACACTCACAAATAGGCTAGCGTTGGTGTGATCTGTGCCCTTAGACAAGTTAGTTCCTCAGTTGTCCTCCTTTCAGCAAAATTATGGTAACCATTCGTCCTTACAACTACAAAATGGAGACACACCTATACTCCAGAAGACTTTCACAACATCAAATATGCTTAGGTTCCCTAAGTGCTTTGAGGTCTTTGTCTGCAAGCTGCACCTGACCACCACCCTGCTGGGCTCACTTGGTTTGGTCATTATGTGCCACAGGGCAGAAACTGTATGTCTGCCATGCCAGAAGGAGCATCATGGAAAACAAAGAAGCCCAGAAAACAGCTGTCAGAGTTGCTGGTGGATTTCACTGTCTTAGGTAGCACAGGGGTTTTAGGGTCTAAGAAAGAGAGATGCTTTTCGAAAAGTTCCTCTTCATTTCAAAACCCACCTTTACTCACTCCTTCTTCCTCCTTTTCCTCACAAGAAATGAAGCCCCAGCTATTTTTGCTGAGTTTGAAGAAGACAGATGAGCACCTTCCAGTGCAAAGTAAGAGGAAAACAGTGTAACAGGTCCGCTGAAGGAATTGGGAAAGAGCAGTGTAAAAGATAGGGCCTACTTTTAGCAACACTTTTTTGGTATTAAAGTTCCTAGCGTTTATCCTACCTTCTTTGCCTCTTCTTCTTGCTCAGCTGCTCAGGAGCATCCGAGCTCCCTCACCCCTCTGCTCTCTTCTCCTGGAGCAGAAGGCGCTTCAGCTATGCAGCGCTACCACCCTCTGGCCGGCGTCAACACCGCAGGAGTACCCTGAATTCAGTCATCTGCCTCGTAGATCTTCTCCGTGAGATAAATGCTGCTTTTCAGTGTACCCAGTGAAGAGAGACTGATTTACACCTTCTGGTGCATCTCTGTACAACACCTGTTTTGGCTTGCTTTTGTAAAGAGATTTCATCTCGTGAAGGATGCAAAGATTACAACTTCCAAATGTATTGGTCCTCCACTGGCCCAGCACTTCTGGCTGGTGGGCTCAACTCCTCATGACTCCTCGTAAAGAACATAGAATCATAGGATCATAAGGCTGGAAGAGACCTCTGAGATTGAGTCCAACCATACCTGTCTCCCTACTAAACCCTGTCACTAAGGAACTCATCCACCCGTCTTTTAAACATCTCCAGGGATGGCAACTCCATCCCCTCCCTGGGCAGCTGTGCCAATCCCTGACCGTCCTTTCAGTGAAGAAATTCTTCCTAATGTCCAGTCTAAACCTCCCCTGGCACAACTTGTGCCCATTTCCTCTCATCCTATCACTGTCACTTGCGAGAAGAGCCCAGCACCCACCCCATGACAACCTCCTTTCAGGCAGTTGTAGACAGGGATGAGGCCTCCCCTCAGCCTTCTCTTCTCTAAGCTAAACAACCTTAATTTCCTCAGTCAACCACTATTAGTATTAGAGTTGTGGCTGATTCCTGCTTTGAGTATGTGTCCTGTGGGATGAGACGTTCCTGGGTTATTTTGAGATTAAGCCTTGGAATGATACTTCCCTGTGGTACCCTGAGCAAGATGCTTTATCTCTCAGAACCTCAGTTGCACAGCTGTAAAATGGAGATTGTACATCTTAGCTCTCGTTCATGGATGATGCCACAAGAAATTCATTAATGGTTTTGATTGCATGGGGATGAGGATATAAAAATACCAAGTTGCACAGCAGTCCATCCATGCCGATCTGTACTGACACTCCCAACACTGAGACTGCTGCAGAGATAATTGTCAGTGGGGGCATTTTCTGCCCTTCAGAAGCTGCACTGAGACCACTCGCTCATTTCCCAAAGAGCATCAGGAAGTTACAGAGTGGGAAGGACTAGAATCTTAAAGAAGAATTTGTGATGAGGGCCAAAATATTTGGAATATGAGAACTATTTCGCATATTGCTACTATGTCAGAAGACAGAACTTATTCTGCTGAAAAATTCCCAACTTTTTTATGCAACAAAGTCTGCAATGAAAACAGGCACAGGGAGAAGAACAGGTACAGAAACAACAAAGTGACTTCAAAATCCAAAGGTCGCATCCCAGCAGGATGCTTTTTTTTTGTGATAAGCAAATCTTGGCTTTTTCAGCCTTTATAAGACAAGGAAGTTGAGGAGCATAAGTGAGAAAGTGCTTTCCTCTTAGAGAACACCTGTGTGGTACTGTGGACCTATCATTAGAAAGCAATGGAAATATGACTGCTTTGTTACAGCCTCCGGCTTCCAGGCCTGGGAAGGTCTCAGAAAGCAAAAGTTCTCAAGCAGCCAGTTTCTCTATGGTCACATCAGCCTTTAGGCTTGCAGGTGCTGTGGCACTCCAGGTCTTCCTCAAGAGGAGTGTGAAAAACATAGGAAAGACTATCCTGGCTCAGACCAAGGATCTGTCAAGTCCAGCATCTTATTTCCAACAGGATCCATGAGCAGACACCTGGGGAAAAGCAGTAACAGGTGAAGCACATATATGTGATGCTCCCCTCAAGTTACTTCCAGGCTTTTAGCTCAGAACATCTTCTGAACCTCACATCATTTGTCAGTAACCCTCAATGGATTTTTCTTCCAAATAGAAGGCTACTTGCTCCTTGAGTTCCTATAAAGCTTCTGCATGCACTACATGCTTTAGCAATGAGTGCCACAGGTTTACCAGTACCTGCACTACATCCATCTGTTTGTTCCCACACTGCCTCCTAAAAGCATCATCTGATGGCTCCTGGCTCTTATAATGGAAGAGGTAATGAAAAGTAGCTTTATCCATTCTGTCAATGACATTCTTGTTCAGTGTACACTATATCCCACTGCCCTTTCCCGGGTCACCAGAGGTACTTCAGCATCCTAATCCTAATAGGTCTCATTACTGAAGCTTGCCGATCTAAAGAGACATAAACACAAACACTAGCTCATAGTGCATGTCACTTCTACACTGGAAAACCACATGGGTTGTGAGAAGCAAATCTATCCAATGCAACGATGGTTTTATGCACAGTTGCTATTGACTGCACCAAGGCCGCTGTACGGCATGTACATTATCTCATCTATTACAGTATAGATGCAAGTAGGTCCCTAGTTTCTAACAGGTCCATGTGGATCGTAGATCATAGGATCATAGAATCATTTGGTTGGAAAAAACCTTTGAGATCACCTAGTCCAACCATACCTGTCCACAATTAAACCAGATCCCTGAGCACATCAACACCAGGCTCATTTTTTACAAATTTGGATCACTCCACAAGGAGTAGAGAAACTCTGGCAACACATAACGCATACAGAAATAAATTGTTTCTTTCTTTAAAAATCCAATTCTCTTTCCTCCTTTTTCAGAGGGGAGCCCTTGTATAGATGTATAAATTTTGTATGCTAGGCTTACATTAAAAATGTATTTGACTTAAGCTTATAAATATAAATCTCTATCCATATCTAAATGCCAAACAGGTTACAAATTTTTCCCCTTTGAGAAAAAGAGAAATCTCTAGTAGCATCCCTACTATATTTCTTAAAAATAAACTACCCCTTCTTTCTCTCATCTACCCTCCCGTTCATAACCAAGTGCTCATTTATTGAAAGAACAAACCAAACAGAAAACACCACATCCACTGTGCCCACCATTTTGCTATGGAAATGTGCTTCACAAATTTTAAACCAAACAGCTTTCGAAGTGGCAGCTCCTGACACATCAGAACTCGTCTTTCCCTTTTTCATCTCCACTCACAAGAGAGATCCTGGTTACTTGCCCAGATGAAAAGAAAGCCATGGCAAACTGACGCATCTTGCTTCATGCTTTTCAGTGGCCAAAACTGGCTTGCCACAGGCTGTAAAAAGGATGGTGAAGGAATTGATTTGTGTTTTACCTTTGGTTCTTCTCTGGGAACCATCAGAAAATGTGTGTCTTCAGGTGATAATATTTGTGGCAAGTAAAGCTATTGGCTCCTTACGCCATGGTTTGACTTCATGGACACTGCCGCATAAGCAAATTTTCTAGAGTTGATCATATGCTAGCTTAAAAAAAAATTTAAAAATCCACAACTTAATCACCCAGTAAAGAATATTAAGTTCATCAGTAAAAGATTTATTTTCTCAAATGATGTGTGTTCCTTTTGAGAGACAGATATTCTTCTTCATTTGTTATATATATTTGATGGAAATTACACCACCTATTTGTAACCAAGATAAGGATTTGGATTCCTTTGCTCTGCGACTAAATCTCACACTAGCGGAGTGGGTAAAAACATGTCTAAGTCTGAATGACACATCCTTATGCTTCACAGGTAGATGTTTCTTCCATGAAAACCTGCTCAGAGAGCAAAGGTGAAGAGGGCATGTCCTAGATGTCCCTCCGTGATACAGCTTCCCACAGATCAACGTCCCAAGACATAGAGTCCTTTCTCAAACGTCCTTACAAGCTGGAAAACTTCAGAATATTTTTGCAACAGAAATAACGTTTTGGGTTTGGTTGGGTTTGGGTTGGGTTGGGTTGGGTTTTTTTTTCCCTCCAGTAACTTGTGTATTTTCTCCATTACCTTTGTTTCCAAGGACCCCAAATCAACAGGCTGGCTCCTATACTGTTTGTTGAGCCTCACGTCCTTCTAGCTGTCCACCAGCCAGCAAGTCTGACCAACACAGCATAGAGGAAAGCATAGGGAAAATTGCTAAGTACCACAGTTTGAAGATACCAAATCTGCAATGAGGAAAGCGAGGGAACTCACATGTCTGGGCTTCCTCCCTGAAAGTGCTTGCTATCAGCGCGTTCTATTTACAATGCCTCATTTGATGCCAAGTGCCATATTATTGTACAAAAAAAAAGCCGATTGAAAGATTGCTTCCTACTTTATGTGAGATAGAACTCAAATAATCTGAAATGCTAGAGGTCAGTGCCATGGGGTGCTTGACAAGTGGCAAGACTTTCTGCAGTTTGCTTAAGAAAAAATGTTTTTATGGATATGAGTGTGTGTTTCACTCCAACTGAAAATAGAAATCAGAAGCTGACCTTTACAAGAATTTTTGCCTCTTTCCCCAATCAAAAAATATGAAAGGAAAAAAAAAAAGTGAGCAGGAAAATCCCAATAAATCTTTAAATATCTAAAAATATTTCTTGAATTAATTTAATTAAAAACATAAAGCCATTTAAATCAGTTGTGAAAAAATGAGGCTGTTTTGAAAAAAAGTGAGAACACAAAAAGAAAATTTAGCTGCTCTTTTATAAAATAACACATTATCTTCTTCCAGAAGCTAAATGGCTGGCACCAAGACCAGCAGAGTCCTGTTAGACTCCCAGGGAGAAATAACATTTAACTGTACATTCAGGCTGCTACAACAAGTGGATCTCTATGGCAATATAGAAACGGCTTGTTTCATAATTTGGCATTTTAAAATCCAGATTGCCTATAAATCCTCAGTTTATAGATAGTTCAGTGACAGCAAAAGGCAAAGAAGTTACCTTAAGCTGCTTATAAAAAAGTAAGTTAGATGGGTATGTGGAGATCCTCTTCAGGTGTGCAAGAGATGATTTCTCTGTATACTAAGACTGTTATGAACTAACATTTTCTTTGGGAAGCAGAGACAGCTTGTGAAGAAAAATACTGTAATCTTATGTCATTTTGTAGAGAAGAAAAATTGAAACAGCTGATCTTGTCAAAGTATTTTAGTCTATTTTATATATGAGTGAGTCTAATTCAATATTTAATATTATTCAGTCATTCAAATCACGATCCTTGCCTGTGTACACTCTTCTCCCCCTCCTCCATGGATGCGGTGTTTGCTTCCCTGAGGCAAAGGCATGGGAACAAATGTGAATAAATGTGTGGGCAAGAGTCACAGGCACAAGGACCCAGAGGTGATGTCTTTCAGTAACTGTATCTTCTGATCTCTGGAGCCTACGGTCACCAAAGTCGTGGTCCTGGCCGTGTGGGTCACTTTGGACCCGAGGGAGGTTTCTTTTTGTCCTGTCCCCCGTGTGGGTCTGAAACTGCCCCGCACAACTTGAGAGACGCCAGGCCATGCGTGGAGGGTCAGCAGGTCTGTGGTCACCATGAGGTGGCCCCTGGGCAAAAAGCAGAGAGGCAGCAGCAAAGGCTGTGGCAGAGACCGATAAAACAGGGGCATGAATTTCAAACTCGCCTTGTGAGACTTGGCAGGTCTCTGCCCTTGAACCAAGCCAGATCCTTGAATTAATTGCTATGGCTCTCCCAACACTTATTTTGATATCTGCCAAGGCCCTAACTGGATTGCAACCCGATGAATGTACACATACCCCAATCCTATAGATAAGATAATTAGGAGATAGATTAGGCATGTGCACGTTTCATGTTCCAACAGTGTTTATGCTGAAACCTGCCTATCCGTGGGAGGACATCCTTGCTCTCTTTGTACCAGGTGGAAAGCGCAAATCTTTGATCTGAGCTCCAGGAGCTGAAGCAGTTTGATATGTGCAGAACATGTGCTGATGCGGCATGATGAGGGTAGACAGATCACGTCTCTGATAATTCTATAAAAACTAACGTTATTACCTGGATGCAGTGAGCCTCAGTGGGTGAAGTGCCCAGCCTGGCAATTCTCCTCCATATGGTGATGGATGGCTGATAAAACAGATGAGAACGTTCTTAGGTCCTTTCAACTAGGCATGTGATTTTAAATCAAAGCTACCCCTTTTGCCCACTGCTGATCATAAATTCACCCAGCGTGCCTGGAGGCACTGGTCAGCCCCAGAGTGCCAGACCATACAACTGTCATATTGTCATCGGCAGTGTGATACTACAATGCCATCCTTACCTCCAGAGTCCCAAAGAACAAAAAAACCTGGGGTTAAATACATGGCTGGGGGAATTTGTGCATGTGAGTTCACCTCTCTGTTACAGCTTTCTCACAAAACATAAATGAGAATAGTGGTGAAGGAACTGAGCACGTATGGAGGATAACGACAACACAGGAACTACTTATTATCATTGCGTAGGAGAAAAGGTTTATTTTGTCACTGAATTTGCCAACTAGGCCACATGATTTGGAAGGTGTGTTTATATGGATCTGACAGGTGTTAATGACAGCTTTCAATTGAAAAAGGAATCCTGGAAGAGAAATTGCTTGTTAAACAAGTCCAACAGCATTGTTTTCTAACAGCAGGTGTTTCAAAATATAAAGTGTCTTGCTACCTTTATTTAAAACAACATCCTTATGAATGTGATAATCTTTTAAGGTACAATTTTATCATATAACGTGTATTAACCCATGTTTCCTATGTATGGTTCATAATGAGATTAGTGGAGTGTAAATCTTCATGCAGTTTAAATAAATTCTTTTCCGAGTGTCTGGATTAGAAATATATTGTTCTATATTTCCCTATGGGCACTAATGTTGCATCCCATACTTGTAAAGTATTTATCTGTGTGATATTATAAGGCATTTGATTTAATTTTAAATGGGAGGGTTTAATCTTTTCTTTGTTTTGACCATCATATAATTTGGTTAATTACAACCTGTTGGATATTTTCCTCCATTTGCCAAAAAAAGGCCAAAGTCTTCCATCTAGTGTTTCAAAAGTAGCCAAGTGGAGTAGCCATTGTCACAGTGCATGGAAAAACCACTGAGACAGTACAGAGACCACTGTTATGTCAAATTTACCCCTTTAATCTTTTCTTTCTAGATTTCAATTTGTATAACTTCACATTCTTACAATCTAAATGATAAATTCCCATATTAATATTCTTATTTGTTTGTTCTGATACCAGGATATTTCTTAAATTTCCTAAATCTATTGACTCATTCAATGCTGGTCAGTTCTTCATATGGCCAAACAGAATTCAAAATAGAAAAAACCACACCAAATTCAGATGCCCTTTTCTTCCTCAAATTGAATTTAATTCTGCCATCCCCTTATTAACAGACACCAAGAAAAAAACAATCATTGCAATCAATAGAGCTGGGAGGTCCCAACCAGTTTTCCCCTTATCACTTTGTGGCATTGAAAGGGAAAGATCTTGCTGGCTAGAAGCTCATCTCATCCTACCACAGATGTCTGAAATGGGTCAGAATTATCTCTTTGTCTCAATTGTCTACATTAGGAATTTAAGCAATCAGCCAATGTCATGCAAACATCTATTCGAGGCTGCCCCAACCGTGCTCACAGTGTGTCTTTGCTTCATATTAATGTTGCAGGTGAGATGGACCTCACAGCTCCAAGGCTAAAAATATATTCAGCAGAGGAAGCAGCACTCTTTGACTTTCCCCGTGGTGCAAACAGTTACAGGATCCTGACATCTATTGCAATAAGGCCAGTGGCTTAGCATAGAAGGATAAATTACATATATATAAATATAAATTATATAAAAAAATTAAATATAAATGATTATGCTTCTATCAGCCGAAAACTGGAGCAAATGCCCAGTTTTATGCTGATAAAAAAACAGCCCTACCTTTGTTGTAATTGTCTTGTCCACCTCAATGCATTTCATAGGACATAAATATTTCCCTTGATAATTCCTGCACCAAGCTCCAATAGCTTGAGACTCAATAAGACCAACTTCTGCAGAAAATGGTTTGGTTTTTTGGTTCAAAGCCCCCGCACACACTGAGAGTTAATCCTTCTGAATCCTAGGTAAGAGTCTCCTATAGCTTGTTGCCCCACTATTAGAAGCCATACCAATATCTTCTTGATTCCCATTAATATTCTGCTGCTGAAAGAAACGAGCATGAAGTGTTTTTCTAAAAGTCATTGTTAATCTGTGAGTAAACAAGAACTGCAAAGGTGGTGTCACACGTTACAGAACGTATTTTTTGCTAAGGCACCTCCACAATGGTTTGAACAGTGCTAACAGTCCCCGTGGTTATCGATCCCTTTAATGGCTGATCACCGATGAAGGGTCTGCTCCCCATGTAGGCACTTAAACCCAGCAAGTTCTGAAACTTCACCAGCAAAATTTACTTTGTGATGTTGCTTTGCCAAATGAGGGATCTGTGATTAACCTGTCCTTCCCTTTACCTGCTCTAAGTGCTCATAACTCTCTGGTTCGAAGCCCAACATGACAGCTTGCCTCTGCCTCTGCCGGTGCGGGAGCTGGAAGAGGTGACACAGCTGGAGGGAGATGAGGAGGAAGAGTCCTTACTCTTTGTGTAACCGGATGGCCTGGCCTTCCACACATGGCGTGGCAGAAGGGATGGTGTTTCCCTTCCTCGTCATATGACTGGGTCAGGCGTGAGCCCTCTCTCTTCACATACATTGACATCAAGGCTGTTCTTCATCAGATGATCTGATGTGGGAATGAGCTACCCAGGATGTGGCCCAGTCAGCCATTATCCTCCCCTCTGACTCTTCTACCCCTGTTGGGTTTGGTTTTTAACTCTCTTGTTTTGCCTGATAGAATGAGTATTTCCGTGCCTTTATCCACAGCTGCTGATATAATTTCTTTTAAACCAAGAATCAAGTTTCTTAGGTAATTACCAGGCTGTAGGACCTGAGGCCTTAAGAAAAATAAATAGCCATGGCAACTGATTGACAACAGATCCTTGGCTTCTTTTACTACTGTTAAAGAAATATGGCTAAAGCCTTAGAGGTTTTTTTTTTGTTTGTTTTCTGACTCATCATCTGAACCAATTGCAAATTCCCTGGAGCAACACCACAAAGGCACTGATCCCTTGAAGCACAGCAAGTTCATTTCCCCTGTGAGAGAAAAGGAAGCCACACCTGGGGGGACCAGCTGGGGCTGGAACAAGCGGCAAAGGAGGGGGACAGCTTGGGTGGCAAACTTACAGGGATCTGTGTCCAAATAAGATCAGATAGCCAGGGCTGAGGAGCTTGTCTGCATGTGACTCCTCCTCTGCTGGAAAAGACAGATGCTAAGGAGACTTTGCTAATTTCCCCTGCCTGGAAACCTGTAATAAGCTCAGAGAGGAGCAGCAAAAGGGCACATCTGTTAGTTTCTTCTAAGCTGGAAAGGGCTGGAAGCCAAGAGATATGTCTAGGGGCTAATTTGCTGGCCTGTCTACAGCAGAGCAGAAAGCCTGAGCCTAGGAGAAAGGCTGGTGCAGTTGACCTGAGAGCAGCGCAAGCTGGCAAGTGTCATTAGGAGCTTAAGGGTGATACAGCTTATGGGACAGGAGAAAGCGTTGTTTCCTTCATTCATGCAAGTACTTACTTAAAACTCCAGTCATTCAGATCACACACATTCAATGCTGCCAAAGTCTGTCCTAGTCTACAGATGGGATGCTAAAAAATATGCTACCTTGGCACAGAGCACCAGTCATGAGGGGAACAGCTGGATACAAAACCTTCCTGCTCGCTGACAGGCAGAAACACTTTGTGTCTGGACCGTGACTGTCATAGAATCATAGAATTGTTTGGTTGGAAAAGACCTTTGAGATCATCGAGTCCAATCGTTCCTGTCCACTACTAAACTATATTCCTGAGCACCTCATCTATCCATCTCCTAAAGACCTCCAGGGATGGCGACTCAACCACCTCCCTGGGCAGCTGTGCCAGTGCCTGACAGCTCTTTCGGTGAAGAAATTTTTCTCAATGTCTAATCTGAACCTCCTCTGATGCAACTTGAGGCCATTTCCTCTCATCACTGACACGATATCTAGGGATGCCCAGGGCACTGCAGGTAATGGAGGTGCTGCAGCCTCGTAAGCGTAGTCATTTAACTGGGATAATGTCTTCCCTTTCCCAGCAAGTGCATCCAGGCTGTACCTGATACTCTCAGATAACACGTATACTAGTAATGTAGGGTCCCCGAAACAGCTCTTCGGCCCTACTGCCAATGAGCTTGATACAGCCAACAACCACACTGTTAAGTTCTCCTCTTCAAATCAGCCTGATTGCACACAAACCTCCTTTGAGGAGTCACCCCTGAATTAACACGTGAACCATTCCGAGGCTTTGCTCAGGAACACACTAATTGGTACAACCTTAAAGGTGCCACCAAGGACCACTGTAACTACTGAACGGAGTAGGTAACTGTGTTCCCATCCCTAGGGAAGCTCCATAACACTGTTTAAATTGCTCATATAGGTGAAGCCATGGTGGCTGGTCTTTATAGTCCTAATAGGTGCTGAGCCAACCTAACAGCTTCTGATCCTGAACAGTCCTGCTGCTTAGGCACTACACATTGCAAAGGACACCCTTCCACATAGATGATCACAAACTCTAAAAGCTCATGGAAACAACCCTAAGTACATCTTTAGATTTAGGTGTATAGCTATGTGGCAGCGTGCTTCACCCCACCCTCAGCTTAAGCAATAACCAGCAGTGGTGTTGCGATGGCTGTGTCCACTTTAAGTCGGACTCCAGGGAGAAGGATGGCAACACAGCAGCCCAGGGCTGTCTGGAGCAGTGACCCAGATATCTTGTTGGTATGCAAACATGACTATAAGTCAATCATCTTATTCTATAAATAGTGGGCATTCCAGGGCCCACTGAGCTCTCCTGCATGGCAGCGGGCTGCACGCCAGGATCTCCCCTTGAGCAGGGACACCTCTCAAGGTTACTCCTCGAGGCTGAGAGATTTCTTGCTGCAACAAATCCTTGCTAAGTGACTAATAGCTTGCTAGGCTTTGAAGCTTCTCAAAGATTATATCTTTCATTGTGCACATATAAACCTTTAGACATAAACCGTTGGATGAGTCTGAGACAAGGATTGGATCCAGCCACACCTAGACTCCTCTGAGTAGGAGTTTAGAAAGCTAGAGGGCTCTCTCTGAACCTCATGACTCAGAAGGAGGGTCTCCATGATACATTTTACTTACCCTGTCCTGTATGCAGTAAATAATCAAGCATACCTTGCCATCAGGTCTTGTTAAACGTTGGTCACCTTTGTCATTGAACTTTTGTTAACTCATTGTTTTATATCAATAAAACATACTGTTCCTTCTCTCTTGCAAGGGAAGTGCATCACTCCATGTGCAACTCTATTAATACACATATATATATGCAAAAAACTTGTTCAAATGGCGAGCAAATCTAAAGAAAATTTGTGGAAAAACTAAAAATTTCAAATGTTGATTCTTGTTCTGTCCCACAACCTTAATCTGTCCCACGCTACACTGGCTTGTTGACTTCCTATCTGCCTGAAAAACATCACTGCCTTTTAATCCAGAGAGAATACTGCAATCATTTCAGTGTTTTCCTCTTCTGTTTCAGCTTTTTGCCCATTCTAACATATGCTCCTACGTTAATTTTCCACCTTTGTATTTCCTATCATTTCAGCCTCCAAAGAAGAGAGTGTTGGTACTATTTTTCAGATAAAATGTTGATTACTGCTGCATCATCCTCAGATTGAATTTCTGCATCTCAGAACATTAAAGAGGTTTCCAGACTGGTTTGCAAATGATTACCACACTCTTGTCCTCCGTCAGTCACCACAGTGTAGTACAACTTGTGTGCTACCTTCTATTTTTTATGATATCTGACTCAGACCAAAGCTTCCAGTTTTGCCTTTGTTAGTCAGCTGTACTTCGTATTTTATGAAAGAAACATTTGGGACTTTAAGGGGTTTTTGGTCTTGAGCGGGTGGTGTAAGGTAGTTCTTTCTATTCATCTTTCTATTCATTCAGCCTTTAGGGAAATAGTGAACTCCTCTGCAATACTTTCACTCTGTGGCCTTACTGCACACCAATTGTGCAATGCTTTCAACTTGAAGCATCAGGCTCTGCATGCAAAAACTGGACTTTCAAGATGTTGTTGGGCTCATAACAGTAATGTAGAAGAGAGTGGAAACTGGTCTCCAGAAAAACAGACCCATTTCTAAAGCATCTGTCAGGCTGTTTGTGTGACCTAACTAGCTTGAGATAACAGGATATTGAAGACATCTGCCGGAGACTGGTGAATATGGCACAAGGTGTGAGACTCAGTGGCCTCCTGTAGCATTGGCTAGAAAGCTGACAGATACGGCACGACACCTCAGGTGGCCCTGGGTGCCTGGGACTCAGAAACTGAATTGCATTCCTAGTCAGTGTGGTCAAGGGAGCCTAAAGAACACCTCACCTCACCCTAAAGAAGGCACTTTATGGCTGATCACCCTCTGGGATTCTTCAGTTGCATCACGCAGAACTACACTGACTGTGGAGACCAGGGGACTACGCACATGACACACACCTCTGAACTCAGTTCCACCTTCAGAGCCCCGTAGGTCCTACTCTAGGCACAATGTGCAAAAGGTCTGCATCAACTAATGCTGGGCACGCGGTAGTAGTATGTAACCCCCATGCAATTTACAATTTCTTCCCAAGCTTACGAGTACAGTCCCCTTGGAGAAACACATAATTCTATAGTTAATTTTTAAACTGGTTGTTGTTTGTTAAACTACTATTTGGAAAATGAAAATCAGCTAGCTGCCTTTTCCTGGGGGCAGAACTATTCCAGAATATTTGGAATAGGATTAAACTAAACATAGAGCCTTTATTACTTGTGAATGTCGCACATCAATAACAGGTTTTCTTAACAGGAATTTGCGCCTTCCAATAAATGGATGCCTGCCTATCACAGAAAATGATCAAGCCTAAAGTCTAGGAAAACTGTCTCCAGACAAGACCACAGGGATTTTATAATTAAGCACAAGTCAGTATTCTCAATCTGGAGGATGACATTTCTGTGTGGTCAGTGTAAAACACAGTTTTAGAAAAGGGAAGGAAGATCTGAATGGACATTTATTATTGACTGTCTTAGGAGGATCAGCAGTGCGTGGTTAAACTGTAAGTTACTGTTTTAAAATCTTGCCACTTTGTACCAGATTAATAAAATTTATTCTTACAAGCACAGTCTCTTTTGTAGGCAGACTGCTACAACAACCCTGCTGCTCCCTTTTCACAAGTCATTTGCTTTCTTCGTTTCATTTATGTCTTTATTCCCAAGACTACTGCAGAAATCCTCTGAGGCAAACTGCTTTCTTCCAAGAGCTGGAGGACAAAGTTGCTCAGTTGTTAGTGTTTATGAAACAGAAAGAGAAGAGCACACACCAAAGGCAGAAAATTCAGAATTCATGTGCAGAGCAAGCCTCCAATGAAACAAAAGATGTTGTTAAAGGTACGCTCAGTCCCAGTACCTCACATGACTTGTCTTCCTCTGGTCACCAGCATGGCAAAGCAGAGGGTTGGCATCTTGCTTTAATGACATTGCACAGACAGAACAAAATGCCAGAACTGGGAAACGCAATGTTCTCAGCTTGGTCTGTGAATCAGGAGGACTGACTTTCTACGTGTATAGCACTCATCCACTTTCTTTTTCTACACCTGTTATGCGTGACTGGTACTAACTCTGCTGGGTAATGTTTTCACTGGAGTTTTACTCCAAAGGACCCCTCCAAAGGAAACTTCACGGGCTTTGAATTAGGTTCTAGAAACTCTTCCTGTTAAATCCACAGTCTAAATTTGGAAGTTGAAAAGACTAAATACTCTATAAACTTTTAGGTCACAGTTTTGGACTGCTCCACTATCAATTCACGTAGCATAGAAGCTATCAACTAATCTACAAATGAAGTTAGGAATTGACTTCCCTACTGCTTTCCCTGCATGCTTTTGGTGGTCAGCAAAACGTTCTTGTAAGAGGTTTGGCTTTTCTTTCTCTGAAGGACAGTGTAGCAGAGGAACCATTAGACTCCTACCAACAGAGCAGGTTTCCCTGCTCCATTTTGAATATTCTGGTCACTTTCACTGGTTTATTGATGTACCTTTTGCTTATACATATAAATTGATAAAAATGTTTCTTCTTTTTTTTTTAATTGTCAGCTGGATACCTTATAAACTTTTCTTAGAATTGTTACCAGTTATTACTGGGTTTGGGTTTATTTATTTGAAAGGTAAAGTAACTGTTGAGCAACATTTTGAGCCGTCTGCCTCCCATGTGTCTTGAGAAATTCAACTCTTTCCATATTGCACTGTGCTGCAAGGCTGCTATTAATACAGTCACAATATCACCCCAATGCGGGTAAGGAAAAATAATCTTTCATGACTTTTACAGGCCACTAGTCCATCTGGAGCAATATATTCAATTAATACACAACTCAATTATTTGATAAAATGTTAGACAGCAAAATATCACATTGCATTCGGTGGGAAAAGACAACATGTAATCATCAAGCATTGCTTTGAGTATTAATTTATTTTAAAAATTTGCTTGGTAGTAGTGAGAATTCTACTTTCCTTCCACCTGACACTCCTTTAAAACCACAAATTTGAATTACATTTTTTCAGTCTCTTCTTTTTCAGATCTAAACTAGTCTTTCTCCACATTGCTGTGTGCCCATCTAAAATCCCAGTGAGGTTCCTCCAGTCTGTGTGCAATGATGTTTTAGCTGAATCCTTGAGGACCACAATCTGAGACAAGTAAGCCACTGTTCCAGGAGCTGGCCGTTGGGAAAGCAGGTGCATGAAAAAGAAAGCTTTGTGATTAAGATTCTGAAGATCTGGTTCAACTCCAGGCTAGGCTTTGAATATAACATTATGAAAGACACTTCACCTTCCTTCGGCGTGTCCTCGGCTGGTATAAATTGCTGTAATCTCACAGCATCAGTGGTGCTATGTCAGCTGCACACCAGCTGCTGAGATACTCTTTTCCCTCTGAATTCCCTTACATAAAGTGATGTCTTGTTTGCATTTACTAGGGCACTGCTTGCTGTCTTTGTCCCCTGGTGCGCTTTTTCTATGAAGACTATAACCTGTTTAAGGGAAAGAATTCCTCTTACTCTGTGTTTGTACAAGACACAGGTACAACAGAGACTTGATCTCACCTGAGGCCTCTAGCCTTTGTGATACTGGTTACTCTTTCATAATAATTAAGCATTATAAGCTTTTCATAAATGAGTGGTAACTCTTCTTTAATTAGTTTTATTTAGTGGGCTGTAAGAAAACAAATCTAGAGTCTCCTCTGCCTGCTGCCCAGAAACCTGGAGGACAGCAGAATGCAGGATTTGTGGCAGAGCAGCAGTTTCTAGCCCATATTTTTGTCTGTCGACGTGTATTGGCATGATGTAGCCCACCTAAGAGCATTAAATCATTTCAAGAATAATGTATTGGACACTCAGCACACTTCAGTGCAGATAATTTCCAAGCTTACTTTAGCGATGGGGGAACCAAGCCACAGCCATGTTAAACGACTTACCCAAACTCACATGCAGGTGGTCTGTTTAATGGAGAATGTACCCCAGCACTCTTCAAATCATCAGAGGGGTTTGTGCCATGCAGCAGGAACCAATAGCATTTCTATGGCTTGGAAATAATTCATTCAGTGTCTTTGCTCACTGGAGTGAAGAGATTATTCACCCACAGTTTGGGAGCTCTTGCGGTATCGCCATACAAGCCTTATGCTACTGAGCACAAGTGTTGACACTCAGCTACCACAACCACAGCCTCACTCTTGTGGCTCAGCCCCAGCCAGGAACTAAGCCCCACGTAGCTGCTCACTTGCTTCCCCCACCCTCCATGGGATGAGGGGGAGAACGGGAAAAAAAGTAAAACTCGTGGGTTAAGATAAAGACAAATGAATAGGACAGTGAAAGGGAGTAAGAATAATAATAACAACAACAACAACAATAATAACCATATAAGAATATACAAACCAAGTGATGCACATACAATTGCTCTCCACCCAATGACTGATGCCTGGCCCAGCCCCAGGCAGCAATCCACCCACTGGCTAAGTCCCCAGTTCACATACTAAGCGTGACATGATATGGTATGGAATATCCCGTTGGCCGGCTTAGGTGAGCTGTCCTGGCTGTGCTCTCTCCCAGCTTCTTGTGCACCTCCCTGCTGGCAAAGCATGGGAAGCTGAAAAGTCCTTGACTTAGTACAAACACTACTTAGCAATAACTAAAAACACCCATCTGTTATCAACGTTGTTCTCATACTAAATCCAAAACACAGCACTAGACCAGCTATTAGGAAGAAAATTAACTCTATCCCAGCCAAAACCGGGACACTCATCTAAAATCAGGGTTAACTTCCTCCAGCTGATGAGTGAATTAATGCAAAGTGTTTGGGTTCCATCTACTGGTTACAAACTCACCAGCCGCTGTGTCTCTCAAATGAGCTGGTTTTATCCCAAGCCTCTCTCACAGGACCTGGGAGCAGTGGTGACATAATACATTTTTTCAATGTCGTCACCACTGATTTGGTCCCTTACTTCTGACCCTTACTCCCTTAATTTCTGACCAGTTTTTGACCCCTTGCCTTTCTGAGCCACTGACACCCACAGGTCTTCTGCCTACCAGCTACTGCTTTAGTTCTGTTCCTACTCCCAGGGCTCCTGGGTCAGGAAGCATCACATGAGGAGATAAGCTCCAGCCTGGTGCCACAGTTGTGCGAGGTGCTGTTCCTGCAGCTGGAAAGGGAGATTAAGAAGATTCAACTGTCAAATTCTTGTACTTCGCACTGACAGCATAAGATTTGGTGGGTTTGATACTAAGTGGAGAACAATTCAGCCTGCAAAATGCCCTGTTATTCCTGATGAGTTTTTCTTCATTCAGTTTCCCTTCTTTATGACTGGAAATTTCATGAAGTTGGGTTTTTTTTTAACCTTATCTTCATTTTCATTAGTGTTATTTTGCCTTTTCTTTGAATAGTTATAATTTTCCTGCACCATCAAGTTTGCTCCACAGACTCTAAATCATAGTAATCTTTCATCTAGCCCAAAGAACTGCAAGCAACTCCTGCATATTTCCAGCATCCCACTGTCTCAGAGCAAATGGGATTACTAAAGAAAGACTGAGGAGTTCAAGAGACTCATTATCCTGCCTTCACTCATCTATTAACTCTTGTGAATTCAGTCTTATGTTAATGACCAGTAAATATTAGGTAAAGTCTGCAAAGACTGCTAATAGAGTGAATGAGTGACTGGGATAAACTGACAGTAGCAGAGCATGCTGGGCACTGTAGCAAACAACTTTGGCTGATGGCTGAAAGTTTTTGGCCTGTGCAAAACTAGAGCACTGGGAATTCAGATTTCATAAATGGAAATAAACAGAAAAAACCAACTTTCTGAACTAGGAAAACTTGTAGAGAACTACTAGTCCAAAGAGAACTGAAGAGATGAATGAAGACTGCTTGGAATGCAATGTACAAAATAAAAGTCTCTAAAGACAACTATTAAAATTATCTTCCACCATGAAGCCAACAAAAACAGTGACTGGAAATAGTTCAAAAGCAAGCCAGAGATTTCTTAACAGACTTCCTCATGAATTTGCACAATCTTTGCTGACGAAGCAGAGTTTTAGCTACAGTGACTCTAGTTTCTTCAAAGGTTGTAGGACTCCTCACTGTGGCAAAGGGATGGGACTTTATAACTAATCCTGGCTAAGGGTAATCCCCCACCCATTAGGGAAAGGCCTGAGTAATTTAGTGTCAGACTTGGCCAGTCTGCAAAAGAAGCTTCTAACCTGGGAATTCCTGCTAGTACAACCAGGGGGTGGCTGAAAACTATGTCAAAATTGGTTTTGGTTCTTGCTGACTCCACTTGGCAAATTATAGCAATTGCAATTCACAATTCAATCACAATGACAATGTGATTCAATCACATGACAATGTGATTCCCATTACTGGTCTCTGTAATATGTCCACCATTATGATGCTGTGCATCCCTAATCCCAAAGAAGAATATGTGAGTTGAAGCCAGCTCAAGCTCATTGCTCTTCAAAATTCTTTTGTTAGTTCTTTAGGTTTTATAGTTTGTGGAGTTGAGCCCCATACTCACTCCTCTTGTGCTGGTCTGACTAACTCAGGGAGACATTTGCACTCTTTTAATGAAGCCAGAAAGAAACATTTACACTACCAGCTGATCCAGTCAACTGACATAGCCAGTTATCTAAAATTGGCACTGGCACAGCTGCCCAGGGATGTGGTTGAGTCACCATCACTGGAAGTATTTAAAAGATGGGTAGATGAAGTGCTCAGGGATGTGGTTTAGTAGTGGGCAGGTATGGTTGGGCTCAATGATCTTAAAAGTGTTTTCCAACCAAGCGATTCTGTGATTCTATGACAAAACACCCTCTGGTTCTCTTTGTGTTGAAATGAAGTCAGCTTCTTTGTAATTGGCATGGTCAGTCGCACCCTGTCTTACTCTCTGAGATTCATGGGCACGTCACCCTTGGCCGTCTCCACTGAGACTTTGATACAGCCTAGGGAAACAAGAATAATGGCTGAGTGAGAGAGAATATCTACAAGGTGAGCCAAAGCTAAGACCTGAAAGAGGGATTTAAGAAGTAGAATGGGGCTGCAGATGACAGAAACTGAACTAGCCACGTGCCAGAAAAGAGGGAAGTCAGTTTGGCGGTGTAATTCCCAGGGTGGTTTTGGATCCTTTAGCCATTTCCAGAGGGACAAAACTATTGATGTGGTCAGAGGTACCAGGCAAGCTGAGCTGCACAGGCTTTTTAGAGCAGAAATAGCCTCTTCTCCACACATAGCAGAGTGGTTCCATGGGACTGAGCTTAACAATGTACTCTATGTTCAGACTGCAGATACATCAGGCAAGGCAAAATTTTTTTTCAAAATCCAGCTGCATCCAGTTAAGCCGCAGAAGTTGTGTTTAGGTATGCACTTATTTCACTCAGTTCCTCTACTTTCATTCACATTAATTCAATTTATTCAGCTTCATTTATACTGTCAAATCCCACACTCACAAGCACCAAGGCACATGTGCCCAACAGGTCTGGCCAGGACCCATGCTGTTGTGCAGTGCAAGAGAGGATGGGCACCAATTATTACACCGCTACAGCATTTTTTGTGTATTCTTCAGTGACAGTGGCAAACTGCCTTAGACGGGCCTTCTATGCCCAACAGTGAGTAAGAAAGCTACTGTGAGTCAGCAGTTACTATAGTGGCATCCTTGTGCTTCAGTTTGACTACTTCACCCAGAGGGTGGTGGAGCACTGGAACAGCTCCCCAGGGAAGCAGTCACAGCGCCAAGCCTGACCATACTCAAGAAACATTTGCCCAGCGTCCTCAGACACAAGGTGCGACTGTTGGAGTTGTCCTGTGCAGGGACAGGAGTTGGACTTGATGGTCCTTGTTGGATCCCTTCCAACTCAGGACCATTCTGTGACTCTACTTCTGCCTCCACACATTTCAGACAACTCGACAACATTCTATGTTTCTTCATTTTGAGTTTCTGAGGTTATGGTTTGCTTTCAGTTGGACCAATAAAAAAAGAAATAGCATTTGTGATGTGCTGTGTCCTCCTGCCATGTCCTTCTGCAGACAAGTTGTCTATTCTACAGATTGCAGATCTTCCTAAGTTGAGAGAAAAAACATATTTCTCAATTTTATTGTCTTAAACTGTGTCTTTGGTTATCAACACATGTCATTCTTTTAACTTTTGTTCTGCTGTTTCTTGTGCTGCTTACACACACACATTCCATTTGTACGTCACTCATGCCAATTGATATTTCAGTGTCATGTCTGTCAAAGCTAATTCAGTTTACTGTGGAGTCAACTGACAGCCAGGACAAAAAAGGACACCTTACAGCTGGAAGTACAGGACACCAGAGAGAAAGATGTACAGGGATTACATTTTTAGCAGCAGCAAGAGGCTGCATTAACCCAGCCACATTTTCAGTGTTTTCTGACTTGATGTAAATGGCTTGATATTTAAGGCTGGAATTACTCACTGCCCTGTTAAAATAATACCAGTTTGGGACTCCTCGATACAGTGATCCCTTCTGCCTCACCTAGTTGTGTTGTTTTACACAAATCGTTTCTGTTTGAAGTTGGTAAGTCAGTCAAGTATTGGGGGCATTTGTATTTGCAAAATGTTATACCAACAAACAGAACAAATCCAGTAACATTTCTTTGTTTGCTTTCAATCAGAACTGATTACTCTTCTTAAGAGTATAGAAGTGTAGTATAGAACTCACTTGCCAAGACTGTATTTGCCACTTCTTCCTGCTTTCAGCGCTTCACTTCACTTTCCTGCTCCATGCTGTTAATACTACTACTAAAAAATACCTGGTAAAGCTCCTCTGCCAGTATAGTTCAGACTTCTGAGTGAATTAATGCATAAATGCATGTATTCACTGGAAATGGCTGAAAAACAGAGGACAAATAACTATAAGCAAATGACTGAAAGGTTTGCCTCTTTCATGGCTATTATCTACTGTTTGGAGTTGGCAATATACTGCTGACTCACTGTTTGAATAATATTCTCTTATCAGTCAGTCTTGAAAGTACATTGAGTATGGATCTGAGTTTTATCATCCTCACCAACCTGTTGACAACCTGAAAATGCACGTATGCATGCCTGGAACGTAAACCAGCCCAGAATTATCACTTTACTTCTCTAAAGCTACAACCAACACAGCAAACCCCTCCTTCTACCATTCTTTTTCTACTGTTTTTTAAAAATTACTTCATTTGTTCAAGTATTGTAACAAGAGGGCAAACATGGGGAAATATGCTCTTCAAAAAGATCCTTCCATAACCTTCCCTTCAACAAAGAAAGAGCAGTACCCCAGGCCGTAACACCTTTGTCCCATTCCTTGAGATGGTTCTCTTTTTGCGACCTGAACAGTGACTGTGACTGTGACTGCGTATTTTCACATGCCTTTTGAGTCAGCCATTACTGCCAGGCAACACAGGCTGCCATTCAGTTTATTTTCGAGGTTAACTTCCTGATCCAGAGGGAGTGGTTGATACTGTTTCTTGAGCTTGCATTGCTGGAGAGTTTGACAGCTCCTCTGAAAGGGATTTAGTACTCAGCCCTCTCCCCGTCTTTCTGATTCAGTAACAGCCATGCTTCTCTGCAGTCCCACAGACCTTCCCAAGCCCTGTTTCAGCATTAACACGAACTGGTCACTTCTGGCTTTACAGCCCCCGGTGTTGATCAGCAGTTGACTGCCCATCTGGAAGAAACAAAAGTAATGGCATTGCTACTTAAACACTGGAATTATTTGAGTGTGCTAAGTTCATCTCACACATTATAGGCTTAATGCTTGGTAATACACTTGTGTTAGCATTACACATAAGTAGAGAGAGCAGAAGTTAGTGGGGAGGTGAGGAAATCCTTCAGTGGACACCGGTGCTCTGCTCTACATACATGTTCTGGAAGGGACTAGAATCATGGAATCATTTGGTTGGAAAAGGCCTTTGAGATTATGAGTCCAACCATACCTGTCCACCACTAAGCCATATCCCTGAGCACCTCATCTACTCATCTTTTAAACACCTCCAGGGATGGTGACCCAATCACTTCTCTGGGCAGCTGTGCCAGTGCCTAATAAGCCTTTCAGGGAAAGAATTTTTCCTAACATCTAATCTGAATCTCCTCTGGAGCAACTGGAGGCCACTTCCTCTCATCCTGTCAGTTGTTACTTGGGAGAAGAGACCAACACCCACCTCACTGCAACCTCCTCTCAGGTAGTTGTAGACAGAGTTGTAGCCTAGCTGGGATCCATACTTGATATATATGGACTCATAATAATACTACCTATGGAATTTCATCATTGGCAAGTCCAAACATCAGAAACAGCAAAAAGTCTGGCATTTGAAAAAAACTACATAAAACCAAAAAGAAATTGATCCCATACCCTTTTCTACTGTTTCTTGCAGTAAATGCTTCCTGGGTTAGGATGTTTGGATTTTGTGATTGTGCCCCTGAACTCAGTATTAGTGAGGCCACACCTCAAATACTGTGTTCAGTTTGGGGCCCTTCATTAAAAGAAAGACATAGAGGTGCTGCAGCACATCCACAGAAGAGCAAAGTTAGTGAAGGGGCTGGAGAAGAAGTATTATGAGGAGCGACTGAGGGAACTGAGGTTGTTTAGCTTGGAGAAGAGGAGGCTGAGGGGAGACCTTATCACTATCTACAACTGCCTGAAAGGAGGCTGTAGTGAGGTGGGTGTTGGTCTCTTCACCCAAGTGACAGGTGACAGGACAAGAGGAAATGGTCTCAAGCTGTGCCAGGGGAGGTTCAGATTAGACATTAGGAAAAATTCCTTCTCTGAAAGGGTTAACAGGCATTGGCAGATGCTGCACAAGGAGGTGGTTGAGTCAACATCCCTGGAGATGTTTAAAAGACAGGTAGATGAGGTGCTCAGGGATGTGGTTTAGTAGTGGACAGGTACGGTTGGACTTGATCGTAGAATCATAGAATGGCTTGGGTCAGAAGGGACCTTAAAGATCATCCAGTTCCAGCTCCCCTTGAATACTTCCAACCTGGCCTTCAACACTTCCGGGGGGGGGAGGGGCGGGGGAAGCCACAGCTTCTCTGGGCACCCTGTGCCAGGGCCTCCCCACCCTCAGCGTGAAGAATTTCTTCCTAATGTCTAATCTAAAACTTCCCCCTTCCAAGCCCTTCCCCCTCATCCTATCACTCCATGCCCTTATAAAAACTCCCTCCCCAGCTTTCCCGTAGCCCCTTCGGGTACTGGAAGGCCGTTGTGAGGTCTCCCCAAGCTGAACAAGCCCAGCTCTCTCAGCCTGTCCTCACAGCAGAGGGGCTCCAGCCCTCTGATCATCTTCGTAGCCTCCCCTGGACCCGTTCCAACAGTTCCATATCCTTGTTATGCTGGGGATTCCAGAACCGGACCCAGGACTCCAGTGGGGCCTCACAAGAACAGAGCAGAGGGGCAGAATCGCTGCCCTCAACCTGCCGGCAACGCTTCGTGTGATTTCAAAGGTCTTTTCCAACCAAGGGATTGTATGATTCTATGACCCTACGATTTCATGATTCCGGTTCGTCTCCCGGTGGTGCCGGGCTCCACCCCCCCGCTCCCCCCGCCACCGCCTGCCCCGCCGGCCCCGCCCGCCGCCCGGCCCGCTCCGCGCTCTCGGTTTCGATTCCCTGCCGGTCCCGACTCGCCCGTGCGAGGCGCGGGAAGAAGGATGGGGGACCCGGTGGTGAGCTGCTTCCTCACGAGGACGCTGTGCGAGCGGGGCGGGCGGCTGGGGCTGCGGGAGCTGGAGCAGCAGATCGGCCTCTCGGCGCAGCAGCTGGAGGAGACGCTGGCGGCCGCGGGGCCCCAGCGGTTCCTGGTGCTGCGGGACGGCGGCGGCGACGCGGCGGTCCTGGCACTGGCGCCCGTGCGGGTCTGCGCCCGCAAGGAGTGCGGGGGCTGCGAGCGGCTGCACCTCTGCAAGCTGAACCTCATGGGCAGGTGCAACCTGGGCACCAGGTGAGCGCGGCGGACAACCCGCCTCGGACTCCCCCCCCCCCCCCCCGTCACCTCGGACCCCTCCCCCATCACCTCCAGCTCCCCCTTCCAACACCTCTGACTCCCCCCATCATACCTGGCTCCTCACCACCACCACCTCCAACTCCCTCCCTTGCACCGGACTCCTCCTCCCCCATCACACCAGATTCCCCCATAATACCAGGTTCCCCCCATCGCACCCGACTCCCCCCATCGCACCCGGCTCCCCCCATCACACCCGACTCCCACCATCGCACCTGACTCCTACCACCTCCGACCTCCGACTCTCTCCATCCGTCACGCTCCCCCCATTGATACCGAAAAAGCTGGCAAATAAGACTCGTTTTGGAGTTTTAGGAAGCAGCATCCTTTATTTCAGCGCTGGACACGTGAGGGAGTGATTTCCATCAATCGTGTGTAACAAGACAAGAACTGGGGACAGAATGTGTTTCCCACTTATGTGTATTTGTATAAGTTTTCCCTGAAATCTTTTGCGTATTCTATTACTTGCCAAGGACTAATTTTAATGTTATGAATTTCACAGCAGTCAAATCTCTTGCTGAGTGGACCTTTGGAGCCAGCTCTGTCTGACCTTGCATTTTAGACAGGGAAAGACTGCAGACAAAGGTGATTATGGAAGAAGACACATCTGTTCAGCACAGATCACACTTAATGCAAGACATCATTTCTCAATGAACTGTGTCTGGAAAAACACTGAAAAAACCATGCTAGAAAACCCCATGCTATCAGAGGGGCATTCTGTCTTACTTTCAAAAACTGCAGTTACTTAAATGTAACTTAACTCTACTTGAGCTTAGTTAAAAATATTCCACTTTTGCAGCAGTAGCTACTTCTTCTGTCAGTACTGGGCACTTGTTGCCTGTGAAGGATGCACTTGCTGTTCTCACTGGTTTGTTCGAAGCCCAAGGTGACCACGGCAGGCTGTCCTTTTCTAAAGCCTTGTTTTCTCTATCAGTATTACAGGGTTTTTTGTTAAAGCTGCCTGCCTTCCACAAGCCACCCCTCATCCCACTGGCATCTGGATGAAACTCAGAAGTTAGTGAACATCCTAGGATCTTTTTTTTAACTTCCTAGCCAGAAAATATAACAAATTGTGTTGTTTCCAACAACATTCACCGTTGTTGATGTGTTCCTCTAAAATTAGCATTTTCTTCGGCTTTTCAGATTGTGTGACTTGATTGCCTCTTACTGGAGTGGAAGAAAGTGTGCATTAGACAGACTTGCCTTCAAATCTGTGCTGCAGGCTTTCCTAGAAGTGGTCTGGCCTCATCAGTGTTTAAAATGCAGATAATAATAGCACTGTGTTTCACAGAGGTTTTATGCTGCTTGATCCATTTTGTAGCCAACTATAGGGACCATCTAAATGTCCAAAGAAACTTTTGCCAAACTGTCTTTCTCTGTGACTTTTCCCAAGCTTAACATTATCTGAGGTTCTTTTTTAAATCAACTTGACCGAAAAAGTAAACTTTGATATTTCTGTGTATTTTCTTGCAGATCTTGTAAGTACTCACATGACATCATCAATGCTGAGAACAGAAACATTCTAAAGGCTCATGGGTTGTTTGGCATCAGTGAGAACGAGCTGCGAGTCCTGCTTCTCCAAAATGACCCTTTCTTCCTTCCTGAGGTGAGTTGTTCCTAAGTTTTAAGAGAAGCTTGTGCTAATTAGGAATAGCAGAAGGCAAAAGACAAGGTGGAGGTCTGATTTCAATTTAAGCTGTTAAGATGCATAACAAGTATTCAGGTCAGTCTGAATGAAGTATGGATGGGAATGCCTGTGTGTGAAAGCACTGGAAGAAATGGGATGGAGTAAGGGTTGTAAAAGTGCTATGTACTTATAACCAAAAAAAATAACGGCAACTAAACTGTTAAACACTAAGAAGCCTGTTGTCTATGCAAATACCAGAAGGCAGACCTGCCCTCTGACAGCTGGAAGACTGCAGCCTGTTTTGTGTGCCATTGCTCTTATCCCAGCAGCACAGCCATAAAGTTACTCAAACCAAGCAAACAAAAAAATTCAGAAACATCACCAGAGATTTACAGATGGCAAGATAAGCAAGATGGAGGTGAAAGATGACGATAACTCTATGTGTTTACAGGATAAAAGGCCTGACCAAAACCATTTTGTTGCCTCTTCTCCAAGAGCTGATGGAGAATAGAAAGCAAGGGCCCCTTTCCTTTTCCAGCGTCTGTATGCCTGCATATTTTGGTGCTTGAAGGTGTACAGGAGTGAGAAAAATCTATGAGCAAATGACTAAATGACTGCAGTCAGGTTAGTGTAAAACCTGCTCCTTGCAAAGTGCACCGAGTTTTTGTACACAAATTTTCTACAAAGCAAAGCAGCCTTTGTGTAGTTTGCATGCAAGTCACTGACTTTTGTTAAATGTGGCTGAACGATCCTTTCTGGTTCTGCGTGTGTGTATAGTGGCAGGGCTACCTTCAAGGTATGGCTGTTTGAAAGCCAAGAGTATCCTGTCCTGGCTACAGCTGTTCCTGGTTAAGTAATTACCAGAGCACTGCCTATTACCCTTGTCTTTTGGATGTTATAATCTCCACAGATCTATGGGCATAACAATTCTATTGTTCTCTCACATTCAGTGCTGTGACAGTCTTGGGCTTTGCCAAAACAGAATTTTTTTGTAGTGTTTTAAATATGTTGTTCTGACAGATTCAAGGAGCACATGGTCGTGAGCAAGGGGGATTAATAATATCTTTGTCCTGCTCAGCTGCATCTAAAACTTAAGTGTTTCTTGTTTAAATACTCCCAGTAATGAGCAGATTGCAACCATTGCCGATTGGGATTACTCTTAATCTTTTATCTGTAGATCTGTTCAGCCCACACTGCTGGTAGGCATCATTAATTACCTCTAATTGAGCACCTGAACTCCTATTATGGAGTAAAATAGCAGAATTGATTCAAGCCATTTGTGGACCTGAAAGCTGAGGAGAGGGGCATTAAAGCCGACTTGGCTGTTTCTTGCTTAGAAATGGTGACTAACTGTGTGTGTTCTGACAAATGGTGTGTATGAAGCTCTCAGGCAAGAGCAGACTTTGGTCTTCTGTGATGTGAACCTCTAGATGCTCTACAAAATCTCCCTTAACCAGATTCAGTGTCTTTAAATCTCTGGGAGCTTCACTTTGTAACTTAAGTGGCTGGTGTGGGGGCTCCCTTGAAGTGATATTTTGTGTCAGGGATGCTTCATGCAAAATGTTCATGTTTATAGCACTCTCAACTTTTACCCAATTCTGTATTTTAGTTGCTTTTCTTCCCTACTCTTTTGACCAGGAAGATGCAAGCACAAAAGCAATACCTATGCTATGGCCCCCCAAACTGATGTCTAATGCTTTTTTTGGTAGTTCTTAAGCCAGCTTCAGGCTGCATGAGAAATTGTGCACTCTGCTTCTCTTTTGATTAGCAGTATTCCTGGAGGAGAAGCTCTCTAGAAAGGAGAGGATATTGAAGTTAAAAGATAAAGATTGGTTCAGGAAAGACCTGTTAAAAAAGCGGTGATTTTAAGTTTTTTCTAGAAACACACAGCAAATCACGTTACTCTTTTGAACCAAGGGACTACTGTATAAGTTTATATCTTAGCTCTTAGTTCGTACTTGATTACTGGTGTCTGCTGAATGCTGGACTGTTTGTTGCCAGCTCAGTAACTTGAACGGTTACCTCCACTTGGAAGGATGGAAAAAGAAGCTGCATATTTGAAGCCTTAACTTCTTTTTCTCGTTAGGGTGGCAGTCAGATGAAGCACGTACCTTTGAGATGAAGGTAACACTTTGAGTGTTACCCAAAATTGAGCAACATTCTTCAACTGAGGAAGACCATCTCTTGGCAGTGGTATAACATTTGAGTTCTTTAGTGATTGAATTTGCAAAGCTTCTCATACAAGAGTGTTTGTCATTATCTAGCACTTGCATATGTTCTTGATAACTAGATCTTGCAGTGTTCTGTAGATGATAAGCCTTTCTGCGTTCCTTTTGGGCAAAGTTGGCAAAATGAAGGAAAGAAAAAAGAAGTGACTTACCCTAAATTCTGGTGTAGGTGTATAATTGCTCTGCATAGGCAGGCGTTGTGCTTTTGAATCTCACTAAGAAAGATACATGATGCATAAGATAAATTGTTGGTTACTACTGAAGGTTGTAATGAGAAGAAATCTTACGTATTCCTTCTGATGTTATGGGAACTCATGACAATACAGCATCAGACAGACCTCTCTGGTAGTGCCATGGCTTTCTGCGCAGAATTCCCATCCCTGTGGTGCGGTTCAGCACCATTGCTGTTCTTCACAGTTTTATAGTATTCTTCTGAAAAACACCCCAAATTATCAGTCTTCTATACATATAAAACTGAACATTTTAGGGGATACACCCAGGTTCTTTGAGAGCATTATGCTCTTATCCATCTCTGTAGGAATGAGCTTTTACAAACAGTACAGGTTGTGTTGTTAAAGGCAGTGGGTGCTTATGGCATGGTATGTGCTCCTATTATGTGGCTGTCACTAATGATAACAAATGGGCCTCTGAAACCAAGACTGCTAGAAGTTTGTGCCCAGACTTGCTAGAAATCACTGTTCCCTCATTATAATATCTTCCTGTTATATTACCTGACAAAAAGGTCCAAAATCAATTTTCCAAAATTTATTCTCTAAATACAAGAGAGTGATGGAGCTACTGGAGGGAGTTCAGCAAAGACCCGCTAAGATGATGAAAGGAAAAGCCTGGAGAAGTGAAGGCTCAGGGGGTCTCCTTGATGTTTACGAAGGGGAAGGTGTAAAGAGAAGAGAGAAAGGCTTTTTTCAGTGGTGCCCAGTGACAGGACCAGAGGCAATGGCCACAAACTGAAACATGGGAGGTCCCCTTGAACATCAGGAAATGCTTTTTTACTGTGAGGGTGACTGAGCAGTGGCACAGGCTGCCCAGAGAGGTTGTGGAGTCTCCACCCTTTGAGATACTCAAAAGCTGTCTGTGCAACCAGCTGTAGGTGGCTGTGCAGGGGAATCTCTGCTCAGGCACCTGGAGCACCTCCTCCCCTTCCTTCTTCTCACCTTGCTGTCTGCAGGACTGTTTCTCACACTTTCCCCACTTCCCTCCCTCACTACTGTGCAGCATTCTACCCTTTCCTAAATATGTTTTCCCAGAGGTGTCACCAGCTTGGTTTATGGGCTCAGCTGTGTTCTGCAATCGGTCTGCAGGAGCCAGCTGTGTTCAGTGTAGCGCAGCCCCTGGCTTGTTTTCACAGAGGCCACCCCTGCTGCCAGCACCTTGCATGGGCATCCTACAGGTTGCAGCAACACTGGCAGCATGTCGTGATGCAGATAAGCTTAAATATGTAAATAGTAGCCACAATTGCAAGGGGCTAAATGGAAAGTTGTGATATAATTGCACAAATAGGGTGCAGGAAAAAATGAAGAAGCAAAATCTACAAGATACCCGGTAAAACTAAAATCCTGCAGAGCAGACAGGAAGGGTAAGTGATGAAAGCAGAATAATCCAGTAGAAGAATGAAACAAGTCCAGATGCCAAAAATAAGATGTCAAAAGCAAATGGAGCAGTATTTGGGATGTTAGGGGTAGAAAAGCATCCCTAACAATGGAGGGAAGATGCGGGAAAAAGAAGATGATGGTCTTTAGTTGCTGCTTCCTTCAGAGGCTAAGAACCATCAAGGATAGTATAGAGTCGTAGAATCATAAGGTTGGAAGAGACCTCTGAGATCATCGAGTCCAATCGTGCCTGTCTCCCCACTAAACCCTGTCCCTAAGGAACTCATCCACCTGTCTTTTAAACATCTCCAGGGATGGCGACTCCACCACCTCCCTGGGCAGCTGTGCCAATCCCTGACCACCCTTTCAGTGAAGAAATTTTTCCTGATGTCCAGTCTAAGCCTCCCCGGCATAACTTGTGGCAATTTCCTCTCGTCCTATCGCTGTCACTTGTGAGCAGAGCCCAGCACCCACCCCGTCACAGCCTCCTTTCAGGCAGTTGTAGCCAGGGATGAGGTCTCCCCTCAGCCTCCTCTTCTCTAAGCTAAACACCCCCAGTTCCCTCAGTCTCTCCTCGTAGGACTTGTTCTCCAGCCCCTCCCCAGCCTCGTTGCCCTTCTCTGGACGCGCTCCAGCCCCTCAATGTCCTTCTTGGAGTGAGGGGCCCAAACCTCAACCCAGCACTCGAGGTGTGGCCTCATCAGTGCTGAGCACAGGGACACAATCACCTCCCTGCTCCTGCTGCCCACATTGTGTGCCCTTGGCCCTCTTGGCCCCCTGGGCCACTGCTGGCTCATGTTCAGCCGCTGCCAGCCAACACCCCAAGGTCCTTCTCTGCCAGGCAGCCCTCCAGCCACTCCTCCCCAAGCCTGTAATGCTGCACGGGGCTCTTGTGTCCCAAATGAAGGAGTAGTCATCAGTGCTCACTGAAATTACATCAGTTCCCTGGCTTTGTTATGTTCCTATGTAATTTAGAATCGGTTTGTGAAGGCTAATTGTTCTGTACATGATACTGACTGATGGCGATAAGGAACTCACCTTTGGTGATGGGTATCGCTAATGGGTATGAATCCTGTAAAGACTTGTTTTGCAGAGGTTTTGGGGGTTTTTTTTTGTGGCGTGATGTTGGGGCTGTTTGCCAGACAGCTGTGTGTCCTCCTCCAAGCAGATTTCTTGAAATGGGCTGCTCCTCTGTGCTGCTGGAGCAGAAGCGTTGCTGTGGTGCTTGGTGGGCAGCATGAAGGAGGTTTGGTGTGTGATTTGTTCCCTAAGTCCAGTTCACTTCAAATCTCTCTTTTTTTGGCGAGGAATTACAAATAGTATATTGCTTTTTCCATGTCTCAAAGCATTCTCCTTATAATTTTTAGACCCCCAAATCTTCAATACAGAATAAACTTTACAAATAGGAGGTGCACATGCAGTTTCAGCTTCGTGAAATAATATCTCATTTGACTAAGTATGCATGTTTTTATGGAGACACTTGTTCTTTGTTATGCTTTTGTTTTGAAGCGTTGTGGTTTCTGTTTTGGTTTTGTTTTAATGGAATAACTGTAAACCAGTCAGTTGTTATGCAACTGTCTTGCTTAGGAGTGTCTCAAAGGAATGCTTCTTGGATTGGGCTTTCTTTCTTTTTTTGGAAAAAAACTTGCACAACTTCAAAACTGGAAATGCACGACTCAGCTGAAAATGCTTGTTCTTCCATGCAAGAAGTCTGTCCAGATTAAAGAAGTCACAATGAACACAGACATTTTAGTCACCATTTCTCTGTTGTTAAAGCTGCATTCCTATAGAACAAAGATATGGATCCTACTGTTCTTTTCCACTTCATATTGTATCTGTCTTCCCCTCTTCTAGGTCTGCCAGTTTTACAATAGAAGGAAAGATGCCTGCAACCAGCAAAAAGCCTGCAAAAATCTGCATATTTGTCGACATTTTCTGCAAGGGCAATGTAGATTTCTTCCATGCAAGAAGTCCCATGACCTCTTGGATACCCATGCATTGAGAGTGCTGGAAACTGGAGGCATTGATGTGAACATAGCTTCAAACATGCAGGTTATATATTATCACAAGCATATGGAATTCAACAAGGAACTGAAAATGGGGATAAGTAAGTTGTAAGAAATACTGAGTTTAAATAGGAATCTGAGTTTGATAGAGGTAGAAGCCATTCTTGCCTTACCTCAGAGCTAAACCCCATCGTTCTTTCTGTGCTTTCAGGATACAAAACCAAACCAAGAGAAAATTTATTGAAAAAACCAGCAGTTATAAAAAATAAAGAACCAACGATACCTTTGCAAACAGTGGGTGCCACACTGCATGTGCCACCTTCAGAAGGTATCTATATAAGTACCAACTGCTTTCATGGGGAATCATCTTTCCTGTTTCACCTCTTACAACATGTACATATTTTTTTTCACTTCTGCCGTTGATCTGCTTTCAGGAATGGAGTAAATCGAGGCCAAGTTATGTGGGAGGGAGAGCTGTATTACTATTGCCTAAAATACTGCATGCAAAATTGCTATCTGGTTGCTGCCAGTAACTGCGACTGGCTGGTATTTGTAACTGTTGTTGCCGATCTGTTGTATCAGCAGTGGAGTGCTGCTGAAAAGTTTTATTTGTGATGGATATACTCCCCAACACACAAATTGGGATGTTGCCAATTAGCTGAGATTCTGGTCCAGCAATGTTGTTCATTCGGTCTTCTCACGCAGGTCCTAGTAGCGATGTACCTGATCAGAGCCAAGACCAGCTGCCAACGGAAGCTGGAGGTAAAGACGAAGGTATGGATTGTTTCTAACCCTCCAGTCTTGATATCAGTGGTTCTCGTTGGGATTTGGTTTCACTCAGCCTTACAGCTCGCTGTGGTAGTGGGGAGTGCAGCTGGTGTGCTTGTTCTCCCATACACTGAAAGCCTTAGCACCGGATGACATGTGGAGGAGTGCTGAGATTTCTGCCCAAGCAAAGTGCAGCACACTGGAGAGCAGTCTGGGATTGATCTCTCTGCTGTTCTGGATACATTGCTTCCTTCCTGAGAAGGAGACAGAGTTGTATCTGTGTGTGCGATACCTTTCCTTGGCTTCTGTCCTCAGGGAATGGATATAGCCTTGTTAGTAGCGTGGTTGTCTTTATGTACCTTCCAGTGAGTGAACAGGAACTTGTAAATCTCCTGTCCTGTTGGGCAGAAGGGCCTTGCCTTTTAAAGCCTCTCAGAGTCCAACACTCTCTGAACAGATTCCTTTAGATATTCCGCATGTGGAGGGTATAACATTTAATATCAGATTTACTTATTTGAAGATAGCTGATGTTACACAGGTGTTGTGAGTTAACCCAGCCGTGGGCAGCTGGGCACCACACAGCCACTAGCTGACTTCCCCCCAACCTCTACTGGGACAGGGGAAGAGGTAAGAAATAATAAAAGCTAGAAAGCCTAAGGGTTAAGATGGGTGTAGGGGAAGGGAGCGAGGTGTAAAGGCTAAGTGAAAGAAGAAAGAAGAAAACAAAATAAACAAGTGGCGCAAAGGCAATCACTCACTGCCTCCCATGAACAGGCTGATGCCCAGGCAGTTCCCAAGCAAAAGACAGCTGACCCTTCTAGAACTCTTTCTTTTCCCTTTTATTGCTGAGCACAAGGTTATACTGTATGTAATACTTCTTTGGTTTGTTGGGGTCCTCGGCGCGGTTGTGTCCCATCCCAACCTACTGTGCACACCCCAGTCTGTTCACTCTGGGGGCAGGGTGAGAAACAGAGAAGTCCTTGATGCTGCGTAAACACTTGTCAGCAAAAGCTGAGGCACCAGTGTATTATCAGCATTGTTTTGGTCAAAAATCTAAAACATGGTGTGTCATATGAGCTGCTGTGAGGAAGATTAATGTTATCCTGTCCAGGACCAGTATAATGAGATTTCTGATGTAGCAGAATGATGTAAAATACACTGAAAAAAAGATATTAATGTGAAGTTACACTTACCAAAATATAGCAATTACAATACACAGTTCATTCACAATGCCAATGTGATTCCTATTACCAGTCTCTATAACGTGCACACTGTCACAATGCTGGGTGTCCAGTTCCCAGGAAGAAATACGTGGGTTGAAGCCAGCTCAGGCCCCTTGCATTTTGTCTTCAAAATTCTTTTGCAGCTGAATCTCATATTCAGCCGCCCTTGCTGGTATCTCCAACTCAGGGCGAAACATTTATACGACCAGTTGATCCACTCCGTTGACATAGCCAATTATCTAAAACAAAAAAACATCCTCTGGTCCCCTTTGTGTTGAGACAAAGTAAGCTTCTTTACAAGAGCCACGGTCAACCATACCCTGTCTCATTCTCTGAGCTTCATGGGCCCATTGCCCTTGGCCATCTCTACTGAGACTTCTTCCATTGAATGGGTGTATTGGTCAGTCACAAAGCCCCGACTTGTGCAGCGGGTTGCTAGGGGAACAGTCAGATCCCGAAAGTGCTTGACTTGGCTAATGCAGTGAACTCCTTGTTATTTCTGGGGTGAAATATCAAATGCAGTGTCTTCCTCTTAGAGCTGTATTTTGGTTGGGCAAAGAAGGACTGATTTGTTCTTTCCTGTAGATAAAAAAGATGATTCCTCTGCTAAAATTTTGAAGGAAGACAAAGAGGAAAACTGTGATGAGATATGCCTGTTCTATGTCTGGAAGTACTGCAAACATAGAGGTAAGCTTTATAAAGAGTAACATTACCTTCAGAGAGCAGTGTTTGCTAGACACGCTCTCCACTCAATGGCTTGAACTAGTGGTGGCATATGAAGTGGCAGTGGCTTGTTTGCTTTCACTTAGGATGTGGACAGTAAGTTGCCTGGTGACTGGTATGAAATGTTTGTGTGTATTTAGCATTTCTCTAGTGGTTTTGTGGTCTGTTGAAGATGCAGTTGTCCTGTCACAATCTCCTTTTCCGAGAGGCAGATGAGCAAGTTTCTTTAGGGCTTGATAATACCTCTTCTTCACCATTAGGTTGAAGACAGAAGTACTTTAAAAAATAAATCATGTTTTATGGGTATTTTATGGACCACAGAAATGAAATTTGCCCAAGAGAGGCCAAGTGTGGTTTTGTCTTCAGCTTTTCAAGTTAATTTAAGTGCAGTGCTTTCAAGACAGGGTGCATTTCAGCGCTGTTCAAAAAGAAGGAAGAAAGGAGTGAATGACACTGTTGTCTTTATAACAGATTGGTTTTCATTTGTTCTGGGGTCAGATACATCAGGGGTCAGGAATGGTGAAACTCCTTTTGGCTCGGTGCAGCAGCTACTCCAGCCTTATATCACATTTCTCAGACTCTCTGCTTCTTTGGGACCAGGCTTGAGTTTATGTTCAAGTTTACGTTCAAACATATTTCTGTTTCAAGCACTCTGTCTTTATTGCTCATACTAAAGCGCAAGAAATAAAGCCAGAGTGTAAAAAATAGTTATTCCCCCTTTTTTTTAACTTCTTTTTATCTGTCTTACAATTGCTGAGCTCTTGACGATGTCTGATCTCATTACAGATAAATGCAGACTTGTTCATTATCATTTGCCATATCGATGGCAGGTATATAATGGGGTCTCCTGGAATGACCTTTCTGCAATGGAGGAAATTGAAAAGGACTACTGTGACCCAAAAAACAGCAGGTATAGCAATGCTGGGCTGCTTGCTTAGAGTAGTGTGATTGAGCCCCTGAGGAAAGTCTTGTTTTATTCCAAAAGATGTTTGCTTTCCATAACTTCTGATTACCGAGCTTCTCAGAATCTGGGAGGGAGTAAAAGTGATTGCATGGAAATATCACCCCATTTTTGTCTTCTAAAACTAACACAATTGATACCATGCATTTAAAACTCTATAGAGGGTAAAAAGAAGTGAGTAGAATTTAGTGCTTAGAATACCAGTATTTCAGATAATGAATCATTGTTTATAATAATTAAGTTGGATATTTTAACAACAGTTCAGAGCTGGTCCTTCTGTATGGCTATTCCTTTCCTAATCCAGCTAGTATCTGTAATAATAATATATTATAGTAGGAGCTATAATGTGCCTAGAGAACTTCTAAATGCCTATGTGTAAGCAGCCCATCTTTTTTTTATTATTTTTTAAGAGAGTGCATTTTCCCTTTAACTCCTTTCTGAAACCCCTCCTGTAAGCCACCTGCTTTGACAGGGGACCCCAAGTTTGGCCTCAGTAAAATGGTATAGTCATTTTGAACCATGCCTCTTCAGACAGCAAATGATTTTGATTTGCAGCTTGACTAGGCTGCCGGATAATGCAAATCACAAGCAAGATTCCCAAGAAGGAGGCTGCTTTCAAAGTCTTTCTGCCTGAGAGTTAATTTTTCAAGCCTCCAAGGAGTAAGAGCCCTGATGGCTCCAATGATGAATGCTATTTACAGAACTCACAGATGTGATTGCATCCTTTGTAACCACAGAAAAAGAACAAAGTTGCAGGTGTTTGCTGGCAAACTCAGTCATGTACTTACCCACTTATGTTTTTGTACTGAGAAAAACTGTAACCATGCTTATTTATTGCAGAAATACCTTGTTCCACATTGTACATGTAGCCCCAGAGTGTCTGTAAAGCTGGCAGTACAACATCTGGCTAGCAATTGAGATGGCATTCAGTGTCTCACAGGCCACAGTCTTCACCTGGAAACAATTTGCAGAGCTACCGTGCCATTTCAGGCCTAATTATATTCAGGCGGTCACATTGTATTAAAGAAAACTGCACCATCTTAAACTGGGGATTAGAGGATAAAAGATGTACTGTTAACAGTAATAAACCCAAATTTGTCCTTACAGCACAGCAGATAAAAGCATTGATTTCCAGACAATGACCCATGGTTCTTCTTCGGTTCGGCGCCTCTCTACACCATCATCAGTCACAAAACCCTCATTTCTGTTGACCACACAGTGGATTTGGTATTGGAAGAATGACCAAGGCCAGTGGATTGAATACGGAGAACAGGTGGGCAAGTCCACATCCTCTGCTTTGAATTACTTCTGAAAAAGTGTGTGGAGCGTCTTCCTTGCCTCCCCCTCTTTACTCAGCAAGGTTAATTAAGTAAATACTTGTGCTTAAATCTTACAGTGTCAAGTAAGGCAGTGAAGCTACAGATATTCATAACAGATGTGATAAAATGATGACAGGCTGGAGGGGAGAGAACATACCTTATCTCCTTGAAGTGAGGTTCAGTACGAACAACTGTCTTTCTTTGTGTTTGGATGATTTGTTTCAGCTACTTTCCTGACAAAGACCTTGTTGGCAAATGGAGGAAAGCAAAATTCGTTTTTTTTTTCCAGCTTTTCTTGATCAGGCAGTTTTTTGATGATGCACGCTAGCTTTTCTAGTCAGATTTCCTATTGGAGTTCTCTATGCAGATTTAATATGTATATGCTGTCCTTGAGATATAGTGCCTTTTAAATTTTTCAGGAAGTAGTCTCACCTCTCTTCTAAGCAAGTCCTGCTTTCTTGGACATGCTCTGCTCTCTCAGATCAAGTGTTAACTTTTTCTTTGGGTGGCCAAATCCTCTTTGATGGGAACGATCTATCTGAAAAATGCAGCAAAAGAAATAAATAAGGAAACTCTCCTTCCCTCAGGACAGAGGAGTCTTCACTGTCAGGATTACAGTTTAACTGCACAAATGGTAGAACACAAAGGTGACCCAGGGGCATGCAAAACTACAAAGGGAAAGATGATGGATATAGTTTCTCTGGCAATGGTGGGCCTTGGCTTCAGTAGGCAGCTTAAACAGAAAGCATCTCCATCAGCATACCCTCAGATTTTATAATACATTGGTTTGGACCTTAGAGAGTGATACTTGCATTGTGGTTTAACCCTGGTGACACGGAGCAGATTTAGACTCTGCCCACTACACCAGTTTGTTGCAGAGGAGATTTTAGACCATTTAAAGAGCTACCACCAAAGGTAACAGCAAGAATAGTTTTATTGTAGTAGGATGTTATAAAAGTGAGACTTTTGTCCACTGGGATGGTTCACTCTACTTATTGCACAGTCCATAGTGATAATTCAAAACTACCAATGCAAAATCTTGGTACACTATAATACAAGGTTATGTGTGATATCAGTAACGTATTAAGATCTGTAGTTGGCAAGGGGTCTCTTAGCTTCAAGAAGTGACCTTGAGAGGCATCTGAGCTCAAGGGGGGATCTGTGCTGTGCAGCCTGCTGCTTAGCAGGGAAAGCCCATAAAAAGCTCACTCAGGCTGTCATTTGTTTAATAAAGTGGTTGGCTCATAGTCAAATTACATGCAATGGGAAAGGTAAGCTTGAGAATCCTTGTACCCACAACTAACTTTGTTCCTCGACAAATAAGTCTTGGGAGATCCACCGGCTATTCATGTGTTAATCACGTGATTGCTGTTCTAGTTTCCAAGTTCGTATGCATCAATGCTCACCATGTCACCCTGTTTCTGTGTGGGTTTTCAGAGAATCAGTTGGAACTACAGAAGTTCATGGCTTAGGTCTTTGGAGCCTGAACTAAAATACCACCTAGTTTGGTCAAGGAGTCCAATGCGTCTGTCACACCTGTGTCACAACTAAGCTCCACACAGGCACTGGCTCAATTCCCCCAGTGGGATGGGGGAGAGAATCAGAAGGCTATAAGTGAGAAAATTCATGGGATGAGATAAAGACAGTGTAATAGGGACAGCAAAAGCCAAGCACACAAGCAATGTGAAGCAAAGAATTCATTCCCCGCTTCCCATCGGCAGGCAGGTGTTCAGCCATGTCCAGGAAAGCAGGGCTCCATCATGTGTGACCGTTTCTTTAGAAGACAAAACACCGATGTCCATCCCTTCCTCCTTCTTCCCCCAGCTTTTATTGCAGAGTACAATGTGATAGGGTATGGGATATCCCTTTGGTCAGTTGGGGTCGGCTGTCCCAGCTGTGTCCCTTCCCAGCTTCATGAGCGCCCTTAGCCTCCTCATTGGTGGGGTGGGGTGAGAAGCAGAAAAGGCCTTGATGCTGCGTAAGCCCTGCTCAGCAGTAATTAGAACACTCCTGTGTTATCAACACTGTTTCCAGCACAAATCCAAACCAGAGCCCCATGCCAGCTACTGTGAAGAAATTTAACTCTGTTCCAGCCCAAACCAGTACAACTTGTTACAGAAATAGAAATGGGATACGTGCATGTTTGTGATTGCTAGTTATGTATTTGTGTGTCTGTTATGAATATTTGGTAAACTCATTTCAGGCCATGATAGTTCTAGGTTGGATTCCTCTTCATCTTACTCTTTGCCCCTTTTATCTCTCTATACAAACTAGTTACCCAGAGTTTAGTCCTGACTGCATTGACTCATTCCTCTCGTTTTTTGTTCTCTTCCCCCCTGCAAAGGGAGAAGGGGATAGCGGGAACTCGCCATCTTCTGCTGTCATTGAGGGTTTGTATCTAGCAGATGCAGATGCCACCGTACCTTTCCAGGCTGGCTCACACCATTACGAGCTCAGTTTCAAAGGTACCCGTTTTAAAGGTTTTCTTTACAGCTATGCAGTGCTTTACAAAGACTAACTTGCAAGCTATTCCAGTTTTTAGAAGCTATGATTTCTTTCACTAACATGACCGGTTTTCCTCATTGGAAGGAAAAGTGAGGTAGTGACAGCTCAGAGAAATGCCCTTACAAAAGTAACCTTCCCTCTTACTCCTTGACACTATCCAGATTCACATAGGACCAGAAATAAAAGATACTTAGTCTTCACAGAAAGTCGTGTTAAAACTTAAATGAGTTAACCCTGTGGATGGTAAAAATGCAAAATCAAGCATCTTTCTGTGCTGTTGGAGCCGTATTTTAAAGAGTATAAATGACTTAAGTGAGCAAGCAAGACAGGCATGGGTAATGGGAAGGACAAGGAACTTAAATAGGCTTTGTACAACTATTCCTCAGCAGATAGAATTTTCAATGAACATCATTCATTAATGACTGCATCTTGTAGACTTGTTCATGACTTCTTCCATCTCTTTTTTCCTCAAGAGATGACTCAGACAAATACCTCTTATAAAACTCGAAGACGGGTCTGCAGGCGACCAAAGTTTGTGTCTGCTGAAGATGTGCAGAAGATAAAGAAAGGGTAAATGATGCTCTTATAAAATATTATTTTTTTGTATTTCATAAGTAATTATAAGGCAAAATGGCTACCAGCGCTGGCAGCAATTGTGTAAAGTCGTGAGCTGTTACTAGAAGAAAACATATCCATTTGACTGAACAGAAACTGTATCACAAACTGCTGCCTTGGTACATCACCTGGTTTCTGGAATACCTATTACTTCAGGTACCACATCTACAGGACTGGTGATGGACAGCTGTTTCTCAAAGAAGCAAGTGAAAGAGGACTGTGACAATTGAATGGCAGGATGCAAAGCTTAGCTCACACAATGAGGCCATTTCCCACTTTCTTTGTGATTTACTTTGCTTAGGCCAAAGGGGATGCTGCCAACCTGAGTGTTCAGAGGAGGACTGGAATTACTAACACCTCTTTTTCTGTTTGTTTGCTAACAGCCAGAAGGATTCTTCTATTCTAAATCAAGCCTGTCCTACCCACTGGGATCAATCTGCACTGCCTGACTTGGGATACAAGGTATAATTTTTTTGCTTTTTCTACTTTCTTTTATCCCCTGTCTTGCCTTTCCATCAGAATTAAATTATTCGAGGAGGATGTTGCTTAACGGAAGCAATTGTAACTGGTTAGATACTAAAAAGGGACAGGAATGATTTCTTGAGTGGAAGTGCTAAAGATATAGGTGGTCTCCCAGGAGCTCCAGAAAAAGGTGCCAAATTCCTATGGACTTCATCTGCATTTTGGCATCTATCTACATGCAAAGCCAAAATTCACAAAATTCAAGACAAAAGAATTCACTGTTAAAACGTACCAATGGCTTACCTTGGTGACTTGGTGGACCAGTTAAGCAAAGGGCTTTTATGATGTGTGTGTTTCTTCAGAAGAAACTGGGCTGAGACCAAACCCTTTCTGAGTAGGCATTAAAAAATCATACAGTAATAATACCATATTGGTTGTTGGTGGGTAAAGTCTGGATTGGAGACCTAGGAAATGAAATATCTGTATGCTCTTTCAAGTCACCCAGTGCTGTCACGTACATCACAGATCTAAGCACAGATCACATCCTCAAGGAATGGCAGAAATAAAGAATTATAGTTAATGACATCTAAAAACATTGCAGTGGTCTCTTCAGCAAAACAAGAAACTAATGGCAGCCTGAAGTCTCTGTTCCTGTTTGGTCTACCAAGATCAAAAATGTGCATGTGTGTTTTTTTAAATTACTAGTTCTAATGGTATTAAGGAGCAGTCCTTCAGGAAGAGCAACGCAGACAGTGGAAGAGCTACAGTTTGCTAGGAAAAAAGCTTTTCAGTGTAGTGGTTTTGACCCTGATAAAGGAATAGCATATAATGTTGCGCATAATGTTGAGGGGTGGCCCTGTACACCAAGGAAACTCTTGACGCTGTAGAACTTGAGATCGGGGACAGTCAGATTGAGAGTCTATGGGTAAGAGTAAGAGGGGCAAGCAAGACCAACATCCTGGTTGGAGTGTGTTACAGACCGCCCGACCAGGAGGAAGAGGTGGACCTTTTGTTGTTTAAGCAACTGGAAGTTGCCTCAAGATCGTCTGCCCTTGTTCTTCTAGGAGACTTTAATCTCCCAGATATCTGCTGGGAACTTAACACAGCCGAGAGGAGGCAGTCCAGAAGGTTCTTGGAGTGTATTGAGGACTGGTTCTTGTCACAGCTGGTGAGTGAGCCTACCAGGGGTGAGGCTCTCCTTGACTTGCTGTTTACCAATAGAGAAGGGCTGGTGAGTGATGTTGTGGTTGGAGGCTGTCTGGGCTGCAGTGACCACGAGATAATTGAGTTTTCCATTAACAATGGAACAAGGAAGAGCAAAAACAGGACGACTATGTTGGACTTTCGGTGTGCTGATTTCGAGTTATATAAGGAACTAGTAAGGAGAGTACCCTGGGAGATAGTTCTTAAAAGCAAGGGGGTCCAGGAAGGCTGGATGTACTTTAAGAATGAAATCTGGAAGGCGCAGGAGCAGGCTGCCCTGATGTGCTCTAAGATGAGCCGCAGGGGCAGATGGCCGGCCTGAATGAGTAAGGAGCTTCTGAAGGAGCTCAGTGAAAAACAGAGGATGTATCGCGTTTGGAAAAAAGGGCAGGTGAGTCAGGTTGTGTTCAAAAATATTGTCAAGTTGTGTAGGAAGAAAATTAGAGAGGCAAAAGCCCAGCTGGAGCTTAAATTGGCCACTTGTGTCAAGGACAACAAGAAGTGCTTTTTCAAATATATTAACAGCAGAAAAAAAGGCAGCAACAACCTTCAATCCTTATCGATCACTGAGGGAAATATGGTAACTAAAGATGAGGAAAAGGCTGAGGTGCTTAATGCCTTCTTCACCTCGGTTTTCAACAGTAAGGCAGATTGTTCTCTGGACAACTGGTCTACTGAAGTGGTGGATAGGGGCGGGGTGCAATACAGCCCCCTTGTCATACAGGAGGAAGAAGTTAGAGACCTGCTGAGCCACTTGGATCCTCATAAGTCTATGGGTCCAGATGGGATCCACCCTAGGGTGATGAGAGAGCTGGCGGACGTGCTTGCTAAGCTGCTTTCCATCATTTATCAGCAGTCCTGGCTCACTGGAGAGGTCCCAGAAGACTGGAAGTTGGCCAATGTGATGCCCATCCACAAGAAGGGCCGTAGGGACGATCCAGGTAACTACAGACCTGTCAGCCTGACCTCGGTTTCAAAATTATGGAACGGATAATCCTGGGTGTGATCATGCGGCACCTGCAGAATGAGGGAAAGATCAGGCCCAGCCAGCATGGTGTTAGGAGAGGCAGGTCCTGCCTGACCAACCTGATTTCTTTTTACGACTGTGTGACTCGCCTGGTGGATGAGAGGAAGGCTGTGGATGTGGTGTACCTGGACTTCAGCAAGGCCTTTGACACTGTCTCCCATAGTAGACTACTGGACAAGCTGGCAGCCCGTGGCATGGATGGGAATGTTCTGTGCTGGGTTAAGAATTGGTTGGATGGCTGAGCCCAAAGAGTGGTAGTGAATGGTGTCCCATCCAGCTGGCAACCGGTCACTAGTGGCATCCCCCAGGGTTCGGTGCTGGGCCCGGTCCTGTTTAATATCTTTATTGATGATCTGGATGAGGGGATCGAGTCCTTCATCAGCAAGTTCGCAGATGACACCAAGCTGGGAGGAAGTGTCGATCTGCTAGAAGGTAGGAGGGGCCTACAGAGGAACCTTGACAGGCTGGAGAGATGGGCTGAGTCCAATAGCATGAGGTTTAACAAGTCCAAATGCGGGGTCTTACACTTTGGACACAACAACCCCATGCAGAGCTATAGACTGGGTGCAGAGTGGCTGGAGAGTAGTCAGGCAGAAAGGGACTCGGGAGTGCTGGTGGACAGGAAACTCAATGTGAGCCAGCAGTGTGCCCAAGTGGCAAAGAAGGCCAATGGTATCTTGGCCTGCATCAGGAATAGTGTGGCCAGCAGGACTAGAGAGGTTATCATCCCCTTATACTCGGCACTGGTCAGGCCGCACCTTGAGTGCTGTGTCCAGTTCTGGGCCCCTCAGTTTAAGAAGGATGTTGAAATGCTGGAGTGTGTCCAGAGGAGAGCAACGAGGATGGTGAAAGGGCTGGAGCACAAGCCCTGTGAGGAGCGACTGAGGGAGCTAGGGTTGTTTAGCCTGGAGAAAAGGAGGCTCAGGGTAGACCTTATTGCTCTCTACAACTGCCTAAAGGGAGGTTGTGATGAGGCAGGAGTTGGAATCTTCTCTCAGGTGACCAGTGACAGAACTAGAGTACATGGTCTCAAGCTTCGCCAGGGGAGGTTTAGGGTTGACATTAGGAAGAAATTCTTCACTGAGAGGGTGATTGTTCATTGGAATGCACTGCCTAGGGAGGTGATCGAGTCACCATCCCTGGAGGTGTTCAAAGAGAATTTGGATGAGGCACTTAGTGACATGATGTAGTTGACGAGTAGGAGTAGGTGTAGGTGTTGGGTCATAGGTTGGACTCGATGATCTCAAAGGTCTTTTCCAACCTTATGATACTGTGATAAGATATTTTCTTTGTTGATCATGTCACAAAATCTTGTATAACATTGACCACGCTGTATTGGCACAGATACTTTGATGGCTGGGGACTGGACAGAAGTAATCATAGAATCATAGAATGGTTTGGGTTGGAAGGGCATCCACTTCGAACCCCCCTACCATGGGCAGGGACACCTCTCACCAGCCCAGGCTGCTCCAGGCCCCATCCAACCTGGCCTTGAACACCTCCAGGGAGGGGGCAGCCACAGCTTCCCTGGGCACCCCGTGCCAGGGCCTCTCCACCCTCAGTGTGAAAGAATTTCTTCCTAATGTCTAATCTGAATCTTTGCTCTTCAGTTTAAAGCCATTCCCCCTTGTCCTATCACTGCTTGCCCCTGTAAAACGTCCCTCCCCAGCTTTCCTGTAGCCCCTTCAGGTTCTGGGAGACAGCTATAAGGTGTCTCCAGAGCCTTCTCTTCTCCAGGCTGAACAATGCCAACTCTCTCAACCTGCCCTCATAGCAGAGGTGCTCCAGCCCTCTGGTCATCTTTATAGCCCTCTTCTGGACCCTTTCCAGCAGTTCCATATCCTTCTTGTGTGGGGGATTCCAGAACTGGACACAACACTCCAGGTGGGGTCTCACAAGAGTGGAGCAGAGGGGAAGAATCACCTCCCTCAACCTGCTCTCAACACTTCTTTTGATGCAGCCCAGGACACGGTTGGCCTTCGGGGCTGCGAGCGCACGTTGCCGGCGGGTGTTGATGCAGCAGAAGTGACGCAGCAATGTGGGCGGGCAGGGAGTGACGTCCCAGGTGCTGGGTGGCCAGTCAATTAAAAATATATGCTTTGGGAAGGTCATCTTGAAGGCTGCAAACAATACCAGCTCCAGTCTTGCCTTGAGGATGACAACAAACAACAGCCACCTACAACACAGTATCCAAGAACAAGACCCTGTTACTACTGCAACCAATAATTACCTGCATAATGCTGAGGAATCTGAAATTGAGTAAGAAAGGAATAGAGCTGTAGAATTCATTCTGGCTGCTTCTGATTGACAGAGCGCTCCATTACTATTCTCGGTTTTTGTATTTTATTTTGTAATTACATTGGCAGCTGTATGAAATATTGTATCTCAGCTTCTGTGGGCTGGTTTCTGTTATTCTGCATTATGCCAACTGTTTCATTTTACCCTGACTGCCTTTTTGTGTTGGATTATGCCTTCCTCAATATGTCTGGCCATGTGTATGTATAGCAAATTCATCTAAATAGAGCTCTGATGAAAAATATTAGCTCCCTTCAAACAACTGTCTTTCACAATTAGCAAAAACCCATAATTGTTCAAGATAGTAAAGGTGTCAGGTGTCCAGCAGCTGCTGAATGAATTAATAATGAGTTTGTGTGGGAATCCTGCAGCCAGACCTTTTAAAGATTTGTGTCTGTGATATTTTGTTTGAGCTCTGTCAAAATAATAAAGGATATAGCTAATCAGTTCTTCCCTTGGCTTATCAGCAGCTTAATTGATTAACATAAGCTTGAATTTTTCAAAAGAATGCCAGGAAGGCATATAGCTCAGTTCCTTTCAGGTCTCCAAGTCTTATGTACTTAACTGCTTCTCTTACTTTGAAAATTTCAGTGTGAATTTTAGTTGGGTCCATTTGTTGGGGTGTTTCAGGAGTGACTGAGGTGAGTGTGACAGGCTTTGGAATGCGGTGTGCAGATCCATGGTACTGCGGGACGTATGGCTGCCTAGGGAAGTGGTGGAGTCTCCATCCCTGGAGGTGTTCAAAAAGCGTGTAGATGTGACCCTTGGGAACAGGACATGGTTTAGTAGGCGTGCTGGTTTTGGGCTGAAGGCTGGACTTGGTGATCTTAGAGGTCTTTTCAAACATTAATGAGTTGATGATTCTACTTATGGGGATGCATGAAATAGAAGGTTCATCTTGTTATCCAGAGCTCAGTTTGCCTGCGAAGTTGGCATCAAAGAAAACCATCTCTTAACTTGTAAACTGAGTGCCTTTCATAGGAAAGGAAAATTTAATTCTGGACCTAAAAAGTGACAAAGCCCGCAGTGCTTGTTGGTGCTAAAAATGAAAGCCTGGGCTAGATTACATATTTCTGTGGGACCTTAAGCTTTTTGGTTTTGCAGTAGGTAATATTGGGATTGACTGGGATTCTGCATGTATGTGGTAACCATCGTAAGACTAGACAATTACAGCTGGGTGAATTCCCTTCTCTTCAGAAATTGACAGGTAATCCTGGAAAAATTTACTGTGTTGAAAGTGATCCATTTTAAAAAGGAACATCATATATGAGATAGGGAGAAAGTCATCTTTGCTTAAGAAGAGTGGCTCTGTTTTGGTAACATTGGTTATTTTTGAGTGTTGCAGTCATTTAGAATCATAGTTCTATAGAAAGTAAAGTGTATGAAATGCAAAATGAATATTGGTAACACCAGTTGGAAAGTTGGTGTGAATTCCTTCTGTTTTCCTTTAAGAGAAGTGGAAAACCCTTTAATGGGGAAAAATAGATAATTTGTATTGTCTTGGAACTTCATGCTGGCTTTTAAATTGTATCTTTAACGTACAACTGAGAAACGTGTGCAATGAACGTGTGGTTTTATGTCAGAGGATTGGTCTTTGTGTGGCTGCTGTGTTGCTGAAGCCCGACACGCGTGCCAGAGACTGCTATGCTGGAATAAGAATGGGAGCTGATGCAACGTGAAGAGTCTGTGGACTTCACAAACATCAGTTCTAGTTGGGTCACTGCCACCAGTACAAACTGTGCTGCTTCCAAAAGCTAAGTTAACCAGGATTAATATCACAGAATACTGTTCTTGTACATTCATACACTAATAGAAATTATTGTCAGGGCAGTGGTTCTTTCTTTGCTTCAGAACCCCTGCGCCTTGATAGTGGGTTAGCAAATGCTCATCCTCTCCAGAGTTTTGCTCTTTTGGTCTGAAGGAGCAGAGCTAAAGAAGTTACATTGTTATGAAGTATCAACCTGCAATAGCAAAGTGGTGTTACCCTTCATTAGCAAGAGAAGCATCCTTGGGGAGATAAAGACAATCCTTCAAAGTTTTCATGCCAAAGAGAAGTGGCTTTGTTGCTTGGAGTCCATCATATGATTAAAATACTTGAAGTACCTTTCTTACAGGACTGGGCTTTGTACCACACGGCCAGCCCTCTGTTTTTTCCCAGAAAGGTTACAGTTCATGGAATCATAGAATGTCCAGAGTTGGAAGGGACCCACAAGGGTCATCGAGTCCAACTCCTGGTCCTGCACAGGACAACCCCAACAGTCACATCGTGTGTCTGAGGACATTGTCCAAATGCTGCTTGAATACTGTCAGGCTTGGTGTGACTGCTTCCCTGGGAGCTGTTCCAGTGCTCCACCACCCTCTGGGTGAAGAACCTCTTCCTAACATCCAACCTAACCCTGCCCTGGCACATCTTCCTGCCATTCCAGTTCCTCAGTAAAAGATGCAACACAGCAAAAGTGTGTTTGTATTTTAAATGAGAATTGTTTATATATAAATAAAAGATATAGGGCTGAAATACAGTGACATAGTTTTCTTCCTGTAGGTGATGGTGAGCAACTTGAACTGTGGGGTCACATAGCATGCAGATAATAAATACTTGCTGATCCAAACTGGTTTGTGTGTTGTTGTGTTGTGTTGTAAAGAAGCTTTGGAAAATACTATTGTATTAAGAAATGGGAAATTTCATTCAACTTTGTAAAAGCTTATTAATTCAAATAAATACTTGTTCCTTCTGCAGCTGACTTTATTTGTAATTCTTAGAAGACTTTCCTATGAGAGACCACAAGCTAGACTTAGTGTCCAGAAATATACTTCTATTTCACAGCTGCGTGTAAATGAAGACTTACTTTATCTCCTCTTTAAATTGAGCCTTCTAAAATGCAGAGGTTTTGCCTGAGAGGTTAAATTGTTAATTTCATATTATCTCCTAGGATAACCACAGCTTTCCTGCTTAAAACACAGCTTTGATACGTGGGATGTTGGGCATTTCACTTTAAGTCGTCTCATGTCCCCGCAAGGCTTAGGCAGTGGTAAAGCCTGAAGAAGAGGAGGCTCAGGGGAGACCTTACAGCTCTCTAAAACTACCTAAAAGGAGGTTGTAGTCAGGCAGGGGTTGGTCTCTTCTCTCAGGTGACCGGCGACAGAACAAGAGGACACGGTCTCAAGCTTCGCCAGGGGAGGTTTAGGGTTGACATTAGGAAGAAGTTCTTTACTGAAAGGGTGATTTGCCATTGGAATGCGCTGCCCGGAGAGGTGGTGGAGTCACCGTCCCTGGAGGTGTTTAAGGAGAGATTGGATGAGGCTCTTAGTGCCATGGTGTAGTTGACAAGTAGGAGTAGGTGTAGGTGTTGCGTCATAGGTTGGACTCGATGATCTCAAAGGTCTTTTCCAACCTTATGATACTGTGATATTGTCAAAGTGACATCAGTTGACCAGCATTGTGCATTCCACAAGATCAAAGGCACAGGTTATTTTGGAGAAAACCCAGAAACTTTATGCATGACCTAAGCAAGCAGAAGAGCTCAAATCATGTTTTAATTCTGTTTTGCATTAGGTCTTCTTTGGGAAAAATGTGCATTTCTTGATAGATTTTTAACACAAAAAGTATGGATTAAATAGACTTTGTTTCCTTTTGGAAAGGAGATGTATTTGCTTAAGCAGGTATTTAATGTAACATTGCTATTAGAATCTGAATTGTTCTCTTATGTTTAAAATTTTAGGGTTTTTTCTTGAGTCTGTATTTAAGTGCAACTTTACAAGTTTTAACTCTGAAAAGTTAAGGAGCTGTGATGACGGCAGTTGTATGTGTTCTGTTTGTTTAATCTCTCGAGCTCCCCACAATGTCTGCTTACAAATGATACTGTTATCTAACATCTATTGTTTTTAATCAGCTTTGTATATAAAACTAATATTGTCTGGAGTAATGTCAAGTTTTCTTTTTGAAATATTTGTTTCATTGAAATTTAAAATCACAAGTGTCAACTCTTACTTGGAGATGCCGAACATTTAATTGATCCTTTCGCTTTCAGCCTCCTCCTGAATAGAGATGAGGTGTCCTTGCAAAGCAGGAGTGACATACTGATTTCATATTAAGTGTCTGTCCTAATTACACAGAGTCACAATCTAAAGCATTAAATTAACCTTCATAAATATAGTTTGGGAACCCTTCTGAAAGTATATCTGCTTGACAGGATGCTATGAGCTAACTAAAGACTCATGTTTTCTTTTGCTTTGGTTTGTATTTTGTAGGCAGTGGAGATCAGTAATACAACCTCTGAATATGATGAAATAAAGCAGCTGTTTCATCGGACTATGAAAAGCTACAGTATCCTTAAAATAAAGAGGATTCAGAATCCACCCCTCTGGAAAGTATTTCGGTGGTTAGTATTTATTTCCTCGTCTGTATGGGGAAGGAGTCTCCAAGAGCTGGTGTCCATTATCTACTTCCTAGGAAAGAAAAGGTGTTACCACCTGTGGTTTAAGACTGGTATTTCCTTCTCAGGAGCAGTTTCAGGAGTGAAATTAAGTATCTAAGGCCTTCCAGAGAATGTCATGCTCCCAAGGGGTGGGGAGGTCCCTTTGCTTGGCTCCTTGGAAGAATAGGGATGGATACAGACAGAAAGACATGAATGACACAAAATTGGGATAAGGATGCCCTCAGAAATGTGGAATAATATATTGTCTTGGGGGACTGAACAGTAACTGCCTCCTGAACATGTCTTGTCTGTTACAAATGTTTATCCATTGGATTGTATGAAATACTTGCTTAAAAAAGAAGTGGGCAAGGGTTAAGGATGCTTGGGTCCTTTTTTCCAGTCATATTTATTCAAGGTCTTCTCAAGAGTCTGTGTATCTTTGCTGAACGAAGTCAGTATTCACTGAGAAAGTAATCCTTGTGCTTTAACTGAATGATCTGAGTTCCAGAGCTCCTTTCTGGTTTTCAACATCTGCATCAGTGGTACTGAACTCCAACTAGTTATGGCAAACTAGATACCAACAGACTTGAGCTGGTGCTGGTGGCAATAAATGCACATGTTCGGGTCAATTTGGTGGTAGATTAAGCTGTTGCATAGAATTGTTGTCTAGTTGAAAACAAAAGGACAGATACTTAATGGAAGTATTCGAGGACTGTATAGAATGGTAACGGAGAAGAAAAACACTGCTCAAATAAGTACTTTTGCATGCAGACTGACTGAACCCTGGCAGTTATCAGCTAATGATGAAACTTTGTCATCTAGCAAAATTTAAGACACTTTAAAACATGTGATAGTGCATACTTTTATCCTCTTCCAATAAGATAATGAAGCTAACTAGGCAGAGTTTAACATTGCCAAGTTCTCAATGAACAAATTTCAGTCCATTGTTCTTAACTTTTCATTTATGCAGTTTGCAAGTTGGGAGGATTCTCCTCTCTGCCTGGCTCTGTTTACTTTGTAGCTGATCGCTTCTTGCAGAGGATTACGGTAGTGTCCTCTTCAACAGCTTCTGAAAACCTGTGGGGTGTCTGGATGCTGTGAAACAATGATGGGAGATGCTTAGTTGAGCCTTCTGTAGTGATTTGCCTTTTGTCACTGGTCATAACTCAGTCTGACCCTGGCCTAAATCAGTAGGGTTGGCGGTGGTTTAAGAAAGCTCAGTTTCTCTCCTACTGGCTTGTCTCCTCAGCTGCACTGATCCCACCAAGGGGCAGAAGCTCAGGGTGGACGGCAGCTTGAGTTCACTAGGGGAAAGAAGAGCAAGCTGCCTCTCACTTTTCCCCACTGCTGGAGCAGCAGTGTATGTGGTGGGTGCAGCCTCTGCTTTGCAGAGAGTTTGGGGCTGGGAAGGGAGAAGAGGTGTTAAAGCGCAACTAGTAGGATCCTACAAAGGAGCAAAGGGTTGGTACAGTGGGGACTGTAATAGTGTCAATGCTTTCTTAAGTTCACTGAAGAAAGCCAGAACTATCTAAAATTGCTGGCCAGTGGTATCAGTGTGTTGCTTGACTCGTAGTTGTTCATTGTAGCGCTGGTGTGTCTCATCTTCCAAGATAAGTGAGAGAAAGCAGGCTGCAAGTCTCATCTGATACTTACATGTATATCATATACTTTCTTTTTAAAAAGAAACATTTTTCCCTTTTCTTCATGGCTCACACTCTCTTCCCCTGCATGTTTCTGTTAGGCAAAAGGATTACATGAAAAGGGAAAATGGAGGGAACGAAGTAAATGAAAAACTCCTGTTCTTCGGAACCAAGAGCTCCTTTGTGGAAACCATCTGCATTCACAACTTTGACTGGAGGATTTGTGGAAGCAATGGAAGTAACTATGGATACGGTAGGTAGGAAGTGACTCTGTGTTAGACATCTGCATAGACTCCCTCCTCTAGATACCTGAGGAATCAAAACTTTGAAGTCTTTAACTGCAGAGGGTGAAATAAAAGAGGTATGAGTTGGTAGTGCAATCTTTGTTCCCTCTGGAAAGGTCAAGGATTTGCTTCGTGCAGGGATAAGTCTTTTCACCAGGTGCTAAGAGAATTAATGTAGGAATTTAAAGAGCCTCTGTTGCCGTAGTTGGGATCTTCTGAAGGCTCAAGGTGACAATTTGAACCTGCCAGAGAAATGGCTGCTACTCTGCATGGCAGGAATCTAGAAGGATGTGCATTCCCTTAGTATGATTTTGGAAGGTTCTCATGTTTTCTTGTCTATCCCTCTCATCGTAACACACATGCCTATAGTGGGTTTATACATTTAGGGTTTTTAAACGTTATTCCTAAAATAGCGAATAATAAATGGAAATTCTGTGGTGAAATCTTTTCTCTTGTAAAAATTTCTGTGGTATTATGTAAAGTCAGTAAGAGGAGACCTGCAAGTTGGATCAAATACCTCCTAAAAACCAAAGAGGATGCTCAGTTTTTGCTGTTACTTTTTACATACTCCCTATAACCATGTTTTCATATCATTTTCTAGGAAGTTACTTTGCTAGAGATGCTTCCTACTCCCATGCATACTGTCAGCCTGAAGGGAAAACATACATCATGTTCGTGGCTCGTGTATTGGTTGGAGATTATGTTAAAGGCAACGCAATTTACGTTCGCCCCCCGACAAAGTCTGTTCATGGGCTTCAGTTTTATGACAGCTGTGTGGATGATGAGTTAAATCCCTCCATTTTTATTGTCTTTGAAAAAAACCAAATTTACCCAGAATATATAATAGAGTATATGGAGGAAGGAAGAAAGTGCATTATATCTTAAAGGAATCAGAGCTGTTTGTATCACTCATTTTCCATATTGCAGTTGATCTCTTTCTTGGTGAGTTCTTCATTTTTAATACAATCCTTGGAAATGTTAATCCGAATAATTTTATTATTGAGGAGGGCTACCAAAATGATGCATTTGTTGAGACTAATCGCCTTGTCTTCTCCTCTTCTTCTCTCACATGAAGCACAGATATTTGGATAACCCTAGCAGAAAAATCGGAAAAGTGGAATGAGAAATCAAATGTTATGACATATTATTATAAATGCATTTAATGCGTTTTCTTAGAAAATAAGTAAAGAGGATTTTTCTTTGCAAACAGTTCAGTTAAGAGGAAAATTAACAGTACAGTAGTTTTTAAGCAAACTCAGATTTTTAGTAGTCAAAGATTCTTTTCAGTGCAGAATGTCTGTTCTTGATCTTCTCGTCTACCACAACTCTAAACAAGTCGGTGTACCTAGGAATGACTTGACTTAGTTTTCAGATTAATGCTGATACTACTTTCAAGTTTACAATAGTAAAACAAACAAACAAAAAATATAAAAAGCTTATTTTAAATCCATGCTGTAAGTTCTCAAGTGGAGAAGTTTCACGTGTACAACAGCAGATACTGTTTGGATCGAAAAACTGTTGAATCCAATTCGGATCTGCAGTAACTTGCTCTGTGACCTATAGAAAACCAGAGTGAAACTATGAAAGTCACAATTCACGAATAAGCAGGTACTTGTTCTTGTGGTGGTTTAGCTGCAACTAATGCCCGCAAGTACATAAAAGCTGTGCCACAATGAGCCACGCTTTCAGGTGAATGGGGCCACGTAATTCTCAGCATGAACATTTGCTTATCAAATGCTGTAGGACAGGAGAAACATCTTAAGAAGCACTGATACTTTCTGTCCTATTTGTGTATGTTAACGTTTGTTTTTCCAGAAATGTGACATGACTGGAAGAGAACAGTTATGTTCTCCCAAGGCCAGTGGTAGAACTGCTGTCCTAAGACACTTCGTATTCATGTTTTGCTGCGCACATAACATTGGGCAACTTGCTGAGAACTCACTGACAAGCGTAGTTCCTCTTTGTGTTTTGCGGTTTCTGGGGGTGATCCTGGATACTGCTTCCCTTTTTTTTATGCAGTTGCTTTGTGTTTGTCAGTGATTTACAGCCCAACTAACGGTGGGTAAGCCCTTTTTTATTCAGTTACACGCTTCTTATTGTCCCAAAAGGTAAAATACAGAAGCTCTCAGAGTTTCTACTGAATTTCAGTATGGAGTTTGTAAGTTAATCAAACTGCACACCCTCTGTACAAAGATGTCTTATTCAGGCAACCTAAGTGTTAAGTGGAAATCTTGCTGAGGACAGAGGAGCAGTAACTTTTCCTTTCAGATAAGCTTTACAGTAACATGAAGAGCCTCTCAGTTATTTACATCTTTGACACCATCTTTTGACACCATGTCAACCACATGGTACTACATAAGTTTGCAAGTTACCAAAGAGGATGGGGAAATATATAAAACTAGGAAATGTTACTAAAATGACTTAGAACTAAATGAAAATGGGTTAGTAATGAATCACAAGACTTTTACTAGTTTTTAAGATCTCCCTCTTTTGTTTGCCTGTAGAATTCCCAAATAATTGAAGTTTGCCATATTTGCAAATAAAATGTGTTTTCGCTCACTTTTTGCTTGTTAGTGTGCTGCTTGTCTCCATATGTAAACTCATGGCACAACTAAAAGACCTAGGGGACAAGCCACTCTAGACGTGCTCAATGACTTCCTTTCATCTGTGTTTCTAGATTGGGGAACTGCATGGGCGTAGCTTTGCATTTTAGTGTAGATGCTTAACTAAGTTTGAAGGACAGAATACAATCTAGTTTGTGGAGAATATCTTGGTAAATAAACTTCCTAACTAAGGTACCCTCAATATCAAGTGCTGGGATAGTTTGGTTGGATTCCATGTAATTAAAAAACTGCTTTGAGCAGTTGTTTAAGGCCTAAAAAAGGGGGAAAATACTAAAAAAGGGGGAAAATACTAAGATGTTGTAGAACTACTGGTTTTAATATGTAGGAGTAGTGAGGTATTGACTTATTCTAAGGATTGTACCTTCTTGAATACCTAGATGAGTAACTTTTAAAGAATCTGAGCTAAGCATCTAGAGGACACAGTGCTGCACTTCCCCTCAACCCTTGTAAGCTACAAGGCAGGCAGGTACATGGCGAATGCCAGTGAGATGCTGACAACTTCAATCAGTCACCAGAGAGATCAGCGCCTGCTCCTCCTCCTCCCCTTGTGAGGAAGCAGTGAACCGCCGTGAGGTCTTCCCTCAGTCTCCTCTTCTCCAGGCTGAATAGACCAAGTGACTTCAGCCTCTCCTCATATTTTTTCCTCTAGGCCCTTCACCAGCTTTGTGGCCTCCTTTGGACACTCCCCAGTAGCTCAATATCCTTTTTATACTGTTGACACCCAAAACTGCACCCAGTACTCGAGGTGGGGCCTCACCAGGGCAGAGCAGAGCGGGACAATCGCCTCCCTCACCTGGCTGGTGATGCCACGTGTTATGGTTTGGAATTTTTCCGAGGAATTTTACTTACTCTTGCCAACAAAGGGAATGCAGGAGGGGCGGGGAAAGGACGTTTAGGGGGAATCTGGGACAGAGGTGGTGCCTGGACATCGGGGGTTTTTCCTCACCTCTGGGGGGACATCCAGTTGTGTTTTCCTTCGGCTTTTGCGTGCTTTTTCGGGGGGCGGCGGCATGGCAGCGGCAGTGGCAACAGAAGTGGCGGCGGCGGCGGCATGTGTGTGTTCTGCAGTCTCTGAAGGAAGGATCACTGATCATCTGAATCTTCCACAACTTCTGCAGAACTCACACATCTCCCTTCCCCTCGCTCCCCCCAGCAAGAATTGCAAGATTTGGGGTACACAACTTGATCCATTTAAAGGTTTTAAGGTTTTGGTTGCGATTACTGTTGATTCTGTTCTGCATATACATATATTGGTAGCTAAGAACTGTTACCTTTTCTATACATTTTTTTTTGTGATTAAAGATTTTGAATATCTGATAAAATATCTTAGTTTTTTTTCAAAACTAAGACACCACACTTGATGCACCCCAGGACATGGTTGGCCCTCTTGGCTGCCAGGGCACACTGTTGGCTCATGTTCAACTTGTCATTAACCAGAACCCCCAGCTCCCTTTCTGCAGGGCTGCTCTCCAGCCTCTGACTCTCCAGAGAGCCAATGGCACCTTGGCCTGTGTCAGACCCAGCATGGCCAGCAGGAGCAGGGAGGGGATTGTGCCCCTATGCTCAGCGCTGGTGAGGCCACACCTCGAGTGCTGGGGTCAGTTTTGGACCCCTCACTCCAAGAAGGACATTGAGAGGCTGGAGCGCGTCCAGAGAAGGGCAACAAGGCTGGGAAGGGGCTGGAGAACAAGTCCTACAAGCTGAGACTGAGGGAACTGGGGTTGTTTAGCCTGGAGAAGAGGAGGCTGAGGGGAGACCTCATCCCCGGCTACAACTGCCTAAAAGGAGACTGTGACAGGGTGGGTGCTGGGCTCCGCTCACAAGTGACAGCGATGGGGCAAGAGGAAATGGCCACAAGTTGTGCCAGGGGAGGTTTAGACTGGACATTGGGAAAAATTTCTTCCCTGAAAGGGTGGTCAGGGATTGGCACAGCTGCCCAGGGAGGTGGTGGAGTCGCCATCCCTGGAGGTGTTTAAAAGATGGGTAGATGAAGTCCTTAGGGACACAGCTTAGTAGGGAGACAGGCACGGTTGGACTCGATCTCAGAGGTCTCTTCCAACCTTATGATGCTACAAAAATATATTCTATTCTGTATGTATATCCATAATGTTTCCTGATGTAATGTTACTCCTGATGGGAGTTCCTGCCCAGGCTCAAATTCTGTCACACAGCCCAAAGGACTGCCACTTCTGCCCCTCTCAATCAGATAAAGAGGTGTCGTGGAGACTGGGGCAGTTGGCCTGCTAACTTTCTTTGCTGCCCACTTTAAAAGAAAAGCAAGTAGGCACAACCTGTGCAAAACCAGTGTCTCATTTGCAAGCAGCAGATACAAAGTTTATATCAACTGCTCTGCTTAGATATAAAAAGGGGATCTTCTAGGCATCAGCAGTGTCCTTTGTGATGTTCTTCCTCTGCTTGTTCTTCCTCTCCTATTGTTCTTCCCACTTGTTAATTATTTTCCATCATGGTAACTGAAAATGATTCAGCACAGTGCGGTGAAGCGTTACAGACTGAACAGAAAGAATGGTTAGATCATCCATACATGCAAAGAAGTCACACGCTTGCTACTTAATTGAGCACATCTTTGTATTTATTGGTGTAAAGCAGACAAAATTCTGAATCGCATTATATCAAAAGTACTCCAACTGACAGTCTTAAATTTGTGTAGCAACAGATCATATGAACTACACACTTAATAGGCAGCCAGCAGATTTCTCAGGCTTTTGTTCCCTACTAAAATTTGTTATATTCCTCAAGTAAAATTTACTTGTTAAACATCATTGCTTGAAATGCAGTGATTAAAAAATAATAGTAAAAAAAGTAAAATAGTATAACTTTAGCATGGAGTGAGCCAATCACAGCCACGATTGGATAGATAAACTAATGAAACTGAAGAACAGGGAACTATGATTGTCTGCAGGATTCAATAAGCTGCAGGCACAGATGCAATATCTGTATCTGGTTTCACAAATCATTGTTGATTTAAAAATAAACTATTTTTTCTCAAGTGAGGGCTGGGGGAAGAAGAGTGGCAGCAAGGCACCACCACATTGTATTTTTCTATGCAGGAACTCCCAGGGCAGTGCAGTGCCAGCTATGAAAGTGGTTTTTCAGGTCTGAAGGAAACCATATGTGGATGTGGGCTGCTGTGGGACATGGGGAAGAGTCTCAGCTGGATAAGAAGGAGGGGCAGGTATGTGTATGTCCAGGAGAGCTTGTATGCGATACCAAAGCCAGAGCTTGGGTAACTGAAGAGCATGATATTTCTATTTGGGAAAGAGATGAGGCATTGTCCAGTTTTGGCTTGAAATATCATCTTTCCCTTCATTAGTGGTTTCTGTGTTACTGTTGCAAGACAACCTCTTAGCTCTGTTATGCTGCAGGAATCCAGACACCAGACCTTCATGGAGGTACATGGCTCCTTGTGCCTCATTAGCAGCACCAAGCCTTGTCACATCACTTGTGCTGGGACAAAGCTTTGTATCAGTTCCTCTGGGCTCTCTTATTATGGCGGAGCTCTCTTACAGTCTCCACCAGCTCTGAGATGCCTCTCTAAAGTGTGTGATTTAACATTAGTTTTAAACTCTACTGTGTTAACATGTAGGGATTTGTGCTACTCGGAGAGCAGTAAGGCATGGGTTTTCCAAAAGCTGAGATAAGCACAAAGACGCCAGTCCAAAGTGCCGCTCAGAGATGATACTGTTTTAGCTGAAATCCAGGCTTTTTCTTTCTGAAAGAGAGAATTAAAGGTGCCAAGGGAGTCCCTGTGTTAGAATAGTCACAGTCAACTACTACCCCTCTTGTCTGGCTTCATTCACATAGTAATTTCAGAAAGCTAATTGAGGTGCTAAATTGAAAGGAAAAAGTTTGACATTTTATGAGAGGGAGTGTAAAAATACGCACCTGGAAAGAAACACCAAACACAGAGATCTGTAATGCCAGCTCCTGTGACTCATGCCTGAATGGACTGGAAGCGTGATATGGAATTCAGTTTATGTCTGTATTGGCTCTGGCCCCACACTCTCCTATTTGCTTTGGTTAAAAGGTCTATTTAAATAACCTGAGCAGTTTACTGATTATTTAATATGTTAACGAAGTAACAAATTGGGCCAATGAATTACTGAAAGCCAGGCACTGTTACAGCAGTGTACGTAATCAGGCTCAGAGGGAACTTCCAGGAAAATACATCAGAAAAGCAGTGTCCTCGGATGCTCCAGAAAGCTGTGCATTATCAGTAGGTTATCCTATTTCCATGTGCAATCATCTAAGATACAACCTCCTGAAAGGCAACAGCTGTGTATTTTTTTTTAAGGAACTCATCGTCGCGTCTGTAACTCACAGGTTACTCCCACGTGCCTGAGTCCCCAGCATGGCTTTCAGCACAGCACCTCTCCTCTCCCTGCCCCCAGACTTTGATTGGTGAGCCTATCACTAGTTCAGCTGAAGCGCAGAGAAAAGACTTATGGCAGTGAATGAACAGCTGCTGCCTTCCTAATGAGCCGCTCTGTCATTGGTGAATTTGGTCTCATCACATCCCGTTCTCTAAGGAGGCACCTGAGAAAGGAGGAGAGGTGGGAGAGAATTGGGAGATCAGCAGCAGTAGAGGAGGAAAACAACACCTAAAGACCTGCTCCTGAGGTGCACATTCCCCTTATTTGGCCTTGGCAGTAAGATAAGAGAGAACAGCGTTCTTTTCAGCTCTGACACAGACTGAAGATGAACATCCAGACATCAGAGTGCACCAAATAATTCTGATATTTTGTCCGATTTTTTTATATATTCAAAGAGTCCTCGGGAGGTGAACAGGCAAAGCTTCATATTGTCCCAAGGATCCACTCTTTAAAGTGCACAGGCAGACCCAGTCAATACTTTTCAACAGAAATATTGGTCAATGGGCAACATCTACAATTTGTACCAAACAAGGCTCTCGTGGTTTGTACCAAGGCAAGCTCGCATATCAGGCTCCATGAGTCTTATTTTCTGATGAAGCAGATGTTGTCATTAGGACAGATTTCATTTTCAGCAGTTTGCAGACGTTTAGCTGTTCATTAAGTACACTGCTCAACGGGCAGGAGAGGCCACATTTTAAGGCAGAACCATTTGAAAATCAGCTGTCCTTCAACAAATACAGCTCATTCATCCAGACAGCAAGAGTGCACTTTTGGAACTGGGAGTTATTTTACTTTTTATCCTAGTTAAATGTTGCTACCTTTAACAAATGCACATCATTTTAACTTTAATTTAGTGGTTTGAGTATATTTGGTCCTTTTTACTTTTAGTAACAGTACCACTCCCACAAATATTTTTCAGGAAAAATGCTCACCTTGCAAGATTTCGTTTTTCTTGTGATTTAGAATTTAAAGCAGCATGAATCAATAGCTGGCTGAAAACATCTCTCTGAAAAAAGAAGTCAGCAAAAATATAAAGTAGTCAGTAACTTATTGCTGGTTACAATATCTTGTTTACCAAATTATTAAAACCACTAAGGAAGAAAACACATCGACAAGAAAAATAAATAGCTAGTACTGCCAACAAGTGTTTGCAAACAGCATTTAGTCGCAAGCACATCAGAGCTTTTCATTTTCTAAGTGTTATTAATAATGTAAGTGCCTAACAGAGACTACTGAAAAGGGATGAAGTCACATCAAAAAGTCTTTTATTGATCTCCTTTACCTGAGCATTACTGCCTCCTAGTTGGATTAGCTGATAACGGATTGGATACAGCAGGTCTACAGCTTTGTCACAATTTCCATTTTCAAACTCTACAAAAGCCTGGCACAGTGGCAACCCCAGGCTAGGAGCCAGGGAAAGCTCGTGGTCTTCACGAGGTGCCCTGTAGAATGAGAAAGTGGTTAACTCCTTTAGGTCAAATTACAAATGCTGGTTGGCCACTGCCTGCAGACAGAAAGGTTTTTTACTGTAAAAAGCCTGATGTTCCTGGAACTTTTATTTAGATACTGTCTTTTAGTGTGGTTATGCCTTCCAGTACCTGAAGGGGTTACAGGAAAGCTGGGGAGGGACTTTTTACAAGGACACAGAGTGACAGGACGAGGGGGAACAGCTTTACATTGGAAGGGAGAAGATTTAGATTAGACGTTAGGAAGAAATTCTTCACGCTGAGGGCGGTGAGGCCCTGGCACAGGGTGCCCAGGGAGGCTGTGGATGCCCCCCCCCCCAAAAGTGTTAAAGGCCAGGCTGGATGGGGCCTGAAGCAGCCTGGGCTGGTGGGAGGGGGGCTGGAACTGGATGGGCTTTAAGGTCCCTTCCAACCCAACCCATTCTGATTCTATGTTATTGCAACTCATGAATCAATCAGTTTTCATTCCTCTGAATAGAACTGCAAAAGCCACAAGACCAACCCCTCTTGCCTTTGCAATAAACAGTTTTTCCTAGAACAGTGAGGAACCTGCAGAGTTTCTCTTCTGATGATCTCACCAGATCATCCTACTACTAGTCATTTGCCTGTCTTCATCTCTGCCAACAGCAGGCTCTTCCAAATAGCTCCAAATAATCTTGCAAAACAGCTCACCACACAGCACAGGGCTTCATCATCTTTGTAATTTAAACCATGCTCCCCATGACAGCTCTGAAAGCCTGCTCTTTTATTCTAACCTGCTTTTAGGCCCACTAAGAGCAATGGATTTTAGCTGGCTCTTGAGTCCTTCTTCCTTCCCCTTCCCCTTCCCCTTCCCTCTCTCCTGTATCCTAACCCAGGCAGGAGTGGAAGAGACCAAGCCCATGGCAATGTGCCTGCAGAAGAACATACACGTTCTAGCAGGCATCCTCACCCATATTTTCAAAAAGTAAAAATACAGGTAACCAAACTGTAGCTCTTTGGTCGATAGCCAACACCTGCACATGACAGTGTGGAACTGTGCGTTTGCGCTGCTACAGAAGAAGCTGACAGTGACCAAGCCCTGCAGGTAGTGCCACTTCAGTGCCAAAATGTTGGTTTGCAATACAAGGAGAGGAGGGCTTTCAATCCCCAAGCAATATAAATAATTCCAGAGAACACAGAGCAAGGTTCAGTGCTATAAATTCCGTCTGTTGTTTAGAAGAGATTTTTCTGTAAATTTGCCAGTTAAATCCTTAACTTTGAGGAACCTTGGTCACTGGCTTCTGTTTTGAGTGCTTGCAACAACAGCTCAGAGTCACATTCCCACAATGGAACCTTAAATTTACCAAACACAGAGCACAGAATCATAAGGTTGGAAGAGACCTCTGAGATTGAGTCCAACCGTGCCTGTCTCCTTACTAAACCCTGTCCCTAAGGAACTCATCCACCCATCTTTTAAACACCTCCAGGGATGGCGACTCCACCCCCTCCCTGGGCAGCTGTGCCAATCCCTGACCACCCTTTCAGGGAAGAAATTCTTCCCAATGTCCAGTCTAAACCTCCCCTGGCACAACCTGAGGCCATTTCCTCTCGTCCTATCGCTGTCACTTGTGAGAAGAGCCCAGCACCCACCCCGTCACAGCCTCCTTTCAGGCAGTTGTAGCCAGGGATGAGGTCTCCTCTCAGCCTCCTCTTCTGTAATCTAAACAACCCAGCATCCTCGGTGCTCTCTGTCTTGAGTCTTTATTACAAATTTCTCATTTCTTCCTCTAGGTCAATGTTGATTTTTCAGTATCCAGTGCTGCCCTATGTGTTTATTGTTCCTTAAACAAAATACAGCATCCTGGAAAGTCAGAACTGTGCAACAGATGTGCATTTTAGGTAGTTTGAGATAGTTAATGATGAAAATGAAGGAACAATTCTTCATTTAAACATTGTTCTAGCTCTCTGAGACAACGCACAAAGATGGAAAACTGATTTTTTTTTCCTTTCCCTTGCAACGGCTCTTCATTGATTCACGAAGAACAACTGCCTGCATTAACATTGCCATCCATGAAAATAAGCATGGGATATCAACCACCAGAGAGCGCCAGGGAATACTTCACGAAAAAATTCTTGTCAACTTTAAATTGGAAAGCCTGGGGGAAAATATTCATGAAAAGCCAAGAATGACTGCTGTTTGTGCCAAAGGTTTTGAAACACAAAATGCACCTTAGGTATCATTTTTCTATTACATATTTGTGATAAAGAAAAATAAATCCATTAATCCAGTCATCAATATAACCCATTCTTAGACATCAGGAAAAATTTCTTCACCAAAAGTGCTGTCAGGCAGTGGCACAGCTGCCCAGGGAGGTGGTGGAGTGCCCATCCCTGGAGGGGTTTAAAAGACAGGTAGATGAGGTGCTCAGGGATATAGTTTAGTAGTGGACAGATATGGTTGGACTCAATGATCTCAAAGGTCTTTTCCAAGCAAACAGTTCTATGATTCTATGATCTTACAGGTTGTTTTCTTGCATAATAAATTAAGATTGGTAATACTTCAAACTACAGCTAAAAATGTAAAGGCTGAACACAGGCAAAAGGAAGCAGTGGGTGAAAGGATGAGCTGAATGTCTTCATTACAGCTGCCCAGAAGTGGTGTGCAGTTTTATATACTTTATATATACTTACATATATTTATATACTTTTATAAAATATATTAGGCATTTCCTACTTAAGTCAAATCAGACATGCTTAGGTTTGATTTGACAGTTATTTGCTTCCATAAGTATTCTTAAAAATTACATTTCTTTTTTATTATTTTCATTGATGGTTATAGTCAGGAATAAATAATGACAATTTCAGGTTCTCCTTCCTTGTTTTTTAAGGCAAAGGAAGCAATAGATGCTGAAACAGAGGAAAACAGAGCAAGGGGGAAAGGAATTGCATTTAAAGCATCTGTATATCAACGCCTTCAAAAAATCAAGGCAATTTACAGTTATTTAATATATAAGAGAACACAAAGAAAACCTTGTTTAGATGAAATACTTCAACACTGAAATTTGGCAAACAACTTAATTTGAAAGCAAAATACTGTGTATTATTATTTTAGCAGTGCTCGAAATCCGATTTCCTGCAAAGATACTTCACAACACAGTACAAACAGTAGCCATTAGAATATCACTACCAACTCACACTTTAATAATAATTAAAGAACTTTTTAAACCAGACCAAAAAAGAAGAACGACAGACAGCTGATATGCTGTAGAATGCCCTTTCTAATATACAGTTAAAACTCTTTATTCATTGTATGGAACATAGCTTTGTGTGAACCCATTGAAAGAAAATGAATAGCAACTGTTCAGTTAGCGTCTATGACCTCAAACATAAAAGATTTCTGCTTAGCAAGATTAGAAGCCTCTCTAGACATTAAGTCAATAAATAAATAATTGTAGGGAATCTCCTAACTGGAGACTGGCCTACTGAAACCAGACATGTCCCAGTGACATGCTAAAGCAGAGAAGAGCACGTTGTAGTGCTTTGGCAAGCCAGGAGCATTCAGATGTTCAGAGGACAAAGTATTTATTGAATACAGTACTTTAATTCACTTCCTTACTTGGCAAGTTCCTGAAGAGTTGTTAAAATCTCATTAGTAGTTTTGTGGTCTTTGGCTCCCACGGAAGACATCAAGATGTGTACATCATTGAACAGAAGAATGTGATCTTTGGTGTGCTTCTTTGTAAGCTGGAGAACATTTTTCCACCTGTCTCCAAGCTTTACTCCTGAGAATAAAAAATATCCTTCCCAATAAAAATACCACATGCAAAAGCACGGCTTTGCAAAATACTTTTAGTGACTCAGCATAAACAGCATTTCTACTAAACTCATGAAAACATTCCCTGATGTGCAAAATTTATGAAGTAATTTATAGAGATGCAGCCTGCTGTATTTGTGCAAAGAGTTTATTGACTGTCAGTAATTTATAATAGTATCTAGAATGGTGGTGACATAAGGTTCTGGCTTGATACGAGATTTTTCATGTCTTCTTGGAGATGTTCATAATGAACTGGCTGTAGCAATCGAACTGTACGGAGTGATAAGATGGATTTCAAAATCAAACCCAACACATCATTAGTGTTTTAGCAATACATTGTGGAAATAGCGTTTATGTGAGCAGGTACTCACCTTCATGAACTCTACTGTATAAACACGAGCTTTAAAAAGTTAAGGAGAAATGTCACTTAGGAGAGTGCACAAAAGTCAGAAGCTAACATACGTGTACTGGCTGTTTAATCGTTATTAAACCAGAAAGTTGAGCTCTAACTTGAAATTCCCTTCAAGAAAGCTCTACAGCTTTTTAGACGCTTACGTAATTGATTGTTCAGCCCTAAATGCCCGGGATGATAGAAGATAATTTATCAAAAAAGTGACCTATGCTAGCTTGCGCTGAATGAAATAGCACAGTGGCATGGGGGAGGAAAAAAAAACCAAGCTCTTGGAAAGAAAAAGGTTATGCACATAATTAATTTCACGTTGAGGCTTTTCTCAAGAGCAGGTTTTCCTTTTGTAAGAAATTTCTTCTGTAACACTGACCAGGCTTGCTCTGTAAGTATCTTTAAATACTTCTCCAACCTGCAAAAGGTAGGGGAACAGGGGAGGCAAAAAGAAAACTGTTCCCTTTACGGTTTAAAAAAGAATGGCAGGTGGATCTCCTACCTTCCAGATGAAGCCTGTACAGCATCGAACAGTTATCGACAACATCCAGCATGCTTCCACTCGACAGACATCGGGGAGCAATCTGTAATCACAGGTATTCATAAGCTGCCCAGCTGACGTGCTAGTGGAAGCTTATGCAGATAGTCAAGATTATTTTCACAGCATGGAATTAATTTTTTCTTTCTCTTCATTCAAACCCACCTTTTGCTGCAGCCTTAAGTACATCTGTCCTAAATAAAGCAATTTTCAATGACATACATTTATATGGCTTCATTTGTGTTGGTTTTCCTGTAATAAAGTTAAACTTAGTAACTACAGAGGGTTACCAAGGTATTTTATTTTTTTCCAAAATATTACTTCTCTTTGCCAAGTTTATTAGATAGGAGTTTGCACGGCATCGTTCGTAATGCTTGCATTATTTTTATAATCCTTACAAAGATGTATTATCCTATCTAATTTGATACTGCCTATTTACAAGGCTTATTTTGAAATCTAGACAGTAAATAACTGTCATAATTTTTCACCATGATAACAGTTAAACATTGAAATAATCTACCCTGGGAAGCGGTAGGTTCCTCCACACTGGACACTTCTGAGGCTCAGCTTGACAGGGTGCTGGCCCATCTTATTTAAACTATATATCACCCAAAAGGGATTGAATCAGATGATCCTTGAGGTCCCTTCCAATCTGGCATTCTATGATTCTGTGATAATAAATTAACTAGGAATGAATCAACATGCCTCTGTTGACTTAGTAGCTAAGATGCAAAATCAGTTCTTTGTAAAAGTAACTTGACTTTATAGGAAGAATATTTTACAACTTTCTAAAAAGCTTTTTTTCCACAGGCATTTGGACCCTGATGAGGGTCTAAAGAGATGGATAAGAGACACAGCAGACTGGAAAACAGTACCAACAGTGCCATTGTAGCTCTTTCAAGCACAAGTCTAAGGAATACTTAAACTACACAGCATACAAGTTTTTTGGGTATTTTACCAGTTGAGAAACAGTTTCTCTGAAAAGCTGTAACAACAGATGTAAATAATAGATATAAATATATGGCACACTGTGATAGGTTTCAATGTTATCCAGAAGGAAGAAAGTACATATCGTGATCTTAAGCACATTGGCAGTAAAGAAAAAAGGCCCCTACTCACATGTTTGTCATAAATTGTCAAAGCAGCCTCATATTCACCCTGTAAAAGCAAACAAGGATGGCATGATTAACATTCAGATACATTAACCAAAACTGACCAGTAGTAACCAAAGACACACCTACAATTAAGAGATGTCATACTACTACTTCGCAACTGGCTCATGATTTCATCAAAACCAAGAGAGTCAAAAAATCTTTGAGGTATTAAAAGAAAGACTGGAGTCTAAGATAAACCAGGATTTTCCAGGCAAAATAATCAGTATGTTTAGGTTTCATTTAATAATAGGTACCAATACTGGTGTAAGTTACACACAAAGGAGAAAGACAAGGTATTACCTCTCGTTCTAATGTTCCTTTCAGGGACTTTTGAAAAAATTAGTGCATCCCACAATATACGCAAAGAGAAGAAAAATAATTTTAAGCAGGCTACAGAAAATCGTATAGATAGAAGGTGGCAAAATAAACAAGCCATTAGACTACTATCAAGAATTATGCTCCATCTACATTAATAAAACTGGACACAAGCAAGTTGCTCTGTGTTCTGACCAAAGTACACTGCCTTCTCAATGGTGTCACAATTGTCTCTCTACTGAATTGAACCCCACCAGCGCTAAGCATTATTAAATCCTAGGAACTTCTGCACTGCAACCTGACAGGTTGGGTAAAATCACAACCATTTTTAAAGTGTTACAATAATAAGAATTAGTAACATTAATGATATTATTGGCAACTAAATTTAGGAGCTTACTGTCTCTTTCTTCTAGTCAGCAAATTTTTAAGTCAGCAAATTAGTACTGAATTTGAAGAGAATTTTGTCTAAAAATTAGAGATCCGAGTTCATATTTCTATCAAATAATAGTGCTAAGTGTAATTAATGAGACTGTTCAGATGTGCAATAATCACACAACAAAGAACTTAGATCTTTGACCAATATAATTAAAACTTCTCAAAATAATTGTGATAAAAGACTCACTTTTAAAAACAGTATTTTGCTATTTTACAAAAAAACACCCTATAAATAGATGAGAAAATCCCCTATAAATGTTAAGTCTGCCTTTTAAATAGCATTAGATGAATGACCTATGTGGACCATAAAACACCTGTATGAAAATACCTCATACCTTTTCAATGAAGTATAAAGCCCAGTGCCAGTAATTGTGGCAAGCAAGCATATCGCTGTTCTGGAAAAAAAGAAAATAAAGTAAAGAAAATATTACTTACAAAATAATTTCCCATTAAATATACCTAGTCAGTTTTCTCTTTCCTTCTTCAGCAAAACTGAGTATTTCAGCTGGCCAGAGTATCTTCTCATTTAATATATTTTCTGCTTATCAGTATTTGGGGAGACACCTCAAAAAAAAGGTTTCCCCCATATCAGCACTAGTGAGGCCGCACCTCGAGTGCTGGGGTCAGTTTTGGGCCCCTCACTCCAAGATGGACATTAAGGGGCTGGAGCACGTCCAGAGAAGGGCAACGAGGCTGGAGAGGGGCTGGAGAACAAGGACCAAATGCACTGGCATTTCATCAGATGAGATGATGAATATTTACCCAACTGTACCAGCTTTGCACTGTCCTTTTCAGATGGCACCAGACCTTCAAATACTCTTCCTTAGCTGCACTTTAAGACGTCATTGCAGTCTGCTTTTGAAAATGCATTGAGAATAGACGAACAGGAATATAATTCCATAATGTTTTGGTGGAAATCAAATACCAGAAAGGTTCGTCCCTCTCTTCCCATTCTCTCCCAGTGTGGTAGTTAAACTCAGAGTTATCACAGGTGGAAAAAACTTCTTCATTTTCCTGATGACAACTGTAACATCCACTTTCAGAAAGCACAAAGGTTCCCAGTAAACTTTATGGTGCTAAGATAAACATTCTGGTAATCTTTTCTTGTTTAATATTCAATCACTAACCAAACATGAGCAACTGGGGTAGTTAAGTGCTCATTTAACACCATACTACCATTCCAAATGTCATAAAAACATGAGCATGGAATTACTTCAGTGAATAAAACAAACCCTTTTTTCTGCTACCGATTCTGAGTTCTGAGTGAGATTAAACTGCTGAAGGAGAAGTGGGCTTTCAGGTTACTTAAATAAATAAATAAATAATAAAAACAGGCCATGGGAACTCATTCCAACAGCTCACAAGAAGAAAACATTCCTATTTAATAATAAACAGCACTGGCAGAGAGGTCCCCTCTGATAAGATAATTTGCCTTTTTTGATTTTGTGCTGAAATATACATATAAAACTAACAGCATCCACTTTTTTCGGGGACACGGAGAAACACAAAAAATAAAGTACCCTGCAAAGAAATCCTATACCAAATCTTTGCAACTCTTATTGGGTAGGTGAAAGAGGAAGTAAAAAGCAACAGAAGGAGCCCAAATACTGTAGCAGTACAGATAGATGATCCTGGTAATTAAATACAAATCAAAAACTTCAAATCACCAGGCAAAATACAAGCAATTTTATTAAGGCACTTAGAGAGACCTGCTTTTTTGTGTGTGTGCTTACATTTTAATGCTCTGTGTTCATGATGACTAAGATGCAAAATACTGCCCTGAAGAAGTGATTATACACTTAATCACTACAACAATGTCAGCTGTTAGAAATCAGCTATACTGGGTCAGGCACGACAGTACATCAGACAATTCTACTTACTGATCTTGCACCTCATTACTTTATTTTAGTTGGATAAAGGCTATAAATGGCAGAGGCATGGAACTATTTTAAGAAAGAGGTCAAAAATTTATCCAAAAGTCACCAATTGGGAGTTTTTAAGGCATCACCCAAACTGTCAATTGCCTTCATCACTGTTTAATTAAAACTTATATATCAAAGGACAAAATGCTTTCTGAGAAATTATAGATATGAATCTCAAGCAAGAGTTTTCTGTCTGCACTTCCAAGCTCAATATCTGAATGTTTAACTTAAAAAAACCCCATGCAAAATAAACAGTCTTCCTAGCCTTGTTATCCATCCCTGCTCATTGGGTGAGGTGGAAAGGTCAACTCAGATGATTAAAATAGACTTCTGTGGGTTCTAACAAATTCAAACATCACAGCCTTCTGCCCTAAATATGACTGAAATCATTGAGAAAATACATGCTGTTCAACACAAATAAAAATTAAGCGCCCTTACAGCAAAGGACCATATGACAAATTAATTAAGCTGTTCAGTACTCTAGAGATACTCAGATTTGTTGCATAAATAAAGTAACTTCAGTATACTAGAAAAGAAACAGAAATATCATTTTGCTTTTCTTTACTGTCAGCCTTTAAAATCCTTCCCGTGAAGAGGTTTAGCCATGTTCCTCAACTGACTTCCAGTGCTCATCTCAGCCTAAGCAAAAACTTTGTGAAAATATCTCCTTGCTTTTATAAACCACACCATAGATCGCAATTCTAACAATATAATAAATCACAATTTTCATGTCTGATGTTTCACCTGTCTGCAATGGCCAAGACTTTATGAGATGTAAAATACCTAATTAGCTCTGCTAGGTAAAAGAAGCTAGGGGAGGGGGATGCATGCAAGTGCTTGTATGAACCATACGCTTGTTGAAAAGCAATATTTATTACAATATTCCTAGCTCAAGTAAGGCAGTGTGAGAGGACAGACTTTGTGTGAAACCCAGTCTACTGATACATTTGCCATTTTTGGAATCTCAGCAGTTGCAATAGAGGTGACTTAAAATGGTCCACAGCACGTGTCCCTTATAATATGCCATTTTTTCCTGCCTCTTGCTTCAAAAGTAGCACGGATAATAACAGCACCTCAAGTGGTGGTTTCTTCTAACATGTAAACTTTGCATTGCTTGTAACATGTCTGCAGATAGTAAGGAATTGCATGTGCAGGAATAAAGAACTTGGTTAGAAGAAATGAAGATCACAGAATCATAGAATCATAAGGTTGGAGACTTCTGAGATCATCGAGCCCAAACATGAATGACCTAGAAGGAACCTTTTCAGCTACAAAAATGCTTACCTTCCAATTGGTTTCCGTTTCCTTCATAAATTCTAGCCCTTTCTTCACCTCTGCTTTCATTTCATTTATGTGAGCTATAGTGTGAACAGACCATGCGTCTGTCTGATTTATAGCCAAAGCCTAGGTGTGAAAAAAGGAGAAACACAATTAAACTTACAAACTTGCAAATACCGGTATTTACTGCTGTTGATGTAGAAACAAGAGACTACTTTTTCTTGCTGCATGTAAAGTACCTCTCTGTGCTGTTCCAACTATCTACAGCCAGGAAGTTTGATCTGGACAGAAAAGGAAGAAAATGTTTAGTGTCTGACTTCACTTCTCAGCTTCTACTGCACAGAGAAGAACATCTGCAAAACACTTTAAAATGTAGGCTTTAATGAATATTATCAAACGACATTTTATTCCAATGACATGCATCAATATCAGCCATGAAAGAACCGCATGCACAGCCACAATTTATTTCAGGTTATCATTTCTTCTTCAAGAACAAGGTCAGTTCTGAGCATTGAGCAAAGTTCTTTTTCTTGCTCTGACAAGTTTTAGGCATTTTGTGAGGTTAGTTATTAACCTTGTAAATGTTAAATGTTACTGTTCAGTCTTTGTCGTCACTTTTAGCAATTTGATGTAACAGCATTTTGGCAAAAAACACCCATTAGAAATTAATTGTATCTGAGACTCTTGGAGGACAGGGATAATCCTGAGGACTGGAGGAGGTCATGTATAATTACTACGTTCATAAAAAGGGAACAGCCCGGCTAATATTGATCCCCAGGAACATTGTAGAGTTAATTGTTCAATAATCAAGGAACAAGCATCTGGGAAAAAAGGGAGGGGGAATCCAAACAGGACGGATTGTCAAGGACAGATTACACCAAACCAATGCAACATTCTCTAATAGGAGTAAATAGTCAATTATACATGGAGGAAACAGCAGATGGGATAAGATATGGATTTTATACAGGTGTTTTGACTCCTCATAAGCAAGTGAAGGAAATAGTCAAGACAAAATTGCCATGGTACGTTATAGAAGTGGGAATCTTTCTAAGGGGCAGTTAGCAGCAGCTTGTTCTGAAACTGTGAGCATTTCCACATCGACTTTTATCTCTTTGCTACTTCCGCAAACACTGGGATGATGGAGAGACTCAGTTCACGGCATCTGCACAAACCACCACGCAGAGACAGGGACCGTGTTTTAGAGCTCTAAAACTTTTTATCACCAATAACAAGAAGTTTACCTCACGTGCAAGCTCCTCAGCACGATCAAAAAAGTTTGTTTCCATGAGTCCAAAAGAGTAGTATCCTTTCACGTAGCTAAGCAAAAGGGGAAAAAGAGCATGTCATCCATTTAGAACTAGATTTAATCTAGGACTGAAAAACATATCGGAAATAGCATTTAACACAAAATGGTTCTTACAATGTCAGTTACAATGAGGGTTCAAGCTTGCAGAATACAGAACAACCAGCCAGTTCCCATAGGAAAGGAAAGGTCTGGAGACACCAGCATGGGAAACAAGATGCACATGATGGGTGTTTTGAGAACTGACATTTACAGCTTTGGGTAAGCTGGAATTAGGAGTGCACAGAACAACTTGCCGATCTCTGTAACATTTGCAAGTCACAGAATTAGAAGGCTGGAAGCAAGACAGGGCAGTGACCAAAGTTATCTGAGAGTTTCAGAGGCAACACAGGAGTGGACTCTCCTGCACTTTCTCCAGTGACCACAAAACTATAGGAGAGCACTTTTATGTGAAGTAACTCTTTAAAACTGGTTAACAACATTGTACAGTCACAAAACATCCACATGAAGCAGTAAAGGCCCTACATAAAGGAAAATTAGGGACGTTACGTGCTCTTATGCACATACCTGATGCAGTCATTTTAAGAAATATTTAACTGCTATTGTATTTGCAGATTGTAAAATACCACAGGATATGTTTCTGCTTCTCAAAATATGGAGTTTTGGTTTTAAACTCCTGAGGCACAGGAACTACAAAAATGTGTAGGGTATGTGGCAACTGATTTATTTCATGAATCAAGGTGAACAAAAGTTGATTTTTTTCTCTTTTTTTGCCATTGTATCAATTCATATGTAACTCTACGTGCCTGTAATTTCGAGGACAAGGGGTACTTGCCAGGATTTTACACCTCAAGAAATGCTTGGCATATGGGTGTTTCTGTTGCTTTACAATTAAGGGTACAACAATCTGCTCTTTTGTAGCATTGTCTAGAAAAATTTATAAAAATGCAGTCAAAACTGCTAAGTTGTCTTACTTCCCCAACAAATGAAACCAGCATATTGTAGTGAAAAAGAACTAAGGGGTTTAGATTTTTCTGAGTTGAGGTAACACAGCTGGAAAAATGAGACTCCTCACACCACCCTCTGTGCCAAGAGATTGTGAGGTACCCCACTTAGCTTTGTTATAATGTTAGCATTTGGTCTGTATTCTCTGCATGGTTGGTGGAGGTAAAAAAGGGTAAAGGTTTTGCTGTATATGGAGGCACAATGCACCAGTCTATAGCAACATCATAAAATATTCAGCAAGTTATGGTTGGCTATGGGTCACCTATTCACCTGTCTCTTAAATGCATGCCTTGACTATAACTTAATGTTAATTTTTATTTAAAGTTTAAAATTTCCAAAAAAATCAACAGGTCTTAATTTTTTTTTTTTTTTAAATTATGCCAAGCTAGTTGTTATTAACTATTCACTTGTCAATAGATTCAGTTTCTCCTGAATTCACTTTGGGAAACTGAAACTTTCAGGACTGAATTAAAGAAATTCTTAAATTCTGCCTTTCTGTCAGTCTTTGCTGCTGTTATGGTATATCCCAAAGTTTTCTTTCAGGACTACACTTTGGTATTTCAAATTACAACTATGTGCTTTATCACCCACAATGTAAGCCCCAGATAAAAAACTGGACCTATAAAAGTCTGAAGGAGTTTTATCACTGCCCTGAGCGAGGACATGATTTTATTTTGTTTGGTACATGCCGTGTGCCATATTTGACACAAAAATGTACTGACTCAGGCACAGCTCACTGAAGAAAAAGCTCTCAACAACAGTGTCAACAGGGATATGGGAGAGATGTTCCAGGTGTGGTCAGGTTTGATTCACTTCTAAGCCCTTGCCTTTGTCTGCATGTCCATTTCCAACAGATCCTGCTACTTAAATGTGTCTGAAGTTAAAACAAAACCCCAAACAAACCCCACAAAGTATGTGCACAGCAAATAAAGAGCAATTTTCAAAATGAAGCATGACCCACCTGCTTAGTGGAATATCAGGTGTCCAGAAAGGATAAACCCGGGCAACAGAATCTCGCATCTGTGTTTGATATCCCAGATAGAAATAAGTGTCATGCGAAAATTTGAGGGCTAGCAGGTCAGTTGGATGGCTCTGCAGAATCTGTTCCCATAGATCACAAGCTTTTGGAAGCTGGCTAGAAAAAAAATAAAATTATTTTGACTGCTGAGAGAAGGCACATATGTCTGCCTTTCACTGTTACTCATGCCACTTAGAAAAACAGAGAATTCAATATCAGATGACTTTTTTCGTCCCTTGTAATAATGGCATTATCTTCACTGAGCACCTACTTGGAAATCTTTTGAAAGAAATGTTCTTGGGTTACAACAAGTCACTGAAACACACAAGGAAAACCAAGTTTAAACCATAAATCTAAAGATTTTCCTACAGGGTAGAACCAATTTTACAAACATCTACCATAATTACTCTAATTTCACATTTCCCCTTTCCCATGGGAATCAAACCTATAGTAAAAAGGCTTCAGTAGCTTCCTCTTTACCTCTAAGAATCATGTGAGGTAAATCCATGCTCACCTGTTTGTTTGACAAACAAATCATGAAAGTAAATCATTAGCCCATATTTTCTGCACTGCACATAAATTCAACATGTTGAATGGAACAGCGAGCCTCTAAAGCACCTCTGACACTGCTGTCTCCCTGTTTTACAGAGGAAATCTGGTTTTGACACCAGGAGACAAGAGAGAGGCAACGTCTGTTTGTAGCTTTGCTTCTGTGCACCCAAAGTCTGTGTTATATTATATTGCAACTTATTGCAGTTAAATTGCAGTCCTAGTCCTAAACCATATGTTCCACTGATGGATCTACGACAGATTTAAACTATGGAGTGCTTAATGATACGAAGCAGGGACAATAGAGCACTTCCCCTCCTACGGTGCTGCTCACTAACTGGCCATGGTGCTTACACTTTGGAGAGATAAATTTAAGAATAACAACTGATATCTCAACCTGATCCTTTGCTAGATGTCAGCTTACGTCAGGTAGCACTACTTCCAACATTCTCTTCTACCTGGGATGACTAAAACTCTTCACAGTCCTTTAAGTGGCACGGTATGGGACTTACCCACTGGCAAACATGTCCAGCGCTGATACATGAAGCTTCTCCCGCTCAGTCAGTGGCTGTGATTTTGAAAGCATCATCATTGTTCTCATTGCACTATCCAGCTCTTTGTTGAGCCGCACTGAAGTTCCAGTGCCAATCAGCTCCAAACCATTAGAAATGACATGTCCCATTGCTACAAAAACCAGCACATTACAACTTGATCTGTACAGCACCGCTGGTAATTAATCTCTACATAAACACAAGGAGGGGTTGGCTGTTTGTCTGAAACAAGACTTGTACTCACACAGGTCCAGGAAGACTCGTAGCTGTTCATGAAAGCCATTTAAAACCAGATTTAAAATGAAAAGAAAACACCATAACAAAACCATCCCAGCCTGCTTCAGGCTCTGAAGAAGTTTTACAGAATTCTATTAGCAACCACTTCCCACTTGCCCAAGCAAACTAAGTTAAACACCAAGGCACAAGGTATTATCCAGCACTTCCCATGCTAAGAATTAAAGGTTATACTTACTAAAATTTGGATCTGCTGCTTTTAACTTCGAAAGACACCCCTCAATACCTCCAAGGCTCTCATTATTGGTCCAGGTTGCATACTTTAAGAAAAACATGGTGCACAGGTCAAAGAATCTCTAATGCTATTTGGCTTCTTTTTGTCCTCCCACATACAAAATCCAAAAGTAAGCAAGATGAATAAAAGCCAAATTTACAGTCCAGATAGGGATAGCGCAGTAGGAAAACAGTAAAACTGTTTTCTTTAAGGTAGTTTTGCCACCAGCAGAACAAATAAACCTGGGTTTCTATGTGGTTTGTCTTGACTGGTTGATTTTCCTATATCAAGTAGGATGAGCACACTGGCTGAAGTTTTCCCCAGAGCTGCAGCATCCAGCATAGCTCTCTGCTACAAGGTTTTTCTGCTGCATGCTAGTAGTGGCTGAACTCCTGTGGCAGTCTGATTTTGAGGCTCCACCAGCTGGTAAGAAATTTAAACATCCACTACAGCAAAGACCATTTCATGCATGAGTCCTTTCAAATCATATTTTCTTACGCTTTTTGGTCATACCTGGGTCAGAACAGCATCAAATAGTTTACAGGCTTCATTGCTAGTCGTAGAGAGGACAAGTCCAGCATCCTGCCACGCCTGCACAACAAACAAATACAAACTCGGTCATTTAACACACTAATTTTCCAGACTACACCAACGGATTTTCAAATTGACAGTGATCTGATATTTTCATGAACTAAATTTTTTTTAAAAGAAACCAAACATTTTGTACAGTTGTAGTTACATCTGAAGACTCAGTTAGTCGGGGTCCACAGTGGGAATAAAGAAGTAAAAAATTATAAATTGTGATAAAAGGTCTCAATAGGTTACATATAATGAGAGACCCATTCTAATTCATTACAACTCAACTTTTGGCTAGTCTCTCTGCTGTAGACACGCATCATGTGAAGTAGACACATGATAAAATAAAGCCCTGGGTTGTTTTTTAATTTTTTTTTTTAATAACTGAAATCAATACCTTACAGCCTGGTAGAGAAAATCCACCAAGACACTGGAGTTAGGCCAACAAGGAACTTGGATCACAGATCTGTGCACAAAGCCTTACAAAAAGGAAGAACATGGGCATCTGATAAATCTAAAATGCAAACCAGAAGCAGGTTGCCATAGTTTTTTAACAAGCTATGTAACACAGAGGTGCCACATCTCCCGGCTAGCTGCTGGAGAATGAAGAGTTCATTAGGCAGATGTGCAGTTTACTCAATGGTAGCATTAAGATGCAGCAGCTACAGCACCCTGGTTCGTGGCTGTCTTCATGATTGCTCTCTTAAGTAACTCAGGCAACAAAATGAGAAGTCCAAATGCCTAACTTATTCATGTGGGTGCCTACAGCAAACAGGTGTGTAGTCTCTAGTTGCTTGCAGGCCTCTTCCCCTACAAAGGATGGCCACAAAACCACAAAGCCTGTCATCTCATAAGCTGAAGTGCTTCCCTTGGCAACCTATTCATGTATTTTTAATATTTGGGTTCATTCTTCATTCAGCGTTCCCATACTGCGCCTGCCGCTGCCTCTAAAACCATAGGCTTTTCAAGCATAGACTTACATTCAAAACACCATATATGTTTTTACTTAAGTATACACACATTTGAGGAGCTGCCCAAATGACTTGAGCAATAATTTTACCCAGTACACAGAACATACACAATAGACTTAAAAAAAAAAGACCCGGGGCAAGGCAATTCAGACTCCTTCTAATGGAGGATTAGTCTTTGCCGATGCTGCAAGAATGCAGTTTATCTCATTTTACACTTTAGAGTATTTCCTGGTTCTAATGACCCAACTGTCAAAAACTTTAAGTAAACGGGCAAAGACATCTTTGCTAATAGTATCCTAAAGATTTGCCACTGTGATTGGATTAAAGGCTCACATTCCAGCAGCTCAAGCACTTGCGTGTTCAATTACAAACCTGAAAGACTAGACCAGAATGTAAAATTACAAATTTTCTTTACAATCCATGCTATAACCAGAAACAGCAGAAAGAAAAAAAAGTCAAGAGGGCAGCAAAATTAGGCCTGCTACTTAGAGGCTACCTTTCAAGATGCTCTGCAAAACAGACCACAAACCACTTCCACCACTTGTTGTCAAAAAAGAAGTTCCATTTGAAGTGGTTATCTGTGTCACTGCCTGTCTCGCACAACAGCTCGGGGTACTTGCCGAACAGAAAGTGTCATCCCATTTTGAGGAGATTTGTTAATACTAAGATTCACTGGAATGAAAACATCTGTGTGAAAGCATGAGAAAAAAACCAGTATAACTAGGGTCAGTAAAAAATGGCCTGCATTCATCTCTAAGGACACTGCTGATCTAGTTGAGGTACACACGGTTTCCTTCCACTTCCAAAAGCCCCTGCTCTGCCAAGGCTACAGCCCAGATAACTCACCCCTCACTGGAAGACTGCTACTCTAGCAACAAGAGGATGGCAGCAAGGTTGCATCACACCACATGTGACACTACTCATCTTTTGTGCCCACCAGGACAAGAGACTGCAAGGAAGAACCACTCCATAATAGCTGCTGACTCCTAAGAGACATAAAAGATCTTGCCCAAACCTAATCTGCTGTTTTCAACCCCTTGTCCTCTGGGTCATCGCCCAGACGGCTTGGGCCACTCATGTCTTGGGGCTTGTCTGTACTCAGGTTTCAGAATGTGACAAAAGAAATACACGATAAAGGGAGTGCCATTAGGTAAAAATCAGCCAGAGAGTTTGTAAAGTAAGAGGCTCTTCTCTGTAATGCTTCTTGGAGGGCAGCACCACGGACTTGGCTCTTTCTTACTGCTTCTTTGCAAGACCAAATCCTTGCCCTTTCTCCGATTCTAAGATGAGAGTTTAGTCATGTGATATGGTGGCTGTTTATCCGTATTTTTGTCCCTGCCAGAATCCCAGCTGGCTCTGAGAAATCTGCTCTTTGTGGATTGCTGTTAGCACATCCTCTATTACTTGAGCGGCAGCTCTCCAGGGCTCTGGTGCTCACTAACCTGTGACACTTTCAGAAGATCCTCCAAGACCTTTTTTACCTTTCCCTGCCTAATTAACCAAAACCCAAGAGGAGTGACAGAGAAAAAGAACTTAGTCTGGAAGAAAGCATCAAAATGACTAATCAGTAACCAGTTCCAGCACGCAGGTTTTGAACCCCTGGACTTGAAGCTGGTTCAGAGTTAAAAGAAAGCTGGACCCACTTTTGAGGCCCAGAGAAGGGGTAGGTGAGTCCCTATGGGACCCATATGCATCGTGAACAAGACCCAGAGGTGTTCAGACATGGGTTTGCTTCCCCGTTGGGAGGGAAGTGACTCATCCCTGTCCCAATATCCTAACAACAGCTTCACTCCACCTGAAACTCACCTGCATGCAAGGTTACTGAAGAGGTTAAGGGACATGGCCACACCACACCAGGGCTGGTTCTCTGCACCTTCAGTCTCCACCGGCTCAGCTCAGTTCCCCTTCTGTCACAGACCCAGTGTCTACCAGTAGCCCCCCTGCCAGCCCGGCTCTCGGTGCCTCCCCAAGGCCCACATGGCAGGACATCACTGCCCCTGTGCACTCAGTCAGAGCAGAGGCCACGGGCAGAGCAGCCACAGCTCCTGTGCCTCACCCAAGTTCAGCCCTTTCCCTAGCACCGCCAAGCCTACCACTGAACCTGAGCACCACATTCACATGGATTTAAACTCCTCCAGGGATGAGGACTCCAGCAGTGCCCTGAGTAGCCTCTTCAAGGGCCTGACAACCCTTTCCCTGAAGGCATTTTTCCTAATATCCAACCTGATCCCTCCCCTGGTGCAACTTGAGGCCATTTCCTCTGGTCCTACCGCCTGTTACATGGGAGAAGAGACCAGCACCCACCTTGCTACAACCTCCTTTCAGGTAGCTGCAGAGAGCCATGAGGTCTCCCATCAGCCTCCTCTTCTCCAGGTCCCTCAGTTGCTCCCAGAACCCCTGTTCTCCAGACCCTTCCCCAGCTCCATTCCCCTTCTCCGGATGCACTCCGGTCCCCCCAATTCTTTCTTGGAGCAAGGGGCCCAGAGCTGAACCCAGGATCTGAGGTGCGGCATCCCCATTGCTGAATGCAGGGGGCGATGCCCGCCCTGCTCATTGCAGGGGGGCACAATTCCAGCTCTGCTCATTGCAGGGTCACGATCCCAGCCCTGTCACTGCAGGAACACGACCCCTGTTCTGCTCAGTCCAAGGGGATGATCCCAGCCCTGCTCATTCCAGGAACACAATCGCAACCCGGCTCATTCCCGGGACACGATTCCAGCCCTCCTCATTCCCGGGACACGATCCCAGCCCGGCTCATTCCAGGGACACGATCCCAGCCCTCCTCATTCCCGAGACACGATCCCAGCCCTGCTCATTCCCGGGTCACGATCCCAGCCGGCCCCGCTCGCCTCTGCCCTCACCTTGCAGTCCCGTAGCGGTGCCATACTCCTCTCACGGTTCCACTGCCGCCGCCCGGGGCCTCGCAACGCCCGATCTCGACGGGTGGGGGCGGGACCGTGCCCGAAATGGGCGGCGCGGGGCGGCGCGGGGCGGTCTCCCCGGGCTCCCGCGCGGGACTGGTGGGGATGTGTGGATACCGGCCCTGGTGGCAGGGGGTGGATCCACACAGGATCTGCTGTTTCCAAAGTCAGATAACGTTGCTTATCAGTGGTGCCGATGCGGAGCGGGCGGTGGCTGCGACTGCCCCGCTGCCAAGCGCCCCGGCTGCGCGCCAGGGGCTGCGCTCCCTCCTGGGCCTCACCGCGTACAGCAACGGCCCCTCCACGGAGGTGTTCAAGGCCCAAACATGCTATGATTCTATGCGTGGAAGCACTCTGTGTTCTCCTTCAGCTGCTCTTCTGCTGCCCCTGAGGCTGGGCAAGCCTCCTCTCCTATTTTTTTGAACACAAAAAGACTACCTTCTCCAGAATAGCACGTACACATACAACGACGGCGTCAGAAACGCTGCACATTTTAGGACCCAGCGGAGTGGCAGGAAGATGTGCCAGGGGAGGTTTAGGTAGGATGTTAAAAAAGGGTTCACTCAGAGGTGGTGGAGCGCTGGAACAGACTCCCCAGGGAAGCAGTCATGGTGCCAAGCCTCACAATGTTCAAGAATCATTTGGACGCCGTGCGAATGTTGGGATTGTCCTATGCAGGGACAAGAGTTGGACTCGATGATCCTTGTGTGTCCCTTCCAAATTAGGACATTCTATGATTCTATGATTTGTCCGTTGCTCTACTTTACCCTTTGATCCAGAGAAATACACAAGGTTTGTGGCAAAACATACCAGAAGTGCACTTACACCGGCTCTTCCAGGAGTCAGAGTCAACAACTACACTGCAAAAATCACAGAAGCAGCAGAATCTGGCCAGACAAAAGCCTGTTCTGTAGACACCACGCAGATTCGGAAGCTGTTCTTACCATTTCCATCCTGTGCCAGAAAAGGTGAACATCATTTTACCTCTTTGTCAGACTGCTAGTAGGCCACAACGTCGTTATATCTACCAAGTCCTTAGAGAGAATCTATCCCATCTGGCACACAATAACTATTCCAGACTGGACAAAACCAATAAACTCTTCTTCGATGTATGATGTAGAAATGATACACTTAACTGCTCCCTCTTCTACTTTAGATTTAGGTTGTATCTGTTTTATTGCACTGTTGCAGTAACTCCAATGAGGACCACAACAGTCCTCAGGGGCTCAGATAACCTTTATGTTCAGATGGAGAGCAGTGATCTAGGGGTAAATATTGTAGGAGGCACATTCCATACAGTGGTTTTTTTTCTGATAATTGGACTCTTGATGGCTCTGCATCCTACAATCCAGATTCACAGAAAGAACTAAGAGAATCACATTTACTTAGTGTTGTATAACAGACTTGCTAGGCTTTGTGGATGGCAAATACCAAACCTATTGTGAGTTTGCAAAAGTGAGTGGTTTGCAAAAGAGAGTGGTTCAACAAACACCTTAAAGACAGATGGATTGGGTGGTAGTCTAATGCTCAAAATCAGTGGAGTGACATCTGGGATGAGGCAGAGGCCTCATAGCCTGTTGTTGCTTCAGTTAAGAACAGAACCACCCCCAAAGCTGTACTGAGCTCCCCATCCCAAAGGTGTGGCAAATCACTCATGCTCATCCCATAGACTCGTGTGCTGCTTTTCACAACATGCCAACAGCTGCAAGCAAAAATAAGACAGCTACTGCTGACTGTAACATTAAGGCTCCTGATATTATCTGTCTCCCAGAGTCATTGCTGACAGCACAGTTCAAAGAAGTGGTACAGACACTTGTAACATCTCCGTTGTCTTGCTGACACCCTATGTTGTAAGGTATCAAATCCAGAGACTGGTGAGCATACACATTTTTAGTGATCAGTGCTTATTTCTGGATGAGGCTCAGAATCTGTGGAGAGACAACATGTGCAGGCGCTTGGATCCATGACTGACTGGCAGAGGGTACACTGTGTCTACAGTATGAAATGGAGTTGCAGAAGTCTGTCAGTCCACACGGGGTCAACTGCATGCACATTCAGCATCAGGTTCCTGGCAGTAATAGTTACCCCCAGCATAACAGAACTGGGCAAAAAAATGATAGCAAACATACCTACAACCCCAATCACCCTCTTAAGAGCGCTCGTAATTTCTGTTATCTACCTTTTTTGCCCCTCTGGGCCATAAGGAAAGACAGGGCTGACAGGGACAGCAAAGACAAGACTATAGTTCTGCCAGACAACAACAACCCCTTTGATAAAGTGAGCTTGTGGTCACTTTGTACACAGGCGGTTGCTGGGGAGTTGGAACTAAAGCAGATGTCTTTCTTCAGCTCATCAGCCAGAATGGCACAAGCGATGTCCATTGTTTACAGCACCCATATTTTTCTGTCTTTCTAAAAAGGAAGCATTGATTGCTTTCTGTTAACTACTAAGAAAGACTTGGAAGACATTTGTTCTTTCAGGGTCTGGCACAATAACAAGGGCCCATCTCCAAGCTGCTTCTTAAGCAGAGCCAAAGTTGAGAATACAACCACAAGGAAAACTTGCTTCTTTACGTGCAGGAAATGGCTTTCTCTTGACAACGGTGATCACTTACTAGAAAGGGCATTTTCTGTCACAAACCCCAGGACACCTCTGCCCAGAACTGACTATGTTTTGTTTAACATGACCAACAACCCAACCGAGGGCCATCTATGGCTCTTAATTTTTGCTCACATTCTCACTTTCAGCAGGTTCCAGATGTCTTCTTGCTTAACAATATTATTATTAAACTTGCTTGCCAACATTGTGTCCTTTAATGCTGACAGCAATAAAGAACCTCCAATACACTTGAGGTATTTGGATCAATAACAGTAAGAATTCAATATGCTTAGGCTATTGTACCTGTTGAAATTATTACAATTGCCTTATTTTAGTATTCCCAGAAGGAAATTTCTCCCCATGGTGGGGCTCAGATAGATCCAAAGGTACATTCACCCTCCTGTGGGTTCACTTAAGAACTCTAAGGAGCGTTTGCAAAAATTGTACCTTCCAGAAACTTCAGCACAATTAGTCCCTTGGAGAACCTTTCTGGCCCCAGCAACTCACAGAGCCTACCATGTTCTAGAAAGACAAGAAGCAAGGGAGGTCCCCAAAACTGGAATAACTGCACAATTTCTGAAAGAGATGCAAATGTAATTGAAACAGTGGAGCAGATGATAATTGTGAATTCCTCTCCAGTGGCCAAGACAAAGCCACTGTAAAATTCCAGTTTTAGTAATAATTATGTGGAAGAAGGGAGCATCTTTCAGAAAGAAAGGAAATCACTAAGCACTGCCTCCCTGCTCTTTCACAAGAGACCACACATAGTTTTTTGGTGGTGGTGTGTGTCTCTTGTGGGTACTAGTTATACCTGTAACTATGATATCGTCACCTTTCATTGTGTTATGTGGTTTGTCTTAGGGCTATCAAATTTCACTAGAGTGGCTTTCAGCACCTGTAACCTCCTTTATTGAGGTGTTTTCCTTTCAATTCTAAAAATAATTTTTTTCTCAGCCATGAGAACAGCTTGTCCAAAACATCATGAAAACATCACATGGTTAACTCAGGAAAACTAATCAGACATTAAGCTGGCGAAAGAAACAATGATTGCTGACAAGAGGAGAGAGAGATGCACTTGAAACTTACTGAAGTCAGAGGGACCAAGTAGAATAAGCCTTTAGAAGCTAATGAAATTGCAAATATGCTGAAAAGGGGAAAAATTGAAGTCAAGGCTTTTATTTCCACAAAAGGTTTCATCAGTCACCTTGTCTTTTAACACTGCTATGAAATTTTGCCTATTCCACTGAAAACACCAACAGTTTCCTCTACAACTGATTCATCTAGAAACAATTCTCTCCAGGACTCTCCAGTGTAGATAAGCTAGAATATATCTATGTGTGGGTGAAAGACTCGTTCTTGCCTTTGATCCACAATGACATTCAGCCAATCAGCTTCCCAATAGCTGGTCCAAAATGATTGGTTTGCCTAGGATAAGGTGTGGGCTAAAGGTTCTGAGAACAGGCTGTGATTGTGGAATTAATTACATTTAACTCAGATGCAGTGCTGCATAAGGATGTAGCTCAGGAGACTGAGTAGGGCTCTGGCCTCTGGCTGAGCACAGGCTAATATAAGAGCAAAAATGGCCTAAGATCTGAAACGCTGACAAATCTTTACTATTCAGGGCATAAGGAATACAAAAAGGCAGGACAAGGTAGCAGGGTGTGACCCAGCAATTAAAAGTAAACCTTTACAACACTGCATTGCGCTCGTGTGCAGAAGACTTGCCTACAGTATCACTTTGGAAGCCATTACCTGTGGACTGTAAAATCCCCTTATTTAGCCTGGGCAGGAGTTAGCAGACTTCTGTATTGTAAAGCTGTGCCTGCACACTGGTCACTGTGATCGCCAGCAAACAAAGACTGGTCAATTTGGTCAAAAGCTCTATTTCTTATTCATAAAGCTGAGGGTGGTTCACTTGAAATACAAACAGACCACCATTTAATTTATTGATGTGCTGTATTGATGTAAATAATAGAATCATAGGATCAAAGAATCATTAAGGTTGGAAAAGACCTCTAGGATCTTTAACTCCAACCATCAGTCCAACATCACTGTGCCTACCAAACCGTATCTGAAAGTGCTACACCTACATGTTTTTTTGACCCCCCTCAGGATGGTGACTTCATCACCTCCCTGGGCAGCCTATTCCAATGCTTGATAACCCTTTCAGTAAACAAATTTTTCCTAATATCCGACCTAAACCTCCCTGGTACAACTTAAGGCCATTTCCTCCCATCCTGTCACCTTTCTCTTGGGAGAAGACCAGCACCCACCTCAATACAACCTCCTTGCAGGCAGCTGTAGACAGTGATAAGGTCTCCCCTCAGTCCCCTCAGCTGCTCCTCCTAAGATCTGTGTTCCACACCCTTTAGAATCTGCCGTGACCCTCAGCATGCAACGAGCACTTGGTCAGCGTTAGGGTTGATGGAACGGTGACACCCACTGGCCCTCGGTCACTCACTCCTGCCTGCAGTGGGCTCAGCCTGGCACTATGTGCTGTTTCATAGAATCGTTTGGTTGGAAAAGACCTTGATGGAGTCCAACCGGACCTGTCCACTACTATACCAGATCCCTGAGCACCTTGTCTACGCGTCTTTTAAACACTTCCAGGGATGGTGACCCAGACACCCCCCTGGGCAGCTGTGCCAGTGCCTGGCAGTCCTTTCAGGGACGAAATTTTTCCCGATGTCTAATCTGAACCTGCCCTGGTGCAACCTGAGGCCATTTCCTCTCATCCTGTCACTTGTGAGCAGAGCCCAGCACCCACACCGCCACAGCCTCCTTTCAGGCAGTTGTAGACAGTGATGAGGTCTCCTCTTAGCCTCCTTTTTTCCAGTCTAAACAACCACCCCCTTCAGGCCCCGCCGCGCCAGGAGCGCATGGGCAGCGTGGGGGCTGCTGGGAGGGCGCCGCCCACCGAGCCTCAGGCTGGGCGGGAGCGTGGACAGGCTTCCATGTCGTTCCAAAGCCAAAGCGCCTTCCTTAGCGCCTTCAACTCTAGGGGCATTCTGGATCGGCCCTCCCCGCCGTGGTCGGACCCAGTGACCGGCACCTTCCCGGGGTACCCCACCCCGTCCCCCCGGCGCGGGGCCCTTTAGCGCAGGGCGGCGCGGGGCGGTGACGCCGCAGGGTCAGCGCGGGGAGCCCAGGAAGCGGCGCGGGGGGGCGGCGGCCCCGGTGGGCGCAGGGCGGGCAGGAACCGGGGGTTCCGCGCCGCGGCTGGGGCTGGAGGGGGGTGCAGTGAGGTGGGTGTTGGTCTCTTCTGCCAAGTGGCAGGACGAGAGGAAATGGCCTCAAGCTGTGCCACGGGAGATGGGGACTAGATATTAAAGGGCTGTCGGGCACTGGAAGGGGGTGCCCAGGGAGGTGGTTGAATCGCCATCCCTGGAAGTGTTCAGATGACGGGTGGACGAGGCGCTCAGGGATGTGGATTAGTAGTGGACAGGTACAGTTGGACGTGATGGTCATAGAATGGTTTGGGTCGGAAGAGACCTTAAAGCCCATCCAGCTCCAACCCCCCTGCCGTGGGCAGGGACACCTCCCACCAGCCCAGGCTGCTCCAGGCCCCATCCAACCTGGCCTTGAACACCTCCAGGGAGGGGGCAGCCACAGCTTCCCTGGGCACCCTGTGCCAGGGCCTCACCACCCTCAGTGTGAAGAATTTCTTCCTAATGTCTAATCTAAATCTTCCCCCTTCCCATTTAAATCCATTTCCCCTTGTCCTATTGCTCCATGCCCTTGTAAAAAGCCTCTCCCCAGCTTTCCTGTAGCCCCTTCAGGTACTGGAAGGCCACCACCAGGGGAGGTTCAGGTTAGAGATCAGGAAAAATTTCTTCACTGAAAGGGTTATCAAGCACTGGCACAGCTGCCCAGGGAGTTCAGTCACCATCCTGGAGGTGTTTAAAAGACAGGTGGACGAGGTGCTCAGGGATGTAGTTTAGTAGTGGACAGGTACGGTTGGGCTCGATCGTTTCAAAGGTCTTTTCCAACCAAATGATTCTGATTCTGTGAACCGGGGTTGAGCCTGTCTCTCTCCCTATGCAGGAGGCTGGAGGCCAGGCTCCTGCACACCAACTCCCTGGGAATCGTGGCCGCTGTTAGCAACTGTTATTAAAAATGAAATGAATGAGTGTTTAACCTCCCCTCGGCAGGCAGCGTGTCTGGGATCTGAAAAATATTTCTCCTTTCTCTTTAGCAGCCGGGATCTGTGGCCTTAGCCCTCTCCAGGACGGATCCCCAGCTGGCTTTGCCATTGCTGTGGGGCAGAGTGCAGGGCTGCGCATCGCAGGAGACAAGGAGCAGCTGGAGCCTTCCTGCAGAGGTGGGAGAGCGGAGCTCCGACTCCTGCTTTGCTCTGAGTGGGAAAGGTGTCAAACCTGCAGCTCTCACCTCCAGAGTGCCTGGCTCACTGCAGCGTGGGTTACACCAAGTGGAGGGACCTTCCCCTTCCAACTGCAGAAGGGAATGTGGGAAGATTGGAGATGAGGGAGCGTGAAGGGAGTGTGAGGCTCCTAAGAGCAGCCCAGTGACCAGGGTTTAATAGGAGGCTTAACAGGGGACAGGGGTTCTGATCCAACAACCAGAGCTTGGTTCTGATTGGATATTTTTTTGCCAAAGGTTTTAGTATAAAGTATATTCTTTTTTTAATAGAACAGATTGCTTTTTATGAAGAACTTTGGGAGTTGGAGCTACAGAATGCAGCCATGAAGGTGACTGTGGAGAGGATTCCAGGGAAGCTCAGAGCTCTGTGAGGGCACCACTTTTGGGCATACACAAAGAAGAAGCTTTAAGGATCATACGGAACTTAAGGGAAACCCTTATTTCCTGTCATATATAGGCATGTCCAGTATGAGGTTGCACCTGAACAAGGTGGTTTGGAGGTGACGTTGGTCTCTACAGCCATGGAAACAATCAGGTATTCAACTCCCCTTGAAAAATGAGAGGGAGATAGGAAGTTTGCAAGCTGTATGAGAGATGGGGTGCCACAGTTTCTTTCTAAATCTGCTCTGACCACCCCAATTAAAGATCTCCATATCTCAGTGATGCTAGAAATGCTCTCTCTAAGTAAGGAGAGAAGTCAATCAGTACTTGCAGGTTTTGTGCATTGGTTAAGTTTTTTTTCAGTTGGGATTTCTCCCCTGCTGTAATATTACCAATATACCACCCGGGAGGGGCCACTAGAAGAATACCAGTGCAAAGACACATATGCTGATTAATATCCCTTAATTGGTATAGTTTAAAAGTTGTAGTGATATAAACACCTTCTTGTCAGTGTAACTAATTCTACATGAAAATGTTACTGTACTATAGCTATATCCTTACAATTAAAATGGTATGTTATATATAGACAAAACTTAAAACCTTCATGCTTCAGGAGCCCATGTCAAAAATGTTTTCCTCATGCCTTTATTTACCATGTAAAGGGAATAGTTCGCCAGGCAAAGCAGTGGTTAGAACAAGAGCACTGCTTTATATTTTGCCTCACTTCATTTCTTGCTTCAAATAGAGTCAAGATGTAAGTCTACAAATATGACAAGGTTGCATCAAGAACAGTGGAGGATCCCTTGAAGGTTTTGCTCTGTGCAGATGCAGGTGGTTTGGAGCTGTTCTGGCTAAAGAACAGTTTTATTTGATGATAACGGTAGGAAAAGATTTGGATTCTGCTGTTAACCTGTTTTGGAACGGGGATTTCATCCCCCAGCTTGTTGAGATGCTAAACTTGTACAATAGCTTTGCTCTGGCCTGTTTACCGAAGCAGTGCTTTTACTGGCACAGAAGTCAATAAACCAAAAAAAGCTGTGAAGAACCCCAAAACTCTCTATAGATAAGAGCAAACCCAAGATTTGGATTAAGAAATAAGTTAATTATCTATGTTATTGCAACAGTTTGAAGTTTGTGGATTTTTGTTTGTTTTTTTTTTCTCTAGGCCAGGATAAAGCAAAAGAGGGTCAGTGAGTGTTACATTCCTTTTCTCAGTGCCTGGAGAAAACATTTTTCACCCACTCTTTCTGTTTTCATTTTACTGGCCAGCTGATACTTGAACTATGCTGCCTCCTATAAAGTCTCTTTCTAACTACATACCATAATAATTTTCCACTGAGTCTTCTTCCCATTTATTTTGTCATAACTTTCCTAACACTGAGTAAAGTTATTAGTAATAGCCATACTTAGAGGTATGCATATGTGCAAAAAGGAAGCATGCATTTACATCTGTTACAAACATCACAACATTCTTAAGCCTTATCTGTCTATCTGTAGCTATAGCCAGTATTTAAAAAAAAAAGTGTAAACATGCGATATTTACAGTTTCTATCAAGGCCTTGTGAGCTCTGCTGCTTAAGCTCCACTCTGCAATCCACGCTTTCCTCTTGGACTTTAGTGAAATCTTAGACCAATCAATGCTTGCTGAACAGATGGAGATCTGAAACAGAAGGAAAGTTATCTGTGACACCTTAGGATGGTGCTGATTCTGGATGGTGGAGTCTCCGTCCATGGAGCTGTTCAAAACCATGTAGATGTGGCACTTTGGGACATGGTTTAGTAAGCATGGTGGTGCTGGGCTGGCAGTTGGACTGAATGATCTTAGAGGTCTTTTCCAACCTTAATTATTTTGTGATTCTATGAATTCTCACTGAATTTTTAGCTTCTTAGGCAAAAAAAACAGAACTGCAAAGATTTTGCATGCCTGCTTTCCTAGCATATGACCCAGTAGGAGCAATCCACTCTGGTTACAGTGAACTCTAGGATCCTCACATCTCCATCCGTGATGAAACTTGTCACGTGAAAAAAAACTAACCTCCTTCCTGTTTTAGCTGTGATAAAAAGAGCAGTAAATATGTCCAAAAGAACTTCTGGACAGGAAGAGCATAAACACACATGCTCTGGAGAACAGGCTGTGCAGACTACAGAGCATGGACAAAAGAAATGGCCTGTCTGTCTATTATAAACTATGTCTCCAGCTATCTAAGAACAAGTACCCTTTCTCTGTGTCCTACAGAAAATTATGGAAATGTTTCTTGTATCAGTGCCTTGATGCCTCTTTGATGGGAGTATCAAGTGTTGAAAAAAGTAAGCACAGCCTTAGTACCTGCATGTTTTTAGGCAATAAACAGACTAATTTGAAAACATGCTGAAAATTCACCGTGTTTGTGCCTGGCTGAAGTCACATAGTGTATTTATATTGCTACATGGCCAGAAAGAGGAATTCACTGTGTGTGTAAGTCAAGAATTCTTGAAGCCGCTAGCCCCTGACTGCAGGACTAGTTTCCAGTGTGAACTGTGATCAAAGGGGCAAAACTGAAATGACCTCCATGTGAAGGTGTTAAACAAAGCACCTGTTTGTAAATTCCTGTGACAGAACTCACAGCACATGCCCTGGAAGAGAAAACTTCCCAAATGTTGAGTAGTGGTGGACTTCTTTGCTGGAAATACCTCATGCTTGCTGTTGACAATAGCTGGAGAAACAAAACTTGAGGAACATCGCTGTCATTGGAAATTGGCGTGCCTGAAAGGAGGTGTCTGGAGCTATGTGCATGAGAACATATATGGATAGTAGGTGCAGGTCTTTATTCTCAGGATTTCTTGAAGCTGTCACTCTTTACACACGCACCCCTCACGTAGTTTTGTGTTTTCTTTGCTTTTCGAAGGACTTTACTTCGTTATGCAGTCCTCAACTTTAGTTCAGTCCTAACAAACCAAGAGCCTCAGTCACATTTTACTGGAAAGAATTCTCTTCCACAAGTATATTAATGCCAAACGTCTTGCTAGTCACAGGGGAAAGTGGGCACTGTCTGTCACAGCAAGCACGTTACGGAACTTCAGCATTGTAACATGCCACCCCATGCAGTGAGGGCTGAATATTTCCTTTCGGTACCAATTACGCTTTCTGTAGCAGATAAATCACTGAAGCTATATTTATTTCTTTCTGGATTCTGTCAAGTTGCAGTGTCTTATTTCCTGAAACAGTGTGTTAGCCTCTCCTCATGTATTTCCACAAAATCTTGGTGTTCCTATTCTTAGACTCTGTTGGAAAGTGTTGCACTATGTTTAGATTGTGCTTAACCAAGCTGATACTGTCAAAGGTACATGTGTGGCTCTCCATAATTTTCTTAAAGGACAACTTAAGAGAACTCATCATCACTGATATATTAATAGAGCCTTATCTTCTTCCACACTATGGATATTAATCTAACAAAGCCATAATAAGGAGAGCCACAGTTTGGAAAGAAGACAAAATCAGTTTAGGGCAGGGGGTAACCTGTGGCCATAGCGTGCTTAATTATTGTGGCCATACAGAAGGAATATTTAATGAAAGAAGACCTCAGGCCTGGTTTCCCTGTTTTGGCAAGGAATATCTGTAATCCAGAATTGGTGTTCACTTCAGTGAACACTTCAGTGTTTGGATCTCCTGTGTTCCTCCTCTTCAGTAAGTCTCTATAAGTGTGCTGTGGGAAGAATGACAAACTTACTTTGCCTTCCTTTAGTTACTAGGCCATTTTTTATATATAGAATGTTAGAATGGCATCATGGATGATGTGATAAGCTTTGTGCTCTGCTTTGGAAAACCTGCTAGAAGAGAAGAAACGAGAATGAGCAGGATTGAGCAGAAAAGCAGATATGACTGCAGATTAATTTGGGGTACAGGGGTGAAAAGGAAGATACTGCGGTTCTCCCTTCTCTGTCAGGATTGTTTTTTCTGTTACACAGCAAAGAGATCCACCATTGGCTGTGGCTCTGCAGCAGACACAGAGATGGCCTCTACCATGAATGCTCGGGCAGCTTGCTTTTATTTTATTCTATCATTCACTCTTTCGCTGTGATCTGCTTAGTTGGGCTTTCACAACTGAGTCACTCTAAGCAGCTGAGGTGCTGAAACCAGAATTCCCTGCAGCGGGTGACAAGGATACCGAGGATGTGTGGTGGCAATGTGTCCACTAGAGGACAGTGGTATATACTGGTTAATGACTACCTTGTTGCAGCGTTCCTGTGTGAAGCTGTTAAATTCTCACCTAATTGGAGGTTCTTCTTTATTAAATACTGTCTAATTCAGAGCTGGCTGCGTGCCATATTCAAGTAAGGAATATTTGGGTTAGGTTTTTTTAAGTGTTGGTTTCTCGGCTTCGTTAAATCGTGTCTCAATAGATGCCTTTTTGAGAGTCATCTTGTGTTTATAAAGCCTTTTTACCCAAGGAAGGGGTTTGATTTGCTTGTCCCTTCTCTTTCTGATGACACACGCTGTTCAAACATTCCCTACAACTGTTCAGAAAACAGGCTCACTTTTACATCTGTGACCACTCAGGCTGTTCATCGTACAGGGAGTCCACACAAGCTGTCGTTAAAAAGCAGGTTTTGGGACGTGCTGTTTAACCCGTTCCTAGAGGGAAGTCTGTGTGCTGCAGTGGTCTCGGTTTCTTCAGAGCAGAGAGAATATAGCAATCTCGGTGGCCTGAAGGGAGGAACTGCTGCAACAAGTCAAGGTTTGAGTTCGATCAAGTGATCTTTGGGAGAGGTAATAAGGGTACAAGTTCCAAATGGCCATGCTTGATGAAATTGCATTCCTAGGCTAATTTGGGACGCTGAAGCCAAGGTAAGTCACCTCAAAGGAAGAGCAGGGAGGCAGCCAACAGGTGACCTAAACCTACCTTCAGGACAATAACACGGAGTAATGGGAGGGAGCGAGTTGTTCACCTGGGAATTAACTAGCAAGGGAGAGGGTTCCGCTTTTTTGTCTGTTACCTGAGCAATTAGACAACAGATCATTTTTCTGAAGGAGGTGAGTGCATTCCTGGTGCTGAAGTGTATTTAAATTTATATCACACCAAACACTGCAAAATGACTTGATGTTTACTAGGCTATGAACTCAGTGGCTCCTACCCTTCTATTAGAGAGCATTCCTTCCCATAGAGAACCAAGCTGTGAATATTTTAATAGGTCATCATCATCAACAGTGGCTACTGCAGGAAAATCTTGGCAGGAAAAAAACCACAAGGCTTTAATTGGAGAGGATTAAAGATGTGTCAGTGTTGGTTTTATCTGACACCCTTTCAAATCAAAGCCCACATCTGTTTGTAGGCAGTTTGTTTCTTGTGTATTTTCTCTAGTTTATCAGTGACTCAGAAATACATGAGTCTCCTGTGGAGTATTAAGAGGGGCTTAACCTATGCATTGTAAAGACTTGTGCTAATGAGGTTTTGAAGCAAAGAAAATCAGATTGCTTATCTGTGCCACTACTTTGCCACTGACCCTGACAATTTAACAGTGATTTATTATTTCTGGCATGCCTTCCAGGCCTCTTAGCAGAATGCTCCGAGCAGAACTGCCCTGGAGTTTTTAGGAGTCCCTAGAGAGTTGCACTGGGAGCCATTTCCCCACATTCATATCATCTATCAGTCACAGCATGGAGAAACAGTCTCGCAGCGTTGCTATCTAACCTGCGCCTTTCTTTTAGTGCAGTTATTTCCTTAGCATGACATTCAAATCTGTGTGCTTTACCTTTCACCATGACACGCGAGCCAACCTCGCACACAGCCTGCAGCATTCTGGGCTGGGCTTGGCTTGGCAGGTTTGTGCTGAGCGTGCTAGTTCGGTGTTTGTTTCGTGATCAAGCATGTGTGGGTAGCTGTGTTCTTTTCAGAAGAGCTCTGCACGTGCTTAAAGCAAGTATGAGTTTAAGTGCCTTTTGGCGTCCAGCCAAAATGGCAAATGCTTACACAGAATTCGTTTCTAAACAAAATGTTTTAAAAGACTTCTGTAGTTACCAGCCAGCCAGGTAGTTGACTGGGATGTGGTTCTGCTTCAAAAATTTTCAAGGGAAAGAGAAAAAGCCAGTGTTAGCACTGGTGATGGTTTGAATCACTTGGGGTCACAAATTTGCTTGTCATGATTATGAAAGGATTAGTGCCCTAGCTTTTATCTCTTCAAGAGATCCTTCATTTTGTTGTTCGTATCCAAGAGAGATAAGAGTTCTCACTCATGCTTCGTGTGTTTTCTTGGAGGGGAGGCAGACACCTTGTCATAGCTCTTGTGTCAGGCAGCTTGCTACGGTGGTGTATCCAGCCAAACCAATGAGCTTACTTTGTGATAAAGCAGTGCCTGTCTCGACTGTGGTTTTATTCCAGAATTGCTTCTGAGCATTTGCTATCTGGCATAAAGACACAGTTATTTAATTGCAGACAAACTTTTTGGATGTACTAGAGACTTTGTGAGAGAGTGCATCTTGGGACTTGGCTGCTTGGTGGTTTAAACTAAAGGTGTGAAGCACATGCATAAGCTAAAAGTTTATTACATCTGCTGTTAAATTTCTTTCTTCAGAAGAAAAATGGCTTTGTTTTGTTACATAGCAAACTTTACTTCTGAATGGGAGCATTCACTCTGAAATCTACATGTGTATTAACTCCAGCCTTGAGTTAGTGACCTTAACTTTCCCAAGTGCTGCTGTGTAGACAAGTTTTCAGGACAAATTATGTTCCTTGTGAAATAAAACTTGGTGCAGCTGATGATACCAGTGACTTAAACGCTGGGAGTAAAATGGAAAGCATCATAAATTCATCTGTTGCTTGCAGACAGGATCATATGCTTTTCAACAGGCATAGCCAAATATCTGTTTGTACATAGATACCATTCCTTCCCAGTGGTAGTCACTGAACAGATTCTGTTCTACGTGCCAATGGTCTATAAGAGAGCAGGTGTTTCTATATCTAACGTACTTCAGCTCTGAATCGAGGGCTGTTATTCTGACTTGGAATCAGGACACATTCATTCCATAGACTATGAGCCTTGCTGCCATAAATACTCTTTTTTGTTGTTGTTGTTGTTGTTGTTAGGTTTTGCGCTTTATTTTAAAGAAAAGACCACCGTGATGGTCGTCTTTATTTGATTCAAGTGACTTCCCATACTTCACCTTTGTGGGGATAATTATTTCCCCTTTTTTAAAAAAGAATGATTACAAAAAATTGCATATAATATTGGGGACTGAATCTTATTCAGACAGGTAGGTGTCTTGGTAGTGCTACTGACAACCTACAGAAAAGGTAAATATAAGTGTGTTTGGGGGACTTGCCTGGTAAACCTAAAACACAGCATTCAAAAAGCAGACTTCTTAGTTGAGTTTGTGTATGGTTTGAAGGAATCCAGTTTTAATATACAGAGAGAAACAGTTAGCATGTACGTGCCTTATATCTAACTGAAAAAATCTGAAAGTACTTCAGTTCATTACATTCTCTCAGGCTTCTCTGAGGTAGGGGAAATAAATGATATCCAAAGGTTACATCACTTTCAAAAAAATGTAGATGTCTAAGGTATTCACGCATTGGATTTATTTGTTAAACCAGTACCCAGCCTCATTTGTGTTATATTTGAAGAACTTTACTATTGAAGTGTGAGGAATGGCAATGGAAGGGCTGGTGGTGAAGGAATGATGGGGTAAGGGAGACTATTCCTAAAATTACATTTCAGGATTTAACAGCTTAGGGCTTCTGAATTGGGTGTCTGTCATGATGTCTCTGCAACCTCTGAGGATCTTGGGCTCCTTGTTCTTCTGGAACATTAGATGACAAGTAGTCAGAGCTCTGCTTCACCTTGCCCCTAATTCACCTTTGCAGCATATGTCTCTAAGGATTCAGTTTCGCCACACAGAGTGAGCAGAAATAGCAGCTCACTGTCATTGAAAGAGGGAAACACAGGCTGTGCAATTTTGCCTCTTATCTTGTGCTACTGTTAGCAGTTGTTGGATTCCTCTGCAAGCCAATTTAGTTCCCTAAAACAACAGAAAAAAAGACATTGGAAGGAAAAAAAAATAGTTATTTCTTTGTTACCACATTTGTGAGTAGCGTGATGCAGTAAGAGTGAAACCATAAACCAAGGTGTCTGATGTTCAGTGCCAGGTTGGATGGGGACTTGAGCAGCCTGGTCTGGTGAGAGGCGTCCCTGCATATGTCAGGGGGGTTGGAACTGGATGGGCTTTAAGGTCACTTCCAACCCAAACCGTTCCATGAATCTATGTTGGATTCTCTCTGTGTTTCGGGATGTTTCAGGCTACCTCTGCTCTTAATATGTAGACTGAATGGCCATTAGTTGTGGTGTTCGGGTTGGAGGGTATTAGGTACGCTTCTGGAGAACACCTTTCAGTTTAATTTCATCTGAAACTGTCTGGTTTGTGTGCCTTAAGAGTGCTCCACAATGCAAACCAAGTGTGGTAAGTGGGGACAGTCAGGCAATTTGTTTCCAAAGAAAACTCCTCAGCTGAGCTAAAATGTAAATAGAGGCATGGCCTTATGAACTGAATCAGCTCTGCAGGGTTGGCTGCAAACCTAGAAGAGTGGGAAGGACCTCCTGCCCTTTGGCAGGCTGTACGTCTGCTCAGCTGTGAGAACAGGCAACCCAACTGCTGATACTGCCTGATTCTGAGTTCCTGGTGCTCACCTTCCTAACAGCTTGATGCCAGCTCTGCTTCACTTAAAAAAGCTGACAGGTTTGCTGCAGAAAACTGTATGCCGTGAAGAGTGTGGTGGCTTTTAGCTAAAAGCTTGAGTTTTCTTGCTAAATCCAAGGTGAATGTATCTGTTCAAGAAGGTGGTGCAGGTGAGCGAAGGTATCCGATTTGCAAACAAGCAATCACATTTCATTCGTGGATTGCTGCAATTTTTTGGGCAGGCACATGGTTACCTGTGTGTGATCTGATCATGCATACATACTAAAAGCAGTCCTAAAAGCACATCTGCCTGGCCATGCTTTTTGAAAAACTCAGAGGGTGACTCTCAACTAATGTGTATTAGTGAACTGCCAAATGTAAATCAGTGGCCCAGGTTTTAAATAAGTTATCTTGTAAGCAGCCAAGCTGGTGAAGCACTGCTTTCTGTGTTTTATATCTTGTCACTGATAGCTACCCGTTTGTAAGGGGTGTTTGAAGTCTTTCAGACAGATGGACAGTAGCTTTCCCATGTGCAGATTCTCTGATTTATAGAAATATATAGGTAATCCTCCATGAGAATAAAGCTAACTCTTGCGCTTCTGCCTTTTTTCAGAGAAGTTATAGGACCTAAACTTTTCTGAGGGTACCTCCTCCTCTGTCCTGTGTGGCTTGAATGGGCTAACACTGTATCTAAGCACGGGTTAATTACCTTCAGCCTTATTTCCATAGGAAGCCAGATAAGAACATGGAGCCAGGGTTAACCTCCCAAAACTCTATCTGAAGGTGAATCAGAAGCAAAGAAAAGGACATAGTAAATCATTGCAGCACCTGCCTTTCTGGTACCTGCCTCCTGAGCACGGGACCCAAGACCTTTCACAGCTCCCTTTTCAGTTTGTGGGAAGAGACAAGCATTGCAGAACTGGAGTGGGATTCTGCACAGCAGACAGGGAGTTTGTTTCCTGGGAAGCACTTTGGGAGTGTAGGCGTTGGTTGAGAAAAGGGGGTTCCACTCACAGCCGTACACTTTGTTACCTGAATGCTTCTGTGGATCAAGTTCTAAATTTTATAGTTAGGCTCCTATCTGCAATTTCTAAACCTATCTAAGGAATTGTGACATTTAATTGGGGCACGGGAAACCAATTTGATTTCAGAGAAAATATTTACTCACCGAGGCTTGCAATAGTCAGTTTTCCATTGGATTTTAATTTCCACGGCCAGATGCCCCACATCAGTTTAATCTTCTTGCAGACCTGTTCCCAGTGCTGCTTTTTGGAGCTGAAAAATTTTTGTGTTTGTTGTAGGTAGCTTGATGATGGATGCTTCCAAAGAAGTGCAGCCTACCGGGGAGTTCACATGTCAGCTGTGTGGCTTAACAGCTCCATACACCTACTTTGGGCAGAAGCCACCTAACACACGCTCTATTGTGTAAGTGCAGTCTTTCGTATTACAGACTTCATTTCTCCTGTGAGCATTAGAAGCCTCGTACTTTGGATGTGCACTGCATGAACCCAATAACATGTCATAATGCCTCTGAATATGAGTCTTGCTACTTGAAGAGACTTCCTTTTTCCAAAGGGAAGGCATGTTAAACATAGCATTGATAGCAAAGACAAAAATCAACTTTCCCATTCTGGTTCAATATCATACAAAGGTTTGCTATTTGACCAGTTACTTAACCCCGCTGGCCACCCTACTTTTTACCTATGCCATTATTTTCTTACTAGAATATTGTTGACTGTCAGCCTAGCATTTCTGGGAATAGCACTTTCCTCGCAGCTGTGTCAGCTGGGCTACACATAAACACAGCGTGAATTACATACATATGGTAAGAACAGTTTTTAAGAGCTGTTTGACATGATGTGGAGTTTTGAACAACAATGCGTTTTTGCATGAATTAGACAGTTCTTTGGCAGACTGTGTGGCGTGAAAGTCTGTGGAAATTTAGTACGTATTTACATTTTAGGAGACTGAAGCCTTTTCTATCTCTGCCAAGTAGGGATAGTTTGACCAGAAACTATGCAGTTATGACTTTGTTTGTAGACATTAAACTCCACATAAAACAAAGCGCTTAGCTTTAAACTTCAAGAGTAGCACCCTTGAGGCCATCCGAGTCAATGAACCCATCAGGCAAACATGGTCAGGAACTCACTGGAACTGGAAGTCAGGCAAGCATTTTCCCCTGCTAAGACCACTCCATTTCCTGTAAAATTGAAACAGCTGTTGATCACCACCTGCTTGGGCCAAGAACAGATCTGTTTTCCTTGGACAACTGTAGTTTTGTAATTCTGAATCCTACAGTGCTATTGGTTTTCCCTCTTTTGCTCAGAGGAGCAATGGCCCACCTTTTGATCAGGTCTGTTCATAAGAAGTTTGAATCAAAGCTGGACATGAGTCTTAACTTTAGGTTACGCAAGTTTAGTGTTAACATCTCAGCTTTATTTGAATTACTGAGATTAAAAAAGCAAAAGAATAATGCTGAAGCATAAGAAAGACATTGAGTTGCTGGAGCATGTGCAGAGAAGGTCAATAAGGCTGGTGAGGGGGCTGGAGAACAGGTCCTACGAGGAGAGACTGAGGGAAGTGGGGTTGTTCAGCTTGGAGAAAAGGAGGCTGAGGGGAGACCTCATCCCTGTCTACAACTGCCTGAAAGGAGGCTGTGACGGGGTGGGTGCTGGGCTCTGCTCACAAGTGACAGCGGTAGGACAAGAGGAACTGGCCGCAAGTTGCGCCCGGGGTGGTTTAGACTGGACATTAGGAAGAACTTCTTCACTGAGAGAGTGGTGAGGGATTGGCACAGCTGCCCAGGGAGGTGGTGGAGTCGCCATCCCTGGAGGTGTTTCAAAAATGGGTGGATGAGTTCCTTAGGCACAGGGTTTAGTGGGGAGACAGGTACGGTTGGACTCGGTGATCTCAGAGGTCTCTTCCAACCTTATGATTCTATGATTCTGTAAGATGAGCATATAGAGCTTTACACACTGTATTTATTGGCTTACTTTTGGGTCTACTCACACGTCCTAAATGCAGTGCTGCAGGCAACATATGCCAGACCTGAACGCCTGTGCAATGGCCAGGTCACTACACTGATGAGTGTATTAAGTGAGTGCATTAAGACTGTGAATCTTGGAAGGGAGCTTTGCAAATGTAATCCAGTCTTTGTACACTAGGCGACTTGTTGACAAGATGATCTGCCATGTTAAGATGCCTCATCTTTCCTAACACGGGAAGGCTTGAGCCATACCAGGGAAAAGGAATAAATTCACAGATGCACACACACATATATGTACGTGTGTACGTATGTAGACAAGAAGGCAATGTGAGTTAACAGAATAACTTTTAAGTTTTATTGTAATCAGTATTACTACAGAATCCAAGTTTGGTTTAAGTCCAAGAATAAGCCAGCCTTGCATGGTGCCCTGTGCAGGCAGACACCCAGCTGACTTCTGTAATATTTTGCCTGGAGCTCTGAGGAATAAGGCCTTAGTCTTTCCCAAGCAGGTTGCCAAATTATTAGTAAATCCACTCCCTTAATTCCCTGAAGCAAACAGTAAAGTCTCTGACATAAAGTAAGCATATTCAGGTCATTGTAACACTTTGTGCTACTAGCTCCTGCTTGCAGGAGGTGGGGAACCTTACCTTTGCAGCAGTGACATAGCTAATAACAGTAAAGCGTTTTTATTTTATACTCACGTGCACACAGCTTTGGAAGAGAACTTCAAATTAAAAGATGTGCAATTGAAATGATAACTTGACAAGGTACTATAGTTGGCCACGTTAAGAAGTGCTTGTCATGAGAAAAACCTAGTAAAATAATGTTGAGACTATCACCAGTTGCCCTTATTTTGGAAGACAGAAAGTGCAGGGTAGGACTGAATGCAGCCACAATGTTGGGTTTGAAGAGGAAGGGAGCTGCATAGCTGTTACATTGCCTCATGTACACCAGGCTGAGCAAATCAAGTAGAAAGTTTTCAGCCTCCACAATTACCCCACAGCTGTGAAATCCAACCTTAAAAGCCTAAAATTATTCTCATACAGGCTTTTGGAAGAAAGCTACGTCATGAAGGATCCTTTCACCCCTGACAAGGACAAATTCCTCATCCTTGGGTCTCACTGCAGTTTGTGTAGCAGATCAGTGTGCGTTGGTACAGTAAGTAACAAGCAAAACAAGCTTCTTCAATCATTTGTTTTTGTTCCAGTACTGGTGACCTGTTAGAGAGAGACCAAACAGCTAAAACCCAAACAGCCTATTTTTAAGACAAGCTAACTGTATGTTCTTGTGGTTTCCACCAGATAAACTCTTCACATTAAATAAAAATGATCTGCAACTTTAAGTGTTCTATTTACAGATGAGCACAGTCCAGCCTCACAAACACGATGAGTGCTCTTTCCCATTTTCTCAGCACCAGAAAAGCAAGGGAGATCACATATCACTTCCAGACCTTTAAGGTTCAGTAGATTGTACTATATCAACAGTAGATTTTTTTTCTGTAGAGGGAATATAAATATCCATGGATCGTTAGGTTTGCATCCAGAGCACAGGGCTGCCATCCCCAGGGCTGCCATTTGCAAATATGCAAAAGGTAGTGTAGAAAGTGAGCAGGGAGGAGAGTTGTGCAGTGCTATGATAGCTCTCTGAAGAAGATAAAATTTGAGTAGCAGCCAGTAGGCAACCTTAAAGCTATGAAATCTGAGTGTAGTCCAGAAAGGTGGTATAAAATTACAGTTGTTTCAGTTCCTTCTCCTCAGTGTATAACTGGTCCCTTTGTTTGCTGTGAGTTCAAAGCAAAAATGAAGACAAATTATTACACAATTATCAGTGTCTGGAGGCTGTGCTGTGCTTCTTTGAGGCAGCACAATGAATTAAGAAAACTTAGGTTCCAGTCCTTTCCCTCAGCAAGCTGGTTCTCTGGTTGAACGAGACTTGGGACTCATGCAGTAGTGAAGACTCACACATGACTTGGCTCATGATTGTTTACATGGAAACCAGCATGTATTTCATACAATCGCGTGGTTGGAAAAGATCTTTGAGATGATTGAGTCCAACCGTACCTGTCCACTACTAAACCAGATCCCTGAGCACCTCATCTACCCAGTTTTTTTAACACCTCCAGTGATGGTGACTCAACCACCTCCCTGGGCAGCCCCTTCCAGTGCCTGACCACCCTTTCAGTGAAAAAATTTTTCATGACACCTAATCTGAACCTCCCCTGGTGCAACTTGCAGCCGTTTCCTCTCGTCCTGTTGCCTGTCACTTGGGAGAAGAGACTGACACCCACCCCACAACAACCTCCTTTCAGGCAGTTGTAGACAGTGATGGGGTCTCCCCTCAGGCTGCTCTTCTCCAGGGTAAACCACCCCAGTAGGGAACAGTTGCATCTCGTAGGACTTGTTCTCCAGCCCCTCCCCAGCCTCGTTGCCCTTCTCTGCATGCGCTCCAACCCCTCAATGTCCTTCCTGTAGTGAGTGGCCCAAAACTGAACCCAGCACTCGAGGTGCGGCCTCACCAGCGCTGAACACAGGGGCACAGTCACCTCCCTGCTCCTGCTGCCCACGCTGGGTCTGACACAGGCCAAGATGCCATTGGCCCTCTTGGCCACCTGGGCCACTGCTGGCTCATGTTCAGCCGCTGTCAGCCAACACCCCCAGGTCCTTCTCTGCCAGGCAGCTCTCCAGCCACTCCTCCCCAAGCCTGTAATGCTGCACGGGGCTCTTGTGTCCCAGATAGAGGACTCTGCCCTTGGCCTTGTTGAAGCTCATCCTGCTAACAAACCACTACTGACAACAGACACCTTTGCCCTCATAGCAGCCAGATCCTGGCCTTCTCTTTCCCAGTGATCATTCTCTGTCCTAGAGTAACAGCTTCAATCTGGAGCGCAGCTATTAGCATGTGCAAGAGCTCACCTCAGCCTTAAGTATTGTCTTTAGCACTTTTGAAATTCAACCTTTTCAGCCCATTCTGTAATTGCAGTGGCTAGGGACCAGCTCCAGGGATGTGATCCTTATTGGAAGTGGCTAATAGCAGGAGTTTTTAAACAAGCAGACAGGCCTGTTAAAGACTTTGTGAAGATGTAAAATTCTTCTTTCATGATGTTTCGTGGCCAGTTATAGTTCTGGTGGGACAAAGTAATATCTCCCCTCCTTAGAGGATGAGGTGAGGTTATCTGGTCAACTGAGACAGAGGAAATTTTCTTGAGCAACACAAAGGGTGAAATTACACTGACAAAATTTATAGGGTTGTACTGATACAGCCACAAGAAAACCGGCATGCTTGGACAGGTTTAGCTGCTATTCTGACTTGCAGGAAGAATGGATTAGCAGATTTGGTCCACTGTCCTAAGAGGAGCGTGCAAGAACACCTTTCTCCTGATTGTTTTTTTCCTATTTCTGAAGTCTGTTCTGTCCTTTAAATGAATGAAAAAAAAAAAATAAAAAATCACCAAAAGGTCAGAATAGAGATTGCAACTGAGATCTTTTTTTTTTTTTTTTTTTCCTTTCTGGAACTACTTGAGGACTATGTGGGAGTCACATGAAGTGCCAGTGCTCTCTGATTATGTCTTTGATAGCTGGGCTCAAGGCACTTGTGTGGAGGCAGAGCTCACGTGTCAGCACGATCTTCCTAGTGGCGACGTCCCTGTCTTGGCTGGTAGATGATTCACTCCCATGCACAGCCAGAGGAAGAGGCAAGTGCTAGATAGTTTGGGCTTATGAGCTTGATTCCTGTCCTAGCACGTCAGGTTTATCCCTGGTTTTAACAGCAGGAGGTTAGCAAGTCGGACACATTTTGGGCAAACTTGAGCACGTTTAGCTGTTTTCATTCCTAAAAGAAATGTCTTGAATTTATGAAGGATCCAACAGATATTTCCAAATCTGGCAGTTAAATCTGTCAGAAATACAGAGTTTCAGCCTCTCAGTATCTTTCCACACAGCGTGCATTTCTAAATGAAGGTGAGGTTTTTTCTTTTAAAAGATTTAATAATTGTTTCAGTTAATCTAGGGCATAACAATGTAAGAGGATATTAGCAGTGAGCTAATAGAAGCCTATTCTAATCTTTTTGACATTCCTTGCCTACTTTGGCTGTTGTGGAAATATGTCAATCATTTACTTGTTGTTATCTGGGTCTTCAAGATTCCCCCAATGGTATCACTCAAAGCAAAACCTTGATTGTAAATAATTGAGAATAAATTTCTTTCCAAACTGGCCAGGCCAGATAGTGAATCACACAGATGACTATGATTTCAAAATGTATTTAAGCAATACTGCTTAGGTAACATTGAAAGAGATCTGCAGAAATGATAATTAGCGCTTTAAACACCCACACCACAAAGCAGGTAAACACATACTATTCCTCTTTTATGTAGGGAAAATTACAAGTCCAGAGAAGTAAAAACCTTTGCAGGGCAGCAGAGAGAGCCAAAGTTAGAATAATATCTCTGTGGATTGGTTTTGGTTCCTGCTTGTGCTTGACCTAAGGAGATCAACCCAACTGAGTGTTTCCACAATGTTATAAAAGAGTTGAAGCTGAAGAAAAATGTGCTTTCTTTGGCCTCTTTGGCAAAGAAGCTGGGCCAATTTGATGGAAAGTTTTCAGTGACAGCTTGATTTCATTTTTATGTTGATCCAAAATAGTACTAGACAAACCTGTGGCAAAATTAAGGCTTTTATGACCTTAAATTTGGCAAAGGGATTGGATCTAATTTGCTAGCTTTTGTATCTAAGGAGGCTTAGCTACAGATAGAATTTTAGGCTTTTCGTGAGACCACCCGTGCTAGGTAAAGTGTCTTTCCTTAGAGTTGCTGTGCCAATGAAAGTCAAGACTTAGCCACTGCTCTGTTTAATGCTCATAAACTCACTTCTTCAAATATTTTTTAAGTCTCACTCAGTTGATTTCCTCCAGTCACCCTAAAGGCACTAATCTTTAGCACAACATATTGGTAAGTGCCATTATTTCCAGTACAATGGGAGAAAATTCTAATGATGAGCTGTAACATCTTTAAAACACGTAAAACCCCCACAAAACAGAAGGTAATAAAAATGTTTTTAAAAGTCCTTAGGAAGGTCCAGTGCTCTTCTTCCCTTTTGTGAAAGGGAAACAGGAAGAGGAATTGATACAATCGGACCAAATTAGTAATTCAAAAGTTACTTCTTTTTAATTGCATAGGAAAAGAAAAATCATGGCTTTAGAAAAGAAAGGAGGAAAGCAAGCAAGTTTCATCCTTCATTGCTTACCCCAGCAGAAGGTGACTAAATGCTGACCTTGAACATGATCGTAGGTATTAATTGATAAATCTAATACTATGGCTACTTTCCACTCAACTTTCAGTCATGTAAGGTCAATCCTGGACGTGGTTAGGCGGAACCTTTCCTTTGTATAGAGTTTCCTTTACAAGTGTGATAAAGATAACATCCCTATATATATTTCTTTCAGACGTGATCTGTGTGAAAACAGAAATGAACTCTAGCAACATTCTTTGGCAGCTCATTTTTGCCTGAATTGGACTGTTAAATTTGAAACTGAAATGGCCCCCTCCTGCCTTGGTCATGGCAGGGATAAAACATGTTGAAGAATTATCCGATTAAACCCAGAACCCTATCAGGATAATGGTCAAAGAGCGCTTGACTACACACAATAAGCATAATTCATAGGGCTTTAAAACTACAGTGAGGCTGGGAGTAGGACTAAGGGTACTTGGACCTAGCACCAGATATGCAATGGCTCATATTTATGATTTGCATAAGTCCTAGCAGCCAAAAGCAGCAAAATTTGGCAACTCATTTCAGCTAAAAGAATGCAGGTTGAGCACCTGTGAAGAGCTGCATCTTAACATCGGAGCTGCCCGTCTGCAGAATAGGGGAAGAGCCTCTCCCCATCTTTGCCATTGCCCAGGAGGAGCAATGTGTGGAGGAGGAGGAGCTGTGTGCCATTTTGCAATACAAACAAGAATAGCAGGGCAAACTTAAACACTAATCTTCCATTTTTAATTGACAGCTTAAAGTATTAAGGATACCTAGAGACAAAAAACAAATCGGCTCCGGAGGTTGTGCAACTGCAATCCAGTTTCAGGGCCTTCCAGAGACCAAGGCCTCACACTAGCTCGGAATATAAAGGTGCCCGGCAGTGAGTGCAGAAAAGGACGATAGATGAAAATAAGTTGTTCCTTGGGCTTGCGAATCGCACAGAGGCAGGTTGATGGTGATTTTGATGTAATCATCTGCTGAAGTCCAGATAGTGACACGGGAAACAAAAGCAAGAAGAGAAACATAGAAATATCCAAGCCAAACCCCCAGAGAAAGGCCAGCCACAAATGACCATGGCAAGAGGAAAACTTTGCTATTTTGGTAAAAGTGCATCAAATCCTTTACTCCCAAAAAGATGTCCAGATTTGTCTGAACTGATGTCTTTATTCATGCCTAAATCCCCAAGAATAATCCATCAGCAACACCAGCTCCAGCTTACCCATTAAATCCTATTTAGAATTTAGCGATCAGCACCCCAGGAAAAACATGGGCTTCAGTCTCACTGCAGGGCAAAGGAATAATACATGAATAATCTTCTCTTCCAGTTGTCCAAACTCTGTACTGCAAATAGATTAAAATATTTCATCACTTTTGCTTTTTCCCAGTCAATAACATCTGTTTAGAGGTAACTGGGTGAAAAATAAATACTGGGTCTGCCACACTTGCTAACCAAATCAACTGTGAATGAAACATCCCAGATCATAGAGTCATTCCATTTCAAGGGAAGGGAAGACACTTCCTTTGTGCAAAACAGCTTTTATACTTTGCCATTGAGAATTCAGAGAAGTGACGTCAGGTTTGGTTTTAGTCTTTAATCAGTGAGTACATTTATTCAAAGTAAAGGTGGTTAAATAGATGAAATATCTGTTGAATTATCTCAACTCAGTTATTGGACATCTCTGTGCTATTGATATATTAATAATATTTAGTATTCTCCTAGAGCAATACAAGCACACAGATAATAGAAGAGTAAGCTTTTGTGGAGCTGTGGAAAAAGGTGCAGCTAAAGTCTGTGAGAGCCTACAGCCCCTGGCCTATGTTCTTTGTGCTTGTGTTGGCCTTTGGGCCATTTTTGTGGAGACTGGTGAGGAAGAGCATTCCGAGACTTCAAGTCTCACATGCTATTGCAGGAACTGGGAAGAGCCTTCCAAGAGGGAGAAATCTTCATAAGCTAAATGAAGATTCAGCCTTAAAGGAAAACTTTGCTATTTAGGCAAAACCCACAGAATCCATTATACCCAGAAAGATCCTGATCCATCTGTGGTAATGCCTTTATTCATGTTTAACTCTCCAAGAGCAATCCATGAGCAACACCAGCTCCAGCTTACCCATTAAATGCTTGGAATTTAGTGACCACACCGGGAGAACCATGAATTGCCATCGTGAAGGAGAAGCCAATTGTATGGAAATGTGTTTCTGTGGTCTGTAGCAGTGAGCTGGTGAAGGTCACAGCTTTAAAAGAAGCAATGTGGTAGTTTGTTTCGTTAGCGATTGTTACAGACCTGGGTTTTGGGTTTGACCCAGTTAGCTCTAACCAGATGTTAGAATTATTGAATAGGAAGAAGCAAAATTGCTGGAATATTTCAACCTAGAAGAAGAATTTAATTTAGGAGAATTTTAAATGTAAATGAGATTTAACAAGACTGGAATTAAGCAGTTGCATTTTGTGTATCCTACTAATATAATAATGTTATTTTCTTTACAGGAATGTAGTCTGTTCTACTCCAAAAGATTCTGCCTCCCCTGTGTGAAAGAAAACCTAAAGGCCTTTCCTTTGGAAATACAAGAAGATATTGATAAAAAGAAGCCCCAACAAAAATCCTTCCCCTGTGAAAAAAGGGATACATGAACATAAATACTGAAAGACCAAAAGAGACCATTTGTTGGCTGGGATTTCTCCTCTCTCCTTTTGGAGGCTATCACGTTGCTCCTTTTAAAGAAGTGACCTTCATCAGCTCGCTACTACTCTGGAACACAGTAACACATTTCCTTACAATTGGCTTAGCTTCAAACGTCATCATGAAGCGATCACAGTGCCAGCAATACAGCCTGAAGGTGTTGGAAGAGTCAGAAGGAAAGGCAGACAAGCGTGGTGCCACCACATAAAACCCACATAGTAAAAAACTAAGCAGCAAATAGCATAGGATCCACATCCAAGTTTTCACATTTGTTATTTTAATATTTTATGGTGTTCTGGACACTCCTACAGTGTTATGAAAATCTGAGAAAGATTTATCACCTGTCTTAATTCAATGTTCATCCAAGAAAGTCATTATACACTCATTAAGCTGACAGTGCTGTCCTGATAAGATTACAGTAGGCAAGGATTTCAAAACTTAAGTCTAAAATAAAACTGTTATGAGAAAACATCACAGATGATACCCACAAATATCTAGATTCTGCAAGATTATCATCTCAGTACTATTACAGCATTAAGACTTCTGAAGGTAGATGCTCTTATAATAAAATACCAATATAATAAAAATGAGGATGTACCTTTGTGTTATGACATGCAGGCCTCTCCTGGGACTGGGAGATGCACCTGCTCAAGTGCTGGGAAAGATCTAGTGTCTCAGCTGATTTCCCTCCCGTTCAACCTCCTCTGTGCCCTTTAAGAAAAATGAAGTTAACTCCTTTAATTTAATTTAATTCATAACATCTTTGCCATCGTGATGTAACAGAAGAATCATTTAAAGCCCTCAGAAATGACCCTGCCTTTAAGTGCTTTTTAAGTTGAACTGGAGGGGGAGTAGATTCAGTATTAAGAGTAAGTAGAATCAGTAACAATAGGATTTTTAATTTGGCCCAGAACGGCTTATTTATCTTGAGTATGAGACAAAAAGGCAAGTTAAGGATGTGGATGTTTCCCAGTCACCTGGTTACACATACCTTTTAGGTGAAGAAAAGCATACTTCCAGCAAGTGCCACAAAGTGGTTCAGTGGTCATCCAATGTGTTCTGTCATCTCTGTTCCCTGTTTAAGGGAAGGCAGGCTGACCTACATGCAGTTTAGCATCTCCTGGAATGAAAAAGGATTATCACCTGTGCCCAGCTGTTAAAAACTTACGCATTCTACATTCTCATATTCCCATTGAGCATAGGCATTGGGGTCTCTGCATCATAATGTTTTGGTATACATATATGTGATTTCCCAGACCAAATGCCATCATGCCCAAACATACCAACCATGTGGCCCACTCTTCAAAATACACAGAACCTTTACAGTGTGGTTTCACAAGGTTCTCAGAGTACTTTGTGCTGATCGAAGTCAAGCCTTCAATGCTCGTGAGCACAGCTCATGAAGACATGTGCTTCTTTATGCTTTACGTGCATTTAATGCTTGTTGAATTTAACAAACATCTCAAGCTGGTCACACAGGCAATGAGAATGGAAGGGCACAGCAGGATAGTGTGGCGGCAGACAAACTAGTGAAATAATACATATATAAAAATATATTATATATGCAATGTCTCTATGCATGTTATACACACATTTCTAATTTAAAAGGTGTGTCTGACAGTTAATGTGTAAGCATCAGCACTTCAAGGATGTTTCAGATATCATTCCACCTTTAAAAGATCCTGGCAATGCATGCATCTTATGTAGTAAACATATTTAATACAATTTCTTAGCAGATACGTGATGCTAACCCAAAAAACTGGGCACCAGTCCCACCAAGGCTGCTTATCTGGTTCACTATTGAAAATGAGCACGATTTCTCCCTGGTGTAAAGTCCAGCAGCTAAGTGTTCTCTGAAGCAGGGCCCTGAATATCAAGTTAAGGCAAATAAGGTTAAGGCAAAATCATTGAAGTTCTTAATTACAGTAGACCAGCAAGAACTCACTGGTACTGTCCTGGAAGGACCAACAGGCTTCATCATTGCCAGGTGTGCCACCACTCTGCTGTCCCCAAGTACTGATTTGGCAAGCATTTACCCAAGCTATCGGCTGAGATCCTAAGTGGTTGTCCAACAGCACTGAACAGAACTACTTTCATGTACATAAAAGTTATTCATGCGTGCACGGTCATTGAATGAGGGGCTCAGTTAAGGCTTGGCAGCTGCTTTGGATGACATACAAGTGCCAGCCAGCACAGGCAAACAAGTCTATTTGTCTCAAACCTGTGGCATTACAGTGAGTTACTTGCCTGGAAATAAAAGATCAATCATTGAATTCACTTTTAAAAATACTTTATTTTTTTTTTTTTTTAAACCATTAAGGCAGAACCATGTTTCAAATAATTAACTGTGTTTACATTCAATATTAAGGATGACTTTTTTTTTTTATTAAGTGCATAGGTTCCTACCGGTCTCTATACAGACACTATGAAGTCAACCTTGTATTTTTAAAGGAGACAGGAAAAAAAAAAAAAAAATCAGAGTGTGAAAAGGAAGAAAAATGTTTAGTTCAAGTTTTTCCATCTTAGATCAGTAGGCTGGTAACATCAGAGAATCCATCATCATATTTAGCTGTACGTAATTTTTACATTCACAAGTGCAAGAGACTTTGTCTTTCCTATAAATCCCTGTGAGACCAGGGCTTCCATTCTTTCTCAAAAATGTCATTTGCGTTGTTCTGACTGAAAGAAACTTGGGAACTTGGCTTGAATTAGTTGTATTTTACTAGGGAAGAAACATTCCATGGGAATTAGGTTTGACTACTCCCTGCAAGAAATATCTGCTCTTTAAGTTCCATTTTCATTGTAACAAAACACACCCCACCCCCAAACTCCTAAAAACATAAGTAACTGGAAACTGTTTTTTTAAACACCCCCCACCCCCCCCTTAAAACTGATAGCTTGATTTAATTAAACACTTGGTAGCTGTAGTGATTAGGGTTTGGCAACATTAACAAAAATGTGTTATTTTTTGTGTCATATCAGATAACAGACAATTTAAGATGTGATAAAGGGTTTTAACATCATGATGTAATTAAACCTTGCGTTACATTCCGTTGCGTATAAAAGCTGTGAAACAGCAGGAGCAATATAAAATGCAACTCGGCCAAGAAGCTGATAAAACAGATTTTGTCAAACAGGTGAGAGGGGTGTTGTTAAAATCTATAATATTAAAACTTTGATTAGATTTGTTATTACTAAACTAAAGCCGTAAAATGTGCTTCCACTTCTGAAACGAGAGGAGAAGCGAGATGGAGCCATAGCTTCACTCATCCTCATGGGTCCCTTCCAGCTCAGGTCATTCTACAATACCTACTGATCCCACCGGCTTCATTGCCCAGGGGAGAGGGATGAATGATTGGATGAGAAGCAGCGCGCTCCTGCTCGCTGCGCAAGATGCTGTCGGTGGAAGAACAGCAGCAGCCTGCTCAGAAACCCTCTTCTGGGCGCTGCTGGCAAGTGCCCACGGGCACCTGGCTGAATATGCTCACGGCACTGCAAACAGCTCTTTGGAACAGGAGCGCAAAGGCACTGCTGCCTCCGCGAAGGCAACCCGATGCTACCGGGTGGCAAAATAGACCTAGAGTACCCCAATAAGCCAGAGGTGATGAAGTGTGGACTTGGAACAGCGCTCTGCAAGGCTCTTTGCATATGAATCATCCACCAGAAGATTTGCTAACCTTCTTACAGTTCCCGTTGCGCATCACAAACAGATTTTGAATGATTACACCGCACTCCTACGCAGTAGGAGTAGAACACGGTACTTGGATGTTGCCAATATTTCGGCTCCCCAGTGTTTTCCCATACCACCACTTTTTGTTTTCCTTTCAAGTCTAAAGAATGCCCTGAAGCTTCTTGCATTGATCATAAGGCTGGTGTCTTTTCCACAATAGGGATTACTGCACCTGCATATCCAACCTGAGAAAGTATACCAAAATACTTAAAACCAACTTTTAATTACCTTATGCTTGAGTCCTTATTTAAGGTTCAGCCTGTAATCAGATTAAACCTCTTTTGTGCGTGCAGCCTATCCCTTGGGCAGACGCAACTGCTCTAAAATTGAGGTCCCTACAAGAAGAATTCTGTTTTGAAACATCCTTGCAAAGGAATCTTAACAAGATCATCTATGCACAATAAAGAGTTCACGAAAATAAAAACTCCAAACCAGCTACAGTAGCTGAAAAAGATTTAAAAACCTGTAAGCACGTTAGAGAAAACAGAAAAAGAGGAAACACCCTTGCCCTGGTATGAGTTTTGTTAACAATGGATTTGTATCATGTATTTACAGTGTAAAGTAACACGTCTGCTAGTACCTTTCACGGGGTTTTTTGTCATCGCTGCCTATGAAATTGAGAAGCAAGCAGCTGTAGGTTACAACAAGGAAGTCCAACAGAAGTTTGCAAATATGACATAAACATCTTAGTAGACAATGAACCTGTGTGGTGACACTGATCAAGCGAAAATTTCAAGTATTTGGGGAAATAAAATTTTACCTATTACTACCAATAAAATGCAGTTAAGTATAAATCATTGCCGGAACATTTGTAATATTCTGTGCTCGTAGGAGATGCTATGATCTGACTACAGCAAAATAAGAGGTACACCTTTAAAAAGTAACCTTGCTCCTATGTCGTGATTCTTTAGCAGGAACACTGTAGGCACAGATTGTCACACCCTAATCACAGGACACAGAATCCTTATGCACAGATTCCGAATTCATCCCTCCTTAAAATCATAAAAGGAACACTCCTAGAGTAAAGCCAATAATGGCATTTCAACGTTTTTGTTTTGCACAGCCAAATTACACACTTTAAAAAACATCTACAAAAACTGCAGTTCAACCTCAGTGCAGGTAGCAGGAAATAATCCTGGACACACTGGCATTTCTAGCAAGCCACAAGTCAGAAAACATCAGTAACGGAGAACTAACAGAACGTAGCTCTTAACTCTCTTGTCAGACTTTTAAGGAAAGGAACTGCTGTCCTTAAAAGCAAGGATGAACTTAGTTCATAGAACCATCTTTCATATTGGTGAACTTCAGTTAAAACATTAAAAATATTAACTTGATTTTGGGATTACCGTTCTTCCTCACTAAGACTTACTTTTATTAAAATGAAATAAAAGGAAGTTATGTTCTATGTGAAAATATATTTTAAAATTTGGCTACAGTTGTCAATAAGTTGAAAAAACTGCAATATTCTTTGCAAATGATAAAGTGACAAAAGACCAGGCAGAAATAAATAGCGGTTTGTCTTCGACTTTAGGCCCGTTATCCTACCCCATAAAAGTAAATCTTTCCTCACTGTACAAAAGGGATCACAAGATAAAGTATGAAACAAATATTTAAATTAAATAATTTACATATTTTTCTTAAAGCATCTCTGTAATATAATTTAGTGAAAGTTTATACCTTGTAATTATATTCTTGTATTTTACAAATTGAAACATGAAGAAATGGTATTACATTAAATTAAAAAAAAAATCCCACAATACATAACAGTATCAAACTTAGATCAAACCCACATATAATTTAAATCTCTAGAAAAAGAGGATAATAAAGCTGATAAAACCTAGATAAAAAATTATATGCAATGATTATCAGGATACAAGCAAGCGCCAGATACCACACTACACCTCACATTTCAACACTTATTCAAGGATTAGGGATTTCAGGGAAGGACCATGGTTTGTAAGACCTTACACTTAAGCAATATCAAACAGCTGCAAATGCATTTGTTAAATGTAATTGCAGATTTTCAACCAAGTAACAGGGATGCTTTTAAGGAGAGACTGAGCTGAAATCGCTCCTCTTCAGACACAGCAAAGGCAGCTATAGTGTCGTCTTCACCTGCTTTGTCCGGAGAGGGTGCGTCTAGGCTCTCCATTAGAAATGAGCAGGAAATTCAAATTGAAGAGTATGTGACCCAGCTCTCATGATTAATAAATCTCCCCAAGTTTTAGCAGTTTGAATAAACAAACAAATGTTTAGATGCTTATTATAAGCTCTTTAATTTGCAAACTTATGCTAGCTCTCTCATGAGAACGGACTTAGTGCAACTGCTGGTATTTCCTAAATCTGTGCAGGCCAGAAATAATGCAAAAATGTGCTCTTATAAAATACGCTCTTTGGCAACATTTAGGCTTTCTAGCAGCTGGCTAGAACCAAAGCAAAGGCACATGGAAATGGCAATTAAATAAAAGAGAAGATTCCTTTAAATGCAGAGAAAAGATTCTGTACACTGAAAACTTTCCTATCGTCTGTCAATTTGTGGTTTTAAAATAACAGTGGGATTCTGAAATTGAAAAAGGTACAGAGTAATTTCTTTAGAATGGCAGTTGTGTGCTGTTACACTGAAGACAGTGCACCTTTAAAGAAAATATTTCAGGAGGAAATGAAAATGGGCATCAGATTTCTCTAACTCTTAGCATATAACCTTTTCTTCTTTTATCAAAGTACCTAGGGCATCCCAATAAATAAATAAAAACCAACCCTTGAGACAAGCCCAAAACTGAGTAAGCTGTAGGTTTGTTGAAAAATTAAGTTGTACCATTGTTTCTCAGGATTTTTCTCTTATCCTTCCGTTGGGTTTTTTAAGTTGTCTATGGGCATCTGGTTCTTAAGCAGAGTTCCTCAGTGCTATGATAGTAAAATGTCGATAAGAATCAGGGCAAAACTACACCTTAAAAGCCAGTACATTTTCAATAATTTTTTAATCCTAAAATCTTATCAATTTATTTCCCTTCACAGAATGGGTATTTTACAATATCGCATCATCTCTACAAGGTGGAGATGCTGAAGGCTCCTATGTAATATCTCAAACTAGTTCAGGTGCCAACCTTTGAAAAAAAAAAAAAAGAAAAAAAAAGAATACAAATTGAGTAATTTTGAAATCCAATTGGCAAAAGCCTGCTGCATCACCTGCTGAAGTGGCAAGGGTACTTTTAACAAAGTATAATGTAGAGATGAAGTATTTCTTTTAGCCGTTAACACTCGGGAAGTGAATTGTCTGCCCTGTGTCACTCTTTGAAGAGGTTGTGGGTATGCACACGGTGCAGCATTGTGGGGATCCAGAACCCAGCATGTATTGGAATGGATGAGGAATCCATCCAGAATTTTAGGCTATGTTAACATCTTGTTCCTATTCCTGTCATTCAGAGATGCGTTCTTTCAGGTTTTGTTTTTTTTTTTCCAAAGGTCTGCAAATTAATTTGAAACAGACTCAAACTTTGGTGACAAGAACTAGTCCAAAAATGCTGGTTTTCAAGTAACAAAATTAAATGGATCTGGAACAGGAAAAATGCAAATCATGTACTTCCCTAATGCTGATAATAGGCACCTGTTAGAAGCAGCTGCTAATATTGCTAAATGTTCTACTTTCCACAGAATTATGCTCTTTTCAATTCTTTATAGCTTTGCTGAGAACTTAAGTATTTATTAATTAGTTTTCCATGGTTTTTTTTTAAACGTTACAGTAAAGCATTTTAGCCACTTTTGAGAACAAGAGCAGGGAAAAATTGTTTTTGTCCACACTGACTGAGAAACTTCAGTACACTCAAACTACGGAACACAATTTTGAAATTTGCCCTTTGCAGAAATCTGAGCTTTGATTTAATTTCAGCTTATACTTTCTTAGAAGGCAAAATTGAAGCAGTTGGCTGGTAAGAGTTTTCGTGTACCATCACAGGAGGGCTGATATTGTCACAACTTTTTGAGTAAGCAATATTGAGTACCAATTATTTCAATGCTCAGTCTTATGCTTAAACCACACAATTCCCTAGTAAAACACAGCTGACTGGAAGGATAAAGCAGCAGCACTTCTAAAACCCTTGTTTTTTGAGGGCAGACTACAAACCACTGTAAGACACAAAAGACAACCTATTTCTCATTCGCAGTTTCCCAGTAAGACCAACAATCTTCTCTTAAACGAGTGTTAGGAGTAGCCTGTTCCTCCTGCTGCCAGCTGGCGACAGGGAAGGGGAGAAAGTTTTGTGCACATGCATTTATTGTTTCTACCCTGCCCTAGACAGTCACTAAATTTGAGGCCTGTGCTTTAATACGTTGCACTAAATTTATCTGACACTAAAACCTCTGCTAATGACCACACCTGGATAAATACCAAATTGCTTTTAAACCTGTAATTTATCCAGTACCTGGCCATGCCAGCGGGCCTGCGAAGAAACAAACATTGGGACTAAAATAAGAATCAATGTGATCTTCTTACTGTATGGAACTTATTTAATTCTTGCAGTGAAGGTTTAAGATTCTCAAGTCTTCAAACATGCTACAATAAGACAAGTACGAAGTGTCCTGTCCCACTGAAAGCTGAGCTCTTGTGAAAATGCTAAAACTGGCTCCTGAGATCTTTGTGTTATGAAACAAATAATAATGTGAAGTATTAAAAAAAGGAAAAGAAAAAGAAATAGCACAGTGTCTCCAATGCAACTACAGCACTTTTGTGATAGTACTTGCTGATAAAAGATGCTGTAAAACGGCAGTATCAGGCAGTTTCCTTATGGCTTCTTTTACAGTAGCAGTAAGTGCTATGGTAGAATCAAGAGTTTGCTTTCAGGAACGTGATAAACTTACTCTCACCTGTGCTCTCCTTCATAATGCTACAGGATCGTCACCTATGAATGCTGTCCGTAGTAATCTTGTCGCCTTAGCCACTATGGCTGGGTGGACAAGGACAAAATTTGGTGAAATAATCTAGCTAATGCTTCTATCAACAAGGCCTAAGATGGAATAGAAAGAAATACATCCAAGCGGATAACTGAAAAAACACAAAATGTACACATCAGAAAAGTAAACAGGTCCAAAACAACTCTACTGCCAAGATACTGGTCAAGAAAGAAGGTGCCTTTCCTATACAATCATTTCTTCAGAGTAAGCTATCACTGCACTAGAATTTTTTTCTGGGTCAGGATCGGGTTTTTTCAGTCTCCAAAACTCTTGCTAATTCCAAATACCATTTTTAAGTCAAAACCACCTATTGAGCTATTACAAGTTCTCCAAAATACACATGGTATGATATAATTTTCGTCAGGGACATTTTCATATTTCCTTAGAACACTTTTCAAAAAAGGGTTCCATCACTTTATCACTTTTTTTTTTTTTAAGAGGCACCTGAACGGAGCATCTCTGCTGCATTTTAGATAACTCTTCGGATTTCATTTCATTTTTCATAGAAGAACCATCTTTTAAACATGCTAATCCTAAAGTATACCCATGTCATACCATAGGAAGCAGTACTACATTTCATGGAAGTAAAGCAGCAGCAGATCAAAGGACTTCCAAATTTTTCAGAAGTGTATGTACAGTAATATCCAACCATTTGATACATGTGGATGGACTGCTGCAAGAAAAAAGTGTTACATTAGCTGGTTCTCAGTAATTACCATTAGTCACAAGTGTATAATCTTTATGATTGTGCATATACCTGGAGAGAATTTGCTGAACTTGTTATATTAGTGCTAAAATGACTAAGCCAAGAGGAAATACAATTTTCTTCATTTCTGTTACTTAACATTCTGATTTATTATACAAACACGTATTCCTTACCAATCTTCAAATTTCCAAATAAAAGAACCATTGTAAGACACTTCATGAGAACCATGATCAGTATTTTTCTGCAGAATTCTTTCAAAAGAAGACAAAAGATCCCAAACAAAAAAGAAGTGTAACACTCCAGTTACCCAGCTTTTAGGTATTTCATGCTCTGGACTGAGTGGACAGCAGATAACTGTGTGAGTAGTGTTGCTCCCATCTGTTATTAGTATTGCTCGTCTTTAAATATTGTGAAAAAAAATACTAAAAATCCTTAATACATATCCCTGTAGATTTCCTGTAGTAAAGGGTGTAAATGTGCATCAGATTCAGTCTTCTTAATTATCTGAACAAGCTGCGCGTGCTCTGTGACAAGTTGCCGAAGGTCAGCCATTTTTTGGAGAAGTTTTGGGAAGAGGAAGATGTCGTCAGGATGGTTGGTTTGCAAGTGAAGTTTCAGTACATGCACAATGCTCTCTTGCATTTTTTCTATGTGTCCTACATTTACAAGACCAGGACGATCTGTTCTCAAAATGAAAAAAAAAGGAACACGTGTCATAATTTTATAATTGTTCTTTAACGTAGGCTACTTTATAGACTCCATATTTTAGGCTACTGCGTATATTTATTCTATACACTGAGAACAATGAAGTTCTAGGGGTGTCAAATTCATGGCCCGTGGGCTGAATCCAGCCCTCCACCTTGTTTTATCCAGCCCAGCACCTTGTTTCTACCCGGTGGCAGCACCAAGCTCCTTGCCCCTGTGTTTCTTCCAGCGCAGTCACGTGTGCAGCGTGTGACGCGCGTTATGCTGCAGGAGCCGGAGAGCGGCGGGAGCCGTGAGTTTGACAGCTCTGCTCTAAATGAATCTTTTTTTGTTAAAAAAAAAAAAAAAAAAAAAAAAAAAAAGAAAATAAAAGAAAGGAACAAGAAAGAAAGTAGTCTTCCTTACCTCTTTGGCCAAAGAATTGCCCACAGACATTTTGAGGGGAGATTTCATTTTGCTAAATACAACCCGTGCTACAAAAGAAAAAACCTAGACCACCCTCTCACTCCCAAGCCAGCAGCAGTATCCAGCCTAGGAATCCAGTTCTATATTCTGGTAACAGGATTTGAGCAGTAAGGATGGAGCAAAAGGCGTGTGACTATAGAAATAGAGTTCTTGAAGTTTGGTAGCAATACAGCAGGACAAACACTCTTGGTACCCATATGTATATTGCTATAGCACAAGGTATTGACAGGAGGTGAAACATCCTTAAAAGTCGCTTCTCTAAACCTTCCAATTGATGATCTCATTTTCAGCTACTTACAGTCACTTAATATTTTCACTTTCCACATCAAACTTCACTGTAAGAAGTCTGGGACAACAGACTAAATGCGTTTCTTGAAAACCTAAGCTAGTTCCAAGGAGAAGGATAGAAGGGAAACTCTCCCCGAAAACGATTTGCCTGAAAAGAATGCTCTTGACTTTTGAAAACATCAAAACACCAATAGATTGGGCAAAAATAATTTAAGATTTGAGAAGAACTTGCTGTCTAAACCAGCATATGAAACTTTTGAAAGGCTAAGAATTGTTTTCTTGCAATTGCTGAGGATGCGACCGAGTCTGACAGAATGCATAAAAGGACGACAGGAGCAGTTGTTGGAACTTTCCTGATCTTTTATTTCTCTTTATCAAAATGCTTAGGGACAGTTTTGAACTAAACTTTATATATGAATGCCCTTACTTTCTCGAGGAAAGAAAGGATATTTGTCTTTTTTCACTTACAAAGACTTCAAATGATGGGCACATCAAAATAAGCAAACAAACCGCATATCCTCAGGTACTATGAAATAATTTTTAAACTACCATCAGCTAAATATTTTGTTAATTATCTAAGTAAGCTGGTTTTTTTGGTTTTTTATTTAAATAGCCTGTGATATTAAAATCAGAACACAGGAAGTGCAACAGGGCTGCGCGTTTGCACGGAACTCATTACATGATGCAAAGCTATGATCTGCACCTGCCTCCTGATTCATTACACAGTATTTTTCTGCCCATTTGGCAGATATTGTTTCTATCGCAGCCTTAAAAATCCTCCAACCTCCAAACAAAACACCACCAACGCTTTTTATATCCCACTTTTAAAAACAGAGTAACAAGATCCCTCTTCTGAATGAGGCTAAACAGTAATTCCAAGCACACCTACAAATCTGCAAAGGAAAATACAGGATTAAGACTTAACAGCTACACAGTATCTTCCATGAAACACGCTAAAAGGGAAAATGACATTGTTAGTGGTAGAACTGAATCATCAAGAAATACATAAGCTTTTCCACTAAAATTAATTTATGTAAAGAAAACCTTAAAATTTACCACTTTAAAGGACAAATACATAGTGCTTACCTCCACAGCAAATGATGGCAGCAACAAAAAGGGATATATCGCTGTCATCCAGTTCCAGTGCATTGAATTTCATTGCAAAATCAAATTTGGGCTCCATTATATCACAGAATGGCTTTCTCAGGCTTTTCAGGAACTCCCGGGTTATAAAACCATTTCCATAGGCTACCAGCATCCCGTCCTTGTTCATCACAGATGCTAACATGGCAAATATGGCTTCATAAACTCCATATTTTAACAGCGTCACTTGATCATTCAAGTCAAGATTGGAGAAGCCAGGGATAGATTTGGCAAATTCAGTGAGTTCTGTGACAGTCTCTACAGATGTACACTGGCAGCAGTGGAAGATCCGAACTTCTGCTTCCTTGTTCTGAATTCCATTGGCTACCAATTTTGCCACCAGGGTCTTCTCTGCCATACACAAGGTATTCATATCATGTATTACAAATGGCTAGAGAAAAAAACCAAACAACCTAATTCAGTTACAGAATAATGGTTATTCATCATTGGTTTCCTAAAGAACAGGAATTTTGATAAAATTCATCTTTCAAGCTAATGCGTCTTCAAGCATCAATAAACCAGGAGCTCTTTTATAGTTCTGCAAAAAGAGAAACCATGTCTCACAGAACCATGAACTACAATAACCAAGAACAAACCTGCTCTGCAAACAGTGCAAATAGTAAAGCGTAAATATGCATGAGGTATCTTTAATCTAGTTTTACGTGGTAGTTATAGCGAAGATCCAGAAGTACTGTGCTTAGAATGCATATATTCATCTCCGAGCCAGTCCCACAAGTTTCACAAAAGACTTGTATTACCTTCTCCAGAAGTCCAGGTTATTCTGCCTACACTCCTATCGATTCCTAAACTAACTACACTTGATGCACATCATGATGCTTTCCTGAAGTATCCTAGCGGGAATACAGACAGTCATTTAAATATGTCGGCATATTTGCACAAGAATGTGAACCCTGTTACTACTCTTGTGTAGGCTTTTCCTAGGCTATGTCCAAGCCAATCTTCCATAGAAATTCAGCTCACCTTTCTAGCTACAGTTAGTGCTAAGCAATCCCTAAACCCAGAATCCTACTAGAATACCAGCAAATGTAAAAATTCCAGTCTTGATCAGTCTTTTCCACAACCTCCTTAGTTTAAGAAGGTACATGCATTGCAAACTGAGGGGCCAGTCTCTTAAAACATTGTACACAAAAAAATGCATTCAGACTTTAAGAACAAATATTTTGATACATATTTGAACAGCAGTCAGCAAAACAGAGGATAATTCACAGAAGAAAAGCAACAAAATCCAGTGCTTCCCAGCCTACCAAAGTCATGGCAATTGACCTTGAACATAGGTATAGTTACATAAATGCTAAGCAAAGCACCTCCTCTGTGCACTCTGTGCTCGTCTCAAGAGGAACACTTGGCATTCCATTATAAACTCATAGAATTCACTTATTTCACTTAGAAAACTGTCAAACATTCTACCCAGGGAGGTGGTGCAGTCGCCATCCCTGGAGATGTTTAAAAGACAGGGGCTGAGTTCCTTAGGGACAGGGTTTAGTAGGGAGACAGGTATGGCTGGACTTGATTTCAGAGGTCTCTTCCAACCTTATGATTCTATGATTTATAAATGCTTATGGCAACTACACATTTCCATCTCACTTCAGTACTTACAGTCATAAACCAGAACTTCCTATGTGCATACAGATATGAACAGAGGGTGGCAAAGCAATAAATCCACGATGCTTCTAAGCCCTTTGAAGGATGTAGACTATCTCATAGATCTTTTTGGAATTTATCATCATTTCACTATGCAGAAAATAGGTACAGTTAAAGAGCTAGTCCATTCTGAAATGAATTACAGTGGTGTCAAGAACTCTGAGGGCTGGAGCACCTCTGCTGTGAGGACCATCTGAGAGTTGGGGTTGTTCAGCCTGGAGAAGAGAAGGCTGCAAGGAGATCTTACAGCAGCCTCCCAGTACTTAAAGGGGGCTACAGGGAAGATGTGGATTCTTAGCAAGGCCTGTTGTGACAGGACAAGGGGTAATAGTTTTAAATTAAGGGAGGGGAGATCTAAATTGGATAAAAGGAAGAAAGTTTTAATGATGAGGGTGGTGAAACACCAGAACAGGTTGCCCAGGGAAGTAGTGGAGGCCCCATTCCTGGAAACATTCAAGGTCAGGCTGGACGGGGCTCTGAGCAGCCTCATCTAGTTAAGGATGTCCCTGCTCACTGCAGGGGGGTTGGACTGGATGACCTGTCAAGGTCGCTTCTAACCCAAAGCATTCTATGATTCTAAAAATTGGGGTTCACTGAAATCAACTGTCAACGCGCTGCTCAAACAGGTGGATAACTCATAACCAACAAACTGTCAATTTTTTTATATTTTTCTGTGAAAAAGTCAAAAGAAAATTAATGTTTGTTTTCCCAAGAGATGACGAAACAGCTCAAAAAAAAAAAGTCTCCCCTTCCCTGCATATTGTAGAATGAGGAAGCAGCCTGTTTATAATATACAAGGTCTGATTCCTCATTAATTTTCACTTGTGAATTCACTAAGACACATGCAAGCCACTATTAGCTAGTCAACTGGGTAAGTATAATCCCAGAGCCTTGATCGCAGAAATGCAAACACAGAAATTAGGATGCAGTCATCTAGAATCCCTCGTGTATGATACACACTGTAACTCACGATTCTGCCATGTAGTAATAAGCTTGAAAAGGACTTTATGCAGATTCCTACTTGGTAAGGTGTTAAAGCATGATATTTACTGTAAGCTTATGTCAGCTTGTACTCTCCAAAAGTTTAAGTCTGTGCTTAATTTTAAGCATCTCTTTAACCCAATGAGAAAGGCTCGGATTATTCATACGTCTCTCTTTTAACGTAGAAGCCTGCATGCTTGGCTAGACTAGACTATAGTCTGCCAAATCCCATAATTTAGACGACAGCTTGCTTACAATTTTTATAACACCCATCCTCAGTTACACAGTTATTAGTACAGCATACGTAAAACCTATTTCCTGCAAATTTTTACTAAAATTAAAATAGTCGGTGAAATAAGATACTTAACATCTACATGTAATTAACAAAGCACAACAGAATTTAAAAGAAATACACGTAAAGTGAAATAAGTCAGTCTTCACAATGGTTATACAATCTCATGTGTTACAGGACGAAAAAGCAGGTGATTGTGCTAGGTAGACTTTGGCTAAATTATCCTCAAAGAAAAATAACCTCTACAGCGTATGTGTCTTCACAACCTTGCTCGCCTCTCCCTTCAAAAGGAACCATAAAGACCAGGAAGGCCAGGTGAGAAAATGGCCAGAACTGTAAGCAGAGAATTACAAACTCAAGTTTTCTTTCCTCTCCTGCCATTAACATTGCTGTGATTAAAACGAATGCCACACAGAGCTCCTGTACATCCTAAAAGATATCAGTATTTATCCTGGCATTTGTGGCAGAAAACCAATTTTTTTTTTTTACTGTCATAACAGAAAATTAATTTTGAACCATTTGGCCCACCCATACCAAGAGGTACTGACATTCAGATGTCACTTTTCTTAATTAAGAACTAATTTTCTTAATGTTTATTCTAATTTAAGGTTATGAGCTTCCATCTACAAGTTAATCATCTGGTTTTCCTAAAGCTTTCTATTATTCTGATAGTGGTTAAAAGCAACCATATTTACTACAGGCATTCTTTTTGCATATTTCATGTTTGTATTAGCATGATATTTATTTTCTTAAAGATACACTTGAGAATAACAAATTATTATAATCACCTCATGTGCTTGTCAGCATTACTCTAAAGTTACAGCAAAAGTACTTACTGGATTGTTATTAGTTTTCCCTGCAAGGATGATTCTGGCTTTAACCTTGTTCATATTGAAGTTTTTCAGGTAAGCGTCATGAATTCTTTTGGCAAGTGATTTAAGATCTGCCATTTCCGAATCTTCTACATAATTTTCACCCGTTAGAATTTCTGCTTTCAACTTGGCCTTCTCAGACCTTGGCATTCGTCCAAAACGTATTGCTGATAGGAAGACACAATTGTAAAACAATGTAAGTTACACAAAAATCTATGCCTTCTACCATGGCTGATGAGAGCAGTAAGACTTTCAGCCTAGAAATACCGAGGTAAAAGTAGTATGTTTGTTATAAATTCATGAGTGAAAATATCTCATCCTTTCCCAAATAATCAATGACTAATTATCAAGGCAATATGCTAAACTAAAGGTAATTGAACGTTTCAAAACACAAACTGGTACCTGCAATGAGGTAGAATACATAATTTTCCTTCTACGTAAGTTCTCATATTTTGTTTTATTCTTATTGTGTTCTACAACTCCCAACACAAAACTCAAAGTCCACCTAGGGAATTCTAAAAAGCTTAGGAAACTCAAGTTAGGAGCTTAGCAGAGAGCACACACATCAGCTGGAGAGTTCCCTGGGGAGAATGCTGCAGTGGAGTTGGGCTCAAATCCCTCTGCTGATTCGGAACCTGCTGGGGCATCAGTTATTTGGGCACTGAGTGTTCAGTTCAATTGATTGTCTAGTAGGAACAAAGCGTGCCAGAGGCTCAGATTTATGCTCAAAGGCTATAGCAGGCTATAAAGGCTATTAAAAAAAAAAAGGCATAAAATGCTGGGTCTAGAAGGAGGTTTATTTTTTTATAATAAAAACCTCCTTCTAGACCCAGCATTTTATGCTTTTTTTCCCTGTTTTTATTATAAACCTCCTTCTAGACCCAGCATTTTATGCCCCCCCCCCCCACCTTTTTTTTTTCCTCCAATAATTAGCCCTTCAAGACTGGAGAAGAGAATAGAGTTTGTGTATCCAATCTAATCATTAGGATATTCTTTTGAGAGGAAGGAGATGCAAGTGTGAAACACCACTGGGTATGGAGGTCTCCCAGTTGTTGGGCAAGTAGTCTTGCCATTTAGCAATAAAATAGACAAGTCTGCATCCTTCTTTCTCAGTTTGAAACTAAACCAGCTCCACTGTAAAAGGGGTCTTACCCTCTGATGGTGTGCAAGGTTTCAGTATGGCTAATACAGTTGGTTACTCTTACTGCATGTCAGCATCTAACCAGTAAGAGGACAGAACTGCCGAGACGGAGCCATTCAAAGCATGCGCACAATTAGCCTTTCAACACGCCCAAGGACGTTTTTCGTAACACGAGGTGTCTCGTGACACAAGGAGGAGACTCAAGGCACGATCTGAAATACAGTTTTGGACTTCCAATGGAGGTCCCATATGGAAGGCTTGTTTGGAATCTGGCCATGGGTCGACTGGAAAAGTGGAAGAATATCTGCTCCAAACTGAAATGTATAGTTTCAAGGTTGTGGCTGTAAATCTAGTTGTAGCTCTTTTTCTGAGAAGTCTCACCTGCAAGTCAGCCAGCAGTCACCTACTTCCTTCCCACATCCTTCCCACGTGTTTGCTGAAGCAAAACTGTTGCTGCTCCCTTCAGCTGGAGCACGGGTGCCCACAGTGTTTTAGTAGGATGGAGCAGCTTCAACTGCATGTTAATTCCTGACAGCCCACATAGCTCTCTGCTCAAATCCTGCCCAAGAGTTGCTACTTTGTTGGCTGGCACACTCCTCCCAGGTCTGCTGCCTCAGGAAGGTTACCACCAGTCTTACAGACACTATCAACCCTTTCCCAATTGTCCTTAATCTCAGTCAAGGCTCACCACAAGGGAGCCAGATTTCCCCAGAACCAGAAAGTCAACTCTTCCAATGTCTCGTTAGTCTAGACTACCATGTCCCAGGTAGCTTCCCCAGCTACGTCCCTACCCCAGCTATTTTGACTGCACAGTTTCCTTCAGAAGCTCTTTGGTCTCCTAACCCACAGCTTTTCCCCTAGCCCAGCATTTTCACCTGATTTTCACCTACTCCCAGATTGCACCTGCTCCCAAGTTCAGCCTTGACACTGTCAGACCTATGTATGGAAAGCAAACTACTGTCATCTGGCCAACCAAAATGTGCTCTCTCATCGCATGGCCTCTCCCTCTTTACCAAAGTTGCTTAGTGAGCTACACCCTGTGCCTAAAACTGCCTTGTAGTGGGTTGAAATTGGCCTGTAAGGCACAAGCTTACCAGCCTCCTCTGAAATCATTAACACAAATAACAACATCATTTTTAAAGTGGATATCTAAATGCTCTGAATGGTTTACCATTCCATTTAACAGGCAACTGACCAGATTCCTGTTCCACAGTTAGCCCAGCTGTTCAGCCTCCCCCCACCTGCCCAAACCATCTGCCCAAGAGCTGTTACACCATAACATGAAAAATAACCAAGTCTGCTTTCTCACAGCTTTCTATCCCATGTCATTGCCTCCCACAGGGAGCTAGTTGTTCTCCTCCTACTCCTCTACAGTGTATTTGGATCAGAATCCTTCAAGTATTGAAATTTATTTCAATGTGAGTAATGGTGCCAAAGTCCTGGGTGAAGAAAGCCAGTAAATCAACATTCATATGGACAAACACTTATCCAGCACAACTGTGTAAAGCTCATAGCAGTGCGTTTGGCAGCTGTGTATCAGTTACACCAGGAAACCAATGTCCCCTAACACGATCTATAACATAAAAATCTGAGGTTCAACTCATGTATAATTAAAAACGCTATCCAAGTGCCTGCTTACAGGAGCAGACTCTGGGTAGGGACAAACAAATTAAGGGCATTCTTACCTACCATTATGTGACATTCCAACTGAAAGGCACTTTTGAAAACGACAGTATTGGCACTTGTTACGATTTTTTTTCTGAATTTTGCAGTTGCGATCACATTTATCATAGATGAGTTTTAAACGAATTGTTCTTCTAAAAAAACCCTATAAAGTTTGAGGGAAAAAAAAAACCTTAGTGTTAATTAATGTAGACTACTAAACTTAAATCTTACAGGTGCTTGGTTTTTTTATATTGATGTCATTAGTCAAACGATACATGAAGTACAGCTTGCCCAGAGGCAAGACCCTATGCGGTGGTGTGCATGAAGGCACGTATAGAATGGAAAACAGGAAAGGGGGAAGTAGGTCTCAGCCCCTTCTCGGGAGAGGACCAAAAGCCCAGAGCACCCAAGCAGATTTGCTTTTAAGGATTAAGCCAAACAATTGCATCTTGCTTTTATGTGCATTGTCTCAGCATCTTCTGTCAGAAACAACCTTCATCTTTCATACAGGTGAGTCACACAAACACATGGATTTAACACATCTTTCCTTCATCCAGCAAATGCGAGGGGTATGACAGAGCGCAGCGTATAGAAAAGGTCAGACAAAAAATAAGCATTATAGAAAAGCCTATAACTTAACAGAGCTTACCGTGATGATTTGATACTGCAATGTGAGGTTAGTCTCATACTACGAAATCATTGGGTTACCAAATTTAGAATTATTGCAACATTTCGCTTAACATGACATGACACATCATTTAGACTGTGGGACACACCTGACTTTGAACTGGCTCCCCATCTCAAAGATATTCTAGCATTAGTCCATAAAATTTATATTCCAATTATCATAATCTGACATTGTGCATGAAAAAATGTACACATACACAATTATTTCTCTTAGAATTTAAAAAAAAAAATATGGAAAACTAAGACATTAGAAGGAAAAAGAAAAGACTCCTGTAATTCACAGACCATATAATCTCCAAAATAATACATTTATGATAGCATTAGTTTTCCCCAGAGATGTGCACTGGCCCCAAAACTACCAGAAGTACAACACTCAGTGATTCAGGCAGAATGTGGTGGAGGTGAGAAATTCAGGTTTTGTTACTGTTATATGGAAACGTAGCTAACTGGCATGCTTCTCACAGCTATACTCCCAACACAAATAAAACACTAGTGGAGCAAATAGGCTTTGATTTTTGGTCACAATTTAGTATTTTAAGTTGTTTTAGTATTCAATGAACTATATGCAGAAAAGCAGTATTAAAATTATCATTGTGAATTGCCCCTGCTTGATGAAGGTCTGGTATTGCGTTACGGTATCCAGTTATGGTATCTGAACAATTTATTTCAGAGAAAGATCACAGATATGTTTATTCATTAAATAGTTGTAATGGCAAGAATGATATTAATTAAACATTTCTGTAACAAATGTTTATCTTCATATAACCCTGTAAATAAAGCAACATGATTTAGGTTCTTCAAAAGAAAACGATGACTGTACCTTACAGCCTTCACAAGCATGTACTCCATAATGGTAGCCTGAGGCTTTATCCCCACAAATTCTACATTCAATGTTTAAGGCTCCACTGCGTGATTCATCTATGCTACCTGGAGCTGTGGCAAAATTAATGGATGAAGGACTGGATGCTGGTGAAAGGGTGTCTAAAAGAAAAAGGAACACTTCATAAATACTGTACTATCAAGATTGATACCATTTCTATACTAAAACCACACAAAAATGAGATTATTCTTAAAAAATAATCATGAGTTATTAATTACTTTTCAAACACTTACAGCCAAAATATGAGTTCACTTAATGATTATTTATATTAACAGTGCAAACATACACAAAATACAAGGTACACCTTGCTAATTTTGATGACACATACAGTGTCAACAAACAAAAAGCCTTACTGAAGTAACTCCTAAGACGAAGTAGAAGGGTGATAATGGTTCTTGAGGATTCAATAAATACGCACAAAATAAATTTCTGTGTTCCATCTTTACTTTGGATTTCTCACTTTGGATTTTTCAAGTGTTTCTCTACATGTGAACATGAATTTTTTTTTTTTTAATCCCATAACTTAGAATAAGTAAATAACCGCCTCCCCAGATTAATCTAAATCAAGAAAAATTTCTTAACCATAAAACTGCAAATATACCAGCTTCACAAATAATGTAAGTTTGAAACTGAAAAGCAGTATTCAGCATGTATCTACTGCTTGAGACAAACAGTACAAAATATAAAACGAAAGAAACCCTACAATAAAACAGACCCCCTGTGAATTCCAGTTTGCATCACAATATTCATTCAACCTGTCAACTGCTCTTTCCAAAGGTTATTAACAGCTCACCTTGCCGCTACATCTCCCATTTTCATGCTGTAGAGCTGAGCACTATTGCTGCAGTGTGACAAGAGCCACACTCCTAGCTCACGCTGAGTTAGTCCAGTGCCAGAAGACACGCTTACAAGTCCCGCTGAAGACCTACACATAGGTTTAAACGATGATCTAAACTGAGGCCTAAAAAGCAATTAGACAACTTCCCTTTTTGAAGAAGAGATTTTCTCTAAGTGAAAGCATATTCCTTCACATCATTAGGAAGGGTGAACAGATATTACAAGGAATCACGGAATCCTTAAGGTTGCAAAAGACCTCTAAGACAGAGCCCAACCGTCAGCCCAGCATCACCGCACCTACTGAACCATGTCCCAAAGTGCTGTATCTACACATTTTTTGAACATCTCCAGGGACGGAGACTCTGCTACTTCCCTGGGCAACCAAGGTAACACGACTGCCTGCTTCTAAGATAATCCAGCGATAGAAGCCTTCATCAGATATTTTACCTTTTGAGTACAATGGGAAAAACATTTCTGATTTATATTTTACGACTGGATGAACATGTTACAAAACTAACCCATTCCAGCCTTAAGCATTTACAATATTTCCACCTCATCTGAGGAAAACATTTTCTGAGGCCAGAATTTCTCATTATCTTCCATCTTGCACCACAAGACTTTAGCAAATTAAAGGGTGTGTTATTTTAACAGCAAGATTAAGAAACACTCGTGAATGTAGGTCAGCAAGTATTATGTTGGAAAAGAACTTTGGCATAGCACTCGGAGTCTGCATTGCCAGCACTGCCAAGCCCACAGGCATCAGTCATCGAGAACAGCCTAAAACCCAGTATTTTTTTTAAAGTATGATTTTAATTTCTTTTTACTTGCCTTACAGAATTTGAGCTTTAAAAAGTTTACATTTTCCATCTTCTCTAATGTTTTGCAATGAACACTGAATATTCAAATTAGAACATGATTGTAGAAACTGATCTAAATTAGTGTCCGACGTGTACACACAAATAACTAGAAATCTCTCATGTCTCAGCAGCACCACATTATAATCCCAGCACATAACTTTTCCTGTAGAAGCCATCTCTCTAATGTGAAGGTCTGCAACCAAAAGGAACCCAAATCACATTTCTACCAACATTCCTCTGGGCAAAAGTGCCAAGAAGCAGCTCTGGCTTCCCCCCTCAAATCTCACACTATTCATTTCAACCGCTTCAGCACAGAGGCAAACTTGGTTCTATCAGTTCTATCTAACATAAAATAGTAATCACAGCCTGAGTACTCATTTGAAGTAAGAAAACATCCAAACCAAAACATTATAAACCAACCAGAAAGTTAACAATAAGCTCCTTAAAATGGCCCTACTGCTAAAAGATTGGTAAACCCACAGTAGCAAAGGGAATACCTTGTTGATATTATTGCAGTGTCCTGTACCACTTCAATGATTTTCATTTTGATCTCTCAAATAAAGCCTCTCACCAAGATGTTTTGACTAAAGGCTGTGTAATGTCTTAGCACTCTGAGACTGTTACTTCAACCAAGGTAGAGGTCGTAGGCTGAACAATGCTACTCTTGAGAAGGGGCATGTTCAAAAACATCAGTACACTGAAATACACTGGAATTCTAGGTGAGCTTCTAAGGGTTAGATTATAATTTTTTGGTGAACATTTCACGATACTTTTCAAGTATATACGATTTGAAGAAACTTTTAAAAAGGGGGAATTCCTGTAGAGCAATATTGTGATTTCCTATATGACTGCAATACATAGTAACTGCTAGCAACAGGGATTTTTAAAAGTTATTTTGAAAAAGGTGCTGATAGTAATAATTTAAACCAGCATCTTTACGTTACAGTAATCTTTTGGTGACGTTTGTCTAATTAATCAGCTTTAGCCTTAAATATTTTAAGACCATGATATAATCACCTTATATATTTCTAGAGCGACTTTTTCATAAGTAACAATGATTGCATTAAAAAAGTTTTTAATTCCTGTCGCTATGTATTTATAAAAGAAAGCTTTATGGTAAATCAAAACTTTCTTACCTGTTATAACTGATCCATCAGATCCTGGTCCATTTCCCAGTGACTGGAACTCTGTCAAACTTAAAGCTCCGGAGCTATCATCACCCAGAGACTGAGAGAGGTCTTGAATGTTCTCCATATCTTGTAGGAACTCTCCAGATAAAGGGCTGCCTATATCATCCTCCTCCAAGGGAGTAAGAGGATAGAGCTGGTTTTCAGTGTCCACCATTTTGATGAAGTAGAGCAGTCACTTAAATTTCTTTATGCTGGTGAAAAAATAATTTAAAAATCCTGTACTTCCAATATTAGAATTTTTAAAAAAATATTTTAATCAGTTACAGCACACTTAATACATGAATACAAATAGTGAAATATTATACAACATTCTGTAGCTCCAGAAGCTTTATGCAACAAGAATCAGTAACAGGACAGTGTAAAAGAAAACCAAACACACCCAAAATACTTCAGTATGAATTAAAGTTACGACAAGATCAATCTGTAGATTGCTGTTTTCTCTCTTTTGATTGTGTTGCTATAGAGGGCAGTAGGCACTTCCCATCAAAATTTATAGAAATTGACAGAAAAATAACAAATATTTGAGTAGCCTTTTGTCACTTTATCCAAGAGGTTTAGACACATTGATTTGGTCCTGTTCTCATCTTTTTTAAATATATTTGATAGGTCTTATGACACTGCAGAGAACAAAACACTGTTTTATACTAAAATCTTCATAAAAGTAAGCCAAACCAATACTTTTTGACCTATTTCGATCAACGAACACCTTCAGCAAGAGTGCTCCCACATATCCAATCCAATATACCCGTAATTCCTAGAGTTAGTTTTATTTCCTGCATAATAAGTTTTTATAAGTGAAATAAGTTTTTAAAGTTGCCTCCAAGGTCATGATGACCTGTGTCATCAACTTTGAGAAACAGCACAGAAATGCCACACATTCTTCTTGTATTGATTTGTTAGGTAAGGAATACGCGTACTGCAGGATGTTCCTACGACACTTTTGCTAAAAGAATCTAATTCTTTACACCAAGGAACTTAACACTCGCGTTACACTCGGTGTGCGTACAAACACCTCCTGCTGCAGACTTGTCCATGTGGTGAACGCGCACGGGTGTTCAGGGACGATCTGACTGTTACTGTGGTTACTGCTCAACACCAGCCTTTGTGAAGAGCATGTGTTCGCTGCAGCTTATTGTGAAGCTTGGAACTGCCAATAACTGGCTATATGGGGATATACAAATGCTAATTTTACAGTAAAAGTGATATGGTAGGATTTAAAAAATATTCCTTGATGTTATTTAAAGTTTCAAATACAAATTTGATTCCTGTGGCACTGAATATAATAAGAAATTAATACTTTACTTTGATAATCTGTAACAGATTCATATGATGAACATCAGGCATTTATTCTGGAGAAAACTCCCCCTTTTTTGTGTGGGTGGGAGCGCTATATAGTTGACCAAAACGGTACAGTTAGAAGTAATACAAAGTGCTGAGTACTGCTTCACATACTAATGAAAAAAAAAAAAAAAAAAAAAAAGACAGCCATCACTTGTATTCAGTTACACAAAACCAACCCAAACTTCATGTTTTGAAGCAAGATAGCTACAATCAAGCCTTTCATGCCCAGGCTGATGACAAAAAGCTGCCTTCAGTTGTATTTGCATAACTTTACAAGGTACTACGTAAAGGTACTACTGAGGGCAGAACCTATTCTAAAGAAGCCTAAAATTTATGCTCGTAACAACCAGCAACGAACACCCAGTTTTTAAATGATTTACTTTTTCAGGCGCACTTCTCAGTGCACACTCTTACTTCTTTCTGCTACTTTAAGGAAAACCAATGGTGCATATATTTCACACCTGTAGTATTTTCCAATGTGTTCAGTACATGACTGTAAGGCAAAATAATTTTTTTTTAAAAACCTGCATTACATAAGGCTTCCTATTCCACAATTTGCATCCTTCCAGTTAATGAGTGTTTGGAGTACATATATTAGGCTTGGCAAAACTTTCCTTTGATTTTCGGAGCACCCCAAATTTTGAATCATGACACCAAATGGCTGTAGTGGTACATCCTATGGATTCGTTATTCATAGCCTCATAGACTCATTATTCAAGTGAATATACATAAAAACGTTAACCTCTCAGGCACAAGGGGAGATTGAAATTGTAGCGTAATCATAAACCCTGATGATTAGAACAAAACAATATGTTTATATATCTTTGGGCAATTTATTACCACTCTGTGCACCATTGTACCTGTCTTTGAAACAAACTATGTTGAGGTTAAAAAATTTACTTAAGTCTAGTTAGATTATCTTTCTTGCGATTCATGAAAATGCTGTTATGCTAGTTACCTCATGGCACATTTTTTTCCAACCCAAATACCATTGTAGACTAGAGACACATATTTTTTCTAAGTGTCATAGAGAACTAAAGGAGTAGCAGACACAAACACCTAGCAAAATCCAGAGCTTCCACTCATTTTACTCAGTGTACACACTGAAATGGAGTTCTTCCTGAAATTAAACACTGACGATTCCAGGATCTGTCCAGCACAACTGAGAGGATGAAGTTTTCAGAGTAGGAGTAGGTGTAAGGTGTTGGCTCATAGGTTGGACTCGATGATCTCAAAGGTCTTTTCCAACCTTATGATACTGTGATACTGGTTCAATGTATTTTGACTACCAAAACTAGGCCAAGTACAATAGACAGATCTGAAGGCTGAAAGGAATCACAAATTATAAGAATCAGATCTCTAAATATTTGATTTTATAAACCAAATGAGATAGAATTCCCTTCTCCGTTGAGTAAGAAAAACCCCACATGCTGTCATTATGACTAACTTGCCATCTCATACTACAAGGACCCTTAGTAAAAATCTATTTGCCCAATTTCTTTGAAATAGGATAATATGTTCTGTATCATATGGTGTAGCAAATAAAAATATTTAAGACATAAAAATAGGGATTTATCCATGATTTCTGACAATCAGTTACAGACAACAGATATCTTGCTGTTAATTTTATTGGACGTGTTATATTGCTTCTCTATCACACTCTGCACAGCTTGGCTGTATCTAAAAACAACAGTGAAATTAAGTTTTCCATTTTGATATATTAAATACTCATTAGGACCTTGTGCCAGGTTGCCAGCACTGTAATAGAATATAAGCAATACAGAAGTTTTCATGCACATCTCAACTTCTTTCTGAAGGGATCAGTTGAAAGGCTCGTGCAGCTTTTATTTTAAGATCATCCAAGTAATACTGATTGTTATGCCTAATTATTTCACAACCTAACAGAACATTTTACTGGAAAAATGAAACAAAATAAATTTTCAGAGGACTTAAGTGTAATTGTTATCAGTTATAGTCCCTATAGAATTTCCATAATCTGAAGCTATTTAGTAAAATTAGTGCCAATTGTTGCTTTCTTTTAAAGCTCAACAGTTGTCCTACCTCCAAGAACCATCTTTATTTCACTTATGAATCCTACCAGCTTGTAGCCTGACAAAATATTAAGAAATATCTACATTTGATATTCATAAGCCTGTCAGAAGACAAAAGAGAAACTAAAATGATGGTAACATACATGATCACAGTTACTCAATGAAAAAAAAGAAATCAAGACTCTAAATAAAAGACTACTTTAAAATAAAATTAGCCTAATGCATTACGAATATATAGTTGCAGACCAAAGAAAAAACAGCACAGATTATTGTAGATTATCAGACACAGATTTTATCACTAAACCATCTGCATTTATTCAAAGCAACACTTCCAATCTTACAAAGACTCAAGATGCAGAGTAATTTCACAGATGCAGAGTGTGTTTACAAAACATTACTTCGCCAAAGGAAGAAGAATCATCTGCAAACATCTCTGGTTAACATCATCTGTTATTCTCTGCCAATCTGGAATATCTTTGTACAATTTCTCCGTTGAGACAGCGTGAACCAGCTCAGTAACACCTAGAACTAACTGTGGTTTGCTAACATCACATTATGGACCTGATATCCCCAAGAGAATCACAGAACACAGCAGCAGGGACATTTTTCACTGGATCAGGCTGCTCAGAGCCCCATCCAACCTAACCTTGAACGTTTTCAGGGATGGGGCCTCCACGACTTCCCTGGGCAACCTGTTCCAGTGTTTCACCACCTTCTCTGTAAAAAACTTCTTTATGTCCAGTCTAAATCTACCCTCCATTAGTTTAAAACCACTACTCCTTGTACAACTGGAATATAATGTACTCCAGCTGAAAAAGGAGAAATCAGCTTTATGTATTTTTTTGTGAAACCAACGTTAAATTGCTATCCCTGCGACACCGCTATTTTGCGGGGAGGGAAAAGAGTAAAGAAACCTTGATGTAACTTGTTTTCGTAATGAAAGCTGAGAATAGCAACTGGTCTCCAGCAATCCTAAGGACCTATCAAATTTGTCTCCCTAAGGAACAATCAACAAAAAGGCAAGAGGGGAATGGCAGAGCGTATGATCAGCACTGCTCCTCCAGCGGACTCTTCATGAGGTTCTCCAAGTCTAAAACAGTTGTTCATGGCACAGAAAGATTATATTCCTCTACAGATACACAGCAAGGGTGCTCTGCCCCACGATAGTGAGGGAGGTCCCAGGAGGCTGTGGGCTCCTTGTACCCAACGCTACTTCAAGTTCCCTATTGAATCATGTCCGTCTCCCCAAGTATGACTGCTTCGTCCAGCGTAAGTATTTTTAAAAGATTAAATGAACACTAAGTTCTACCTTGAAACCCAATAGGCATAATTTAATAGGAAAACAATGGAAAGGCTTGACAGCTGAATTCAGAACATGGCAACAGCTCTTTCAGCAGCACGCCTGGTATTGCCCAAATTGCACCAGACTTTTCCAAATCCAAAGTAGATATGTAAGATTCAGCAGTCTTTTTCCTGAATTTATATAAGAACAACCTAACAGCTACTGCAACATAAAGGAAGGGCTTACTGTTTTAACTGTTAAATTACATACCCTTTTGTACTTTCAAACACCACCAGCAAATTACAGCTGCTTAATCATTATGGCTCTTGTCAACGATTAACCAGCTGCCTTAGCAAGCAGAGCCATTACATAATCATTTCTGAAGACTGTCAAAATATACTAATATTTTTGTTACCGAAAAAGTTAATTATTTTTTTTAATAAGCACAGAAAACTTAAGTAAAATGTCTAATATTCATGCAATAAACCATTTGCCTTCTGTCTTAGTTTTGTGCATGTTTATACATGCTTAGGCTTTCACTGGCAAGTTTCACTTACTATGCATTGATCCTTGCATGTACGAAAATAAAGCTTTTAAAATATAAAGGGTAATGAGTATGAAGCTCATTTAAGTATTATTCACAGAGAGGATTTTGCTTTTACAAAAAAGCTGTACATGTTCCAACAGTAGATGTGGTAGCTGCAGGGTGATGATTCCACTGAAGCATCTGCCTAAGTCAACATTTCTTCTTATTCTTAAGGCTTCAGAAAAAGTTTGTGCCATAAAGACAGTGGCAGAGGATTTTCTCAGTTTCCCATACAATATTTTATTCTCCATACTCCCTTTCCTACACCCACATGCAAACACACACCAAGTAAACTGAAAACAGGAGAGTACAACGCAGAAAAATAAGAACACAATTTCATGAAATTATAGTTTTAAGGATGAACAGATTTTACTGGTGCTCTCTCACAGCCTGTTATCTCTGAAATCTGTCCTTTCAGAAGTCCTCCTTTCCCACCACCACACCGCAAATATCCAGTGAGGAACTTACCTATAAACTTGAAAAAGGTCTTAAAGAAAGTGCAGCCAGTTTATCAAAGAAAAACACCTAATCATGCAGCAATCAGTTATTTGCTTCATTTTTGGAAAGGGGTGGTGGGAGACTAAATCCCTGGCCTTTCCACATTTAATACTTGCCACTCTAGGGATAATCCCTGTAAGGAAACAGGTCTGTGAGATGCAAAGGTCTCTGAGAAACAGTAACAAAGTCTGGATTTACTGCATAAACAAATTGATCGTGTAAAGGGCTTGCTTGCAAATACCAAGGTTAAAGTTGAAACAACCATCACCTCTAGGTCACTTTGAAAATGTTGTGGCTGAGCACAGCATATTTGAAACTAGTGACCACACTAGACTAGAAAAGTTAGGTGACTAAGAGCAGCATGAAATACGTAAGCTATAGGATATTTGCAATATCCCAATTCGACACAAAAAACCAACTGAAAATAAAAATAGCTGAAAATAAAATCTGGCACCTAAAATATGAAGTCCAGTCTCCTATATGGGAAAGGATGCATGTTTTCTCCTCTATTCTGTAATATTTGATTCAGTTTTCATACTTCATAACCTTACACATTAGCAATATTTTATATTTTACAACATATTAGGAACGCAATACAAAGAATTTACTACGTATGATACGCAAAATTTTCATGAGCCACTTCATCAGGATTGCCAGTTGCATCCTGCCAAAAAAAAAACTAAAACAGAAAAACTTTGTGTTTTTCCTCTCTACAGCTGCACTGCAAGATATCTTACACAACTTATAAGCATCCTCTTTAAAACAAATCAAAATTCACATATCCTAATTTTGAAAATTTATACTGAAATTGCAATTTCAAGCTCTTTTAGAGTTATGTATTGAAAAATTCTATGCAACCTTAATTTTGGTACCTTATTTTTATGCACTATGGCAGACTGTGCATCTGTACTGCACAATGTTCTTTTGTCAGACCCCTTCTCTTAAAACTGGCCAGTGCATTAAACGGGAGTGGAATGACACTGCTTGTAAGGCAACCTGGTCTGTATTAGTCTGCAGGGAGAAAAGGCAATCCTATTTCTCTGATACGTAATTACTTACAGAACTGGAGGAACACTAGAGAGTTCCTTGATGGAAGAATACAGGTCACAAGCAAATCTACTGGCTTCAGAAAGTGAAGATCATGAGGAGTTTTACTTTCCTCCCATCAATGCATTTCTCTAATTGCATGAGAAGATGCAGCTACAACTCACTTCTAATCTCACATGGGAAGAGTTGATAAAGCTTTGCAGGTTGATATTAGAAGTAACAAAACCAATCTGGGAATACAGTTTTGTTTTTTATATTACTCATCCAAACCCAAGCAAAACTTACTGAGTCAGGCAGCAGCGTTTCTTTGATTCCAAAATTTTGTCCTGTTGGATTTTAAAAGACACGTACCAAAGAGAGAGAGGAAAGGCAAGACTTTCTTATTGAAAATTAGCATTTTTTTAATCAACTTTCCCATACAAGTAATTAGCCAACACCATAATCAAGAACTTTTCAAGATAGGACGAAAACATGAGTTAATACGCTGTACAAGTAAGTCAGCAGTAAGAAGATGCATACAAGAGCAGCGCTGATTGGTGACAGGTCAGGCGCAAATAGTACCACATCAGCGACTGACTTTGTACATTACACTAAGCAGAAACATTCTCCGACGAGAGGTACTCTGCGAGACTGCCAGGAGCACAGGCGATTCTCCTATGTTGCAGCACCATCATTAACCCACCAAAAGTCAAAGAAAATGTAATGATAACGTGACTTGTTCAGGCAAAGTGCTGAAATTTTAAAATTAAATTTGTTCTGTGGCACAGGCAGAACAGATGCTTTCCAGCTCCATAGAAAGGACAACGTTGCCAGAAGCTCTTGTATCATGCAATATACATGATATTTGGCATGCAGGTTCCCATTAGTTCAAAAGAAATCTCAGTTCTTAGGACGTTTTGTTAGTTGTTCAGTTATTTTTATTTTGAAAAAATAACAAAATGACTTAAATTGTAAAATATAATTTACAAGTCAGTGCTACAAATCCACACTTTTCCTGGTGGAAAACCACTTGTAGAAGAACATATGGAAGGTGAGACTAACAGAAGCAACACCTGTCCTGTATCAAAAAGAGTATTACCAACGGTAACACATAAAATCAGAAAACCAGTTCTGTAAAGGAAACAAAGAGTTTTCAAAGAGGAGGGAGCCACACTAAACATGAACGACTCCTTATGTAAGACTCTAGTGCAAAGTGGCAATAACGCAGAATCTGTATTAATAGAAATTTAAGGCTCTAGGAACTTCTGTTTAACATTTACATCCCTCCCAAGCAAGTTTCTAAACCTCAAGCTGGATGATTATAAAAACTCTCAGCTAAAGGCAAGACACAGAAAGTCATCTTGGATCACTACACAAAATGCTACCGTAGCTCCTTATGAAAGACACCTTTGAATTGCTTAGAAATGCAGTATATACAAAGACACAGTTAAAATTTTAGCATTTCCACCAATATCACCACCTACAAAGACCAAAAGCTCAACAAAATGATTGCTTAACACTCCTCAGCTATGAAAATTTGGGCAGACTACAAGGAATTAGATAAAATAAGACAGGAAAAAAAGCAACTAATCAGCTGAGGAAAAAGTGGAAAGCACAGACTGAATAAATGCAGAGAACAATGAAACAAGCACTAACAGTCACTATTCAACTACTTTGCAGTTACTGAGCCAGCTTCAATCCCTGTTGACATCTCCCTGTAGCTTCTTTCCAAGATTTAGCAGCACAGGGTAGAAGCTACTTCATGGGTGCTGCCTCTCTGGAGTCTCTTTGCCTAGAATATACAAAAAGATAAATGTCTCCAAACAGAGCCACTCATCCCCCTTTTAAATACAATATTTCAGCTCTACAACTATTCAGGAGGTAATTAAAATATTTCCTTCCAATTCCATTTCCTTGCACTTTCCCACAATAGATGCAGTTACTAATGGAGAAAATAACTGCAAAGCAGAAACTGATTTTCAGCAAACAGGCGTCAGAGGGGCATTCATCTCACCTAATGTCAAGCACCTCACTCACATGGTAGGGTTCAACAGAACTCAATGCACTTTTCCGATGCATGACTGTTTTTTGAGGCCATGATTACAAATTAAAAAGCGGTACTTTTTGATCAGATCGCTTCCCTGATCCAGTTCACTGCAAAGCCTTACAAATATTTGTGCTGGCTCAATGGAGGGAGCAGAAAAACAGTTGGGGGGAGGGATACAACAAACAAAGCGTATGCGCCGCCTGGATCCTCTCTGAAGAATCCAATCAACAGGCCAACTTGCATTGCCTGAAGGAAAGCAGCCTCTTACGCCTCTGATGAGAGCTGAAAGCCACGGCACAGGTCAGACAGCACCTCTATTAGATTAAGCAGGACCATCTTTTGGTAGGGCCATGGAACTGTTACACAGCTGGAAAGATCACATACATCCCACTGCTCTTCATCATCCTTCCAGCAGTAAAAATCCCACAGAAATCCAGGAAATAGGAGATACAGGCATTTCATCTGAGTTGAAACAAAAGGCTAAGAAAAATAAATAATGCCAATGCTGAAAACTCAAGCTGAGAGTAGAGCCTAGCCCAAAGAAAGATTTCAGCATTTTTTAAGAATAAAACAACATCCTATAATCAAATGGCTTTCTAATGGGAAATTTTAAATTCAACAAGCCTCTCAAGAACTTGGTAACTGGGAACTCAGTTGAGAACAATTTACATTTACATACAAAACTTTTACACCGACTTTATATTAGACCAGAAAATATATTTTATTGTATTTGATCCACAATATTAAACTTGGTACAACTCTAGCAGAAAGAGGTTAATTAAGATGTCAGTATCTCCGTTACAGGTTATCAGTACCATGAGACCCGAAGCCCACCTTTAAATTAGCCACTTTGCTTACCCCCTGAACAACAGGAGACAGATTTGACTTCATCAGTAATGAGACAAAGGTTTTGCAATCTTTGCCATCAGGCTCCAGAGATAAGACTTAGAGGTTTATCAACAGAGGTTTACATTTATTCTTTTTTTTATCCTCTACATGTGAGTTTTCATATGCAAAAAGTGAATAAATCCGTGGTTTCTGTAATTGGGAATAGGAAGACCCGACTTTTCTTTACAGTGAAAGCTGAACTGAAACTCAAGTCAGAAGTAGCTACATGGCAAAGTTAAGCTTTCAAATCTCTCCTGAATCCTTAAAATTTTAAGAGCTGACTAGTCAGGACTTCACTATCAGTCAATAGTAATGCTAGTTAACAATCTATATCATATGATATCTGGGTTATTGGTAGCCTATGATGTTCCCTTCACTCTACCATTTTCTTCAAGCAGTGGTTTTGGTGGGGTTTTTTCTCTGGGTTTTTTGGTTGGTTGGTTGGGTTTTTTCTTTGAGTTTTTCAGTCTGTTGGTTGGCTTGGTTTGGGGTTTTTGAGGCTCTTTAAAAAAAAAAAAAAAAAAAAAAAAAATGATGATTCCTGACTCTAAACCAAGCAAGCCCTATTAAAGACTTAAGTGGAAAACCACGTTAACGTCTTTATTCAAGTTTTATTGTCAAGATGCCTAGAAATCCTGATAGAAAAAAATTACAAATTGCTAGTTTTTCTCTATTCATCCTGTCTCTGTTTCCATTTTTATAGTAAATGAGCTCTGACACATGGACAAGAATTGATTACAAGCTTATTCTACAGAATAAACATAGCATTATGACATGAGATTTTAAAAAAACATTAGCCTGGACAAGAGTATGAGGGAAGTTTATTCAATTTATGACGTTACTTATTAACACTTGTGAATGTAAATATTCAGATTGGAGTTAATATTCAGTATTTTTAAGGCACGATCATTGAAGCAAGTGTATTTTTTAACAAAAGATTCAGAAGAATAGGAATTTTTTTTCTGCAAGAAACTAAGCCATGGCAACATCTTAGTAACCATTATGTTATAGAGCATTCTGTGTTTTCTGATATGTGCTCTCTTTCAAGTTCAAATACTACTTACAGCTCACCACATAATGAAAACCTCACTTCCCTTGTATACATATCTTTATGCTTGCAACACACTCCATTTTTCTCTTTCTCTCTCCAAAGAATCTCCAGGTTTTGCTCTTTATCCAGTGTGTTTCTATGTCAATATCTCTTCAAGTCAAGTCATTGTTATACTCCCTTCAAATTATTCCATACTGGAGCAGGACTCAAATGATTACATGTTAATTATAGCAGTCATAGCAACTTATGCTTCAGACTTACAGAGTCTAAATCATTCGTGACAACATCTTGTAGGCAATGAAGCTAAAATAATATAGTATTTAGCACATGGATGCTCTGTGCATTTGCTGAACACTTACAGGTGAAGACTACAATTACCGAGAAACAAAGATTTGATGTATCATTTAAGAGGCCGTTTTCTTTATATGTATATTAAAAGCTAGGATTTATGATTGATATTTGAACCAATGCAAGGTCACATTCAAACACGACATTTATGTGTTTGCTATTTGATCCAAGATCCAAGGTCACATTCACACAGATGTGTCATATGAGTATTTGCTGTATTTTTACTACCGCATTAATGAACTCAAAGCTTTCTTACCTTCCCCATGTGTCCCAAACCCCCTTATCCATTTATTTCAAGTCATCTGGGTTTTCTTTCCTAAGTTTTGTAATACTGTACAACATGCTGAGATTTTGAATTAAGTCAGGGATACCTCAACTTCAGAAATCAGTGCTCAGATCGAAGCTAAATCTGGTTGCATGGTATGCCCAGAATTAGGAGAATTAAATAAAAAGAGAAAAAAAAGAACAAAAGAAAAAGCCTACAGAAATCTTGTGAACTGCATGCACTTATTAGATGTCCTAAACCATTATCAACTTTTTTTTCAAAAAATTAATACATAAAAATAAGAGTGGTGAAGTAAGAGTTGATTCCAACATATACTGCACTTACAAAGAGCCTACACATCTGTCCTAACACGCTGCTCACTGGAAACTAGATCCTTAAGATCCTTCCTTACATATGTGATTATGGCATCGCAGACTATGCATAGTGGCTTCTCAATAAGTTTTAAACTATACCCTGATACTCTACAGAGACTTCATTTAGTGAAGGATAAAGATATCTGAGGGTAAAAGGCAAATACAAATTGCATTTTAGTGTGGTGACTAAATGATTTCCTCCAATATAATCAATTCTTGAAGTAAGTAAAATGTAAGCCTCTTGCTAAGTCTCCCGCAGCATACTTTTTCACTACATATGGTAAAAATAAACTTTAGAGGGTAACAAATTAAAGACATCTGTGCAACTAAAGTTGACAATTAAATTTATAATCTAATACACAGAGAGGTAGTGCCAGGCAAAATTTTTGCCCATTTTCCATTAAACTGGAACCGACTGTGCTATTACATAAACCTCTAACTCAGAAGTTTCACTTGCTCACATGCTTGATTAAAAAAAAACCCAAACATATGACTGTTCTATCCAGAAAGACACCACAACTTTTACAAGCAAACCTGTCTAGCAACTTTTAGTAACAGACGTGAAATTTTAGACATAGAATATTTATGAAAAGGAATAAAAACTAAATGCCTCTAACTTACAGAATCAAGTAAAGACCTTGATGCACTTTCTAAAACTCTCATAAATCTGTAAGGGTTCATATCTCTGTATGGATACCATAAAATGCATTCTTATATACTAGTATGTAAGAATTCCTTTTGCTTTATATCAACAGATCTTTATGTATAACAGCAATTGTGATATATTGTTGATAATTCCTTATTGGCAGGACTGGTAGTAACACAATCTTTAGTACTTTGAATCTTTGCTGCGTGGTAAATAAGAACACCTGCCTTAAGTTTAATTTTATAGTAAAATTAAGCATAATAATCAACTAATCTTCTGTTCTGTGAGTATATTCATTATTTCTGTATGATTTCAACCTTGCTTACTTGACAGAAAAACAAAGGAATATTCTGTGACATAATTACTTCAATCGAATACAACTTAATTTGAGGCCTTGTATTATATGCTATATACCGCTATATACCGCTATATACCGCTATATACCGCTATATACCGCTATATACCGCTATATACCGCTATATACCGCTATATACCGCTATATACCGCTATATACCGCTATATACCGCTATATACCGCTATATACCGCTATATACCGCTATATACCGCTATATACCGCTATATACCGCTATATACCGCTATATACCGCTATATACCGCTATATACCGCTATATACCGCTATATACCGCTATATACCGCTATATACCGCTATATACCGCTATATACCGCTATATACCGCTATATACCGCTATATACCGCTATATACCGCTATATACCGCTATATACCGCTATATACCGCTATATACCGCTATATACCGCTATATACCGCTATATACCGCTATATACCGCTATATACCGCTATATACCGCACCATGTCATGTAATATTTTACCAATACCAAATAGTTTTGAGTTTTTTGATTGCTAATGAAATTTTTGAAGTTGGGCCTAATTTCGCTACTTTAAACGACACGATAAAAGCTTGAGAACTTTAAGTTGTGACAGTACACAAATTCAAAAGGTAGAATTCCTCTCAGATTTTACTATTCCTAGCATTGAAACACTGGGAAAAGGGAAAATTTGAGGAGAAAAAGTAAAAAAAAAAACCCAACCCAACTTTAATTTGTATTGATTTGCATCCAAAGACATAAAATTCTTGTACCATTGTCACCCCACACTGTCCTACCACATATCCCTGCTCTTTCCCCTTCTCGCTACGCTGGGTTCCCCCTCCTCATAGGATGTCCCTGAACTACTGGCTATGCAAACAGCAAACATACCGTAGCTGGTTCAGAGCAACGTGTTGCAATCAGCTCCTGCTGCTCCTGTGGTGATTGGCAACGGACAGGCCAAACAGAAGAGATAATAGTTGAATTCCTATTGCATCACATCCTCAGGAGGGTCAATAATGTGTTCTCCTTTCTTCTTTACAGTTACCAACTTTTCTGAACATCGCCGAACTTTAATGCCTTTGCAACCACTACTCCTCTATCAAACTGAAGACCTGCAGGTCCAAAGTTGTTGGGTAGGAGGAGAGGACAGCAGGCCATGCTGCATACACCACACACCTGACTTTCTTGGGTAATCAGACTAAAAGATGAGAAAACAATCCTGAAAACAGTTTTCAGTATAGCAGTTTTGGAACATAACTCTTCCAAGACAGATCTGGACTTCTACCTCTCCCCACCCCACCTTTTTCGTGTTGGTTTGGGTTTTGTAGATTGCTTTCAGTATTTGTTTTATATTTATGAAGATTTGTAGCACACACAAACAGTACAATGGATGTCTGAAGTTATGTCAGCACTCGTAGTCTACAGTTATCCAGAGTCCTTCACTTTGACTCACAATTGCATCCTATATTAAAAAAATCATTATTGCCTGTCCTTGAGATAGTGGTTAAATATTCATTTTGGCTGAGGATTTCCGACCCGTAGGCAAAACCACTCGTTCTTACAGACATCTTAATGGTAACCTTCTTCCTGAATAAACAGCTATTGTTTTGGAACAATACTTTTTATCTAAACAGGGGAGAGGGAAATATATCTTAAATAAAAATCACTTAATGCAAAATGTTGAAAGATGGTTTGGACTTTTTAGCACATTGGTTTAAGATTGTGGAAAGCTTCACTTAAATCTCACCTTTAACCACAACCTAGGCTTTGCAGTTCCCTCTTTAGTGCACAACTTCTCCACCTGGCAAACTCACAAATTTTGCCACCTCGGTCTCACTACACAGGTCCTGCTCAGAGCAATCAGATTAACCCCCCCCAGATTTGCATCTCAATCTGTTACTACAACAGCTCTCCTACTTATGACTAGCGTTCCTGTAAAAGGAACATGAAGATTCTTTTGTTTTCTCTTTTCTTTTACAGCTTCCACATCTAAACTCAGACTCCTTTTGGCGTGGGACAAAGTTCAGTTACATTGGCATCCGGTGCTGCAACTTTTCCTTCAAAGATGACAACAAAAAATATCTTTCTTCCTCAAGTACATCTCCTTTTCAGTCTCTGGCTCTCTCCACATCCCCAAATCTCAGGTTTCAGTTTTGGCATACTCAGTTTCAATATTCTTTCAGCTGTCTTAACTTTCTCTTTCATAAGCCATGTCAACCCTTCCTCAAATCACCTCCTTCCCCTCGGGTCCTCTAGTCTTCTGTCTCTGCCCCTCCAGTATCCGCACAGCTGCAGTCTCCTCACCATCTGCAAACCCTTGCATGATTCATCACCAAACATAACAGACCATGATTATTCACTATTTGAAAAGCTACAGTGGAATTTACATCTGTTTCTGGAAGAGATTCAAGAAGCCTCAATTCGCCTTCTTAGCAGAGAACACCACCACTGTGTATTTCTGGTGGGTTTATTTCACTGATAAACTTGCCCACACATCATAACAAGACATACTTGATAACCTAAATTAACAGAAGGATCTATATCCTATGAAAGAGAATGATCCTCAGAGAAGATATTACAGATTTAAGCCCCTTCTGCTTGTAAGTGTCTTTTTGAAAATTAACTGAGTAATGCCAGTGGGCTAGCTTAAGTAATCTTCCACTGGTAGACAAAACCTAATGTCTTCTATAAACATCACCCAGAGTTGGGTAGTTCACTTATTCTTCAGCATACTACAATTTTACTCAGTCCTTCAAAGTATTTTCACAGGCTCTCGTTACTCAGCTATTACATTTAAATAAATAAACAAATAAATGCTGCTAAAAATAAACCTGCTTTGATTTAACGGCATGCCACAACTCAGAGTAAGCAGAGTGGAATGTGAAATAAAATTCTTTCACTTTTTGTTGTTGTTGTTCTTATTGTTTTTTTTTTAAAAAAGGCTTTCAATTTTGTTCTGGTGATTTAAAAATTCCTACCTTAAGATCTTCACACAAACCCAAAGCTTACGTGGAATTAGCATTGCTAATCTACATTTTTTTGCAAATGGATATCAAGTACTTGTACTCCCAAGCTACCAACAGGCCAGATAGAGGATATACTTAGGACGTATGACTTCACAGTTCTAAATCAGGTCACTTGCTACGGTATAGAGATCATAAGCCTCACACCGCTGCACCACCAAAAAATGTCAGTGTAACCAATTGCTTTCCTGACATCTAAGCTCTCTGCTCATCCTTCACGTGACACGAAGGGTTTCTACTCACCAGTTTAACAGCCCCGTAGTGACAACGGCAGCCCCACTGCTGCCTGTAAGCTACCTCACTTCTCCCCACTACTTTTAACTAAGAAAGCACCTGACTTACAAAAAAGTAGAAGAAAAACAGTCTAATGAAGCAGCTAGGAAAGAAAACCTGTTTCAAAGATTATATGTATTTTCATATAGCAGTTTTAATTCACTTTGTAAGGAATTTCAGCTGACTGAATGGGACTTTGAAAAAGCAGTTTTGGGGACACAGCACTCAGCCTTCTGCAGAGCAAAACTGAAGCTGCTGGTTGCAAAACACAGTTACGTTAAAGGTACAGTTAGACAAGCCAGTTTAAGTAAAACAGTAGCTCCCTGGCAGCAAAAGGATACCCTTTTCATAGCTCTCTGACGCTGTCAGCCCTGCACCTGCCCTCTCCTTTCTTCATTTCCAGCCGCACAGCTCCATCCCGTCTGTGCTGGCTCTCACTTGTCTGACCTCTCCAGCCACATCTGTCACGGTAAATAAACCAGGGCCAGGGCAGAGGCTTGAGCTGTGTGGTTGGTGTCCTCCCTGGCACTGCTTTGGCCCACACCAGCTTGGCACCGGCCCTGTTAAACACGCAGGGCCAGGGAAAGGGAGAGCAAAGGCCGAGCGGTGAACTGCTCGCCACTGGCAGCCGGGATGCAGCCACGCTGTTCCGCGAGGACAACTGCAAGGTGGGTGCAGTCCCACCACTTTGTTCCAGGTCCAGAGAAAAGTCCCTGGCATATTTTATTCCTTAGTGCAGGCGCAGCCTCAGTGAAACAATTCAGCTCATTAAGCTGGTAGAAAACACAGGAAAAACAGGGCTAGAGACATGAACAGACTCAGTAAGGGACAGCACAAAGGAAGGACAGAAACACACAGACAGTAGCAAAGGGAAGAAGCATGAAGAGAGAGCCTGGCTGATGCTGCTAAGAAGAGTTGCTTGATCAGATTAGGCCGTGCTGTCTAACAAAACCTCTCACTACCAGCCTCATATTTGCAGGGCTCTCAGGAACAACACAGAGAAGGGACATCCTACTTATATTTTTTTCATATTTATGTGTTCATATATATACACACGGGTGCACATGTGTACCACGCAGAAGAGAGGTAAAATGAATGATAGCTGCAAACTGAACAATTCCACATTCTTAAGGGACAATCAACTATTACGTTACCACCAGATTTATTACAGAATTTTTTATCTTGAGAACATGCAACTCCTCGTAAATTTGGTTCGAATTACGGCAGCCCAGTATGCTGAAAAGCAGGTGCCCAAAATATACATTTAAATTGCACATTTGACAGCTGTTTCAAACTATTAGCCTGTTTCTGTACAGTCCCATCTCTGTGGAAGCACGGCATACAGAATGTACAGCTGCTGCTTTTTTTCAAAAGCAGTATCCTGTGCTGCTTGTCTCCTAGTGACACATATTCTAAAGCTGCTACCTGATTTGCTTCTAATCACACTAGTTCGCTTAACTGCACACAGCAGTCTCTTGTCCTCCGGTGGATAAGAATAACTAGATAAAGAAATAAATAAACAAACAAAAGAATTCATTTAGGAAGTAACGAACAGTACAAATTTCTTATGTGCTCTTCTCTGTGGGCAGCTATGTGGAATATCAACATACACATTACACCACTTTTGATTTCACATATCTAGAGCATAGCAACATAAGTCTTCCTTATGCTCGAAGTTTCCACCAACCAACTGTTTGGAAACAACCACAGACAGCATATTCTCCTGTTTACACAGCTCTCTTATAATGAAACCACATCCACACAGCATCTTACACTGACAACAAACCCACTCAAACCCCTCTCACACTGCAGCACGCTTACTACAAATAGAATGTGAAAACCACACTTAACCATTTTCAACCTTGCTGAGTAAACTTCAATGTCTAATATTCTGTGCATATCTACACTGGCCAGTTTTTGAAATCACTCTTAAGACTCCTAAACTTCATTGAGAATCTAGCTCTAGCCTCATTATAAATATAATTTTTATGCTAGTAATGCATAGTTCTTGTAATCTTCCACTGAGCATTGCCAACCACCCAACAACATTCACTGCGACTCGCGGGTTGCCATGAATTTTATTTTATTTTAACTTCAGAGTGGGTGAATTCATTGACTGCTGTAATGGAGCATTCATCATCGCTATCGTACAGAATGCCATCAAGAACTGCCTGCTAACAAACCCTGAAGTCTCCAAAGCAGTCTCTTGTCAAAACATCCACCCTCTTCTCCTTCCTCCCTGCCAAATACAAATGGTTCCATGTGAGAATTTTCAGCCTTACTACTCTAGGGAACGTTTTCCACGCACATTGAATAAAGATGCAAGAAGGTTTGGTTTTGTTTAATACGAGCCTGCACCAAGCCTCCAACGCCACATACTTCACATTCTTGCCGAAGCAGTAACACTAATAGGAGGCCAGGAAATGTCAACAGTGATTCCAATTTTTTTTCAAATATACTGAAGTTCTTACCATCTGAACACTCACATTCTGGTTTAAATTCAGTGTTTTCCTCTCTGAATTGTAATACCAATCATTTGCAGTAACTAATTATTTAAAACAAAACGGGAATGTAGCACTCTTATGTAACAAAAATAATGAATGGCAATACAAGCCTATCTGCAGGTGATAGAACTTAGCATACCTGTGCTGGATGCATGGCTACACACAACAAGAAGACAGTAGGCTCTGCCTCCAAACCTTAATCATAGGCTGTAGAATAGTTTCAAGTGATCCACATTTTTGTAAAATCTAAATAACATTAGGGCAGATTGCAGTATTGTTTTTCCATGCAAAATACATCAACATATTCACAACAATAAATGCTCTCAGTTCCAAGACTCTGTACACTCATGGATGAGTAAGAAGTTACTCAACCAGCAATTAATTTGCACACTGAATAGCAGCTCTGGTTTCCTTTTACATAATTATCAGCAAGCTGAAGATAGACTAATGAGATACAAAAATATGAAATACAAAAATATTGGACTAACTCACTTTCACATTTATTTCAGCTACCTGGAATCAAATGCCAAAGAACTTTACAACTTCTGTAGCTGCTAACTACTCTGAGTTCCTCAAGGCAGACACACTTACGAACAAGTTTCTTTTACTATTCAGAAAGATTAAGTGAATAATCTTAGTTTACATTTTTTTAAAAAAAAAAAATCCCATGATAGTATATCAGTATTTCTATAAAGAGATAGGTAATTTGCCAAATGCTTGCAAATTTATCTCATGTTTCCTAAGGCATGCGACAACTTGAACTTAAGAAGTAAATTTAGATGAATATAGTACCACAGAATAAAATATCCCTGGCTGGTAGTTCAACCTGTTACAGCTAATGCTTGCAACATTCTAACACAGCAAAACTCACACAAAACAGTGAAGAACAACCTACGGATTCAGGAATAGAATACCAATTAATTGTATTTTATAATTTGTATTCATCTGTGCATGAGGAGCCCTTCACTGGACACAGAAATTATACTTCCTAGATACTTAAAAGACACATGCAATGCACTTATAAATAAATATTGCTTCATAAGCAGAAACTATTGGAGCTGGTATGAGGAAGTGGAATAGATTTGGCAACACCTCAATGCCACATGCAATCTGGTCGCACAATAATCTGCTCATATCAATTTAGTGTCTTTAAAACACGCCCCAAATCACACTCTTTGAGACCGAGAGATTTTAGTCTTACTTCGAGGCTAGTGATGATTTAGAGCTTAACCTTACTAAGTACTTTTTCATTCAGCGAATATTCATCATTCTGCTTCAGAAAAAGTCATTCAATACAGACCTCGTCCTGTGAAATGCTGAGCAGTCAACTTCTAAAACATTAAGAATTTAGAATTCTTCTGGCTAACAACTTTATACAGCCTTTACGTAGAAGACTAACAGAGCAACAGATATCAGAACATAAGGAAATTTTACTTACTCCGTTCTTCGGATTGTGCCGCTACTTTCCATTAATCAACTATTTGTTTGCACTACCTGCTCCGATTTCTTTCCTTGTCAGGTGACTGTACATTAATCACTCTTTACAGAAATTCTACCTCAAATGTTTTCTTCTCCAGTTGTTCAAAAAACAATGCCAAGATACCGCCCAGTCCATGTGTGTACTCACCACTTCCTGCAGCATCTTGCAAGGTTGAAACAGAAGTTGTTTTCCAGAATCTGTTCCCTTTCCATTTCACATACGCATTGGTGATAAGTGGCTCCTCATTATTAAAAATCTGCTGACATTCTTTCCTAAAAAAGAAAATATATAAAAATAAAGCATCAACAAGATTTCCCAAATCTTAATATTCTAATGTTATATTGATATCATGTAATATAGAGCCTTTTAAAAAAATATTTCTTTATGATTCTTCAGAAAAAAAAACCCACTGTCGTTTCACTTGGGTGAAAATTTTTTAAATGACTGAGGCTTTTAACACAACACCTAGTTTTACAGCAGGACTACACTGACATCTCACTAACTGGGGAATATGGCTGACACAGCCCACTGTAATTCTGATCTTTTTTCTTCATACTAGAAAAATTCAAAAGCACTCAACTAAGACCACTACAGGAAAATCCTTTTGCTATTTTAATTCTTGGTCATACAACAAAATACTTCATGAGTAAAAGAGCACTCTCACAAACAGCTAAGTCTTTACGTGGACAAACTGTTAGAGTAGTTATGGTTTCTGAGGTGCACACATACGTTCCACAAGATGTCTTTGCAATTGGCCTTTTAAGTACCACTTATATCTCAGAGGCAGAGATTTTGCTTTTATATACAAGGCCTGATGAAATTTTTTTTCATTTAGAAAAAGCATACATAGCTGTAACAATAAATAACAGTTTGACTACAGTCCACTCCACTAAAAACCAAATTAAAGATCTGGGTAGATTTTGCAAAATGAAGAATTCCAAAATGCTCTAAGAAAATATGTTTGTACTTCAAATAAATACCAATTCAATTTCATCTATTTTCCAAGACAAGTATGGTGTTCTCTCCCCCCACATCTTGCAACAAATATGCAATTTGCAAGAAAAATAGAATTCACAACTCAAATCTAAGCAGGTAAGCTAAAACAAAGAGACAAAAAGTGCTACTGTCAATTTTGAAGCAAGAGCTGCTTCTAAAAAATTACTAAGAAAATTTACATTTCCCTCCTTGACTACTTTGGGTCAACAGTGAGCACTAGAACCTATTTCCTAGAACAAGATGAACATCCTAGGCCACGTATCCTACCCTCCTGTAGGGCATTATCGTCTCTAATATTTTTATAACATTCAACACAAAATATTAAAAGCATAACAGTAAAAAAATCACAACTGAAATGTAACCCTTTTTTCCATAGTTTCAAGTTTCCAGCACCCTTTAAGAGGGCTACAATATTAAGGGGTATGAATAGAAAATGAAGACATTAAAGAATTACTGACAAGCAAGTGAGAAAACCACATGGTTTTCAGGATGCACCGGTTTATAATAGGTAGCCAAAACTCTCTATGCCACCTGATTGCAGAGGACGAGCGTCAAAATAAGGCATCAGCAGATTGATAAGAACTTTTTTTGGACTATGCCAAGTGTTCCTTCCAAACATGGGAAAAGAAAGAGAGCACGCTGGCTACACAGTTCTACAAACCTCTGATAAGGCCTGTGTGCACTCTCATCCTTTGAAACACAACATCATGCCACTTAAAATCGAAAAAGTTGCCACTAAAAGTAACTAAGAGCCAATGGCTGCTCAATAGCTCATGCCAAATAACAAAGGTTATGATACTGGTTTAGCTTTGAGTAGACTTGTGACCACATCACATGAACCACAACTGCCGTCAGTTTCAGCATGAGACCAGGTAGCCTCAATATTAAGTCAATGATTCAGAATTTATAAAGAAAACACTTTTTATAGCTTATCAGATTTGCTACCTGCAAAGACCACGTGATTTGTCAACCCAGTAATCAGCATTAGATGCTAATAAGAAAGTCTCTGCAGGTTCTATAATGCAAGTACAGTCTGATTGAAACGTTCTTTCCCAACAAAACTTATGCAACTTCTTTATTCTTGCGGCACTACTAAGGTATCCCATGCCACCAAAATGCCACATGTCATTATTCCAGATAATCCTGTCTGACGAACCCTGTACTCATACTTCTTCCATCAGAGGGCTTAGGAACAGCTACTCCTGCCAGCGAGCCTGCGCTAATCTTAATGTGAATGCAAGGCAATACCTTTGAGCAGTCCTTTCCATTACTTTTCCCGTGCTATCTTTTTCCACTTGCTTTTCAGAAAGCAAGCCGATAAGCCCATAGGGACAATCAGGAACAGGTTTTTCTCACCAAACCACAAGAGCAAACACTGGGGGAGCTCCCACTGACCCAGCCCTTGCTCCAAGGATAGAGGACTCTCCTCTGGCCAGGCGAGCAGTAAAAGCACAACCTGCCTGACCAAGTCAGGCCAATCAAGGTAACCACGAAGCACGTATTTTCTGCCTCGTGCCTGAGTTTATTCCTCAAACCAGATTAAAGAAAGACAATCAATTGGTCATATGGTCAGGTGCCAAGCCTGACCATATTCAAGAAGCATTTGTACAACACCCTCAGACACATGGGGTGAGTGTTGGGGTTGTCCTGTGCAGGGACAGGAGTTGGACTCAATGACCCTTGTGGGTCTCTTCCAACTCAGGACATTCTATGATTCTGTGACAATTCAGATGTTCTGCATCTAAGAGACAGGACAGCTGCAGAGCAGCACCTTATACGACAAGACATCGCCTTCTTCACTCTTCCCCACTCCCCCAGCACCATGAAGCCTCCCCACAAAGTTCCCACGACCACTCCTTACCTACCAACGCCAGCTTCCCACCAGGGTTGGCTCTTGTTTGTCCTTTCGTCCCCCTGGACTGGGCCACACGAATCCTCCCGCACAGCAGCAAGAGCAGCAATGGGATTGGCTACAGCATCTCCCTGGGTTGCCTGGTGTGTCCTCTGCCCCTTTGCTACTGCTGATTCTTTCACAGAGAGCTTTGAAATAAACAAAACAGATATAAAAGACAAAAAACCCCTAAAAAACAGAGGAAGGGGTAAAAAAGGAGGGAGAAAAGGGGGAAGGAGAAGGAGGGGGGAGGAAAAAAAGGAGGGGAGAAGGAGGGGGGGGAAAAAAAGGAGAGGAGAAGGGGGGGTAAAAGGAGAGGAGAAGAAGGGGGGGAAAAAAAGGAGAGGAGAAGGAGGGGGGGAAAAAAAGGAGAGGAGAAGGAGGGGGGGGAAAAAAGGAGGGGAGAAGGAGGGGGGGAAAAAAGGAGGGGAGAAGGAGGGGGGGGGGAAAAAGGAGGGGAGAAGGAGGGGGGGGGAAAAAAGGAGGGGAGAAGGAGGGGGGGAAAAAAGGAGGGGAGAAGGGGGGGAGAAAATGGAGGGGTGAAGGAGGGGGTGAAAATTAAGGGGGGGGGAGAAGGAGGAGGGGAAAAGCAGGGGTCATTAGCGAAGCCGCCACCGCGCTAGCGAGGCAGGGTTGTCCCGACAGCTCCCGCCACCCCCAGCCCCGGTCCCGGCAGCCTCCGCACCGCAGTGGGGGCAAGGATGAAGAGCGGGGATGCCGTGCGTTACTGCTGGCCCGCACGGGCGCAGCGGGCAGGTGACAGGCAGGCAGCCCCGGGAAGAGCCGCTCCGGCGGACGGGGCGGTGGATAAGGACGGGATGGAGGGAAAGGAGACTAAGGAGGAGGAGGAGGAGGAGGAGGAGAGCAACAGTACCGCCGTGCCTGCGCCGGGCGCGCCGCGGGCTGACAGGTTCCGGAAGTGAGGTAGAGGCACACACCTCCCGCCGGCGCGGCGCGCCATTGGCTGCGCGGGGAGGCGCCTCGCCCAATCATGGAGCCCCGCTCCCTTAGCCCCGCCCCGTCCATTCGCCCCGCCCCGGCGCGCAGCGAGCCCGGGGCCACAGGCGAGGCGGGGGGGGAACTGAGGTGCTCTGGGCGTTTCATCCTTAGGAGAAGGACATTGAGCGTGCCCAGAGAAACACACCGAAGCTGGTGAAGGGGCTGGACAACAAGTCCTGTGAGAAGCAGCTGAGGGAGCTGGCGTTGTTTAGGCTGGAGAAAAGGAGGCTGAGGGGAGACCTTATCACTCTCCAAAATTGCCTGAAAGGAGGCTGTGACGGGGTGGGTGTTGGTCCTTTTCCCAAGTGACAGGCGGCAGGAAATGGCCTCAGGTTGCACCAGGGCAGGTTCAGATTAGACATCAGGGAAAATTTCTTCACCGAAAGGTTTGTCAGGCACTGGAAGGGGCTGCCCAGGAAGGTGGTTGAGTCACCGTCCCTGGAGGTGTTTAAAAGACAGGTAGAAGAGGTGCCCAGGGTTGTGGTTTAGTAGTGGACAGGTACGGTTGGACTCGATGATCTCAAAAGTCTTTTCCAAACAAGCAATTCTATGATTCTGTGATCAGGAACGAATAAAGCCCTACAAGACGAAGGCTGCCAGGATCGCGGAGGCTTCGCTCGTCTGCACCGACCTGGGTGAGGTGGCAGGGTTGCAGTTTTGCAACCCTGCAGGATCCTTAATGCGAGCATTTTTGCCTCTTCTCTTGTACTACCGCAAATGCAGTTTCAGGAAGCCCCTAGTATTCCCCCACCCTGGAGAAAGGGCAAGTACTTGACTCGTACTATCAGGTAAAGATTTTGAATCATAGAAGCATGGAATGGTTTGGGTCACAAGGGACCTTAAAGCCCATCCAGTTCCAGCTCCCTGCCCTGGGCAGGGACACCTCCCACCAGCCCAGGCTGCTCCAGGCCCCATCCAACCTGGCCTTGAACACCTCCAGGGAGGGGGCAGCCACAGCTTCCCTGGGCACCCTGTGCCAGGGCCTCACCACCCTCAGTGTGAAGAATTTCTTCCTAATGTCTAATCTAAATCTTCCCCCTTCCCCCGTGTCGTACCACTACTCTGTACAGTGGTTCTAAAAAGGGTTCAGACCCCCAATACCACCACTCCACCACCCCACACTCCAATTTCTGCTCTTCGGCTACTTTGTGTATATCACGTGTCTTAATGATCCTCACAATTGTGGTTATCACTGCAAAGTATCACTAGTTTATACTATACCAGTAGTCAATAACATGGGTGCCAGGAAAAGAAACCACCACAACCTATTTCAGATGTTATTTCACATGTATGGAGCACAAAGACATGTGCAGCTTCTGCTTATTTTTACTCAATGGAAACATCGTTTGTGGCAGTGCAGAAAATAGAAACGCAGGGCCAGAAGGGAAGGAAGGAGGGAGAGCGCTGTCCTGGTGGCTCAGCCCCTGCTGCAGTTACCACCATAATCTAACTCCATACATTTCTTAACCTTTGGGTTAAGCACACGGACCTGGACACTACAGCATTCCATACAGGAACAACGGTAACGCTAGAGGCTGAAAAACCACCAGAAAGCATGGCTCAATATGAACCAATAAACACAGTATTAACAGCATGTTCCAGTCACAGCCTGACTTCTCAGTCCCCAGTGCTGCTCTAGGGTGTGTCCCAAGCCAGGCCAACACCCAATGCTGCAAAAATTAGCTGATTTAGAAAGTTAATTCCCAGTTTTAACACCTATATATTTCCCCACGGCCTGTGTGAAACTGAGTCCAGCTGATAACAACCATCAGGAACTGTTTCCATAAAAGGTGATATGTGAGCGAGGAGCTTTTAATTAATCTTTTTTTCTTTTCTTTCTTTCTTTCTTTCTCTTTCTTTCTTTCTTTCTTTCTTTCTTTCTTTCTTTCTTTCTTTCTTTCTTTCTTTCTTTCTTTCTTTCTTTCTTTCTTTCTTTCTTTCTCTCTCTCTTTCTTTCTTTCTCTCTTTCTTTCTCTCTTTCTTTCTTTCTCTCTTTCTTTCTTTCTTTCTTTCTCTCTTTCTTTCTTTTTCTTTCTTTCTTTCTCTCTTTCTTTCTTTCTTTTTCTTTCTTTCTTTTTCTTTCTTTCTTTCTTTCTTTCTTTCTTTCTTTCTTTCTTTCTTTCTTTCTTTCTTTCTTTCTTTCTTTCTTTCTTTCTTTCTTCCTTCCTTCCTTCCTTCCTTCCTTCCTTCCTTCCTTCCTTCCTTCCTTCCTTCCTTCCTTCCTTTCTTTTTCTCTTACTTTCTCTCTTTCTCTCTTTCTCTCTCTCCCTGAAATATTCCCAAACAGAGTAAGCATCTGTGCAGTTACAAAACCTGTGTGTCAAGGAAGCTGTGGAGACTGAGAACACTTGTGTTTGAGTTTCCATATTGAACTTTCAGACTATTTAGGTCTGTTTGCGCGCATACTTACATTGCAGGTCCCTGAGGTGACATTGTACAGGCACTGCAGTACAATGCTCAAAAGATCTTGGGTTGGTTGCAGGCTTTTGCCTTGGGAATTCACATATTTGAAGGGGTTCACCACGTCAGGCTGTCTAAGCTTTGTCCTAGCTGTCGAGCTCGGCTAGCTTTCCTGAGGGGCAAATAGATGTTTCATACATCTTGTCCTGGCTGCACACTACTGTTGTCCCAAAGGCAGCAAACCCACAAAATATTTATTGGAATTTAAAAGGAGTTGTGGGCTGTTTCCTGTTTATGAGCCGTGGATTCCTCATCCCACACCCGTTGATAACCACGCTTGGAGCAGCCTTCATCTATAGCGTGGTCAGCAAAAAGGACTATGCTATCTCAAACATGGAGAAGAGCTCTCTTAATCCTTGTTTTGGAAGTATTTTTTCTAAAGAAGTTGCATGCATTTTGTCCATAAAAATAGCTGGTGTTGCAGAGGCATCTGTAGTGAAAGAGGAGAATGTATCCTGCATTTCAGATATTTACCCTAGAGACCATACTGACTCCTTTTGTACTAAAAGCATTTTTTCAGTGTAGATTGGATTGTGTACATTTGTATTGCAGTTCAAATCTCAATAACACACTAAATATCGTAAACATCTATTAGCTATTTAAATGTGCAAGCTTTTAGAAATCAGGAATTAGATTATTTTCTAGCTTTTAGCTGGAATAGGCTTTAATTTGTGTTACATTCTATTAATATGCAATAACATTATTACTATTGCCTAACAGCTCGACAGTTGTGAAACAAGCTGCCAGACTTATGCAGTCGTTGATTTTCCATCTTTCCAGTAGCCAGCTGGCTTTGTCAGAGTTTTCCACGGTCATGCACAGCCTTTCTGTCACAAAATGCTTTCATTTGCAAAACAAAAATGCCTTTCCATTTATTTAAAGGCCAGATATGGAGTCTTTCCTAACAGTTCCGTGGAAGCAGATGAGCAAATCCCCGCCAGCAGAGACTCTTTCAGAAGTTTGGGAAACAGACCATACCAGCACAAATTGGCAGCGCCTTCACCACCTCCTCCAACTACGGGTAAAATGCAGGAAGTGGGCTGACCCTGTGCTCAAATATTTGCTGTGGTTTCTCTTGCTGATCTGATGACAGAGGTTTTAACAGACAATGTGCCTCGGTTTTGCTGGGTCATCATGAAAGACTTTCCTGACAAAGTCGATGTAATAAGTAAAATAAAGCCTCCCGTTTGGGTTTTTATTTGAATGGGAACTGCAGAGACCAAGAATTGTAGCCAGCATTTTGTAAGCTTAAATACCATATTTATGGTTTTGTTTCTCTTTGTGTGATTACTGAGGTTTTACTGAACCAACACGTACTAAATGAAAATTATTCCGCTATTATTGAATTACTCTTCTTAAAATATAGAAGTGGCTGGACCATTACAAGACAACAAGTTTTATGAACTCAGTTGACCAACAGAAGTATAGAAAATTGTTTGAGTGTAATTTCAGACTTTTTGTGTATAATTCTGTGCATCCTGAATCCTGCCCATTTGTGCCTGGTCAAAATAAGATGGAGCCAAATGTCTCATGTGATAATGAACAGGAGATGATTACATGTGATTTATTTAAGTTAATACGTGGATTACGTGCATACAGAGTATGCAAATTATTAAGAGAGCATTTCTCTCCCACCAAAACAACTCCCTTAAAAAAAACAACCAAACTCGTGAAACAGAGGAGACCTGTGAGATTTATCCATTCTGAACTCTCATGAAGCTCTGTCCCAGCATAGCAGTCTTGTTACAGAAATGCCTATCCTACTTTGCTTTGTTGTTGGTTTTAGGGCAAGTTGGTTTTGAGGGCTGGTTAATTTTAGATGTATGTCTCTCTGCTGGGTTAGAATAAAGCTCTAAGACTAAATGTGATAAATTAAAATGTTTTAAGATAAATCGTATGAGGCTCATCTGCTCATTATAATATGATGGGGTTTGGATGGAGCCAGGATGCAGGTTACAGGTTTACACAAGTTTGATGTTCCATGAGACTATTCAGACATTGGATTTTTTTTTTTTTTAAATATAAGCTGAAATTTTATTTCACAACAAAATAAGTAATTAATGTTTTCAATTATAATTATTTTTTGTTAGGGAGGTTTACTGTGCCATCCCGTCAATGTAAGGCATTGACTCAGTCACCCAGATAATTTCTATCCATATTTGAAATTGAATTTGCTCATTACTCTAAACTTACAAGTGAAAGAATTCATTATTTACCAGAGTGTCAAGATCAAACATTCCAGATATCCATACTTCCCTTCCTGTGTCAAAAAGACTATGAACAGTTGCATGTAAGATGATGATGGTACTTTAAACATATCAATTAACGCTTCTTAATCTAAAAATGTTTATGATTTCTCTAATAACCATTTTTTTATGCTGCCGCTGTCAGCATTGCTATAGATAGCTATACTGTTAGCAGCAATTTTGAGAAGTGTTGAATTAATATTTTTCTTAATTCTCCCTCCTCTCATTATTGATGTAAGTCTGTTTTATTTCTCCATTGTCATAAAAATGTTCTTCTATAAAGAAAACCTATTAGCAAACACCTATTGAGCAAACACCTTTTTCTTACAGTAATGCAGGATGCACACATTAAATGTAAACTGAAATAGAGGGAGAAAACAGCCTCTGAGAACAGTGTCTTTAGGACTGCTAAAAAAATCAGTATATCTTATTTATTACAATATAATTACACAATTTTAGACTTGTTTCAACTTCGGGATAAGTTTTCTTGTCTTGATGCTGGAGTTTTTGGCTCATTCCTTTGATGCACATGGTACTTGTCATGATGTGTCACTGAAAGGATAACAGGTTCCTCCCATATGTAAGTTTTTTCCTGTAATCCTTGGAAACAGATGTACTGTTAATTTAATTAATTTAATTGTTTCATGCCTTTTAATTTATTAATCCTTGCATATCTATTGAAATACTGTTTCTACTGAAGACCCTTTGAATTTCTCCTATTTCAAAGAAAGGGTTTCATTTCTTATCCAGACTTCTCACTTCATCCTACTTTTCCTCGGTTGGCTCAATGAAGTTTTTATTGCCCCTGTTTCCTCAATCTCAGTTTCACATTTGGTGTTTCATCTGTCTAACTGAGATTCCGGTTTTGGGCGACATCTTCAAATCACTCTCTCCCTGTCATCACCACCATACTGTGATTCATATCTTAATCATTCGTTGATTATTGCAACACCTTTTCTGGCTTACATGCTTTCCCCACTCTAGCTAAAGCTGTCTTTTACCGTCCCACTCAAGTCTTTACATCAGCTCTGTGTCCCTCTCCGATATCTACTTCCAGTTCCCACTCTTCTTTCTTGTAATATCCTGTCCTCTCCCTACAGTCCTTTAAAAATCATGCACAAAATCTGCCCTTTCCCCAAAGAGCTTGTATATTAGCAAGACATATTAGAACAAAAAAAGCAGGAAAGGATGTATGGTGGAACATGTTTCTTGATGCAATTATTAGCAACTTCTGCACGGTCTTCTTTAAAATGTGCCCTCCTGTGTATTTGTGCAGCATGTATTCTCTCCGTTGCATGCCTAGATTATCTTATGCTTTAACAGGTAAATTCTCCCAGCACACTTCAAGCAATAGTTAGTTATTCTTATCTGGCTTCAGTTTTAGCCTTAATCTAAGCTTCGGTTGTTTCTGTGCCTTTGCTCCTGTTTTATCAGATTTCAAAAAGGAATTACCATCTAAATGTCAGGTTGCCATGATCTCATCTCTTTGTAAACAATTCAGCCCAAATGCAGAAATTAAAACTGAAGTTAGAACTTCTGTTTGCCTCGCCACTAGGTATGTCCACTTCAGGCCAGGGTCTTCATGCACTGAAAGTGTAAGCACGTTTATTTAGCAAGAAAATGTAATGATTTTTCAAGTTCTATTATTGCCAGAGCACCCAAGGAGAGTCAGTGTGAATCATGTGCGTGTATGTTTGTTTTGGTGCAGAGTCCGGTGGCTTTTGAAGGTGAGTTTAAAGCTAAGCTGTTTTGTTTTGTTTTACTGAGGCAATTAAAGGGAAAGCACAGGTTGTGTGCTGCTTTCGGAGTGGCAGTATGTGGTGAGCAGGTAGGATATGCACCGGGCGGCACTGCTGCTTTGTATCCACTCCAGCACATTTTCCAGAGCACATCTAATCACAGTTTTGGAACCCTGCAGGATCCTTAATGCGAGCATTTTCTTTGCCTCTTCTCTTGTACTACCGCAAATGCAGCTTCAGGAAGGCCCTAGTATTTCCCCACCCTGGAGAAAGGGAAAGTACTTAATTCGTAGTATCAGGTAAAGATTTTGAAGCATAGGAGCACAGAATGCTTTGGGTCGGAAGGGACCTTAAAGATCACCCGGTTCCATCCCCCCTGCCCTGGGCAGGGACACCTCCCACCAGCCCAGGCTGCTCCAGGCCCCATCCAACCTGGCCTTGGACACCTCCAGGGAGGGGGCAGCCACAGCTTCCCTGGGCACCCTGTGCCAGGGCCTCCCCACCCTCAGTGTGAAGAATTTCTTCTAATGTCTAATCTGAATCTTTCCCCTTCCTTGTTCTATCACTCCATGCCCCCGGAAAAAGCCCCTCCCCAGCTTTCCTGGAGCCCCTTCAGGCACTGGAAGGCCTCTGTAAGGTCTCCCTGGATCCTTCTCTTCTCCAGGCTGAACAACCCCAACTCTCTCAGCCTGTCCTCACAGCAGAGGTGCTCCCACCCTCTGATCATCAAGTTTGGGTTCTAGAATGGGTGAATCTGAGACTTACCCAAAGCAACTAGCTGAGTAACTATTCAACTTAAATTGTTTTCCTACCCTGTTTCCAGGCCATGACTAACGCTCACTGTGCTACACCCAGTCTTTTCCAGCATTCACAACTGATAAATTGAGCGTACGCTTCAACTGCCTTTTATGAAAAACAATCATATATTTCAGTTCTTGGCTCTTTGCTCAATCACTGCCTTGCTACAAGTCATATTTTTAAACAGTAGCATCACACAGACAGACGGGCTGGTGCTTTTCAGGTACCAGTATTTCCTTCACACTTTGTCCATCCATGTTCGCATTAAAATAGTTCTCCCCATTCTTTACACAGCTCAGCTTTGTTGTGTGAATATGAACTGCTCATAACTAAGTCTTAGCTAGGTTCTTTTAAAGCAAGCCTCTACTTCTAGAATTAAAGTATTTAATAAAATAATTTGCAAACAAGACATTAAATAACAGAAAGTAAACAAGAAAGGGGGTCAGATGAGATCTGAAAACACACGCAAATTTGCTAGGCTATAAGACATGTTAAGAAGTTTGCTAGAGACTGAGGGAAGGTTCATCTCGGGCTGGTAGCACAAAAGCTACAGTTTTCTGATCCTGTGACCTCAGCAACATCCTAACACCCAGTTCCACCTTCTATGTGCTAGTGCCATACTGCACCACTCCTCCGTTTTCCCACTTCCAGCTCTTTCCAGGGCCGTACCTCATCAGTGGATCTGCTCTGCTGAAAAATAACAAAAAAGAGCAGCAGGAAATAAAATGATTTCCTGATCTAATTTCTGCCCCCCGCCCACGTCCTGGAGAGGTGCTGTGTTGCTATGAAGGAGTGCTGGCTGAATTCCTTCTGTCTGCATTACCGCTGAAATCAGCCTGGCATCAAACCGCAGTCGAGCCTGGCCAGAAAACGGAGAAGGTGACTATAGCAAGTGATTTGAGGGGTAAGGAAAGAGAGGAAAGGGCTTGCTATAAGGAATCCTGGGAAAGAAGGTGATTTTCAACTGGATCATGAGGAGCCAAGCCAGAAGATGTCTGTAGGAATGGAGTGAAGGCAAGACTCGTTTGTTTGGACAAAAGGAATGTAAGCAGTGGCAGGAGCCATAACATTGAATGCCTTCTGAGCCTGGAGAACTGGGGAACGACGTCATTTCAGCAACACAAAAGCAGCAACTACTAACACTGTATTTATCCAAGCCATAAAGTACAATTTTAGGTAAGAAGAGATTCTGGAGCTGTGTTTAGCTGGAAGATCTGTGTGGGAGAGGGGTGTATACCTTTGGACTTTGTTAATAATTAAGTGGAGGAGTGTGTTAAAGCCTATGGAATGGATAGCACAGTAGTAAAAATAGCGTGACTCACTGAAGTTGGAGGTTAGCAAACAGGCAGAAGTAAACAAAAATCACACATGACAGATCCTTGTGCCGTTAGACCTAGCTCTCTAGTGAAACCAGGCCTGAAATGTTCCATTCACTTCTGGAAACTCATGGAAATAATTTGATACTGAACCTGCAAGAAATAAATATTGTTGCATTTGGAGCTGGATGCAAACCCAGCATGCTTTCCAAAGCTTTCCTATAATATTTGCAATATTCAGTGTATTTTCCAAAAAGTTTTTTTTTGGTCATAATAATCTCTAACCAAAGGGGAAGATCTTGCCAGTCAAAAAAATTCCACACACAAAGAAACCTTTTCTCAGACCATTGCACTCACTCCAAATGCAGCGAGAGCCAGAATAAAATTCTGAATATATGGTTTAAAATAGACAACAGCAAGAACTTCTATAAGCAGCAGACCTTTGAGGTCTGCTTTTCTGCATACGAGTGTCGGCAGATGCTTAATTTTTAACTGAGTTACTTTAAAGGGCTTCCCCCATTTTTTTTTAAGAAATTGTTATTAACTTTTGCATATATTAAATAATTCTCTTCCTTTCCCCCTTTTTACCTCCTGTATATGGCTTGAGGTACATTTGGCTCTAGAAACTGGCAGGCAGAATACATCATGTCGGAACATAAAGCAGCAAATACTTGAAAGCTGGTCTCCTGCCAGCTGTCTACCTCTCAGGCTTCGAATGCACTTGTTGTCTGGGTTCCCTGTTTCAACAGCCATAGCTGGAGACCCCAAACGTTCCCAAGCCACTAGGAAATGCCAGTGCTAAGACAGGAGTGTGCATCAGAGGGATCACAAATGCCCTTCCAGAAGAAGCCAGGTACAAGAAGCATCGTACGAAAGGGTTTAATTAGAACAATGTCTTAGAGTTTTGTATCCATTTTGAGTCATGCTGCCTGATTCCAGTTTCTTTGATTACCTAATTCATTTGTATGTAATCCTGCAAATATTTGCTAAAGAACACAAAATATTTGCTGTTTATTCTGGGGTTCAGCATTACAAATGTTTGTTCAATGTCCAGACTGCAATTTTCAAATGTATCCAACAGCTCGGTACACCTCCAATTTATTTCTAGTTAATCTGGAAAGAAAAAAAATCGGTCTGTATAGCTGCCCCATATGTTGCATCTTGAAATGTTTAAATTCTGGGAGTTTACCTGTTGAAGCTCTGTAAAAGATTAAGTGCCCTGTCACTCTCCTGTGTGTCAGCAGGTTTGTTGTCACACACACAGACACACACACACAAAGCCTTTAATGCAACATACCTAGAGCAAGCTTCCTGTTCCCCTGAAAAAAATGGGCTGAAGGCAAGGCACTGTTATGTTATTATAGGGTAAATGAGGCTACATTAACTCAGGGTGTGAGTGTGCTGACATCACCTGATTACTTGGTGGTAGAATTACAAGTGCTCTCTCTCCACTTTAGATTTTACAGTTAGATTAACTATTACATAGTACCGTGCTCTAGGACAAGTGCTTCGGTGTAAGTAAAAACAAACCCAAGCCTTTTTTTTCGACTCAGTAAAGCTCTAATTAAAACACAAAGGCAAAACATGTCTTTCTTCTTGTTAAGGGTAATGCCATTGGCTAATTTTAGGACTGGAAACTGAGTCAGGAAGAAATCCTCAAGCCGAGGTGTCTCGGGCTACAGAACAGTATTTTATGGTGTTCTGGCAGCAAGGTGGTCTTTTGGGATAATCTCAAGGTTCAGCATTCCTGAAAACAGAAAATCCCATTCCCTTTTCTTGCTCCTTCCTTCAGACATGAGCTCCACCGCTTACCTTCTCTGGGCTTTGGTATTTTTCCTACCCCTTAATGAGTCAAAATTTGAGTCACTGACCTGCCGAAAAGCCTGGATAGTTTTCTCTAGGTTAGTGAGGTGAGATCAGTTGACTCAGCCAGGTGCCACCGAACACCGGAGCAGGCACAAGGGCACGCAGAGGACCGTGGAAGAGGACAGGAGGAAGCCAGACCTTCTCCCTTGCAGAAGTAAGGTATTACATCAATTCAGTTGTTTGTTAAACCACACCTTGCGAGAAGGTGGTTAAGGCCACTTGCTTTGGGTATTTAAAAGTAGATCAAGGAGTGGTTGAAACCACTATCGGGTCGTTTGTTTTCCCATAGCACCAATATTAATTTTATTCCTCTGTTCTTCCCTCCTGTCTTCAAACCACATTACTGGGGCAGTCCCTCTTAACAAGCACCTACTGTCCTTTCTTGTCATTTTTATGTCAATCCTTAAAGCCCTGGTTTGTTTTTTTGAATTATTCAGCTCTTCCTTGACTGCTCCTGCTGACCTGACTACTCAGTTCTTCAAGGCAAAATCTTGTTTCACATCATTTTGTGGAGTGCTCTTTGATTATACGTACATAAAGAGCCTAAGACAGTTTAACAACTTTCGTTTGCTCATAGAGAAGAGACAAAGATTCAAATCAGTAATTATTCCACAATAAATACCATGAATTATATACGGGAAAATCTATATTATTAAGAAAATAAGGGTGAGCTATACATTTAAGAAAATCAGAGTAATATATTGGAATCAAAATGCACTTACCCCAAACCCAATTCATATCTGATTAAAAATAAATTATTAATAAAATGATGATTGTTTTAAAAAAATCTGTATTTCCTAGAGGAGCCTGGCTAGAACAGATAACACTTTTTCTTTGTTTGTTTCCATTTCTAGCTCTTACAATGTTTTTTTCCACTCCAGATACAGAAACTTTACAGCTGGTATATGTACGACATTAATGATGTTCTGGTTTAGAAGTATACCTACAGATGTTGAACTGATCTAGTCAGACCTTGGCTACCTTTGAGATCTAGCTTCAGAGTTTCCTTCTGGAAGGTATTCACATTTTCTTTGTCCCTGCGGTTCATGGAAGTCAGGCTGTCTTTGGATAAATTACCTCTGATTTAATGTTTTTCTCAAATATCCACTCATGTCCGTCAGCTTAAAAGATATGTGTTGTACAATGGGAGAATCTACTTTGAAATCAGTTTCAGATTTGGTTGCTAATCTGATGGCCCTGCTTTTCTCTTCTGCAAACAACGTTAAACAGTGCCCAATGGGCTCGAGTCCAGCAAGGCTGTTCAGTAGATGCCTCCAGGTAGAGTCACTCTATAGTGAATGGACAAACCCTACATTAAAACAGAAGTTTGAGAATACAAACATAAGAAAATCTATGCTGCAATATACATGTGCTTGCAGCTTTCTGAAGTTGGAGAGCTGAGCTGGATACTGCTCCAGGGAAAACCAAGAGGCTGCACCCAGAGCAGCCCGTACCCGATACGAGGTTTCTGATAAGCTCCTGGATACCAGAAAGATTATTGAGCAAATATGTTTGATACAGTAGTCTACTATTTTATATTATTATTCCATTCCTGATCACAAGTCATCGTAGTAAGGGCTAGTAAAAATTAGGTAAATAAATTCTAAGGCTCTGTTGCTCCAGGAGAATTAAAACTTCCTTTTAAAAAATATTCATGTGCCTAAGGAAAAAACCATCATCTTTATTTGCTGGGATAATCACTTGGAGCAATGTGCTAAATACACTGAGCTGTTCTTTTTGTGGAACGCGAGGATCAAGCCTTCGTTCTTGGCAGCTACATCCTTCATGCCGTGCATACTGTAACCCACTGTTGTTATTTTTTATTCATCACGGGAGACCAGAGTGCTTTACAGCAAATAAAGGGGTAGCTCCTTTCTGGAGGAGATTATGCTACAGCAGGAGATACCACCCAGGAAGAGGAGGGAGGAACACAAGGGTCACAATAAATGTCCTGATGAAAGCTTGTCGTGGCATGTACATTTTGTTAATGCCACTTTGGACTTAGCATGCTTCATCAATTTTTATAGGTGGTAACAAGACTGAGGCTCAGGAGTGGGAAGTTGATATAAGAAAAAGGAAAAATAACGTACTATTGAGATGTACCAAATGTGGGGAAGTTGTGGATGAAAGAAATTAAGACCTTCAAATTGTACTTCATTGGTAGTGAAGAAGTTTCAGTGGGGTCTAGAGGTATGACAGCTATCAACAGTTTGGGCCTTTGGTCTTTGTTAGTACCATGCAACCTGTCCTTCCCACCCTCGGTGAGCACTTCGGCAAAAGGACTGGGTTTAATCTCTTTCTTCAGGGGTTCTCACAAAAGTGTGCTGATTATTTTTGCCTTGCCAGATCCACCAGTGCAGAAGAGAGACAAACCCAGAAAGTTATTAAAAAATACCCAACAAATGGCAAAATTGCATTCTCATATAGTTACTAAGAAGTATCAGTGGTCAACACAGAAAAATTACAACCTATGAGCCAGCTGATGGGAGGTCAGTTCTCATGTAAAAAAGACAAAGCTATAATTCCTCTCTCAGGGATAATGTATATGGATGCATGTATTTCTTGTGTATATTGACCTCCAGAAAACTGTGCCAGAACTTATAGAGAGATGAAGGCAGAAGCAGAGAACACTTTGCTTTATACTAACCTTGCTAGCATTAAATAGATTTAAAAGCATTGTTTTCAGAAAAAAAAGAATAATAACCACCAGCAGTGTCTTAGTTTTACGAAGTGTGATGCTCTAGTGTTAACAATGTTATTCCCCCTTTTTGCCAATACACTCAGAAACTTTGCACTGCTTATACTCAGAAGTGTACAGTCTGTATAGTCATCATCATCAAATCACTTTTAAGAATTCAGTGCTGCAGTAAACAGCATTGCTGCCCAGGAACACTGCTAGGTCATATTCATGAGTTCTTCAAGCCATGCTTCTAAATGGTAGTCAAAGTGAATTTAGCTACTGCAGGTTTTACAGGGACTTCCAAGTATTGCATACTTTAAAAAAAAAGGCAAAAAAATGTGTGTATCCCAGGCAAATCACATCTTCAGGCCCTGCATGAGATGGTACAAACTGAAGCCGAATGTGTCAGTAACCACACCTTTTTCGGCCCTACAGCACTGGAAATTACATCCATACGACACCAAAAAACCTGTATTGCATACTGCTGTAAGCACATCGCCGTAGTCTCCATAGCATCTGACAGCTGCACAAACCAGGAGCTGTTTTAATTAGGATATGCAACTTCTCCTTGCCCAATATTCACTGGGCTTTACCTTCTGCTGCTTTCCAGAAACTCACGGCTGTGCCTCTTTCCAGCTGAATTTGTCATGCCACCTATCTATCTAGACAGCTATCATGCTACCTGCCACATGGACTGGGTTTGACTGCAGTATAACAACAGCAGTTCTTTCATATTCATCTCTGTATTATCACTATTTTCTTTGTCCTGGCATCATAAATGACGTGGCTATTTGCCAAAGTCATAGTACAGAAAGAAAAGAGACTTTCTCTTCCTTGCTTCCCTTCTGCTTGGATAAAGAGATACATTGGTGCTATTAAGAAACAAATGTGGATAAACATTTCTTGCTATAATAGTTCAGGATATACCAAGGTGCTTCTGATGATAGGAAAATCTATTATTTAAAGGAATCAGTAAACCCCATGCACATTATGTATTATAGAGATGTCAGGCCTGATGGAAAAATTAGTGGGAGCTTGGTAGAACAGCGATATTTTAGAATGACCTTTTAACATTTAACATGTTTACGTGGCTTTTCCTCAAGCACCACCTGCACGAATTGAAGATGAGTGTCTACACACCAAAATTAGATTCAGTTTCACTGGAAAGCACACCATGATTTTTAGATTTAACAGAACCAGTTTTCTCTCATTTAAAAATATTTGTCCTTGCATTTGTCTTACAGTGTTACAAGAACACAAACAGGTGATTTCCCACAAACCAGGTTTTTTTTAATTGCAATAAAAAATTGTCTCTGCAAATAAAAAAGAATAACCTCCCTGGAAATTATTTAAGCCTAAAACTGAAATATTTTACGTTTAAATTACTCTCTGTTTGGAACAAATTTTGCAGTCCCTCTCCTGAGGTCGATCTCAGAAGCAGATAAATCTTTATAGCACAGAGAGAAGAATCTGAGCAACTACATATCAAAACTAAATATCAAACTTCAGATCAAAGCAAACCCTAAATCTAGTTCTAGCAAACCATAAAGTAGCATTCTACAGTACGCTGTGAATAGTTTCGTATTACCACCAGCCAGTTTAAAATAGTAACAGGACAATTGTGCCATCCTCTAAAATAATGATTGTATCATAACAAAAATATTTGCATGAAGTAAACAGACATTGAGTAATGTGGACTTTTGCACCAGTGATTACATTGCATCAAGCCATGTTAAAAATAAGATGGAGACACTAGAAAAAACCTGGACATAAAATGACTTGAGCACTTTTTCTGTTCTGCTCCTTATAAGAATATCCATTTGTCCTTCGAACAAAGGCAAAAAGACTTATTTCCACTACCAAAAAAGCTCCCCAGATCCAACCCTCATATAAACACAGTTCTTCCCTGTTCCTATTCCATCTGACTGGTACTCCAAGATTTGTGACTTTTGTTCTTTCTTCTGAAATAATTTAAGAGACTTCTATGGCAGGAAAAAAGTAACAATCCACCTCTGAGATTGTCTGCAGGTTTTTGTGTTGGGCCAGATCCTAAAAGATATTCTGAACCTATGATACATTTTCCTGAATCATAACCCTTGGAAGAAAAATTGAGCGCATCTTACTCATGAAGAGAGAGATTAACATGCTCCAGCATAAAGAAGTTTAGGATACAATCTCCTGAAGTTAGAGCCATGTGAATTTGATGTCTTGATTCAGTTCCTGCAATTTAAAAATCACTATTAGAGACCTTTCTGGGATTACAACTCCAGGAACTGACCATCTTCAGATGGCTTTTCTCTTTTTTATTTCTTTTTAAGTGAAAGCATCTTCGGCTCTCTAACAAAATTGACAATTCACCTGTGAACATGGTTGACTTTACAGCTGTTTCTAAAGCTCAGTGATCGCAGAGATTTGATTAATATGAAGGCTCTCTGAATATTCACTCTGTTCTTTCTTTGAAGAGTGCATCTCAATGCAAAGTTCAAAAATAAAAGCTGGATTTTCTTATAGATGCAATGCTGAATCAAATAATCATGGTGGATCTTATCTTTTTGCAGAGCCGTGTTCTTAGATCACTTTTTTCCTCACTAGAAAACATTAGTGAAGTTACAGGAATCCTTTTAAAGAATGAAACCCATGTTTTAAAATATAACCAGGTAAGCTAGAAGATACTTAAGCTGTCAAAAGAAATGGACTTCGGCTTCTGTATGTTCTGTTGTGTCACGATGGCTACGAGCAACATTACAGGTTTACCTTGTAACTACTGATTTACCTGAACAAGGTATCGTAGACCTCCCCTGAGCTCTCAAGAAGCCCTGAAGTTAGTGTGGTTAAAGTTTAATATATATATATGTATATATAATGGATTTACAAATAGATTATTAAGTGGCCTGCATTTCTGTGAAGAAAAGTGCAATTTTTGGAACGATGGTCTTGAAAATGATAAAGGTTTAGTTTAATTTCTGGCCTATGGCTTTCCACAGTAATTTCAAGAGGTTTTTCATTGTTCTGGAGCTTGATTCTCTATTAAACAAAATAAGCAGCGATTAGGAAAAAGAGAAGAGGTTAACTGCCTTGAGAAAAGTGTTAGGCCCTTTGAAATTTGGCTCTTTAATCCATTATTGTGTTTATCTAATTGATAATAAAGTTGAATCTCTCCAAAATTTGGGATCGGTGTGCTTTGAGTTTTTCATTGATGAAAAATCAAACTGGGTGCAAGTGTGGATGTGCTTGAAGGGAGGGAGGCTCTGCAGAAGGATCTGGACAGGCTGGATCGATGGGCTGAGACCAACGGGATGAGGTTCAACAAGGCCAAGGGCAGAGTCCTGCATTTGGGTCACAACAACCCCGTGCAGCGTTACAGGCTTGGGGAGAAGTGGCTGGAGAGCTGCCTGGCAGAGAAGGACCTGGGGGTGTTGGTCGACAGTGGCTGAACATGAGCCAGCAGTGGCCCAGGTGGCCAAGAGGGCCAATGGCACCTTGGCCTGCGTCAGACCCAGTGTGGCCAGCAGGAGCAGGGAGGGGATTGTGCCCCTGTGCTCAGCACTGGTGAGGCCACACCTCGAGTGCTGGGTTCAGTTTTGGGCCCTTCACTCCAAGAAGGACCTTGAGGGGCTGGAGCACGTCCAGAGAAGGGCAACGAGGCTGGGGAGGGGCTGGAGAACAAGTCCTACGAGGAGAGACTGAGGGAATTAGGGTTGTTTAGCCTGGAGAAGAGGAGGCTGAGGGGAGACCTCATCCCTGTCTACACCTGCCTGAAAGGAGGCTGTGACGGGGTGGGTGCTGGGCTCTGCTCACAAGTGACAGCAATTGGACGAGAGGAAATGGCCACAAGTTGTGCCAAGGGAGGTTTAGACTGGACGTTGGGAAGAATTTCTTCCCTGAAAGAGTGGTCAGGGATTGGCACAGCTGCCCAGGGAGGTGGTGGAGTCACCATCCCTGGAGGTGTTCAAAGGACGGGTGGATGAGTTCCTTAGGGACAGGGTTTACTGGGGAGACAGGCATGGTTGGACTTGATGTTATCAGAGGTCTCTTCCAATCTTCTGAGTCTATAATATTTATAACAACCCTCAAACTGGGAAGATTCTAAAACATTGCACTGAAGGTCCCTAGTGAATTTGCATGGAGGTACAAGGTTGAATCACAAATTCAAATTATGTATTTTAAACACACCTGGAAAACATTTTTAAGACATAGTGATGACAATGGATAAAAGGCTGTGCTCCAGGACATATCTGATAGTTGCTGTTCCTGTCACAGAAATCTTTGTAAGGTAATTTACTGCATTCTGAAAGAGGTAGTGAAGGCAAGAGTAAGCTTTGAAGATCGTCTCTGTGCAGTTTACATTAGAGATTCTGCATACCAGGCGGAATACATTATAAAGAGGAGCTGGATTCTCTCCAGCTTTTCCTGAAGAAGAGAGCCTCCAGTGAAAAGCTGGCGAAACCAGAAGTTTGAAGTGCTGGAATGGCAGCAATGCTTGGGGCTGATTACACACATCTAAAGGGCTGCATTCAGATACCCTAGAGCTCTCTTTTCTGACTAAATGTTGAACCCAACTGCTTTACTTAACAAAGACAGGTTAGCAAAGATTATTTTTTTATCTCTTCTATAAAAAGCAAAAAAAATCCCGTTCTTGCTCAGATCTGCGGAACAGGAGCACGCCATGAGATAGATTCATGAACCAGCAGGCTAGGTGGGGAGTTTCTTTCCTTTTACTGAGCTGATTTGGTCCTTTAGGAAACACCATTAATCAGTTGGATGTAGTCTGTATGTGGTTTCAAGTGACTGTCAGGCTGCTTACTAAATATCTGTTGCACAGCCTATTGCATGCCATTGGCCTATGGATGGCATCACCGTAGGATCATTTAATTAGTATTCCTACGGAGACGAGGTGTTGGGAGTGCAATAACATAGGCGGAGTTCTGCAGAGTTAGATACAATTGCAGTGATGTCACCTCCTGCTGCTGTTTTAATTAATTCATTTAAATAACATCTTAGTCTAATGAATTAAGTTCTTCATTTTTCCTAGGCACTTCTGAGCCTTGATAGACAAATCATTATGTTTTGGTCATGGATGAACATATGTAAGCATTCATCATCCGTGAAAAGAGTATAGATTTGGCCCTGGAATGCTTATTCTGTTTGCGTTAGTCTGTAAGAATATTCACTGCCTTCATTGGGAAAGGCCAAACCCAATAAATTTTGCATTCTTTGTATTTTTATACAAGGTAGCGTTACCAATTGTCTAGATAGTAAAGTTCTCAGGACGAAGTTGGAAAGATTAAGGACATACTTCAGTGGAATTATTTCTATACATACACACCTTGTATGTGTGCTGGAAAATGTATAAAATCTGATTTCCCACGTGTATTCTGTGTGATGGAAACATCAGCCAGCGACCTCCTCTTCTCCTCTAGTTCCGTGCTGTGTGCCCTCTGTTTTCAGCCCTATGCCTCCAGTATCCCTAATTTTACAGTACAGTAGCTGTTTTCTTCCTATGTGCTGCCCGCCCAGCTGGCTTCTCACTTTTGCAGTGGTAGGAGACTACTGGCAAACACCAATCTGTGCTGCTCTGGACTATTCAGTTGCCAAATTTTATGTAATTTGCGAGGACTTGATTTCTTTAAATCTAATCTTCCTCTGGAAATTTTGGTTTAAGTCAGACTGTGGACCCCGCATTGCTAGGTCTGCAGCATCTCACAGTTCACCTACCAGAACCCAGTCCAAATGCAAGGGACAGGAGTATCCGTCACCAATGAGACGCGTATTTGTCTACTTTGGGCTGGTACAAAGTACTGTAAAAAACTGCTGTACACAATTCAAAAAGTCCAAGTACTGCCTGTAACAATTATTTTCATCACATTCGGTACAACAATAACTCAAATAAATTAATTTTTTTGTATATTGGGAATTTTCATCTTTGTACGTAGCATGCTAAAAACTGCATGTCTTACGTAAAATTCTAACTAAATGTTGTGTTCTGATTTCTAAAGAACACAAACTCAGTGTAAATTCACGATTCGTCTCTGCTCTGATTTCTAATTTGTATTAAATCTAAATATAAATGAAAGAAAACTTTTAGGCAGTTTGCAGTGCTGTTGTTTTCAAAATGTACAGCACTAATGGTTATTCATGTCTGAAGAGAATGATAAACATCTGACCTCTAGTGGCAACTGTCTCACAAATAACTGCAAAGGAGTCTTGATGTGGAAGAAGTGAGGGAGTTGGAAAGGGTTATAGAATAAGCTGGAGTTGTGAAAGGGAGCCAGATATTTCATTAGTTGCTTTGTTAGGGATTTTAGAAAATAACTTTTCTATCAAGATCCTACTTAGGGATCCAGAATATTTTTGCTTCTGAAACTTTTATTTTTATCTAAGAAGCTCGTGCGTGGGCTTCCAAAACGAGGTTTTTTTTTTTTCCAAAAGAAACACAGCAATATTCTAACAGGTTTTATGTCTTCATATAGGAAGTTTTTGGTGAGTTTGTAGCTCTCCATGCACACGTTTATTCAACAAGTGCATTGGGATCCTCATTAGACGTCACTCATTCTCCTCAACTGACACATAACATTTCCCCCATGAAAACACCCACTTTAATACCAGCACTCTGTACACCAAAGCTTTCAGTCCTATTGGGATAAAAATACAGAAGGCATTCCATAAGCAAAGGTCACAACCTTTCTAATCAAGTGGTTAATCTACATATTAAATCCCCTTCATGAGAAACAACAGTCTTATTTTTAAAGCTTGTAGGATTAAATTTCAAAGCGCTGGTTTACACAAACTTTCTCCTAAGCCAAAAATATTATCTGCAAGCTAAGGTTAAACCTACTTTTCATTACTACTTTGTGAAGCCTTCAGACCACTGATGCAGTCTTTTTAATGTGATGGTGACAAATCTTCGGGAGGGGGGACTGGAGAAATATCACTTTCAAAGGGTCATTATTTTTTGAGCTGGAGTTAGAATAACTTAGGTTCATTTCCTAAAGCCAGAATGAAAACTAGATTGCATATGACTCAAATAATTTTGTACATTAAAAACAAGTCAGTGCAGCTATACAAAGATATTTCTGTAAAAACAATTGTGATAGCAAATATTTTAGCCCATTTAAATAATCACATTAATTGCGAGATAATAGGGGTAAAATTTATGTTTTCCTTATGGTTGAGAAGCACCAATTAGAAAAGAGAATAGACCAAGTACTATTTGGTTAATTTTAATGCTTCTTATGAAAAACTATTAAATTATCTTAGTTATATTTAAACATCATTTTGTGTTTGAGCCTTTTAGATGTCTTCTACTTCACGGGAATATTTCTGCGATGTCTTTTATCCAAGAATCAGATTTTTCTTCTCTTTATTGAGACTAGTTCAAAATCTCCTTCCTTATCTTCAAGGTGCTTTGGCATCAGCCCAAGACATGTAATGACTTGTCCTACATGAGATATCAAAGTAAATTAACAAAAAAAGATGTGAATTTAAAGTGAATGTAACTCGAGCCCATATAATTTCTCTATGGACGTTCATTTAGGAGGCGGCTGGCCATAATTACCTTGACTTAATTCTCGCTCAAAGTGAATTAAACTGAAGTAAACTAATGGTTTATCAACTTGGGAGAGACACTGTACAATAAGCTCGGCGTAAATTCACAATTCATCAGCTACTCTGCTCTGACTTCCCTTGTGGAAATACACCATGCCCTCAAGGTGCCTTTGTATTAGGTAACTCAATTTTTTTAGGGGTAAAAAAAGCTATATATGGAAGTGTAGGCTGATTGACAGCAGGTGCAGCAGTGATTGTATTTCAATGGTGCTACGTGCAGACAGAAGGTCAGAGTGTATCCTCTGTGCAATTGAAGTTTCTCTGTCATTTTGTGACTGTAATGGTACTTTCTATGCTATAGGGTCTGAGTTGGACTGGAGAAAGTCAAATAGCAATTTTGTTGTCTCCATAGCAGAGGAACAGGCAGCAGATTAGTACCGAGTACCTGGTGTACCATGAATTCGTATTTTTGTTCACTGTTCAACAACTTCACCATGTAGGAATGTAAAGAAGCCTTAACCATTTCTGAATGAAACCATCCAAAAGCAGCTACTATAAATTTACACGGTTACCCTGGCTTGGTTTAAGCCCTGTAACTATCTCAGTATTCATTTTCCCTTAAATGATTTCCCACATTTCTTTATTCATTAGATTTAATGACATTTTCTGTTAACATATACAAAGCAATGCAATAAGGAATATGGAGAAATATTCCTACTTGCAGTACTCCCTTTAAATTTAATCAGCATCATCAGGCAGTCTCTGACATTATTATCCAGTTATGAAAACACCCCCAGCCTTATTCATTCAGCCATTTCTGCTCATTTTTCCAGGCACAGAAAGTTTGCGCCGTAGCCTGCCTTGTCAGGTTTGGAGCTCTTCCAGTACCTGATGAGCATATTAACAGTGCTCCCATTCATAGAGGCGAGCCTGCCAGTTCTATCTAATTTTAGTTAAGTTGCTATTTATAGTTAGATCACTGTGTTTTCTCTTGTGAAAGCCTTGCAACTGCAAGGCGCTGAGAGAATGTATTTTTGTGCTGTTTTAGTTGGCACACAAAAAGTTCGCGGTTGTAATTTGCCTAAATCCAAAATACTCTGCAGCCCTCCCAAAGTAACAGCGATGCCCCATGTCATGATTTATGGTGAAATATTGTGACACCATTGGCTATTTTTTTCGCAGTTCACCGAGACTCTTACTGTCTCAATAGTGCAGGCGACCTAGAAGTCAGATAAATGCATGAAATTGTAGCCTTTGCTAAATATTGTTTATGCTGAAAGGTTTCAATGTCCAAAGAAGGAGAGAATTTTAGGTCAGGTCTCTCTATGCTGTAACACCTGCAATACAGGTCAATTGAGCTGAATTCTTTCTGCCTTGCTTCACCGTGTAAGCAGGAACATAGAGTAGTAGTAATACCTACCTTTTCACCACAGTATTTTGTGAGAATTTATTCACTAATTTTGCAGGTGGTGTTAAATGACAAGTAATGTTATGGGGAAGAGCCTCTGTGCTGCAGGCTTGGTGGCCACATCTGCACGTGTATGTTGTTCCAAGTTAAGTATTTCATTAATGTACCAAGAATTTATGCTCCACTATGTATACATGTACATACAGATATATATATATGAAACTGAGCCAGCTAAGAGGCAATCAATATTACAGTTAATTTTATCTTGCAGCAAAATACGCGTATGAAAAGCGAGCGCTTTAAAACTAGTTAGAAATACAGTGTTCAAATCGTATGTAGTCTAGTGCTGCAAAATTGTATAATGATGCTTGGACAAGCACAAGTTGGTCTCTTCCAGTTAAAAAGACACTCCGTTATGTGTTTTAGCAATTGATCATTTGTTCACAGTTCACATGACAGGATGGCCATTGAAAAAATAAATTAGGGTTCATCTCATCCTGGAATTCCAAAAGGCATCGTCAGCTCAGTAGAGGGAGGTTTGAGTCACAGAGTTTCAGCCCAGATTGGAGCGTCTGGACTTCAAAACACCCCAAGCTGCCAGTGCCTACTCTTGTTTTGTCTCTATATACGCCTCTCATATTGGTACTGTATGGTCCCATATTTGTAAGCAGTGTTTGCAGGGGTTGAGTAGCGTCTTTCTGTTGTCTTATCTTGCTTATGTAGAATACATTTGGATCATCTGCCATCCTTGCTCCGACAGCCATGAGGACTTAGAGGCTGGAACAGATATGAGAGTCATAAAAAGTTAGAAAGTAGTCTTTGCACTTATCAATCTTCATTGCATTCTGGTTTCTAGACAATGCGTGTATCACAAAAAGAAAGGGGCACTGAAGCAGCAGAGATTTTGGTGCAGTTGAAATTTGTATTCAGCCTGGCTGGGATTATGCCAAGGCAGAGCTGAACAGGAATTGAACCAGAAAAGTAGTTAAAGAAAGAAATAACGGTGTAATTCTGTGGCTAAAAGATAACTTTTTCTCTCTTAATTTGTAACTGACTGCTCCATGTGATGAAGTCCATGCGCACAAATCCAGAAGACATGGGCTGGCAGAGGGCTGTCATTTCAGTGGCAGAAACCTGTTTTAGCTGCATGGTTGTATCAGGAAGACTGTATGCCTCCCTCCTCCTCCAGCTGAATACAGACGGTCCAGAAAAACAACTGCTTTAGATGCTGTTGCAGATACAAGCGCAGGGTTGCCTAATGAGAGTCACAGGTAAAGCTGTAGCACACCCTCAGATTAACAAATAGTTACATTAGTTTGAGCAAGATTTATGGTGGATGAGGATGCCTCGTGTTGTACCGGCAGGGTAACACTGAGAAATCCTTCCTTGCAGCTGCAGGATTATTTGGTTCTGGGGTTTTTTTTAGGCGATGTGGCAAGAGAGGCGATGGAGCAGGCAGAGGTGATGGCATCAGTCCAGGCCTGGGAGTCCAGGGGGTTTCGAGCTCTTGTGTCACCGGTACGACAAACACCTGCACGGTGAGTGAAGCACATATCTGTGTGCTTGGCCAGCCTGTGGTTGGCATCATACCTATGTCTCAATGAAGACCTAAAAATCTTAAATGGGACCAATAGGTAAGCAGCCCTTCTGTCAGCTGCCCACGTAACGGCTTCCCCTGGTGCAGTCAGGCAAAAGAGCCACTCCCCCCACCTCACACCTCAGTCGGACCATGGCTACGGCTCCTCCAGCAGAAACCCACCCCTCCTCACAGCCTGCAAGCTCTCCTGAAGACTGCATTGCTTTGTCTCCTCTACCTCATTGCAACAGATTACTAACCCTGTTCTATAACCATAAATCACGGGGGTTTTAAACTAATGCTTTGCTTTAGTCACTTCTGAGAGCCCTCTTTGAGCACAGCTTTTCACAAAACAACCCCACCACAATTTGAGATCCATTCTTAATTCACGGGCCATCAAATCTCACTCCTTGCACCACATCAAACTGTCTGGTTTGCTTATCTTGTGTTGCTTTCCGGTGTTTATTAAGCAAATTAATTGTACTCTCCTTTTTTGCATTGCTGTATTTTATGTATTTTATTGGCACAGCTGCCCAGGGAGGTGATGGAGTTGCCATCCCTGGAGGGGTTTAAAAGACAGGCAGATGAGTTCCTTAGGGACAGGGTTTAGTAAGGAGACAGGTACGGTTGGACTCGATGATCTCAGAGATCTCTTCCAACCTGATGATTCTATGTGTCCTTGCAGCCCTCCCAGAAAACCTGACACATAATTGCTGCTCCCATAAATTGTACTTCTTCCATGTTTTCTTGTGGCCCATGGAGACATTCTGCAATTTTTCATAGTTAGATTAAAGTCCAGTGTGATTTCTCTTCACACATGACTCCAGGGAAACCTAATACATCTGCATCTGTCACGCTACATCCTATAAGAGAGTGAACGTGGTAACCAGCCACAGAAGCTCCTCCTGCCACCACCTGGTGGGTTGGGGCTGGGTTTTGCAAGCACAGAAACGCGATGTCTCCATTCTGCTTCTTGGATTTTATCTGACGTTGGTACTACGTTGGTATGCAGAGCACTGATGAGCTTAATTACAGTGACTTTCTGGAATGATTTTGAAATAATCACCCAGTATATAATTGGTGACATTTTTCATACAACTGCAGTACTCACACTGAGTGAGTTTTCCTTTATGGAGAAGATCAGGCCGATAGAGAGGCAGCAATTATAACTTCAGGTAAGGTTTTTACCTATGTGCTGAAATAAGTAATTTTCCTTACAGCTACTATTTGCGCTTTTTTTAGTTATTTTAAGGTAAAGCAATATCACTTCCATTCTTCCTACCCCCACCCCAGCTCTTTATGTTCTAGGTATATTCAAGTTTATTGTTCCCAAACCAAGAGCAGCAGAGTTTTAGAGAGTCTTGACTGATGCAGTGTCCTTAAAAATTATAGACTTTCATAGTAACAACCTTCCACTCTCTCTCATGGCACTCATATGTAGGTCTGTGAACACTAGTATCCATACCCAAAGTAAAAGAAAAATCGAAATCCTGCAAGGACCCATGGCTCCATGTCAAGGAATCTTGACAGCTTTTAATTTCTTGACAAGCTTTTGATTTCCCTTTGCGAGTTCCTTGCTGCTGCAGTTTCTCGCTGCTGGTATGAGCCAAAGCAGTCAAGCTTTTTTGTTCTTCTGTAGGTGGAAGGACACTTTGTGCTCAGTGGCAGACAGCTGGTCGATGGCTTTATCTATCCATCTTGTGTTTCTGAACTGGCAGCGCTACAGCTCTGCTTCCTAATTTTCCCAGACTCCGGAGCTGCCCCAAAAGTTTTCTTTTCTCAATTCTAAGTCACTTATAAGCTCATCTTGGGAAGCCACCTGATGTTACTTTAAATTCCTTCAGAAAACATCTAGCTCTTATTTAAGATTATTTTGGTCTTTTTGACATTTGTGAGATTGTCTTTAGACCACGCGGTCAATTAGCTTTCAAATTCTTGCATGTTATTTCCATTGGGAAAACTAATAGACAAGAATAAAACCTGTACATTTATTTTCTTTTTTTTAAAAAATATAAACATATTTATTTACAAAGAATGTATTCAAAGCGTTGTTTCCCCCAAAACACCTCTCTGCTCGCATTTCTGCTTCTGGCTTTTATCTTGGCCACTCTCAAGTCCACCAGAACAAGGACCTGGATCCACATCTGCTTTCAGAGTCACGAGGTCTATTTTTGAGGCTTCAGCTCACAACCTACCCCAGTATTGCCATGATGTTTTGCCACTGTAGAGGTTGTATTTACGCCTTCAATTTCAATTAAAAAAGTGTATTAAAGCAGCTATGATGTCTACAAGTTTCAGTGAGGTTTGGGTCTTCCTAAGGATCCAAGACACACTTACTTGCAGGAGCTACCCAGCCTCAAGCATAACAATTTATTAGAACTTAAAAATATGATGCACACTCTTGGTACAAAACAAATGCCCACAGAGAGCTAAAAGATATGACAAAACCGAACTGTAATCCTTACAAGGTATTCAGTGTCGTGCTACCATGCAGAGCAGTGCTAAATGTCCCCAAAGCAAGATGGCAAGTTCAGCATACCAGGTTCTATTATTTGAAAATCAGGAATTTTTGTTCTCCCTGGGCACTGTTTCTCATTCCAGGCTGCACGTACAGTTCACCTGCCAGGCACATCAAATGCTACCCTGCAGCCCCTTCCGTGTCAGTGTTGGAGCCCGTCTTCTCCATCACGCCGATTCTCTCTTCATGAAAGCAAATTGTCTTTTCAGATGAGGAGAATGCCAGTGCTGTAACATATTTCCCAGGCAAACCCATCGCACATTTTTATCGTGAGCATCTAACTGCAGCTTTTAAGATTTCGTGCTGTGTAATTCATTTGTGAATAAACTCTTTCCCTGAAAAGTTAAAATTAAACCAAGCAGCTCACTGCTCACTTCAAAGCCAACACAAATAGGCCTCCGCTGGGGAACTGAACGAAGCAGCTCTGCAACGCAGATCTTGCGGGGAAAGGAGCACAAAGTTGAAACAGAAATATTTAGAAGTGCCAAAAGGGAAAGTAACTCTCCTTTCAAAGAGCAGCTTTATATGAAGCCAGTAACACTTGCTGCAAAAGGGTTGAAACTTTGTATAAAGGCACTATTGTACACGAAAAACACATTAAATAAATAGGAAGCGAGGAAGGAAGATGTTAAGATAGTTTCATATTGGGAGCTTGTAAGTCATAACTGATGTTTCAGTGCTTTTCTTTATGATTTCTACTGCTTCATTATGGATTTTCCTAAATAAAATTTCCTAATATTTTAGGTGTTTCAGTTTCTGCCTTTTGCCAGAGAGCTTCACATGCATCTTCCAGAATCTCGGAGGAGTCCAGCAGCTGAAGCTGTTCCCAGACTCCTGGTGTTTGGGAGCTGAAGTCCTCATTTTATATTTCTGATGGATCTCTAAATACAAAACTTTCACATCCCTGCTGTGAACACCAATGCCCCAGTCCGATCTTTCTCCAGCCTCTCTTCAGGTCATTTTTATTTCATCTTGATGTGTTATATTAATCCAGTATTTCATTTTTCATCCTTGCCATCTTTAATACGCATGCAGACAATTTTGACAACGTTGCAACGTTATTGTTCTCTTTCATGTTTTTCTTGAAGTCCTCTCTGCCAGTTCCCTTGGACTTAGTTCAGTCTTCAGTGGACATTTATATCTGCAAGTCAAAACCAAAGCTTCTAAAATCTCTTTTCCCCTGACTCTTTTTTCCATGACTCTCTCTTGCACATTAGGAACTTAGAAGCTTCAACAGCTGCTGAATATTGAATTGCAGGAGATCCTCTGGCTCTTTCTTGGCTCGCAGGATCGCACACACTCAGGAGTTCAGATATTGTTTGAGACAAACTCTCAGTTTGAAGATTGAGTTATGGAGTTAGTTTAATCTAATGTATTCTCTGTTCACTAGATGATGTCCTGTTGAGCAGATGGAATTTGCATTTTGAAAAACTCAAATCAGATTGGTCAGGCTCACCTTCAGACTCTCTCCAGCATCAGATTTCTATCTCTTGACTAAGCCAATTTCTTCCACTACAGGTTCCTTTTGCCATCCTCCCAGCTCAACTGACTATTTTTCCAACCTGATCATGTTGCACATATGCAATCTTAGCTGCGTTTTTGTCACCTGTTGAGTCACTCCCTATGTCCTCCCTTCCTCCTGCTTCTAATTTTCCATTTTCAGGATTCCCTCTTTCTTTAGGAGAAAATAGACAAGTATCATAATATTGGCTTTCAAAATTATCTTGGCTTTTAGTACTTTTAGCCCACTAAATATTTGATTTAGCATCAGGGCATTAATCACATCATTAATCACAATCCAAACCTTATTCTGTCTCTCAGGCACTCCTGTTCTGTAGGTCGTCTACATTACATAATGCAAACTTAAAAATAAAAGAGTAAACAAAAGACTTAAGCATATTGGTTCTATCGTTCAATCAGAAAGCATGTAAGAAGGGACAGGTAGAATTTTCTCCCCAAAATTTTCATTAAATTTTGTATTTTACAGAGTATTAAAGCTTTGAATATTGGGATTTCTTATTATATGATTTGAACTCATTTCCCCCTGCTTCACTCTCCATGCCACCCTGCTTGTGGAAGGACAACTGCCATGAATAGATGAAATGGGCAAAATAAGGAAGATAAAAAGGGCAAAATAGGCTTTAAGGCGTATGTTTTGAAGAAATAGCTGCTATTCAGGTTCTTTTGTTTTGCTTTGGTTTGGATTTTTTTTTTGAGGTCTCATCTTTGTATTAATATCTTGCAGCAGGATTGAGTTAATCTGTGGTTCTGAACTTGGCTTGGTACATAAAGAAATTCAGTTTGTATTTCTAAGCCAAGTTTTAGATGTTTCAAGATTTAATCTTCTATTCTTTTATTCCACATATTTGGAATTTTATTATTCCATATGAAACCAAACTTGAAGCACAGGTAAAGATAAATCTTTTAACTGTAGGCTGTATCCTTGTATCCTCGGTTGCTTCGATTTGTGTGATCACTACTGCAGTAAACAGAGCTTATTTTAGAGAGCAGATATTCTAGTGGTTTTATTTTGTAGTGGGGTTTTTTTGGTTTTGTTTTAAAATCCTCCCTGTAATGAAAAATGCAGTTGTCTCTTTTGGTTTAACAGTAGCTGATTAGGATAACCCTAATTCAATAATCTTCTGAAGGTCTTCTAATATACCTATGAATGCAAGATTTATCTTTGTTGACCTAGCTGGGTACACATTGGCTACAGACATATTACTGTGTTTCCTCAAGAAAGCAAGAAACCATTCGGCTATGGAGACTCCATAGTTCGCTCTCTTTCAGCAATGCATCAGTACAGTACGTAACAGCCAAAACCCCATATGGATGCAAATCAATAAAGACCACTGAAAGAGATGAATAGATTATTTTTTGCTCAAAGCTATACGGCACTGTGATTTGGTCCTCAATATACATGACCTCTAACTTTGGAGAGCTAGTTAGAACTGATTATTTCGTATTGTGCCCGAAGCTGGTTGGCCTCTCAAATATTGCTTTAATACATTTTATGCCAGAAGGCATTTGAGTGGCATATAAATTTACATATTTTTATATTCTGAGGAAAGAGTACTTTTATTTTCTGAGAAAGAAAAACCAAGTAAACCTTGGATTATTCCCAAGTCCCATAAGAGTTGTCATCCTCCTCCTTTTCCAGGTTCAGAAAAATCAGTATCAAAATATGGTTGCTCCAAAGTCACACAAACTGCCAGTGTCTGCCTGAATGTACCAATCGGGCCAGCCAATGCACGTGAAACTCTACTCAGGACTTGTTAGGCTACACCTGGAATTTAATGTCTACTTTTGGCCCCCCAGCTCAAAACATTGAAAGACTGGAGAGGATCCATTGGAGGGCCACCAAGATGATTAGAGGTTTGGAGTACCTGGCATATAAAGAAAGGCTAAAGGAAGAGGATTTGTTCAGCCTAGAGAAGAAAAGGCTCAGGATGGATCTAGTCAGTGTCTCTAATACTTAAAGAAGGTAGTTGAAGAGAAGATGGAGATACTCTCTTCAAAAGGATTCCTAGTGGCAGGACGAGATACTGTGGGCACAAGTTGCTTTAGGAGAAATTCCTTCTGAATATAAAGAAAAAACATTCTTCAGCCAAAGAACCGTTGAGCATTGCAATAGGCTTCCCAGAAAAGCAGTGACACCGTTCTTGATGGGAATGTTAAAGACTGTGCTTGACAGTGTTCTGGATATTCTAATTAAAGGTGCTGCTTTCAACAGCAGTTTGGACCACACGATCTCCAGAGGCACTGTCTAACCCTTGATTTTCCTGTGAATCAATTACAGGACTTCCAGCACCGTGTCTGTCAGAACGGCCACCCTGGACTTCCAAAGGGCAGGCTTTGAACTCTGCAGAAGGTGCTTGATCAAGTTCACTGGGAGGTAGCTCTTAAGGACAAGGGGGTGCAAGAGGGCTGGATGCTCCTCAAGAAGGAAATCCTGGCAGCACAAGAGCAGCTGATCCCTGTGTGCTGTAAAACGAGTTGGCAGGGAAGAAAACCAGGTTGGCTGAGTAGGGAGATTTGTAGCGATCTCGGAAAGAAAAATAAAGTTTATGAGCTCCGGAAGAGGGGGCAGGTGTCCCAGGAGCACTACAAGGGTGAGGTGAGATCGTGTAGGGAAAACATCAGAAGGTCTAAAGCCGAACTAGAACTTCAACTGGCCTCTTCAGTCAAAGACAATAAAAAGAACTCCTTTAAATATACCAGCAGCAACAGGAGGGCAAAGGAGACTCTCCCTGCCTTGCTGGGTGCAGAAGGGACAGCAGTGATGAGGGAAGAGGACCAGGCAGAAGTGCTCAATGCCTTCTTTGCCTCAGGCTTTAACCCCGAGGAGGAAAGAGCTAGGGATATTCAGCCCCCTCAGCCGAGAGACTGTGGGAATGAAGCTCCAGCTGTTCAAGAGGACTTGGTTAGTGACCTGCTCGGCCAATCAGACACACACAAACCCATGGGGCCAGACGGGATCCATCCGAGGGTTTTAAGGGAACTGGCAGAGGTCCTCGCCAAACCCCTTTCCCTCATCTCCCAGCAGTCCTGGCTGACTGGGGAAGTGCCGCTGGACTGGAGACTGGCAAATGTTACAGCCATTTACAAGAGGGGTCGGAGGGAGGATCCGGGGAACTCCAGGCCTGTCAGTCTGACCTCAGTACCAGGGAAGGTCATGGAGCAGATCATCCTGACTGCTGTCACACAGCACGCATGGGACAACCAGGTGATCAGGCTGAGTCGACATGGGTTCACCAACGGCAGGTCCTGCCAGACCAACCTGACCTCCTTCTATGACAAGGTGACCCATTTAATGGACGAGGGAAAGGCTGTGGATGTGGTGCACCTGGACTTCAGTAAAGCCTTTGACACCGTTTCTCACAGTATCCTGCTGGAGAAACTGGCTGACATCAGCGTGGACAGGCACAGCCTCTGCTGGGTTAAAAACTGGCTGGATGGCCGGGCCCAAAGAGTTGTGGGAAATGGAATTAAATCCAGTTGGAAATCGGTCACGAGTGGTGTTCCCGAGGGTTCAGTGATGGGTCCAGTCTTTATCAATGATCTCGATGAAGGCATCGAGTGCACCCTTAGCAAGTTTGCAGATGACACCAAGCTGGGTGCAAGTGTGGATGTGCTTGAAGGGAGGGAGGCTCTGCAGAGGGATCTGGACAGGCTGGATCGATGGGCTGAGATCAACGGGATGAGGTTCTACAAGGACAAGGGCAGAGTCCTCCATTTGGGACACAACAATCCCACGCAGCATTACAGGCTTGGGGAGAAGTGGCTGGAGAGCTGCCTGGCAGAGAAGGACCTGGGGGTGTTGGTTGGCAGCGGCTGAACATGAGCCAGCAGTGGCCCAGGTGGCCAAGAGGGCCAATGGCACCTTGGCCTGTGTCAGACCCAGTGTGGCCAGCAGGAGCAGGGAGGGGATTGTGCCCCTGTGCTCAGCACTGGTGAGGCCACACCTCGAGTGCTGGGTTCAGTTTTGGGCCCCTCACTCCAAGAGGGACATTGAGGGGCTGGAGCGCGTCCAGAGAAGGGCAACAAGGCTGGGGAGGGGCTGGAGAACAAGTCCTACGAGGAGAGACTGAGGGAACTGGGGGTGTTCAGCTCGGAGGAGGCTGAGGGGAGACCTCATCCCTGTCTACAACTGCCTGAAAGGAGGCTGTGACGGGGTGGGTGCTGCGCTCTTCTCACAAGTGACAGCGATAGGACAAGAGGAAATGGCCACAAGTTGTGCCAAGGGAGGTTTAGACTGGACATTGGGAAGAATTTCTTCACTGAAAGGATGGTCAGGGATTGACACAGCTGGCCAGGGAGGTGGTGGAGTCGCCATCCCTGGAGGTGTTTAAAAAGTGGGTGGATGAGTTCCTTAGCGACAGAGTTTAGTGGGGAGAACAGGTATGGTTGGACTCGGTGATCTCAGAGGTCTCTTCCAACCTGATGATTCTGTGATTCTATGTCCAGCAAACAGCTACAGTGCGTGGGGGGAGAAGAGATGAGTTCAGGCTCCAGTGTGTAGTGCTGGGATTGACTTAGGACACAAATCAGCAAGAAACTGCATTTCATTAGATGTTTATGGAACAGCTTGTAAACGTTGCTAACATGAGCAGAGCTTGTCTGCTGTCGAAGTATCGGTGAGACATTTCCTCGAAGTTTCAAAGCTCCCTTGAAGCTAAAATATAATTTATTGCACCAGTGCTGTGATATCCATTAACTGCCAAATGCAGTTCCTCCTAAAATTTCAGCGATGCCTTGCTATTGAGAGTAGAGGAAACGTTTCCGAGTCTCTTAAATCAGGCAAATAACTCATCAGCTGATAAGCCAGGCATGCAAAGCAATGGGAGATCAGTGCATTTAGTTAACAGAAAGTCTTTGGTGTGTGCACAGACACTCACTGGACAGTATTAGTCGAGAAGCTTCTTAAGTGAAATTGAGGTCTAAATCATGCGGTGTGTCCAGGAAGAGGCCTGTATATATTTCAGATGCAACAGTGAGAGATTGTGTCAGCAGATTTATATATACCATTTTGCTTTTAATTAAACTTTTTGCTTGGCTACGGAGGGTGCAGCATTTATTGCAGCAAGGGAACTGTGGTGTAGCCCAGCCCCTGGTTGAGATTAAGGGCGCTATAGAGCCAGAAGAATGCTTACAGGCCTGTTGTGGATTCATGGGCATTTTCTGCTTGCAGCTATGAAGCAGAAAACTAAAGCTGTATTTAGGAGTTTTTGTCTCTTCCACATGCAGAAAGTGGTTCTGGATTTGCAACCAAAGGAAAAAGGAACATTTTCAAAGTTAAGGATTGATTGGTAATTTCCGTTATTACTTTTTCTGCAGCAGGTGCTATATTTGAGTCTTTGGTTGAACAAGAAACAAGAGCTTGTGTTCACCTGAAATTGTTTAGTGTAAAGCAACAGCAAGTGTGAAAGGTTCAGTCCCCTTACTTCTGTTTGACAGTTAACCAGTATCTGACAATTGTTACAACATATCCTAGTCATGCTAAATAAAATCTGCAGGTTTTGTGCCCTTAAACTTACAGTAAATCTTGGTATATAAGCACACAGTGCTATCCCTGTTCTGCAGATAAAGAAATCACGTGCCCCTTTCCATGGTGGTGCAGGATTTTAACTTTTCTTTGTTGAAATATGCACGACAGCCCAGCAAGAAGCACAATACATTTTAAGCTATGACTTTATACTTTTATTCTGTCACAAAATCTCAGTTATGTCCCACTGGAATCGTTATAATTGAGCACACAAACCAAGGGCAAGGGCAAGAGGCTCCTGACAGAAAGAACAAAATCTGAGGAACATCTTCATGACCCTTACGTAGTCTGAGTACGTTATATTATGAAGGTAGTAAAATATAATGCAAAAATTGCTAGCTTTCAGCCCTTGCAAAGTCTGCTGGCAACTCAAGATGCTGCTCAGCTGGAATTTTAACCCTAGCCAAAGCGGAGGACCCCACACAAGTACAGCAGCTTTGAAATTTACCTTCACTGTGTTCATCTCTGCAATGTTCTTTTCAAGCCAAGTCACTACTGCAAGGAAGATTAATATCATGGCGGCTTCTTTCTGCAACTCTTTTAAACCAGTGCTCCCACCATAAGAAAAGCCTTTCACAACTTGTAAACTTAAGTGAAAAAGTCCCTTTGTAAAATTAGATTCCGTCCTTCCAAGGATCCATGATTAGCTGAGACAGGAGCGCTACATCTGCTGTGGTCACCCACACCCCCCTCTCACTCTCTGTGAGCTGCCAAGGACACCACGGTACACTCCATGGAAAAGAACTCACTGTTTAACCACAACAGCTTGAGAAAAAACATCTCTTTTTCATCAGTTTGAATCTGCCATTGCCCAGGTACCTTGCTGCATGAGGCAGGACACGGTTGTTCCCTGCTCATCTTCTCCACATCGTCAATAAAAGACTAAGCTTAGGACAACCACTTTGCAGATACACAGGACCTTCTGATGAGGCAAGTCATCAAAGCAACACCGAAAACATAAAGGGAGCAGCATGTGCAGGGTCTTGCCATGTGTCATCAGTGATACAGCACATTCAATATTCATGCAGACTGATTTAGACATTGCACTTGCACATGTACTGTAGTGATAACCTTTCAAAAAGAGATGGGTTTGATATCATCATAAACAGCACATGCTGGGAGGAAATAAGCATGAGAAATTCAGTAATCAGTTGGAAAACAGAGCGCTTTGGAACACGAGGATCCCAAGGTTAGTGAGAGGCACAGATCTCCCCTTCTGGCAAATTTGCATCACTTACGCTTCTTTGTTCGCCATTTGCTCACCTTGTATCTTGTGGTAAGACCCACAGCTACCTGCTGACTTCTAGGGCACAGACCCAGGCTTTGAGGCACTACACCTGGAGAGGGAATGGCAGCAGTGAGGGGTAACTGAGCACTGCAACAAACCTCATGCAAATTATTTCCATTAACTGGCTTACTTGTCTTTAACCACATTCTGTGTAGAAAAGCAAAGAGATTCTTCAAACTTCATAAACTTGAGTCACTTCTGGACTCAGGTCTGAAGACCTGCTGAAGACCGCAGGGTGGCAGTTTTGTGTTGACTATCAGTTCTGATGTCTCTCTTGCATCTCATGAGAGTGCAAACTTCCAAAGAAAATGTGCTTCAGATCTGGACTAGTGGCCAGTGAAATTACCAAAGAGCAATCCAAGGCATTACCTGTTCCCACCTTACTTGCTTTCGAAAGGGCTTAGAGCTTGACCAGCATTAAGCGGCTGGAGAACTGGAGAGGATGGTTATCTGAAAGCTTAAAAGAGCAAGTGGACTATTGTTTGGACACTTGGGTGCCTTTCAAAAATGAACAAAAAACCCCAAACAACCAAAACCTCCTCCCCAAAACCAGACACCATGGGAGCCTTGCTCTGGCCCCAGGCTGTAACGAGAAGGGAGACGAATTTCTTTCCTCGGATAGAGAAATAAACAATAATAAATCTGAGTAAAAGGGAGCAGACAAGAGCTTCTCTTATTAATGACACTGTAGCTGGAGAGGATTATGGCACTCACCTAGGAGGAGAAAAGCTCCTGTTCCTGGCTTCTGTTTCAAGATCAGAGCCTCAGAGTAGGTGATGCCTCAGGAGTCATTTATTGGCTGTAATTACAGCTTTCCTCCTTCTTGCCTGTTGTTTCACTTGCACCTTGGTATAGAGAGTTTAATGCAGGCCATGGTCCCTCAGGTGACTGTGCAGCTCTGCCCTTGTGCTCGTGTCATCCTGTGAGTGCTGCAAGGTGTCAGTTTTTTCCTATGCACTACAGTTTTCAATAATTGATCAGCATATGTAAATAATGCTATAAAATAGAAATACTTACAGCATTATTTTCTTTGTCACACCATCATACTGATGAAATCGGGCACAGATTTTGCTCCAATTCTCTACAAAAGACTATCATAAATTATTCTCCTTCAGCATCAGAAGCAGAGAAGCTCTGCAGGACATCATTAACCCAGACAAGCACAGGTCATTGCAACAGTAAGAGAAGGCATGGGATAGAAAGCCTTTTTGGGTGAATGTGGGACTTTCACCTACTCTGATACTATCCATCTTCCTGGCACTCTGTGTCTAAAAGTCATTTAATTCACCAGTGGTATTTTGGGATTTCCTGCATATGGTGAATCATAATAAAAGACATCCGCTGACGGCGAAGCGTCGTGGCTCGCTGGATTACAGACTGCGCCCCAGCCATTGCTTAGGGCTGCCTGAGACAGCTGAAATCCACTTGAGATTGAAAAGGTGTGAGCAGTAAATAAAAGGAAATCCTGGATCACTATATAAGGCTCAGTTCCCACACTTTGACCTCCTTTGGTCCCTTCTATATTTTGTTAAGATCGTATTTCTTCATGTGCTGCCTGGCTTAAAAGCTATCATAAATCTGTGGCGTGCAGTAAGAATAACAGAGAAGGCACCGTGTAATACAAGGGGCTGTAACTCCATCCCTGGCACCTGGAGGGAGTCGTAAATCAGTGCGGCAAACCTTTAGCTGGGAGCAGCAGGGTCTGAGGCTGGGAAGGCGACAGCAGCCTGGCCCCTGCCAGCCACACAGCAGCCACAGACCCCAGCCTCTCTCAGGCTGAGGGAAGCCCACCTGCCTCGGCAGGGCTGGGAGAACAGCCTTTCCCCTCCCGTGCTGCAGGGGAGAGGCTTCCCCCTGCCCTCTTCCCCATAAGCAGAAACCTTAGCCCAAACCCCCAGGGCCACTGGCAGCAGGTACCACCCCAGGCTGCCCCAAACCCTCTGCATGCCTGGTCTCCCTCTCTCAGCCATCAGACTGTCTGAATTAAGGTAGAAGCTGTAAGTATCTAATGAATAACACATCCTCTGTATTTCTGATGATTAGAAGTATGATCTGCAATTAACCCGGAGCACAAAATAGTGCCTTGTGTTCTGCAGGCTTGGACCTTTTTAACACACTTCAGACATATTTTTTGGAAGAAGTGCACCCTGCTACCTGTGGAGGAAGCAACCTGCTCAACGCCACATCCAGCTCAAGGCTCGTGTATCGACAGGTTGAAGCTAAACCCAGACGCCACTCACCTCGTGTGTGTTTACCTCCACTTTGTATCACCTGTAAAAACTAAGCCACCACATGTTTTAGCTCAAATATGGTCAAACCACATCTTGGCTTCCACCTACAGACGCCAAGCGTGATTCGAGTAGCAGGAACACGACGTCGTCATCTGAGGGAGGTTTGGTTTTGAAGTTGTTTTAGCTTTATGTGAGCAACAACCATTTCTTATTGGGTGTTCACTTACCCAAACTAATGTAGATGTAGCTCCTCCATTAGAAATTTGGAAAGAGCTTGAGCTATGGATACACTACCACATACTGGATAATGCAATCTCCTTTTCTTTGCTCCAGAGTGAAAAATCTTCTTTCAAGTGTGGAATCTTTCTGAGGGAGATTTTCCTAAATTGTGTTTTGCTCAAATTTTAATGAAATTTGGAAATGATCACTTTTTTTCTCTCAGCTAGTATCATATGATGACTGTCTCAAATATAATGTGTTTGTAAGGGTTCTTTTTGCTACTGTTGCAACTTCTTAAGCTTTGGCCAAGCTGCTGAATTGCAAAGGAGAATGAAATGGAAACTAATTTGTCCATTCGAACTTCCGAAGTGACTCTGAGTTTTGATAAGTTGGGGAAATAAATGGTAAATCATTAAATCCTAGGCCATCAATCATTTTATTTTACCCACAGTAAACAGCAGAAAAAGGGAGAGAAAAAGAAAAAATAATGAAAGCTTTGGACATGTTGACATTTTAGAAGGGAAAAGAAGAAGTTTTTGTGTTGTAACGATGCGTATCACATGCCTGACCTCAGTGGAACGAGCCAGCAAGCCAAGCCTAAATAAAAATAGGACCTATGGGATTGCCCATCTGATTTCCAAACAGTCCCTGCTGCAGCACCATTTGTCAAGCTCACAGGGCAGCTTTTTAACAGATGTATGAGAGACAGTACCAAATTCAGGTTAAATCCAGAGAGGAGAGTGTATGCACCCCCATGGGAATAATCTGCTCAGCAAGGACTGTGAAGGTGAAGACCGAGGTTAGATTGAAACCTCCCAGACCCTCGAGTGCTGCAACCTGTGTTTCACTCATAACGGTTCCACAAAATGTGAGACATTTGAAAGACCTGTCTTGCTGTATAAAGGGAGGAGGATTAAGCTGCCATTTTTCACAAAGGGTAAATGCCAACTCACCTTATCAAGAATTATTTCATTTTCAGTTTAGATGTTTATATTGAGAAACGTGTATGACAGGTACTTTTATTTGTGTTAGTTCTAAGTGCACCAAGTGTTTCTCGTTCTCTTCCAAGTGTTAATTAAAAACGTATACTGATATGTAAACTGCTGCACTCTTTCAGCTGATTGAGAGACTTTTTTAACTCACTAATGCCTTTGTCTGCATTATAGACTCTCACTTGGGTTCCTCGAGGATGGAAATGTTGTTTACATTTGTATATGCAAGCTGGACAGGGAAAATCTTGAATAAGAGCCTCAGGCCCTGGCTGGAATACAACCATAAGCCACATCAGGGAACTTGGTTGTGTCTTAACCTGGTTACTCAATATGGTTTTGATTTGTGCTGGAGACTAGGCATGCACTATATTCCACAACCAGACAAAAGCATTGATACCATCAAATGCTTAGCATGACTGGTAATCATTACTGTTAATTGCGAAACAATTAGTGCCAAAGAGACTTAGGAACACAGATTGATTTGAAAATCAGTGGATATTTTGGCCTAGGATTTGGATGGCTTTGTCCTGCTCTCTTCAGCAGTGCTGGCGCTGTGATTTTTGGCGAGATCTGGGCACTCAATTCACTGAATCCCAGATCCTCATAGACATCTTCAAAGGCTCCCATCTCCTGTAGTTTTTGTAATGGAAGTTATTACCTGGAAAACTTCATGGATGGTTTGGAGTCACACGGATCAGAGTTATGCCAATACAACTTTAAAATGTTTTCTTAATACTCATGTTAATACTCATGCTGTGCTGCTCTTGGGACCAGGCTAAGTTTTAGTTCTTTCCACCAATTCCACTTCTTGCATTTGCATTGCAGCAACAAAGATCTCTGCAGCTCAGCATCTCACAGCTCTCCCAGTTCTGCAAAGCCCACGTTGCTGGAGACTTTTAGCAGGAGCTCAGATTTGCTTTCTTGACCAACGTTGGCTCGGTGAAGCTCCAGCAAGGCACAAGAGAATAAGCCAGGCAGACATGACTGCGGGCTTCAGCGTTGCTGCAAGTACCTATGAGCCCAGAAAAAAAAGGAGCTGGGCTGTGCCACAGCCCAAAGCTGAACACAATGTTAGATTCAAGCACTACGGAAGACAGCTGAGGATGTATTTAACTGGGGCTGGAGGCCGTGCTTGAAGGCCCTGGAGCATTTCCTGGGTAGTCCTAGGGAAAATCCATCTGTACTAAGAAGGGGCGCTACCATCTCAATGTCAGTACAAATGTACCAAAGGTCTGGCTGGGCTGGAGGCTCTAAGAGAGGGGATATGAGCAAAGATGCTCCCTAAGCTGATCTTACTCATGGCTAAACAGCCTTTTTCAGTGTGGGCTACACCCCACCCGTCCCCCCTGCCCTCAGTTTCACCTGTATAAAATCAATGGCATGAATAGGACTTCCTGAAGCAACCAGATAGGTTGTTGCCAACTTAGAGGTAACTATCCTTGTAAAGTCTCTGAATCTCAAGAGCAAGTCCTTTGGCATTTCTTCCTAGTAAATTCTTGTGAAGTTGGTGCCATTCTTTTTCCCTAAAAAATCTTCCAATGATTACCTGCACAGGGAGGGCACAATTGGGTGCATCGTGTTATTGACCGACCCTTGTACGTGCCTAGATGGGCTTCAGCTCTCGCAATTCCATTAGATGTATTGACGGATGTAGTAATTCAGATCAACACAGCAACTGGGAAAAAGCCCAGCAGAGCCAACAGCTATCATGCAGAGAGAGACTTGAAGATACAAACACTTCTTGGTGTGGGTAACCCTTGCAGTGCTTTGACGACGCTCTGCTCCGTGCGCAGTGATGCAGCCTGTGTGTGGAGCTGCTTCCTGCACTCCTGCCAAGCAGAAGCACTTGGTGGACTTCCATCTGTTTGTCTGGTGGAAAGAGTGCAAGAGGTGGCAGCTTCCCACTTGGATGATCATTTGTTGGTATTTTTGGTTGGTTTTTTTTTTTTTCCCTAAGCATATGTAGTTTAACCATAGAGTCTTGGTCAAATCCCAGTTTGTATAACCACCACCTTTTCACTAGTCCCTTTTGCAGTTTCCTTCCAATTCTGTACCTTCCCTCCCCACCTTCAATTTGCTGCTGCATTTAATGACAGAAATTAATTTATTTCATCAGTAACCATGGTAACTATTATTGCCACAACTGGTATGAATTCATATTGTGAGAACTGCACAGCATTAGTTACAAAATCCCCTCCAAGCCCAAACAGGTTCTAGCTACGCCATTCCTAGGTAACTACTGTGCATGATCACATTCATGGCAATCAGCAATATGCTCAGATCTCTGATTCGCTGAATCATAGAATTGCTTGGTTGGAAAAGACCTTTGACATCATTGAGTCCAACTGTACCTGTTCACTACTAAACCCTGTCCCTGAGAAATTCATCCACCCCTCTTTTAAATACCTCCAAGGGATGGCGACTCCACCACCTCCCTGGGCAGCTGTGCCAACCCCTCACCACCCTATCAGTGAAAAAATTTTTTGTGATGTCTAATCTGACCCTCCCCTGATGCAACTTGTGGCCATTTCCTCTCGTCCCATCGCTGTCACTTGTGAGCAGAGCCCAGCACCCACCCCGTCACAACCTCCTTTCAGGCAGTTGTAGACAGGGATGAGGTCTCCCCTCAGCCTACTCTTCTCCAAGCTAAACAACCCTAATTCCCTCAGTCTCTCCTCGTAGGACTTGTTCTCCAGCCCCTCCCCAGCCTTGTTGCCCTTCTCTGCACGTGCTCCAGCCCCTCAATGTCCTTCTTGGAGTGAGGGGCCCAAAACTGAACCCAGCACTCGAGGTGTGGCCTCACCAGCGCTGAGCACAGGGGCACAATCCCCTCCCTGCTCCTGCTGGCCACGCTGTGTCTGACACAGGCCAAGGTGCCATGGGCCCTCTTGGTCACCTGGGCCACTGCTGGCTCACGTTCAGCCGCTGTCAGCCAACACCCCCAGGTCCTTCTCTGCCAGGTAGAACAGTGCATGTTGTTTTACCACAAATTACTTCTTCTGAAGTTCTATTTTGTTCTTATTTACTATTTTCTCCCAATATGAGCAGAATCCTGGCAACCTCTCTAGAGCACACGAGAAGGCAGGCATTTTTTCTTTCCTGTTGCACACCAGCTCCTTCCCTGCAACCACAAGTGCGACTCTTGTTTAGCAATACAGTGTGTCCTGTTGAATCCGCAGCAGCAGGGACTGGCACGCTAGCCACAGCCTCACTGCACTTTTGGATTCTCTCCCAGTATAAATCCCCCTTTGTAATTTGCCCTTTCAGCAGAGGGACCAAGAACTACTGGTGTGTTCAATGTCTTTGCCCTCTCAAGAGCAGCCACGGAGGAACAGCCCCAGCAGCAGGCACTGCACGGTAACTAGCACAGTCGAAGAAACAGATTGTCACAAATGGGGCTGGTAGCACAGCCTTTAATTAGGATTGTCTAAAAACATTTACCTTTGCTTTAGTGTTTTGAACAAAGTAAAAGTTTTCAAGCCGGGCATCTGGTTTTAGAGAATACAGAGGTTTGCTCACACTAAAGGAACCCAACAAAAACATAACAGCCTTGAACAGGATCATGGAAGAAGAGGCATAACGCTCCGTGCATCCACGCAGCAGAGATCTGAAATTCAGCAATGGTGGCTTTCATGTCAAGGATCTGTACTTTGTGAAAAAAACAACTGAGAACTGAAATCCAGAGCTCACAGAACCCCACCCCCACCAACTTTCACCTGGTATGTTATAAACAAATGCACAGGCTTTGTTCCAGCAAGATATATTAAGCTTCGGCTCATTGGTTAATGCTGTTGTTACGCTAAAAAAAAAGGCATTTAAGCAGACACAAATTATGATCAAGTGTATGCTAAGATATACACTTATCATATGTTATGTTACACATACTCATGATCGTGCCTTTTCCTCACACCTAACATGTGCCACACAACAGCACGTGACCTCAAGAAGTAATGGTCTCTTGAGTTTTAAAAAAAACCCAGTTTGTTTTTCATCATGATTGCAGAAGTCCAAGCTGCTACTTATATTTTGATAGAAACATTTCCAGTATACAGTTCTGGAAAATATTTGGTACCATAGAGTCGTGCTTTAAAGTTTCTACTGGAGTTCCAATTAGCTGTAATGACACCTACTGCTAAGGACAGACCTGATTAACTGCAGGCTTGCATGCTGCTAAATATAGGCACGGTTTTGCATTTACTGTAGATCCTAGCGAGGAGAATACTATGGATTTTTTTGGCCCTTTGTGTTAATGGGATTGCCAGAATGCCTACAATCTGAAAACTCACAGCTCATTACCAAGAACAAAAATGCTGACCCAGGCAGAGCCAAAAGATTTTAAAACAACTTCAGAGACAAGCTCTAACAGGCTGTTGTAGAACGTGGAGAGCATTTTCCCTCGTCACCCTTTGCTCCTATACAGAACATTTGCTATGTATTTACTGAATGTAAGACTAAAATAGAAATTTCCAGCCAATTTTGCATCCTGGAGAGAAGGATGTTTGAAGCTACCCACAATGCAATAACTACTCACACTCATCTAAGATGTTTACACGGCAGCTGTGAGTCTGCATTTTCAGAAGAGCGAGCGTTCACGGTCTGCAATGCATGTCTCACAGCCCTCGGAATTGGCCAGCATGGCAAGTATCCTCACAGCAGTTTTAAATTAAGAAAGAAAACAGCAAGAAGAAAAGAGAAGATCAGAACTAGCCACAGTATCACCTGTTCTTCTCTGTTTTTCAGACATGCAGCATTTTTCCCTCTACCAATGGCCACGATCCCTCTCTACGAACACGAGTCAAAAAACGTTCCTAACCTTTCATTAAAGGTATTAACAAAAGGCCCTGTTTTCAGGTGTTGAATGACCTGAAATACCCAGTCCAGATATGTGAGATATATTTGGACCAGAGAAGCAATAAAATACCCACTTGCGTGCCAAACATGACATCAGTTTTTTCATTTGCACTCACCGTGGCTGTCTCAGCAGGCCGGGCTGCAGATACGAGGGCAATACTTTTCATGTGAGCAAGGCTTGCTTTTGTGTAGCACGAGAGACAGGAATAGAGGATTCTGACTAACATTTTCACTCTGATCCACAGCAATGAGATGCTGTATATCCAAATGATCGTATTCAACAAGTTCGGCCCTTAAGTTTTACATGACTCCTCTTTCCTGCTGTATTTTGCTTGTGGGAGAATGATTTCTATGTACACAACCAAAACCAGCATCTTGTTGTTATATTCCCTTTTTTTGCCGCACAGGTTTTTTTGTGTAAGACTCTGCGGTTTGTATTCTCAAAATGTCTTCAACGGACTTAACATTTTCTGTCCACGGTTTTCCAGGTGCAATTTGTACCTTTTAGATAGCAGAGAATTCTCTTTTGGGGGTTTTAAATGTCCTGAAAAGAGCCTGCTGATGAGAAACTGAGGGTACAAAATCAATGTCTGGTTTTGGTTTTGTTTTTTCTTAAAAAAATCTGGGCCTCGTTTTTCATTGTTACAGGTTTTTATTTGGAATATAAAGTTGACCTGCTGAAGAATGTGGTGTGACATAATCTAGTACTATCTGTAAAACACTGGAAGATTCCTGAGGGTGAGGTAAGGTTGAACAAACCCCAGTGCATGGCTGGTAAAATCTGTTGCACTTAAACCTAGATGCTGAATGTGAGTTCACAGCATTTTTTGAATCATTTCCCATGATAACTTAATTCCACTGAAATGAACCAGATCAAGAGGAGACAAACTGAAATAAGCAAAACTTCTTTAATTCAATTTTTCAAGATAAAGAATTTTAAAAGACAATTATTTTGTAGGAAGTTATTAAAAACAACCTAAGATACTAAATTTAGAACTATTAGGGACAGAGTAACAACAACAGTATGCAGACTTACTTTGCCGGTCACAGAAGTACATTCTAGCCCTTCGTTTTTCTGTGAACACTCATGTTGCTATGCTGCTTATCAGGGAAGGCAGTAGGTTGTATAGTTATCTCCTGATTGGGGCAAAATCACTACCCTGAAACCACACAACCTACTACCTCATCCTGTTAGAGCATCAAGTGTATCTTCTGAAGAAAACTAACACTTCACCATTTACAAGTAAGATTCTTAACACTTCCTACCCATATATTTCTTAGCCTTAAAAGGCCCATAATGACCATAATTATGTTCTGTTGAACCCTCCTCACAGTTCCCTCTGGAAGTCAGTTAGAATTGGCGGGGTGACTCCAGAGACCTAAGAACCACAGTGGCAAGCACTGTCCCTCCCTCTCTTATCTAGGGCTCAAGCATTCACCAGTTCCAAGGCAGAACAGTGAGCAACTGGAAGACATCATCTTTGCTTTTTGTCCAACTCGTCACTTCATAGTTTCTCTGACAGCCTATGATTTAAATAGTTGCTGAATCAAAAGTGGCATTTTTCTTTGAACAGAGACACAAATGTCACAAAGTAATGGGGAAATGGGTCAGTAGTTTATAAATGGTTGCTCTCATGGCAGACTGAGAAAAATGAGAGTGAGCAAGTCTATTGCAAACTGGGTTGTACCTCTGTGCCCCGTTACTTGCACCTCACTTTCTCTGAGAAAATGACAAAAAGGAAATTGCTTTTGAACCCAACAGAGAAATACAGCAATCTAAACACTAGAAGGACATCTGTGTTCTTTCACAACCCTGCTATAAGAACGAAATCCAACACATAGACATAGCCAGAGAATGTTACCGTTGAAAAATATTTCCTTTGTCTTTTGAAGACTTATCCAGCGATGATATCACAGCCACTTCAGGAAAGACAGTAGATTGTATAGTTATCTGACAGGCAGGGCATAACCCTAAAACTATACAACCTACTACCTCACCCCAAAGGACAGTCAGACTCTCATCAGATGAAACACAAGCTGTATTCCCAGACAGCTGCATTGCTTGGTGACAACCTAGAAGACAAAAAACTCTGGAGACAAATATTAAGAGTCTTGAGTATGAAGCAGTTTGCTATGTACCAGTCAACATTTTGCTTAATGAGTTCTAGTTTCATGTTTGAAACATTTAATAGATTTGCAACTTGTGAAGTCGTGTCAGTGACAAGATACACGAGGGGAAAGAGGATACAGCATTCATTTTTAATAAATGTACTTTTGTACTTCCAGCTCTGACATGACTGCATCTTATCAAACCAGTTTTGTCACTTCAAGAAAGGCACCACTATGACTTAGAGGGATTGTTTAACGTACTTCTAGATTTTCTTCTATTATCCTAATGGGGAAGAGCTGGGCTTCTCTAACAGAACTTCCTAAGTTCTGCACGGGTAAATCCATAAGACTGAACAAAGAATTTGTCAAGACTGTGAGGAAATGTTATGGCCTACTCAAACAATAAGCTGCTTCTCAATGAACAGTAACCCAGCTCTGAATCAAGGGCCAAACGAACACAGTCCACCATACTGCACAGACTTTGGTGGATAAGACTAGCATAATTGCCACTATAGTATAACCTACTCTAATTATGCACAATTATGCTACAGTTTGAGGGGGGCTGTCATTTCCCACAACCTGGTTTGATGGACAACAACACTTCTCATTACAGGCAGATCTAAAGAAGTAGAAATAACTGAGATACCAGTCCACAGTGTAATATAAATATTGCTTTAATAAATAAGCCAACTTCTAAAGCAAATACCCCAACTTACTTTTTCTTAGCAGTTAACTAAAGAAAACAATAAATGAAACACACATCAGCCACACAGATAAACTAAAGCAATGTTTTGCTATAAAGCAGATCTCACCCCAAAGGCTGTAGGTCACATTTCAGGGTAACTGGAGTGATCTGCCACTGCTTTCAGCATAACTGACATGGGGACCTAAAAAGAGGAGAGCAAGAGAAACCACATATGCATGAATTCCATTTCACTCCACATCAATACAATTACAAGGTGCATGAGAGCACATGCAAAAGCAAAGGAGCAAAGAGCAGCTTCTCTCTACAATTTCTCAAGGAGAACCATGCACAGTACCAGCTTTCTCACACAGTTGTTACTACCACAATTATGCCACAGCCCATGGAGAGCCCAAATTTGAAAGAGACAAGCAAGAAACAAAGTATAGTGGAAAAAAAAGGAAAAGGTATTTTTTTAGATTGACTGAAATGATAAGGGCATTGCACAGACTGGAACAGAGAGGTATCAGCTACTTCACCTTCATGGAACAAACACCCTATTAAATGAAGCAGAGAAGGAAGGAGAATGCATATCTCAAACAAAATTAGATAGCAATGTATTAATACATAAAAGGTCATGTTGTTATATACTGTCAGCTTCAAAGATTATTTAACTGTAGTGGACTCAGACCACATGTAGGAAGAGGTTACTGGTTGTGGTGAGCAGTATATGGTTCATCTTCGTTCCACAAATTGGAAAATTCTGTCCATTCCAAGACCACTGTACTGAAGGCAATACTGTACAGCCCCAGATTTCAGAACTTGTAACATCAATGCCCTGGCAGGCCAAAAAGGATATAAAAAATTCTCTGTATATGATACATAAAGAGTAGCACAAGAGATTTCAACATCTCATTAATGTAAATAGTAGAAATTGGTAGCAGAAACTGCTCTCTAACCACTGTCCAAGAAACACATTTGGAAAGCTCTGCAGCAGAATGAACGATAGTTTTCTTTCTGTACTTGAGGGTTTTAGATGTCTGCATTTTCTGAGTGCCAGCTTTTTGGCAAAGCCAATTACTTTCCAAATAATTCTCCAGAAAAAACTCTACCTTGTACCTTTGGTTTTTAGATAAAATATTTTAAAACTTTAGATGTGTGATCAGAGATCTCCGTATTTTTCCTAAGAGCCAAGAATTTCTATTGGAGCTTTGGCTAAAAATCTGTGCAGAAGTCAATGTGTTTTAGCAGTGCTGGGTAGGTACCTGTGTATTGCGCAGCCGTCGCACAGAAAGTGCTTTCAGTGTAAAATAAACCCTACTCTTCTATAAATACCACAGCGTTACCCAACATATTCAGAGGAAAACTGTCTGTTTTCCTTCAAAGTGATACCGTTGTATAAGAATTTGCTTTATAGTGGAAGAATAAAAACAACGTAAACTTTCAGCGGAGCAGCTCTTTATGCTGGATGGTTCAGTGAAACCAGTTCAAAGGACCAATCTAGCATTAAAGGGATGTGTCCAGAGTAGTGAGAAGCCCAAAACACCTCACAGACCCAAATGTCTCCACTCACTGGAAATTTCAGATGAAGATCCTACACTTATGGTTGACTCCAATGACTGTAAGAAAAGTTCACTTCCACTTTTAGATGCAATGCTAGGTAAGAGATTGGAAAACGTTCACCCTTGCTGAAAAAACGGTGAGTTTTTATCAACCATTTCAAAAGATTTTCTTATTTTCTACCATCATAAAATGTTTAAGATTCTTTTCCCTGTGTGCATTTCTATTATAATGTTGCCTTAATATATATTATCTTCCCAAAACAAGAGTAGCTGGTTAATTCAGAAAGATATTGAGGTAATTATTTGTGAAGTACCATAAACTTTGTGTAATACTATTTTATATAAGATCTGTTATTATCAGTATTAGTAGTCCTCATTAGCAGACAAAAAATGGAACAAAATGTGCCTTATCCAACACCTAAAATTAATTAGTTTTCTGCTCTCACAAGATGCTCATAAACTTATTTTAATTGAGTAGGTCACCAAACAAGGATGAACTTTAAAATACTTACTTGAAGAAAAATGCATGCTCATTTTCCTTCCATGGAGAAGACATGCATGCAAAATAACTATCTGGCAAGAGTTACGTTTCTAGTTTAACAACTGTTTAATACTAGGAAAAATATGACATTTCCATATTCCAACTCTCACTGCTCACTGAAAAACATCTTGGAAGTGATGGTAATAAATACCTCAGTAGTCACTTTCAAAAAGGCACAGGGCCAAGTCTGCTATTTCTATGATGCAATAGAAAAGAGCACAGTTTTAAAGTAGAGTTGTTATATAATTAAAAGCCTTGCTAATTAACAGACTCTGAGACAACACAGACCAAGTGCTTTGCAATTTCAGAGCACCTTCTACTCAAAAACTCAGAATGATTTGCAAATGCACAACCTCACCAGGCTCCCAGGAGGAGGGTAAATGCCTACCTGAAGGAAAAGCACCTGAGGTTGTGCACCATGACTGCAGGAGTGAAAGAGATGGCTCAGAGGCTGCTGACAAGGTAGGGATATTCCCTGGGAAGGCTGAGGTCTTGGATGCAGGTCAGATCAGTGGTTTCCAACATGTCTCAATATAACAATTAACTTCTAACTTCCAAAGTAGCGCGCAGTCACGGCTCTGCTCCTACAAACTAGTTATTCACTATTAAAAAAGTCACCATCATTTGATGGCAAGAGCGGTTGTGGCGTAAATGCTGAGGTTCTGCTGTGGTGGATGCTAAGGCAATGGAACTTTCTAGCTGAACTGAAGAGGCCTTGGATTAGGCCCCAGGCAGGAATCTGAACTGCTACATCATCTTTTCCAGAAGAGGGTTGTGACAGAGCAGTACCGTGGCAGGTCATTTTTCTGGACGTTTCAGAGAGCAATTATGTGGTGGAAGGCAGGATTCCGTTTTCTGGGGCCTACACGTAGCAAATGCGACATACAATATTTTCAAATATATTTTTTAAAAAATATAACAAAAATGACACTGAAGAGTGAAGAAGAGGAGGCTCAGGGGAGACCTTATAGCTCTCTACAACTACCTAAAAGGAGGTGGTAGTCAGGCAGGGGTTGGTCTCTTCACTTAGGTGACCGGTGACACAACAAGAGGACACGGTCTCAAGCTTCGCCAGGGGAGGTTTAGGCTTGACATTAGGAAGAAGTTCTTCACTGAGAGGGTGATTTGCCATTGGAATGCGCTGCCCGGGGAGGTGGTGGAGTCACCGTCCCTGGAGGTGTTTAAGGAGAGATTGGATGTGGCACTTGGTGTAGTTGACAAGTTGACAAGTAGGAGTAGGTGTAGGTGTTGGGCCATAGGTTGGACTTGATGATCTCAGAGGTCTTTTCCAACCTTATGATACTGTTGATACTGTGACACACTGCCTTCATACAGCGTGCACCCTTTGAGGGGTAAAAAGTATTCTTCAAACACAGATGACGCGACTCCTATGAAGTATGAAATACATTGAGATCTCACCCACTCCTGACATACAGCTGCTTTCTGTCTTGTGAAATTTGACTACAATTTAATAATTCAGGACAGATTCTACTGGAACTTTGGGCAGGCACAATGTGAAACACTCACAGGACCAGCCCTCCACAGCCTCCTCCTATATTCAGTGGACAGGCACAGGCTTTTCTAAAATTCAGTTCAGTTAGGCTCCTGCTCCAGATAGTTCTCTGCACAAGTGTTTGCCTTTCTCAGCTGGCTACATGAGCCTGCATACACTGACTTTATAAAATCTGTACCGAGGCATTAGTACAGCCAGACTGTAATTCGGAGATCAAATTTATCATTCTCTACCTTTGTGAGAATATCCAAATGGATGATCAGCTTTGGTTGTGATATTTCCTCATCAGCGAGGCTACCTGGTGCTATCATACAACATTTAGGTGCTCTGTTCTGGTTTCTGTAAACCCTGTTCATAGTTCTGCATGGCAACATTTTCCTCAAAGTCATCAGGAGACTTCTTTTAAGAAGGGGAGCAATTCACGTGCTACTGAAATCAATGGTACGTATTCACTTGGCCTCAGTGGCTTTGAAGGAAGTCCTGATGATCCAGTAAAGCACAAATTATGTGGTACAGAAGTTAAAGGTAACACTTCTAGATCCTGAAAACTATCTTGCATGTGAGAAAAGAATTTAGAAGCCAATGACTACTTGCATTGAGCACTAATACTATTAAAATATCTTATAAAATTTTTGTTAGCTTTTGTCTGCTGTTTCATTTCATTGTAAGTACTGCAACATGGTTCTATTTAATAAGTAATTTTACGTATCCACTGAAACCATTGTCTTTACCTAACTGTTTGCAAATATTTGGGGAGAAGGAGCAGCTGGGAAATGACTCAGAACTCTGGCTAAAGGTCTCCGAGATCTGTAATAGTTTATGTGTGTTCCTAAAATTTTGAACATTTTATGTATGATGGGAAAAAAGGCAATAGAACATAAAAATATGCACATGCATTAGCTTACATAATTGCACCTCACATACAGTAGCCTGACTACCAGCCCAGACTTGCACAGGAGCTTTCTTACTCTCATGTAGATCCATAAAAATGTCAAGGGAATTCCTCCATGGAAATGGCCATTCACGTAGCATGGTTCAGAAAAGGTTTACAATGCATCAAAAGTTGGGATGTGCTTAATGATAGCTGTTCTAGCCTACTGAGTGGGTGTAACGAGAGCTGACTAGCAGCAAAGACATGAAGCTGGGGTGGGGTGTACATCAAAGGCGTTCTGTGCCTTCACGGACACGTTCTGTACATACATGTTAGGCATTTCGTGGCCTTACTGCTGTAAAACACCTCGAATGTTCACCAGATGCTTCAAAACTGAATGCATTAAGAAAAAGGTAGTTTTCCATCAAAACGTCACCTCATTTTTCTTGGATGTGGGATCACATCTTCTGCTTATGCACAATGCAGTACCTACACTGACAACGTTTGTGTTTTTCTATTGCTATTCTATGTTCTGTTTCTGAGTTCTGCTTATGTAATATCTGAATGCTAAAAACCACAAGGGCTGTTATTCAAGAGAACGATGAAAACACTCAGAATCTCTGAAAGCTCCCACAAAATAAAAGAGAAATTAAACCAGGGTTCATCATGGGCTGCTCTGTTTGTTACACCTGTATTCTTCAGCAAATATATATTAAAGGAGATGCATTTTTTTTAAATAAATTCCAAAAGGATTGCAGAACTGTTCAGTGTATTATGAGCTATTTGTTTTGGAGAACTTAAAATATTTATCTTCCATTTTTTCCTAGCATAATTTTTCCATCCACTTACTTCCCAGCCGAGCTGTTGGGTTCACCCTGATGGGCTTTCTGCCCAGGTCTAAGATAGCTGCCAGGCGTGACACGGACGGCTGCGAGAGCAGCAGCAGGAACTCATGCTGGGCTGCCTTTCTGAGCTCTCCATGGCAGAAATGACGATTACCAGATCCTCATGCCCAGAAACCAGGGTGAGGCTGGTGCCCAGGGGAGATGAAACCTGTGTGGAGATGACAAATCCACCGGGGGCAAGTAAGGTGTGTCTTATGAAAAAGAAATGTTACAGGTACTTTTCATATCTTACCATGCCTATAAGCAAGAAGGCAAGGGCTGGATTATATGGGAGATGAATGTCTGCAGGAAGAGGAGACAAAGCTGTGATAAATTATGGATTGTTTCTTGCTAAGAAAAGAGCTAAGAAAATGTGCCAGTTTTATTTTGTCCTGTCAGAGATAGCCAAAAATAAAAGGGAAGCATAACACCTTTCTTACAGTAAGCATTTCGTAAACATTCATAATTTATTTCCACTCTCTAAGGCAGATGACACAAAAATGAAATATTAATGCCACCCCTCCAAATATTTGCTTATTTTAGAATGTTGGACATTGACCTTATTTCTGGAAGAGCCGAACTCACATAACTCCGCTGACATTACCTTGGATTAGGTTAACATCTTTGAACAGAAAACTGGACACTTAAATTGGGCACCCTCAGCTTTGATTGGATACGTGATGTCTAGCTCTTCAAAACTGTGTCTTTCCTGCTTCCCCTCAAGCTCTGCAAAAATAAAAAAACTCAGCACACCCATTGATGCACAGAGCAGTCAGGATCACAGGCTCTCTAGCTAAATACTCAGCCATCTCACAAGCAATTACTTGAGTAAAGTTTTTAAGCATTTTTTGATAGAAAACCCCCTTACTACATAAAGAATCTTAAACAAGTCATTCAACTTTCAAGTCAACCAGATTTGGCATTTTAATATCTGCAATTCATCTAGTGTCCCACCTAATCTATGTGATACCACTGACAGGAACCCTAGGGTCATTTATTTCAGTTCCTTATGTCGAAAAATAACATTAACCAGAGTCAACATGGCTGTGAAAACAATATTCACCTGACATCTTAAAAAATGCCATCTCCAATCTCAACCCACAAATTCCTTTTTTTAAAAACTGAATTTTCATTCTGAAAAGGATTTCAGGATTTCAAATCCTTAGAAATTGTTTTCTTTTTAAAAAGATATGCAATAAATCAGTATGTGCAAGTCCTAATATAATTAAGCACCAAGAGGGAACGACTGTCAGGGTATGTTCTAAGCCTCAACAAAAAACTAAAATTCATTTTGCAGAAATGCATCTGTGCCAGTAATTCCAGTCGGTAGAAAATGTCTTCTACTCTTTGCCCCATAAGGCTTTAATTTTAAATTTTATCCTTTAGTGAGACTAAGCAGCTAACAAGTAGGAGCGAGGAAATCAGTAGCGTGGGACCTAGGATTAGACCAAGGGTCTGAATAACCCAGTGTTACATGGATTTAGCCTAAAATTCTGTATTACATGAATGCACATTTAGATTTGCCATCACCACAAACAGGATCAAGTTACTGGAGTGCTAACAAAGAATAAGCTTTCTATTATGGCAGACAAGCAAAATGCATCCTTTACAAACTTACATTTGTCATGATCCTTTTAGACCCATAGCATTCAAAATTGTCCACAGGATTACATGAAAAGCTGGCATTAAATCATCAGTCTATGTAGGATGATTGTTCTAAAATATTGTTAAAATATTAAAATTCATTTCCATTTTAGAATGACGTTCTGAGGTCTGGACTGTATTTTGGCTCAGGCCACTGGGCTTGGTTCAACCTAACAGTCAGAAGCCTGGAAGTTCACATACAGGGAAAATACTTGTACAGACCTTGCAAACCAAAACTGGATCAGATTGTTTATTTCTGGTTACTTTTTAAAAAATTTTTTTTTGCAAGGGAGGCTATAGACCTTGTTGAAAAAAGCCCTTTTGCAAAAGCAAGTATTTTCATTGACCCTGTTGGACATTTTCATGTTACTGTTGTAACACAGGCCACGGGACACCAGCTGACAGCGAGAGGCTCCCATTAGCCAAGAGTGCTGAGTGCAGCTGGGGTGCATGCCTGCCTCTCAAGGTGAAATACCTTCCCGCTCCGTGTCCTGCCTTGCATCTCCTTCCTTTGCTGTCCTTGTGGAGCCTGAGTTGAGCCCTGCCTCTTGCACGCTTGCACCTTCAGGGACCTCCACGAATATGTCACTAACACCACTGTTAATTATTGAAATCCCTTTTTCCTTTTGGTTACTGTTTTACTCTGGTTGCCAGTAAATGATCTCTGTGCACAGTAACACCTTCATTACCACCCTTTTATATCATCTCAAGTTGCGTTATGATTAAAAAAATACACACATGCTTTTGTCACAATCACTTTGCCTCTGCTCTGATCAGTTATTTTCCATTCACAGCACTCCACACTGCGGGTGTAACAAAGGCATCGAAAAGAAGGCTTATACATACACTCACCTCATGAGCTAATAAGATTACCAGCCTCATTAGCCATCGCAAGCAAAACGCAGTCCAAGCTCCACACACCAGGTTTATATGACACAAGTCTTAAAAAGACAAGGGGAGGAACTACTGAAAATTGCTGGTTTTACTGCAATGGCCCAACACAACCATCTCTGCTGAGGGGCAAAAGCTTTCGGAGCGCTGGCGGTGATGGGCGCAGTGACATCAAATGGTCACCTCTATGGCGATCCTCATGAATTACAGGCAAGGGAGCTCAGGTGGCCAAACGTGCAGCGCTGCCTGTCTTGGCTCCCTCTGTAAAACCTTTTCTTTTCTCAGATGACTGGGGCTCTCCATGGATTTACTCTAGTGTAAGTCTTTTTACCTGAGACTAAAGCTTTCACTGGTTAAACATTCATTAACAGACTTTCAGCAGGGCTTCAGGTGGCAGAGTGAGCAGATCTTTGCCAGAGCTCAACGGTGTGTTAAGACTCTGTGTGTCCATTATTCATGATGCTGTAGATACAGGCCCTAATTTTACATAAATGAAAGTCACAAGAGAACTGTTAGGATGAGCAACAAGGAAGAGCACAGGAAAAGAACACCTCATCAATCGGTATTAAAGACACAGTTTAATATGATATTTTCTGATATTGAAGCCTCTTGGGAGTGGAAATATGCAACACGTTTTCTCTGAGGAGTGACAAGCTGAAATCTAAAATCTCAGAGACAGTCTTTAAAATCAATTTCTTCATGTCCTCTGCACAACTCCATTCCAATTCCCCATGTATGAAAAATACATAACCTCATATCTCTGAATTAATGTGCCTTACAGTTCCTTTTGGCTCCTATTTAAAAAATAGTAAAATATAATCTTAGCTATCATTTAAGCTATTGTTCTGCGCCTGTTCTGGGATGCCAGAAGATTTCAGAATTTAAAATCTGTTGAGGAAGGAGCATTATACCTTCTCTACAGATAGAAACATGTACACCAACTGTATCAACCCAGTGATACAGCAAGCAGACTTGGAGTGACTAATTCTCCTCCTCTTATCAACATAAAAAATCGAGTCATATAAAAATACCTATTTTTCTATCTCACAGCATTTATAGCAAACAAACTGGACAGTACTTCAACATTTTCCCGTAGGATAAACGAATTTGAAATAAGCTTCAGGCATAGAATCCATGACATGTAAATTAAGATATACTTCACAAGATATATCTTAGTTGTGAAAGTAGGTCATGCATCTAAGGCATTTCTAGACTCTGTTTCTTGATGTAAATACTCTGAAAACATTCTTGTGTGTATAGAATAATATTTTAATTATTTATCAGATTTCACTCTCTAAGAACAGTAAAGAAATGTATATTTCTAAGAGTATTTCTTTCTAACCTTTTATAACTTAACGTAGTCTACACTCAATGCCTAAGGGAACTGCCTGTATGAAGCACACTACAGAAAAATTGGTATAGTAGAAAGAGTTGATATGTGAAGATCACACGCTGCACATGTAGGGATCCTGACTAAACAATATCATGAAATTTTCAAATGTTTTACCACCTTGCATTATTTTGGGACTCTTGGAATTTCATTGAGACTCATGTTGAGTATTTGTTCACCGGGCTATGAGCAAGACATTCCATGAACAAAGTTAAAGAGAATTTAAAAAAAAAAAAGGAAAAGAGAGAAAGTAAGAAAGTAAGAGTTGACGTGTTTGTAATGTATCTTCAGTTTCCAGGCCAGAATGCCTATCAAGAGAGTCTAAAAAACCAAAGGAAACTCCAATTGGTACTACTATCAATTTATCCACTAGGTGTCACAAAATAATCATACAACCAGATGAAAAGCAATTATACGTAAAATGTGTCAGTGTACTACATCAATGAAGTGCTGCTTTGAAATGAAATCTGTTCTAAGAGCAGGAAAATGTCATGCATCTCATGAATATACATACTTCCAGGAGTGTATGGGAACCTGAGCTATGATACACAAAAGCTATTGCTAACCACATTATACGTCATGTAATGGATTCCTATACAAGCACATAAATGTTCCCTTAAAAAAAATCTTCCTAAATCATAGACATGGTAGTATCAAGTCTCAGAACTGCAAGTCTTATGTTTCTTGCCTTTCAATGCTCCAGCTACTGGACTAATGTATTATGCTAAATTCTCTACAAATACGTAAAAATCGATTGTAACTACAAGGAAAACACTGCAAAGAAAAGAAGTTCTGAAGGCTAAATTGTGTGAGGAAAAGAAACAAAAATATGGTATTAATATTACTATAAAATCACAACAAATGCCAAACACTGGAATTGGTAATAACATGATAGACATCCCTTAGATCCAGACTGTTCTTATGAAAGTGTATATTATGAAGGTTAGGGTAGAAAATCACTAAACTTTTCTATAGCTGTTATTCACAATAAATTAACCTCTAAATTGGAAACATTTTTGTTCTTAAATATTCCTGGACCATTCTAAATTCATAATTATGTGTACACCTGCACTAATCCAAGACACAGGATCGAGGTTGAGCCGCTGAAACCAGTACTTTAGTTTCCCAAATGGTTCCTTAATAAAAGTAACTGTTCCTCAGAGTTGCATATATTTTTATGGGCCAAGTAGACTCCAGTGTGAATTTATCATTATCTAAACTCACTCATAATCCACGCAGTTAAAGATATTACAATCAATAATATACACAACATTACAATGTCCTAATACTGTGCTACGTGTTAAGACTGCACTGTATATGTTCTGTCACAGTTAGCTGCAAAAAAGCAAGCATTGTCAGGGCGTAATTAAGTTCGCGTGATAGGGTTCAGACTTTTTACACAATCTTTCTTTATGAGATGCACTTTGTAAATGTCAGAGCTGGCCAGTACTTTTGAAAGCTATGAAATGCTGTCTAACCTGAGGACTGTGGAAAGGATGCTTTTCTTCCCTCCAATTTTCCCTTTTTTTTTTTAGAGCAACTTTCAGGAACACAGGTACAAAGCTTAGAAAGAAATACTGGGTTTTTGCTTCTAACCCTATTGTAACTTTATCTGTAAGGATAAAGGAATCTGGTGGTTGTCAAATGTAGTTTCAGAAAAACTGAAAAAATATTGCCTAAAGTTCTCCCTACATTAAAACTGTTATTTGACTTTAAAAACCCTCCTGTGGTCCCCATATAACCTGACAGAACTCAGATCCTCGTGAAGCCAATGAGAATTTTGTTGTCTGACTTCAATAAAGCTGTGATTTCACTTTAGGCAGAACCCTACAGACGAAATGCTGAGGTAATTATTCATTAAATAAACCCCTGACTCTTTTGATGTCAGAAATTGAAGTGACCAGATGTACAATATTATTAATTCCCCTCTGATTTTCAACAAGTTGTTCCTTTTTGATCTTCCAGCAGTCCCAGTCTGCAACACTGTTCTTGTTTTAGTCCTTGTTATGACACAATCAAAGAACCACACAATAATTCTGGTTGGAAGGGACCTCTGGAAGTATCTCGTCCAAGCTCCTGCTCAAAGCAGGTGTAATTAGATCGGGTTGCCAAGGCATGTATCCGGTTGAATTTTGTACTGCACCAAGGATGGAGAGCTCACAACCTCTCCGGGCACTCCATGGTAAAAAGATTTTCCTTGTATCTGACTCAAACCCATGTTCCAACTTGTGGCCACTGGCCCTCGTTTTATTTCTGTGCGCCTCTGAGAAGAGCTGGGCTTCATCTTCTGCTCACCCGTGATCAGGTACTTGTAGACAGCAATAAGGTCTCCTCTTTGCCCTTCTTTTTCCAGCCTGAACAGAACCCAGCTCTTTCAGCTTCTCCTTGCTTACCATGGCTCCAGCCCTGGCCACATCGGTGGCCCTCCACCAGCCTCCTGCCAGTATGGCTGTAGCTTTCTTGTATTAGGGTGCTCAGAACTGGACATAACACTCTGGGCACAGCCTCACAAGTGCTATAAAGAGGGGAGGATCACTTCTCTAGAGCTGCTGGCTACAGTTTTGCTGATGCAACCCTGGAAGCCCTGGATGCAGCTGGCTCTTGGCCAGAAGGACACATTGCTGGCTGACGTAATTTTGTGGACCAGGATCCCCAGATCCTTTTCGTCAGAGCTAGTTCCTACACAGTCAGTCCCAGGCCTGTTTCATTATCCTCTCACTGATGGCAGTTTATAAACCATTTCTCAAATTATTAATATTAAAACCTTTTGTTTTCTTTTTTTTTTTTTTTTTTTTTTAATTTGAAAACCCATCTATCCCAGGCCTCGCTTTGCCTTGAAGTGCCATGAGTAAAATAGCTTAGGAATGTGAATGTACAGCAAATGTGCTTCCCATTAGCTCTTAATGCCATAAATCTAAAATCCTTCATATTACTGCTAAAGCAGTGCTTCCGCTCAAATCTTAAAGAAGCTTTAGACAAGATAGTAATTCTCAACAGCAGCATACAAGACACTTACTTTTGCGTAGGACAGGCTTGTAAATGCATGTGGTTCAGAGGTCCTGCCCTTGTGCATCAGTATTTCACTTACAAAGGAATAATTTGAAATTACATTAAGAACTAGAGTCATATTCTATCATTTATTTTTTATATCCTCTGCCACTAAAAATAAACTTGAAGAAAGACATCCAGCTCCAACTACACTGTTCTAGGAAAGTTTAGATTTAGATGAGAACATCTATGCTCACGGCTACATGATTTTTTTTTAAGCTTAATTCAATATGAATAACTGGTTCGACTTGGTTTCTGCTCATTAGTGAGCAGTTGGGAGGAACCGGCTAATCATTGTTTGCTATCTGCTTTGGAGAATCAAGACTGTATGGAACCTTCTCTGCAGCCAATGTAAAACCACAATGCACAAAGAGCACTAAAGGAAAATCCTGTTTTCAGCTACGTTTTCTTTAAAGTGCACACTAAAACGGTAAATATTTTGTGGTTAACCCCCTCTCACTCTTTGACGGGACTTTGCTCTGGACAGTGGTCTCTGTGGTACACACCACATCATTTAGCAGTCCCTATAAAGGTACAGCAATAGTGCTGCGGAGAACCATTAGTGGTCTGCTCAATAACAACTTCCTCATGGAGAGCCAACCTATCAAACCACAAGGTCTCCTTTCAGAAGGAGGTCAGAAGGTTGCAGGCCACATACAAGATGCCACCTGTGGACTTTGCTGTAATTTACATTGTTAGAACAGAAGCCTAGAGTAATACTAGCAGGATTATTAGTTTCAGCTTTCCCCCCAACTTCTTTCTTCACATATGAACAAAAAACTGCTCCTGTAGACTCCCCATCAGATTTCCTGGCCAAAAATGAAGGTAGCCCCTTTCACATATTTGCAGTTCTTTCGCAAAGGCTCTGAACTCTCTAAACCTCTTCAGGCTGTTTTATTAACACCAGCTCTAAATTCTTCTAAACACACAGGCCAGGACTTGAAATGCCATTACTGAGTCAAAAAAAGTATTTGGCTCCTCACAGAAAAAGTGAAAATGAAAGAATAAAATTTGTTGACTACCCATGCCTACTTTCTGGCTCATCTTCGCCATTTGGTGGGACAGACAAGACCTGTGTCACCATTAAAGAGGGAAGGAAGTTTCCATTTTTAGATTAATTTTGGAATCCAGAATCTTCCTCAAAAAGTGTATTTGCTTCAAAATGAGGAAAAATATATGGGAATGATGTAAAAATGTTCCACTTAAATGCAGAAAGATGCTACAAAAAGGCGCTTCATAAACAGAGGTTTTATTAAAATATACATTGCTAACAAGTGGCAAAAAAATCAGAACTGCTGAGCATGGGAAAATCAATACTGCCAGGTTCACTCTCCCATCAAAGATCTAGCACTGCGGGACATAATTCAGGTTATTAAAGTCTTTTTTCAAGATTGATTAAAGTTCATTTTAGTAACATCAGCAGGGAACCCTGGCTCCAATGATCTTAATATTGAGAGTGCTAAAGATTGCAGTCTTCCAGCAGAAAATAAAAGCTTGTTTCTCTAGGCCTTCTTGCAAACACAGAACTCAGAGGGTATTCAATCATTAGAAAGGTTTGTCAGTGACAAATATTTTGCCTTTAAAAAAACCTCATAAAACGAACACTGGGAAATGTTCCCTCTGACTTATTGCTCAAGCCATAAACTTTAATCATCTTACTTTTCTTTGCTGATATCCTGGGATACATATCAACTGTGGAGACCTCCTCTTGCAGATTTCTGAGACCTGCCAATGGTTTGTAATTTGATATAACTGGTACCAACAGAGGTCTTAAAAGGAGATCATCCAGTAAGCCTTTAGAGACCGTAGGGTTCAGGACCCAGTATAGTCTAATGCGCACTATGGGACTTTATGAGAGTACTGTTAGGAGTCTCACTCTATTACAGCTTGTAGCACAAGAAAGAAAGATTTAATAAGGACTGTACACAGAAGAGCTGCAAAACTTAGCAAAAGAAGTCTTTGGAACAGAGACGAGAGTGAGGTGGAAAGAAGAAAGATCCTTCGGGTATGCATAAATCTGAAAGAGCTGGATTCATTTCACGACTGTACCACGTATTTCTTTCATGATCTTGGGCAAATAATTTGGGTCAGGTTTTCAGAAAAATAACTTTAGTTCTCCTGTCTTCTTTAGACACTAAAATAACTACCCAGACTTTCAAAGGTAAACCGCAACCCAGCTGTTGGTCTCCTTGAAACCATTACAAGATGAGCTGACCCATGCTGAACACTTTTAAATATCCGGCCTCAACTGCTGAGGATATACATCTTAAAGTATCACATCTGTGCTCCACTTCCACACCTGTAAGATATTATGTTCCTGCCACTATGAGCTGAGGAGAACAGATTTGAAATGTCCATGAACCAGCTTTAAGAGGCTTCAGTGATAAGATCATGTAAGTAGACTGATAAAGAGAATCTGCTGTCTGGGGATCCATGTCCTACTTCTGGCTTTGACAAGAAGGCAACTGTGATTCTACAAAGCCCAAACTCATGATCATGAGATGCCACAGACCCCAGAGTACGTTGCTTTAAATGCTGTAGGGAGGCTGGCCAGTCACGAGAACAAGGATGGCCCTTTGCAGTCCCTTTTTTAATTGAGACAAGTGCCTCCTCTAACACGTGTCTGTGTTGAGTTCAATTTTTGGCTGTGCAGGTTATTATTATACAGCAGCTCATTATAAAGCAGAGATATTTAGATTAAGATCTGGCTTCCCTTCCTAAACTCAGCAATGTTCTTTAACAACAACTGGATGCTTAACCAAACAAATTAGATCCTGGTTTTGAGAGATTAGGACTATGTCAATACGGACATCTTAATCTATCTTCAGACTTCTAAAGTTGTCTTAACATATACTGCATCTGCCATAAAGGTCTCTAGTTTGATTAAAATTTAACTAAAACATTTGGACTTGGATGCATTAGGATTAATAGAGCCACTCTCAAGACCAAACTCCTGGCATTCCATATCACCCTCCTACCATTCTGCCAGATGCAACACAGTGTTTCTTGAACTTATTTTTCTGGAACAATTTGGAAACACTTTAATACACTGCTCCTTAGAGTGATACTGGCACAGGTAATGACCCCAAATACGTGCAAAAGTTCCCTCTATCATCCCTCAGTGGGGTCCAGCATAAGCTGCAAGGTAAAGGCCTTGCCAACAGGAATTTCACACCGATTCCGCATTCTGTAGCCATTTTTTCAATCGTTACATTAAAAGTTTGATTTAAAAAACCTGTCAAGAAGGTGTATCGATAATTTTATGCAGACATGTAAAAGTAGAGGGAAAGTAGATTATTAATGCTAGAGTATCACCCTTAAGATGGGCAGGAATCAGGCAAAATAAAACATAAGTGTGAGCAAGTATTTTCAGTCTTTATCTATGCCAACACAGGGCTGCACTCTTGCAGACACAACCCAGGATAGACGCAAGTCATCTGATTTGTTCCTATGGAAATATCCATGTGAACGTCTTTGGTTGAGGATCATGTATTTTTTATATATATTTTCCATAAAAATCAACAGCCTTTCTCTAACATTCAACTCATTATCCACACTCCCTACATCACCACGTCAACACTATATTTGAAGTATCAGTGATAATATCCCATCAAAATTTAATAGGCACTTTCTATAATTGAGGTATATTAACTCTTGGTTTCACCTATGGTTTATCTTTCTCCTTCTTTAAACATTCGAATGATATTAAAAATAAAGTATCTTTCTACCTCATGAGTCCGAAATGCATAATATTCCATTCTTCAACTCATGGTAAAGGAAAGAGATACAAGCAAATGCAAAAGAATACTCTATTGCAGGCTATAGCTTTATACTGAATCTTGAGTGTTAAATGAACAGGGCTTCTAAGGAAAATGTCAACAACTCTAACAGTTATATAAGATATAGTTAGAAAAATATTTTGCAAGGAAAAATGACAGTTTCTGTCACTTGAGAAGATGATTTATACTTCAGTTTTACAATTCAAGCAGCCAACATGTGACCTGACATTTAGTAAAGGAAATTGAAGAGACGTTCAGAAAGATTACAAAAGGAAAAGCATTAATCGCCCTATACCGGCAGTTCCCCTCTGCACTACAGAAAATCTGCATAGTCTTCCTCGCAACACTATGCAAAAAAATAGAAAGAGAGGTCACAATAACAGATCTCCCTTTTGGCAATTTTTGCTAACTTGCTCAATTTAGGAAGGCCATCTGGTGCTGTTTATGCTGGCCTTTTTGTATTGTGTCGCATGTTTTTCTTTACGGATGAGCATGATTTACAGGTCACATTAACTGTGTGTTTGAAGTTACTTTGCAGGAGAATCTGATGGTTAAAAACTGTACGTAAAGAATGCATAGCTGTTGATGTACACATTCCACATGTGACCCAACATAGTGAAAAGGACACCAAACTCCAGATAGGAAAGATGGCAAGTCAGGTGAGCTGATTTTCACTGCTGGCTCTATTATATACCTCCTGTACAACTTGAAATGATTACATGAGCCCTTTGGGGCTCAGTTTTATCACTTGTTAAATGGAGATCACAATTCCCTATCTCACAGTGATACTATGAGGCTTATCCATTAATGGGTTCAATTCAGCGCTGGGCAGATGGTCAATACAAATTTTATGCATCGCTGAAGTAATATTTAACCTCAGAATTTAAGTGGCATATAGCCTCGTGCCAGTCTCTTAGCAGTCACTGCATAAATATTACACACTGACATCACTGAAAATGTTCCAGAAACATGAGTTGTTAGTAGTGCTGATTTTGCATTTCTCACATTGTAAATCTACAGGATGACAAATGTAAAAGAACAAATTCTTCAAATGCAGTGCAAAACAGGTACCAGCACATCTTCTTGTAATGGTTACACGTGACAGAGAAAAGAGAAAATGGTAGAACTCCCACACTGTGTGTACAGTGATTTAAACGAATCCATGAAAGGATTATTTTAGAGCCTCAGGAATGACTGTCGATAGTGTCTGGAGAGATTTCAGTTTGGTGTGGGGAGAATGGTTGTTTATACTGGCCCCTGTCAAAAAAACAATTCATGGACGTGACTGCCATTTACCTGTAGAAATACAGCTACAGTTCAGCTTAGTAACGAGCTTAAAGGTGTATCTTAAAGATATTTTTAAAGATATGAATACTTACTTTGCTTACTCTGGCAATCAAACACAAGAAGAAAGTTCTTTTCAAAACATCTTTTTCAAGGTTTCTGAGGACTATTTTTAAACTTTATTGCCAGAAGTAATCTACCATGAAAACATAAGCAGCCTGCAAGAAATGAATCTCCAGTGACTGCTATACATACCTTATTATTTCCTCTGCAGAGATGACCAATCTTCACTTCCTTCATCTTCCAACTTGCTTTCCCAGTCAGTCAAACTTTCTGTTCCAAAAAAGAAAAAAGAAAAAATGATAACATTTATAGGTTAACATCATGAAGGAAAAAATGAGGAAAAGACATAGAGATACTAAGTGTAGGCCTTCCAAAGTCTTTTCTGCAGGTGAAGAACATTAAGGCCAGTGTCCCACTTCAAACTTATTTTGAAAGCCTTAATTGAGAGTAAGTGGGGCATGAATGGCACTTCGTAGAGGGATGACTTTACCCTCAGGGAAGCATTATGACTTAAGATTTCTGAGACTACTCAATTCAGCTGCCAGAAACCTTGAAAGCTTCAAGTAAAACAGTCTCCTCTACTTTCACAGCCAAGAGATTTTAAAGAAAAGTTACCAGATAAAAATATTTCAACCTTTACTCCTGAATATCAGCCTTGTTTTCAGTCCTTCAAAATTACTATACCGATTGGTAGTAGAAAGATTAACTGTACTCAGACTAATCAACCAAGCACGGACATCAATACATCAGGCATAAATTATTCATAAAATTTAATATTCAGCAGTTTAGTCTCAGTAGCCACTAACACTAAGATTTTTTGATAATGCTCTTGTGTCAGTAATACCTTTGCATATGCTGTGTAATCACAGCCAAATATAGAAAATACATACACAAACATATGCAATATGGTGAAATAATTTTTATATTCTTATATTGTGATAGTAATAGAAGTATGCAGAACATGAAATAACTCTAGATAAATTATTTTGGATTATCCCAAAGAAGTGATGCTATAACTGCTCTCTGCCTATTATCAGAACGCATGCTGAATCTTTTCACTTCTCTTTGCTTCTTGTTTTCCTTAGGAGCCTCTATCTTTTTCTCTCTCCATAGCAGCAGCTTAGGAATAATAATTACCTATACATGCACCTAAATGAAATCTAAATGCAACTGAATATTCTCTTCGTTGCCAAGTCTAAGAGTCCTATAAAGGCTTAAGAATCCTAAAAATTAGGTTTGAGTTACCCATTGTGAGATACCTGGCCTTGGAATGAAATAGGGTAAGGCATCAGAGTTCCCCACGCAATCTACAAGGAGAGCTAAAGACTTCACTCCTGTGCTTGGATATCAAACAGGTCTTCATACCAACACCTATTCATTCCTCATTCCAATCCTCTCTTTCTGTGAAGATATCAATCATGTTAATGTTACAGCTTTTATAAGCTTCTTTTCCTTCTTTTTTGCTTTGTGTCCTGAATGGATTTTCTATTTTTTTCCCACCTGTTTCACTATTGCTCTTTCCCTCCACAGTATAGCTTTATACTTTTCTCACATTCTTCCTTTGGTAAGATTTTTCTCTCTTTTGTTACTGCTTCCATAGTTCACCTAAATACTAGAATAGTCTGCCTTTTTCTTCCTCAAAGCCATCACCCTAGCTCTGCTTTATTTTGCTATAGTGGCAGAGACCCACACCTCTTCTTGTGCTCCTTTGGTGACACAATACTTTGCTCTCTATTTAACTTACTTTGAAATGTGCCAGTACATCTGTGTACCGTTCTGAAGAGCTGAAAGAATTTATTTTGAATTGTCACTTGGTTTACTAATAAAAAAGAAAAATGCATGTGTACATTTTTCCTTAAAATAGAACACAGATACCATACAAAAGTGCACACAAAAATAATCTTTAGCCGCAGTCAGACGCGTGGCCAATGGGAACCAACAGGCAGAAAAAAGTCCAGACAGAAGATGTGATAGAAATGCTACAGATAAACTCTTCAAACTTGACTGCCTTAAAGCTCTATAAAGAATACGTGGTGATACAGTGCCATATTGAGATTTTATAGACAAGGTATTCAGACTATTCCATTATTATAGTGGGCTACAATCCTGCAGATGTTTAGACATGAAGAACTTTACTCAGCCATGTCAGTGCTTTCATGACTGGGTCTTAAATTTCTTCATCAGAGAGGTAATAAGAAAACTCTTACTCTTAGATCTATCATAGAAGAGCAGCAGTTGCCAGATATATTTCTGTTGAAACATGAGAATGTACAAGAAGAAACACCGTGTTAAACTTGTGTCTGTTTTCTGAGATGCACTATGACCATGCTTCAAGGACTTACTAAAACATGGAATTCAAATTAAAGATGTATTTATTTATTGTTCTTAATTGGGACGCTACTGAACAAGCAACAACTGTGACCCTCTTTAGCAAGAACTGTTATTTTAACACTGAGTAAAGGCAAAAAGAGAAGGCTAACAGCAGGAGTGTGTTAACTACAGCATTTGAGACAAAGCGATGGAGTCTGAGAGCCAGAGAGCTAACGATAATGCATCACCAGTACAGGGAGTAAAACTGTCCTTTGCACTTAATATCTACACACTGAGATAGTTAAGTGAGTCTACATCTAGTTTTATCCAAAGTCACAGAGCTGGTGGCTCCACACTAACCCGATGCACCAAACAAAGGTGCTAAAGATAACCTCAAGGATTAATGTTTGGCACTGGAAATCACTGAATCTATTTTAGCTTAATCTGAGAGTGTATTTCTGAAGGCCAAGGGGATAAGCCATCCTTTTACCAAGGCAGGTTTCAATACAACAGGATTGCTGTTTTAACACATGGTTTAACACATTTCATTTTTACAGATAAGAACAATAGTGCAATGCAAAATGCCAAGCGCTGAATAACTGACCCATAATGTCCACTAAAATGGAAAAGGACCAGTTCACTGTATAGCCATGCAAGATGCTTATAGGGAAAGAAAGGAGAAATTACCCTTCTGAGTGACTAAATCCCCCCAGAACTACATGACTGACTGGAACCTCACTGCTGGGGTTTTTTTGATGACTTGAACAATAGCACACAAGTCTTTTTTTAAGGACTTGCCACCAAGAGCAGTAGGCTTGGATCTACATTATTTCTTAGTTAATTTCCAGAAAATGGAACTCAAATATACCTCTTCTACGTGGATTATTTCCTCCATGCAGCAAAACATTAGCCAGCTGTAATTTACAATGAGCCTTAACTAAAGTATTGTGCTAATTTTCACAAATTGTAGAGGATCTCCTTCCCTCCTTCTCCTCCCTGTAATGGTCAGACTGCTGATTAATCTTTCTTGGGGAGTTTTAACAATTTTTCCTCTCCTCAGAGATCCTTCTGTATGCCATCTGACTCACGGACTGAAAATATTTGCTTTTCTTAATTGGAAAATGTGAGATCTGAAACTAGCAGCAAATCCCCACAAAGAATTAGAAGCATTTGCTGTGAGTGGTTCTCTTTATGGAAATGTTTCCTTTCAGAAACATACTCACAATACTAACATAACTTACAGCAACTAGGCTTCAATAATCTAATGTATTATATGAAACTTTCAAAGAGTCACTTCCTTATTGATTGCCTTCCCACAGAAAAAGTCTTGTTCCAACCAACTGCTATTAAAAATATTTAAAAAACCCCAAACCCTGAACTTACCTAACTAATAGCACTTATATAAAACAATCAAACGCTCACTTCTGTTTCAGGTGGACTAAAGCATTTGTTCACTGAGACATGCTGTTAGAAAGAAACCTACTCACAACTGGAAGTACAGGTCTATGCTGCCCATTACATAGAATCATAGAATCCTAAGGCTGGAAGAGATTTCCGAGATCATCGAGTCCAACCATACCTGTCTCCCCACTAACCCTACAGAACTCATCCACCTATCTTTTAAACACCTCCAGGGATGGCAACTCCACCACCTCCCTGGGAGGATATCACTACTACCACTTCTCACATTGCAGAGATACCACTTCTACCATCATGACCAGAGTTTTATTCCTCTAAAATTGTTAACTAATACTTGCTTAATTTGATTTAACAGAAAACGATTTGAGCTCTCAATGGTCCTTGAACAATCTACAGTCCTCAGTCTTAGCTTGCTGGGTCTGATATTTTTAGTTTTTAACTTTATGGAACTTCAACTTTCAAGAAATGAAGTATCTCCTTAAATACATCTTGCAAAATTGTAACTCATTTCTGATTCACCTGTTCAAAATAGTCTTGGTGGAAGTACAAGAACATATAAAAAGCACAAAAAAGAATTTGCGGTCAAATGCAGCTACATGACCAACACTTCAGAGGTGAAGTATGAAAATAAAATGTATACAGCTGATGTAGGATCTCCATGAAGACGCATCACTATTCCCATTTCAGGAAGGTGTTGACTATGAATCTTTTTTGGAATAATTAATATTTGCCAGAAGACACCTAAGGTGTGGTTACTACCACTGTTTCCTATGCCCATAAATCCACAGCCTGTCTCTGCAACTTTACTTTTAGTAAATTTTTGTGACATGATGCCACTTCAGCCAACAATAGAAAATTGCTTCTATAGTCAAAGTCCTCAAAATACCTGCAAAGAATAAAAGACTGAGGCTTATGCTGAAGTTATATGGAAACAATCAAGGCAAATCAAAAACCATTATGTAAAGAAGCAGGTTACTAAATTAATTATGAGGAAGTTAGTTATTGATTGTATTTAAACAGTCTTGTATTTACTGTCTCTGAAGATGAATGCTCATACAATTAGACCAGTGGCAAATGGGCTTAACCCCAGACTTGCCTGGTGCTTGACAAGGTGCACTGTGTAGGCACACACGCTAAAACATGTTATTGAGAATTCAATCATACAAATCACAGATTTTAGCATAAGAACCCTCTCGTTTATGGTGACCATAGTCCAGGGTGCTTTTCCACATGCAGTGTAACTAACTGGATAACCACAGCACTTCTGCTTATTTATTCCACATACATACCACTTGTGTTTCTTCCATAACTACATCTACTGATCACTGCTGGAAACAAGACAGAAGGCCACACAGATCTTTGGTGTGGTCCAGACTGTTAGTTCTTAAGTTCTCAGGATTTTTAACCAAGGAGACTGTATTTCTTAAACTTTTGTTTAAATATATATGCAAACTGAAATTGCCACATACTTCTCAGGCTATAATAATTCAGAATTGAATGCTGCAATGTAGTATGAGGAGGAACAACCCGACTGCAAATGGAAAAGTGCTGAAAATAAAGTACAGAGAAGGGCAATGAGGCTGGTGAGGGGGATAGAGAAGTCCAACGAGGAGAGACTGAGGGAACTGGGGGTGTTTAGCTTGGAGAAGAGGAGGCTGAGGGGAGACCTCATTCCTGTCTACAACTGCCTGAAAGGAGGCTGTGACGGGGTGGGTGCTGGGCTCTTCTCACAAGTGACAGCGATGGGACGAGAGGAAATGGCCACAAGTTGTGCCAGGGGAGGTTTAGACTGGACATCAGGAAAAATTTCTTCACTGAAAGAGTGGTCAGGGATTGGCACAGCTACCCAGGGAGGTGGTGGAGTCGGCATCCCTGGAGAGGTTTAAAAAACGGGTGGATGAGTTTCTTAGGGACAGGGTTTAGTGGGGAGACAGGTACGGTTGGACTCGATGATCTCAGAGGTCTCTTCCAACCTGATGATTCTATAGCTAATTCAGTTCCTTCACAGTCTCTCTGATTCAATGCAGCGCATTTCAGTAGGACTGCTGGCTACTGTTAGCCATCCGTACCTAGTGCTAGAATTCATATCTTATTGAAAATTTCTATGGAAAAAGCTTAGGAAACAAAAATAAAACACAGACATTGTCAACAGTGCATTGTGAAAACAATTATGAAAACTGTGAATGCAACAACAGATGTGCCTGCTTACAGGAATTTCACTCTACGCACGATGCAACAGGAGCCACACAACCACCAGAAGGGCATCCCCTGGGGCTGACCTGTGTGCAGCTTAAGGCGTGTTGCCGGCTGATGGGTGAAAAGCTGTGGAACAGAACTGTTTTGCAGTATCTCTGGACCTGCTTGAGAAAACAGCATACTTTCCTTGAGAGCAATGTGAAGCAAACTTACCCCCCTTTTACTGCAAAAAATGGAAGAGCCCAGAAGAAGTACTGACACTCATGGTTTCCAGTGCATTGGTCAGGAAAATCAAGCTGGGTAGCCAGAAAGTACACGGCTCAGTGGGTAGGCTAAGGTTTTGTTCCTGTGCTGAATCTGCAGTTCTATCTGATTCTGCTTTTGATCTTTTTTTTGTCTTTAACGAAGAAGATATGTAACTTTTGAGGTAAACCCACACTCTGGAATGTGCTTAACAAATATTTCATAAAAGGGGAAAAGTTTAGCTTAGAGCCATTTTGCTGTCAAATGATTTATGACAACTCAGAGCCAAAATAGGTAAAAGCCCTAAGGAAGTGCCTTATCTTTCAAATAATTCAACTCTAAGAAGAGTTAAACTCTGTACACAAACAGGAGGGTTGGGCTTTGCAAGGAAGGTGAGGAGCAGAGTTTTATCAATTAAATAAAGGTCTCCCACATATACGTCAATGCAATTCTCTGCATCAATACCTGAAAAAGGAGCTGGCATTAAAGACACGCACACTTAAAGAAGCTACTAATGAGGTAACTTCTGTATCACAGAGTCTGGATTAACAAATGAATCTTTCAAACTATCTAACTTGAAAAATAGCATTTGGCAAAGTCCACTGACATCTGCCACAACTTTATTTAGCCTTCTGCATTCCCTGGAGGTACTGCATACGAGTTGCTCTGCAGCACCACACTAGAGCAACTGCAGACAGAAGGGAATGTAGACAGACATGCAAAGTGTTTAAAATAGGAAACACAGGCTCTGTGCTGGGGGCTAGTATAACAGGTGTATATATATTGGGAATTTATATTAATGAGGCTTCTGTTACACATGTACAAGGCTGCCAGCAGGCTTTTCAGAAGTAGATGGGTATTTCGGCTAAAGTCAGACAGAGTAACCTCGTAGTAACCTCTAGTCTGGCTCACAGCCACCAGGGAGGACTCTGAAGGACTGTCCCTTGGTGCTGCATTGATTAGATTTCTTCCCATAATACATCCAGTGTTTTTGCTCAGTAAACCTTGCTAACAATTGAATCAAGAATAAAGAGTGAGAGGGGAAATAAAAGCTGATCTCCATGTGAAAATGGGCCATAAAATTAACAAGGTTCTCAACATCAAGCAATTCTGTCTGCTCTATTGTGACCTGAAAATCAAAGCCTGTAAAATACATTAGCAAGCAAGAAGAAAAAATCAAACACAAAAATCCAGAATTATACATCAAAGTCAAACATTTAAACACACAACACCTAAGAAATCTAAAAGCTTAACTTTCCCTACTAACATTTCAATAATTCCTTGTCCAAATATTGTACATGCATCTTTTTTTTTAGATACTAGTTATGTTGGCAAATGCACATTTTCCACCATGTTTTATGGTGCTGTGGAAATGTTACTATACAAGTTTCCTAATTTTCATGTCTAGCGGCATCGACAGTGCACAAAAAACACCTTTGCAGAAACAAACAAGAAGGCCACACATTCTTAAATAAAATGCGGATGACAGACTGGCACACAAGAAGTCTGCAGTAGAGTATTCTTCTAAGAACATTAGCATCAACGCACCGAGGTACTATAATCCCACACTCTAATCTAGATGCTGGACACTGAAAGTGCACCATCGTCAGCCGGACTGCGTGGCTGTTTTATCTCAGTGAAGGCAGAGAGCCTGTCTAGTAGGAGACATTTTGAATGTTTACAATTGTAATTAAAGTATTGTACAAACTTTCACTGACAATGTTCATGTGAATGAGAATTTGTAAATGCAGAGATGCAGCACAAAAGTCTCTTGGACTTGCTGAGTTAAATTAAATGACACTTCAGTCTTTTGCTGCATGCTGCCTCCTCCAAAGACAGCTGATATTTTCTATACAAAAGGTTGGGCTGCTAGAAAACCAGGTGCAAAGTTTGATGGTGGATTATCAGTACTTGTTTGCTAGAATGATCTTTAGTTGCTAAAAAAGAAAGCAAATCCCAAACTATTGTCATTGGAAAGACAACTATAACACTGAACACTCAAAATAAACAGCCCCTTCATTTAAGAAAAATGACTTTCTATCAATAATGAATCATCTAAGCTCTGAATAACAATTAAACACTCATCTACTTGCTAATTCATGGAAGAAAAGCTATGATCTTCCCAACGTAAACATAACCTATTACCGAGTATTAAAGTAGAAAGGGTGAACAGCATTGTCATGACTTCAACTCTCCACACCACATGATCAGTGCTGAAGTAAACTAAGTATTTTGCAATATCTAGGGTAAGAAGGGAACTTAATACATAGGACTGCTTTAAAACAATATGCAATAAGGTGTATGAGAACAGAAAGATAATTCTCTAACAACACAAATGCTCTCAGAATGGTCCGTTATCCCAAAATGATGAATCTAGATAGGAAGACTGGTATAACATGCAATGTCATGTTTAAAGGTTTTATATCTGTATCCGGATACCAGAGTAGATCTTAAACCTTATCTACTTAAGCTACACAAAACTGAGACCTGATAAAGTAGAAGCAAAAAAGCTTCTTGCTACATGAGAACAGGTGTCTAATATCAAAGGGAAAGAATGGTAATGACCTTTAAATACCAGTATTTGTTTGAGCTTTTCTCCCTGAGATCTTTTAAATGAATTACTCTGGTAAAGTAATGTCAAGAAGCAATAATCAGACAAGAAATACCCAAGCAAACCTATTGTCACAAGAAGCATAAGAGAGCTGATGCTGAGTGTTAGCAAGCCTTTTTGCCTCTGGAGACACAGGCACCGTGATTTTTACAATTTTCTTTAAAAAAACTGGTCTGATCATTTCTGACCCTTTGATATTAAGTATGGGAAAGGAATGAAAGCTGGCCATTCACCTGGCATTAGCTTACATTCCTAGCCACTGCTGACCTGTGAAGTCCTTCTGAGAGTCCAAATACTGTGCAAACTAATTGCTTGCAAACTACTTGTAAAAACTTGCTATCGACATTCAGAGGAGAAAGACCTTATTAAAAAATAAACCCAAATATTTTCATGAAAGAAAACGAGATTTTTCATGGAGGCTCTTCATGTGTTTTGGAGCTTAAAACAATTGTGTGGTAAATATATGATATATTTTGCAGAAATGGTACTTCAATATGCAAATACAACTTAAGTTTTTGAGTGCCATGCCCTTCCTATATCCAACATCCCCTTTCCAGAAAAGGCTTGGAAAAGAATCAGATGCTTGATGTACTCTACCATGACAGTCTCTCCTCTACCATTCAAAAAAGTAATGCATGGAACGGCAGGATGAATTCCAACACTAACAACATACCTTACTAAGAGGTCTATTAAGGCTTTCATTTATGCCAAAGGTATTGAAGCATCATGAACTAAACCCACACATACTTACAAATTTATCTGACATAGAAGTGTGCAATAAGTTACAAAAGCATGAGTATCAACATCACTAAACTCAAGATGCTTCTGCAAACCTCTGAGAAAGGCAGTTTTGTACAGAAACAGAGACTGCAAAACTTTGAAGGGAATCTACAGTTTTTCATCCTCTCCACCATCCTAGCGTTTAGGGAAACTCTGGCTTTGGACAGAACCACAGTCAACAGCCCTTCAAAAAATTATTGGAAAGCTGCAGACCTCTATTCCATTGTAGCTTGCTCACACGTGTGCTCTGCTGGTGGAGTACATCATGTCTGCTACTTTAGATTGGAATATTCTGGCCGATATTGTCCTCTAAAGTTCGCTATATGCTCCCATGTGCCATGAGGATAACAGGACAGTGCAAGTCTCACTTCTCTTTCAGTTTGTTTGTCAACTCTAGATACAGTTTGTGACATTATACTAATGAGGTAAAGGTAAGTCACAGAAGGTGCATGCAAATAAATCACCCCAAGCACTTTAACTACCACACAAAAAGAAGTCTTCCCTTCTTCTTGGAGCATCTGTCTACAAGCCACACTCTCGTGGCTCACACACAGTAATCTGATGTACAAGAGGTCAAATGAAAATAGATGGCCATAAAGTTCTGCCAAAAGAGGTGTCTGCTCTGGATCCTTCCACCAGCAAATGGTGTTTCCAAAAAGTATGTGTGGAACCCCTTATGGCTGCTTTCCAGATGTCAGCAATGCAGACACATCTTAAAGAAGCAGTGGAACATAGCTCCTGTCTGTTAAAATGAAACATGTAATGGGAAAGGACCTCACAGACCAGAGAAACACAAAATACAAGCCCTTGTTATTGCTACTTTAAAAATAATTCTTTGTGATATTGCCTAAGATATAGCTTATCAAGGTGGTAAACATTTTAAAGAAGTTTTGGCATGAATGTTTGTATTATGCTTGCTGGCAGCTGTCCCTAGGAAGGATGTATTTATAGGTAAAAACCACAAAGATATGCTATTACAGTTTTGAATTCATAAGGCTAGGAAGTACTACCATAAGCTGCCTCATAGTTCCAAGCTGGTTATTTGGAGTTACTGGAAAAACGCTTATTAATCCCCCAAGGAACCTAGATTTCAGACACTGGGCAAAAAATGCTCTTTTGTAAGAGGAAAGTAAACCTTATTAACTTCTAGTTACACCTTCTGAGAATTGACTGGAAAACCAGATGTCTTATTCCTGTAACCTACCATCTGAGTTCAGATTGTTTGTGCCCTTGCCTCCATTTTCACCTCATCTAAACTTGCTTTGCATTGAGTTACTTTTTGTTACATAAATACCTATTTGTGGCAGCTGTTGTTTGACTGAAACCAAAAAACACTTTCAGAACTTCACAACTTTATTTATTGCTGGGGCAACAAGAAAGTTTGAAATCAATTCATAATTCACGTGAGACAATTTGAGTCATTTTCAGTTCAATGCCATGGTTCCACCAGTTTGATGACTGAAAACATCACTGTTTCTTGCTGACCCTTTAAAAAAAGAAAAGCTTTTGATTAATACAATGGTTGAGGATCAGTCTCAGAAAATGAGTGACCCAAGAAAAAGTTCACTCCTGATAAAATCCACATGAAATTGAAAATATAGGTAACATGCTTGTAGAGGTATGCTCTCAGTGAAGTTGGTTATTTCCTGGAAGATGGTGCTGATACTTTCATATTCCAGTTGTGTTAAAATTCCTCCAAGTTAATACATCGCTAACGACTGACACATTTCTATCACTATTAACAGTGATTGGTACATTTGCAACATATTGGAGGCACTTCAAAGTAACTTGTAAGCACTAATGATAAGGAAGAATTAATCCTTATTTTGCAGGTGAAGAACGTATGTACAAGACAATCCTGTGCTTTTGTGTGAATGACTGTGGCAGAGGCAGAAAATGAACTTCTGTTGCCTACAATCTTTCTTACACCTGTGTGAACAGCCTTCTGACAGAGCTGTTATACAGTAGACACAGGATGTCATCCCGAGAAGAACAGAGTAAGAAGCAATTTTAAGTGTAACCTTCATAAAAGAAAACCTAATATCTGTATGCAACTTCTACCTCAAAAGCCAGAATCGAAACCCAACAAAACCCACGAGCACAGCAGTACAGTGCTGTATTTCTAGAGAAAATTTTAGTCTGGTGTGGCAGTTTCTCTGTCTCTCCTCGTTCAGTCCATAACAACAATCCCCGCCTGGCAATTGGTCTTGTTTGGAGGACTTACTCCCTGTTATGTAATTCCAGATTTTTCTCACAGCTTTGAGATTTTGCTGTACCTGTACGGGTGAGAATGAAAGGAAGAACGACTCTACAAAAGGAGTTTCAGATTCTTTATTTTTACTGCTCTACACACCGTTTTCTGAGGTGTTTGGCACTAAGAGTGCAATGTATTAAAATGATTGATTGATTGCATTTTAAAAATAGAAGTACTGTTCTGATACTGGGATTAACTATTATCATTAAGATATGGCAGAATTTTAAACAGCTTTGAAGCTGCACCCTACTGTGAATGTAAAGCGTCCTTTCCCATCCCCCCTTGCCCACATTATACAGACAAAACAGAGTTTTTCATAAAGGAAGCAAGTAAATACCACTAACTCCACTCCTCACACAGTGAGTACTGTATCCACAGGACCACGGCAACAGCTCCATCACGTCCTTTCAATTCCCATCGTGCACTTTTATTTTGCTTTCGGCAAACTTGTGCCCCCCCCCTTTTTTTCTGAGCAACATTATGTGTTGCTCTATGGGAGAAGCTTAATCATAGCTATTTTGAAGGTCCTTATTTTTAAATATCCTACATATTCTAGATCAAATCTTGGTTATTGAAGGGGTTGCAAATAGTATTTGGTATAAACGGTGTAATTTGGCGGCCCAGTACAGTGTAAGCAAGTTCTGATTCAGAGCTGGGTGAGCGACTGCAGCCACAGGGAGACCCTGCCAGCAGCACGTTCGTGCCAATAGAAAAGAACAGTTGATGGCATCTACCCAAGGTCAGCTCCTCAAATTCAGGAGCTGGTTTTCTTCCAGACACTGTAAAGTCGCTTGTTTAAATGCAGCCAGTCGGCAACAATTAAGCGTCTAAATAAAACATGCAGATTTTGTAGTCCTTTTGAAATCTCCTCCATGCCACGCTGTTTATTTTCTATTTCTCACAGTCTTCATTATCCAACAATCAGGCTACAAAATGGCGGTCAGAGAGAGGCAGACATTTTGTAACTGTCTCATTAAAAGCCTAACAGAACAATGAAAACGCACCGAATGAAAGGAAGCGATCCGAGGAGCCAAAGGGAGTGTGTAGCATTGCCACAACCAAGCCTTTAAGCAAATCCTTTACCTTATTTTTGTAGCAAAGTTAAAACAAAGCCGCAGTGAGAAGCAACCTGACCATATTTTAGCCCCGTGCAGGCAAAATATAGTCTGGCACGGCCCTTTTCAAACACTTTCATTCAGCGGGTGCAGCTTGTCACCTATCTGAGCAAAGCCTCTTCTGTGCCCCTGTCTACTGTGTGCCATATGGACTCAAGACCACCCATTGACAGTGACTCAGTCACTATAATCTTAACCACATTCTTCCCTTGAAAGTCCAGACACTAGTTTTCTATTACAGCTCCAGGAACTTTACAATCTTCGGCACAGCTTTTAAAGCACTTGCAACACAATTAGCAAATGCACATTTAAAGAATGAAGCCTACATACACCTCTGCAGACACATTTTTATTCATATCTAACTATTTAATATGAAATAAGCTAGGGATAGCAAAAGCAGAACAAAGTAACACCGTAGCTGATAAAGGGGAATCCCCCCCAAGAATTAATAAGCATATTCCTTTTTTTAATTGTGTCCCCACCAGATTGCTCCTAGACGTATTAGTAACTGAAGCACCCTAAGAAGCAAATATGCAAATCTTTAGAAAAAAACCTGCAAAGCACATATTACTCATTAAAGATTTAGGCACCTGCCAAATTTCAGGTTTAAAGATTCAGACATTTTTTACATTGTTCCCTGAGGAAACACAAAGCGAAACAAACCAAAACAAAACCAAATCAAGAAACCCAAACTCCAAACCTACAACATCTTTTTAACACACAAAACCTGTGCTTATATTGCCCTCTTATAAACAGAAATGCTGAGGGAATTTTGCTTACATTTTTTTAATGATTCAAAATGATGTAAGAGGCTGGACTGATGTTACATTTGTAAAGGGGAATATAGGTTTAAAAAAACCAAACCAAACCAAAACCCACCCTGGAATTATATATTGAGAAAAATAGTCCTTATTAATTTAAATGCATCTCTGATTTTGAAGGACTTGTAATATAGAAAGAGCACAAACCAACAAAACAGGCAAGCAATAATCACGCAGGCATGCTGAAAACACAGGCATTACACAGATACACTAACGTTAGAAGAGATTAGGCTAAAGCAATGCTTCTCTTTTCTAATGAAGACTCACACTCCAGTGTGATGTTGCTACTCGATATTCAACAAACCAGGTCACAAAACCAGGCAACTGAATAGGAAGAAATGGTTGGCACTCAAAACCCAAAGACAGGCAACCCTTCCCACTGTGCAGGTGGCAGAGTGATCCAGCTACCTGGAAATATAGCCTGGAGAAGCTTATTTTGAAACTTTATCTCTTGCTGGTAAATGGAAGAAAGCTGGTATGCCCGACCGTGTTGAAAGAAAACTACTTGTGAGCCCTCAGAGACAGAGGGTAAAACGTTCTCAGAAAAGGCAAGAATTTGGCCTGTAGTTTACGTGAGGCAGTGACACGTTATCAGTAACACTGTACCCCTCTATGGTACACGTGAGAAACTTCCAAGCTACACAAGGACTCTTCCCTTACAAGCTAGTAAGAGATACAGCAAGTGAAAGGTGATTGTTTAGACCTGTAGTATATATAGAAGGACAGGAGCAGAATGATTACCACAGCCTGCACCCTCAGCAGAGCCAGAGCTGCCTGGGACAGGCACGCGGGTGATGCTGTTAACATATGGTGGAGGTCCCACTCCAGACTGTACTGCAGCAAGCCCTGAGAGAGACGCGTCTGAAGAGTCCAGCTGCTGAACGACCCCCTCCAGTGCTCGCGTGAAGGCTGTCTCCTACAACACAATATAGCCCTCTGTGTTGTATGGGAGATGTTATTTCTCCGAGACATATTTTGCAGTGTCCCGTATCTTTGCGGCGAGGCAGGCAATCTGCTGCACTGCTGTGACAACAGGTGGGATGGCTCTTTCAAAACTCAAAAAAACCCTGCCAAAATCCAGATGGTTGCCAAGCTTACTACACAGACATTGTATTCAAACGTTACAACCCACCTCTAAACCCACTAATTTAAAAGCAGCTTTCACAGAATCATAGAATGGTTTGGTTTGGATGGGTCCTTAAGGATCATCCAGTTACAACACCCTTGCCATGGGGTTGATTACAGTTGTCCTTTGCTTTTGTAAGACCCCCCAAAATAGTGGAAAGAATTCTGAGTTTTGTCACAAACTTGAAAACAGGTCATGAAGAAGCTTCCCAAGGGTTATGACCTTTCAGAGTTAAGCTAACTCCAGTCTGAGCTGGGAGAAAAAAAAATGAGTTAACAGACAAGGTTTCACACTGGAAGTGTGTGAAACTCGTGGTTTGACAAGATTTCCTTGCAAAGCCAGGTGAAGTTTAGTGGTTTCTGTGATATTTCACAAAGAGTGTCTGGGTGCCTTTGAACTGGAAACTCAAAGCAGAATCCAGCAGCTGCAAAACTTAAACACAGCAAGACAAAGATTAAGAAAAAAATGTTTGCCTGCACTCCTGGGAAGACTATATGGAGTTTCACCTGCTGACATTTGAAAAAGCAAAAGTCTACATAGCCTACTGTTCAAATTAAATGAAAACATTCGGGAGGTATGGCAGACGCACAGCTGCATTAACCTTTTGACTTGCCTAAGCGAGGTACCTGTGGGTGGACTGCAGAGTCCCTGTTAACGTTGCTGCCCACTGCTGTTCTTGCTACTACTCCCATTGATTTCTAGAGTCGTGCAGCGCCATCCCCACAACCTGTATCTCGGCTCTTTTTCTAGAACCACCAAAGATACCAAGGCTTACTTTCAACAGTCAGGAGGGAATGAAATAGAATTGGTTCTAGCCCATAAATCTGGAGAACTGAATTAAAGACAAATCAATCCTGTGGCTCTGAGATCTGAAGCAGTATCTGTTTTCCAATAGCCCTTTTCAGCCACCTCTACAACCATAAGCTTTCAAGGCTGATGAAACAAATGGCTTGGAGTCACTTCCGCGAGGGGTATTATATTAGTTCAGGACAGTGTGAATCTCTGTGCTATTTGGCATCTGTTAGCTGGCTGATGCAGAATACTTTGAGCAGCCCCAGTCTTCTGGTCACAATAAAGAGCAGCTTGTAAGCAAGAGAGGGAAACCAGCGTGGAAGAACATCCTTCACATGGGCACCAGTGGTCCACAGCCATATGACTTAGTAGCTTTGATTTGCTGTGTGTTAGAATAGGAATAATCGTAACCTGCGGGGAATTTATATTCTGTATTTTGAAAGTGTTTTTCTTAATAGCACTGACAACAGGAGAATCTACATGCAGCAAATACAGTTATAGGGGAAAAAGTGAAAGTTAATTCAGGCACGCAGGAAACAAAAGAAGAGTAAAGGACTGTAAGCGGAAAAAGAAAAAGCTAAAACAGGAAAAGTGAGATGACTACAGATAGATGAGAGAAAAGATTAAAAAAAACCTGGCAAAACCGGGAGAAAGATTTAGAAATCATACTGAGAATCATGTAATGGGGATAAAATGACTAAACATGTTAATTATGGCTCATTTCTTTGATGCATTTTTTTCTTAATTGTAGCAAACTTTTTGAGCAGCAAAGAAATAGTAGTACTGTTTAGTTTTGATTCTACTGTTAAATCACCTGAGAAAGAGAAAAAATCCTAAATTTTGTCAGCACAGTTTTGGGGTTCCACTTTGGGGTTCCACTACTTTGGTGAACTATTTCTTACCTACTTTTAAATACTAGAAATTATATATGCTGATCCTAGAATAATATCCCCTGCCTCCCCTCCCAAGTCTCCAATTATCCTTTAACACAGCAAACCTGCAAGAAAATTAACTGTTTGTATTAAATGGTTAATCAGATCACCTCAGGGTCTCTGCAGCATTCTCCTTCATGTTGTACTTTCTGCCCACCTGACTGAGTCAAGTTTTGCAAATGAAGAGCAAAGAAATATTTTGCACAGAATTCCGAAGTATCACATCTGGCTTTTTATTATGTAGTTCTGCATCCATTTTTGACAAATCTATTTCCAAGTGGAGGAACTTAATAGTTACATAGGCAAGAAAGCGTCAACTTGATACAGCTGTGAGCCCAGAAGAGCTGCGGGTTTTGATTGCGAACCTGGATAATACTAAAGTTGTAAAAATCATCTGGAAGAAAATGAACTGCAGCAACGTCAAACCCCAGAGTGCTTCTTATTAGTTTAAAAAGTACTGGATTTACAATTATGACCTAATGTATCTCTTGATATACATTCCTCTTCTGTTCATCATTTCTGTAAGACTAGTTGCCGTGACAACTAAAAGAATTGTTTTAATAAAGCAATGTTCCCCTATATTTTAAATACTCCAGGTTCCTGAGATAAAAAAATCCACCCCACAACTCCAAAGACACAAGATAACAGAATACAAAAACAAGCTGAGGGAAAAAAAGAACCCCGCACACCGAATGAATTTTGCATGGAAGTGGTACGTCTGGTCCACGACTCCAAACACACAGCTTATTATAGGATTTATTACCGATACCTCCTACATCCGTAGCTTCCTTCTGTGTCCCCATGGCAAAGTGATCAAAACCTGCGTCTCTTAATTGGACTCCAATAAAATAAGCAGAACACAACGCACAATACAAGTACTGCGAGGATACAGTCTTAAATGCTAAGAGCTCTGTACCTACTGCAACCAAGGCATCAGTTAAATCTGCCGTGAGGTAGTGATGAAAGGCTCATGAAGTGCCAAGGGAGAGCAGATCTTGCACATCTGAGCAAAGAGTCTTCAAACAAGACTACACAGGTGGCCCAAAGGACATGTGTCTTTGCAGGATCAGGTCCTTGATGTGCAAGTAGCAATCCTAAAGTTTACTCCTAATTACAGAGACATTGAAGTGTTATCAGTCAGCCTGGTGGGAAATTCTGGGAAGGAAAAAGTGAAAATCTTCGTTCACTGGAGTGAAATGCTAACTCTCTAAATTCTCCCTGCATGTTGGGCAGTCCTCAGACAGGGACTTCATGTGCTTTGTGCTGGCCTGTAGTGACTTCAACCTATTGCACAAAACTATCCATACCGCAAACAGTTAACAGAAAATGTACAAAAGAGAACAATCACACATTGTCAAGGGAGACGAAATTAAATATCCCAACAGACATTCCTGTTCATATAACATTCTGGCCAACAGGCTTCCTCAGGTATTGCAGTGATAACAATACAACTAGTTTCATTATTAATGTTAATTCAATTAGAATTTAATGGAATAAGTAGTTCAAAATAGTGATTTCTTTTAGGAATTGTGGGCTGGCAACTGTAACACCTATCTCTCTATAAAGTGACAACAGACAGCTTAAACTTCAGGTTTGCTTCCTTTGCAAGATTAGGCATCACGTTACTAACCCGGAGCTCGGTAATCCTTCTCCTGCCAACTTTAATGAGTTTTCAGCTACCTAAGTGGACTTCAAACTAATGAGCACAGGTAGAATTAGCAGCAGTGCAGCCACTGCAGTGTGAATCTGATCTCTTGTCCTGCCGTACCCAGACAGTGCCCGGGACACAGCCCAGCCAAAAGCTGGTTTGGGTATGTTCTGCTAAGAGGCAGTTCCGGCACAGGCTTCAAACTAATTCTTACTTGTGTGACAGTGACTACACCAAAACCCAGCGCTTGGACTACCAGGATGATTTGATTAGCGGCACAGCATGCCTGGATTAGCAGCTGATGCACTGTGTTAACTCAAGTTTGAAATCTCTCGCCACTTCTCTATTGCATTACCAATTTAAACATCGGTAGCACTTTTCTTCAAAACAGGCTCCCAAAGGACTAGCTGACTCAAGTGAAAAGAACCACTCCACAAAACTAGAGGGTTTTGTGGGGTAAATGAAATTAAGGTCCCAGTAACACTTGAGTTGGATCTGTAGTTAACACTTCAGTGACGACAGATCCTTATTTTACACATGCACACTCAGAGTTTATAAGATTTTTTATGTCCTTTTTTCCCCTCCATAAAGTATTTATTTTCTGAAATACTTTGAGAACTGTGTAATTAATACCATGTTTCTGATTTTACATGGGAGGCTGCTTTTTTAAAGGATATTTTGAAGCATAAATACTGCAAAAACTATTCCATATATGTTTTTTACTTTTAAAAGCTTCCCTCTGCACATTACATATTTCTGAGTAGGAATCACATACAGATTACCTAGTTTAAGGTAGCTGTTTACAGGGGGTTTATGTTCAAAGTTTCCATCTTTTATTCCTTTTCAACTGTGAAAGAGTTAATCTCACATCTTAATGGGAGTTTACCCTTAATAAGAAAGCATTAAAGCAAGCCAAAAATAATAAGCTAAATGAAGACCATTCTTTTGCCTTTTGTCAATATTTTCATAGCGACGAATAGAGCAAACACAAGATATTTTTTAAGGCTTTTATTTTTTCCCTCCTTGTAAATCATAAATGCTTTGGTATATTTAATTTCAAAATGAGTTCCCTGTGAATTAGGCTAACATGACAGATTAAAAAAACCCTTCCCAAACCCTGCTATATCTTAGATGGAAAAGTATACAAAATGTCCTTTTGATATTTTTCCCTGCTCATTTTCTAGCTGTACCTGTTTCCCCTATACTTAAAGACCAAGCTATGTTAATCAAGAAACTTTCATAGTCCTATTCTGAGCCTTCAAATAACTATAACACATACTTTCCTAAATAAATGAAGGGTTTTAGACTATCTTCTGAGGAAGATACTCAAGAGCCTACATATTTGCTACACCACAGAGATACAGCTGGCATATTCATTTTGGAAGAGGTAGAAAATTCCCCCCTGCAATGAACCCAGCCCTTGAAACTGCATTTTGTGACAGTCTGTGCCCACACCATGTGTGTTTGTGGGAGAAGGTTTTGAAATGTTTTTGAAGACCCAATGGACTGTTACTCTTGGACCTGTACCAGTTTTAAATCTTCCTAAGCAAGGTCAGAAGACACTTCTGCCCAGTGAGAGGTATTTGTAAAACCAGACTAACTTGTCCATGCAAGGGCATTGGCCAGACTCTGAAAACATTCCTCTGCAATACTTGCTTGTCAGGTGATTTAATTTGTGGACTTGAATGTCCTTTTTCCTGTCCTTCTGTCCTTACTAGTTATATATGACCAAGGACTCCTCAATAAAACATAGAGTACAGCTGTTAAGAACCGCTTTAACATACGGACACAAGCTTTCCATTAATATAATAGGTTAAGGCTTGGTTGATCCCCCACTAAATGTGTTCAATGGGAAGCTCTTTTCTTGCAAAAAACTCCTGTAGAAACTGCGAGCTCTGATCCATCTGCAGATGGACATGAAGGCAGCAGTGGCAGTGGTGGCAATGAGACAGACCATGGATGGGGTCTCAATCCTCAATCCGTCTCCTCTTCCATCCAGCTCACTCAGAGAATGGAGTCTTAAAACTAGAAGCATAAGTAACAGAAAAAGCCTTCTGTTTGATGGTCAACTCTTCCAGCTGCCCCCAGGCAGCTGTGATGTCTACCAGCACAAAACCAGTTCATCCGGAGTATGTCATAAAACCAGCCTGGGATCACCACTTCCTTAGGTGTTTGATGTCTCATCTGACCCTTATCCAAAGTGAAAGTGTCCCCTCTTAAAAATTTTGCAATACTGGCAAAAGAGAAGATAGGTTACTTACAAATGGCATCCTAGGTTTTAATAAAGTTCTTCGGAGAGCGAGGCAGGCACGCAGCGTGAACACAAAATAATGAATGCTAACTCTCAGAGAAGCAAAAGTCTCAGTTGCAGCTCCAAAGGCTTGAACTTCAGCTTTAGCATGGACGCAGTTTTGCTACTTACCATGTACTTGAAACAATTGAAGTGGGTTTTTTCTGTGTTTATTTTGGAGCCGGCTATTTTTAAGGTCACAGTCCCTGCTAAGGGAGGAAACTGTGTCTCTAGGGTATTGGGAATTAAACAGAGGAAAGAAAAAGGCACAGAGAAAGTAGCTGACTTACATAGAGAAGTCAAGTGTTCTGTTTCCTTCCTTGTTCAGCCTGTAGACAAAAAAGAACTTTACAGTAAACACTAACACTTGTTTTTTTAAGAATTGAACGTAAATTTGAATTTCACAGGAATTCTTTTTTAACTTTTTCCCTCCTGGAATCCCTTCTGATAAGCTGCAGTATAAAGGGACACTATGACTTGTTGATCAGCTTCGACAACCTTAGAGGTAAGGCTTAACCACTTTCCTGTCTGTGGTGATTTATGTAACGGGACCTATGTCAAGCCAAGTATTTTGTGCTGTTCTGACTTGGAGATACAAATGAGGAGGTGGAGGGAAGGCAGCAAATGTTTTGAGAGCCTTGGAAAAGCCAACTGAGACAGAAACCAGCTACTGCAGAGGGCACAGACTGAGCAGAAACCACAGACTTCTGTGCCAGGAACCAGAGGAAACCAGTGAAGAAATGGTTAAGGACAGGACAGGAGAGAGTGAACAGAGAGGCTACGAAGACGACCAAGGCAATTCGACCATAGGGAAGTGCACACCTACACCTCTCAGCCTGCAGTCTGCTCTGTCCTTCCTCAAGGAGGTAACACGAGGTCTTACCACAGTAACTCTACACTCAGTATCTGACAAAAGGAATTCACTTCAAAGTCTCAGGTGTTAACTAATGCAAAGAAGGATCAAAGTCAGTAGCTACATGAAAAGAGGCTTTTTTCATAACTTAATTGCTCATTTGCAAAATACCATTGTTATTTATTTAAGCAACCATGACCTTTTTTGATGCACTAGTGATGTAAATGTTCATGTCTGGGTGTCAGAAGAATATAATGATAATAAAAACTAATACCTTAATCAGGAATTGCCCAATTTATTTTGCTGGCACAGCATCCCTATAGGAATAGAGCTTTGTTGTACCTCACTAAGGCAGAGGTTACAGCTGCTTCCAATTCCATCCCAGGCTCTGCATTTGCAGACTAGAAATGCATTTGGATGCATTTTTCAGCTGTCTTTTTCTCATGTGTGTACTATGATAAGTACACTAAGATTTTGGAAATCCCTCCTTTAAATTAGCCTCTGCTCTTCTCATTGTATCCCAGATTATGGCAGATGTCAGGTATGTTTCTCCAACTGTAGTTCCAAGAAGCGTTATTTTGAGGTGCACAAGGTGCCTTCCATGGCTCTAATTAAACAGATGAAGTGTGTACAAGCAGGAAATGGCCTGTGCACCAGCCCAAAGGACACGTCATGTCAACCCAAAGTGGTTAGGGAACAGTGTGACTAGAACTGCGTGACTAGAACAGCATCAAGAAGGCTAGAAAGCAAAGCAAGACACTCACACGCCTCAACAGTGGTACAACACTAGACATAATCTGTTCCTTACTTACAAAGATGTCAGCAAGAAGAGATAATGATTAAGAGAAAGTCTCTAGTCTCTACTTACCAATTGCGCTAAAGAACACCAGGAAGGTGCTATTGAAACAGCAGATCATAAGAAACAGTAGGGGGGAAAAAAAGTGGGGGGTAGATAGAAGATTTCTAAAAAGTGGAAAAATAAGGAAGAATTTATTTAAAATACTCTTAGACAGTGTTATTTTGCTTCAGAAAGGGTGTGCTCTGTCTCATGCCCAGGCATTATAGTAAGAAGCTACCTTTTGTTTCAGTTAGGATTCTCAAATTTGGCACCTTAAAAGAACTGGGACAGGAGCCCATGGCAATATAAAATAATTTTCTCTTCAGAAAATTGTCTTGTAGCTGTATATGCAATTTACCTCTAGGTGATATCCATGTAGGCTATATACCTGAGTAGGGTATATACCTGTACTATACTTCCCAGTGATACAAGAGAGCTACATAGCTTCTTCTTTTAATTACCTGCAATATCACCTGTATATCTGGTGACATACTTTAATGTAAGTACGTAAAAATACAGATCAGAACTGACTGCTACTGCAGCAAAGGGAAACTGTGTGACTTCTCAATCCCATTTAAACACTTCAGTAGGCTTTATTAAAGTTAAGCAATATTGTTAGCTGTATTAGCACAGTTAAACAGTCCTTGAGGTATAAGATGATTGTACATACTAGAATAAATCTTATTTCTTAAATCAGTAAATTTAAGAACTAATAGCATTAAAATCATATGGTTACCACATTAAAAAACAAACTTTGAAGAGTTCAAGAAAGAGATTAAAAGCCTGTAAAGTATATTTAGATACTGAATACACAAGAAATAGGTGTGATTTTTTTGTGTCTTGTTTTATTTAAATGCTGCTGTACTCTGTACATATTTAGGAAGGCATGAGAAACTCCACAAGCAGATGTTATTTAATAGTGTTTCAATGTGAGAGAATTCTTTCTGATACTTTGAGGGAATGTAGCCTTACCAAGAAACATTTTATAACTGAAACGTGAATAATTAACTCTGAAAGCATGTGGAAGCTGTATAGATAGGAAGAGTACTGCATTACACTTCACCAAACTGGAACGAAATGCTGAGGGACTGCAAAGTTTTCCAAAAGTTTAGGCTGTGGCAGGGTGTTCTAACTAAGTATAATTTGCAGGAAGATACTGGTTTTGATTTGTTAGCCTTCTGAAAGAAGAAACACTTTACAAAATGTGAACTGCCAACAGTGTTTTTAGCAATGTTCTTAAAAACATACTTTAACTACAAAGAAGCAGAAGAAAAATCCCATTCAAGTGAAAGGTCATTTTATCAACTTCTTAATGCACGTTAGGTGACTTACTAAAATACTACTTTTAAGTCTTTCTTATTTGCTTTGACATCGTACTTGGAACAGGCAATGGTAAAGCAGACTTAGTTTGCATGTTATTAGTGAATCTGAAATAAGAATAGAATTTTATTTCAGAATTACTTTTATTCACCATGCCCCGAGGAATATAAGCACTGCCAAACTACAGTACTGACATATCTAAAAATCCCACTGAGCTCTCAAAGACAATATCCCAACTCAGTAGACGCCAGTACCAAATGATTCCATACGAGACTGATCTCAATGAAGGCAATTTTAAAATAAGGTCTCATCTACAAAAGCTTCTTACCCATAACACTTATTGTTCAGCTGAAGTCCAAGAGTAAGTCTGAAGCTCACTTAATTTTTCCTTGTTAGGTCTGCCTTCAGTGGAGTGCTGTTCAAAATATCACTACGGCTTAAACAAACTGGAAAATCAGCTATTTCTGACTTGCAGATTTTCACAACCATTTCAAAACCTCTCCCTTGTGAAAGAATGCCACTTTTGTATTTATGAACAGCGTGGCTTGTGCACTTTCATACTGATTGGAATACTTAAAAAAAGCAAAAAGCTTTAGCTCACGGCATGGCAACATCAGATTGTATAGAAAGAATACAGCATCCTGAGGATCTCTGCAACAATTATTTATAACTTCTGCTTTTCATCAGTTTGTTTTTTCAGTTGCCATGAGATCCAAAAAAAAGTATATGAAGCAAAGAAATCCTGTTGCATTGAATGCAGGAAACCAACTGGTGGCAAAAAAAATCATCTACCTTTGACACTATGCTTTGTTATCTACAAGCAATTCCAAACTGCCCCTCAGCACTGTTAAAGGTTCTACCAGAGCGATTCAGTGCCTTTAACATTACATCGCTGAGCTTCAAAATCCACTCACGGAGATAATAGTGTTTGCTATGTTTGTAATTACTCCAAGCATCCGGTTCCAAAAGCAAAAATCCTCCATCTCCCTATGTTAGAAAGTTGTTGACAATATAGTTTTAGCTTCAGGAAACTAGAACCACTCTTGTTAAGGAGGTCACATTATAATTATGATCTTTTCCATCATCCTCAAGTCTGTAAACTTGTTAGGATAAAACCCTCCAGAAACCGGGCTTTACGGAAGACCCGCTGCCAAGACCTACACTGAAAAATTATAACCATCTTCTGTACAGATTAGGTTATATTCAGAGCATGATAGCTTCATTTTTCAGTGGGTGAACTCTCACTTTGTACCTCTCCAGCACTTTATGCAGAAAGATGTTTCTACATTCTTCCTTTGTGAGAGCTGTGCAAAGCTCTACTGCTGACACACATCCAACAGTGAAAATGCCTGTAAATGCCATTGGCAAAATATCTTTTAATTAAGAAGGCAAGCACAGCCACGAAAGAATCTGATTTGTGTTTTACTGCTTTTGGAACTTCACAACGAACTAATTTCACATAGCGATGTGCCTAAAATTTTGGTGAGGAAGTACCAGCTTTTAACATATCAGCAGCCAACATTAGTTGCTGTGTTGTTCACCTTTCCCAAGGTAGAGGTCATTAAAAAGAAGTTTTCATGGGGCTTGCTATCTTGAAGAAAAAGTTTTAAATAACATTATAGCAACAAAATATAACTTTGCTCATATTTCTGCATTTCTAAAGACATAAAGTAGCATTAGTAACATTAATAATCTTAATAGCAGCTAATTGTTCACCAAAACACCAGGAAAAAAAAGTGGTCTGATACACCTTAAAAAGTATTAAACCCATTCATGATTAGCTTGGTTACGTCCTTCTGCTCAAAGGGAGGAAACCAAGAAGCTGAATTCTAAGGCATAATTCATGGTAAGTATTCATTAAGCACCTGCTACCGCAGGTACTGGATAGGCACAATGTTTGTTAGCCCCTAAAGCACTGCACTGAAAATGCGCGTACAAATTAAAAGAATCCTACGAAGTTGCGTGTGTGCCTAACTAGGCTTGCCCCCATGCAGAGAGAGATTAGTATATTCCTCGCCTGCACTCTGACAGTTGCCTATAAACAGTTACGCTTTGGCTACAAAGAGCAAAATTCTCTGCAGGGTGCATTACTGTCATTTTATTTTTAAGGGAAGAGTAGTATTTAGTCTTGCTAATGACATTTTCCAGAAACTGCTTCGGATACGTTCTTTGCCTCCCCAAAATTATTTTTATGATCATCAGAACAAATTATGTTCCCAAGAATAGACTGTTTTCTTACACATACAATGTCAAATTGAATAGATCTGATCTATTTTCTTTTCTTCGTAGATTTTTTTCCTACAATGGATATACATGTACTTGTGTAAATCTGTACTGCAAACATTACAGTAATATTTTAAATAATAAATATAATTTCTAAAATATAATATAAAATAAAATAACAAAATAATGTAACATAAAATAACATAACATAACATAAAATAAAACAAAACAAAACAAAATAAATAACAACGTCCTAAATTATAAATAATAAATTAAAAAGAAAACCAGTATTCAGCTTTCACCATCAAACCTATCACTTCAAACTGCTCTGCTTCTATAGGGAAATTAAAGTTTTATGTTGCTAGTACTGAGAATCCAATATGAGCCTGATCCTTTGCACATAAAATGCACTGCCTTTGCTCCAAACTCTGAAAGCCAGCTATGTTCTGGTTAGCTCCTCCACGTACGTCCTACAGCACATTAAGTACCAGAACTTCTTGCCTCTTTGAGAAAAGGCAGTGCCAGGGCTCCCTGTATTTCGTATGCCTACAAGCAGCAAGTGCTAATTTCACAGATTAAACGGTTTTTCTCTAACTGTAACCGGGATCTCTGTATTGCAATGCCACTAGGGATTTCTTTCTGCCTCACTCTGTCCAGTTTCACTATAATGCTGTCCGTTATAACCGATGTACATTTATCTATACACATACACGTCCATGAAATAAGATAATATGTTCTACATTTTTATCCTCTGAAATATGAATTAAGGAATTGTCTTTGGTGACAGTCTGCTCTTTTGTCCGTGCATTACCAGCAAAAGAATAACAATGCTCAATGGATTTCAATCAAGCACTAACAAGAGGAATGAAAAATATTTTACGTAGTTCCCTTTCTTAATATGCACAATTAAATCAGGCGTGTCTTCTTGGTATTCAGGCAGATAGACACTGTTTTCATACAGTTATAAATAATCACCGAGAGTATCATCACAGAAAGAAGTTAGCAGGGAACAAACACATAAAAAGCCTTTCTGGTTTTGTTTATTAATACACTGTATTTCATAGCACTTATAAGTCAACCAGTTAGGCACTGCTGAAAGAACCTTGACCAATAACAGCAGGGAAAGAAAAGAAGCCTTGGAATTATTTTCTTAAAGCAAACTGAAACAGGGCATAATATTCAAATGATATTATATTGGAAATTAAATACCAAATTTAAACAGCTGGGGGAAAAATGGCAAGCTAAGCGTATCCCTTTAGCTCTCCCATTTTCTTAATTCTTCACTAGTGCATGTACCTAGAAGATTTCAGCTGAATTCCATTTTAATCTCTCCCCAGACTATCCTGCAGACATTCTATTTAAATATGTTCTCATTTTCTTCATGTCATGTTATGTGTTTCTTCCTTGGAAGTGTTGTCCTGAGAGGGTAATACAGGTAATATTTAATATATAATTGTAAAATAATAGTAGCATCTATCAGTTCTGAATTCCACCGGTGCTATTAATTCTCACAGAATATACACACAGAAGTGAGGCCACAAGGTCTGGGACTCCAAAATGCTGCAAACCATTTTCAGCTCCAGCAGCAGGGAAGGAAGAAAGTAAAGAGAATTCAATTTGTGTCAAGAGTGGTGACTAAACCAAGTCTGCGTCCTGGGTCCGAGACCTGTCCTTAGAACTATTTCTCAATCTCCCAAACCCAGCGTTTGTGTAATCACAAGGAAGCAAGAAAACCAAGCTACCCATAAAATATATTTAATTTTACCTTTCAACTGCATCTAATTGTTCAGTTGTACTTTTGCACTGAGCATTCATTCAACAGCAAAACAATGGCAGAAACACAAAATCTTAGAGGAAGTCTTTAATTTCAATTTTATTTCTCTAATCATTGATGAAAATATCCTCAAAGTAGACACTTAACACTAACAGACCCCTATTTAGTTCCAAGGATGTAAATGACATAAAGTAAATAATGCGCCAACCAATACGTACCACTAATGCAGGTATAACCTTAAACACAAATTCTGTCTAAAATCAAGGAAAAACCAGTTTAGTAAAAGACACCATCTTTGCCTTTTACTAGCTAGTGGTATGCACTGCTTTCACCTGAAATATTACTGCATTTTCCAAAATCATACATTGAATTAAGTGGCCGCTTTAGCACATGCACATGAACTAAAATAATTTCAGCAAGTGTCGCTGGAGTAGCGCAGTGCAACTGGAACTTGTATTCTCATCTCTGCTTCCAAATTGTACTCCTGCCCTGAAAAAGCTCAAATTAAATGCTCCTTGCTCTTTTCACCAGTAACACCGTACAGGAACGATCTGAGAACATTAGGCATAGGACTAAAACGACGCACGTGAATGGCGAAGCCTGTGCTTACTGCTCCCTAAAAAAATGCCGCAGCCTAGTTAAGAGAAACACCCCCTTGCCATGAGTATATCTGCCACCCAAATCCAGCCTGCACTTCCACCACCCAGAAAAGCCAGCTGTGGTGACCTACATGTTGGTCTGTACGTAAGAGCCTGGACAACCACATGCTCTTTGCCTCTGTTTCTCTCGCTCTGCTGGAAACGCCGGGCGTGAGATCCGCTGCTCACAAGTTGCGCTGGGGGCCCCGTGGAGGACACAGAACTGAATTCTGTGGCAGGTGGCTCAGTGAGCACGTTCATACGTGCTGTAAAGAAACTGGCTTTCTAAAGATCTCAGACGTTCTAAATAGCCACTCTTCTTTTGGACTTTCTTTAGCAGTCGTTAACCTATAAAGCCTGAAACCCACTCCTTTACACAAATCCTAAACCACTGGTACGTGCAATAGGATGCTCAGGTTTCCTCACTCCCACACTCCCAGACTAAGCATCTTACCGGAGCCCTGACATGCAACAAAAAGACTTAAGAAAGCCTTCCTAGAGTCAGATGCATATTATCTTCCAATATTAATACATTATTCCAGAACAGTGAGAAATGGATGAAATCTGAAAACAGTGAAAACAGTACACCTGCATTTCACACATTTTTATTTTACATTTTAATTATCAAAGCAGAAAGAAGTCTAAGTATCAAATGTTGTAACATTAAATTCATTAAACTCCTATATTTATTTATCTAAGCAGCAAAAAATCAGCAAACTGAAAAATATTTTCAGTAATTAAAATGAAGTAACTGACACTAAGTAGGGAAGGGAAATTTGTATTTTGTTTTAACATGCATTTTTAATACAACACCTACTTAAGATGGTATTTGAGAGCTCACATAAGTATTTTAACATTCTAAATTGCACCTTTACTGAACTGTACATAATTACATTTATTATTTTTACCATTTCACTGAAACAGTAATGTAGTAAACATAAATTTAATTTCAGCACCTTAAAGCAACAGCAGAGCTGTACCTTTGCTTGCACTCTTTGTCCATCTCCGCTGTGTCCAGGACTATTTTCAACTCCAAATGATTCCTTAAGCTATAAATGTACATTAGGACATGTAACTGGCTGTATGACTGAAATGGCCTCCGGAAGGAGGATGCAAAATCTGAACTGTCACCTCCAACTCTGTTTCTCAGTGACACAGAGGCAGAGTTCCACAAATAACTGGGCAGTTATATTAAGAGGTTGTGTGATGTCCTGCCAGGGTCTTTACTAGGCTTCTAGAGTACAAAGGTCATACATTATTTATTTTTAGAGAAGGAGGATACTGTACAAAGCATGAGGTTTTAGGAAGCTTGTAATGATTCTGTGATTCCATGAAATAGCACAATGTAGATCACACTTTGAGAAACAGCATCAGAGTACACCTATAATTGAAAGGTGTCCTCTTTAACTATGGTTTTGATTCAAAAAGAAAATCAAGACAGGCTTAAATCTTTCTCAGTTGGGACAGCACTTACCTTGTTTTATGGTGTAAAAGACATCTAGAGGAGACTTCCATCTCTAATTTTAGACCATTAGACTGAGCAGTGCCGAGATGAGGATTCCTCCTGTTCTGTGTTTGTACAGTATCTTTTTTTCCTACGCATAAAATTAGACCCTCTATGAGCTGGTGTAAATATAACCACTATGAGTCCATCCTCCTCAGTCATAACATACATCACTTTATCACAAAGGGGTTGGTAAGATTTTATTCTCACCCCAGTTTTGCCATCTAATAACCACAGTCGCTTGGTCAAATCACTCCTGCTTCGCCTCTGCTCTCCTGGGACCAGGTAGTAGAGTGCTAATGTTTGCCAGACAGCTGTTCTGTGGCTTAATTATCTCCACAAAGGAAAACAGAATTACTGCAAATTGTTGTTCAAGGACTTGAAATGCATGCCATGCCCGTCAATAACATCAGTAAATCAATCAGCATTTCGAGTAAATACAAATACAGGCTGTTCTCTAAAAAATAAACACCTTTTCCCCCTTTTCTGTTAAAGAATGGGACTAAAGTAGCCTTCAGTCCTGTAGTGAATTCTGTCTTCCCTCTCACTCTTCACCTAACAGCCCGGAAAACTAAAGCATATTGTCTGTGTCTCTATCTATACTGTTTTTATTTTAACATTACTGATTTTCAAACTCAACAGAGCCTTTAATAAGGCATAATAGGAAAGCTGAATGTCAGTCCCGAGAGTCAGAAAACCACTCAATTTTAACCTGTCTGAAATGCAGCAAACAGATTCAAGAAAGAAAACGAACAGAATTCCTTAAGTACTCTGCGTTAAGATAGTTCTATTGCATCAGCACGTACCTTGGGTATACAGGAGAAACATAGTCCCTGTGGAAGATACATAAAGTCACTGACTGTAAAAGTTTATATTTGAAATATTTTGCTTAGGCTGCATTTATTTTGATTATAAACAACATTAGGCAGCTTAGAAATAAATTTATTTCCTACCTTATCCAAAAAAATACAGCTATTTGTGATCTTCCTAATACAATGAAGCTGGTCATTGCTGGCCTACGCCAATCTTGTAACAGGGGATTTTATGGGGTTCTTTTATGATATCTCGATGGGCAACACCATTTTCTGAATGTATCGATCCTCTTAGTTTCCTTCTTATTTCTGCTCAGCGGGAACACATTGTGGGAATATTTCCCATTTTTTACCTCTTCTGGCACCTTAAGGTACTTTTGATGTTTCTTTTGATGTGTTCCATCACTGCCAGCAATGTACCGTCCACGAAATTTTCTTACACCTTCTCTCCTGTTGTCTTTATTCCTCTCAATCATTATAATGGTTTTCAGTTCTTTCTGTTTCCTATCCCTTTACTGTCTGCCTCTTAAAAAAACTTACCAAACCCCAGACAATTGTTTTGCTTAAAACACTGGATTAAGCTTGAGCTTCCCAGGTTTATTTCCTGCACTGAAACAGGTCTTCAAAACAGTTTCTCTGTTTTCCAGCGCTAAAAGCCCACCACTGATGTAAGATTTTCAAGTGAGCTCAGCATCAGCTAGTTCCTGCTTCAGTTCTTACCATCAGATATTTGGAATAGCTCAGGGCCAATAGAGGTCAGCATTTTTCAAGTCTGGTCTTTAGTTCTGCTGTCTGGATAGGACTTCACAATTTTTGACATTCTGGCCCTAATCCTTCAGTGTCTCAGTATGTCATATGAGGTCCAGGAAAAAAAAGCGCTATTTGTCTTCTCTCAAGCTTTCTCTTCGTATGAAAAGAATTTTGAATGTACATGATCATATATACCCAGTTTGTCTTGAATTGTAACCTGGAACTCTACTAGAAGACTGAATTAAGAATACCACTGTTATGCAATGTAATGTCATACCTCGTATTTACTATAATAATTTCCCAAAGAGAAGATGTAACACTAAAGACAGCTCCATTTCACTGGACCAGAACATGCAAAGTCTGTTTGCTGTAACAAACTGTCTCAAAATGAAATCTAGTAAGGAAAAACTCGCACAGGTAGCAAGACTTTATAGTGATTTAGTTAAAACCAGTCTTTCAGTATAATGATTTTGTATGTTTCTTTGGCTAGTCGTTTGGTTTTGCAGGAGTAGCCTTAGCAGTCTGCAAAACTTTGTGAGTAAACAGTAATTTCAACACTTCCCTTTTTCCACTACTTTCCATTTGAAGCTCTTAACGTGCTTTATAAACACAGGCAAGAGCTCTTCTTAATTAACAGAAGATGCTACAAAAGGGAAACCATGTCCGAGGAGAAGGGCCAGCCACGTCCGGGGACAAAGGGCAGCCCAGACAGTTGCAACTTGCTCATTTCCAACTCTGTGCTATGCCCATTCTGAAGGACAGATAAATCTGCTCATTCTTTTCATCCCATAAGCTGAGGGTCCAATGACAGGCAGAGGCTACATGGAGCCTGTAGTACATTATTATATGTGTTTTACTGTTACATCCAAAAGAGTTTAAGAACAGTCTAACCTTAAGTACACTTCGTGACTTCTGGTAACGGACTAACTCATTAAGCAAGGGTGTGTTTATAAAACACTGGGTCTACCAGGAAAGAAAAGGTACCATCACACAAGGTAGAAAATTTGACAATTTAACTCTCAAAGTCTTTCCAATCTCGTTTGTCTATTTCAGTAGTATTTAAGCATTTATTGGTCCATTCTAAGGAGACCTTGTGTGTCAATATGTAACAGACTGATGATTTCTGTTCTCCCTATTTTCTTTAAACGGCAGGCTTTCTCATGCACCTTTCTTCTTCTCTTCCCACTTCTCTTTACCATTATCACTGGAAAGCTGAAAATCACTGAACACATCAATCTCAATGAGATCCAATCAGTGCTCTACACAAAATGAAGGATATCCAACGCACATCAAATGATAGCAAAGTCAAAAGCATATGGTGTTTATCAAGCAGATATTAAAAAACCCCAAACCAACAAAACAACAAAAACGTGCTCCAGAAACATTAAATTTTAGAAGTAGAGAGGTACCTTGAGAATAACACAAAGACTCAGTAAAGTACCCTAGCATATTCTTAGTCTGAAACACAGCAGTGGAGGTAAAGACAGGCTTAAACGCTTCCTATAACTGGAACCTATCATGAGTTTCTCTGCTGTTACCAAATATGCCCATGCTTATAATTGATATGGTTGCTAAGACAATTTCTCTTGAAGCACAGATTTTCTAGATTAGTAGTTTCAGTAGATTTAGTAGATTTAACTTACAAGGCTAAACTGTCATGGATTACTTAACTGTGTTCTACCTGCCACACTAATCTAACTTCTGAAAATGAGTCGCATTTCAAAAATACAATCTCAATAATCCTTTACCAGCTTTGCTGTCAGATTCCATAAAGCATCCTTCCATCTCGAACTAGCAGGAGGTGGTTTCAAAACAAACAAAGAGGAAGTAGCTCTTCGTAACACGCATGTTGAGCTGTGTGGGACTCCTTGCTATAGAGCAACGTGGATGCTTGGAGTTTGCAGAGCTCCGAGGGAGACCACGCACGTTTACAGACTAGAAATCCACCGCAGCTACTAAACAGAAAGAAACTGTGCCTGGGATGACTGAACACTAAGGGATTACTTAGTTGAAATGTGATATGCAATTTCCTTGCTCTTACACACCTCCTTAGGCATTTGGTTTTGGCCAGCGCTAAGGACAGGTGACAGTCCAGGCTGGACAATCCACCCGCTACTGGACGAGACCCAGTACTAAGCCTACGTGTTCATTCTTACGCTCAGATGTTCTAGCCCTTCCTAAAGGGAACTCCTACTCCTTGCACACCGCTTTTGAGTGAATGATCAGCGGTAGTTAAACAAAATGTAAAATATAGCAGATTGAGGCTTAACCAAATCCCATTTCAGCCTACTCGCTCAAATTGAATAGAAGTGTTTCAGTGTTTTTGAATTTTCCTGTTTTCAGGAAAAAGCTATCTATTTTTTCAGTTCCACCCAAAACTAAATAGTTGCAGATATAGTGTTAGAATAATAGATATTTAATGAATTTATGATGTAGTTCACTGTTATATTAAAAATCAAACTTCAAACAGTTAATGACATTCAACAAAATCAAAATGGCTTTATTGATTACTTCAAGTTCTACCCATTAGTTACCAACTTTAATGACTCTGAATTCAATTTGACCAGCAGCACAGATGTCCCCTAATAATCCTAGCTAAAAAAAGAGAAAAAACTATCGAATCATAGAATCACAGAATCATCAGGTTGGAAGAGACCTCTTAGATCACCAAGTCCAACCGTGCCTGTCTCCCCACTAAACCCTGTCCCTAAGGAACTCATTCACCTGTTTTTTAAACACCCCCAGAGATGGCGACTCCACCACCTCCCTGGGGAGCTGTGCCAATCCCTGACCACTCTTTCAGGGAAGAAATTCTTCCCAATGTCCAGTCTAAACCTCCCCTGGCACAACTTGTGGCCATTTCCTCTTGCCCCATCGCTGTCACTTGTGAGCAGAGACCAGCACCCACCCCGTCACAGCCTCCTTTCAGGCAGCTGTAGACAGGGATGAGGTCTCCCCTCAGCCTACTTTTCTCTGAGCTAAACAACCCCAAGTCCCTCAGTCTCTCTTCGCAGGACTTGTTCTCCAGCCCCTCCCCAGCCTCGTTGCCCTTCTCTGGACGCGCTCCAGCCCCTCAATGTCCTTCTTGGAGTGAGGGGCCCAAAACTGAACCCAGCACTCGAGGTGTGGCCTCACCAGTGCTGAGCACAGGGGCACAATCACCTCCCTGCTCCTGCTGGCCATGCTGGGTCTGACACAGGCCAAGATGCCATTGGCCCTCTTGGCCCCCTGGGCCACTGCTGGCTCATGTTCAGCCGCTGTCAAACAACATTCCCAGGTCCTTCTCTGCCAGGCAGCTCTCCAGCCACTCCTCCCCAACCCTGGAACGCTGCATGGGGTTGTTGTGACCCAAATGGAGGACTCTGCCCTTGGCCTTCTTGAACCTCATCCCGTTGGTCTCAGCCCACCGATCCAGCCTGTCCAGATCCCTCTGCAGAGCCTCCCTCCCTTCAAGCAGATCCACACTTCCACCCAGCTGGGTGTCATCTGCAAACTTGCTGAGGGTACACTCGATGCCTTCATCGAGATCATTGATAAAGATGTTGAACAAGACTGGACCCAGCACTGAACCCTGGAGAACACCACTCGTGACCGGTTTCCAACTGGATTTAATTCCATTTACCACAACCCTTTGGGCCCGGCCATCCAGTCAGTTTTTAATCCAGCAGAGGCTGTGCCTGTCCATGCCGATGACAGCCAGTTTCTCCAGCAGGATACTATGAGAAACGGTGTCAAAGGCTTTACTGAAGTCCAGAGCCTTTCCCTTGCCCATTTAATGGGTCACCTTGTCATAGAAGGAGATCAAGATTCAAATTGAATCTGTGAGAAACATTGTTTTGCCTCTTCCCAATTCCTATCAGAATCAGATGTAAGAAGAAATTCTACCAGAAAAGTTTCTCTCATGAGACTGCCAACTGATTCTGCAGGTTCAGCTAAATAACAGACTTCCATGCACTTCCCTGAACAGATCCTCCTAATCACCCTGTACAGGATACGAGAAGAAAATTAGAAAAGAGGTGGGGGACGTGACTAAAGTAACACAGCAACCTCACAGATCTGTATGTGTCATTTAATACTTTGTGAACAGCCAAGTATTTATTTTCATCTTTTAGGTGGAAATTTTAAGATGCTGAATCTTGAAATGGATTATAATTGTGCCAACTGAAATTTCATTCAAGTAGACTTGGCAATCAATTCCACCACTTATAATCCATAAGAAATGCTTTGGCTGCACTGCAGTACAAAGAACACAGTTACTTGGAAACATGCTTTCAGTTTCAGGAATGAAAGGAAAATTTTAACATTTTAAGAAAATTACTCCATTGTTTAAATTGAAGGTGAGAATTTTGCCTCCTGTCTTTATTCTAAGCAATGTAGCAGGTTCCGTAAAACGTTGATTATTGCCTTGCATTGCCAAAATGGAAAGCATTTTAATGCAATTTCAGCTAGGTGGGATTACCATCAAGGTGCACAGTCTCCACATCTGTTGGAGGCGCAGTGTCACCCTAAGTGTTGTTTCTTTGGTTTTTAAGTGCAGTTAGAGAAAAATCAAGCCCCTATGAGGTTTGGTATCTAACCAATCTTTACATAATTTTTAATAGTGATTTTCCTATGGCTTAAATCAATCCTCTCACTGCCTGCAAGAGGCTATTGGGATCTGTCCTGTGAACCCCCTTCTTTTCCCCTGGCATACTTCTCTGTGATGATCTCATTCTCTACTCATATATCTTCACATCCCATCTGTAGGCCGATAACTCATAAATCTGCCCCTTCTTTCATGGCTTGTCTCATTTCATCTCATCCTGTCTCATGTCTCTTCTTGGGTGTTTTGTTGTCAGTTATGAGTCACTATAACTCAGGCTTAACTCACATGTGAACCCCTCTTCCCTCACATTACTGTTCAATATGTGCTACTCAGCTCCAATGAATGCCCCATCTCCAGAAAAAAAGAAAAAGGAAAAAAAAAACAATTCACATTTTTGAACGTTATCAAGCAAGCCAAACTTTTCGACCAAAAGTTCGGGAACTTCTAACACGTAGACGGTCAGCTAAATCATCATTATGCCTTTATTTTTTTATTTTCTTCTTCCCCATTGTCTTCATTGCATTTAGATTTTACAGCTCACAACTAACCACTGCTATCTCGTTTTCATTTTGCAGCAGGAGCCGCTCGTGCCTGGGCTGCACAATAGGTGCAATAGCTGTCATTCTGAAACAAAGGCAACCAAACATCACCATCAACTTAACAGTACCCAGACATGTCTGTCACCACTCAACACAGAATCAATGTTCAAAAAAAGTAACTGATACTCCTGGACTTTCTGATACCACTGACTTGGTTACAAGATGCCGCAAACAGGAATGAAAGAATTAGTTAATAGAATTCACTGGAATATTCCTGTATCATGTTCTTTATTAGTATTTTGATACTAATTCTTCCCATACTCAATGCAGAGTATTTTGGAATATAGACTAGGGTTTTGAGAGTTTTGCAAAGTTTTCCAATTAGGAAAAGTTCATTTTAAAATGCCATCATCTTCTAGAAATACTGACTGTATAATATACTGATTTGAAGTCTTTCAGGTCCCAAAATTACAGAAAATTTGAGAAATAGAAGTACTGTTAAAATCAAAATGAAACAAATTCTGCATCTCTCAAATACAGCAATGCTTTTAAGTGGTTTTGTTATATTATAATTACAGTTTATTTAGAAAATAGTGTATCAGAGTAGTGTCAGAAACATGAAAGGCTTGCAATGAGTATGAAGTGTCATTTTTTCCCCAAAGAAGGAAAAAGTCTTCCTTTGTAAAGCAGCTTGTTACTCACAGTTATTCAAATCATATAGCTTGAAATTTATAAAAAGAAAATCTGATTTTTAGATTTTTCTTATTTTGAGGGAATTAGAAGTACTGGAATGATCACAACCTGAAATTCAAAGTTAAGCCTATTCTCCTCATAACTATGAGTTTTAGAACACTAAGATCAGTAATTTATATCTAAAATACTGGATTTTTGATGTGACTTCCATCTTTGGGTACAGAATTAGTGCTTAATTTCAGGTTACAGAATGTTCTCAGGCACTATTCTTCCTCCCTGTTGTCAATAAAATTTGTGTCTCATTTCTCCTGTCTTAGAGTGTTACCTTTTCAGAGGGAACTGCAAAACAGAGGAGTTAAACACTTCTTAATCTCAAGTGTACTTACTTTCAAAAAAATTAAAAGTTAAAATTATTTAAATACAATTAATTTGATAGAAAAATAGTATCACTCTTCAAACTTGAAGAGAAACCTGTTCTAAATCTACATTACGAGTTTCTGACAGTAATTTCCGGCTTTTACAGAGAAAACTGTAGCTTAAAAGACAGACCGAGGGTATTTCTGAAGGCCAACGATCCAACTCTTTCTTCCAAGGTTCAAAACCAAGAGTTTTCACCACTGACATTACATTTTGCTGCACTGGTGGTAGCAACTACTTGTGTTGGAGGACCAATGTTAGAAAAAGCAGCCGGTGAAGACAAAACAGCAGAATGAAAAGTACTAGTAATGCTGCACCGTCTTTCACTTGTCCTTTGTGTTACATCTGTATTATATGTAGCAAAACCTGGTGCTCTGGGATTTAATAATAATTTTGCATATGAGTTACCTAAGGCTCACTCAGATGAAGTGTCCTGCACAAAGTCAAAGAAGCAGTTTTGTAGAAAAATCAATAAAAGTACACCAATACTGTCAAGGAACACACTGCCAAAACCACAGGAATGCACACATAATAAAAAACGAAGTTGAATAAATATCTGGAAGCTGATACAGTGTGTAGTTCAGGAATTAAAAAAATATTGAGTGACTGTCGGTTTATTCATATTTACTTTTCAGACAGTCTTACATGGTACAACATTTAACAAGAGTTGCTTTTTGCATATTAGTGACATAACCATATAATATATACCCTTAGGAGGTTACTCTGTGGTTTTGTTTAAAGTTTTAAATTGTGAACAATAGTTTGTAACGTTAATTACAACAACTAAATGACTGTAACAAGATAATACAAGATTGTAATGACTACACACATGAAACATTTTCTCTGAATGCACTTTGTATTGGTGCATTCTGCACACACAACTCTTACCTTTAGGCTTGTTAGCAATCCCATTTGATTCCCTGAATTAATCAGCTATAAAGGGACCTAGCTGAGCACAGTCAATATCGCTACACTATTACCATAATACAAAAATGTATGTAACTACTTGTTGCTATTAAGTTATCAGTATGCACATCTATAGCATGTCTGTTATCACCTGCTCACAAGGAGCTTTGAAAAGTAATCACACAACTGTTATTACTTCACAGACGCATAACTAAGACCTGCACTACTTTTCACTGTATGTAAAACAAAGATCTATTTTCCCATAATCCAGAAATTTACAACCTCTCTCTATACCACCCTTACTATACAAATAGAAAGCATTGTTTCTGCACCTGTGAAGAACTGCAAACGGCTTATTTCCTTTTAAATGTATGCAGGACGTATAAACTGCTTAAAATCTGACTAAAACCCTTGAGGCCTAGCAAGAGGTACGCAAGACCTGTCATTTCTGGGAACCAAAATGAATTTCATTATCAGTGCAGGCCTAACGCAGGGCCTGCACAGTTCCCAGGATCAGATTCCTGAGGTCGCTGGGAGTTCTGTACTGTCTTAGCCCATTAGTAGAGGAGAGCCCAATCACTTTGCTCCAGTGACCATCAGAAAAGCACCTGCTTTCTCCCCTGTTCCTCAGGTAGCCATCAGTGCTCTGGGTAGTAATAGATGGTAAAATCTGGCTTAGCTAGCAGATGGCATAGAACATCCAGAAGCACCAGTGTGCGTTGAATGTCAAGCTACAACTCTGACACACTACCTTTTCAACCCTAGCTTCATGTTTAAGTTGCACAGGGGCATTCTGATTAAATGTTTTTAATCCTTCTTGAGATTTTTTAATTTCTTTTATGTCATTTTATCATCACCTTGCGTGAGTTAACAACATTTTCCTTGAAGTACATAAACTACAGAGTACCCTACATCACGCACCAATTACTGGTACACATAACGAAAGCACAAATACCTGAACACCTTGCAGATCGGCCTCAAATGTCTTCTCTTTGTGTGTCTTGAGTTCATTTTGCCAGATTATTACTTCATCTTTTTAGGGACAGGCTGAGACAGACATGCTGTAACAACAGAAGAAAAACCTATCTGAGCATGAGTTTAGTCAGAAAATGCAGCATAAACACAGCAAAAGCCAAAACATCATAAAATAAACATTTAAGTACTGTTACCCCCTACAGTCTGTTTTACTGATAAATGTGATATATCATGCAGAGCAGATAAACAAAAAACAGTAAACAAACCCTGCAAATTCTTAAAAAAAGATGGAAAATATTTGCACTGTTTCTTTAAGCCGTGTTTTTTGAACTTTTTGAACTGAGCTGCACTCATGACTATTGGCAGTGCTCAACACTTTGCTGGATTTAGGGGCTTTCCTTGCCAACCCCTCTCCTTTTCCCCTTCTTCAACTAAACTAGAAAAGCATATTAGCTTGAGTACCTCATCTCCGTTATCATATACAGATACCTCACTGGCTTGGGACTAGTCACTCAGAGTATACACATTACAGCAAAACTACACTAAAAACCTAATGAAAACTTTCCCTTTATTGGTCACTCAGGAATTGGGAGCATGAGAAACAAACCTTTTGTTGTACACTGAGGCCAAATTATCTGCCACATAAACCCGTATAAGCATGCAATGAGCAGAGTGATGGTCTGCCAATTTATACAAGCAGAGAATTTGGTAGCTGCATGTGTAAAAATCTCTGTGAAGTATCTTTAAATTCATTAGAATAAACACCAGAGAACACTTTTCTCTCCAGGCCAGTAACAAAATGTTTATTTTATTTTTGTGAGTCAGTTCACTGCCATTAACATAAAGAGAAATCAACACACACAAATATTACAACCACACGTAAATCTGGATGAGCATTAAACCGTTACAGAGTATGCAAAGTACACTTCAGCTCTTCTTCTTCTCTATTTTTCTTAATTCCCCTCATCTTTCAAAAAAATAACCCAAAACCTGTCTTCTATACATCCTTAGACCTCACGCCACTGTCAGTCTTTCCTTGTCTGAAGCAACTTGGATAAGACCTCCTCTAAACAAAATTCTGAACATCAAATACAATGCATTCTCCCTCTCTCTGGTTCTTCCAAACCATGCTAGCCTGCGGCACAGAGTACTCAGTAGATGTACCTGGTGTGGAACTGAAGCACTCTGCCACTGAAGGTCACCTGGCTACTCCAGCCAGCACGCTATCATAGCTACTTCTTGTCTGCTTGTCCCAATCTACCTACATCAGCAGTTATTGCTGACATGCTGCCTCAATTTAAGGCTCACATTTATCTTAAAAAGTAACAATCAGTATGGTCTGAGCTTTAACACTCCTTACTCTCACAGCTCCTGTGAGTGAGTGTGTGTTTAAAGCCCCGTATTTGAAATTGCGATTAGTAGTTGTGTACAATACTTCGTTTCTTCTACCTTCAAGAAACATACAAAGTCAATGGTCATCAAAAGTTAGCAGCCCTATCCATCAGATGTCTGTAAAAGACACAAGTTCAAGTCTTCACCACCCTTTGCTTCTTGAGATCTCTACCACTCTTTATCAGCATAAGGTAGACCGATATGTTACATGATCTAAGGCCATACAGCAGTGTGATCTAATTCAAATCTACTTCCAGTAGCAGAAGACTGACTTGTTAGTCCCCAGCTTCTGTTTGCTGGTAAAATCAGAATTTACACATACATTTCAAATGGGTTCTAAAATGCATCTACTGTGCATGTAAAGTACTTTTCATAAACTTATTCCTTCATTAAATATCACTGAGCTTGCATCTCTCATGAATATTGATGCAAGTCTGAAAATTTCAAAACTTGGGGCAATACAATTTTAGAAGATGCAATCTTCCCTAACAGCAGTTTCTGAAGGTTTTGTGTCCCTTTGAAGATTCCTAAACCTGACCACCCAAAATCACTAATTATTTTCGAATCTTAAGGGAAGTCATATTGTGACAAGTGATGGAGTGGCCACTTCTTGAAAGAGATCGGAAGATTTACACCATCAGTAACATCCCATGGAGTTCAAAACCATGACCCTTCCTTGTAGCCAAATTCTGCCATTAGCAGCAAGTATATAATCTCACCAAAGGAAACTGTAAGGCTAGAGTGGAAAAGGATAGATAAAGACAACTCTGTGCACCGAGTAACTGCAGGGAGTCTAAAGCTGAGGATCTAATAATTAATCTTATCTCTATCAAGGTGAAATAGAATAAGCTGAGAAGTGAAAGAATGCCTGACAAGGCCCTAGGGTTCTTCACAGCTGCAGAGTAGCCTCATTGTTTTGGAGAATTTTAAGGATGGTCTCACGTGGAGAGAACATGAGAAATTCCTCTTTCCCGCCATGCTGCTGATGTGCGTATCTAGGGGGCACATTTATCTACACACTTTTCCCTTCAAACAAGCCACAGCGATGCTGAAAGTTCACTGTTGGGTTCCCCTTTACACAGCTGCTCAGGCAGAGCAAGCAGTAGGTGCACAAAGAACAGTCTCTGGAGCGGCCAAGCTTCTGCTGACTTGTGGCAGGGAAGCCCAAGGGAAAACTCACTTTGAAGAGAGAGACATCTTCCTTGAAGTGCTTACATTTTAATCTTTGCTTTGCACAAGGCTTATTCAAAATACTTTTGTTCATTAATGCAAATATCTAGATTTAGAGACTTATTGGTGGTCATTACACATTCAAACAGTAGCTGACACTCCACCTTCCAAACTGAAGGAAACATCCAGGAAAAGAAGGTGGTCCTTCCTTCCCGATGCTCTAATACAAACTCAAACAAAATACTAGCAAGTAGGAATGCAGTCACACACTTCATGTCTTTCTCTAGATGGCACAGAAATGCCTAACAGCTTTATAGGACTCATCCTCCAAAACCAGAGTAGTTTCTCTCTGAGACGTGCAAATGATATAGCACCAAGTTGACAGGGAACATGTATCTCCATCTGTAAAATTTAGGTTTCATTGTCTTATTTTAAGACATGGTGGCAACTATAATACACATATGATTGTTTCTTCCTAATGTTCACAGATGCTCACGTTTTGCATTCGCATTTTGCCGAACTGGCAGGGTAAAAGCTTTAACAGCGAGTCCTGACAGCAATGTCCTCCACAGCCACAAGGCTAGTTTTCTGCAGACAGTAAATCCCTGTTTCACAGGCCATTCCTTCAACTGTCTGGAGGAATAGAAGTGTTTCAGCAATCCCTGTTACAGCTATTTTCTGTGACCAACCACTTCCATATTTTCTGCATACAATAATCAAAGAATTAGTTATACTAAAACCAAAAGGGAATGCAGGCATTTTACATTTGCATGGTTCTATTGACTCACAGCTTGCTTCTACTCTAACAGAAAAGGCATCGTGGGTCTTTTGCAAATTCCCATTGAAAGCAAGTAGAGTTCTCCCACTGGCTTCAAGGAGAGCTGGAATGGCTTTTGAGTAATTTGAAAGTGCAGCAAACAATATCCTCTTCCTTGGGCAGCATAAAATACTGCAATGGAGATATAAAAATTTGTCTGACTATGAAAAAGGACCAAGGCTTCTATTTTTAATGCCCAGCCATTTCAATGTCTGCAGCCTCCCAGCCAGCTGCACTACCTTAACAGAACAGCGGTGGGAGAGAAACTGGAAAAAACACTGTCACTGAAATATAAGCAAATGACCTAATCTACAACACGGACCTATAGCAAGTCTGATTTCACCGCCAATGAGGTCCAAGACGAGTTTCATCCTCAAAGAAAGCAGCAAAAAAATCTTTACTCAATATAATACAGTGTGAGGAGTTTGCAACACTTAAAACGTACTGGCTATAGTTGAGTCCAGTGAGTGATTATGCCATGCTTTTTTTTTTTTTTCAAGTTTCCTAATGCTCTCAACAGGGTCCACAGCTGCCTTTTTATGTTTTCTGAGAGAGACAAAAAGAAACAGTGTCAGAGGGGAAGTAAAGGGCAGGTCTGGGTTACCCTACATCTTCCTTTCTCAAGGAGATGACAATTTTTATCATTCTTACTTCATGATTAAGTTTTATTACCCAGGATGTTGTTGAGGCTTTCAAGTCTAATTTAAATCACCACAACATCAACTGGCAAAGCAAAATCAGACTTTTATTTACATAGCCTGAAAAGAAAGTATTAGCAGCAGGCTGAAGCACCCAGACAAAAGCGAGTACCTTTATTTGTTTCATTATTTGTACAAACACACACTTTGCCACCTTCAGTGCACACCTGGCAATTCTGAAAATCCATGAGCTGCACGGTATTGCTGATATTTACACTCGACTGGGTGATGAAACCCATGAGGAATAGCATTTAAATAGAAATTCTGACCCATAAAGCGACTATCATACTCCACAGGTCTGTTCCCTGCCAAACGCAGCCAGGCCAAGTCTGCCATCACGCATCCCATCTGCCTTGCCAGTGATCCCATACAGCCAACCTCACGCAGATAAATCACCTGAGGAGACTGTTCCAGGAAGGGCCTCTGAACACTGCATGCAGAGAGGGCAGATGGGATCTGCAGCAAGCCACAGCTTGATCATCCTGAGAGTACGGCACTCAGCAGCCCTGTGCCCGTAACTCAACACGTACAAGGGACCTTAATGTAGCCATTTGGGTCCAGTCCATAAAACAGAATAAGAGCACGGCTCTACCTCACAGAACACTTTCAATGGTTGAAATGAGTAAGGCTTTAAGGATTGTGAAAAACTCATGTGCTACGTAAATAACATCCAAGAGCCACAGGGACAGTTTTTATTAGAGCTGAATGAAATTATGATGACGATGATTTGAAAAAGCTGAACTTAGCATTTAGAATCTGACAGAAAGGATTTGGACCTGACTGGAGAATACAGGTTAGCAGATGCACCTTACAATAACCTAATCTAGTCCAATGAGACTGTATCAAATTCATATTGTTATTTTTACTTCCACAGTGGAACTGCACTACCAAAAACTGTGACTTGAAACGGCCACAAAGAAAACTTGCTAGCAAAAATCACTCAGAAATAATTTTAGCCACGTAAAACGCCTATGCTGTTCTGGCATGTTCCATCAAGAAACAGTTAACAAGTAACACTTATTACTCATATGTACAGAAAACAGGACTTGAGATAAATTGTCTGTATTTTGAAGTACAGAGGACTGAGGCATGCTCATCCTCTCCTAATAAATGGTGCAAAAGCCTGTCCAAAGTAAATAACTAATTTGTGAGCTATTATGCATGGGATTTTTTATTTTTTTTGGTAAAACATTTCTTTCCTAATCCTTTTAGGACTAGAATATCATTAGGCTAATTCAAGACTATGTACCTTATTTCCTCCTGTCCCCTCAGAAAAAGGCCATCCCAATCACTGTGTGTTAACCTTGCAAATCAGATTCTCTGAATGGTTTTGCTTTTCTCAGCAGCTGAACGCTGGCTTCATTGTGGAGCTGGACTCAGCTGCTCCAGTACTTGCCACGAAAATGCAGAATGTCAATCTCTTCCACTACTCATGAGAATTAGCACAACACAACTCTAATTAGAAACTAAACACTGTGTTACCTGCAATGATTCAAAGACGGAGTAAGTTGATGCATGTTTTAGGAACCTGTCTTGCTGCACAGTAGTTCATGATAACACCCACCTCACAGATCATTAGCGAATCAAAATATTATACTGTATAAACACTACTTTGCTCTTTTACATTTTACAGAAGCCCCAGGTCTCAGAAGCCTCCATTACAGAGTATATGTGATTTAGTTATATTGGAACATTGTAGGAAATGGAAAGCAGCCCTGACTGTCCAAAACCCGCAAAATGAAAGCCAATATACTGTGTATTTTGGTCCTCTCTCCATAGAAATAGTCCCAACCAGCCTCAAGACGTTTCAAACTGAAATACATATTGGCAGAACACAAAGAAACCGTATACTGTACCACACTGTACATGAATTCTCAGTACTTCTGCGCTGGATTTCTTTCTTTCTTTTGCTCTTTTCTGTAGAAAACAATGTAACCCACTATAAATCTAGATGGCACTACTGCAAACTTCAACCAGAAATCCAAATGTAATGGGGGGGGGGAAACCTGGCAAAGAACTGAAATCAAAGATGTAAATGTTTAACAGCAGAAGGAGGACACGAAAGGATATACCGCTGTTTTGCTTCACGGTTTCTCAAAATGGGAATTGCAGACCACAAACGTAGACCACTTTCTCACTTCTTATTGAGATAAACATTTACAAGCTATTCTTTTTAAACTGGAAGACGTAACATTAGGACACAACCTTTAATTTCACTGAGTCTACAAAGACAAACCACCACAGCTCTACCGCAATGCAGCCAAACATCCAGGAAGAGATGCATACTATTCCACTGCTTTGTTATTACAGGTGTACTCGATTTTATATTCCACGAGGAAGGTGCAATTTTACGGTTGTGTGGAAAAATCTTTAAAATGCTGGTGGGTGGATGTCTAATGATGCCAGACTGGTGTTGCAAAACATAACATGAAGATAAAGTATTAAAGAAACTGTCTACATGCCAATGAGCAAGCATTTAGGTAAATAATACTACACCATACGTGTAACTGATTTGGTGTCATTACACTGTTATTACAGATGTGTACCCTGCTTTTGTTCTTTTAAAAGGGTGCAATTCAGTTGCGTTATCATTACTTTTCTAGCAGGAAGCTGACAATTTGAAAGACACCAACAAAAGATACTGGAAGATTAATTTACAGAGAAAATCTGCAGATTTTGAAAAGCCACAATCTACTTGTAGCTTGAAAGATGAAACACATTTCTTGTTTATATAACATTCCCTGTGTTTCCCATATAGAAATATGTACAAATTTTTACTGTGGGAAACTATTTAATACAGAAGACCACATTGTACTAACGAGCAAGTGTATATTTATAGCCTTTTCTTATCAAAATTAAAAGTAGACCGATGGCTGAAATGTCACATGTTTGGACTTTGCATCCCAATCTGAGACACCTTACTGGTGGATCTCGTGCTCAGAGCTTAGTGCTGTGAAACTTCTGGAAAGGGTCACGGCAAGGTCTTCTGTTTGGTTCTCCAACACTGACATTTCCAGAGTTACTAGGATTTTTTAAACCTTGGCTCACAATCTTTAAAAAAAGGTTTTATAATATCCATACAATCCATGATAGAATCTGGTAATTCTGTGGGGGAAAAAATATTGTACATATGTATTAAGGGCAGAATTGTTACCTACTGTATAACTGGCATTAAAGGTCTTACACAGATCCTCTGCGTTAGCTTATTATTACTTTCTATCAGGATAAGACCAAGGATCCCTTCCAGAGGTTTATTTCAGGCTTAAGAAACTGTTAGTTCCAATGCAGGCTGCAGCAGAGCTCTGTAACAGGCAATTCCAAAAGCACGAGAATTTTTCTTTTTAAAAGAAGCACTAAACATAACCATGACTTGGAAATACAAACTAAACAAGAAAAAAGTCTTATGCATTATTTAATAACCTGGCAAAATGCTAATGCTGTAATTTACTTTTAAAAAGTATAGATACTATTTATTGAAGGGCAAGTATACTGCTTCCTTTGAGACAAATATGCAGTGCCTTGGGAGTTTTTATAATTTTCACATAGGTCACTCCTATAAACATGATTTTTACTTGAAAGTTTTTTTTCAATCTAGAATACTTTCACTGCCTTTTAGTTTTCCGCAATAATAACAAGTGCAAACCAAATATTGCTCATGACTCCAGAATCTGTTTTGGACATTGAGACTGTGATTACAGACCACATTCATAACACGCTGGACTGAAATCTCAGATCCTAAATCATAGTTTTAACTTGATGAAAATCAAAACGAGTGCTACTGTCTCATTAGGCAAAATGCAAACGGCCTTGTTGCGCGTGATTTCCCAGAATTCTTTGCAGACAAAGAACATTTAGAAATTTTATTTTAAATTTCCACCATCTTCACTTCTCCTTATTATTCTAATTAAAATAAGTATAGTTTAAACCCTTTTCAGCCCCTTTTCCCAACTGAAATGTCTGCATGCACAATAAACACCAACAAAGAGACCTTTCACAAGGTAGCAGCACATTATGTGATGGTGAAAGCAAGGTCTGGCAAGCTAAGAGACATCCAGTGTCCGTGCAGGAAGGCTGCGGCACAGCCAAGAGCAAAGCCCACACCGCCCCAGCCCAGGCCCCCTGCTTTAAGCACAAGGTCCGTTTTCCCAGCTGGAGAAGGGTGTAGGAGGTGTGACAGAGAAGTCTTCTACCCCATCTTTTCAGAGGACAACTGTTTGAAATCTTATGAAGGGAAAAACACATCGAGCTGTTGGTTGCCAATCTAAAACCTGACAAGCTGGCTGAGATTTAGGAACATGTTTTAGCATAACTGGACACCACCTCACTGAATGCTGGGGTACAGGTTTCTCACTCCAAATAAATCTCAGTTTTACACCATTCTAAGCAGGCACAGGAATCACTTGAAAATTTCTGCTTATTTTCAGTTGACTTCCAACTGAGAATGTGCAATAACTGAAATTACTGAGCTTGCCATATCCTACCTACGAACATTTGAAGACAGTATGTTTCTTTGATCCAGGTCTAGTAAGGTACAAAAATGAAAGCAAGAATCCAAATTTAAAACAACTCTTAAGTGCTGGGAACCTATTTGTAAGCATTATGAGAGCAAACTCATCAGCATTAATTTATAATATAAAAGTCAGGAAAAAGAAAAGTGAAAAGAAGGGAAAAGATTACTTTGGGGAACACATAAAAGTCATCAAGCTTGTCTTACTCTAATTAATGAACAGCCCTGACTGGCATCTCTGATTTTGCTGTAAAACTTAGGCTTTATTTTTGTTTTGTTAAATTTACTGTTCTTTGTTAGTGTTTTTTCATAAGGGATTCACCTTCTACTTATATGCAGATAAAAATGACCTAACTTCAGACGGATTAGCCTTATGAATAGGACACAGAGATATTAAAAAAGCAAGGCCTGTTTTGTGCAGAAAAACTAGCACGGTCCATTTGCAGTTTAACAAAACATTAGGATCTTGTTGCAAGGTGTGTAAATCGAGATGTTTTCCTTTCAGCCCTAAGACTGCTTTCAGGTTATAAATATTATGAGGTGTTTTTTCTGAAAATTAATTGCTATGGATCCAGGTCAGCGTGGTCAGGTGAAAAGCAGCACAGGGCAAAACTGAGTAATGAGAATTTCAGTTAAGCCTCGAAAAACATTAATAAATGCAGCATCTTAAAAAAGATGTACACACATAACATATACAGGCACGTTTTAGATAGTTCTATATATCTGGTAATAACCGTGGTTATTGCACAGAGAACAGTAATTTGTCCAAACCAAACCATAAATAAGGCCAGGATTTTGAAATCGGACCTGTGTAGGTGGATTTTTTGCACCCCCGCGGATTCAATGGCAGGATCAAAGATTAGGAAAGCCAGAAATACACTCAGAATCTGAATATTGCTGAAGCACAGCACCTGGCATTTCCAGCGCAGGGAAGGGTCTGTTTTCACTGCCACCCTCCCACCCGAATGCCTGACGAACAAACACTTTCAGAGCATCAATCAATCATATCTATGTTCTACTCTCCCCGCAGGAGCCAATTCCTGCCACATGCATTTCTTTGAGATAGAGCTACAGAAGCAACCGAGCTGGCATTTTGAGTTTCACTTCTCCATACTATACTAAATTCTAATTAAAATAACTTTAGCTGAACCCCCTTTTAGCCCCTTTTCCCAAGCTATGTACCAAACACTTTAGTTTTTTCTTAACTCTTTAAAAGACAGTGTTTACTTTTATTTCAGCTGTCATCAGAGAAAAACTACACCCATTACCAGCAGTGACAGTATGGAGCAGGGGCAGATCTGCTGGCTCTTGCTGAGGAAGCAGTTGACAGCTGTCACACAAGAAGTCATTTGAGGCTGATAACAGCACAAGAACGGCCCACAGACTGGACTTCCACTCCTGGACAAAATTACCAAGAACGCTGTCAGGTTGAAGCATCTAAACAGAGCAGCTCTATTTGCCCAAGCTGATGAAAGGACAGACATGGTGAGGTCACAGCGCTCTGTTATCATTACACTGGTATCCTCCTGAGAACTTGTGATGGTCACGCAATAAGTGATTGTAGCACATTGATGAGCTTTTAACACTGGTCATTGGGAGACACTGCAGACATAGTCCTGTCCCCTACAAATCTGAGCGTAAGTGACTTGCTTTTTGTCTTCTAGAAATCTGGAAAAAACCTACTCTTCTCCTTGACAAGTCACCTGTTGTTTTTTCTCCTGCTCAGTATGTCCAGAAGGTAACGTGGGAGGTTTACGTCCAGTGAGCATTTCTGTGGATGATGCTCAAAAATGACTCAACTCAAAAATGACTGTCAGTATTTACCCTGGCAGTAACTGGAAGAGAAACAGGCTATGAACGAAGGCTTTACCGCTGCACCTCAGCGCTAAAAATGAGGTCGGTTGTTTCTAGAAACTTAAAAAGGGAATTGTGACAATGACTGCAACTATCCCTGGTTTTTTTTTTTTTTTAAACCATGTGTATGTTGTGAGGGTGTAAAGCACGTGTATATGTCATACTATTTTTCTGTATTTTGGTAAATTTGCTTTTCTCTTGCTACAAGAGAATGTTACTGTTACTTTTGGGAATCCTGACTTAAATCATCACCAGAAAACATCTCCCATTCATATGGGATAAAAGGGAAAATACTATGGCCAACATGATGGACAGAACTGGCCTAGACTATGCCCCTCAGTCCCTCAATTTGTGGGAGAAAGCTGATCAACAATTCAGCCAATTTCCATGGAAACTGGATTTCAACTCAGGAATCAAAATCGTATGAGGGCCAAAAATGCCAAACATGGATTATAAAAATATATTTCCACATTTGGATTCTCAATATAAAAGGCAAATAGTTAAGAAGAATAGGAACATTAAATTCACAAGGGACTTGTTTTTCATCCTCCACACCATCTTTTTTCTGTATAGTGCATATCTACATGCTTATATTATTTGAATATTTCATTAAATGCCCTAAATATCAGCATATTTTCCTGGATTTAATATCTTTAACAACTAAAAGGCAGAAAGTGCCTATATGTGAAGACACATCATCATTAAGTTTAGTTCAGCACCTCACCACAGGCCATCTCAGATCTAGATTTAAACTTTGTTTAGGGCAACAGCTAAATAGATTTTTTACTGTGTTTCCCAGTGGAAACATTATCAATACCATTCCCTGCCTCAGAACCATCACTTCTCCTGAATACTCACAAAAAAATACATGATTGTCCCTCTGGAACACATCTGGGATACATGATTTCTTTCAGCAAACACGGCTCACTGCTCTTGTCTTCGTAGTAACTGAAACTCTTTGTAATAAACACAGTAGTATTTAACATTGGCAGTGACAAAGCTATGCAAGAATTAGATTGTTTTGTAATTTTCAGTATTTCACTGAAGGAGGTTTTACAGTCTTCCTTCATTTTACATAATTTCTCATAATCTACAGAATAAAACCAAATCTGCAAATATCCAATTCAGCTCCAAGGATACAGGACAGCATGTGGTATTCTGCATTAGATCAAAACTCCTCTATTCCTTAGCATCTTGCTGTCTAGGAAGAACTGCTTCAGATCACATAAGTTGGAGAAATTTTAAAACCTCTCTAAAGATTGTGTATTGTTAAGGACAAGACATAGCTTGGGTTTTAAACACATGAAAATAAGAGAAAAAGTTTAGCAACTTCATTTTTCAGCTCTTAAGATAATGAGTAGATTACCCTTCCAAATTTAAAAGTAACAAAAAACCCTCTTAATTCAATAGCTTTAGCTGAAATTACTGGGAGTTCTTCTATTCCATATAATGAAAAATTTCTCTGCCACATAGCTGGTGGTTTATTAATTAGTTTTTTTTCTTGCAAATACCTTTATTATTTGGTCAGATCTTTAAGATGGTTGAATGTTTTTCCATTACGTTTTCAGTTTTACATCCAATTTTCTTTTCATATAAACCACATGTACTGCAGATACATAATGAAACTTAGCAGAATATTTCAGAACTGTGTAATTGTTCTGCTATGGTTTATTTATTCTTTCTACATATTGCTGGGTTTAAACTTTCAAAGCGCTATGCAAAATAACACAGCAATGTTGCACGTAACTTCTTGTCTCAAGGAATCAGCGTTTCCTAAAGACAGCTTCTGATGAAAGCCTGTTGGTTTTGTTCATTTTTTTAACACCACCTTTACTAATGCAATTATGTTTAATCACTGTTAACAGTCAAGACTTTTAGCAGCAGGATGAAGTAAACTGTATTAGCTTAATAGCCATGACTTTCTCAGACTTCTTAAAACCTGTTTTTTCTTTTCTATTGGAGCAGAGAGCTAAGGGATTGGAAACTTCCAGCGATTCTTTTGCGTACTGAAGTGGTTTAACTGAGTCTGCTCATGTAAGAGGACAACTCTAACTTTCATGGGTCAAGAAAGAGAACAAACAAAAAACTACATTACCTTTCTACACTAGCCAGAAGCACGCATTCTCAGAAAGGAAACAGTACAGAAAATATTAGCTGCTGTACCAAAAATATACAGGCACAAAATGAAATAATTCAGCAAATTTGAGACCCAAATCTCTTCAAAGTTTTATGAAAAAGAAAGCACATGCATTTAGAGCTCAACTGGATTAATCCATCACTTGACTCAATACCCCAAAGAAAATGTGGCACATAGTGTATTAAGTTAATAAAAAACAAACAAACACACAGCTAATAAGTCTGAAAATTCAAACCTTAAGTTCCTCATTATAAAAGCCACAAGTGACTTTCTATGCAGAACTACTCAAACCACTACGCTGTGTCCCTCGGGACAATCAGTTTTCCTTCTCATCTTCTTTGCTGCTTTTGTACTGATGTATAAAAGTTTAGTTGTCTGGGGCCCAAGCGTTTTCATGCAGCTTTGACCAGTCACCAGTCTAGTGATGAGATGATCATACGTGATGAAAGGACAAGGTTAACTCACAATTTCTGAGTCAGTGTTAGTGTTTCATGTGCCACATGATGAATAACAACATGAGAGGCCCCTATTCTTCTAAAATATAATTGGCTTTTCTTTAGAGAATGGTGTACAGAAACACAAAAAATGGGGGTAACATTCAGGTCATGCTCAGATAGATTAACTCCCTGGTGTCTCTTTTAAACATTGTCTTCCTACTTCTCCTCTCTCTGAACTGCAGATGGGTCACCACAACTTTCCTTTTGACAGCTGTTGTGCTTTTCATGGAAACATTCAGAGACCAACTAGAGGTGGTCAACCCAAAGATACCTAAAGGCTCGCCTTCACCACCAGCCCACTTGGACCAGTTTGATTTCATATTACTTCATACACATTGAGCTCCGGAACAGCCTCGTTTCTCATTCTGCTGAATCAGAACTTGCTTTCAACATTGCAAAAGTCCGCTCATACTGCCTGTGAGTTTCCTTTTGCCTCCTTTATATCCAGCCAAGGCTTGGAGAGCCCAGGAGTCACCAGCCAGACACACACTGCAGTCTCTCTGCTCACTACTGAATTACACTGTTGTGACTCTGTCCCTATCAGCCCCTAACATTAATTTGCCCCGCATCCCCACCACCATCCCAGTGTCTGCTGATCCACCAGTGTAGTGCAAATATAGTGGTTGCCATCAGCAGCTGAAAACACATGCGGCGATCACTTTCTGCAATGGACAAGCACTACGGGACTTTGAATTTGCTTAAAACCTGCTGAAAATTTCTTCCCATACCTTGGAAATTTCTTAGCAACTTTAAATAAAAAGAGGCTGCATGCAGCACTGAGACCTCAACAACTTCTACATCTCTTCCAGCACGGGTTCAGAGGAGCACGGCAGCTCAGTGCCACAGCAGCACCCCTCATCAGCCTGGCTCTGCCCCACTGCCTGGACTTACTTTAAGCGTAGCCTGTGTATTGCAAGAGCAGCCGTCGTTTTGCTCCTTTCCCTGGACAGTTCAGCTGCTCTTGTTCTTTGATTCATTCCTTTAGGGTTAGATGTCTCTCTCAGCAATTCCTCCTATAAACTGAAATCACATGTTCCACAAATGATCCTGTCTCTAATTAGGAAATCTTTTATGTCTCTAAAGTACATGTGCATGCCAGAATTCTCAGCAACACGATGCATCTAACCTCTTTCTCTGCTTCTTGCTTTCGCGACTCAGAGAAAGCACCCCCCTACTGCTTCGTGGGTATTTTCCTCAAATATTTCTCTCAGCTGTTCCAGGATCTGCTTATTCATTCCTGGCAATTTTATTTTGTTCTTTCATTTTGTCCTGTGAAAACGTAAAAAAGCTGTACCTTCATTTTATTTCCTTTGTCAGGTTCACATACAGACACAATTCTTCCACATATATGTGAAATCTTCTGGGCCTGGAATTTTTGCATTCCTAGTGCTCTGATTCCTTGCAGGTGATTAACTTGCTCATTTCTAGGTGCTGCTAATCAGATTGTTTTTTCTCTCTGAGGGTCTCTCTCACCCTGTCCGATACTAAACACGTTTCCATACATAGGATGCTTGGTAAATGGCATGAGGGCTCAATATTTTTTTAGCCAATTTTAATGCAGGTGTTTGGAAAGCTTTGCTACATATAATATGTAGATATTTCGGTCAGATGCAATAAGAATAAAATATCCAGTTTTTCAAACTGGCAAACTGTGCTTCTCTTTCCAAGTTCCAGTTGGGTTGCCACAGCCAGTGACACGAAGTTATTCTGACGCTTCCAAATCTTCTGAAGTATTCTCCCTCATCTCCCTTCTGCTTAAGTAAAGCATTAAATTTCTTTTCCTGGATTTCAAATGGCCACATTTAAGAAAACTACAGCATTCTCTAATGGAGAGTATCCTACAAAAAAGCAACGTTACCATTCTTGCTTGTAAATTTCTGGAAGCATTACTTGAAGTTAAAAAATCACCTAGCAGAACGATATTTCTCTTCGGCAGCACAGCTCTTCTGCTTCTGTAGCAGCCACAACCTGTCTCCCCATTAATTCACGCCTCTAAGAGCTTCTCAGCTGCATAAGCTGAAGGGAAACTATGTTTTAATTCAGTACATAAGCTCTGAAAAACAGCTGGAGGCTCTGCTCTGGGAAGATGGGTTATAACCCATAGGAAAAGAGTTTGGCTTCAGTTCTTCCTGCGGAGCTGAGCTGCTTTGCAGGCGCAGAGCCCCTCTGCCTTGAGGCACTCCTGCCTTAGGCAAAGCCTCAAAGTGCTCTCCGACCACGCACCCTCAATCCGTAGGCAGAAGTGTCCGTTAACTTTCACATGATAGCCAGCACTTCAAAATGGGTCATGTACAACCACCCCCAGCAGGACCGACACAGCAAAACCGACACAGCGTCCTTAGGTCATGTACTGCAGCCAAGAATGCTACACTTCAAAGAAGTAAATCCATCGTTTAATGTAAGTGAAAATAGTGCAAACAAAGAGGTGAGAATTGAAATCGTTCTGCAAGGTTACCATATGCTTAATTTGGCTTGGCCATAGAGAAATACGATTAAGTCACCTCACCAACAATGCCTCACATCCAACTCATCTCTTAGGAGAAAAAACGTGCTGGAATTCAATCTTCTGTGCCCTCTTTGAAACGCAAATGACAGCAGATTTTAATGGCTAAGATTTGAGATTGGTGCAGGCCTTTCTTTTCTTAAATGTGATTTTAAGGCTCAATGTAATTGTTGCTATAAATAAGGTAATAGAAGGGTTCTGGTCTTGCACTATAATGAACTGCAGGCTCAATTGTTTGAAGAAGTAAAATTGCATTGATGAAACCTGATCAAAGACAAATGAAAAATCAGATATTTCCTCTTGAGGGTAAAAATTTTAGGAGGGTCACGCTTTTGCAACCAGCCCTTACTGTGGTTTAAAGACAGAGAGATCTTGTAGTCAGATTTAATTTATTATCAAAACAACAGCAAGAAAACAAGAAAACTCCCGTGTCAGAAAACACTCAAAGAAAACCAAACGTAGCAGTTTCTATTAACAAATGGAACATGCAACCAATCTTGCTTTGTTTTAGAAATTTGCTGCAACACAGACAACAGATTTGCATTAGTAACAGCTACAACTGCCTACCATCCCCAGGCAGTAAACCTCCCGCAAAACTTCAGAGGCACCACCATTCGTAATCCCTTGCCAATATATACAGTGGTCATGATTGTTGGGATGACAACCATTTCATGACAGAATCCAAACAGCAAGAATTTTTAATCCATAGAATACTCACAGAAACTTATGTCAGTCCCAGCACCTCATTCCAGAGTCTGAGAATAATATATCACACAACTCTTACAATGAACTCTAATATACACTTAAAATTATTTATTCTTTCATGCTTTTTTAAGTAAATGTTTATTGTGGCAAACTTACTAAATCTCAATTTTATGGAAACACAATTTCTTTGCCTAATAATACTCAAGAGAACCGAAATAAAAAAACTAAGAGCAAAGAGGCCAGATAATTGCCTGAACTCAGGTAGTATAAAACCAGTTTTAGAGATGTACCTTCTGATTATGTCAACCATCTCAGTAGCCCCAGAATCACCTGTGATTTGTGGAGCTCTTCCAGAGAGAGCTGAGTGGTCAAATAGCATTGATTAATTTCACATCTAGCTGCTAAACCGTATCTCAAAATGGAAAAAGGACACATTGCACTTTCTTTATACTATTATCCTATAATCAGTATTTGAAGTCAAAGCAGTAGTGCTGCATGAACCTATGAATTTAGAGCAGTCTGTGTGACCACAGCAGTTCTACATTTATATTAGAAATAACATGCCCTTAAATTTACTTTTCAACAATGTGCGCTCTGAAGTTTTCAAATAGTAGAAGTGGTTCTCTCCCATAAAAACCAAACTCATTTTAAAAAAACTCAACAAAATACAAGAATCATATCCTGGATATCACATGCTTAAGTTTAATCAAAGAATACCAGATATACCTGCAAAAGGGCTCCAATATCTTCAACATATCACCTCCTCCTATCCTCTACTAGTCTCAAGAATCACTACAGTCCCTGATAGGCAAATCAGGCTGGAAATGTCTCAAGTCTTTAAAAACATGAGACAAGAGATAATGACCTCAAAACTGGTCGGGTTTTACCCAGCACCTACACCGAGTTTCTTAAAGCATACCCAAAATACCTCGGGTTATCTGAAGGGAAACATACAAGGTCCAATGTAAAGAAAAAAATTGAAGTCTGGTCTCTAAGGGGTTCTTACGGGCCCGATTGTCTGAAGCAAGTGTCAGTGCTAGGCACTGACTGGTGCATGAGAGCAAAGATAAAGCTGCTAATCCAACGTCTCCGCAGCTGCATTAGTCTGCCTTGATGCTCCAGCCACGCTCCTCCCAGCCTGCCCTGAGTGCTAGGGTACTACCCAAGAGCACTGTTTTGGACTTCTAGGAAGCAGTGAAATTTAGTGCTGAGTTTTAAATCAGCTTTAATAGTTCACCGATCTGTGTTCTGCAGCAGTGATATGAATGTATGGTTTCATACATTTTACTTGTTCACAGCGAAGCAAACTTGCCTTGTCACTCAGCCACATCTCTGAGCACGCCTATGAACTGCTGGTGTGTGGGTGGAAAAAGTGTTTGGAGTGTAAGAACTGTTCATCAAAGTTGTGCAGTCCCTTTGACTGGATGTATCCAAGACCAGTTTAGCACTAATACAATGCTACATCTCAAGTACACGGAGGCAGAGTAGAAGTCACTTTGAGATACAAGACAGCACATTCTACAGCGTGCCAAATACCTAATAGAGGAATTCCTCACCGCAAAGCAAAGTCCTGAATGACTGTATTTAAAATTGTGGCTACTTCTCAGGGAAGACGACAGCAGGCACCTTTGAGATCCATTTATCAATTCTCTGAGGTGCATTTAATTTACTTAAAAAGGCATGCTTCTCAAATCCATTCTCCTGGAAGTATCAAAACCCCATAGAAGCCCCAAGACTGAGTAACATCATGTCTGACACACCAAAAAGTCAGAATTGTATTAACAGATTTGTCTGTCACCGATGAACTGAAACGTCATATTAACATTTCAAACAAGAATACTGGCATCTTTTTCACATTTCCTTTCTACTCCAATTTTGACCACTCTCTATAAATAGATACACAAACACACATGCATGAAAAAAGATAACAAATTACAATACTTCCTAAAAAGAAACAACTGAATTCCAGTTTTTAATCAGCTTTTTTAGCAGAGACAGTTAAATAAAATACAAAAACTGGCAACATGAGTCAATCTGCCATTTCATTGCTATTTCAAGACCTGCTTGAAAAGCAATAAGCTGTCTAATTTAGAAATAATATATATGTCCATAGCAAACGAGCATTAGGTTCCAAAACACAAGAATGACTCTATGCTTTGGATTTATATAGCTCTGATTCCACTAGAGTTGGCTGAACATGATTTGTCATCAGTTGCATACACACATACAAAACATTATTAGCCATCACCCAAGTAATTGGTTCTCCAGTGTGGCATCTGTTAAACAGCCACATGTTGCTAATGCTCTTCTGAACTGTAGTGACTAGGCTGCGGGTGTAAATAAAAATACAAAGCTTCAACACCAAGACTCTTCAAAATTCAGAACTGAACAATGTATGTGGAGTACATAATGACTTTATTTTATTTCATTCAATGTCAACATTTTTACTAAAATCTCACTGATTAAGTTTTATTTTCTGCTTGTGTATATTTAATAGTTTTTCATAACTAGGCCGTTCTCATTTCTGACAGTGAAATGAAGAAACTTTTACTAGAAAGAATTATTCCTGAAGCATTTCCCAAAGCAAGAACACAGAAGACGCATATGCAATGTGACAGAGGTGTCCTGAATTCTCCTGTGAAAAGCAACGCACCTTTTCCCAGTCAGTTTACCAAGCGTTGGTTCCAGTCCCAGGCAATATGGGTATGCAGATCATGTCTGTGACTTCACCCTGCCGGACACTGAGTGCCCAGGAGCAGACACGCACCATACCCAACGGACAGGATACAGTCACTTACAGAAACAACCTTTCCATCCAGAACAGGCTTTTAAAGTAGGTGCGAAAAATCACTCATTTCATTACCTACAGAGAAATTACGCTCCTAGCACTTTAAACATAAGAAGTATCAACTCATTTGGTTTCTGTCTGTCTGAGATTTTGCTTAAGCTGGGTATGTTGTTGATGAGAATGATGAGAATTCATATATGCTAATCATTGTTTAAAAAGTCAGTTTCATTGATTAATAACATAAGCAAACTGGAGGTACTCTAATATTATGAGACTATGAAAACATTCAGCAACCTGCTTTGTAATTTGTAAAAACATAATATTTATTGAAAATAAAGAATATCACTTATACCAAAATAACAGAAAGATCATGACTTACCCAAAATACTCTATGAAGTAACATTACTGCCTTTTTCCTGGTTACCCAAGGAATTTCATTACCTGCTCACACTACTCCTTGCAAGTTCCTTTTGTTCCCTAAATCTTCAAAATAAAATTTATTTTTTCAGTGTTGGCTAGAGCTGAGCCACTTTTTCTAACAGGATCTCTTGCACAGGAATTATGTAGATTAAAAAAAAAAAAAAAAAAAAAAAGAGCTACATACTGAAGACCACTGCCTTATTTATTAAGCCTGTAGACATTTTTTTAGAACCGAGTAAAAAAAAGGTTTGAATTCTAAGGAACATACACTCATCTCACAATCACTTCAGTTGGAGATTCAATCAGCCAACTGAGTGTATGAACAAAGACTTCTATTTAGAGGACTGAATAGAAAAAGGTTGCAGTTTAAGTCCTTATAATTTAGAAAAAGCCAAAGCTAAGACTGCTTTCTTATCAGAAAAAGCTAACTGTTTTGACTGAAATGGCCCTATCACAGTAAATCTGAACAATTTGCTCAGCACTGCAAGTTGATCCCACATATTTTAAGTTTGGCAATATTCTAAAGAACTGATAACATTGCAAATATGAGGCAACCAGCTTCTCCAACAATTAACACTCCCTGCTTTACTATTATAATTTTAGTTGGATGGAGAAAGTCAATAACTTCCTGATGAATTAACTAACTTGAGGATATGTCTTAATCTTTATGTTACATACTGTATTTCTTTTCCTGCACATTTCTTCTCTGACAAAAAAGTAGGATTATCAGTCATTTCCTGTGGACTGGAAAGAAATCCAGACTTGAAAGGTTTGCAAGAGCCATTTAATATTGGAGCAACTGCTCTGTCATTTTTCTGTATTAATTTCTCACCAACCGAGTTAAGATCTCTTGTGTACAAGGGAATCTGCTTTTCACTGGCAGATCTGAAGCTTTTGGTAGTTAAAGTTCAAATTATTCAAATTTCATTGGAATTACAAAGAAAACTGCAGCTGAGAAAAAAACCAACAAAAAAACCCCAACACACAATCAAACCTCTTTCTTGATCTGAAAACATGCAAATTAACTTCCAAGAAATCTAACAAGCACCAGGTCAGCCTTTTCCCTCTGCTGGTTTGAGGATTTGAGAACATCATGTTCCCTGGGCCAGAAACTGAGAAATCAGAAGAAACAAACTTACTTTGCATGTGTTTTCAAAATGCTTCATTTCTCATTTTGCAACAGGTAAGGCAAGGCCAGATTTACTAATTTCTATTTACATCTGGAGCAACGCAGCATCAGCTGACAAAGTCAACCGCACGTATCCAGGACCTGGGAAGCACAGGAGAATAGTTTCTGCTCCCTGTGAGGGTATCGAGAGCAGACGTATTTAGAAGAAGGCTTATTGGGCATTAAAAGACCTTTAAGGTATGTTCTAAAAAATCCTCCTATGAACATGTAAGTAAAACCCAACAAAACAAGGAAACAGTAAGAACAGTATTGAATGCTCGTTAGCCCAGGAAGCAAGAGGTTAGTTTTCCCAAAATAAACTATATTATTACTGGGAAAATTGAGAAGCAACATAGCAACAAAGACAGCCTGGTATTTATTGTATACATTGAAGATGTTCTGTCTACAACTTTACTTTAATTAACTGTTCATAATGTGAGGCATTACCCAGTTTTATTGTTAACTGTGTTTCTTCCTCAAAAAAATGAACTTCAACCTGCAGAGACTTTAACCTTAACAAGATGTCATACATTAAAGTTCTTGGAATAGACTCCTTCCTTAAAAATACATGAGGATGAAGTTTTAGAAGATCTTAATTTAGTCTGTGATCTTGCAATTTATTCTGAGGTCTAGTCCTAAAGAGACTATATGCAATACATGTACATCAGAGGTGGCAATAATAACTCACTATTTTCTCAGTTAGAACAATTACCTCTTAACCAGACTGATTTTCCCCTCTCCATTTTTATTAAAAGCTATTTATGTTTTAAATTCAGTGTAAAATATACCAACACTGAAATCTCAGCTTTTTAACACCACTGGTACATAATTCAAGACATAAACCTAAACAAAAATCAGCAAATTGGTAACGCTTCATCAATGAAAGTCATTATATAATAATTTTAGCCCTAGAAACTCACCCCCGAGCACCTTCCAGTAGGTATAGATAGTCCCTAGTTGTTGTAGAGGTAAATGGGCTTCACTGCCAACAAATACATGCTATTTTGGTCCAACCTGTGACATGAATCAAATCATAGACTCAAAGGGCCCTTATACAAACTTTGCTGGCAACTCTTTCTGACACACTTCAACTGATCTCAGCTGTCTCAGAACTGACACAAAAGACCCCTTAAACTAAAAGGTCCATCAAATATTGGGTTTTGTCCTCAGACACAGTAAATCCAAAACACTTTATATATTTACATACACGTATGCATGAACATAGATATATTGCCTGCATATATTTTTCCTATGCAAAACAACATAATATCATTCTATGTGAGGATTATTGTTCGACTTTGTCATGTTCCTGATTTAATCCATAGCTGGACCATGCAGGCTACAGATCAGTGCAATGGATTCATCAGCAAAGGGGAATTTACATGAGACATTTCTAGAAATAAGACGCCGATGTAATGGTTATATAAGGCTTTGCACATTTTCATTAATATCTCTGGTGGTCTGGGGTGTGCACAGAACGTGCTACCAGTACATAATTGTCCTTTTTATCTACTGTGTTTGGAATGATAACAATAAAAAAAAGTATGCATATTTTCATTTATTGTAGATATACAGGCGATAGGAGGAGAGGGGATAACCAGGTAAAAAAAAATTCCTCATGCTATTGATTCCCCCACTCTTCCTACCGACTGCTATGTTTTCCACCACAAATTTTCTCTTTGATGTTAACAAGAAAGATGAGACTGAAAGGAAGCTGCTTATGGGCGTTACTGTCTTAATTATGAACCTGTCTGACTATAAACAAATGAAAATAAGTTGTTTATATTCCCTAGCCAAATTCCTAAGGCTATAAAGTGAGCATGCCATTATTTGCCATAAGAAGCATTTTATAGTACCATCAATGTAAACACCTGCAATATTAAGAACTAATACACATTTAGACAACAAGGTTTTTGGCATGAATTTTAATTATATATATGACCTGAAATGGAAGCAGGAGAAAAAGATTCATGAGACCAGAAAGTATTGATATCTCTTGGAATATGCTCTGTATATAAAATACTACAGCTACTGTCACCAAGAAGGTATCTTGACAACACCCAAACTAACTGCACTAAATTGATAGAGCAATAAGTAAATAAACTGGAAGGATTTAATTCACCAAATGCAACATAATGGATAGCACTGCTGAATACAAAACAAAAACACTAAGAACAAGGCATCAACACTAACTGTATACAGTGCAAATATTTCAGTTATTTCTCAGGAGCTAAGCAATCCAAAATATATTGGACTACTTAGTAATTCAAACATTCCATACTTACACTAAAACTTATTTTTCATAGTTAAACATCTTTTGGCATGTATTATCAAAAAATAAAGAAAACATAATACATGCTTTCATTTTTGAATAGCAAATAATTATCCATATATCTATATTTAGTTCTGGTAATAATCTTGATCTTACTGGTTTTCCTGTTTTCATCATTTGAACAAATACTGCATTGAAAATTTCTTACATGAAATTGCTTCTGTAGACATTTCAGCACCACGGTCAATCCACAAAGAGTATTTTCTACTCTGCCCTTGAATTATACCTTCATGCTTTATATCAGTATCTACTTTACAACTAAGTTGCTTAGGGTATTTTAAAATCTTACCCCAGGTTTCATAAGAATCCTTTAGGAGTCCTGCAGTTGATGTCATAGAAAACTTCTCTTTGGCTACTTTCATCCTGCATTTTGAATAATAGCTCAGATGCGAAAGAGCTTTTTCAGTGTAAAACTAATTCTTCTGCTGTAACTTTCACACGCCTTACAGGGAGACTGCATCCAGGCTGGTACACTGAAAAAATAACGTTAAAAAAAAAAAAAAAAAAGAGGAAATCTTTCACTGTGCAGAAACATGTAAATATATATCAACTGAGGCAACAAATGTCTGTAAGGGTTTTCTTTTTCCTGCTTTAGTAACCCTTGGGCAGAATCATCTATATCAGCATAAAAGAAAGGCTGCCTGAATGCTGCATTTAGATCTCAAACGCACAGAGGTACGTAGAGGGGTGCAAGTCTAAAAATCAAAGTTTTACAGAAACATCCATTTTTTAAAATTGGGTCCTGTTATTGGAGTGCAGGCAGGGAAAAGCAGGACAATTTTGAGGACACACTAACTTTGCAAAGGCAGCAATTCTCAAACAATTCCCCGTACAATGATTTCTTTCCATGTCCTTTTTATCAACATCCTGAGAGATACTTTTCTATTTTAATCCATTTGCTTCATGTCTGCACTGCACAGAACAACACTCTGTCTGGTCACTGCACCATACCACGAAGAAAAAGCAATAGATTGAGCAGCGTGCACATATATTTCCAACTGTTCTCTATACAGTGAGACAAACTGTAAAAGAAAAGCAGTTATCTGCATTGTAAAGCAGGAGAGCAGTATTGTTTTGAACTGTACGCCGCACGCCTTTCGGCGACATGAAAAGGACAGACACCTGCTTTTTGACTTACAAGTCACATAGTCTGTAAAATAACAGTAAACCTGAGCTGATGATTTGTCCAGTATAGGAGGAACAGAACATTTTCTCAAATATCCCGCGGATTATTTATTACAAAGATTTTCTAGTATGAAGAGCAGCCATGCTCCCAACAGTGGCCGCACCTCGCCTCCTAACTGCAGCCTTAAGGAGGTTGTTTAAGCACACTACGCAGCATTCAGGAAGCCAGAGACGGAATCAACATCACAAGCTTAAATCTAAGATAAAACTACTTAACAGCTGAAGAACTATCATGCTTTTTAACTAGAGAAGGGCCTCCTCCACAAAGCTTGCCTCTCGGTAAAAATCCATCCTGCAGTTTGCAAGAGAGGGGCCAGGCCTGGCGCGCTGAGAGAGACTCAGCCCCATCTGCAGCGGGAATGTGGAAACCAGTCTGCTCGGAGGATTCAGATCTTGCAGAGACGGGAAATCCCTTTGCTCTGCTCACACAGATGCTTGTGGAGAACTCAAAGATTCCTGGAGCAATATTTGAATACCTTGACAATTTAAACTTTAGTAGTTATTGCCAGTGCAAGGTTTATTTTTAAAAACACTGGTCTCAGACAGGTTAAATAGGTAAACAGAGCCCCACATACATTTAATAAAATTGCATTTATTTTTTCACTTTTAAAATATATTTAACAAAAATAAACATGTGAAATATTAAATTCAACTGCACTCGTGTAGAATACACAAACTTACAACTTTCTCTGAAAACATACATGCCACTGTACTCAGCAAGCAATTTCTATAGTGGCAGGATGATTAATTTCAATGCATACTTCTAAATGCGTATCTTAGAGCATTAATGTATACTTTAATTACTGTGCCAAGCAGGTGAGCACATAATAGCAGCTATCATTTTAGAGCTTCACAGATATGGTTCACTATTTGAAAAACCCTTGTAAGACAAGCATTTGCTTTACAAAAGCAACAGACTCCTGACCTTATCAATGTTGTTTAATTTTAAAATCACAAATTTCATGATAGGCAGTATTGTTCTAAAAGCCCCGGGTCCTGCAATTATACAATTACCAGACACTCGACAGTTTTTAAGACAAAGTATATCTCTAACCCTCGTATTTTAAGCTTAAATTGTGTATCTCAGCAGCTAAAAAAACACCCAGCAAAGTAAAAGAAACTCCACAGCATTTAACATCTTATAGCATTTAAACTATGTCAGAATTTTCAAATCCAGGCTAATATTTTTCTAAATTAATACCTGAAATTAGTAATGCCACACCGCTAACCCAGGAATCTGCTGCAAAGGCCAAGGCCGGGCCAGCCAAAAGCATCAGCTCCTGGCAGTGCTTCTAGCTGACGGTCAGCAAAAATACCCATCCACCTTAGATGTGCTTGGCAAGAGCAGCATGGCTTACGTGCAGTCATCAACGCTGGGGTGGTTATTGAGAAGCTGTTCACAGTGAGGTATGATGGAAGAACATGAGACAACAGAGAAGTTGAAATATGGGGAGTTCAGGCTAAAAATAAGGAAAAACTTTTGCACCGTGAGGTCAGTCAAGTAATGGAAGAGGCTGCACAGGGAGATTGTGCAGTCTCTGTGCTTGTAAGCTTTCAAAACCCAACTCAGCAACCTGGCATAACCTCACAGCTGACCCCGCTCTGGGCAGGAGGTTGGACTAGACACCTCCTGACATCCTTTCCAACCTGAAGGATACTACCACCATTCTGTGTTGCTGATCGTTGCTGCCTTACCAGCATGTTTTCTGGAGCTAGTCTCTTCCCAGACAATTTTATTTGCTCTCCTCACTGTTAGAGCCCTTACTCTAACACCCTTCAGGCCCCAAAAGAACATCTTATCTGACACCAGTGGTTTTGGTTTTGTTTTGTTTGGGGTTCTTTCCCCTCCAAGAGCCAACTATTCTTTCAGGTACTTGAATCCCAAAGTATTTTAGCAAATATTCTGAAACCTGTGAGTTGATTCTGGACTGTAACTGTTAATGCGGAATGAGTAACCCTCCTACATTATGAACATGCAAAACAGAGAAGGAACAAAATATCTGTAAAAAATCCTCATCATGAACAAAATACAGCTTAGTTTAGGACATTTATCCCTTGTCTTCTCCAGAAATACAACCCCCTACCTGACCTTGGCATACCTCTTCTCATGGGGGTCAAATCTCCTGCTAAAAGTGCTGGTATAACGTATCTCCATTATTTTTTTCCTGCATATATTCCACTTTTTCAGCTCCCAAAGCACACTGCTGAGATCAAGAACAGCCCTGTGCAGGCAGGCAGCTTCCACACATAGCCCAGAAACAAAGCACATGCACAGCAAGACCCATGAAATAAACTTCCACACAAGTACCTGTTCTTACGACTACTATAACGCAGAGTGTGAAAATATAAATGCAATATAAAAAGGAACTGGGAAGCAACAGTGATGAGCTACCTAGAACTCCTGACATCTGGAAGTGCTTGTTTGGGTCTTACGTGAGGTCCTCAGTTCATTTTTGCACCCAGAGTTTATTATTCGAGTCGAATAATAGCACATGGTGAACTCATTGAAAAAACTTACTAGGAGTAGTCAGGTATATACAGGGATAACAGGCCACCCCAAAGTACACCCCAAACACAGTTAGGAAAAACTTGCTGTATTTCTATTAGAAGACAGTCTTCCTAAAGCAACCAATTTTCCTCAATTCCAGGAGAGCTTTTGCTTAATTTCTTTTGCTTGTCCAGCTGCACCCTAACTTCATTTTGTTAATCCATATCATTTTCCCCTAAGAAAAGCCAACAAAGCAGGTTCCTACTTCTGGCACCAAGATATTCCTGAGCTCCATAAGCTATTAAGGAGTTCCAATCTATGGCAAACAAGTCCCCCAAGGCTCACTGAGGAAAAAACATCTAAACACGCAGGTGTAAGCTTGTCTGAGTGTCTGCCTCATCCATCCATAGAAACCTGCCTCAGAAGAAAAACCATAAATCTGTATTATGTATGAGGTACAGACCATCTGTGGTGAGCTCCGAGAGCCAACTTCAAAGAAGAGGGGGAGGGCAGTGTTCCGTGCTGTATTCACAGTCAAAGAGCTTGGGATTCAGAAGCTGTTGTGAGTAGGAAAGAGATGGAGGGTTAGGATGAAGAGGCCTCTCCCTGTCTCTGTGGTGGAAGGAGCACACAGAAGGTAAGAAGGGATGACAATATTAGTCTCATTGTAATATGGACCACTGAACTCCTCGTGACATAGGAAGTAAGAATGGCAATGGCAGCAAACTGGGAGCAACAAAGAATTTGAGAAGGCTTACTTTAAACATATCTTTCCAGTTTAGCCTCATAAATTTTCTCAGTTCTCTAAATACCTCTTTTCACTACTGCCACTACACATATCTGTATTAGCTAGCTACTATTATAAATGCCACACAGCTCAATAATGTTTCATTTCTGAAAATGAAAAAAACAACATTGGGTTTTAATTTCAACCACTGAAACCTGAGTTACATTTAACCCTCCCACCAAAAAACAGCCCCATGAGAACATTTTCTGTCTTCTAGCAGCTTGCTATGCATTTATGTATTTGCAGTTCAACAAATAGGAGAGTTACATTAACTGTAAATGTACTGGGACTTGGGAAATATGAGTAAGCCTTTTGAAGTGACTGTTGCTGGTCTGTCAGGAAGCAAATCTATTTACATCTCAGTTCAAGCCAAAATCATCACAACTATTTGTCCTGTTATGTGTAAATTTGCTGACTTTTTAAACACCACAAGTTGCACTGATATCCCAAGCCAAAACTTCACGTATCTCTTTGGGGCCAGGATTTCACCTGGAATTTGAACCTGTATGTGGGCTGATTCTGTAAATACTTACCCGTGATGGAAGAGGCACTGACATCACTCATGTAAGTCACTTTTCCCAGCGCTCTACTCCACGTAGCAGCTGGAGATGATGGCTCTCCCTGCTGAATCAGCAAAGGCAGACCTGAGGCAGGCTGCAGCAGCTTAGCAGCACTCACGCATTTCAAAGGGTTTGAGCTGAACCCGTGGCTTTTGCAATGAAGTGGCTAAGGTGTAGGCACACGTTCCCTTCTGCAAATTCTGCTGAGGAAGCACTAATCCCTGGTGAGAAGGTGGAGCAGGGAGTTTGGGGCAGTAGCAACTTAAACCACTCCAAGAAGGTTTGCCAGAGCTTGTCTGTCAGCGCTTGAGCTGTACTCCTGTAAAGAATCCTATCGACTTCAAAGGGACTACGGGAACCGGTGCAATTACTGACATCCAGCCTTGCAGAGAAGACTGAAGCCTAATTAAAATATGTATTTCTTTAAACATGCACAATGACATCACTTTCACTTTGCTAAAGTACTACAAATACTGGGAGAAACAGTGCAAGAGTATCGCACTTCAATTTGCTTATTTATTTAAAATAAGGTCAGTTTTGCATATGCCAATATCCACAGAAAACTTACTGAGTGTACTCCTGCAAGTCTATGCTAATCTGCATACATTAGCATAAATTGAGATGAGCCCTTGCTACAAAAACGGCCTTTTATCCACGTATCTAGGAATACGCTTATGCCAAAGCAGAGAATTTTAAGTTGTTTCCCAGGCTGTTCCTATATCCAACTGCAACCTGTTTATTTTGACCTCAGTTCTTAGAAACTGTTGATGCCACGGTAGAAATATGCTGTGTGTTCCAACAGGCAACAAACAGTCCTAATGACAGAATACTCCATCTGTGCTGCCAGAGCGTACAGCCTCAGTCTATAGCTCGTATAGGCTCTAGCTAAGCATGAATCCTCAAAACAGAGAGAGCCAGAGCATAATGTGCGCTGCAGCTCACAGTGCAAGGTATGTTCTGATGCAACCCAGAAAAAGCCTTTGTAGAGAGATCAGTTTACATCAATATAACTCAGATGCACCAGCAACACTTTTACTCTACCCTCCCTGTTCCAATTTTATTATGTACAGGCTTTTTAGGGCTTTTTTAAATGTTTCAAAACCACAGAGTAAAGACAGCTGACTTAGAAACTGGTCAGTGCTATCAAAAGGTAGGAATTGGAGCACAGAACATATGGCACTATTTACACTGAATTCGAGGGAATTTTCCATCAACCTCGTACTCTGCAAAAGGTATATTACAGAAAAATGCATGTGGGGATCCTTTAATTTTTCTTGCATCTTCTCTTCTTATATGATGCAGCTGTGGAGCAACATCCACTGGTATTGGTAGCATGAAACAGCAATCCTTGCCTTTTACCAAGGTCTGGTACCAATTACCATGGATTTAGAGGCACTATATAAAAGACAGCACTGATTTGTTTCTAAATTTGTATCTTGATTAAACTGTCAGACTCTAGCACAAAAAGCAGAGCTTACCTGACTGTAAAATGCTACTCTAATAAATTATCCAAGAAGTGAAGTACAATTTGAAAATGCTTAAAAACGGATCAATACGATGCTTTACGTTTAGATTTTAAACGTTGGTCATGCCAATTCAAACGGAACAGAAGCAGCATTTTATATTCAAACTATAAACTCAGTATGTTCCAAATAAAAACTGTATGTGAGGAGAGACTGTGAAACAGGATTTTGAAAATCAGCAAGTTGTCCAAGAGAATAAACGCATCATTATTTTCAAAATTATCTTTAAACTGTATTTTGGTACACAAAAAAAGCAAATATGAAAGACCAAAACTCATTCTCAGGAACACAGATGTAAATCTCCAAAGGTCACAACAGGTTTTTCAGCATTTACCCTTGTAAACAGAGAATTTGGTCTCACCCTGTTAAACTGAAGTTCTTTCCCCCAGAATAGCTTCTAGGATTTCAACATCTAGGATTAGTGCTGTAAACATACATAGTGATTGTGGTTTAAAGAAAGAAAACGTCAGTGTAAACATGGTGAAGCAGAAGCGACATCAGCAATTCAGAACTTCAAAAAAAGTAGTTTAGGAATTAAAACTACTGCTATTAAAGCTATTGTTATTAACCTAAGTTATTAAATCTTTAAAAGCATACTGAACCATTTCGTATAATATAAATATTATCCTAAAAAGAGATTTGTTTTCAATCATGATTACAAGCCATTGCTTTTCCTACAGCTTCTACCTTTTTTTGCTCCTGTTCTTGTATAGGCTAACACACTTTTTCTACTCACTTTCACATCACATCCATGTAAGAAAATAGCTATTCTAAATTCATTAATTAGCATGCACCCTTCCAGAGAGGGAATATATGATGAAAGTATGATGTTGGGAAGTTCAGGCATATTTTTATACCCTCAAAAGAGGGTAAGTGATCCTCCCCTCTACCCAGTTTCAGTGTGGAACTTGGCTGCTATGGGTCCTTTCCCACACAAATCAAGCCTTAGCTCTTTTGAATTGAAACAATATGGGATGATTATTGTGGGAAATTTTTTACTGTTACTGTAATTTAACACTTTCTGTACCCAATTTTGCATTTTCTATAAATCAAAACCCCATTTCACTTAGGGCTACAATTAAACAGAGGAAATCAAAGACTAACTTCTAAGCAAGTCTTGCTATTAATCATAGGATGAACTAGTAGTACAACTACTTTTACTGCAGTTTCTTTCTGCCTGAGAACTACATTTTAATCTAAAGCTTGAGCTCTTTAGAAGAGACTGTGTCACAGATGAGACAAATTAAATAAAGGTATACTAAATGATACAGCATTGCATGCTATTTTAGATGGAAGAAAAAACCCCAAAGCATACCAACTTCTGTAGTAACTCCAACAAAAAAAATAAATCACTAGCTACAATACAATCACAGTTATTTACAGCAGCCTCTCTCACCTTTTGACACAACAGAAGCCTGCTAAAAAGTACAGCGCCGGCAACGTTCGACCTAACGTGGTGCTACAAGAGAGACAGCTACTCAGGCTCTGATGCTGCAATTACAGAAGGTATCGTAGTTTTTCTTTCACCAGAAGCAGCACGGAGTCATGTCATTTTCTTATGCATCTGAACTGAAATATCTCTTTTTCTTCTTTTTACAGAATAATTTACAAGAGCAACTGATTTCAACCCCCAAATTTAAAGTGCAAAATTGAAATACTAGTGAAAAATGAAACCATGTGGAATATGTAAACTTCGGCCTTCTGGTTTTTTTCAAATTGGAATTCAAAATGATGCACTTTTATTTCCTAAAAGGAAAAAAACTGCATCTTGATTGGTAGACAAAATAAAGTATGAACTCTTAAATCAACAGAAATATATGTTTCACTCAGCTGTCTTGATCTTTCTTCTTCTGTATCTAAAAATTTTTTTTGTCATTACCGTTTTCCAGTTCCCAGGTATTTTTAGAGATGGTGTTACTTTTTCCAGAACTCGTACAGAGATAAAAGTTACTGCATTATTCTCAGCAGTACATTCACAGTAAGAATAATCAATAATAGTAATAATAAAATACATACACAAAAGAATTGCCTTCCAGTTAAATAGTATACTCCATGCTAAAGAGGAACCTTTTACTGATTGCGAGCATAAATAAACATATATCTAGTAAAAGTTTGTGGGGGTTTTGGGAGTTTAGTGGGTTTTTTTCAGTCAGACACAAAGAAAATAGTTGCAAAGAGTTTGGGGAGTTATTGGAAGGGCTTCTTACAAAAACAAACGCAAACCTTCCCAGCACTGTTTTACTATTAAAGCACTGTGTTTCAATAAGACACCAAGAGAAGTTTCTAGCTCTGAGAAGAATCAGATTTTAAGAAAGGAAATGATATACTGAGACTACAGACTGAAACACTGTTTCACTCTTGATCTTCCTAACGAAGATTTCTAATGTACTTGCAGATGGCTGACAACAAGCTCCTGCAGCAATGAATTTCTCAAAAAGCTCATTCAAAGCTTGGCTGTGACACACTGACCTCCCACGTCTTTGCTCCCGTTTGCTGAATCTTGCTCATCATTTTGAGCCGAAGGAAAGGGGCACTTCTCCTTGGTCTTCCTTTCTCATCAGAGTACCAGGCAAAGGAAGGTACTGACTACGCAAGAGATGCACAAGCCACAACAATTCCTGCAACCACAGCCCTGCCTACGAATAATTTTGGAAAGACTGGATGTGCATTGGCCAAAAGAGTAATGAAAGAAAGAGTGGTGAAAAAACCCAAAAATCAAAACCAGAAGTTCTGAAATCTTGTGCAAACAGCATGGAAAAAAAATCTGGAGCACTTACTCCATTTCGACACTTACAAACCCTGTCCAACTTAACAGTCCAAACTGGAAAATCTTTCCCTCCTCTTTTCTCCTCAGGTTTACAACACTAATTTCTCCCATTTGACTTCAAACGACGTTGTAAACTGCAGAGGGAAGCTGCCTGCCTTGGCTAGCTCACCCTCCTCAGCACTCAGGATGCCAACACACAGGCTGCATTGGAAGTGTTCTCACATCACAGGTAATGAGAACGCAAGAAGACAGGTTACCAGAAGCACTCAAGAGCCAGCTGGAGACATCCAAATGCAACCACTGGAACACGCTTTGGGCCTGGCAGCGCTCACCCAAAGATTTTCAGCACCATTAATAATCAGGCTATAAAGCTCTCAAATTGGGCAGAGGATTACTACAAAACACTGCAGAAGGCTCTGGCTATAGGTCTCCTGTATTTTCACTTTTGGTTCAAATCAGAGTTTTTCACACAGCCCTCACCAGCTGCAGGCCAGAGGAGAGGGCAAGCGGTGGTAGGAGGGGGAGAGGACTTGAAGCAACACAGGCTGGGAACACCAGTGGGTACAAAACGAAGTCCTATGCATCAGCAGGATTTGATTGTTACAGACACTCGTATTAGAAAAGTGTAGGGGGGGAAAGCTCACTTTTTACAGCATCCATTAAAAGACCCTTGTCCTTCTGCTGTAACTGAGGCAGCTCAGCTTCAGCTGGCTTGAAGCTGTCCACATGGTGGAACCAACGTGGCTTTCTGCGCTCAAACCCTTGTCTGCTCCCCAACTCTGCGCATCACATGTGTGTCTGGGGCACTCTTCAGAGTAGCTGTGCCCTTGATGAGGATGAAAACTATATACAGGGTGACTGAGAAAGCCTGCTCACTTGAGCTGGCTGTAATTTGCTACACAATGCTAATGCTGCATGAACCAGGCACACTTGTCCGTCTTCTAGAAACTAAACTTTTAGTACAAACAGAGGATAGGTTGCTGTAAAAACAAATAAACCATAAACTCAACTACATACAGGCAAGCAATAGAATAAAAAGAATGCAACTTCCAGAGGAAAAAAAAATAATCAGCAAACAACAAAATTAAAATATGCCACTGTCTTCATTTTAAAAAGTTCCCTCCCAGTTTTCTGTTCTGCAAGGAGCACATAAAATGTTATGACTTGTAAGTTGTAGTTTCCGTGGTCATTGTTTAGTATTCTGCAAAGATTTGAGGGGTTGATTTGGTTTTGGTTTTTCAGGCAATGAACTAATTAATTTCCGCATAGCATTTAGATGCTATCAACATACTGGATTTTAATTACTTGTACAGCAGTTTCCTAAACTGGAAGGGCAACAGACAAGGCAATCTCACAGCATCTTTCTATTGAGTTGTTCCGAGCAGAATTAGACTTTGATTTGGGTTAGATCCATGCAGGTGCTGTGTATGTTGCAACCTCTCCTATTAATTATGAATGCATAAAAGAGCAACTAACAAGATAGTGGTGCTGAAAGGAACCTCAGGGCAAGTAAGCAAGAGACAGTAAAGAACCTTCCGCTTTGGTAGAGAATACTACCAAATTTGGGGAGGCAGAGTCATCTCCTCCTAAAGCTATGAGTGAAAGTCTCCATTCAAAGGAGGTCAAGGACTAAAACAGCAGCTGCAACACAGCTCTAGACTATGAGATTTCACCTTGTGCAAAGCAGTATTTAACCCCTTGAATTCTGCAGACACTGCATTTCAAAACTGTTCACAACTTCTCAGCTCAGTGCTCTCCACATAAATGTTTTAAGTCATTTATTCAGACACCAACCGTTTCTCACGGAAGAAATACTGTGGGCAACATCAGAGTTACCTTCAACTTGCAAAAGCAAAGAAGAAGGAAACTTGAAGAGGCTCTTACTGTTACACTCCAGGCTAAGTGTAAAAGAATCTCCCAACTTCTTACTCATTTTTCCAGATGAGGGCACCACGACTCCCACATATGAAAGCATCAAGGTTTAATTTCTGGATAATAGCGTGTCTAAGGTGCATAACTTACAAATTAAAGGGTATTATAATAAAGGATAGAAAAGTAACTAGACAAACTCCTGAGACTGAAGGTTATATTGATCAGAAAGAGTTAACACCATTGACTTCAACAGCACAATAAAAATTATTCTTTGTATTCAGTATTTCACCCAGCGGCTTCTACAGCAGCAGTTCACTATATAAAGGACATTAAAAAAGCTGTGTGCCATCTGAAGTGGTTTGAGTGGGACTTAAACTCTATGCAGGCCTTCAACTAGTCATCTGCAAAGAGGTGAAATTCACTCTGTGAAGAACAGCTTTACTCTTTTTTAATTGCCATTAGAAGTAATACCCACTAGACAGCGATGCAAAACACAGTCATTGATCACCTTGATAAACCTCTTCATTATAAGCATTTTTCAAAAACACTCACACAGAGCTGTAACAAGGTCTGCAAGTGCACTGGCAAAGTGCTTTTCCAGCTTGATCTCTCAATGTTAATTGGATTGTGATACTTTTCTATTTGTTCTTCCACTACTTGCAACTTCAAAACTACTGTACATGGTTAAGGCATAGGGCTGTTTTTTCAGATTGAAAAGCTGGTGAGCTCTTCCTGCTGAACCTTCCATTAACCTGTATCTCAGGTTAGATTGTATCTCACAAGGAACACAGGAGTGACAAGAAGTTACAAAGTTCAGGGTTTTGATACTGGCTCACTCACCCCACTTTTCCACATGAAGTTCTAACCCACCACCAGGCGGGTGTGTATTCCTTCACATATCCAGCTCTCAGCAGGCGTGGAAAGTTAAAAGACTTGCAGAAATTATTTTGACAATGGAATTTTAGTGCTTCTGTGTCCAACCCAGAGCCTTATATGGGTGCAAATCTGCCACATCCAACCAACAGTGTAAAGAAATCTATTTTGGGAAGAGAATTATGCTCATACTTTAAGTTCCTTCAACTTGCTAAAAGTGATAGCAAGATGTGGACTGCAGTGTCACAGATCAAAGAAATATTCACCAGCAAATACATATATATGGGTGGAGAGTACCTTCCACAAGCATGGAAGTACCTACAGAATATTTGTTGTCACTCCTGACTTACACACTGTTCTGCTCCTTAGAACAGGCACAACCACCTTTCAGTTTCCTCTTCTCTCCCAAATCAGTTCTCTTTTTCTAGAGACTCTGGACCACCTTGTTCCCTACTGGCTGTACCCGCAGCCAAGTGCCACTCCCCACCCCTTGCTTTAAGCAACACTAAGTTTTGAATCCTGAAAGCAATTGGGGAAAAAAAATACAAGCATCTGATGGATACCATGTTTATCCTGTTAAACACAACGCCCTGACAGCATTTTATGTTCTAGAGAACAAACTAATTGCCACTCTAAATAAAGTACTAAATAGTATCTTAGAAGTGTACATGTGAATATTACATGTTGAGCTTCATTTTTTATACCAAATAGGAAGGCATCCATACAAAAAAATATGCTCATCTCATACGTGAAACATGTATATTGTAGAACAGGTTATACTTTAAACGAAATAATTTTATAGAGACATTCAGAGGCACCAAGGAGACAGCAGAAATAATTGTTTTAGTATAATTTAAAATGTAAATGTCATGTAATATGTAATTTAAATGTAAATCTGCACCTTAAACCTTCAATCCATCAATGTAAATCTCCATTTAGGAAACAAAATTTCCATGTGATCGTGTTAATTTCTCCTGCTATAATAATTATAGAATGAGAAACGTATAACCTTCCATTAAAAAAGTGGTAACTAACTATCTTCATAACAGACTGAGTTGGAAAACTATTTTAAAAATTGGTTACTAATGAAAACAGATTTCAATATGCAAATGCTTTATTCATGTCATAACTAAGCAACAACCCCCTCCCATATTTCACACTGCATTCAAAACAAAACCAAACCCCATGATGAACCCCTGCAGCAAAATTTGCATGTGCACCCCCTTTGGGCCTGTAATAGAGTTTCCATCCATTTCGAAATAATATGATCAATTCCTTCCCATGCACTCCGTAACTCATAAATGCATGCTGGAGTAGGAAGAATACCACTGCTGTGTGCCCTAAAACAAGAAAGCAGGACTCCTTGGTTTAAATTTTACAAAGTAATAAAGTAAAAAAGCTAACTGCTTAAGTCCATAAGGTCATGCAGAAAGTAGCATTCTTTAAATGCACTGGAAGTCATTTGAGTTCAGGCTTCCTGTATCAAGGTTTTTAAATTAGTGTTACTTTGGTTTGAGAATACAATCCAAAACTGTCTGATATCTGTGGGAGACTTTCTACTGACTCAGGACTGGATATACTATTTTGTTTCTTATAGACAAATAAGACAATACATCTCATCTGCCAAAAGTAACAGAAATACCATGAGAACTCTCCTTTCTTAAGGAAATAAAAAAAAAAATCTGCAACCAGAGAAAAAAATAAATATCAAAAAAAGATTTATCAAAGAGTAAAATATTTTGAAATAATACTCGCTGTATATACAAATGCAGAAATAAATATACCAGAGCTCTTTGTCTATGGGTAACAAAACAAATACAGTGATCAAAATCTCTTGGATGCAAATAGCTTTCCTCTTTCCTACTCTTTTGCGCACTGCATTCCCATAAAAAAAGACTAATGCTGAAAAGATTCCCAATGCATTTAAAAGTCCAAGTCAAAGCTTTGTGTTCTCCAGCTGCCTACCTCCTGAAATGAAAAAAATAACTGTCCACCTAAAACACTGTAAATATTTGTAACTTGTTTATGGTTATTACATCTTGCAGATGAAAATATAAAAGAATTCTTCTACAGCTTTATCTTCTGGCCAGAATAAAGTCTTTTTGAGCACCTATAGCACTACAATTCTCTAAGACCAGTTACTATGAGCAATGCATTAGGAAGAATAATATAAGCAGTGTTGAAAAATCAGTATTAAGTGTATCACCTTCCCAGAAACCCCTAACTGACCTCTCTCTCTGATGAATTAACTTCAGTGTGAAGTATCTTGGCCTATGGTTGTAAAACAAAATCACTATCATGTATTTCTCTCAGCTACTCGGTGCCTCTGCCAACCCCTGCTCCAGCATTAAAATAAGTAAGACTTGGTGGTGCTGCTTCTTGTTTTCCAGCTCCCGAGATCAACTGTTGCCAGCGTACTTTTCTATTTTTGAAATTACCTAAAACAATAAAAAATGAAATAGAAAAAAATAAAGAAAATAAGACCAGTTTCAAATAATGTTATTTTTTCTAATCCGGCATTCTAAAATATTTGTGTCTGTAGTTATAAAAGCACGTGAACTCTTTTATTATTAAAATTGAAACTGCCTTCTCCTCCTGGAAATGTCAGCTGACATTGACAAAAGAATTTCAGGAGCTGAATGAATGCCACAGTAAACATATCTGTATGCAGGTATCTGAATACACAGGCAACATGCTAAGAGTATCTCAGATTTAAAGCATTGCCAAACAGTCAACAATTCAAACACCATCAATGAAAGGCTACAGAAAATGATGACTTAATTAATATTTAATAAAGGTATATTGGTTATTATAATAATAAATTCATTTTTCCTTTGCTCCTCTTCCTTCCCCTTTGCAAAATCTTCAATTGGTAGCCAAAGCAATTTACTTTTCTATTTGTGTTTTAACAAGTTTGAAAAGAGCAAATCACTGCAACTCCAGAGAGACTGGGCAGGAGCTAAATGTTTTCCTTGGCACATAACAGAATACGACAGTTGAGGTTAATTTAAACTTACGTGCATAAAAAAAATAAATAAGCAGTACATTGCCATCTTAAATCTATAGACTCCTTCCAAAAAGACTCTCCTAATTTAAATAAAGAATGCATAAGGTAATGCATCCACTACATACCAAATATGGAACCAACGATCACTCTCTCTTTATTCATGAAACTCATTTGGAGCATCAGTGAGACCAAGCACCTCAGAAGACCCCCTCTTTTTTTGAAGCAAAACCACACAGCATGATCAGTGCTCAGACGTGTATTTTGGCGTGTCAGGCCTGGACAATGTTTATTAAGAATTTTGAAAAGTTTTGTGAAAGACCCTGAAAACCACCCTACCAGTCAGATCATATTGCAAACTATATTTTATGTAGGCTTAATCCAAAATCCCATTTGAAGTCGATGGAAAAACCCCTGTCGCCTTCAGAGGCCTTTGGATCAGATCCTTTGTTTCCAGAGGTACAGCACAGCAAATCTCAAACGTATGCAGGAGGGAAGAGTGTACAAATACTCAACAACTGCCAACACTAATCTTCTGTTGAAAAAAGACCATTTTTACAAAGGGCAACTCAAAGTGATGAGATGTTACATTTGCCAGTATAGATTTTTAAATGACAAGCTGCAAAGAGCCTGATTCTGGGCATTTTATTCCTGCATATCCACCTACGAATCAAGGCCTCTTAAACAGAATTATATTCTATTTTGGAGGTCATAAGTCAAATTTTAATGGAACCCTACTAGTGCTGGGGTCACTGGGAGATTTAAAATATTATATGTGCCTGCAGGAATATCTATGGACAAATTTCTGCCACGTTCCTGGGAAAGCCACAAATGGGTTTGCTTGCTAGTGGGAAGTCATGGACCACATTCATTAGTGATTCCGCAAACATGCACACATGCACACTCTGTTAGTGAATATCTGGGTACAGGGGGATTGCTCCAAAGCCCATCAAACTCAACACAATTCATCCTACCGTGGATCAGGTATGGAGTCAAATGCATAGCCAGACAAGTACAGATTCGCACAGCCAGGACAGCTTCCAGCAGGATAAGTTCAGGACTCACAAAAGTGCGTGTGCACTTGGAAACACCTACCCGACCATTTTATATCTGCAGGGATCACTCTACTTCGGAACATCTATTGTGCTGGCTGCAGGGATTTCAACTTTTTGTCTTCTGGCTGCAACCATAAGTCTAGCTAGCTGCATGCATACTGAATAAATGAATACCTACCCTAGCAGAAATCAAGCACATTGGACAAGCACGCATGCTCTATGAGCACGGATGGAGCTACGAAGAAACATGTTGTGTGCCTTATCTGAGAAACAAAGACACACAATCACCTTTCTAGATTATTTCTCTTTTCTTCTCAGGCAGGTACAGGCACTGTAAATCAAAATTAAAACCGTATGGCAGTATTGCTTTGTTAAATACATTAGGCCTCCACAACCAGCACCGTTGCAGGGAGGAGGGAAAGGGAGGGCTGATTACCTGCACCTGTTTCAAGCTAAGAGAGACCCATGCAGTTTGCAAGGAAAATGCCTAATTAGGGCACATTTCCATTTTCTTGAGGGAAGGTGTGACGATCGCAGGCCTGCCCATGCCCTGAGCACCCATGTGCACAGGAGAGCTGGAACGTTGCCCTGGAAGGCAGAAGGCCAGGCCGAGGTTTATCACGCCACAGGAGTATGTGGCACCTGGACGAAGGCCGATTACAGTGAAACCGTTCCACCTGCAAAGGGAGTTACTGAAACACCAAGTGGATGTGAATTACCTCCCTCCTGGCCCCCTACCTCCTCCCAAAAATAATTATTTTCAAAAGAAAACTGGAAGAAACACGGCATTCCGTCCGCTCCTCCTTTTATTTCTCCTTAGCTGCTTCTAAATGTTTATGAATACCTGGCATGTGCTAGGAGGCAGCGCTGTACCAATACAGTCACACAAAATACAATCCAGCCTTAGTCTTTCATTATCTTCTGCAGTCAATGAGACGAGAATTCCGGACTGCACCACATCTGAAAGCAGTAGCTCCTGCTCCATTCCCTTTCCTCTCTCTACCTCCTCCCTTTTCTCTCTCCTTTGCCCACAATAAAATCTCTCTGAACCTGATCCAAACCCAGCACCATCCAGGCAAAATTCCAATTAATTTCAAAAAGTTCAGCCTGAACAAGGGTGCCACACGTCCCATTTATTATCTGTGAAAGTAACCGCCACACCGTACCCCACCTATGCTGGGCACGAAATGCTGAGCCCTGCGCTCCTCGCTTGATCACGAGCTGCTCTCTGCCTCGCACGTAACAGTGCTCCCTGTTGAGCACTTTGCATTACTCACAGGCCTAGAACATATGCACCTTTCCCTCGTGTTGCCCACTTTCTTGGCATTACTATCACTCAGTAAAAGCTATGTTTTTAGTCAAGATAGGTGGGAGTTTAGGAATAGACTGTTCATTTATCAGCCACACCTTACATATCCTTTTGGAGGATAAAAATCCATTTGGAGGATGGGGGTGGGGGAGAAGGATTGAGTCCGGAGCAAAACCAGTGAATCTTAAGATTATTTTCACTGTGTTTCACTCTATTATTATCCAAAAATATGCAAAACTTCATCTTAACCAACTATAAAAAAAATATCTTTTAATTAAGCAAACCATTGTCTACACTTTTAATTTTTTCATTCCATGCACCAAACATTTCATATGACAATCTTGGCAGCCCAACACAAAACACTCAAAACATAAATGCTCTAGCTCAAGTGCATGATTCCGGCAGGCATGCATCTGAGGGGCGAAGTATTTCTATTAGCAGTTATATTTCAAGTAAAAGACTAAAAATAATTTTAATAAAACCTAGAATTCACCAATCTAACAAACAGATTTTAATCCTTCTTCAATTAACATACACACATATGCACTGCTGTGTTCATTTTCAGCGTGCTTACAGAAATCCTCACTGTGAGATAAACCAGTAATAAGTCAATTCTGCTTCTTTTACTTTCACAGCGGTCACTTCTAGCAAGCCACCACAAAATAATGAACTAATACACCAGACGCAATTTTATATTCTTTTAAGTGCTTGTCCTCAGCAACAAAACAACACTAACAATTAGAACCGAAGGAAAAAAAAATCCTCTTTAGATAAACAGCATCATTAGAAGCAATATCGAGTGCTCTGAAATTTCTCAGTAAGGAGTGTTTAGCACTTCACTATTTTATAATGAGTACAAGTTAAAATCCTCAACTAATACTTTATATGCATTGTACTATGCAGCTACTACAGGCCTCTAAAAAGTACTTTGAAGAAATTAAATTAAGATATCACCAAACCATATGTTCCTAAATTCCTTCCTTAACCTACACAGTTCACTAAAACATTTTCTACTTTGAGCTTGATCGGCCAATAAATACTGCTTTACTACTTAAAGTTATGAGTTGTTTTTCAGTTTATGTTGCCATAAACCAGTTCAAATGCAATGCCAATACAGAGATGGTTTTGATACAATGCTGTCAGTGGCCTCAATTTAAAACTATTTCTGTACAAGGTATATTCTAATTATTTTGTGGGAATTTTTTTGTGGAGACACCCCCTCCCCAAAGGTATTCGGGGGTTTTTTGTTATTTACTTTAACTCCTGGATATAAATAAAAGGAAAACATTAAAATATTTTAGATAAGCGCACTTTTTTTTTTCAGTGCAGAGGAAAGCATTTTGTTTTACAAATATGTACAAGAGCACTACTTTCCTCATGAATTGTCTTTAAAATATATTTATTTGCAGATACTTTGATTTGCACATGCACTTGTCTATATAAAGAATACAAAATCAGTATTATAGTAGGTCTGGCAATTTCATAGTAGTGATAAATCTTTAGTGTATAACCGTCCGCCAAACTGAGCTTAAATCAGTACATCTACATCCACAGACTACTTTTAGCTAATATTTAAGTATTATACTTTAAATAAACTCCTTCATGAAGAATCGAAGAGAAAGAGAGGGACAGTGTGCACGAGAACGTGCCTGTGAGCGCACATAAAAGATAAAGAAGAAAACATACTTACAGCACTTACGGACCTTTAAAGGCCATGAAAAACAGTATTTTAAAAATATATGATAAAAATGGTAATTGTAAACTAATCCTGAACAATTCCAGGTTTATAAAATTTAAATACAAACCCTGGAAATATTTAAGTCTAAATTCAGGTTACTAAGAAAATGAGGAAACGTAATTGTAATGAGATACAATTTCTGAAAATCATCACACAGTTACCTTAAAAAATATTAGTTGAGAAACGCGAACATGTAACCTCGTGCACACACATCCAAATGGAATAAAACCCTACCTACTTGTTAGCAGCTGCATTAGAACTGCTCGGCACATGGACATTTAATAACGTTCCCAACAGACTAAAATATTAATATAATAACTCGCACCACCCAACTTTGTTTCTTTTCTTGAGCTTCCTTCTATTTTTTTTTTCCTTTTTTAAATAGGGAAGGGGGGAAGGCCATTCAAGAAAGAAGCTATATTGTAATCAATGAAGGCAAGACTGGCACAAGTCCTAGAACATTTGCATTCAGAAATAAAAGCTGTGATCGACCTTTGTCTGCTAAGAAAACGAAGCTTGCTGGTTTTAAACAGGCTACCGAAGGGAGGGGCAGACTTGATAGAGAGGGAGAAGGGAACCTAAAAAATAGCAACAATAGCAAATATTAGTATATCACATCCCTAATAGCCAGCACGCGATCATCCTGAATGAGTCCAAACCTCGCCGGGCTGGTAACGTACTACTGGTTAATAATAAATTAACAAGCAGAAGGGAGCCAATCTGCCGATATCCACGTAGTTTCTGAAACTTAATTTTCCTACTTGGCAATTCCTCGCCACTCACGCCATGGTTTGGGGTACCCAAACCCGCCTAGGGGGAGCGGGGAATCGGCTGGGAGAGCATCTTACCTACCCCCTGGCGCAGGGCGGGAGCCAGCCTCGGGCAGCAGCCAACGGTGGGTGGGCGGCTTGGTGTTCAACCCTGCAGCTCTGCAGTCTCCTGGAAAAGCAGGCAGAAGGGCACTTGAGCGATCTCTCTGGCATTTCTCGCCCTTGCAAGTGCATGCGAGGCCTGGGAGAAGAGGGAAGGCGGTCCTTACCTAGCAACCAGCGCCGGCTGCTCCTCCGCCCGCTCCCCTGCCACAACTGCCCCCGGCTGCCAGCGCCCGGCAGCAACAATGGGCGGCTGCGAGGGGTGGCATGAAAGGGAGGGAAGGGAAAAGGAGAAGCGAGGGGAGGGGAGAGACGGAGGAAGAGAGGAGGGGAGGGGAAAGAAAAAAAAAAAAAAAAAAAAAAAAAAGAGAAGCGTTAAGCTTGTCTGGTAGTTAACAAGTCTTGAATGAAGAATGTTAGCAAACAGACAAACAGCATGTCTGATGCATGCTAATAGTCCTGGCTTCACCACTGACACTATGAATAATTCAGTAGAAAGGAGGGAAAAGAAGGGAGGGGAAAGAAGGAGGAAAAAAAAAAAAAAAGGCACCCTCTACCCTCCCTCCCTTCACGCTTTCAAACGTCTGCAGAGAAGACGAGAATAAAAAGTATGCCGCAACTTTCTCCTTTGCACCCATCGCTGAGAAAAATATTCGGGGAAAAAAAAAAAAAAAAGGGCCAGTTAAGGCACCATCACTTTTGCCAGCGCTGCCTCTCAGAGATTTTCGATTCCTATTTTTGTTGGCTATTAATTTCCTCCCCCCTACCCCTCCCTCTTTACCGCCTATTTTACTTCTTTTGTCTAGGAGCTGGCACCTGTCCCAGAGACGGCATTTTACTGCACATCCCCTTTTCTCTCCTCACGGGGTGGGGGGGGGGGGGGCGGGCGAGGTTTGCAAAGACGAAACAGCCTGTGCAACCTCTACATCCCCCCCAACCCCCGCCCCAGTATTTCCATTTCAGCCATGGTCAGATTACAAGGGGGTTTGGGGGGGGATACCATCCGCCCTGTTTCACATGGCGCAGATACCTAAAGCCATTAAAAATCTATTTCTATTAAAGAGAAAGGCAGCGAGAGGGGCTGGTTCCACCGGCAGCGCTGTGCAGTGAGACTCGGGGGAGGAAAAAAACCCCACAAATAAAAGCCTTCATTCTCCCAGCATACAAACTAGCAAACCCCGATTCATTGCTCAGTCAAAGAAATCAATTTCTTTAAGGGAGGAAAAAAAAAAAAAAGAGAGAGGAGAGAGAAAAGGATCAGTGGAGGAGAAAATACTTGGAGGTTTAACCTCCACGCTGCGATATTACAGTACAGCTGAGGGGAGATGGAAAATGAGCAGTGGAAGAGGAGGGTTAAATAAAGCGGGGGGGGGGGGGGAAGAAGATCCTATTTGCAGCATTTTTAAAAGTTCTGCTCTGGCAAAGGCTGTCTGAAGGGGAGGCCCTTGCAGCAGGAATGCGAGCAGCAGCAAGCTGCTTTTTTCCCTCGCAGAGTGCCGCCTCCCCTTGCGAGCGGCGGGAGCGCTGTGGCTCGGGGAGAGGAGGAGGCCGAGCGCTGGCGGCGCGCAGCCGGAGCCGATGATGAAAGCGGCACGGCCCCGCGCCAGCAGCCCGCGTTCCCATCACACGCACACAGCCACAAGCAGCCACGCAGCCAGCCCGGCGCTCCGGCAGCCTCTCCCGAGCCCCCGCTGGGGGACAGCCCTGGAGAAAAGGAGCAATGGGGCTGGGGGGGGGGGGGGGAAAGGCGCTGTAAGGGAACGGGAATGCCCCCCGCCCCCCCGCTATGGCAATAACGCCTGACGGTGCGGTGCGGCGCCGCTAATGGAGCTTTTAATTGGAAGGGGGAAGGTCCTACAGAAATATCTTCCGGGATTAAAACAGGAAAGAAGAGGGCTCCTCTTTTCTATTTGCATGCACCTAGAGGGGCTCTCTGTTAGTACAGCAGTCTGCGAGGAGCACGAAACCGCAGCACGCACCCGCCCCAATCCCCCCCCGCGCCCCCTCCCCACACAGTGGGTATTCGGGGGAAAAAAAAATAAAATGCTATATGTGACAAAAAAAAAAAAAATCGCTGATTTTTGTTTTCTCATGCCCTTACTTCTAAACCAGCTGCACAGCCCAGCTCAGGCTGCTTGGCCCTTATAACTCTCCTGGCACCGAGTCAAAAGCTGATAAGCATTTGGGCGAGACAGCTCAACTGCTGTGCTGGAAGAAAAACAGCTGCCATGATTGCTGTTTGATTGAGAGCGCTTACACACACTCACAAAAAAACATATCGGGCTGCAAAGACGGGCCACAAATGCCTGAGGATTCAGCTTCAGAGGATCAACACGCATTTCCTTTTTTAAAAAAAAGTTTTATATAGTTTCTCCTCCATTCCCCCTCCACACCCCCTCTGTTTTTTTAAAGAAAACGTACTGCGTCGACTTGCTTTTCTTCTTCCCATCCCCCCTCCATAACCTCAAGCAAACTCAAGGAATTGTGCCAAAAGTCCCGTTGCTAGTTACCAAGTGCATTTTTTTAAACGTCCCTTTGATACTTCTTTCCCTCGTGCTTGCCATGGAATATGCAAGTCAGATAATTTTTCCATTACTTACAAGAAGTAATTAAAAAGAAAAAAAAAAAGAACTTCTAGCCACACGTTCCTTTCTCTTTTTCTCTCTGAAGGGGCAAAAGGAGGAAAACAAGGGGGAGAAGGATATTTTTCTCTTTGCTGAGTCCAACATTTGGCTTTTTCCATTTGTGGCGGATCACTGTAACGCTATTGTAAAACAACTTCCTGCCCCTTTTGGCTCACGTTCCAGAAGCTGCTAGGCTAAGTTCATAGCACAACTTTTTTTCCCTCTTGCCGAAGAAGAGAGAGAAAAAAATAGAAATATAATATAATATAATATAATATAATATAATATAATATAATATAATATAATATAATATAATATAATATAATATAATATCCTGCAAATTATTTCCCCCCCTTTCTGGCTAATGGACTCACAAGGTGGATTTATTGCAGCTCTTCAGGAATGTTACACAAGAGATGTCGGTATCCCAGCTGGATAATTCATAACGTGAAAAGGTGGGGTCATTATAAATATATGCCTGTCTGTGTCTGTGTGCATTTTAATTTTGTAATTTTGAATTGTAAGTCTTAATACCATCAGGTGGATAATGAGCTAAGCTGCTTCATCTGTCATACTAATTTGTGTATCTATCATAGCACAGATCATTGGCTTAGTACATACAGCCTTCCACTTTCCAATTGCTTTTGTACTCTAAGGTGACCTGCGTCTCTCTTGCCCTCCTCCCCTCCTCTAAATGCTCACGCTCATGAAAATATCCACCAAAAGCTTCTAAACCCTCCCTGCTAGAAACGGGAGGTGTTGCAGTCTCTCTGCTATAAGCCAAAAAGGAAAAAACCCAAGGCCTCCACAACTTGCTCTCTCACGGTCTCCCTCTCTCTCCCTGTGTTTCTCTCATAGCAACAGCATTTCTTGGTACGCCCGCTTTGGCATACATCAGCATTTCTACCCGTCCAAGTGTCCTTTTGCGTCACATCTCGCCATTTCACTCAACCAATGAAATCTTCTTGTTGCAATAAAAATATATATACTTTTTCTGTTATTGGTATATTCAAATTTTTTTTTTACTTGCTTTCCTAACAAAAAACGTTGTCAAGCATTTGATTTGCTCTACATGGAAGGGGGGGGCGGGGGGGGGGCGGGAAGGGGGGGGAGGAGACTGTACAAGATTCAACCTTGAAGAGTCTTCTTTGTGGAAAATATGTTACCATAAGAAAACAGTGTTTATATGGTTACTTAAGGGAAGTCATAGTTGTCCCTCTCATTTAATATTTATTTTCCTTATACTATCATTGCTTTCGTGCTGTACTTTCAAACCAGCTAAGCGGTTTCAACTAACTGGGAAAGCAAATACCATGTGTTTCTGAGACTGTAAGATATTCTTCAGGAAAAAAAGATACTAATTGATATTCCTCAAAATATTGATCATGAGGTAACAGTAAAAAAAAAAAAAAAAAGCAATGGAAAAAGAAAACCGGTAGATATGAGCTTCTATCCCTTGCAACCCTCAGATTCCATCCAAAGAGGCAGCTCTCTAACCTTCTGCTTCAGAACTCACTATCCTGCAAAACGGAGCACAGGTCTTTCGAGTCATAGATTTTTTCCAACGTGCATTTCCTTCTTAAACTCACTCACGTCATTTTTAAAAATGCAGTATTTAAATGATCAGCTGTGGTAAAGACAGTAGCAAAGACTTAATGCTACTTATAATATATTATAGCTTGTAATGCAGCCATTGCAAGAGCTGGTACGAACTCCGCCAAACTGGTAAGGCTGCCAAAAGCAAGCTCTGCTAAGAACAGTATATATTGCATCTAGTAGAAAATACTTTCTACCTGTACATCATCAAGTACTTGAAAACCTACCTCATTGTTTTAAGGCCTGACTTTAATCCCATTTTCTCTATTAAAATGCCTTCTATTAGCCACGTCTAGAAAGTACGGGGTGGCACATGTGGGTTTCTCAGAACTGGCTGGCTGCGCCACTTCTTGAACAACTACAGCAGCGGCACATTTAAGGAACCTTTGCTACACATTTTTATCCAGCCTCAAATCTCAAGGAAACATTCAACCACTGGCATTCTGAGGAGAATAAACATTTCTTTTGCAAGCTAAATATATGTTTTATGGTTTACCCTTACCAACTTTTTTTTTTTTTTGTAATGGTGTGAAACCACAAAATGTTTTTAATATTTATTTTTAGGGAATTATAGTAAATGCATACTAGAGATTATCAGGACATAGCTGACAAGATATTTAAACAGTAACTTTCCCACAAATTTTTATTTGGGTAAAATGACACCTAGTAATTCTGACCTCTTCTAATAACTTTGGTATCTATTGCATACAGACTGTGGATGCAGAGGATGTGGATGCATAAATTCTGGATGGTTAAAAAGCAAAAGCAAGCAAAATTTCTGGATAACAGACTTCGCAGCAGACACCCATAATGTCCAGATAAAACTCTTATCATTTTTGTTTAAAAATAATGGCACAATGTTCATGATAGTATTTATTTTAACAGAACATGCACAGATGAGAATGTTAACCCTGCACAGAAAAAAAGAGATTGTATGCAATAGCACATTCGACTTACTTTTAAAGCCAATGTAATATAAAAAACAGACCTGTATTTTAAGGAAGGATCAGACTTAAGTATATGTTGTTATATTTTAGTTGGTAACCTTCTTGCATTTAACAGGTTTTCTCAATGAGTCTCCCTCTTTTTTCTCAGACAGTATTTATAGCTCTTAATTTATTTTTGTATTTCCTATGTAAAAATACAGATCTCCTTGTTCTTTACTCTCCTTACCTATTCCTTCCTTTCTCACTTTTTGTATGAAGGTGAAAACAGCTGAGTTTCATCTCTGATTTTGCCATTCTCATAACTGGGATAATTCTGGTGCATTTGGAGGGTTAAAAGTGCATTGCCTTTACACAGTTATGGCTTAGATTCATTCACTGAAAGAAATCGTTCTTCAAGGAGATATATAAGTGCATTATATCTGTCACCATGGTTGTAAAATAAGATTGAAAGTCTTCTAACTTTAGGTTACCGCAGTACTAAAAAATAAGGATTCAGGAAAGGAAAACAATTAAGTACAATTTGTATTCTTCACTTAATAAAAATGGAATTCCAAAAAGGCCAGTGGAAGACTTTTTTTAAGATTCGTCATGCCTGTGTAAGTTCAAATATATAAATAGCAGTAAACCAATATTTTTACACCACAATTTATACTATTACATAATTTTATAACCTCTCTCTTACCCCTTATCACAAGTTCTTGTCTATTCAAAACTCATTACAGATACTCCTGCTCTATACAAAATCATTTGCTTATATTTTAACTCAGAGTGGTATCTCTTGTTCTTTCATCTCGGTTTTATGTGATACAAGCATCAAAACTAAGGTCAGCTCTAAGCAGTTCCGTAATTTTTTTTCTTTTTAAATATTATAGCTCATTTTCAATACAGGGTTGTTTCCAATCTAACAACTTCCAGAAATGTTTAAAAAAAATAGATTAGGTACATGACCATTTAAAAAAATAATCTAATCAAACCTATTTCTTTTTTAGGATTAAGCTATCCAAAAAAGTATAAATTCACTTTTTTTTTTAAATCCTATGATTAAAATAATTCCAGTACATGTTAGAAAAAACACACCAAGAGTAGCTTTACTTAATATCCAGAGAGCTTTTTCTTTCGAAGACTCTCTCCAGGGACTGAAAGCAGTAGTAGTAGTAGTAGTAGTAGTAGTAGTAGTAATAGTAATAATGAAATAATAATAATAATCATAATAATAATAGCAGCAAAATGGTCCTGTCTGTCGTTCTCTAAAGACACCAAAGGTGCTCTTTGGATTTATAGCTGGTGCACACTTCTCAGAAAGGACAGTAACTACACATTGCACAGGTTATCTGGGAAAGTTCTTTTCTACTGCTGAGTAACTCGCATTAATTGCAATGGATCAGTGGTGTATTAAATTGGGGGGAAAACATTTAAATTCCAAACAAAGTCAATTCTGAAATAAGTGATTCTAAACAGTAAAGGCAAGCGAAACGGGGATATATTTCCACATTCTTCCCTTCGAGACATAATGAAGTATTTAGCAAAAGCGCTTCCTTCAATACGCTGTATTTTAACTGTAATGTTTTATAGCAAACTTGGCATTAAATTGGTATCAACACAAATGAAACTCTGGCAGTAGGACAAGTGTTTTGTTTTTTATTTTTTTTTTTCTTTTAAAGAAAGGAGGCATTAAACAGTGCATGGCATTAGCAGTTTTTTAAAGGGTGTTACCGACACTATTTTGTTTATCTTGCAGCTATTTTTTTTTCTTTTTTTTTTTACTGTACAGATGTACACTTGAAACTGATGGTGTTAATATTTTGCTTATACACCACGCTTACTAATGAAAGCTCACATCAGCAGCAGCAACCCAAAGCCCGGGACAATATTTTATTTACTGGCTTCTGCTGCTTTATGGCAGGCGCTTTGCGAAGTCCCTGCCCCAGCTGACAATGCCTGTTTGCAAAAGGAGGTGCACGCTGCGAACTTAAGCAGTGGCGAGAATGAGAGACGAGCCCCTCCGCTGTCAAACAACGCGCTTTGCCTTTACGGCAATCACGGAACCACGGAACGCTCTGGGTTGGAAAGGACCTTAAAGATGACCCGGCTCCAACCCCCCCCGCCCGTCCTGCCGCGAGAGACTGGACCTTGCTCCGCGCGCCCCGGGCGGGCACAGCAGCTCCCGCCCCGCATCGCCCCTGCCCGGGACAGGCGGTGCCACCTCGGGCTGCGGCTCCCAAGCGGGCCAGGGGTGGCCACGCTTGTCCCCCCGTGCCCGCAGCACGGGCCGCCGCCTCTCCTGCCTCGGCCCGGGCAAGCGCCGAGCTCCCCGTGCCAAGGGCGCACGAACGCTCCCGAGAGCTGGAGCAGCCGCTCGGGCTCTGCCTTCGGCAGCGCCGGCCGCTCCGGCGGCTCCTGCTGCCAGGGCTGTGCCCTGGCCCGCTCCTGGTGCCCCAGCAGCGCGGAGTTACCCCAAGGCAGCACTGTAAAACGCAGCCCTGCCTCTTATCTGACACGTCTGCTTAACGGGGGGGCTCGCAGAAACAGCGGCTGGAGGGGGGAGAGCAGGGAGAGGGTTTAAAAGGGGGGGGGGGGGGGGGGGGGGGAAGAAAAAGAAAGGTAAATAACACATTATCAAAAATAAAAGTTAATTTTCAGAGAATGATAAGCTGCCAAAACTAAGCAAATGTACACGCTGAAATCTGTGATGAAAACTGAAAACTTCTTTAAAAAGGAGATTTAAGTACCTTTATATTGTAATTACTCAAAGGTTTTAAAACCAGTCGAGTTGTCCGGTGACCGAGTGCTGTGATACCAAGACTTTATATATTTTTTAATTACAACAGAGTGCTACAACCTGAAACAGTATGAACTGTAATGCAAACAAGAATGACAGACAACAGAAATTGCTTAGTGGGTGGGGCTTTTTGATAGTGAAATGTTAGTAAGGATGAAAAACTTGCATAAATTGTAAGAAAATAAAAAGGGATGCCCATTATGGCAACACATTCATAGCATAGTTGTGATTAAATAATTGTATACACAGAGATACCTAATCCTTAGTGGGTGTAGATACAAAATTCTTAGGTATACAACCTGTTTATGGGCTGTTAGTATCATATTTATTTTATAAAGCCAAATTAATTTTATGGTTTATTATTTTTCTTTAACCTATTAAAACTAAAATATATGGTACATAAGATGTATGCTAGGTCCATCTGTCTATCTCGGCTATCTAAAATACCACTGGAATCTCAAACTGTAAGAGTGTATATTGGCACCAGTGAATTTAAAACCCTCTTCTTGGAAAAAAAAAAATCCTGACGTGATCAAGATTGACCCATTATTTTTATTATAATAAAACATAATGCTGAGAGAAGAATAATCCTATTGAGAGTAGTTATGTGTTGATTTGGACAGATAATATAGGCTTCTACATTCTTATATCAGTTGCAGATATAAATTATAGTTCTGAAAAAAAGAACACCACCTTCAATTCAATACTTCATAGAATTTGTGTTCCATGAAGAGTCTTCCTGGGAATCATTTGGGTTTTTTCTTCCCATCTGTCATGTTATACTTGCTAAAGTTGTCACACTTGCATTATTAAATTTCTTACATTTTGAATGGATGTCTAAATTCATATATGTTGCTTTAACAGTATTCTGCTACTTTTCAGTTTTAGTAAACAAAATGTCACATGCACACGTGATCCTGCATTTCCTCTGTCCGGAACGATGCATTCCCACAGAGAGATCCCTGCAAGCACTCCATGATCCACACACACACATTTCACATTTGACAAAACCGACGGGATACACAGAAAGGGTGTTAGCCACTACCTGAAGCGACAAATGCCCCGCTCCCAAACGCAGGCTGGGAAGAGGGCACGGCAGCAGGAGAAGTTCAAACTCGCTGCACTACCCCGCAGCTGCATCTGCGGAGGGACGGCTCTGGGACCCCCAGGCAGAGGCGGCAGCAGCAAGGCCTCAACTCAGAGCATCACTCTCTGAAAGGAACTGTTTCTGTTCCCACAGGAAGAAGAGATCCTTATATTGTAGTACCTTTACATGACATGGCCTGTGAAATGGTTTTTATAAAGAAAGGGTCAGTTCGGTGTTGCCAGCAAATGAGAAATTTATTGCAAAAAGCTCTTTATGATTTCTCATTTTTGCTTTTTAAAAGATGAATCGGGATCTACGCAGATTGAATGTGTGCCATCATTTAATAAAGCTTATTTTAATGAAGTTTATTACAACCTGACAGATCCAAAGCAAGCACTCTTATAAAGAAGCTATTTGGTGGAGTTGTTACTATGCTATGTACACCAATAAAGTACAGTATGAATGGTAACACTGGAATCACCAAAAAAAAAGGCTGGAGGGTGATGTGGAGAAATGTGAAAAGCTACTTCCAGAGTTATTGAGTGAACTATGTTTTTCAGTTGTTAAAAACACTTCCTTTTCAGAATGCTGAAAATTCCCAGGGGATATTAATGACTAATCTGTGGAAATTTCAAGTTTCAAATTTAACCATTTTTTTCCAGGCCATAAATGCATTTTAATGGAGATTTTAGATGGATGATAAAACCATCGTAATGTTAAAAGATCAACTCTTAAATTTATATTCCCAGAAAATGTTATCAACCAAAGTATAATGCAGTGAATTTTTCTTGGCCCACCAAAAATTTCAAGGAAGCTGCGCAGTATTTTCTTCAGTGCAAACAAGTAACTTAATAAGAAAATTGTGCGGGGGGTGGGGGAGAAAACAAAGAGACTTTTTGCCTCTTGGCAATAGGACAGTGAGACTTCGTTCGAAATAGAAAAGTCTCCCTGACTCAATTAGAAATGCATCTGCTTTTCAAAAACTTTTGAAGCCAAATACCAAAACCAAAGTTGTCATCCAAAAAGCCCATATTACTTCCATCGTTTAGTTGTTAGAAAATTAAACAATTCCTCCTTCCCCCAACAATGCGATCACATACACGTGTGCTGTGTGCAAAAGGGCAGACCTACACGCGAGCCAGACACGTATGTGTATGTGTGCATTTATGGCCTCATGTTGCAACAGCCCAGTAAGTACAAATACTATTACAGTAAGACTTTAAATTAATATTCAGTTTACATAATACGGCTCAATAAAAATCACCCTATTTTAATAATACAGCCTAAAGATTAGTAACAAAGCATTACATTTGAACTATAAAGGAAAATCATAGAAAATACAGTTTAGGACTCATTTTTTTTTCTAGTTATACAAATAAACATGTCATTTAAAAATGTTAATATATCTAAAATATAAAACAAGGACTATACAAAAGGTGATCAGAACAGCACTACATCAGCAGTAATTTTAGATCTTCAGCATTATCGTAACAACTCATCACTATGTTCAGAGAGCATGTGACTGCCTCAGTGTGAGTCCTCATTCCTGGATGAGACCTGAAACAATCAGGGAGACTGACAGAAAGATCAGGGATTTTGGCTAATAAAGCACTGCCCATGAACACGAAAATGTTGTTCCAGCACTCAGCTGGCAGTGCTCTGAGTTTTCAGCACAGAGGAGAAAGCAAAACAGGCACTTAAGATTCATTGTGGGGACCTGAAAAACACAATTTTACTTTAATACTGTATTTATCCATTTGCTGTACAAGTATGTGTGTATCCCGTACGTACAGGGGAATATCAGGTTTAATGTATTATTGCTCAGCTTTTACTGGCCAGCTAATGGCCAAAAACTTATGAAATTTACTGCAAATCTACTGGAAAAGGCCATTTTGTGCTGGAATTACTGTGTTACTCCAGGTTTCGTCCTTGCCTTTCCCTGACAGAGAACGCCATTTTGAGGCTGCCCTGCATTTTTTTTCCAGAGTGGATAATGCCAGTGGAAAACACAGGGATGAGATCCTCATACCACAGAAAAATATAGTGAAGCAGTTTCACAGAGAAGCAGCATTTTTATTTTTACAGGTGCAACTGTATCTTGTATTCTCTGCTCATCCTAATATTAATTTTAAAATCACAGACACATAAACGTACGATATGCAGCTCTCTGTATCCATGTAGCATTATGAAACTTTCATGCGTGTCTTTTTATTTGAAGTATTCAATAGAATAAGGCAGAAGAAGAGATTTTACCAGAAGACAAATTGGGGAAATAAGCATTTACTTCAAATGAATTTTGCTCAGTTAAACTGGGCCTAAATATATACCCAGCATTCTGCTGTTTAGAAAAATGTTTATCATCAAAAACTAAAGAACAGACTCAGTAATTTCCATAGTGCATCTGAAGTCTGACCAAACCTATGTTCTATAAGACTGTTTTTTAATTTTTCATTTCTTCTCTTCTTAGATAAACTGATACATTGCAAATCATTGTCCTAAATATCAAGGAATTCAATAGGGTAATAGAAATGGCTTAATACTAAAAACGGAATAGACATGTGTACAAGAGTTGATTAACAGAGGAGGCTGTTAAATACAAATGGCTCTTAGTTTTCACTGCAGGGGCCACATTTGGAAACAATTTTGATAAAGTAAATTCAGAAAAATATTTTGGAAATTCATATTTCTAATTTCAGTAATTTCTAATCTTTGTCTAGAAAATCAGAAAAGTCTTAACCACCATTAAGCATCAGGTACACTAGCTGGAGAAATCACTGTCACAAATAGTAACGCTGAGGAATTAAGTTCACACAGCAAAGCAGACTATTCTCTGCCCATTCTATTAATCTAAACTTTGCCAGGAATAAAGCTATTTCTTAAACAGTAAAACAAAAAAAGGAAAAAAAAAATCCTGAGAATTGTAAGTCAGGAACATCCAAAGTAAAAAATCTCCAAAAGTCCTCACTTACTGAGAAGCTTTCAGAAGAGGCACTTCTCCTAATCATACCTTAGATTATATCGCATAGTTGACGTACCCTCAGGAAAAATTAGTTTTCCTTTCAAGTAGCCACTTATCTATTGTAAGGTTCCCGTATCTAGTTGAGGAAAAAGAAATCTTTTAAAATTTTCATATTGACTGAATTTTTTTTTCACTTTTTTTTTAGCTGTCCACGTTTTAAAAGTCTTTTACAGCTCATCATCTCCAAATGAAGCACAATTGTACCAGTGCTTTAAGGAAAAAAAACACCCCAAAATGAATATAACTGACATTGCCTTGATGTTCCCTTCAGTCTTTAAAATCCTACAGATAACAGAAATGCAATAGTACCACAGAAGACCACATGGTGAAAGGTGACAGACTTTGTATTTTCATTAGTAAACATACTGATTGTAAGTAATTAACACAAATGAGGAATATACCTATGCTAACCTGACAATATTATTTTTATTGGATAATGAGTATAGCAAGTATATCTTTCCCCTCTGGCTTCCATTAAAATCTGAAGTTGGTAGACTTTGGGAATTTCCAAGTAACGAATAAAGGGTACAGAAGGGTCGATTTCAGTATTGTTGCAGTCAGCCTAACTTGCTGCTCTTGAACTAACTCTCTGCTGCTCACATATGGCTCAACTTCGAATGCAAGTTTGCATTAAAAGGGAATGACGTCTGAGTTGCTTGGCCAGTTTTTTTGTTCAAATAGCTTATTTGCTGTATTACAGAATGCACTTTTAAATCTAAGAGTAGGTGATTGGAAGTGTTTGTTTAAATAATACAGCTTCACGAAAAATAAGGCAAAGATGTAACATTTTACTTTAAATGACTGGAATATAAAGAAAATTTAAAATAAGAAAAGAGAAAGAAAGAGAGCAATAGAGAGAACATTTTTGTTTTACACAAAAGACAGTGACAGTATTCTAGATTAGGCAAATCCATATTACAGCACATAATCTGAAGGAGGAAAAAGGCAAAAAAGGCTTGGAAGCCTGCAGCAGTTAAAGAAAGTGGCATGCTCTCTTCTCCAAAGTGAAGTCTGGTACAGAAGGCAAGTCTGTCCAGTAAACGCAGCGGGCACCACCTCAGGCTCTCCATCCAGCCCTGCCCTGTGCCTCGGCAAAGCCTCAGGGGAAGGATGCTCTGGGCAAGGTGGAGGCGGTGGGGGTCTCCTGTCCACACACTCCTCCCAGCCACCAGGCACGACCGAGCCACTTCCAGCTTGGTTCAGCCTCCCACTCTGCAAGGGTGGACAGAACACAAGGCGCCCACAATTGTATAAAGGAGATGGGCTGAGAAGCGTCTGTCGGGTGGCTTACAGAAGCAGTCTAAAAGGAGTCAAGAAATATATAACTGCAGACAGCACAGAAACTTGCATTTGCAGGATTGTTCCTTAAACCAGCAGTAACATCAAGTGAACCCACTCGGAGCTCCATTATGCCAATATGGTAGAGTCTTCCAGGCAGTAACACTGGTATAAAACGTGAAAAAAATAAACCAATAAGCCCCCAAATACCCAAGTCTGATAGCTAAAATTTACTGTCATACACAGTTTTCACCTTCATCCTATTCATGTCAAGCCACAGAAGCCTTGAAGCCTACTACCACAGCATAACTTGCTTTTGTGATGGCAACATTGCAAGTTCTCCCCAATACACACACAACCCTTTGCTGTTTTAACCCTGCTGTGTTTTACACAACTTAGCTGTCATTGGCAATTAAGGGCTTTTTTTTTTGATAGAAGGAAGAAACGTGGAAAAGCAGTATTTTGACTGAAAATGTGTTTACAGTTTAATTATTTCATGATCTATCATTGTATTTCACAGATTTTACTGCTGAGCAAAGAACAGCATATAGATAAAAAAAACAATAAACACCTAGTGAAAGGCGATGATTTTCTATATGCGAGCTTTCTAGATAATTTATCACGGCTACCATGTTTATATACATTCCCTGGTCACAGCAAATAAAAAATGAGATATATCCCATTCTGCCAGCAGTTACTCTTGAAGCCAAAAAATCAGCATTTTTTACTGATAAACGTGAGGACATCCTAGTTCGCTTTGGCTTAGTACCCTATGCTTACCATGCTCAGCTTCCCAGGGACCTGTGTGTGTGTGTGTGTGTGTCTGTGTGTGTGTGTGTATTTACTTGGTGCAACACAAAGAAAATGTTAAGAAAAAGGTGATGAATACAATCTGTTTGGACACAGCTTCACATTTCCTTACAGGCTAAGAAACAATGCTTTATTTTGAGACCTTAGAGGCCCAAGTATAATGCTGCAATTGCTATGAGGCCTCTCTCTTTTAAGAGAAAAAAATCTCCAATTTTCACTAGTCTAAGCTTCTTCATTTGGAAGAGTCCAACGAGGAAGAAACCCCAATGTGAAAAGAGAAAATGGATTAGACAGCACAGGGGGGAACCCAGGCAATATATTTAGACCAACGAGGGATTAAGTGCCACAGCCATGGGTAAGTAAAGAGCTAACGCGTCCTCTTTGAAGCAGTTTGACTTTTACTCTCGCTGTGACTGCTGCGCACTTGGAGGTTGGGGCGAGGCAAACCTGATACTCTGCCATTCTCTGCCAGCACGTGCCTAAATTAGTTCTCCATTTTGTGGTGGCCCTCTGAGAGCAATTCCCATTGAGAAGTGAACAAAGGCCGCGACCCCGGGGTCAGAGTGTAATGCAGGAAGCATGACCTCCCCTTTGTTCAGAACAGCACTGTTTACTCTGCCTAAGTAAAGATCACCAATACATTAACTAAAGAGGATTAAAAAGGTCATATCCCTAGGGATGGAGCTCACGCAACTGGCAACTCTCTTCAGTCACTAAATCATTTGACTTCCCTCCCTACCCCCCCTTCAAAATAGAGACACCTTAAGCTGCCAAGGCTCAATGGCATGTTAATTCCCAAGCAAAAGCACGTTTGAGCTTCATGTGGCCTTCCTTCCAACACCAAGTTAATTTCTGCATGGCTACCCAGCTGTTTTGGAGTTATTTTTAAAGTTTTTAAAGTTAAAATGTTTTTATAAGTGAAAACTTATCACCTCAATACTTTTTTTTTTTCTTTTTTATCTCCTTTCCAAAAGTTCTGATTTGATCTATAAAACTGTTTAGGCCTTAAAATGGTTATTAAAAAGTAAAATCCTTTGTGGTGATTATAAATATGAATCTTAAAAGTATCCTGTAGTATGTGGATAGGCAGAAAAGTTGCCTGTTGCTGTAGACAGTTGCTACCTCCAGGACGGTTCACTTGCAAAGAAGAATCCAAGGAAAAACTAAGTGCTGCCTGTGAGAATTCAGGTATGCTGATAGCTAGACTTAATCAGGCTAAATAAGCTCTTCTTTGGGGGGTTACGCTTTCAGTTACCAACTTTTTTATAATACAACATCGTTATTAATACGAAATGTATTAACAGAGGCATCTTTTGAAACAGCTAAATTAATGCCACACTGGTAGCATACGGGAGGCAATGCCGCCGATCAGTCAGCACACTGGATTGTCTCCTTTCCTTTCTCACCTCTAATCCACTGGCCTGCTGAATGATCCCAACTTTTGCTTTGTATCTTGGTTCCCTCATCTGTGGCGACATCGCTCACTGGGATGCAGATGTTACCATCAGTTACTCGGCCAGGATGGGAGAAAAAGAGCATGTGGGAGGGAGTGGTCTAGACTAAGACATTTTCCCTTCTCTACCCTCAGGCAGAAGCACTTCTGATGAAGCTGAACATTGCTAAGGGTTCCAGAAAATAATAACAGGAATAAGGCCAGGCAGGGGGTCTAAGCTGATCAAAGTCTTTGGCACAGGGCACTCAGCACCACAGACAAAGCCCACAGGGGCTAAATACGGCTGAAATTAGCACCAGCTCACCCATCATGCCAGCAACTTTGAAAAGAGGACCAGGAGTATCAGATTCCAAAAACCCAAGGTCCTAGAACAGCAATGTACAGGAGTTTGCTGTACGGATTATATGGGGGAGGGAGGAGAGGGTGTCCTTCAATTCTCAGACACTTTGTGTAAAATAGCTATTTTTGAATCCACAGTACACGCAGCTTTCTAATCTCTTGCAACATGAATTAATGCATAAAATGTGGCAAGCTGAGGTCTCCTTATAGCCAGCCGGCGTGCACACTGCTATGCTCTGCCCCCTCCTATCTCTTCTGCTGGCCCTGCATCCTCAAGCGTCGGAGAGGATTCTCTGCACTCCTGTTCCAGACACTCAAAACGTCACTTTCCTGCTTTGTAGGCTTCTTCATAGCAGGAACCCATGCATTTCAAATGTTTTTAAAAGGAACTGAACAGATAAATGAAATCAGAAATCCAATAAAGATAACAGAACCACTTCCTTCTTCACCCACCAGGGCTGTTCCTTACTCCTGTGGTTTCTGATTTTTCCTCACCCCAGCGGGAAGACAGGGAAACTTACTGTCATCAGGAAAACCAAAAGGAGAAAGCCTTCTTAGCATACGTGCCCCACTGGGGAGCACAGGGTTTAGCCCAGATGGCTCACAACAGATTCCAACACGGCCAAGCATAAAGAAGAAACTTCCAAACCATGTGTTTGCACCATGATGGGCGGTGCTCCCACTGCAGGTGGGTGAAAGGCTGGCACTCAGTCAAACCGCCGTATACATTTTCTTACCTGTCCACTTCTCTTCCTGGGACCACTGAATCTAGTAACACCCATGACTGCTGTTCCCCAAAATCTAATATAAAAATATTGGGCTTTTTATTATATACCAGTCAAAGAACAGTGGAGTCAAAAAGCCTGGACAGACAAGTTTATAAAGGCCTGTGTCCGGTGCAATACAAAGACCTAGGGAAAAAAAAAAAAAAATGTACAGCAGGTACTTAAAATAAGCTACCTGAAAACAGAGGACCATACTGTCATGTTGTATGTTTATCAAACCTTCCCACTGACTTCAAAGGGAACACTCTGCTTTTGTGCATGAAAGATTATGCAGGCACAGCACATCCATCAGGAAAAAAAATAAGAAAGGGTAACAAAATCTCCAGACAGAGAAGGAGGTGGACGAGGGCAATCTAAGTATTGAGAAAAGCTTTGTAATAGGTTGAGGCAAAGAGATACAAACAAAAGCACTGAACTGAAACAACTAGAACAAAGAATATACTTAGAAAGTAATATTTAAAATGGAGGTTGGGAGCATAAGGACTGAAGCAAAGCCATAAGGACAATTTATTGACATACATTAGAAGCAGGAAGACTGCACAACAATTGTCTGACAAGTCTGAAATAGTACTGGGAAACAAAGGGAGTGAATAAAGAGGAGGCAAAACACTGCGGAACAGATAACTGCTGATTATGACCTTGAGATATTTAGTCATGCAAAAGAGTAAACTTGCCCTTTCTCACCCTTTATGACCATATTAGCATTTCTTGTTAGCCGGGTTCCTAATCTGGGGTATAAAAGAAAAAAAAAACAAAGCTCTATACCCACTATTTCTTCCAGCAGAAACTCAAGATTGTACCTCCCAGTCTTTAATTTTCCAGTTCTCTTTTTCACCTTCGCACCAGCCAACATTACTGTCCCTCCAAGATGGGAAGTGAAAAACACAGTCCCAAAAGTTATGTAATAAGATATCCTTCTATTGAACACTAAACCAGTGGAAACATGACCTTATGACACAAAATTCTTGCATAGTTTGAGGGTTTTTTTGGGGGGAGCAACACTGACCCTACCTCATACTCCTGGATACACCTTATTCTCTCCCGATGCCCACAAATCCAGACAGGCCCAAAGGTACTTTTTAGCTTAAGAAGAAATTATCTGGCTTAATACAGGTGGAAAAATCTATGATACTCATTTGATCAAATTGTCTCCTCTGGTCCCTCTAAACAGCAAATCCCATTAATCAATTCTTTTGCAAGTATAGGGTGAAGGAAGAGCAAATACAAACCCAGAAAGGGCTGAAATAACTGGATAAATTAAAAGTTGAGCCATTAAGCAACTGGATACACATGCGGGAATTCTGAAGCAGCTCAAGGGTGGATGCAGGGTTTTATGACAAAAATATGCACTCCCCTATCAGGAATGAAAGGGGAGCAGTCCTTAAAAATAGCCACAAATTATGATCCAGATTACATGCCAATGAATTCTCGCATTTAGTAAACCGGCTAGAAGGCTAGTTTAAAAGATTATAACTTTAATGCCTAAGCAGAGATTACATAATGGAGACAAAAACAGTACTGCCAACATAATGAAAAATATGTCTGTCTTAATTTGGAGTGCACCCGCAAAAGAAATTATTATTTATTTGGCCTTTCAAAAGGGCTTTGATAATGTGACTCAGAAAGACCAGAAAGAAAACAGAATCATAACTGAAAGTTGGAGTCATGGCTAAAAATGAACTAAGCAGCCAAATGTAAAATGTAGGGGAAAAAAAAAAAAGACATCTTAAGAAGAAAAAGGTTAATAGTTGTTGCATACAGATACCATGCTGGTATCAGCTTTTAACTTTAGTTAATCGTCTGAAAAGTTCAGCTGTAAAAAGGAGTGGCAAAACTGACAAGTGAGGGGAATGTATTTGTGTTACTGAAGGGTTAAAACAAAATTGAGTGAATGTGAAACACAATATTTTTTAGTAACTGCTAAGGAAATCACGTTGCAACATTCTCAGCAAAGGAACCGGGTCGCCATCATAACAAGCTTCCATGTATATGCAGCAATGTCAAATAAGCCAAGTTTTGCAATGTGTGCAAAAAACCCCTACAGAATACCGTATTAAAGACACCACCTTTCTAATATCCTCCATGAAGGTATTTCCCTGGCAGGTATGTGCTATCTACAGTTCTTTTTATCTTACCTCATTAAAACTACAGAAGTAACAGGAGTGCAAGGGCAGGTGACCCAGAAGATTTGGCTTACAAAAAGACTACCATATACGAAGACATAAAGTGATTATTTATGCTGGTAAGCATATGAGCAAGAGGGAACACAACACAGATGCACACTTTGGAAGTCAAGAAACACAGTCTGACTTTCTCATCTACTTCCATTCTTCAGTGGGAGATAACATTCAGTTAAATTAAATAAGGAGTAAGTTCAAACTATGGGAATACATTATTTTTCAAAGTGCAGCCTGAGCATGTGAAAAATCAGCGCCACATCCATCATTAAGGGACATCAGAGGGATTCTGAAAGAATACAGTTCTATTCATAGCCTAAAAAAATATGGTGTTAAATGGGATTGTTTGCTGGAAAGACCGTAAAGACCTTTGCACAAAGCTATGATAAAGGCACTGGCCAAGCTGGCACTAGCTGGCCCACTTTCTGACAAGGACAGAGTATTCCAAAAGGATCAAATGTTGGTTGTCTTCTCCCTCCGTTCTCTTACCAAGAAATCCTTTGTGAGAACTGTCAGGGTAGACTTAGCATTAATTAGACTGTGGATTTGATCCAATGCATTAATTTCTACTTTTAAATGTTTCCTGTGGTCAAAAGCAATGACAAAGAAATAGAAAAGCTCACTTTAACTGAAGTGAAATCATTCATCCTCTAAGCTAGCCACTGTGCCCGATACAATGCTATCAATGCATCACTCAAACGTTACAAAAATACTTAAAAACGTCTGTTTACTTTGCCACCTGCTCTTCCCCTCCTCAAAAATAATTAAATTAGCAAGAACCTAAATTGTAAGGTATTGTTTTACTATACAAATATGTTTCCTTGTTTATTATCTTTTTTCCCCATCCATACATCATTATTTGCAAAACCTATTTAATAATTGTAAGAGATTCCAAGATGTGTGTCAGATGCTGGGATATTGCCACTCATATGGCAGTTTGCTACACTTGGCCTTCAGCCTTGTGGCTAACAATTCACCCAGACTGCGATAATACCTCACCACAACCCACACACCGCTGCTCTTCAAAGGAAAACAGGGATATATAATTAAGAGATGATGAGCTCAAGTATAAAACGGGAGATGAGGAAGCAGATTCTGGAACCACACCTCTAAGAGGTTATACTACTGAAGAAGTTTGTCATCTCCATTTTCACTCACAGTATCAGTAAAAGTCATACATTTTCAAAATACATTTGCAGCAGCAGAGGGCAAAAAGCCAGCTTTAACCTCAATTTTACAGAATTAAGATTGGAAACAAGCATGATTAACAAAAAGCTCCTGTAATAATAATGGACTATGTCTTAGAAAAATACATAGTATTACTGGAAATAGTCAAAATCTCATCCCACAAGAACGGTTACCTGAAAATATTGTCAAAGTCTCATTCCATCCTTTTGTGATCCTGTAATTGCTGTCACAACATAAAGAATGACAGATGAAAATCTCTATGTGTGTGTGTGTATATATATATGTATGTACATATATGCCATTTCAGGGGCTCACGCTGCAGCATACTGCATGGAAATAAAAATCCAGAAGTGGGTACAGATAGATTCTGGAACCTACAGGACCAGGATATTGGTTGGATATTCAGAATAAACAAAACATCAAACCACTTTCCTTATTATTCTGTGAAGTTGGAACTAGTGTTTTGTGGGTTTTGTCATCATTAGTGAAATTGCTGAGAAATCTACGGCAAAACAAGATGTGAATAAAGCCGCTGAACTCACTTTAGGACAACTGACCATCCTTCAGAAATGTGTCAAGAAATAATAGAATTACATGCTTATTTGATTTCTGATTAAAAAATAAGTATTTTTGTTTTACCTAACAGAAGTCTTCATTTTGTCAACGATGAAGGACCGCATCTCCACAAGCCAGTGCCTGTCTGCAGGGCCAGATCCTCCGAGCAGCAGCCACACCCTCCTCTTCCTCATTTTTTTCTACTGACCACAAAATCCTTCCTAAGCCAGGCCCTGAAAAAAAAAAAAAAACACCACATTTTTAATGGACACCAGATACTGCATTGCTGATTTAATTAGGCAGATTAGAAACAAATAAATATATTTGCACACATGTATCTGTCTTTTCTGTTTCGTGTCAAACAGATTTGGTAGGCCTGATCTGGCTCTCTATTCAAATCACAGGAAACATCATTAAAATTGTTCTATATTGACAGCAGAATCAAGCCCTGTATCTCCTTTCAGTATTTAACATAACACGTTTTACATGGGTACTGGAAAAAATTGCAAATTGGAGGCTTTTCTGAGCACCTTCAGAGAAGCCTATGTATTTTGTAATAGCAATAGATGCCAACAGAAGAGAAGCTTAGAAAGACGTTCCAGGGGTTCTCTCCGGTTCGATCCGTGGGCTTCTATGGATTTGAAACTCAGGCAGATCTGGTTAACTTTGACCTTTTTTAAAAAACAAAAACAACAACAAAAAAAACCCTAAACCCTTGAGTAAAACTTTCCTGGCTTATGTATCCTTCATAACCTCACCCAGACTATCAAATTATTTGGATGACAGTATCTTTAGCACAGTTAATAATGATACTGCATAACAAGCATCACCCAACATGTCTTTATTCTTATATTTCTTATGCTTTTTTTATCAGTAATTTGGCAGTATACAGAACTATATGGAAATTGATTGTTGCTATAAAGTGGTTTGCATATTGTATCATCTGCTGGCTTTAATTCATTATTTAAATGACACTGTAATTACAATACATTTCATATTCTGTTTCACCAGAGAATATAAAATCTGAATACAAAGTGATAAATCCAACTTTTCCCAGTATCTCAAAAACCACCCACTTATTTTCAAATAACCAGCTCCAGCATTCAACAACAAAGCAAAAATACAGTATTTAAGGTTTAGCATCTTAAGCTCAATTTTTTGCAAACAAGTGCACAAAGATGTTATTGTTTAGCTATCATTAGCACTGTGAAATTAATACTGAAATAAGCTGCTTGTTTATTTAAATTTCGAAATAATACGTAACCTGAATCTACAGCTTCATGCTATTATGTTTGATGAAAAAGCTGATATTAAAATAAAAACGTTAAGGTTATATTGAGATGCGTGTTACAGGATGACAACATATATTACAGGTATCATAATAAATAATGCCAAATCAAAAATAATGTAATCCCAGCACCGAATACGTATTTATTCATGCAGAATTCCACACCCACAGAAAAGCGCTCTTATAAACAAACGATCCACTTTGACTATTAGTAGGGGTGTTCACAGTTTCCTTTAATCTTACATCCTAAATAGGTTTCCAATATACAATTTTGAAATCTCAACACCTGCATAATGCAGGGTTAGATAAAGTTGACATGCTGTATTTTGCACATACAGTAAATACAATTCACCTGCAGAATAATATAAATAGCAGAGTATTTGTAGATATTCATTCAGCAATCTTTTTTTTCTTCACTGCAGAATTTTAGGTGATATGTCTACCTTTCACCATACTGGACTGTTCTGACACATAACACTGACTTTTAAATTCAAATACGTAATAGAAGAAAATGTTAGCACATCATTATTTTATTGGTCTGTAAGTTACCCTGCAAAGCCCTACTATCCACATATGCCATGTCAGAAAAGCACACTTATGCCAGACTGTTTGCATTTGTATTTATGTAAGTGTTCCTCAAAGGGAAGCAAACAGAAATACAAGGGTTAACAGAAGAAAAAAAAACCAAAACAACAAACCACAACACCAAAATCCCCAGCCACACTGAAGAACTTGCAAGAAAAGAAAATGTTCAGCAGACAACAGTCTAACAAAATGTGAACAGAAAATTTAGTGTCTCAGTATTGCCTGGATACCAGCTTGGGATTTAGGCAGCCTTGGATTACAAAGTCTACTCCCTTGAAAAATCTAGCTCACTGTTCCCGCACTGTTTTCTCCCAATACCGCATCCGAACTGTGACTAAACACCTTATTATACTTCTCTGGCACTATCTGAAGCAAACATATTGTACAATTTTATGTGGCACCTACAAGCGGAGGGAAAAAAGAGGCTCTTTTCTCTACCGAACACTAATGAAATGACAAACATCTAGTTCCTACAAAAACCTGTATGATCAGTAAACATTTCCCCCCTCTTTTCTTTCTGTGGTAGGCAACAGGTGACAAAATGCAGCCCCCCTGCTCCACCTTTAGAAGTAAGAAAATTTACTTGGTCCACAAGACATCTATAATATAGGGGGTTTATTATTATTATTTTCAATTAAAATTGAATGAAGAGATTTAACTGGGCCTCTACACTGACTTCAGAAAGTAAATGCTTTTCTTAACATGCATTTATAAATTGTAGATTTTTCATTTAAAGAAAACACAGCCCTCTCAGATACAAATAATAACCAGTGGCTGTAGATAACAGTCCAATACTGACAGATCTTAGAAAACCCAAAGTGCATTTTCAAGGGAAAGGCATGTCTCAAATACTTCACTACAATCTCTTTTACCAATAAGTTGCTAATATATCTTAAATTTGTAGATGAATTATGAGGCAATAACCTCCAATTTTCTTAGCTCTAATCCAGACAAACATTATGTTCTGATTTATGATTATTTGAAATATTTCATTTGCTGTTCATGGCACTTAAATAGTTAATCTAATTTATGAGATGTAAGAGAACCACATTTAAAGATTACTGCTTTTTTCTTCTTTAAGTCTCATCCCTTCAAAAGCATTTTTCCCATCTATTATTATTTAAAACTATTCTTCCTTTGTGCAGTGGACATATAGTTCAGGAGGCCGTGGAAGGGACAGGATTCCTTTCCAGTCTCCGTGCTACTCATTAAATAATTTCACTCCCATCTGTACATATGCAGCCAGTCAAGTTCAAGAAATGACTCTGCTGCATTCGGCTACACCTCGCGCACTTCCACTGCAAGAATTGTAAACATAAAAAATCACAAGTCTATAAATGTGTCAGCTTCTATCACTGTCCCCTTCTTGACTCTTAACACTGCTCACCCCACATTTCTCAAGCAGTGGTGCGCCGAAGCAGTACACCTGTGTCCCTTGGAGCGAAAACCCCCATCACAACAGGCTAATAGCATTTCATTTCTGTTAATACTAATTTCTCAATTTCTAATTGAAAAGAATCTTTAAGGACGCTACTTTCTGAAATATTGAAATGCTTAAAAAAATTAGTTTTCTATTGGGAAAGCTTTGCAATTTCTTCTCTGTCTGAAAACACAGCTTTGCAGCACCAGCAGAGTACCCAGTACAGCAGATGGTTAAAATTCTGCATCATTTTTAATAGCCTTAAGAGACAGCACTGCCTTTTTTTTTTTTTTTCGGGGGCGGGCGAGGGGAGAGGAGGAGGAAAAAAAAAAAAAAAAAAAGCTGAGAACAGCAATTTGCAGCCCCCTTTTCTTTTTTTTTTTTTTTTTTCCTTGACAGCAGCTAGCCACGCCTCAGTCTGGCCCTTCCTCCAACCTCTGCTAACCTAAAAACCAGCGCCAACCTGGCAGCGGGCCATATATTCAAAAGTAAACATTATTCTCCTGCCATTTTTTCAGTGGTGTTGATCATATCCTGATCATCCCCGCCCCCTCCCCCGTAGCTGGAATCCCTGCCTTTACCCCGGTTTGTTTCGCTTTGCAACTACATCAAGACATCAAAGTCACGCTCTTATCTAACATGGCAAACTAGCAAAACCGCGTTAAAAGGGGATGTTACCTTCACCCAGTGAAGCAGCAGTCTTGTTTCGGAGCGGGAAAACCAAAGTCAGAGGTATCTGTCCCGCAGAACTGCGTGGTACCTTCTTCTCCATCACTATAGGAGCGGGCTCTTCCCGATACAATGCACACGCCTCTTCCAAAAGCCTGGAGCTGCCGCTGGAAACCTGGCTGTTTGCTTCCACAGCTTTTCCATTTTCTTATGTAATGGCTACGGGAGGGTTTAAAAAAGCAAACCCATCTGTGAAGAACGCTGAGGACGCAGATCCAGCCCTGCACCTGACTCTTTGTTATCCCTCACCATTCATTCCCTGTCCCTTCCGCTGCTCGCTTCCTCCTCCCTCCCACCTTGGACTGCTCCTCATTTATAAAGGCTCTAAAAAAAAAACCAACCCCCCCTCCAAACCCAGACTAATTAAACTAGTTGCCCGTTACTTCTTTCTTTTTTCTTTTACCTAGTCGTGCTGCATTGCATGGAAGAAAATGAGATTAAAAAAAAAGGGGGGGGGGGGGGGGGCTTAAAAATACACAAAATAGAGAGGGATGCCGCTAGCGAGCCGAATCCTCCGAGCTCATCCACCTCCCCGCTCCCCCCCGGGGCTGGCAATGGAAGAGGTGTGTGTGAGGTGGGGAGAAGCCGAGCCGGGACGCCACGGGCTGGGGCACGGAGGAGACTCTCCACCACACCGGCCATGTTGTCCTCACCACCTCCCTTTGCCCCCGTCTGCGCCGGGTGAAGGGCGCTGGCGACGTGCCAAGCCGCCTTGTCGCAAGGCGGGGGTGTCAGGCGAGGGCAAAGTTTATTGTTCGGTTTATTTGTATCTCCTAAGGTCGAGGCGTTGTGTGTGTATTTTTATTTTTATTTATGTTAAAAGACACCCCACCCCGCCCCCCGCGGTCCAGCGGGGGGATTTCATCCCTCACCCCCGCTGCCTCCTCCTCCTCCTTCCCCCCCCCCCGAGCCTTTTCTCTCCAGGCACTGTACAGTGCAAATAACGTGGAGTGGTTTAGTCAAAACAGTCATGTGCGAGCAGCCTGGCAAACAAAAGCCTTTATTTATTTATTTAGCTTGCGCATAGATAAGGAGGAGCCTTTTGTGCACATAAATTTCACACGCATCAGAAAGGAGATGCCATGCTGCTTCCCGCGGGCTGACACCGCTTGTCTTCAAGCGCCACAGGACAGCCTGGAGGCTCATTAATAATTGCGAGCGGCTCGCCATTTCCATATTTAAATTGCGAAGCAGCGTATGATTAATTAAGAAGAAAAAGGCGAAAGAGGAAAAGGCCTGCGCCCGCTGCCCAAGCTGACTCCGCCAGAAAGGCTCTCTGCCCCCTTCTAACTCCTCCTTTCCCACCCGCGCCGGGGCGCGCAGGGTGCCCTTCTCCAGGGGCTCCCAAGGTGCCCTCCCCTGGGGTCGCAGATTGCTCTTCCCTAGGGGTTCGTGGAGTGCCTTCCTCGGGGGTTCACGGGGTGCCTCGCTTGGGTCTCGCAGGGTGCCCCTTGGGTGCAATTCCCTGGGGGTTCGCGGGGTGCCCGTCCTCAGAGTCGCGAGGCGCCCTCCCCGTGGGCCGGCGAGGTGACTCCCCTTGAGATTCGCAGGGTGCCCTTCCGCTTGGGGCTCGCAGGGTGCTTCACCTCGGGGCTTGCAGGGTGCCCCCTCCCGGGCCCGGGGCTGGCCGGGTGCCTCCCCCCAGGGGTGCCCTCCCTCCTCCCCCCGGCTGATGCCTGGGAACTCGGCGTGAATATTAATTCTGCTATTTTTGTGTGGTTAGGCAACCACGTGAGCCCTTTTGCAAGGCTCTGAATAGCCACGGACTAATGAAGAGAATTCGCTGCAATCCGCTCATCATTAGCTTTTCATTTGGAAAAAAAAATAAAATTGCTTATAAATTTCAGCGTGATTGTAAATTAATGTATTTTCATGCAGCGAGGTTAAAAGAATATTTACAAAGTTATTTAGATAAAGAAATATTGCAATTAAACCCCAGTAAAATGTGTAATTTGAACTCATCCGAGTGCTCCAAACTATGAAAATATTTCGCATTGCAATGCTGTGATTAACTTGCACAGAATCCCCGATCTTCAGGCATAAATGAAGACAAGTAATAAATACACTGTATGCAGTAATCAAAATATTTAACAATAATTTATCAGAGAGCTTAAACTTCAGATTCTTTTCCCCCCTCAAAGTACTGATTTTGCAGACCTAACTGTAACAGATGCCGGGCTTTTTTCTGCCTCTCCAAGGCTGGATTTGTGACTCCAGCTCAGTCCCTGAGATGCCCTGCAGGACTGACTCCATGGGAATCCGAGCTGTGCAACCCGCGCGCAGCAGCCCCCCCCATCTCCTCCCCGCGAGCGAGGAAGGGGCACGGGGGCACCGCGGGTTCCGAGCTCCCCCACTCCGGGGCCCTCGGGGGGTCTCGCAGCGACAGCGAGGCCGGGGGCGCGGGGACGCGCAGGCGCGCGCCCGCGCGGGTCACGTGACCGGCGTGATTCAGCAGGCCCCCGGGCACCACGGGAAAGAGCGCTCCTCGCCCTCCTTCGCCTGAGCTGGCGCTGCCGCCCGGCCCGTGCCCTGCCCTGCCCTGCACTGCCCTGCCCGGCCTGGCCTGGCTTTTAACCCTTCTCATTTTTGCAACCCCTTCCCCTTTGTTTTGCATCCAGTTATTCCAGAATTTAATTTCTGTGGCACTGGAAGAGGCTGCCCAGTGAGGTGGTTGAGTCCCCGTCCCCGCACGTATTCAGAAGACCGGTAGATGAAGCACTTTGGGACGTGGTTTGGTAGTGGACACCACTGTTGGACCCAATGATCACAAAGGTCTTTTCCAGCCAAGCAATTCTATGATTCTGATCTGTAACTGTTTGGTTATTTATTCTCTTTTCATCTTCAATTTCATAGAATGGTTTTGGTTGGAAAACTTTAAGATCATCAAATCCAACCATCAGCCCAGCCCTGCTTAAATTCGCTGCTAGACCATGTCCCCAAGTACGACATCTGCTCATCTTTTTAACACCTCCAGGGATGGTGACTCAACTGCTTCCCTGAGCGGCCTCTCCCAATGCTTGACAACTCTTTCAGTAACAAAATTCCTCCTAATATTCAGCTTAAATCTCCATGGTGCATCTTGAGGCCATCTCCCCTTGTCCTGTCATAGAGTGGTTTGGGTTGGAAGGGACCTTAAAGAGCATCCAGTTCCAGCCCCCCTAGTTAATATCGTAGTCTTACACGGCAGAAGCAAAGGCTGACATTTTTTTCTACAGACAAGCGCTCTGTTTGGCTGAGGGATGTGCAAAATAGACGAATGGTGCACTAAACTGAAGCTTTCTCTTTTTTTTTTTTTGTTAAGCCAAAGACATTTCTAATTGACTTACAAAAAGCCTTTTTTTTTCAGAATATGAATTTTGGATATTACCTGCCAGGCAGCTCCAACAAGCTGAGTTTATCCAGGTATGAATTATGCTGGTTATGCTTTATCTCCTTAGTATGGTCAATTTGCATCTTGGTACTGATTTTATCCCGACGAGCTGTAATTGCATTGATAATCAGCATGTTAATGTTCTGAACAAGGACAGAAAGGCAAGACTGCAAAATGAAACAAATACATTTACAAGGCCCCCATTTTAAGACCCTCATACCATCTACTAGATGACTGGTATTAGAAAGACATTTTGCCTACATATATATTAATATATGCATAGAACCACAGAATCATTAAGGTTGGAAAAGACCTATAAGATCATCGAGTCCAAGTGTCAGCCCAACACCACCGTGCCTGCTAAACCGTGTCCCAAAGTGCTACATCTACACACTTTCTGAACACCTCCAGGGTGTTCTGAACAACTCCACCACTTCTCTGGACAGCCTGTTCCAATGGAGTCCCTCAGTTTCCTCCTAAGCATTTGGTAAGTGCTTCAACGACAGAGATTAGGGGAGCTGAAACACCAGTAGTCTGATCAGAGATTACAAATTCTTTTGTTTTAATTCCTGCTACCGACATTCTATAAAAGTTTCTATTGGGTGTAATCTGTTTATCCTTGCAATAGGTGAAGCTGCATTGGGCAATTTACCAAAATCATTCTACAACGACCACCAACAGGAAAATCTTCATCTCCTTCACGGGTCAGAGTAAAATATGTTCTTCTGTGCAATATGAAGATCAACTTGTTATATCTAAATATGTGTTGGCATCCCAAAGTAAACAAACAAACTGCATACTGAGCAAATCCTAGCTCATAAAGAGTTACAAAGGTGGGTCCAAACTATTTAGACGTATATTTGGTTTTAGAGGCTACAGAATTCTTTGGAGGATATAATCTTTTAGCTATAAAAATGTTAATAAATACTTGGTTTACAGTGAATAAAAAGCTTGCTGTCCTCTCTTATGAAGTTTGCTAAGTGGAGTCACAAGAACAAATACCAAATACTTTGTTGCAAGTTTTGTTGCAATATTTTTTGTGCAAGTTGCATGTATCAAAATGTTCATCATCAGCATTCTTGTGTATTTATTGTTTTTCTCTTGTTTCAAGTAGCATGACATTGTTAGAGCTAAGACTGACCAATCAGACACGTGTGGGTGAAACCTATCAGTAAAACTTCAATTAATTTCTAGAACATATGAAAATATATTTTTAAAATAATTAAAGGTACACTGAAGTTGTTGAAACTGGAAAAGCCGGTAACAATTTTAGTATATTTTTTCTTATTTCATACACACATGTTCAATTAAGTCTTCCCGGTATTATGAAACTTAAGAGAACTGGCTAGTGATGCCAAACTCAACACTACTTTAAGTGATCTCTCAGTGCTTTGTAGCTGAAAGGAGTATGAAGAAGCTGCATAGTTGTATCTTACTGAATTCAAATGTAAAAAATACTCCCTTAAAAATCTTCATTACATTATAAAATGATCCAAAAATATGATAGGTGGGGCTAGCACAACTGCAACTATTACAGTTGCCAGATAACTCCTATTATAAGACTGCATTTTCAGTTGCTTAAAAACTTAGCCAAACAAACTGTTTGGCTGAAAATTTCCATCACCAGGTGTGTGCCTCAGGGATAACTTATTTGAAAATTTGCAGCCAAACAGCTTAGACCTTTCCAAGAACGAGCCTATCAAAGCATCATTTGTTTCGTGCATGCTGCCAAATTACAGAAGCCTTTTCTTGGAGAAGCTCTCCACATTTCGGAGCAGAAATTAGAATGGGAGGTAGCTCGTTCGGGGTGTGGGGTTTGCACCTTCATTCTAGGATGTAAACGTTTGAAAACTTCAGTTTGTGTACACTTGCTAGGGACTTCATCAAGTTTAATAGGAAAAATTTGACTGAGGGAACTGGAATTGTTTAACCTGAAGAAGAGGAGGGTGAGGGAAGACCTTATTGCTCTCTACAACAACCTGAAAGGAGGTTGTAACGAGGTGGGTGTTGGTGTTTTTTCCCAAGTGAGAAGTGACAGGATGAGAGAAAAGGCCTTAAGTTGTGCCAGGGGAGGTTTAGATTGGATATTATAAAAGAATTTCAGCTCTGTAACGGCTGAAATAGGCTCAGTCAGAAGCACCAGTCTGGGTGCCACAAAACATGCGTGGCTCTTAATATTTCTCCTGTTTGCATCCAGACAGCCTAGTAGAAGTTCTTTGATTTCAATATGGAAGAACTAAAGAAATCGATCCAGAATAGAAGAAAAAGAATGGAAAAAGACATCAATAAACTGACAGAAGCCCAGCAGAGTAAGGGAGGCAGGTGGGGTGCACAAGGTGGGAGTAGACTCAGTCTGAGTAGGGAAGCTAAAAGAAACTGGATTTCTTGCCTGGGGAAGCAAATGGGAGCAGACAGAAAAGATACAGAGCTGAGAAGCGAGGACAGTGGCAAGGGAAAAGAGGGAATCACCAACAACTCTATGTTGTTTCTCTATAGAGGTGCTTTAAATAGAGAATTATCTTGTTATTGCCATCAGTTGGCTCAAGTAGCAGGACACTGTGGGATGGCTCAGAATATTCCCCTCTTTCTGATGACTCATTTGGATGGTAGTAGACTGCTGCAAGATAAACATCTCCGTTTATGCAATTTGCTTTTGACTTTGCCCCCAACATCCAAAAATGATGTGCACAATCACATGCATTCACACACACATACACATGTATACATGTGTCAAAGCTGTATTAAAACAAGAGTTAATCTTGTTCAAACATGATTACAGGGTATAGAATCAAACAGAAAAAAGAGGAATAAAATCTACTGTGCAGCAGCATTTCTTGGATACAGCCCTTGTATGATACAATTCTTAGTCACGGGTGTTTTCTGCTGGGTCCCACCTTCATTAAATGGATGGAACAAAACCATGCCATTTGTAGTAGCAGCTACTCTATTTTGTCTTCTCCTCGCTAAGCAAGGTGCAGCCACATCTTACTTACTGGATGCTTCTCAAACTGCTCACTTGAGCCTGAATTGCAAGGTTTTCCTGTGACACTTCTTACCATGGTTGCCTTTGAATGCTTCTCAGAGATCCACTAATTTATCTTCACGGAAATCCCATGAGCTGAAAGAGATACTACCCACGCTTTAAAGACTAAAAATTTGGCACAAGGATCTCATCCATACTGGGTGCCCAAACTGAGAGATGAAGAACCTGGGTTTTCCAGTTACTCTGCTTTACAAAGTACTGCATCTATTGGCATTGTAAGTTGAAAGCACCTTTCCCCTAGATTTCACAGGCAGCAGCAAACACTCGCCATAGTTCACAACCAAATATGAATAATGAAAATTAACAGATTTATAATCTAAGTGTGTTAACAAATCAAAAGTAAAATAAGTGACCTAATGTATTCCTGTTAAATACACACACCTCCTTCTTTACGAGGCAACGTTTTAAAGCAAGTAATACCGTGCGCTAGGGAGTTAGGTAACATTTCCCATTATCTCACTTTAATAAAACCTGGTTTTGTAGCATTATAATGTCAGAACAAAATACAAAATAAACTCAGTTTTAAAAACTATTTCCTATCCTTTAATATATTTGTTTTAAGTAAATCTTAAGATTCGGGGGAGGTTTGACTCATAAGTTTTGAATTGTGGAGTTGGCAATAGCAGCAGTGCCTTAGGGGGAGGTGTAATGGGTTTCTGAGCCTTCCCTTTGTTGTGTTCCAGCAGAATACAGTACGCATGGGTTGTGACTCACAGTTGCTGTAACTGATGACTACTCAGTGATCCACATGGACTGACTCAGGTGTTCTGAACCGAGAGCAAGCGCTCATATTACCAAGTGACCATCAGAACTACTTGCCAGGTCAAAGCACCATCAATTTCCCTAGTGATATTTTTCCCAAAGGAAGAATGAAAGACCATAGAGAATGCACATACGCCAGAGGTGGGAGGATACGCGTGAGGGCAGCAGGGGAAGGCCATAGTGCTCTTACTGTAAAGTCTGTCGATGTCACAATTTGGTGTTATTTCAGATGACTATTATTGTAGCAGTGATTTGTTCTGCATCTTCTGAACTTTCATCCTTGTTTCTTGAATCTTTTAAGAGTTTCGAAGAGCGCCTAAAGCTGAAAATCATTGCTCAAAGAAACCTGTATTAACATGAATGCCAACATTAATTTTACAGGCATCTTTGAGACATTTCAATTGCAGCATTGCTTTAGCCTAGCTATGCAAGCAAAACTCTAAGTGGGATACATCCAAAGATCACAAGAAACATGAGTTGTGAAGTTAAATGTGAGGGTATTTGAAAAGAAAATTGCTTTTCAAGGTGAATGACTTTGTAAGAACTCACTGCAAAGAGATCGAACCATGAGTACCTTTTTCATTGCAACAGCAAACCTTGAGGCAAGCAAACCAAAAGGCAGGCTGCGTTTTTGGAAGAATAAGCTTCTGCATCATAGACTAATAATGCAAACAGCAAAGGTCTTGAACTAAAGCATGCTCAGAAGACAGTTTGCAACAGCAGGCACCATATGTTTTAGTGAAGCAGCAAACAGGCACAAATTGCTCTCAAACTATGAAGAGGATGGGCAAAATGTTGATAACATGGTTTCCAATACAAGGATCAGCTTCTTCTCAGTGGAACAGTGATGAGTGTTTGGGGTGAAATGTTCTTAGTACCGTGTTATAATCTGAAACCAGCCTTGCTCAGGGCAAACATGACCACAGCTATAAAAATGATTCCAGGAGAGAAACAGTCCAAATAGTCCAAACAGAATTTGTAAAGGACTAAAGTATAATCTTGAGGGCACTCTTCTGATCTGGAGAAATGAAAATTCAGTTTCTTCCCTACAAAATATTTTTTTCATTCTTTCCTCATCTCAGGACTCCTATAAAAGTTCTCAAGAAATGCACAGATTAAAATCTTAAATTAAAATCACATTCTAGAATCCTAACAGTCATAGGTCAGAAGAGCTGACCTACGTGGAGGAAATGTCCCAAACCAACTTGAATTGTTGGCTAGCTTGTGAACATTTTAAATGAAAAAACCCAAACAACCTGAATGTGAAAGCAGCTCTTTGGGGTTTTTTTTACAAATATTAGGTTACTTCTGATAAAACTTTCCATTTTAAAAAATCTGCTTCTATGGAAAAAGTACAGTTCACTTCCCTGCACTCTCCAATGAGGGAAAAGTAATTCTGGTAAATGATATAATGAAGGAAAAGTAGGAAAACTAAGAGTTAAAGTTGCTGTGTTTACAATCCAAGCTGTTAATTCTGAAAGGTGAAAAGGCAAGTAAAAAAAAGTGTGTAGGAGATCAGAAAGTACTGGAGCTTCCTTCTTAATGTGGTTCCCAACCACTCAAGTGCGGTTTATGCTGTGAATACAAGTCATAATATTCTTATCTAAACCATCTAAGAGCAGTATTCGCATATTCTGGAACAAGAAATTCACACCTGGGAAGAAAGGCTGATACCTAAGTAGAAAAATAGTGGAAGAGGTGAAAAAACCTCACCCAAACTGTCCCCTGTTCAATGAATTTAAAAAACCCTCAAAGTCGACCAACCAGAAATTTAAACTGATCTAGTTAAGTGTTAACTTCTTTCTTAGCTTTTGTTTCTTTTTTTCCCCCAACATTCATTGTTATTGAAACATGGCTTTTTGTTTATGAATTTACTTCTAGCATAGGACTGCTTGATAAACAATGTTTATGTATTTTGACATATGTCATTAGTTTCTTCCACATAACTGTGTGTGCTGAAGTTAAAAGATACCTTCCACATTTTAGTCTAAATAGATTAATTCTTGAATTATTTTAAAATAAAATAAATAATGAAAAATGGGATGGAGTAGTGAAATAATTTTTAAGGTTATTCTGACATTTGAAAAAGTGGTCAAGCACATTCTGCCTGCTTGTTTTTATACAGATACATCTGTCAGAAATTCATACACAAGCTTGTATGGGACTCCTAGTATCATGTGTGTTTTAAAATAAATCTGTATTGCTCTACTCCCAGTCTAAATACGCTTGTAACTAAAGCTCTCACATGCAGATATAAATCTAGCAAATCAAAATCTGATTCCAGGAGCTGTAACTTATTGAATTTATATACAAAACTAACAGGTGATGAAAAAAAATACATCAAAGATCACTTTAACTCTACCATAATACAATTCTACTTTTAGATCTTATTTTATCGAATGATTCATGCCTTATTTGCTTTTCTAGATTTGCTTTTATATTTCCACCTCGCTATTTTAAGATGTATTATCTTTAATCCAAAAACTGCCATCCTACCTAAACCTACTTAGAATGTTCTGTGATGAAATCTCATTGAATGAAGATTAGTGAGAATTATGGCTTTTTCTCAGTGCAGTCTGAGGGAACACACCAACCACAGCACAGCAAAGCCCAAAAACGACTTGACTACCTTTAGTTTTTTTAATATTAAGATTTAAAGCTAGAAAATCTTAAGAGATTTTTGTCTTCACTGAGCAAAAATAATGGAAGATATGCCAATTTGTGTTCAGCTCGTACTTCACAGCAGAGAGCCATGGAGCTTTCGGATATTTGTGTTTTATTTGTACTATGGGCAGAACCTATGAAATGGAATGCAGTTTCTGTGGAAAGATGCTAAAAGGGATTAAAATCTCAGAGTGGAAGAAAGCTTAAAATGGGACAAAACTCATCTGGAACTTTACCGCTTTGGAAAGTATCCTACGTGGAGCCACCACAGCTGTTTTGCCTGAATCTGTCTGTACATGCAATTAGCAGAAAACGTACAGAAGATTGCAATTATTTGGGAAAGACCAGGGCAGTTATTTAAAAAGTTAGTTGAAGCTTTTCTATCCAGTACTTTCTGTTCACTTAAGATACAGCACCATTCCCCATTTAAAACCTAAGAAAATTATTTCCTTTGTCATTGAAAGGAGACTGGAGTACACTGTGCAGTTTGAAGTGATCAGAGTTACCGAACATTTATGTTGGAGTAGTGTACAAGGACTTCCTTTGGGCCTGACTGTGCTGAGTGCTGAACAAAGGCAGACACTTTGATTCTCAAACCTTTAGGGCAATGGTCCTTTTTTACAAAATAATTTAAAAAAGCAGTCTTACATATTTGAAACCTACAGTCTCAATTTTTAGTTGAAGAAGTAACATTTTAAAGATATTCCTCTGCAGCTCAGAGTTGTTAACAGCAGCTACAAACAATGAAATGTTAAAATTCCACTCTTAACTTCAGCACTTTATTGACCAAATTAATAATTTTCCTTTTTAAAAAATATATAATAGGCAATTCTGAAATTTCCCTCCCAATTCTGACTGAGTTAGTGCATGATTATTTTTAATGGAAAATCTCAATATGCCTTTTCTCAAAAGAAAATGTTTAAAATATAATATTCTTTAAAAGTGTGTTTTCTTAACATTGGTAACTGCAAAGAAAAAAAACAAAAAACCCCAGGATACTTCGGTTGGTGCTTTTATTTTGTATTCTCACCCTTACCGTATTGATTTCAGGATTTTTAAACAGAAAAACTTAAGATTAAAAAAAATCCACATGTGAGGTTTGTTTATAAAAAATATTCCAGTTATTGCTCAGTTATTTACATGCGTAGATGAAGAGCAAGTTCATATTACTTTGAAACAACAACTTTTATTCTTGAGATATATTTTAAAGCCAGAAAAATACGAGTTGCGGCAGCACTATGAGTTCTTGATGTATCGAACAGTAGAGGAAATAGTCTCAGAAACTATGTAAACTGCTTCCAGCCTGAACTTAGCAGGCTCCTTTTTTGCCAGTATTTCAAAACATGTTTAGCTGAATAAGCATTTTTTCGACATTACAGCACGGTGTAATCACTTTTTCATCTGATCTGCTCTTCATGTACACTTTATTACAAAAAGGAGGAAAGTTACCTATGGTGAAAAAACAGGCATAGAGAAATTTAATATTAAAAAGGGCTCTAAACCATTTTCCATTCCCCCCCAGCACCCTTCCCTGGTAAAACGCATGAAGAAACCTCATGTAAATGGTGTGTGCGTGACTCACGTGGGAGTTCCACACAGCGTCCTCTTGTACTGTAAGCCTCCCTGCGGTTCCCTCGCTCACCGGTACCTGCTACCGCGTGGTGTCTGGATGTTGTTAAAGAAGTTTTCTTTCACCTGAAGGGAGCTAAATGGCTTAAGCAGCACTGGAGAAATGACTTCTTTCCCTTCACCACAGCACTCCAGCGCCAGGGAGCGGGGAAGTGAAAGTGGAGAGGAGAGAGAGGTGCTGGCACCAAGCTCTCCGCGCAGAGGCCTCCTGCCAAAACAGCCCCAACACTCAGCCAGAAGCTGAGGACTCCGCACGGACCGTTTATCTGCTCAGGCTCAGAAGAATATTGGAGGTTGCAAACAGGATGCAAAGCAGGTGTTTGCTAGCGTGTAACTGTCACAGGACTGCGGGTCCGAGCCTCCCCTCCATTCAGTGGCCTTACTCCTTAGGACTCGAAAGGACTCGGGATCGCACACAGTGAAACGCTTGTTCCGCTGCAAAGGGAAAAGCTACTAAAATGAGAAAGCAGAACCCGTGTCTGGACGAAGCAAACTATAGAAAGCAGCTTCCCGACTCTTCTCTTTCCAGACTTCAGAGGGGATCCCTTGCTTGGCTGGTGTAAACGCCTGTAACTCAACTAGAATAAGGTTGTTTCACATCAGCCTGGGCCGTGCATGGACAAGGAGGGAGTAAAATATCACTGTGAGGGCAGGTTTGATGTAGTTTGGTTGCCTTTCTGGAGAAAGACATGGTCTGAGCTCAAAATGTCATTCAGCTCAGTCATCTGGTGTGGAGGAGCAGAGCATGTGGTTCAGGAACGCCAGCTCATACTTGTTACGAAGTCACCTCTGGCCAAGACCTAGATTCAGGCTCCATGACTGAATATTTAAACACTTACAGAGACCTTCTGCAAAAGTAAGGGAATTGTTTAAAGAAAACATGGCCATGTGTATCAACTGTGGGTTAAACATTTTCACATTGTGTCCCTACTTGTAAACAAAAATTGGCAGAGAGAGTGGTATGACAGGACTGCAAAATGCAGCACATTCTAGAGTTTTTCAACTTCTGGTTACTTTTTGAAAAAAATGGGGTTTGTTTGCATTAATTAGCTGTTACTTGCTGTCCAGAATTTACTATTGATACTAACTAGCTCTACGCAAGTACTTCAGATCCCTTCTTAATTTTAGGGCACTGATATGGTCTAGCATGCTTTGGAAAACTTACTGGAATACAGATATTAATAAGGAAAAATACAATGCAGGGAAAGGCTGGGAGCAAGGACCGTGGGGATGTGTGGCAGCTCATGCTGGCTCCCAGGACGCACTAACAGCCGCATGTGGGTCTAGAACCCTGTCCCTGGGGAGTACGGAGGGGCAGGGATGAAAAGAGGAGGGAAAAACTGGATTGTCATTGTGCATCATGTCAAAGAAAGCAATCCAATCATTCACAAGGTAGATCTCATGTTAAAGCTGTTCACATAGAAACTAAAAAGTACAGCTGTAATTTGCCACCGCACTGTTTTACCACCTCTGTGTAGGAGCTTATGAGAAGGTGGGAGACCTCTGTGTGCTAGGTTAGGGATTTAAATGCACGACGTAGGGTGAACTGGACAACTTGCCCTTATGTTATCAGCAGTTATGCGTGTGAGATCACGAACACGGTCATCCTGTGCTACTGACTTGCATTCTTCTTGAGGAGCACACGCAACTTTGCAGACAGCTGGTCATCTTTCCTCTTGTTTTCTCAGAACATATTTAATGCCAATGAACATAATAGGGCAGAGGGATGCAACTGCATTTGCTCTGAGGGAGCAATACCTGTCCAGTTTGGCTTGTGTTTATACACAAATTGAATTTATTGTATTTATTAGTCTGTGTTACTGCAGTTATTTTACATTTTGTCGTGCTCACACTAGTAAACACTAGGGACAGTGCCTGATTAATAATGACAAGACTGAATTAAGGATGTGACTAATTGCTGTATGATCATACAGATTCAATCATATTGCACGAGCAAAATGGTGAAGAAAGACAGACACAGAGGTAAAGAAATGAAAATGCCATCTTTAAAATAAGATCAGTAGTTAGTCCAGCAACACGATATGAAAGTCAAGCAGCAGCAGGGCTCCCTTTAATTCCAGAGCTGTATGTTATGATTTAGTGTCATCTGTTGTTATTTCAACCGTAAGGTATCCAAATACTGGTAAATACAAATAAAAATGGGAGAGGAAGGAAATGTGAGTTAAAAATCAGGCAGCTAATCAAAGAGTGGTACCTCAATATATGGAGTCTTTTCTTTCTAAAATTTAAGTCAAAACTAGCCGTGAGACCACGACATATGACACTTTCAGCACAGTTGGACAAATAACACCCTTCTGTGTCAATTGTGAGGTCAAGTGATACAATGTTGAAATTTGCAACCACCACCACCACAACAACTGAATTTGCTTGGGATTATTAAAAGCAACTAAGAATGTTTCATTTGAAAGAAAAGTCATGCATCTCTTTATTTATTATTTAACTAATGGGAGGGCCACTGATCTATAAATGTTCATCTATTATTTAGAAAGGAAAATGCAGTACAGTATTTTCCTCCATATGTGAGACTATTTCCTTATCTTTAAGGGCCGAATATAACTATTTATAAACAGTAAAAAATAGCTTTTGAAACATACTACAGTATTTTCGAAATAACAGAAGGTGTCTGAAAAAAATCCTTTATGCCATCAAACATCAATGAATAACACTGTTTCACATGGGGGACTTAAGATGTTAAATCTGCAAACTTCTGCATCTTCTGCCTATAAATATGCTTATGAGAAGACCTATCCTGAATTGCCAGCTTTCCTCATCTCCTTCTTACAGCTCAGGAGGCCTTGCCCAAGAGTATTTTCAACCAGAAGAACTAGACTGTCAGTATAAACTGCTTTACTCAGATAATAATGTTACATGATCCCTGCTCTGGAAAGGTCTGCTTTTCTCCTTGACCACATGGCTACTAATTAAGCTTTCCTCCCACCTCACTTTTTGGTCAGTTGAGACTCATTCTCTTTGCTCTCTGATGCGCCCCAAACCATGGAACTACAGTAAACTTCTATGCTAGTCTTTTTGTTCAAATACTGTCACCTATTACCTTAACACGTGTTATGTCTTGTCTCGGTTACAACTTACCTACAGTGTCTATTTGCATAATTTTACAGCAGAAGACTCTCTCCTGAGATGCCCCAAAACTCCACAAAACAGAGTTCTGCAAGTCTCAGGTTTCTTTAACTTACTTGGAAGCTGGACAAGGGGTGGTGCCTTTATAGTTGAGTCATTTTCCCCTCATTTTTCACCTGTCCTTTTCTAAGTAGAACTCAAACATGCTGAAGAATGGCAACCTGCATGCGCAGTTCACTTGGAGCTTTTGCAGAGCAGCCTGGTAGTGAAGTACCCATCAAGCCTTTCCTCTGTAGGGCCTTCGTGGCTCTGTGTCCTCCCTGCCAACTACTAGTTGGAAGGTAGAAATTAGCAAAGATATAGAAGTTTTAAGGCACATTAGAAGGCTAAAAGCATACAGTTACATTTATAACTTTTCATTCAGGGGGTCAATTTTGTTTTGAAGTCCCGAAGAATCTTCTATTGTGTACATTGTCTATAAAATGACATACTAGAGCATCTTCTGCCTTTAGAAGGCTGCAAAGGCGGGTACGTACCATCAACAGAGTCCAGCCCATGTATGTAAAGATTAGCTGTATAAATCCAGAAAGATTTAAAGTACAATTATTTCCAATACAGTCACTGGTGATTTCGCCCAAACTCAAATATATTCTAAAACAAGGTCTGACAAAAAAACCCCAAGACTGACCCTGTAGCTCAGGAAGCAAGAGTGGGAGGGGAGAGACAAAGAGAGGGTTATAGAACAGGTTCAAACCTATCACAGCTGAGACAAGGCTTGACTCGATTACTTCACTCAGTACGAGTGGACATGTGTTCAAATACAGACGTCTTCTTACCGTTGGTCAGAAAATATCAGTGTGCGCCTGACCACAACACTTTGTCTGTGAAGCGGTTTTAAGCTAATAACAACATCACTGTGCTTGAGCCTGCTTGCCAGACCCGGCTCCCTGCAGTTTCTGCCTCTTCCCAAAAATGAAGTTAGTGCTCAGAGGAACCCCTTTTTTGTCGGTAGAAGATATGAAAGCAAAAACAATGGAGATCCTCAACAGCCTTTCAGGAAATGACCTGTGGAATTGCTTTGAACAGTGGCAGCATCGTATGCAGCTGTGTGTTGACCTAGAAGGGAACTATTTTGAAGGCAATCATAGCTGATTTTCTTAATTTGTTAAATAAAAAGAGTTACAGGCACAATCTCGGTGGGTTTTTTGTGTTGGACTTCGCATGCAAAGCCAGCAGCTATGCAGAAGTGCTTAGAGAATATGTTAGTAGTAGTGAATTCATTTTTCTGTTTTAAAATCCTTTCAAGAAACGAATAAACTACCATAACAATAGAATCCTTAACAATTTTACTCATACAAATGTTTGGACATCTGACATGCTAGAGTGAAGTGTGATAGCATCTATCATCAACCGATGCTGTACAATTATACAGCATTTCCCTGCAGTCAGGAACTGCATCAGATTAAAATGCTCTGCTGTAGAGGCAGGCAAAGAACTTTCTTGCACAAAGGGAATCACACAGTCCTTATGGTTTTTCCCTACCAACACCAGGTAGGCACATCAAACAGAGGAATTTCAGGTGTGTAACGGGGGGGCACAAGGCAAATAGCCCTTACTGACTGACTGTGGGAGTTATACCTGTGAAATAATCTTTCAGATACTTAAAAACACAGTATATTTAACTCCAAGACATTTGTGGCACAACCAGATTTATGCATATGGGTCTCCTTAAGTGAGACAGAAATGCTGATCAAAACTAATGTAAACCCATATCTTCCTAATATGTAAAAAGAAACCTGTTTTAAGAGTCCATTAGGGCCTTCTGCATTTTTCCTGGGTGCTCTTCTCATCTCTGAATTTTAAAAGCAGCTACCAAAAGTTTTGCTATGCAAAGATCAGTGTGGTAGCAAGCGTTAAACTCCCTAAAAATATTTTAGATGTTTCTTATGCAATGGAATGCTACAGTTTTCCAATTTCTGATATCTCAAGACTTTTATTTCTTGAAGTTGTAATATACTCTAAAGCGAGTTCCATTTGAGGAATAAAACTCTCTGTTTCTATACCCCCCAAAGTCCAGAACTCTAAAACAGTGCCACTGTTCTGAGCCTAAATACTGCAGCTACTGGAGTTCTTTATTTAGGTAATAAAACATGTTTGTGGTAGGTGTTGGGTTTTCTGTCAGATTTCTGCCTTTCTGAGATAGCAGAAAATTTTGCATGTTAAAGTCATGAAAGAGCTGGATTAACGATAAAAATGCATGAAAAGCAGTTTATCCAGTTGGTATCACCATACTACTAGACAAGACAGTAAACAATAAATCCCTGGCATGCATATAACACCACAGTGTATACCTGGAAGCTTTATATCATTTATACATTAAAAAATCACGTTCAGCAGAAAAGAGCTAAGTAAATTGGTTCTGGTGGGGAGTTTTCCACGTTTTGAAGTGACGCATTATAAAATGCCTTTGAGAGTAAACTGTTTAGTTCACCTCTGTCTCTTGTGCAATTTAAAATTTTATAGCAATGCATGCATACACAGAATGAAAGAAAATGGCTGCAGAATTAGACTTGCTGTCATTAAAGTAATTAAAATGCGGTTTTAATATTTAATGGTAATTATTCTTTTAATAGCCCCTCCAAATTATAAGAAGCGGATAGCTAAAGCTTCCCCTCCGGCAACAGCACTCTAACCCCACCAAGGGAAGAAAAGCACTCCTTGCAAGGCTTGCCAGAAGGAGTCCCAACCAAGCATTGCATCCTCCCTTTCACAGACACCCAAAATTTACATAAAGCGGTCAGAACTGGCCACGTTCCAGGCCAACATTCCCTGTAAAGTGAAAATCCTTTGGTTATATCAAACAAAATCCCAGAGGTACTGTATACAATACCTAACTCAGTTTTATGTCTGGTGAATACAAGTCTGCTAAGTGCAACAAGTGCAAATCCCCCTTTTTGTAAGAGAAAAAGAAATGAAATTTCTATGGCTGGCAACGGCCTCACTAACTTTTCAGCCCACTTCCAGACCACATTTTCATTTACTCAATCTCAGTCTGTGCTTGCACCTTCTCACAGTTAAAAGTACTGAAGCTGGTATTAACGCGGTGGCAACAGGAAGGACAAGGAGGGATCAGGCTGATGTAGACCTTGATACAAAGAAAGCAACAGTTTTTCTCCTCTGCCTCACTAGTTTTCTACCCTGGGTCCTCCTCCAGGCTTTAGCACTGGCTCAGCCTCAGGTAAGCCACCCTATCCACTCCCCGGTGTCTTCCACAAAAGAGTGCTGGGACAGGAGGACATCTTCACAATTCAAACTCATTATACTGAACTTGTTGTTGTTGTTAAGTATACAACACATTTCCTTGCTACAGAAGGAAATTTAGGGTGAAATACTGCACAGCAGTAATTTAGCAAGGGAGAAATTTCTTATATGGGATAGGGTTAGGCCTCCTGTGCTCCCTTTTTTACCTCTGTCATGACCACGTAATTCAAGATGTCCTTTTTAGACTTAACTGTTATTGTATACGCTTTAGACTTGAACTTCATCCAAATGGACAAACAAATGGAGGTTTCACACATGGGCAACCAAAACGAGACTATTCTCCATGCCAGTTTCTCAAAGAACCCTTGTATTTATTTATTTGTATCTGCATAAGAAATACCCTTAAACTTTTACTGTATGTAGCAGAAATAAAATGGCTAATCGAGATGTGGCATGATTATTACTTTAATATAATTAAATATATTTAAAGTAGTGTTCAGTTGTGTAGAGTACCCTATCTGCTTAGAGGTCGCATTTCATTATGCAATTGTGCCACATAGACATGCACAAGAGTAAAGTACTATGAAAAATTATACAAAAGTTTAGGGTTTAGAGTGCAAAAAATTGAGATTGACACTTTCTAAAAATAATTTGATTTCTAACTGAATTGATTATGTTCTTAAAAACTTTAATTGCAGACCCCCTAAAATCAGTATCCACTTTCTTCAGCATTTGAAATGAATGAGAGCAAGTGTTCAGTATTTCCTATTAGATTAATTAAAAAATACTGAGATAAAATAATAGTGTGAGGGTAAGATGATGAGTAAAACTCCTCTTAGCTGTACAGTACATTTTTGTGCTGGGGCCCGCATGCGCAGAAAGCATAACCAAAACTTTTCCTAGTGAAAAATGATCACCATTAAAACTAGAGTGTTCATTAACTTCAGGCGTGTTACTTGCTTATTCAACCTAGTTTTCCCAGTCTGAGTGAAGAGGATTCGTTTCAGCGTGTCCCGAAGCAGGGTATGTGAGAGGGTGCACTAAAGTTAATCAGAGCAAGAGGTTTTTTCTGATCTTTCAAAGATTTGACAGGAAGAGAATATGTTCCCTTTGCAGGGATCCAAGTTCTGTTTTTCAATGGAATTTGTCCTTTAAGTTTCCCACTGTGCCTTAGTCATAGCAAGAGGTGAATGAATAAGATGAGATTTCCTGGCAATTCTTCTAAGAACTGATGGCTGCAAACTGTCATCAGCTCCTTTACCATCCACCACAGAAAAATTCTAGCAACGACCGGCTTTGCAAACCGTAGTGCCTGGTCGTGACCCATACTCTTTGGGTTTGGGCTAAAGTTTGGGAGAAACGCAAAGAAAATGGAGTGAAAACCAGATCTTGGGATCAGTCAGCATCCGTGTGAGTGAAATTGCCACTGTAATATCCAGGGAGGCAGACAATGACCGGCTGTCACAGCTCTACAGGGGAGCTGGGGAGGGGTCGCAGACGCAGCTGCGGAAGGAGGACAAGCTGTGGTGGGGATGAGGGCCTCTCCTGAGACAGGGCTAACATGCCTGGAGAAAATGAAGCTCAGTAGGCTCTTGGCAGTATCAGGGCATGTAAATACTTGTCATGTTCACAGGCTTTTCTTAATGTCTATAAATTGAATAATGACACAATGAGGAAAATAGCCATTTGTTCTAATGGTAAAATATGAAAAGCATCCTACCTCTTCAAAGCAAGGTTATGCAGATTTCTGGATCTGAACACAGCCAGCAGTCCAGCATTGCAGAGCTAAAAGGAAAGAAAAAACACAAGCTTAAAAACCCATAAGATTCTTAGAGATAAAATCAGTGTCAAAACCCAAATAAAAATAAAATTGAACAAGTAGAAGAAAACCAAAGAGCCAGATAAAAAAAATCCCATCTCCTCTTCTTTTCCCATAAAGCAACTCTCAAAGGTTGATTTATTAAGATTTTTAATTTTTTCTCTCTGGAAAAATCCCACAACCACCTTAACTATGGGATCTCTGGAAGTGTCCTCACACTGCACACACCTGCTTAAAAGGATTTGTCTTTATCCAAAATTACTGGGGTACGTCAGGATGCTTCTCGCTCATTTTCTGTGGCACAGAAATGTCAATAAGCAACTTCTGTCTCTTCCCTCCTCTATTCACAACCAATTCCATAAAACCAGCCAACCAACCAAATCCCTCTACAGGTGAGGGCTGCAACCCTCACAGAATCCTTTACAGTCCAGGATGCCAAGTGACATCCAAACTGTGCCTGCTACTTTTGCTTTCGCTTACGAGTAATTCAAGGGCTTTAGGAGGTGAAGGAACCCACCTGAATAAAAGCAGGAACTAACATAACAGCTGCTTTTCCTACATTAGCATTTGTAGAAAGAAAGTATCTTTCACACTAGGTCAGAAAGCTGTGTGTATTTTTATAAAACAAATCTCTACTCTACAGTGAGTGAACCATTACAGAATATAAAACTACTCAGACTGTGTGCTTTTCATCTCCTTAAAATTCCAGAAACAATGAAAGAGCACATATTTATGTGTACACACGCACACGCACGTGTGAATTGAAAGAATAATGCCAAGAAATGATAAATTTGGTAGATCTGAGGCACTATGAAAGAATTACTGGGTTTTAAAAGTAAAATAACTGCCAAAAAAGCAAGCTTTGCAAGTGTGTACTGTAGCCGTACACTCAACAGGATTCGAGAATAGATGCAAAAGAAGTTTTTCTTAATCTAAAATCAGATTATATTTACATGTTTGTAATGTAGCCTAGATGTTGTGTTGATCTCTCTCTGTTTTCAGAACTAGCTACAAGGAATTTCCCAGTGCTCAATTGCATCCCTGATTATGAAAATACTTAAAACCACAGAAAGGATATATGACTGTGCAGACGTACTTTCTGACTTATCAAGTTACCTTTTGATTACACTGAATGCTTTACAGATAGGTCACTACTTGCATGCATCCAGAAGTTAATCCTAAATGAAATAATTAGTGAATGAAAGAACTGTTTTGTCACATGCAAAGGGCTTTATGCCTTGCAAATGGTGGGGAAAAAAATAGGTAAGCATAGAAACAAAACAAGAGAAAAGATCAGTGTTGTGATTACAATGTGATTTAATACAGCTGCTAACACACACACTATCTGTGCATCCAACAGAATCACAAACAAGATGCTTGTAAGTATGAAGCATACAAGCAAGTTGGAAAAAATGTTTGATCAGGATAAATGGCTGCAGATAAAAACTTCAGAATTGCATTTTCTTGTTCCTTTGTCCATACCCAAACCTTAGCAGTGACTGGGGTTGATGGGATTCAGCCTACACTTTCATTGTGTGGATGGCAGTCACCCACATCACTGTATTAAATGTTTATTTGTCCATCTAATAGCTGAAAACATTCTTAGCAAATCAATCATGGTTGTGTTTTTAAAATTCATTTCTATGTATGGTAAAATATTTTGCCTCTTAAAATACTCAAAACTAACTGAAATATTTATTTACCAAAGCAATCTTGTGACAGAAGTGATTTTTTAAGCGTTAAAAGTGAAAAAAAATCCCAACTAAATATGAAATGTTCTTCCCAGATGAATTTCCAACTACTGATAATTTTATGCTGTTCACAGTGGATTAGTAGTTGTGTAGGTTAAGAAAGGAGGTCCATAACCATTTTTTGTGCTTATTAGTATTATTCTGTCAAGTCTTTTACAACAATTCATCTGTTAAACTCTGTACCTTCCATTTAATAAATTGATTTTTTAAATGTTTATTTTATGACATGCTTTTTCACAGTAACGTTTAATATTTGTAAACATTTCCATTTAAAAGATGCTTTTGCTATTTGCATGTGCCTTACCCAATATGGCATTTTAAAACAACGTTCTCAACTGTATTTCTAAAGGGTCAGATGCAACTTGGCATGGGTAAGACAATGAACCGATTATACCTAAGCATTTGTTTTGGGGTAATTGTTTGCAGCTAGTGCAGCTGAAGAGTTAAAGCCATGTGCTGAATTTAAATCTATAAACATGAAAGATGGTGCCAACTTGGCAGGGAATCGTGGATTCAAAAGTAAACGGGTCTCCCTGGCTGCTTCAAATGGAGGCATCAATACGAGCTTTAGCTGCTGCCTTTTACAGATTGATTTACAGATGCAACCTTCCTTGCCTACGTCGCCTTTTACTCAGAGCAGTCCATATTTGCAGAAAGTCTCTTTAAAACAGAACCAAGAAAGGTCACAGTTTGCATTTCAATGAGCATATTAAAAGGAGGTCTGGTGTATTTTATTGCTTCTATAAGGAAAATCTCAGAACTCATGAAATAACTATAAAGACAATTTTTGTAACTGAGTTTTAAATAAAGCAAACTCAAGAAGGGCTTACTAGTTTCACAGTAATGGGTCTACAGAAAGCTAGCCTAGAAATGAGCTATCAGCTCCTAACAAACCTGCAAGGGTAGCCCTCACAATGCATTCAGACACACCATTTAAAATTCCAAATGCAGTTTGAAGGAATCAAATTACAGTGGATATATCTATATTCCATTTTAAGAACTGCCAAAGGCCAAACCTCTTCTAAAACCAGAAGATGAAAAACAAAGCTAAGGGAAATGTTTTCTTTGGGAAGATGTTCTTTTCTATATATATTTTAAGCTTCTCATGCAAGTTATCGAAAGACCAGGTTATCAGTAAGATGCCAAGATTGTTTTCATTAGATATCTTTATATGTGACCATCAAGGCTATAGGAGTGGCTTCTGAAGACTTGAATCCTAAAAGATGCCTATCCTTTGTCAGTCCATGGGTAAATGAAGCTCTCCACACAGTCTCTGATGCAGCTAAGCAGGAACCATTTCAGGATGTAACCCAAATGTATCTACATAAAAACAGGAAAAAAAGAAAACCGAAACCCAACCCAGAAGGGAGATGAAGCTAATGCAATGTTTTCTGTGAAAGGACAAATGTCATCTTTTACTCAGCTAGTCTCTTTTTCATAGAAGAGGAGAAAAATAGCAGCAATACGGTGTACTGGTGAGCACTGCCCTCTCACTGCCTCCAGATGTACTGACGTTTGATTTGCTGCTGATTAGTATGGGCAAGAGAAGAGGGGGGGAGAAAAAAGCTGGCATCAAGTCACGTCCTCCATCTTAGTCCCAGCTGGTACCAAGCTCCGAAGAAACAAAGCGACTTCAGACTGTGCTATCATATATTCATGACCAAGAAGAAATATAAAAACCAGCACGTTTGAATTCCTGACAACCATAGAAGAATAGTGCATTGGCATGTTGAATTTTTCCAGCCAGCCTTTGCTGACCTATAAACCTTTGTGACTGGAACAAATGCAAATAGAGCTGACTTGCCTCACAAACTACTGAGGGGTATTCAAACCGAGTTGTGTCTAATAGGCTAACAATAACCCACTGTCCCACCCATGCAAAACACACAGTCTGGGAAAAAACAGCTTTAGAAAAGCACTTGACGGAGATGTAAAATGCAAACCACGCCAGAAAAAAAGCCATCTTTCTTCATACTCTTCACCTAAAATGGCATAATAAAAAAAGTAATTGGGATTAATATTATCTAAGTATTAAAACGAAGAGTGCAGCATTTCAAAAACAGGCTGGGAATTAGCAACTGAAAAAAATCAGGGACTGTGTCATCTGAAGTCAGATCAGACTTTAGCCATCAAATTTCATGCCCCAAAAGCAAACCTACGGTCAATGAGGAAGTCTAAAAAATGGCTGTGTGCTAACAAATTACATACTAGCAGTGAACTAAGTTATACTTTGGTAAAGAGTGTATCCAGAGTAAAATGTCTGCTTGGTTACAAAAACCCCTGTATTACATTTCTCTTTGAACGATCATTATTCTTGCGGGTTTTTTTACTTAGGGAAGAGAGATATTTGAAGGTATTGACTCCTCCAGCTTTCATATGGCCCCCAAAAAGGCTACTGATGAGGAAGATCAAACTCAAAGAGTAATTCAGCAAAGTCCTTTTCTATCAGGGAAAGGAAATAAGGCACAACTGTAGGGCATTTATTCAGTGAAACAAATAATTTCTTTTTGTGAGGGTGATAAAACAGGAAAATGGATGGCTCTTTTCCTGAGTATCAGCATGCCCTTGCTATCCTTTTATTTGCCTCTGCATAGGCCTGTGACTGAATGGGCCCAAGTAGCCATCCCTTGGTCCGCTTCCATCAAAGACCAATTAAAGCAGCCTCGCTCCCTGTACAGAAAGAAAGGGATGAACAAGAGCAAAGGAACATAGGGAAAAATGTAGTTGCTGTCTCAGTGCTCCTGCTGTTTGTTAGGTAGAGTCATTAAGAGTGATTAAGTCTGACCCTAGACTTCATCCTGTGCTTGCACTGCTTGAACGTTCATTAGGTAAGCCATACCATTTTCATCTTAACCCTCCCCGAGAAATTCAGTATCTAATTTATCCCACCTAAATTCAGGTATGCACACATATGGTTTTCTGAAGGTGTACTCATAAGCAATGAAGAAAAAGGGGCAATGCTCCCGATGAGCATTCAGATGACCAACTGACTGCGCTGGAAGCCTTGTCGGACCAAACTCCTAATCTGGTACTTTAATTCAGTTCCCACATCTAATCTTCCTAAAGCAGAAAAAATCCAGGCCAGAGCACTAGTCCTATAAGCAGCTGCCCTTAGGGTTTTTTTGCATTCAGCAAACTATTTGCGTGTATAAAATCGATTGTGTGTAAGTTCTTAGATTCTGAGCACGGCAGATCCATTTCTGAAACCTTTTCAACATCTGGCCTTTCAGGACAGAGTGTTAAGGAAAGCTGAGATGATTTGTCTCGAGTTTCCATTAAAGCGTGTATGATATACAGCCATTTTGCAAACATTCCCCCGTGTTCACAAAAAATGCAGAGGCAGCAAAGCTCTCAGAATAGCTTAAGAGAGAGCACAGGAAGAGAAGTTCCCGGTTTTAACATCTATTAACAAAAGGTAAGGCATTACTCTTGTAAGAGGCTACTGAATTTGAACAGGAAGGGTCGGGTCCCCTCTGGACCAAACTGCTATGCAGGCATGCACTAGGAAGTTTGAAATGGAGTTTATCCACATGTGGAATCGCTTCAGAATAACTGATTTATATGCAGTGACAGATGCAAAAGTAACATATCTGTGAGGAATTCCCAGGGATGAACTAAAAATCTGTCATTATGCCATGTTCTTCAACAAAGGAGATGCGTATCCTCATCTCTCTTGGACATTTGGAAGATTTGGGCCTGTAGCAGCCTACAGGGTATTTAGGCTGGAATTCATCCCACAAGTTGCAGCTGCCTGTGTTAGGTACCAAGTGCAACTTGCTTTTTGGGCTGCCCGTATAGCCAGCAGAATAAGGCAAGGCGCTAGGAGTTGTCTTCTGATCTGACAGAAGGCATTCTCTACCTCGACAGTTATTAAAGATGGTCCTTGAAGCCCTCAAGAGACAAGACATTTAAAATCTACAGGCTAAGTTTTCTAACCTTAATCTTCTGTTATAAAGGAACAAAGCATCCCCAAAATAAATTCCAATACGCTGAAATTATAAATACATAACCAAAACTGGTATTTCATTAAAACTCAGTGATGCTCAACTCTTCATTGCACTGCTGCATAAATTTTAGATCTTCTAGCTTGATTTTGGTTTTAAATATTTTTTCAGCGGCTTTAGTATTGATTCTAATTTGTCTGGATTTGCAGTGTTTATAGTCATTACATGGCTAAAACTTGTAGAAATGCAGATATGAGAATTCCTTTGGCTTTTTAGCCCAACATTTGCCAAAGGTGTTAGCGTTGCAGAATATTCTTTCATGCGATGAAATCAAGGATGAAGAATGAAGGCAAATTACTGATATTCTAGATTCGAAACAACTAGCACATAGTTACACAGAATTATAAAGGTGTGTAAAAGGTGTCTTTTAGATTTAATTTAATTCAGCAGATTTATTCTCTGGATTAAAAGATGTTTGCATTTAAAGTGTACATTAAAATGCAAAGATAAGTTTTGTGGACTTGTTTCAATGTGAAAAACAACAGTAGGCTCTTTTAAAAAACTTTTCCTGCTAAAATTCAAGAACTTAAAGGGTCAGACAGGTCTTAAAAGCACCTAACTTCTCTAAAACTCCCCTCTTGTACTGTTAAACTCTGAAAATATTAAAGCATGCAAAACATATATGTAACTGAAATCTGAACTCACAACTCTGGTCCCTAGCTATGAAACTGCCCTGGTACACAGGGCTGTATGATGTCTCACACATTTCTTAAATATGCCTATTGTAAATACACAGACCTTGCCTACCCAAAACAATCAAATCAGATACAGAAAAGCCTGCCTTTGTCTTCCTTGGTTTGGGGTGCTGCACAGTTAATGTAACATACAACCTCCTGGCTTTAAACTCACTTATCATCCTTTTATTTAGTCATATTATATAAAGTGTAGCATAGAATATAATTTCCAAATGGTCTGCTACATTCAACAGTTCCATCAGCCAGCTAATTACAACCAAAACTGCTAATTTGGTAGTTGTCAACAACACAAACCTCAGTTCTTTTCTAAAAGCACCAAAAATTCTTACTGCTGGCAAATAAAGATACGACATATCCATTTATGGATGGTGATAAGACAGACTTGTGCACCCACAGTGGATGCTAACGACACGCAGCCAGAGGATTTAAACTTAAATGACATTTCACACACATCAAGTCTCATATGAAGCTCAAGAGAGGGGAAAAAAGTTTCACAACACTCCTGGAAAACGCAGATTTTTTGCAGTGATCCCATTTGCCATTCTGCAAGAATACTTTAGTAAGTCTTTCAGTCAATCTAATTTTGAATCCAGACTAAATGGCCTTTTCAACCCAAGGGTTCTTTAAATAAATCGCTTCATATCAGATGGGGGAAACCATCAACAGGCCACAGATTGAGACCAAAGCAAAAATAAAGCACTTGCAGAAGGACACTTATGTACAAGGTGAGCTTACATATTTGTAAGCTTAAGAAGGAACTCAGGTAGTCTACCTTTTAGATGTGCTGTCCTGAAATTTTTGGCCAGTGGTTTTCTATTTCTAGCAGCTGTTGCCTTTTTAATCACAAAAGCAGCACGGATTTTACACCCATAGCTATATGAAAATGGCACAGGGTTTGCTTCAGCCAGCAGTGTTCTCCAAGGCTGAAACAGAGCACAGAATTATTAGTTAAACCCCCGTTTGTCAGAGGTTCCAAGTACAGACCTGGTGGTGTTGACCTACAACCTTACTGCCAAGTGGGAGAGCTTCAGAGTTTTGGAAGCAAAAGAAGAACAAGCAGAGCCAAATAACTTCAGGGGCTGTCAGCTCTGATGTAACTGTGCTTCTCTGGAGTAATATGTCCTGTTCTGGGGTCTGCAGTATAAGAAAGACATGGATATGCTCGAGCGGGTCCAAGGCAGCCCATGAAAATGGTCAGAGGACTGGAACACATCTGCTATGAGGACAGGCTGAGAGAGTTGGGGTGTTCAGCTTGGAGAAGAGAAAGCTCCAGGAAGACCTCATGGCAGCCTGTCAACATGCAAAAGGAGCTTATAAGAAAGACAGAGACAATTTTTACAGGAGTCTGCAGTGACAGGACAAGGGATGACAGTTTTAAACCAAAAGAAGTTATGTTTAGATCATAGAATCGTAGAGTCACAAGGTTAGAAGACACCTCTGAGATCATCAAGTCCAACCGTGCCTGTCTCCCCACTAAACCCTGTACCTAAGGAACTCATCCACCCGTCTTTTAAACCTCTCCAGGGATGGCGACTCCACCACCTCCCTGGGCAGCTGTGCCAGTGCCTGACCACCCTTTCAGTCAAGAAATTCTCCCTAATGTCCAGTCTAAACCTCCCCGGCACAACTTGCGGCCATTTCCTCTTGTCCCATTGCTGTCACTTGTGAGCAGAGCCCAGCACCCACCCCGTCACAGCCTCCTTTCAGGCAGTTGTAGACAGGGATGAGGTCTCCCCTCAGGCTCCTTTTTTCCAGGCTAAACACCCCCAGTTTCCTCAGTCTCTCCTCGTAGGACTTGTTCTCCAGCCCCTCACCAGCCTCGTTGCCCTTCTCTCCAGCCTCTCAAGGTCCTTCTTGGAGTGAGGGGCCCAAAACTGAACCCAGCACTCGAGGTGTGGCCTCATCAGCGCTGAGCACAGGGGCACAATCCCCTCCCTGCTCCTGCTGGCCACACTGGGTCTGACACAGGCCAAGGTGCCATTGGCCCTCTTGGCCCCCTGGGCCACTGCTGGCTCATGTGCAGCCACTGTCAACCAACATCCCCAGGTCCTTCTCTGCCAGGCAGCTCTCCAGCCACTCCTCCCCAACCTTGGAACGCTGCACGGGATTGTTGTGACCCAAATGGAGGCCTCTGCCCTTGGCCTTGTTGAACCTCATCCCGTTGGTCTCAGCCCATCTATCCAGCCTGTCCAGATTCCTCTGCAGAGCCTCCCTCCCTTCAAGCACATCCACACTTGCACCCAGCTTGGTGTCATCTGCAAACTTGCTAAGGGTGCACTCGATGCCTTCATCGAGATCATTGATAAAGACTGGACCCATCACTGAACCCTCGGGAACACCACTCGTGACCGATTTCCAACTGGATTTAATTCCATTTCCCACAACTCTTTGGGCCCGGCCATCCAGCCAGTTTTTAACCCAGCAGAGGCTGTGCCTGTCCACGCTGATGTCAGCCAGTTTCTCCAGCAGGATACTGTGAGAAACGGTGTCAAAGGCTTTACTGAAGTCCAGGTGCACCACATCCACAGCCTTTCCCTCATCCATTAAATGGGTCACCTTGTCATAGAAGGAGGTCAGGTTGGTCTGGCAGGACCTGCCGTTGGTGAACCCATGTCGACTCAGCCTGATCACCTGGTTGTCCCATGCGTGCTGTGTGACAGCAGTCAGGATGATCTGCTCCATGACCTTCCCTGGTACCGAGGTCAGACTGACAGGCCTGGAGTTCCCCAGATCCTCCCTCCAACCCCTCTTGTAAATGGCTGTAACATTTGCCAGTCTCCAGTCCAGCGGCACTTCCCCAGTCAGCCAGGACTGCTGGGAGATGAGGGAAAGGGGTTTGGCGAGGACCTCTGCCAGTTCCTTTAAAACCCTCGGATGGATCTCGTCTGGCCCCATGGATTTGTATGCATCTGATTGGCCGAGCAGGTCACTAACCAAGTGCTCCTGAACAGCTGGAGCTTCATTCCCACAGTCTCCCGGCTGAGGGGGCTGATTATTCCTAGCTCTTTCCTCCTTGGAGTTAAAGACTGAGGCAAAGAAGGCATTGAGCACCTCTGCCTTGTCTTCGTCCCTCATCGCTGCTGTCCCTTCTGCACCCAGCAAGGGAGGGAGAGTCTCCTTTGCCCTCCTGTTGCTGCTGGTATATTTAAAGGAGTTCTTTTTATTGTCTGTGACTGAAGTGGCCAGTTGAAGTTCTAGTTCAGCTTTAGCCCTTCTGATGTTTTCCCTACGTGATCTCACCTCACCCTTGTAGTGCTCCTGGGACGCCTGCCCCCTCTTCCAGAGCTCATAAACTTCCTTCTTTTTTCTGAGATCGCTACAAGGCTCCCTACTCAATGGGACAAAAGGAAGAATTTTTTTATGATGAGGGTTGTGAGACAGTGGAACAGGTTACCCAGAGAAGTTGTCCCATCCCTGTAAGTGTCCAAGGGCAGGCTGGATGGGGCTTGGAGCAACCTGCTCTAGTGGAAAATGATCCTGCCCTTGGCACATGGGTTAGACTAGATAATCCTGAAAGTTCCCTTCCAACCCAAACCATCCTATGGCTCAGTAGTCTTTAACTTCTTTTAGGCAATCACAACCCGTATCAGTAAGGTGGAGAATGCTTGTGTGATCTCTACTGCCAAGGCAGATTTCACAGAAACGGCAATAAGCTTCTCTACATTTTCAATAAAATAGCCAGGCACAACTTAGCCCTTCCTATGTAATTTCTGATCACTAGGTTTTTGTACCTTAGTATAATCAGAATGAGTACAGAATATGCAAACTTTTAAACTGTCTACCTCCTTATCACTGTCTTTGTATTTTACTATCTTGCTTTCCTTACACCATTAAGGTAGTACAGAACACATGGAAGGCATGCACTGATATCTCCTTTCAGAATTTTCTGGGCTGTGGGTATGGAAGTATCCTTTCTTTACAAAGACAGTTATCACTGCTAGACAATTTAAGTACATCTGATTAGATAATGTGAGAAAATACTCCTATTCTTGTGTTGCTGTGAGCTGGCAAGTTTTCCCATGCACTGTTCAAATCTTGCTCTCAACACAATATTTTGTTCCAGGATAAAAATTTCAAATAGTACATCTCTGAAATCAGGAAGCAATATTCTGAAATTTCTGCTTACAACAGAGAAGATCTGAATTCTGGATCTAAATCTGTGCAGATAGGCTTGCTGAGATAAGGTGTAAAGAACAAAATAAACAAGTCAGGACCATACATAGAGGATTTCGTCTAACCTCATTCCCAGAAATCACCCAGAATTTGGACACAATGATTTTGATTGTGTTGTTAGCAATAACGTGATTTGGTTTCATTTCCCAATTTAAAAAATATAGACTAATTATAAAATACTTGGAGAGCAGTCACCTCCCCATAAAAATGGTCTGTCTGGTAAATCTTTCTCAAGATTTACATGAAAAGATGCAAATCTTTTGCATAAAAGGGACAACTTATATTGACACGTTTCTCAGGATATTATGAACAAGCAACAGATAGAAGTGACTGATTGATTTTAAGAGGATAATGAGAGAAGGCATTCTTTCAGGATGAGTCCCATGGAAAGCATTTGATACAAGATTCGGGATGTGCAGGCATTCTGGAGCAAGCAGTGTCAGTGAAGTTCTGTCAGATCGAGTCACATGTTAATAGATATAAAAACATGGCTCTAGATACAAAAAATAGATGTTCATAGAATCATAGGATGGTTTGGGTTGGAAGGGACCTTAGATATTATCCAGTTCCAACCCCTCTGCCATGGGCAGGAACACCTTTCAGCAGATCAGGGTGTTCAAAGCCCCAGCCAGCCTGGCCTCGCACGCCTCCAGGGAGGGGGCAGCCATGACTTCTCTGGGCACCCTGTGCCAGGGCCTCACCATACTCTCAGAAAAAAATGTTGTTTCCTAATGTCTAATTTAACTCTACCTTCTTTCAGCTTAAAACTGTTCCCCCCTCATCCTGTCACTGCACTCCCTGATAAAGAGCCCCTCCCAGGTTTCCTGTAGCCCCCTTTTTAAGTACTGAAAAACTCCTGTAAGGTCTCCACGGAGCATTGTCTTCTCTATGCTAAACAAGCTCAACTTTCTCAGCCTGCTTTTGAGTCAGATACATCTGACTTAAAAGCAATAATTTCCTATAAATTTAAACAGTAAAACTTAAGGAGCAAGAAAATAATGCTAACACTCCTGATCAGATCATCCACATTTAAACCTTTGGTAGTTGTAACATGTTTTAGTAAAAAGTCTGATTTGGACTTTTTTTTTTTGTTTTGCATTTGATGCAATGGCTTTTGCAGTGCCATAGTAAGTATTTTCTTTGAAGAAAAATTAAATTGGTCAAATTTATTTTGAGTATATTAATGGCCAGGAAATGCTTTTCACATTTACATTTGCTAATATTTTTTCTAAGAATATGTTTATTCTTCATAGAATTATTCAGAGGGTTCCCCTTGGGCTGTTTGTCCTTCTTTTGTAAGGCAAAGGGGAAAATATAATTGTGCAGAAAAATTAATTGCTCCAACTCCCTCCAAAAATTTTACAGCTCATTTTCTTACTTTCAACACAGTACATGGGCAGCCGCACAGAAATCCTACGCCACTTCAGTCAAATCACAAAAGATCCAAGGGATTCTCCTCTTGACTATACTTCCTTCCGCTCCAAATATAACCTCAGCATCCTTAATCAGTCAACGCAAAGATCAATTTTGGGAATGGTAATGCCGTGTGGACTTGAGAGAGCTGGACCTGGGATCCATGCAGGCCCCAGACCTATCGCAATGACTTACCAAAATGTATTTAATTTGGTGCCACCACTGCCACAGTTCACTACATGAATCACATTATGTTGGGAGAAAAGGTATGAAAAATGGTTTATGTGGAAAATATTGATGTATTTGGAGGAACAGCATGTTGTCCTACTACAGTGAAGTCAGTTCGAGTTCTGCTGTTGCTGCTGATTGAAGTAGGATCCATCCTCTTAATTTCTGGTCTTTGCTGTAAATCAGGTTGTTGTCATGAATTATAGATCAGAGCTTTAGGAACTTATGGGTAAACGTTAAGAGATTTGCACAATTTGCATGAGACTCACATATGTGTGACTAGGGAGACAAGCCTTTCTGATTATTCATTCTGTTAATTTAAGATGCTTTCTTGTGCTTCGGTAGTTTCTCCAATATTCCCATAAGTAAGTTCATGATTGAGGCAAAAGACAGCTCCCTCTTATTTTTAGAAATCCAGTCAAAACAGGCAGAACAAGAACACTATCTGTAGCACCACAAAATGGGAAGCAAGGGTTTTATACCTACTTGTTCAAAAGTGTTGCCTGGCCAAAACACTTGGAATGGATCATTAGGGAGTCTCCAAATGCTGTCTTGAACGGCCAAGCAATACAATTACATCAATTGTTCTGCACTGAGGCAGTTTGTTGCGTGCCTGTGAAGTGGAAGGCATTTCCCACGCCTGCTGCGGGCTGCGGTAAATCACCTAGGTTGTTCCTCAACATTGTGAGCTTACAGTTTGTCACGGTGTACTGTAGATGACGGAAGAAGGGGGAGGGAGCATGCATTTGATATGCCTCATTTCCCTGACAGAGATGGCCATTAACAAAATACCGTAAATTAATCTCACATCGAAGAGAGGCATTTTCATTTTTAGGCTGTTCAGTCACAGATGATGGAATTGTAGAATAAAATTAAGTTACTTTTCTGAGATCGTGGTAGACCACGCTAGAAACAACAGAATCAGGAGAAAAGAAAAAGAATTCACATACTGTCCCAAACTGAATCCCAGAGTAAATACATGGAGCTTATTTCAAGAATGATTTTATGTATTTATTGCCATCACTGGGAAAAGCTAGCACAAGAATACGCTCGTGCTCCAGACAATCATCTCGATTGTTCTGCATGCAGACTTACAAATATTTGTACCCTTATTTATTCCAAAAATGAATCTACTTACATATTTCATTTATTTGGGAAACTAAAACAATGGCATGCTCTCTTGCTGTAGACAATCTTCTGGATGGTTTTAACTACTGACTTCTCCTACCTGCCTTTTAAATTAATATTTCTGTATAGTACACTAAGACCACTTTTAAAAAAGGCATTAGCTAAACTGGGAACTACAGGAATGATCGGATATCTTCAGTGTTAAATATGCCAGTACTGTCAAAAATTGCAGTAGTCTCAAAACTCGTTCTACATTAGTGTGAACGTAAATTCTTCAACAACCTTCTGGCCTGGAAAGTTTATTCATCCTTTGCTTTTTCTTTTAATGCAACAGAACAGCAACACAGCATTGTCTTCTCTCCGAGTCCTGATTATTTGCCTATCCATTCTGCTTTCTGTGCGCTGATTTCCCACTACTACGTTTATGTTTTGTCATGTTTTCATTTCTAGCACAAATATAAAAACCACGTGGATATATGAGAGAATTCAAAGTTATGCTTCAGCAACATCAAAATGGGCTTTGGACCAGAGTCTTTGTTTATATACGTGAAATCACTGCATATGACTGTCAGGTCCATGTCTGCTGGTAAAGGTTTTCCATATGTCTCATTTATCTAGACTGCATAACAGGTACCTGAATACAGAACGAAAAATTAATTCTGTTCACTCTGAAAGTAAAAGTGCTTATAACAAACTACCCACATCTGTGCGCAGTGGTAGCCTTTGAGCTGGAATGCTCATGGTATTGATCTAAAAGAAAGATGGTTCACTTTACCTCATATAACAATATTACAGTAAATGTGTCACGGGACAAATATAGTTCTATTAATGAATTACAGATTCAATCTGAAGGCATTACAATAGCCCTGTAATCCATATATATATATATATATAAAATATCTATCTGTATATATATATATATCTTGCTTCTTACAAACTTCTTTCTTGGGTCTAAAACAGATGAGAAAAAGCAACACAAACAAGGTAAATGATGAACATCCTTCCACAGCATAATTTCTTCCAGAAAAAAACAGCATTAATTTATGCTACAAATATTTCTATCTGTCCTTTTTTGGATCATGGAATGCACTTTATTTTTATTATCTCAATGCTCTTTTTGTCAGACCACACTCCCTTGGGTAGGAGGGGCTGTTTCCCAACACAAGAACAGACAACTCAAGAATTTGGAGCTCTGCTCTCTAAGTGGAATAGATATTGCCAAGCTCTTTAGGGTCACATTTTTTGAAGGCGATAATCTTTCTTAGTCAAGGCCCGCTTTACAGAAGCACCCAGTGCTCACACACATGAAACAGAGTCATCAAATTTTTAAAAGCACTGAATGTCTGGGTGTTGATCTGTTTTGCAAATCCTGCTCCAGCTCCAGATTTTGAATACTGTAGATGCTTAGCTCTAGTTTTTTGGCTGTAGCAAAACATTCAAACTTCAGAAGTCTGAAATGTAGATCAGGACTGATCAGCTGGGACTAAACAGAACAGTGGGAAAAAACCCAAGGAACTGACCCCTTGGTGAGCTAAAGCATCAAGGGTATAGCCATCGCTATCAGATAAGCACGCATTTACATGCCTCACAAACTTATTTTTGTAGTGGCACAAATTATTTACAAGTTTTACAAAATCCTCCAAAGACATCTTCTGCATTGCCTGATGCAATGGGGAATAGCACATTGAATATAACAACAGCCTTCTTAGACACATATTTCTTTGTATTTTACTGTCATATCAAAAAATATTTTTTAATAAATCATAAAGCAGATTTCAAGAATCTGTATTAATCTGTGACTTCTCTTCCAGTTTTCATAAGCAGCCATAACAAATACATTCACTATATTTAAGTAACATGCATTAATGTATTTAACAGACTGTCATTGGATCTTACTGAAACTTGTTTTGACTTGGACAAGAAAGATCACAACTCAAACACTTCTAATATTTATAATGTTTTGTAAAAGTCACTATCAAATGCCAAAAATATTTGATACATGGTGGAGTATTCAGTACTTAACATGGAATTTCTGTTCAGGCCAACAGTAAGAAAGCATAAGAAAATTTAGATAACACAAGTTGTGAGGTCTTGGAAAAAGAAGATGTACCCTTATGAGAAAAAAGACAAATTATTCATATTTATTCCTCCGAAATTTCCTCTTACAAAATAATTCCTAAACAGAAAAAAGAGGTATCAAAGCTCATCGTGCACAGTCTGTGTGCTCTAGCGTTTGTATCACAGTATTTGTATTCGGATACTTGACTGGAGCAGTCACTACATGAGTGTCCCTTTACCTTCCTCTTGGATTTTCCTCCTTAGTTTTAAAATGCAAACATCTGAGAATGGGAGTAAGCATTGTTCACAGTATGTGCAATGAAAAGTTAGTTTCATGGCCTTCCCAGTAATACAGGATTTAATACAGGTTCATTTCACTACAGGAAGAGTTTGATATATATAGTAAGATGGTTACTTCTCTAGGGGCAGTTCCCTTCATAGAGATGACCTTTATGCGGCCCTTGTGCTGTGGGATTGACATTTCAAGGCAGAGACTTCAGAGTGGGTTTCTGTCCATTAAAGTTTTGGGATAGCCTGCAGTGCATTTCTAAACAGAGTTCCATGGGCCAAAACCCTCTGCTGTGTAGTGAGGAAGAAAAGCTGATACAAGACAGAGACAGTGACAAGGAAAACGTTCTCATTCCTGCCTTGTTAGTATAAAACTCTATGTACAATTGACTTCTTAGTAAGGGCATTTAGGAAAATGATGACCATCCGCATTAGATTGTCATCCATATTTCAATTATTATTTTTTATCCCTTTACTTCCACTTAAGTGGGTAGAAAAGCTGCCTTCATGAAAAATGTTGTGTATATATATAATCCGGTTTATAAATAAATCTTTTTCATTGCTCTTTGTGCTTAAAGATGGAAGAGGTGTCATTTATATAGAACGTTCTATCTACACACTTTAGGCACACTGCAGAAGTTCCACGGAATGGAAATGCTGTGGTATAGCAGCTTTATCTCTATTATCCTGCTAACCACAAGACTCCTAAACTGTAAAGCCAAGAGCAGCACAGGTTGTCAGAACTGAATGCCAATAAAAGAGTTAACACCATGTATCTTCTGATTATACGCTGAAAATATCATGTGTGTTGTTATTTTTTCTCTCCATTTTCCTGCAATATGGTACGTCTGCCTCCAAAACCCTCAGAGATGAAGGGAAAAATAGAAATAACATATTAAGAAATCACTAACTATATCCAAGTATAGCTTTTTTTAATGTGCAAACCTCATGATTTTAAAATTGTTTCTCTAGAGAGTACTAGTAACAAGTGCCATGTGTCCCCAAAACTGTGACTTTCTCCTTTCCAACAGCATAAAGACTTGTTTCATGCAGATCTTGAACATGTCACTGAGCCATTGATTGTTGTGGACTCCTGGGCATCAGGCCAAAATAATTTTGGGGAGAAATTCTGCATATGCAAGTGGGGCAAAAATGAAGTAGCTCCCTGTCAGAAAGAGATGTGTGTGTATGCATGCACGTCTTCTTAAGAGTAGCTTTAAGTCACTAGGAGAGATTATGAAAGCTTTTCCAGAGATCGTGTATAAATGAACCAGCTACACAGTCAAAGGTCCATGACCAATAATGGTTTGTTTATGGATATTGTCCAAGGGTGTGTACATATATATGTACGTGAGAATACAGTATGCTCACACGTGAGAATAAACATTCCAGAACTACTGAGAAAAATAGGTTATTCCTCTACTACGGCTCAGGGAAGAAGTGTTTCCTTCTCCTGACTGTGGAAGTCTTCACTCTGAGACAAAGCAAGCCTGAGGATACTCAGCAAAGCAGTTATCCTCCAGAACCTTGGATGCCAAAACGCAGAAGAGCTGAGATTGAAAAGCATAGGCAACATTCCTAGGTGTAGTTGGCCAGGCTCACACACCCTATCCATATTGAGAAGCAACCCTAGTTTCCTGATCATCCAAGTGTGAGGAACACTGCTGGTGTGCTCTGAAGTTCCATCTCCACTTGCATGCTTGGGGTTTTCATCATAAGGAAAGTAGGGTCTGCCAGGATTATGGTCACGACAAGCAGAAAGCTTGCAGGCTATGGGAACCAAGACACTGGAATACAAAGCAAAGGACATCTGCCTTTGTACAGATCACCTGCAAAGACCTGTTGGCAACAACTGACAACAGATTTGGCTGCAGTGGCGCTAAACATCTCCAACTTATAGTTCTGAATTAATTGCTACCATCACTGTGCCCGTACCGTCTACACAGGACTGACTGAGCTACTCAGAGAAACCTAGTTAGTTTCTCCTCCTATATACAAAAGAGGAAGATTCAGTTAAAATCATGATGGAACACCATATGAATTTGCCATAAGCATCACATCAATCACAAAACTTAGACAAGTACCAGAAGGAAGGAAGATGTAAAAGCTTTAAAGCAGTGATCATCATTTTTTCTGTTTGTACACTACCTAGTACAATAAAATAATAACTAGTTATTGGCAGGATGAATACTGAACTAGGTCTGAAATCTCCACTGGATTACGATGGGAAGTTCTGCTTCTGAACATTAGGCTGCGTTATCATGGGAGAAGCAAGAATAGAATACATATAACATTATGAATGCTTTTGTTTCCTTTATTTCTATAGAAATGTTTAACTTGCAAAAACATAAGGGAAAGGAAGAAGTAGTAACTGTGAGAATTACATTTTCATTTTAACTTTCTAAATATCTACAAAGTAATATTAGTTTCTCACCCGATTTTCAAAGACAATGTAATAAGTGATGCCATAGGTAATATAATGAAATTAATCATCATCAACAATGTCAAGGATAGTAGTTCTCTGTTAGATGAGCAAAAGATAATACAGTGCTAAGACTCACTCCAAGTAGTTCTCAAAAAACACATCTCTGCCTCCTAATACTCTGTAGGGCTAACCAAATTCTTCTCTTGTTATGAAAACCTTACACATCTCTGATTTTGCCCAAGTCATACCCTTCGGCTCTATCCTGAGATTGGAAAAGTTTGCATGTTAAGAACAGAGAGTGAGAAAAAGCTGCCTTAATGTACAGGTTCCTGTCTGTGTCTGAGCAGTGTGACTGATCAGCTCTCCTGCCCCTTGCATTCACACTCTCAGAACAGTGGAAAATAACTTTAAGAGGGGCCAAGAAGTTCTGAATGTCCATCTCTCATTTTGCCTGAGTCAGAAAGTGCAGTCCTTTGACGTTCAAAAGTAAGAAAATTTTCTACACAAGACAGCAAGTGAGAGAAAAAGCTGACAAATACTCAGATTGAGTAAAATGACCAATGTTACTCGCTGTGTTCTCTCAGCTCCTCATACTTGAAGTGAATTGCCTGTGCTGTCACAGAAGAAAGGAAAATACCAGGAAAGACCTATTGAATCAGTTACAGAAAGAATCACATACACTGAAGGGGAGACACACACACAAAAAAGCATGAGTTATCTAATTCAAATCTACCTCTTCAAAAACTTTCTTACTTCCAGTGTATGAAGGAGAATGAAAATCCCATTTGTGCCTTCCTGCCTTGTGTTTGTTATATGCTTCCACATACCTTGCTTTACTTTCGGAAGGCATCAGACCACGTAAAAAGTCAATTCTTGGATTTCCTAACTTGTCTGACACTGTGGTAAATTGTTCTTCTGTCCTAAAAATTATTTCCTAATACTGAAAAAAAAAATATTGACTCTTTCTGATTATCATCACAATGGAAATAATGTTCTGAAAAGGCTAAGTATGTGCCAAATATAAAATATGTATATTAGCTATGTGTAAGTTGAAAAAAAGAGGTGCTCCTGTAATATTTTCTTCAGTTTAAATAGGCTCCTAAAATAGATTTTGTTTGTCAAAATCTGATAGAATATACTTAACTTAAAAAATAGCAATAAAAAATAGTTTGCCTTAGGCTGAAAGTTCTCACTTAGATTATTATTATTATTCTCATTAACTTCAGTTTAACAACCACTCACACAAGAAAGGCCTTGCTGGACTGGGTCGGCCTTGGATCATCACAGAACTTTGTACTGAAGAATCTAAAAGATGGGACACACAGACACACGAGGAGGCAGATTAAGTAAAGATTTTTCATTTGGGACTCCGTTTGGATAAATCCATTTTCTGTGAATCAGAAGCACCCTTGGAGACCCTGACCTTGTTCAGCATCTCTTGGTAGTTTGCTGCAGGAGGAGCTAAGAAACTAGAGGATGATGACTGGGAGGTGAGGGTACAAGAGAGAAGAAAAGTTTACGACTGTCTGTTCTGGCACGTACGAAACAAGGGCAGAAGTCAGGCAGGAATGGTTGGAAAGCTCTGGGGTTTTGTGCACAAGTGACGGGGCAGTTGTGCCAATGCGCTCCTGTGACTTCTGACAGTGTTCTGTATAATATACTGACACATCAACTTCATGCTTCAAAACCAGCTGAATCTCATGCACACTTATAGAGATCAGATTTCTTCAAATGTACTCGAGAAAAGCCAATGGTCAAGTCTCAACCTTTTACTCAGGCATATTTTATCAAGCAAGTCAGAAAAGTCTATTTAAAATGTTTAAATACCTTTGTGTCAAATAAAGGCAGTTCTGTTTGTGCAGCACTCCAAATGTGACACATTTGTGTGCAGAGAATGGCAACGAGGCTGGGGAGGGGCTGGAGAACAAGTCCTACGAGGAGAGACTGAGGGAACTGGGGATGTTCAGCCTGGAAAAAAGGAGGCTGAGAGGAGACCTCATCCCTGTCTACAACTGCCTGAAAGGAGGCTGTGACGGGGTGGGTGCTGGGCTCTTCTCACAAGTGACAGCGATGGGACGAGAGGAAATGGCCACAAGTTGTGCCGGGGAGGTTTAGACTGGACATTAGGAAGAATTTCTTGACTGAAAGGGTGGTCAGGGGTTGGCACAGCTGCCCAGGGAGGTGGTGGAGTCGCCATCCCTGAAGGTGTTTAAACGACGGATGGATGAGTTCCTTAGGGACAGGGTTTAGTGGGGAGACAGGCATGGTTGGACTCAGTGATCTCAGAGGTCTCTTCCATCCTTATGATTCTACGATTCTATGATTCTATTCCAAGTACAGGCCCACATCATTTGGGAGGCTTGTTCATTCGGACCAGGTCAGGTAGGTGCAGGTGCACGCACTGGATGTGAGAGCTACTTCTTAGCTTCACTATCAGGAGGGAGGAGGAGCACCTCTGCTGCTCTGTCAGCCCTGTCCTTATCATCACTGTGTTGCATCCCATCACATTCCCAGAGGGAATAGTTCTCTTTAGAAAACTCCTCAAAGTGCTGCCTCACAGTTCAGCCTTTATAAGATGAACTACATTCAACAGTACCGTGTTTGCACAGAACCACAATAGGTCCAAACAGGATTTAATTAAAACCAGAAAATACAGTGTAGTTACAAATTTGATTTCTCTCTAAGCTAAAACAAGAAGACATTAAAATTAAAGGATCGTGAGTTCTTCAACTCTTCCTTCTATCTCTCTTACAGAACAGAAGAGATATTAAGTGGTCTAAGGCTTTGGCCAGAACTCGAGGGGAAAGACAGAAAGGGGGAAAGAGGCTTAGTTTTTCAAATGCACCATTTATAATTATTTAATTAAATACAGCTCAGGAATTTCCCTAGAGTTGTAGGACTCATAGCGACAGTACTGCATCTTTGTATCGACACACTATTCCCTGAAAAGACCACTCTAAATTAAGCCAAGTGCTAACCACGGCTGTTGTTCCATCCAGGTTTACACCCTCCTGCTCTGTCCCACCTAATGGCCTCAAGTCCACAAAGTGATGTATGCTCTGCCCTGGAATTCTTAGCACTTCGGGTTGTCCTCAAATTGCTTCTAGTCTAAATATTCATCTTTATGAAATGCAGAGAAAATATTCTCTGACAAAAAGACTTGTAAACCCTGCAAATTACTGCTTTGAAATCCTCAGATGCTAAGGTAATGTAAAATTGCAAAGACTCCAGTGATGCTCACACGTGTTTAATTGTACCCAGCAACTCAACAGGAGTGCCCGTATGAGTCAAGCGAGGCAGGAGTAAGAGATGGAAGGTGAAAGGCCCGTGATGCTATTCTCCTCTTTCTAGTTTATAGTAAAGGCAAGGAGGAAATGGCTTCTAACAATCGCTGAGATCTCTTCTTGAAGACATTAATCATGTTTAACAAACGCCACCAGGAAAGTTGAGAGCTGTGGCTGCTGCAAACTCCACTGATTTTCTCAGACTCTGCTCCTCAAGCTGTCCGTGCTTACTTCTGTTGGCTTACATTTGCCTGGACCTTTTTCATGTACCAGCTGGTATTTACCCCCCGCGTGACACATTGTAGATAAACTGACACAGACTATGCCCTCTCCCCGGTTTAACACACATTACAGACACTTATTACAAATAAACAAACAAAACCATGCTATGCAACTGATGTTCATATTTATTCATTTATTTTAGTACTGCAATTGCAGGGAAAAGAAATATTTTTTAAAATGGAGAGGATTTTAAAAAATTATTTCTTTCAGTGGTTACTAATTTATTCAATAACATGTTTTTAATATGCTTTTTTACATACTGAATTGTGCTGTAATTTCAGTTTCCGTCTCAGTAATATTTTATTTCCAGAGCTGAGGTTAAATTTCTCCTGAGGTTAAAAGGTGTCTTCCCTTATCAAGGCAGTGACGATTGGCCTACGTCCCCTGTGTCCCAAGCGATATGAATAGCAGTATTCAGTGACCTCCAGTTTTGCATCAGCACCTTATTCTTACTGCCTTCTGCAATCTTCTCCCCTTAGCAAGAATGTTTTTAAACTTGAGCTCTTCATTTCCAGTTCCAGTGTCAAGGGACTAAATTTGAGAGAGCTTTGGCTTTCATTAGCAAATCATCAGTACCAACAAAACCACAAGCAACAAGCAAAGCACATCAGCACGCTTTTCAGCACCGTCGCTAACTGACATCTTCTTCTTCCCCAAGCTTTTTGTCTTTTGGGGGATTTTTTGTTGTTGTTTTTTTTTAATCCGTGGAACTCGACTATTGAGCTTTGAGAAGGAAAAGAGAGCCCGTGCTTTCATTTTATAATTAGTGGAAATTCAGTGGCAGCATTAACAGCTGTCTCTTTTAAAGAAACGCTTCGCATCATCTATGCACGAGTTATAGCACAGATCGGAAAGAAATACTAGCAACGTGTTTCACGTCCCTCCTGGTGACACACTAGCAATTGGTTTTGACTACAGAAGGGTCCAAACTCGTTGTTCGGGCAGGCTAATGGCTTTGTTTGGCTCTTTTTGAGAACGTAACTTTTCATTTTTTACTTTCTGATTAACAATGTGGAGGAAAGGACGCCCAAGAGCAGCAGACAGAAAGACAGACAGAGTGTCCCAGATGATGAGATCAATTAGGCAATCATTTTGGACATGTTCAGACAAAGAAGGTGGTCTCCTTGGAAACTGCAATCACATGCACACACACTCAGAATAACTTCTCCCACATTCTATTCTCTGCTCGGTACAACAAACTTGGATGCAAGCTCTGAGGGACAATTGCACACACAGTGTCAACAGACTTGTCAGTATTTCAAATTCCATAAAACAGGCCCCCTAGTCTCCTCTCCAACAAATTTACCACAGATTGGAGTATTAAAAGGTGTATTGCGAGAGTGACAAGGAGGGGGCAGGCATGGCTTCCACTGTTTAAAGACTAAAATTATAACTTTCTGGAAAGAAAGATGGGGTAACAGTAACCTCTCAAAATCTTGAAAACGTTCAGAAAATTCTCAGCCATAAAATAAAACAGTTGGAGAATGTTATGTCCCTAAAATGAAACAGTAAGTTTACTACCAGGACAGGGCAAAATCCCAGATACTTAGTAGGTATTTTTTGTTTCAATTTGAAAAATAAGGGAACCAACATCATGTATTCACATTTGCAAAAAATTCTTCAGACCACAGTGTTCTTATTAATCAAAAGTATTTTACTACTGAAATAAAAAAACCCCAGTGACATAATCTTTACTGTTACGAGTGATGAAGTCAGACATTTCAAAAATTGGCATTAGCTGTATTAACCACTATACAGATGAAGGGTGACCATTTAAAGCAGATGAAAGCAAGATTAAAGTCTGTTTTTCAAGAAAGTACAATTACGTAAGATTAGACTCCTTAAAAATAAAATGCTTACGAGTCTTGTATAACATTAGCATACTGAAGTTTTTACCATATTTAATAGCCTTCATTGTCTTCATTTCTTTGTATAAAAATGTAACTCACAAGAGTGTGATATCCCTTAATTAATATGAGAGACTTGGTACACAGTTCTGAGACAAAACACAAACTGGAACACAGTTTTACATAACAATAGGTGAAATCTCTTCTTTAGCAATCCAGATATAGGCTTCAATTAACCTTAAAATGAACTTCACTTTTTTAGGCCAAAAGACAAAATTTCCTTGGAGGCTTTTATAACCAAGTAGTGCCAACATGAGCACTGAAAGGGCCAACTAAACCTGGAAGAAAAAAGATAATTTACCAGAGCTCCCATTTCACCCTGTACAGAGGTTCCGTACTGGGACTCTCTGGAACTCCTGTGACAACAAATCGAAAGTTAACGTGAAGTAACATGGTATGAGACAAGGATCAGGACAACATTCATCAGCAGAGCCCAAAACTACAGTCTCACACTGCTTGAGACACTGTGAACTCTTCAGCTCTTCAATGACAAAGGCATTATTAGTATTGGGACTCAACAATAAAGGGAGATGAATCAGTCCCAGACACTACACCAGTCATTACACTGGTAAGGACATTCCTTCTTTCAAATGGACCTCCGCATGCCATAGTAAGTTTCTCCTTTGCCATCTGCAAGCAGATGCAAATTGGAGCAGAGAATAAATCATCACAAATGCATGGATGAGGGGATTGAGTGCTTCATCAGCAAGTTCGCAGATGACACCAAGCTGGGAGGAAGTGTCGATCTGCTGGAGGGTAGGAGGGCCCTACAGAGGGACCTTGACAGGCTGGAGAGATGGGCTGATTCCAATAGCATGAGGTTTAACAAGTCCAAATGCCGGGTCCTACACTTTGGACACAACAACCCCACGCAGAGCTACAGGCTGGGGACAGAGTGGCTGGAGAGTAGTCAGGCGGAAAGGGACTTGGGAGTGCTGGTGGACACGAAACTCAACATGAGCCAGCAGTGCGCTCAAGTGGCCAAGAAGGCCAATGGTATCCTGGCCTGCATCAGGAATAATGTGGCCAGCAGGACTAGAGAGGTCATCATCCCCTTATACTCGGCACTGGTCAGGCCGCACCTTGAGTTCTGTGTCCAGTTCTGGCCCCTCAGTTTAAGGAAGATGTTGAGATGCTGAAGTGTGTCCAGAGGAGGGCGACGAGGATGGTGAAGGGGCTGGAGCACAAGCCCTGTGAGGAGCGACTGAGGGAGCTGGGGTTGTTCAGCCTGGAGAAGAGGAGGCTCAGGGGAGACCTTATTGCTCTCTACAACTGCCTAAAGGGAGGTTGTAGTCAGGCAGGGGTTGGTCTCTTCTCTCAGGTGACCGGCGACAGAACGAGAGGACACGGTCTCAAGCTTCGCCAGGGGAGGTTTAGGCTTGACATTAGGAAGAAGTTCTTTACTGAGAGGGTGATTGGCCATTGGAATGCGCTGCCCGGGGAGGTGGTGGAGTCACCGTCCCTGGAGGTGTTTAAGGAGAGATTGGATGAGACTCTTAGTGCCATGGTGTAGTTTACAAGTAGGAGTAGGTGTAGGTGTTGGGTCATAGGTTGGACTCGATGATCTCAAAGGTCTTTTCCAAACTTATAATACTGTGATACTGTGTAAAAAGGATAAAATATAGAAAAATCTTATCCAAGTTAAAATTCTCAGCTAAACTTGTGTTTTACAATAAGTAGGTCTAACGGAAAGGTTTACATAGGATTCTCTTCCCATTTTACTTCCCAAAGGAAGCATTAAAAAGGAGCACATTTGTCCTCGCCTTCTGCAAAAAAGCTTTTTGCGAAGGGTACAGGTTGCAACATATTTTTTGAGCTTGGCCTAAGACTCCTAACAAGTACGTTTTCCTTGCTAGAAGCTGAATCAAACTGCAAAGCTCTGCTTCTCTGAAGATTCAGCTTCATGACTTCATCTCTTTAACTACAACACAAACTGCCCCTAACCTACAAGAGGGCAGGATTAAAAGCATAAATTCCTAAATTCCTAAAACTACAAAGAAAGCATTTCCATTAAAGTAAAAAAGGCCAAAGATACAGAACCCCTGCTGACTTCAGTGTGAGCGTTACAGGCGTCTGAGATACCCCATTTCTTCAACAGTCCCTGAGCCAGCCTTTGCATACATTCAAGATGTGTTATTTGTCATCAAAGATTAAGCATGGGGCATTGTTGTGTAAGGATACACAGAAAAGGATTCTTGGACTGATTTTCAAAGTTACATAGCTAGCCCTGCTGGCAGAAGGTAAAATTGATTTCTGGAGCTTGCAAATCAGTTCTCTGCATGCTTTTAATAATAAAAACCTAAGAAGGTGAACTACTAAATTCTTATTTTCAAAATTCAGAAATTTTGGCATTTTATTCTCTTGTCCTGATTTCAAGGAAACATTTTTCATACAGAATGGTGGAAATAAAAAACCATAGCAGCCTCCTTAAATCTCTCCAGTGCAACTGGTCGTGTGAAGTATTTGACGGTTTGCACGAGGGTGACCCACTCATTTTAAGAGTTCTTCGGTTCGATCTACTGCGTAGAAATGCTCCCGAATCACACAGGCAGGCAAAAACATCTAGGGCAGCAGTGTCAAACTCACGGCCCGTGGGTCAAGTCCAGCCCTCCACCTTGTTTTATCCAGCCCAGCACCTTGCTTCTACCTGGCAGCAGCACCGAGCTCCTTTTCCCTGTGCTCCTCCCAGCGCAGTCACGTGTGCAGCGTGTGACGCACGTTATGCTGCAGGAGCCGGAGAGCGGCAGGAGCCGTGACTTTGACATTTTAAGAGCTCTTCTTGGCAATCTGCTACCTTACATTAATATAGGATGCTAAGATCCTGATTCTAAATCCGTGCATACGGTGATCCTACATCTAAAGCAAGTGTCTGTTTTTCAAGGACTGCTGCAGCTTTCTCTTCCGTCCCCTGTTACATGGAAGTCTACGCCATCAGGCTTTCTTGGGGCCAGCTGAAATAACAGAATTGTAACAAGCTGGTTGAGTGCCTGCAGAAGCTGGACCTTCTTCCACAGACCTCATCTTTTCTCTGTGGCAAACTCACAGAGCTGCACTGCTGCGAGATTAAAGGTAGGAGGATACTAAGTGAAAAGGAAGAATTCTTTTCCAGTTCCTTCTTCCTCACGCTTCATACCACCCGCTTACCAGACATCCTGAGCACTCTCTGCTGAGAAAGATCTTTTGACTTTTCCCTGCTGAAAGTGCACCATCCTAACCCATTTCCAAAGGGACGTGGTTGTTGTTGTCTTTGTCTTGAAGTATTGAAAAGACTTTCACCTTAAAAGCAATTTAATGTTTAACATTTTAAATAATGACACTGCTTTCATTTCTACCTCAAATTACTAGAAAGGACACATCATACACTGGTTGCAAACCAAAATACCATACAGTCAGTTTTAAACATGAATATATTTTTCTTTTTAGAACTAGGTACTGACCTGAAATCAAAGGACTCCATAAATATCTTGTGACGACCGGTTTTACTTTACCATGCCCAGCCAGGATAGACTGTCACTTCCTAATCCAAGATGCAAGGTTCCACAACAAAACCAATTACTTCTACCTGATGTAGTATTTGAAACGTAATCTACAAAGCCTTTTATTTACCAAATCTCATTTTAAATTTTTTCTTCTGCAGCATAGAAACCACCATTATGGAAACACTCATAAAGAGCAGCCTGGCACTTGTAGCATAGACAGGACCCCATCTACTCTTGTCTTCCTCTCTGGTTACCAGCCAAGTCCTGTCTATGCTCCACAGTGCTCCTTTGCAGGAATTATTTACAGAAGCAAGTAATATTCTACATCTTTCTATCAAAACCAGACATAGCCCCACGCTGAGGAGGACAGAGCCTACATGTGGCCACATAAACCACACTGGGAAGGTGCTGGTGGAGAGTAGCGTGCTCCATGCTCCAGAACTCCTGATGAGTCTATGGCACTTCAGGTGTTAATTCTGCATGAGAATACTTATGGTCTTACAAAGGGCTTCCTACGTGTTTTACAGATAAGGAAAGCGGCCTACGGAGAAGTAATTTCATTGGTGTCAGGGACACAGAGGTCTGTGACAAAGCTAGGAATGGAAATATTTCCTCTTACTGCCTTAAACTCAGGTACTCCAGCCACCGCAGTGTTCCAAAGAGCAGTGTGTGTAAGTCCTTCAAAATGCTCGCTCGCTCACTCATAAGGGATGATTTGGTATCACAGGTATGACAGCATTTCTGCTATCATGGCTCACAGACATGGCATAAAAAGAAATTTTAAGAATACCACTCTACTGTAAAACGGAAACTTTTAATACAATTAGTTAAGAAGTTGGACATTCACACTCAGTATTCCTGGCTCAAAGAATTAAACAGACAGTAGGCAAGAACACGCAGTACTATGTTTTCAGTTGGTAAACGCTGTCACCAAGAAGCTTGCACAGAACCAGTAACACTGTGACAGAAAACCACTGTTGTTGTTTAACGCAGAAAATAGAGGTTCAATAAAAGGGGAAAATTGTTCCTTTGCAACTTCATACATGTGCTGCTCTTATGACTTGTTCAGAAAAGCTCTTAAGCAAAGGAAACCATATACAATCACACAAGCAATTGCCATAATGTAAGCTTTACTGTAAATTCAGTAAAAGCAATGAAAAAATCCATCAGACATACCATAATATTAACAGCTTCATATCTACTACCTAGGAAATTACAATATATCATCTATTCTCTCATGACCCTATGCCCATATGTTTAGGTACTCTAGTTCTGTACATATGGAAAAAATAAAGAGCTCCTTTTTTACTGCCGTGAATTTTTGTAAACTTTCCATGCTCTTCTAAATGATTGACTCACACAGATGAAAAGATGACATAGATAATGTGGTGGGATCACTGCTTTTTCTGACTGCATTACAGACAAATGGAGTCTCTGGGTGTTGCCAGAGAGTCCATCAGATGCTTTCTTGCACAACCACCTACAGAGTTCGTGATGTCTGTGATGAGTTATCTGGACATGGTTCCGCTCCCATCCTCTAGCATAGGCTTTGCCAAGGATTTGGCAACACTGGCCCGAGTAACCTGAGCAGCTTGCTTTCTGCTACTTTCATTTACTCAGGCAGAAAAATTTAAGACTATCCTGGCTTATGTCCAAAAAATATTTTGTGTTTCTTCCCACAGAAGAAAAATTGAAGGTCCTTCATTCTGGATCACTTAGCTTGCATTCAGTGAAGTCAATGAAACCAGAGGTTTCAGTGAGCCTTGGATCAGATGATAGAGAAATCATATAAATATGAGGTGGTATTCCTCTTGTGAAAAAGATAATCTGTGAGTTAAATAACACACTGACACTAACTGAATTTTTATAGCCATCAAAATATATACATGAAATTCTAAATTTAGAAATATTTAAAATATTTAAAAAATACATACTTTGAAAAAGAAGGACAAATCAAAATATACAAATTGGGAGAGCAAATCAGGTATCGAAACAGAGATGGGAAATCGCTTAAAAGCTGACATGCCCTTAGACCCAGCTCCATAAGATTGTGCGTCAACAATGCAGGACATACCCAGAGATGAAAGTGTTAGCTGGGAATCTTTACAGCATCAGCTGCCCTTCACGCACATGAATTTGGGACTCCTTTTCAAACAGCCTGTCTCTTTGGTGCAATGTCAGGCATTTTATAGTGTCCTGAGGACAGACGGAATAGCTGACGATGGACTGGGTCACAGCCCCTGCAGCTTTACGGGAAGGAAGAATGCTCTTTGGCCTCATGGTAAGATGGACTCAATTTTCTTCCCTAAGAGAAAGTTGCTGAAGCTCTGCCAGGGTCATGGATTTGTACTGAACTTGCAAAGCGGTGCTGAACTAAGCTCTAGGTTTTAAGTCTATTGTATTTAACCTCTTTGATAAGCATTGTTAGTAAGCACATGTATTAAGCAACAACTCAGAAGGTTTCAGAAGCAACATCTCCCCAGCAGAGAGAAAGAATGATAAAGTAGAATTCCTCTCCAGCTGTGTACAGCTGTGCATATTTCAGCCAGTTATTACAGAATCAAAGAATAATTGAGTTTGGAAGGGACCTCGGGAGGTCTCAAGTCCCACCTCTTGCTCAATGTAGGAAAAGCTATTAAGGTTAGTCAAGGTTGCCCAAGGATTCATCCGGCTGGGTCTTGAAATCCTCCAAATGCAGGTACTCCACAATTGCTCTGGGAAACCTGTTCCATTATTTGTCTGACCTCATGGCGAAAAAATTTCCCCTGATATCCAGTCTGAGCTTCTTATTTCAATTTATGTTCTTTGTCTCTGTGTCCTCTCATCATTCACTGCTGGGACTCCATCATCTCAATATCCTCCTTGTGGATACTGGAAAGCTGTTATTACAATATATCCCCCTTCCTCCCAAAGTTTTCTCTTGTTTGGGGGTAACAGACCCAGTTTCCTCATCCTCCCCTTCTAGGACAAAAACTGTAGTCCCCCCATCATTGTAGTGACCCTTTGCTGAACTCTCTACAGTTTAACAATGCCTTTTTCATACCGAAGGGCCCTAAACCGGATGGAGTTCTCTAGATGAGGTCTACAGAATAGTACGTAAGTGGGATGATTGCTTCTCTTAACCTACAGGCTGTGGTCTTCTCAACACAGCCAAGGATACTGTTAGTTGCCATCGCTGGCTCATGTTCAGCTTGCTTTCTGCCAAGACCCCCAGCACCATTCCTGCAGAGCTGCTCCCCCAGCCTGCGTCACTGCAGGATCCTTCCCTCCCAAATACAGGACTTTGCATTTTTTCCTGTTGAATTTTGTAGAGTTCCTGTTGGCCCACTCCTCCAGGCTGTCTAGGTCATTCTGGGTGACATTTCTGCCCTCAAGACTGGTCCCTACAATCATCTGCAGACTTCATAAACATGCAATCCATCACCTCCTCCAGGTCACTGCTGAAAGTGTTAAACAGGACAAGTCCCGTAAGAAAGCCATGTATGCTCCTTTTGTCACTGACCTCCTGCTGGAGTGCAATCCATTAATCACTGCCCTCTTAAGCCCCATCATCCAACCATCTTTTATGCATTTATTTGTCCACTCATCCAGATCATAACATTCTAAATTGGACACGAGAATATTTGAAGGCATCGCCTGAAAAAGTCTTGCTGAAGTTAAGATAAACGACATCTACTGCCCTCCCTCATCCACAGCCTCATCCAGCTGTTATATCATAGAAGGCAATCGCTACAACCTTGTTAAATCCCTGCTGATTGTTTACAGTCACCATCTTCTCCCTCCAAATGATGTATTTCTGTGTATTATTTACTCAGTGCCCCAGAGTGCTATCCGTACGCTGCACGTCAAAGATACCGGCCCACAGGCTTTCAAACTAGCAGCACCGAGGCTGTTTCGAGAAATCCCCTCTCTCCCGTACCCACTGTGAACAAAGTCTGTTCCTTGGCACCAAATAAAGCTTCGCTGCACAGCGTTTGCTACAGCATCCAACTTCAGTCACGAAGCGCGTGTATGCGTATGTATATGTGTGTAAACGTATGAACATATTTATGGATGTATATACAAGGATAAACCATTCAACCATTTTTCACCCTCCATTTTCTTCTTAAAGAGTTGCCAAAATTCAGTATTCACTCATGTGCCTTTTAGATTGCTGGTCAACTCTGGTTTACCCAGGTATTGTAAAAATACTACTGCGCTATGAAATCTAACTGGAAAAAGAAAGACAAACAAGCTATTTCTTATTGCTTCCAAAAAAAAAATATTGATAACTGAGTCTAGCAGGTACATGCACTACACCACACATTGCAACTCTTTGGAAAATATTCCCTGGCATTTCATAGGATGTTAACAACCAACAGTTAAATGCGGTGGTCCTGCACAGAATTACAGATGATTAATTAACCTTCTCACAAATAAAAAGCATAGTAAGGAAACATACATGCTTTTAGACAAATTTCAATAGAAAAGCAGATATTTATTTAATCCTGATGAATTTCTACAGCCCTTTTCCACAAAGGAATATGGCCTGAGATGAAAAATGACACATCCAACCTTCTTTTAGCAAGTCTCATACCTGCATGCTCTTGAGACTACATTCCTGTTTCTGCTGGTAGGTGTTATATAAATTTGTAATACAGACCATCTGATAAGCATTTTCCAAGACTGCTTCTTCCACGTGAACCGAAATAAATTCTCAGCACCTGGATGTCACAGCATAAAGATGGTAATTGAAAACCATGCTTAGATGTACAGTAAAGTATCTAGAAGCACCGCAAGCATAATGGAAATGTTAGGCAGGAGCATAAAACTCCATAGGACCCTCTACCACAGCTGACTGGGACAAGAACTGCTGCCAAAAGGGATAAACTGACCGGACTATGGGAAATGTAATATTAAAGCAAGAAAAAGCTGACCTTAAACACACAATGTTTTTCCAAATGTCTGACACTGCCAGTAGGGTTTGGGTTGTCTTTTTGTCAGTTTATATTTATAAAATCACTGTTGCATTGATGCAGGAATAATTAAGATAATTCATCCTCTTCACTGTATCACAATTGCGAAAATCCCAAATTTTGCACCCTTAAATACTGGGGAAATTAGAATCACTACTTTTGAGATGTTTGCCATAGTTTCTGCTCTACTGACCTGAATGAAAACATATATGGAAGGAAAGTGTCTTGAAGTCCTGTTTTAAATTACACACATAGGAATGCAATTATTGATAAATGGATAAATGTTACTTACTTTGGTGCTGTAAAACTACGACAGATTGAGTTGAAATTTATTCTACATCTACCTTTTCTACCATGTACTACCTTATTTAAAATACACTGGTGATGTTGGTTACATGCTGATTAATGGCTATGGTTTGATTCCATAATTAAGATTACCTTTGCACTCAAAAGAAAAAGATGGACCTCTACTGATATATAACATAAAGGGGTTTTTATGAAGTAATCAAAAGAGTTAATATAGAATCTGAACAAGATACAGCACTATAAACTGTTGTTTGCTTGGGTTTTCCAGAAGTTATTTTTTTAAAAAAGTGTTAATAAATTCCACTTAACATCACTCAGAACTCAACTTCGGACAAAGTTCTATTTAGAAAAACATGTACTATTTAAACATATTGTACTATCAGAAGCCCTCCTCTACTGTGTAGCGCAAGTATGTTTACATCAGCTTCACAAGACATTTGCAATAGGAAGATCTGGAAAATAAAATACATGAGGTAGTATTTTATCTGTAACTTTAAGCAAAATGCTTTATACGGCAATTTGACAAGAATGCCTTTCAGAAGTTTGATTGTTAACAGACCTCAGTAAAAAGTTTATTTAAAAAATGACATCGAGTATTTCAGTTCTTAAGTTTAAAAACATTTATTTAATGTTTCAGAAAGGAAAACAGGAAACAATAGTAACTGATAAATAAAGAATGATGTGATTTAGGTTGGGTTTTTTTTAAAAGTACAGTTGAAATGGCACAAGAACAAACCCAGTTTAATAGAGACCCTTCTATTTTCATGAAATAATATAGTTTCAACAGCGAGTATTTTTGGTTAGTTTTCTACACGCTCAAAAAAATTCCAATGTGGAGGAAATTTCTGAAATCCTAAATTGGTAAAGTATCTCCTTGGACCACCTTTCTGATTAACATTGCACAGAAACCTGCTGTAACATCTGCCAGCCTTTGCTGAGAACAAGGGAGATCTAAAGCAGCCCATAAAAGACCATCGACCAAAGCAATCTATTACCCTACAGTTGCAAATCTCATAGCTCTCAATTTGAAAAGCATGTTGTATGGATAAGGGCTTATTATGTAAACTCTTTCTTTCTGAAGCCAAACATCTCTTAAAAAGTAAACCTCTGCTTGCAGGCACACCTCCTACTTGCAGTAATTTTTTGGAGTCACTGGTATTTTTGCCCCTTGCTAAAGGCAGAAGAGGTAAATCTGCAGAACAGGTAAGCGAAGGGCACAGTACAAGCTTTATTCCAACAGCACAAAAAGAGGTGGAGGGATGGATTAGCAATAAAAGAGCTCCAATGCAAAAAGGACAAAAAGAAGACTGGAAACTATACTATAGGTAGTTACAACTGCATCAAATCTGTATTGATTAATTAGCTACAAATACATACGGCAAGATTAAGAAATATGTTGCCAGTCTCTCAGGACCATAATTTCTTCTTCTGATGTCCTGATCTTTGTTTCTACTTACAGCAGAATTCTTCACTCAAAAGTACTCTATTTGACACTGAAATTATGCCTCTTCCCTGTGAGACGTCTTCAGCTCCATTTCAGTGACTCCGCGTTGTTAGAGACCAGATTCACAACAGCACCACTGAGAAGGGAGCACACTTAAGAGAATTTTCAAAGGTTTTACCCGTGGCTACATGGAATCTTTCACACACTGGGAAAGCAAAGACACTGTTTAACACCTGGGACACAACAGAAGCCTCTGCTTGTCATGACCAGACCACTTTTTTTCTTCCAGGAAACAGTATGAGGCTATTAAATGGCTTCTGGTTTCAGATTGACAGTGAGTTGGGATTAAGAATTAGCTTTAGCTTCACACACGAGATTCATGCCGTTTAAAAAAAATCATTATTTATGTATGTCCTTAAGATATCACATTTACCTGTAAGATAATTACAATCTACAGTAAACATCATGGTCACTCTCAATTAGAAGGCCTGTTCCTCTTGGTTATCTACAGTAAAAAGGACCATCCGTGCCATGGTTCATCTGAATGTAGGCAATATTCTCACAATTCCTGATTCTACACCTTTTCATGTTTTTCACAAGCAGCAATTTGCTTCTATCTTTATTAATTACCAGAGTTGCTTAAAAATCTCATTGTAAAACCTCACGGCCTTTCTCCTACACTTCTAACTACATTGCATCCTGAAGTGAATTCGTATGGTTTATTTTCCAGAGTAGCAATGACTGTCACAGTTTTCCCTTGAGTGCTAATCAATGCTTTAGCATAAAAGATGTGAAGGCAGATTCCACATTAAAATTACATAGAAGATTAAACAGTTTACAATTACATAGAAGATTAAACAGGATGTAAATTCATTTGAAAATCCTGATGAGTGCTTGAATACACCTAGAAACTCTTACTACTACAGTTAACGTTGAAGAGAGTGCAGGTCTAGTAAAAGTTCTTTTTATTCATGGGGAATTCGAACGAGATAAAGGGAGTCAGACATAGCACTGTCACGTAATACAACCACCTCATCCTGAACCGCCTGAGAATTTCTTGCCACAATGTTCAAACGAGTATAAACTGGTTATTAAAAAAACTCTCTCCCTCTTTTGAGACATATCTAACATTGGCGTCAGTGCCTCTCACCTGGAAATGGCCACCACAAAGAACGTACTGGGTATTTTTGAAAAATGGAACCATAAAATTTTGAATTTGTGAGAAAAAAGTGTGTAAATATACAGAGGAGACACTGACTGCAGGTCAGCTAACTTCCCAGTGATCAGAATTCAGGCTTGCTCTCAGTGAAAATGTGTGTCAGCCAACGCTGGACACCATAAATCGGGATATGAAACTGCAGAGCTTTCTAACACACATATGTACAACTGCAGCCATTTAAAGTACAGAAGAGTTGGATATATAATAGCTCTCAGTTTAACTTAAAATTTCCATTGCTGGTTTCCAACAGGCCATGTGTGCCACATAGACACTTAAACACGTGTCTTCCCCCATCAGCCGTCCTCTTTTCAAACTAGAAATGCTCACCACAGAGATTTGTCCCAAGGCAACAGAGAAACTCCAACTGCCCTTTGCAGAAGATCTTCACCAGCAAGTTTTGACAGTACGTATTTAGTAACTTGCCTACTTCCAAAAGATACGGTGTTCTGTTCTGCCAGGATGCCATTATCTGGGAGGAAGGGTCAAAGTATTTCCCTCAAGTATGCGTTCAGTTGAAATTAAAAGTATCCTTAACTCTACACTAGAATTCTGTGTGCTTGGTTCCTCTTAGCATCACTTGCTCCATAACACGAGGGACTCTTTCAAAGAGCAAGAAGTGAAGAAGAGGTCTGCCTTTGTCTTTTCAGAGCTGATTGTTTTAACTCTACATTGCTCTATTTATTCAAACACTGGCAGGCAGTCGGTAAGAAAATGCAGCTGCAAATATTAGCTCTAAATCCTCGGTTACAATATATGTTTTGAATGCTACCCTATTGGAAGCAATTTTCTGTCTCAGAAATTTTATGAAAGTGTTACAGACTTGTTTGTACCTATAAGAATGTGAGAGTGGAGTCAAATACTTTTTTTCTTTCACCCCTTATCATCACACCTTTAGTATGATGTTTTCCTCACATCTTTATAAATAACTAAAATTGATCCCGGAAAGAGCACTCAGGATGTAAAGTTCCTTTTTTGGTGTTATTTACCTATTTTGGTATTGCACATACATCTTAAGGTTAACAGTTCCATAAGCACCTTCTTTTCTGTTCCTTTAGTAATTTACATTTCTGGATTTTCGGTTCTTCCCAGTATCACCACCACTTTGACTGAGGAGGGCATCTTAGCTCTTATCTCATGTTTAAGGGAGGAATACTTGAGGTAGTCAATTCATGCAACAGTGTTCACTGCCCACGTTAAGTTCAGCACGAAGCACAATGGCCTCACTTATTATCACTAATAAACATGATCTGTCGTGCCACATATCTTTACGTAATACGATAGCACCTCACTATGTGCATCTGAAGTGGGAAAGCAGGTTCTGTTCTCTCCTCAGCTTGAACTGGGCTACATTTCACCCACCAGTACACCAGCTTTAACTGGGAGGATACCAGGATACTCTTCAGAAAGAGATGGGAGATTCATGGAGAGCGTAACACGATTACTACAACACCAAGAGACAGCTGCCCAGTGAATAAGAAAAGCTCCAAGAAGAAGTTGGTCTGGCAGTTCCTGTCCTCACGCCTTACTTTAAGTCCTCTCTACATATGCAGGCATTTAAATTCTATAATTCAAGGACTTAATAGAAAAAATGAAAGTGAACTAGGAAACAGTTTTGGGATTGCAGAATGCACATAATATGAATGAGCCCTAAAACTCTTTCAGATACACAAACCATTACTTTTGATTTCCTGCACTGAACATATTGTATATTTGGAAAAAAAAATCATCGAATAAATGAAAGACATTTTTAAACCATAGCCCACTTGCTGAGGCATTGCAAAAGCCACAGCTCAATATTGTTTTGTCCTTAAATATGATATTTAACTGAGTAATTATCCAAGTCCCATGGACTAAAGTGGACAAGGAGTTGGATAGACTTTTGTGTTGGTTAAACCATATATTTCCCCATGCAAACACTGCTTACTAGAGCAGTAGAGGTATAAACTCCACTTCTGAGAGAAAAAGAGAAAAGAAAAAGATGAGAGAAAAGGAAAGCTCTTGCTTCCTGTTATGTTTCATGTTACCTTTCAAAAGTTCACCAGCTAAAAGCTACCACAAAACAAACCAGAGTATCTAATGAGACAGAAACTAGCAAATACTTAGACCAAGTGGTACTTTTTCTGGAAGCTGGTCAATAAAATGTATTTAATGCTCTTTAAATATATATTAAAGGACTGGTCAAAAGGAGGAATGTATTCATTTGGGAGAAACCTTTACAGCTTATGCCTCAGAAAAGACTTTAAAATCTAAACTAGTCGGAACAAAGGGAGTCTGCACTTCAGCTGAAAAGGGTAATTTGATGAACTAGTACCTATATGAAATACATCCTACGCTCTTTCATGTAATTTCTATTGCAATTTGGTTTTAAATAGAGTAAACCAATAAAAATCTGTTCCTACCACTTAAAAACTGCTTATTTGGCATCTGAGAAATTTTTCCTTTGAATGCCTAAAAAGATTGCTCTACCTGTATTTCTTCATCAGACTCTCTCTTCTGATAATGGTGTCACTGAAGAGCAACCTTGCCTTCATTCTTCCTTCTTTATACCTCAGCATTCCTATCTACTGCCACGATTTCTGCTAACCTTTATATTACTGGTTCACAAACTGTAGCTTTCCATAGCTCCCCCCTACAGTCTTTGTTCGGTTCTGTATCATTTGATGCCTTTCCACCTTATCATCCTTGGTGCTCACGTAACGTCTACATGGTAAAGAACACTCAACGGGATGAGGTCACCTGCATCAATATTCTTCTCTCCCTCTGATGCCACCAAACTGCCATTTCAGTCCTACGTTGGATTCCTCTTCATCTTCTCCCTGCATGTAATGGATCTCAGTAATTTGGCAACTTTTCTCTGCTTTTCCATGTAATTATAGTTTCACATTTGTGTTTTACGAGCTAAATTTTGTACTTGGGTTTTATCAAGTTGCTCTTTAGGAAACCATGACATAGTGTCTCACCTCCTACACTGCAGAAACTTTGAACACAGCAGCAAAAAAGGTTTTTGCCTTTCCCTCCTTTAACTCAGATTTCATTCCTTTCTACGCAATCTTCTGGTCAAATATGCATTTAAATTTTGAGTTCGAACCACTGAATGAGTTCACCATACGGTAAAATAAAAGGCATCTTTTAATGCCTTAATTCTTAATTCTTAAAACTACCTTGGAATTGTGTTTTATTACAATATCTATCCAAAATGAAAAACAAAACCATACAGATTTTTTTCTACAAGTGTTCCTGTTACTATATTCATATGTAATATTTTTTCTTATTGGCATTTCTACTTACAACTGTAACAAACACATTTTTATTTGCCTCCCTACGAGACCATTAAAGTTTATTTAGAAAGAAATATACTTCCATAAATAAATAAAAGTCAATAGTGTACAATCTCTGCCCAGACTGATAAGTCGTTATCCTCTCTATTAGCATTTAACTGTTGATTTTAACCAAATTGATAGTATTGTGTCTAAGAGAAAAGAGAGACTACTTAAGAAGTCATCCACAAAAGAAAACGGTAGCCTTACAATTCCGTTGGTCTTTTAAGCCATCCAAAGTCCTGGGTGACACAGTGCTGGAAACAGAAGAGGAAAATTCTATCCAGGAAGACTAAAACTGAACAATCCTGTAGCTCTTCGCATGCAGTGAAGATCCCCAAGGAAGAAAGCTCAAATGACTAAAAAGAGATATGAGGAGCACTCATACAAGCTGACACCTTTTTCCTACGTGTTTTATCATCAACCACTGGGGAAGTGTTGCACAGAAGTTCCGTAGTCTCCACTTGCGTACAACATCACCTGCAATGATTCAAGAAAAGGAAATCGCAAACAGCCTCCAGGTCACAAAAACAGTATGTAAACTTCCAGCTTTGGAGGAGGACAAAGGAAACGCTGCACAGGCAAGGGGTAAGAGCAGCACTTTTTTTCTCAAGTCTCTTTTTTTCTGTTTTGTTTTCATTCTTCTGTAGTTTTATGGATTGGTTTTGTTGGGGTTTTTTTTGCATTTTCATTTTTATGAACTTCTATTCCTTTGTTTTTCTAAATACTGAAACTCCTAGATTCTCTTGCTTTCCAAGCTGAGCACTGAGAAAATCTGTCAAACAAGAATGAACCTGTCCCTGGACAAATTATTCTTGCAACTGTAGAGCTTGTATCCAGAAACTTTTCCCTTTAGCCACTGAAAGCTGAGTGAGTGATTCTGCCCCTGGGAAGGTGTGGTCATCGACAGTCACATAATATTAGCATTCAACATATCCATGAGTGATCTCATCTTTCTACAACCCCAGGGTATCATTGTTTTTCCACTTTTCCAGCACTCTTCTCTGTTTGAATTGGCACGGCATTCATTACCAATTACCTTCAGAAAATTAGTAAATATTTACAGAAAGAATTGCCTATACAGCCTTTATGGGAAAGCTTTCATGGAGGTCTTCTGCCTCTAGACATTTTCATGTGTATAGAGCTCAAATGGAGAATTTTGTCTGGTTTCGCTGCTTTTAAAAATACTAACAAGCAGTTTTAGCTTTACTGAGGAAGCATTTACCATGGACTCCCCATTACAGATTTGTTTCCCTCAAACATCTGTATGCACTATTGAAAACCACTAACAAATGTCCAACTAAGATCAAAGGAAAACTTGTGAATGAAACCTGAATTAACAAATGCTGATTTTCAAAAGTTAGTGCACAAGTATGTAAGACATAGCTGGGAGGAAGTGTCGATCTGCTGGAGGGTAGGAGGGCCCTACAGAGGGACCTTGACAGGCTGGAGAGATGGGCTGACTCCAATAGCATGAGGTTTAACAAGTCCAAATGCTGGGTTCTACACTTTGGACACAACAACCCCATGCAGAGCTACAGGCTGGGGACAGAGTGGCTGGAGAGCAGTCAGGCAGAAAGGGACTTGGGAGAGCTGGTGGACACGAAACTCAACATGAGCTAGCAGCGTGCCCAAGAAGGCCAATGGTATCCTGGCCTGCATGAGGAATAGTGTGGCCAGCAGGACTACGGAAGTCATCATCCCCTTATACTCGGCACTGGTCAGACTGCACCTCGAGTGCTGTGTCCAGTTCTGGGCCCCTCAGTTTAAGGAAGATGTTGAGATGCTGGAGTGCGTCCAGAGGAGAGCGATGAGGATGGTGAAGGGGCTGGAGCACAAGCCCTGTGAGGAGCGACATGAGGGAGCTGGGGTTGTTCAGCCTGGAGAAGAGGAGGCTCAGGGGAGACCTTATTGCTCTCTACAACTGCCTAAAGGGAGGTTGTAGTCAGGCAGAGGTTGGTCTCTTCTCTCAGGTGACCAGTGACAGAACAAGAGGACATGGTCTCAAGCTTCACCAGGGGAGGTTTAGGCTTGACATTAGGAAGAAGTTCTTTACTGAGAGGGTGATTGGCCATTGGAATGCGCTGCCCGGGGAGGTGGTGGAGTCACCATCCCTGGAGGTGTTTAAGGAGAGATTGGATGAGGCACTTAGTGCCATGGTGTAGTTTACAAGTAGGAGTAGGTGTAGATGTTAGGTCATAGGTTGGACATGATGACCTCAAAGGTCTTTTCCAACCTTATGATACTGTGATACTGTGTGATACATGCTTATGAAGCTACACCACCTATGTGAGTGTCTACATTCTTTCTTAACATCATTAGTGTTATAAGCAGCGTGAGTTTCGCATCTCTGGACTCACAATTAATGCTGTTAACTTCTAAAGTAACTTCTGCTTTGACGTTAGATGGCTTATGGTACAGAAACTATTAAAGTCTGACTGCAACAAAAAGCAGAAAGGCATAAGTTAGGTGACAATTTACTGCAGTAAGAATAATCTTTCTTACATGGCTTTGTTCAGCCATATGCTATCAAACTATCGCAATAGTGAGCAGTTGTACATACAACAAGGTGCCCCATCACCACACTTAGGTGATACAGCACTACTGATATGGTTAAAAATAATGGTGAAATGTTCATCAACACAATGGCAAACATGCTCAAGAACTCCTGCATTCAATTATTGGCCCGGTCACAATAGGCCCATCTTGTGCTGTCTAACGAGTGCACAATACAAAGTTGCTATATATGAATACCAAAAAGTTAACACCTTTGCTTTCAAAATATCAATAAGGTTTTTCTTCTAAAATTACCTGATTAGTAGCAATTGGTCATAGATTCTTGCACTTTTCTCAACTAAAAACTGGGTCACGATTATGTGAATTTTATTTTCATTTGTGTTTCTGGCTTTTATAACCACTCCACATCATGTCTTGAATACTATGTTTTGGTTTTGTAACACCATATATTTCAGTTTCGACAGGAGTTTGAAACCAGTTCCCAGTGATGTCAAACTCACATGGCAAAATCCTGCGGGAACCTGTATTTCACACATCTATTTAAGGAGATATGTGCCTTGTAAGAGTTTTATTTCTCCGATTCGCATTTATATTGTTGAACTTTATTGGCCCTCTGATGTCCTTTTTTAGACTTAACCTGATTTCAACAGGTTTATCCCTGAGGGGATTCCTCGAACCCAACCTATGGACAATTCTTTCCAGATTTGTTTTTACTATTCCCAGTATAACACATAAGAAAAAGCAAAACGAGGACACAAATTAGGACATCTGAAAAGCACCTGTTATAACTTGTTGTGATGCCATTCACATTAATACTTTTTAAATCCAGTTGTAGCACTGGAAAGCACAAACTGAAACTTCATTGCTGCTAAGTTGTGAAGGCAGTCATAGAGAAACTGTGTGCTGCCTCACCAAAAATTGTCAATTCTTCCAAATTTTCTACAAATGAGTGCTTTACTATCCTAAAGTAATCTAGACTAAATGTAAATAAAGGAAAACATACAGGAAAACTTACAAGCCTTCTACACAGAACAAATTTCTAAATTTGAGACGAGACAAACACCAACAGCACAACAGATGGCTCAGGGATACAGATAGAATTAACACTCCTGCAAACTTTTCCTTTTCCCCAAAGACCTAAGACTAAACTCATGCCTAAGGAATCAGTTTGACTCAACAAAAGCCCGTATGAATGTAGTACAAAAGCAATGTTAGGCTCAGTGACCAACCCAAGTCCTTAGCTGGATAACTCAACAGCGCTCTTCCTTATAAAAGCAGTAGCCAAATTGCCTAACTGTATGTACAGCCATGCTTTTCTGATATGGTCTGAAAGAAACGTAAAAAAATGCTAATTCAATAAATTCACACTGAGTTAGCTCAGCTACAAGAATGGAATTACAAGATCTTGCCATTCCTGTTCTCACTGTATGGGCTAAGCCAACGCACCATAACCAATTGGAGCAAACCTAAATACTTTGGCTTAAAGGGACAGTGAAAAACCCCACCAAATTTAGTGAAGCAATGGTTCCACAGGATGAAAATAAGCAACATCCCCCCTTTTTTCCCCTAATAATACTTTAAAAATAAAAGAGTCAGGGAACAGCAAAGTCTCTTAGTTTTGTCAGATAACACATCTCGTTCTTAGAGATAGATGCCATTGCCGCTTGCTGACTGAACTATCTCTACTGCGAGACTTGCCAAGCATGTATCAAAGATGCCGCGTTTTCTAAACTCAGAAAAACACTAGGGCATACAGCTGGTTCTTGAGGGGTAGGTCTTGAGGGCAAAAGCAGCATATACCTGACAGTATTAGTATATCCCAAATTGTTTCCAGGGTCTCAAAAGAAAGTCAACAAAAACAAAACTAACAAAGTTAAAACTGGTAATTCTTACTGGGCAATGAACGTTGAATGAAAAATACTTAAATAGTATTGATTTTTTTCTTAAATGTAAATTTTGCAATCAGTAAATTAGACAGCAATTAGACAGGCATGACATACCAGTGGTGGGAGGAACAGACCCTTCCCACCACCACCATCCGCTGAGTTTGTAATTCAGAGAAAAGCAGAGTCGGAACAGTGCCAACAGGGGCAGCTGGATGAAGGAAATGAGGTTGCCCTTCAGATTTGGACTCTGTAAATCAGTCAGCAGGAGAGCTCCAGTAGGCTCCTTACATACAGGCCAGATGGTTATAAAGCCCACAGATTGAACTTTGGAAGGATAAATATTCTTAAGCATTGTTTAGGAGAGAGATTGCTCAGACTAAAATTGTGCCAGGGAGCACACTTACAATTGAAAAACATGGGATGAATATCAGTGTCTGAGTCACCCACACCATGGCCCCATTTAGGATAGGTGTGCCATTTTCCAGATGCATTTGGATATTGGTGCCTGGCTTCTCAGCACCGGAGAGGAAATTGGTGTTGGGGAATCAGCAGTGTGGGAATTCGGTGTGAGCACCACGGCAGAATGCTAACGGGAACCTCAGGAAATTGTACACAGTCGTCTGTACTAAGGTCTGATGCAGGTCACAGGATCCGAGAAGTCTCAGAGAAGAAGGGGAAAAAGGTAAGTATTTCTTTAGGGGATCCCAAGGTAATTCAAGGGACAATATGTGCCTGTATGCCTAGTTTCAAGAGAAAAGGAGTTCTTAGGTACGGCTGCTACCCTGTGCTGCCACGGTTGTACATCCTGAGATGTACAAGGCACCCCAGGGGTTTTCTCAGGTGAAAACAGAGCTTGTTCTCCTTGTTCAGAAAGTGAAGGGCTTACAGGGGATGTACAAGTGCTTTGCACAGTGTAAATACCATCTCTCCTTAGAACCACGAAGGTGTAAGGAGGCTAAGTAAGGCAGGTTATTGAGGCAAAACCAGAACTTTGGGGAAATCACCGGTGCAACCCCTTAAAAACTGAGACAGCCCAATGCCACCTAATACTGTAAATGTCTGTCCTCCTCTCTGTATAACAAAGGTTAATAGAATGAGTGCTGATGAGAACTTAGGACTTTCATCATCTCCAAGACATTCCCGGTTAGCTGAGCAGTAGAGAGCCTCCTATCTATTTTGCTAAAGTGTCTACCTCTGTCTGTTCAGATGGGATGACTGAGTATATAAATATTGGTATTCAGCACTTAGGATCCTAAAGCATTTCTGTGTCCCAGCTGCTTGTTTTATAACCAAAAAAAAAAAAAGCCTTGACGTTTCATTAGTTACCACAGTATCAACAGTAAGACTGTGAAAGCACTTGAGTTGCATTCTGCTGTGTGCATTAGCCACAAGCAGCCAGCTAAATTCCAACTAGGGAATCTTAAGGCAGCACAGAGAGAACCCAGAGTGGTTTTCAAATTGAACTCTTCTCTGACCTGTACGAAATCTGTAAGTCATTGAGAGAAAGAAACAAAGACAGACACAGGGAAAGGAATGAATTAAACACAAAATTCCCGGGATGCCATTTTCAGTCATTCTTCCAACTATTAACACACTTTGGAAAGAATTAGTACTCTGCTGCATGGTAGAGAAAAAGCCTTGTAGTTACTGTCTTTCTGCAAAGAACAGCTCACTGGAGTCACGCGGACTTGTCTCAACACTTGAGCTGATGCTTTACTAAAAGAAAAAATAATTCCTGAGACGAAGTGTGAAGTTTTACAGAGACTGCAACCAACTGAATCACCGCATTGCTGAATCTCACTTCAGATTCCTAAGTCTACCAAGAGTTACAGAAGTTGCCCATAAGACTAAGTTTAAAGTAAAGTGCTACCCATCCATATTGAACTTAAAAAGGGAAATCCTAAAGTCAAGGAATAACACGACTGGAAATTTTACCCGGGGGGGGGAAAAATAAACAATTCTAGACTGTGGGGGAAAGCTGTGGTTTCCCATTTATTTGGCAGTAATTCTTAGCTGCCATAACTAGGGATCAGAGCCATGGAGCTCTAGGTAAAATAGACAGTACTTGTAATCCCAGGTTGCTACAGTCTTCAGCAGCGAGAGAGTCACCAGGCTCTCTAAACGTAGTAAAGAGAGAGATGGTTTTTACTGCTGTCTTCTGATGATAAAGAAATTTTCTCTATCGAAGATAAAAATATCCAAAATAGTTGAGATTTTTTTTCATTTTGATCCTTTTCAAAGGGATATGAACAGGTAGAGTTTGCTTCTCAAAAAGAATAAAAAACCCAAAATAATTTAGCACTGAATTTAGTAAGCAGAACTGGAACCTCAGTTAATGATTTAAAATATGAGTAATACTTGATCTGCCATCCTATTAATTTATTTTGCTCTACACATATTAAACCTGACCTGTGGGAAGCATCTCTCAACCCATCTGTAAGTACGGAACCCATTGCTTAATATTGGCAAGTTGTGCTATATATATATATATAAAATACATAAAGTTTATATAATCTCCATATCTGCTCAGTTGCTGTTAGGCTGCCAACAAATGGATCAAGTCATACTGATGTTTGTGAGGATTTTTGCAATACAGATGCTTGTGCAGGAGAAACAGGATGTATACAATCCTTTCACTAAACACTTAAATAAAGCAATTGTCATTCTGACCTCCCAAAAAGCTATTGAAAACAAGACAGAGAATTAGTTGTAGTAACAGCTAAAATTAAAAATTACAGGCATGCTACCAGCTCCTGCAAACTGTGCCAGCCTTTCCTTTTTATCCAGTAGTTTGTGTCTCTAACAGATACCTTGATTTGTTACCATTTCCCCTCCTATGTAAACAACTAGTTCCTTTCATTTATTGGTACTGAATTATAAAAAGCATCACCACATGAGATAAAAAAGAAGCATAAATAAAAAGAATATACATAAAGATCACAAAAAGGCCAACAGAAAAATAAGTTATGCCTCTCTTTCTTTTCCAGTTTGCCCATGCACTTAGCTAAATGCTTTCAAGAACACTGACAGTTCTCCTTACCAGCTTCCCTCTTTGTCTTTTTGAGGGCTTGCCACAATCTTTTGACCTATAATGAAATTATTTGATGATAGGTTGTCATAAAATTATTCAACTACATTATGTGATGCAAGCATGACCGTAATTTTCGCAATCTCTAATTCCAGGAGGTTCCTGTGTCTTGTTAAGGAAAATGCCATAAGATACAGGTGGTTCTGCTAAGAATGGACTCATTACACATGAAATAAAGCCTTCACTGCACTTCAAGATTGTAAGTACAGCAAATAGAAGCACAGAAAACCAGACAGAATGTAAAACAGACATGAAATCTAACTCTTAGATCTAGGTGACTGTGTCCCAACATAAAAATAGCTTCTTTGTGAATGTATGCTCTTCACTGCAATGAATCCATATTTAGTAAATTCAGAGAACACAAGTATTAGCCTAAAGAACAGAGAGGCTGAAACAATTAGCTAGGAGGGGGGTTTTAAATCCATGTGCTTCAATGTTAAAAATAAATGACAGAAACACAACCCAAATGGAATGCTCGTTTACTCTCAGTAAACACAATGTAAAACCCAATCTAGGTCCCATCAAAGTTAGTGGATGATTTGCCTTTCCATTCATGAGGACCTAGGACAAAAGCCAGCTGGCTTGTCCATGCTCCCAGTTCTACCACTTGCTTACGGTGTGTTTCGAACACGATGAGCAAATGTCTGTCCAGATAGTCTTGGTTTAGTTAAAATTATGCTTACTATATTTAGATTATATGGAGTAAGTGAACTAAGCTATACTAAAACAAAACCCTGTTAATGTAAGAGTGAACACACCGAGCACTGCATGACAATACAAACCAGTTTAATTAAGCTGGTATAGCAATCCTGGCAAACACACTTTTGTGGACAAGAACTTAGGATCATATTTAGACCAAACCAAAAGGCGTTAGTCTGAAATTGAAAGAGCAGTGTTACCCCAACACTATCTGAAGTTTGACCAAACCGCTCTAACAGTTACTGTAAAGGAGCCATAAAGTTATAATGAGTCAACAAATCAGGAGCTGTCTGAAAGTGAAGACCACAACAATTATCAGCTAACACTAGCTCAGCACTTTATTATTATAGTGCAGAGGATCTGAAACTCCCACGGGTTCCTGCTGAAGAAGAATGAAAATGGAAGAAAAGTACCTTGAAGTCTTTTCCATTTCCTGGGAAGGAAAAAATCTTCTTATGGAATGGAGTGTAGTATAACAGAGCAATTACAGTTCAAACGAAACGCTGCTGGTCTGTAAGTAAACCCAAGTATGTGACTACCCAGCCAGTACCTTTAAACATCTGTCACACTGCACCAGTGCCTCTCAAAAAAAGCCAAGGTGCAAAAGGAACAGAAGGCAATAACTTCTTCACAAAGCTTATTTGACTCCTCAAGTTTAGTATTCAAAAAAGCAAAAAAATTACCATCTTTGTGTGGAAAACCCGTATTGTTTTGTGGCTTTTACTGTCCTTGTACATACACATACATAATTTAATCAAGGCCCAGGACTTCACTCTGCACTTTTGAAAACCAGGATCAATAATTCTGAAAAGCTGTCACATGAAATAAGCTAAAATCATAATTTAAGAGCATAAATGCTTTGAAAATTTTTCCTCAGATTGTTGGCATCCACTCAAATATTATTCAGCTTCCCGTATCCCTTACTTTCTCTGTAACAGTACAAGGGGCAAGTCCATCAAATGGGAATTTTAAACCCAAATAAAAAAATCTCAAATAACAGGCACTGGACTAGGGCACACATAGTTCTATCACTGTTTCTGTTCTAAAGCTTGTATACTTATTATCTACAGATCTGTAAGCAGAACATTTTGCTATTAGTTATCAGTAAAGAAAAAACCCCAAACTATTTTCAGGAACTTGAACAAAGAATTCTTGGGCAGATGCTCAACTTCTTCATCTTGAGTCAGACAAATAAATCTGTTTGTCCTCTCCTGATTTCTGCTTTCTACAAAGCAAATGCATACCTCACCAAGTTACTGAATTACTATAATAGTTTAGGAGTGAGACAGTTTAGTTATTTAGTGGGCTGGTGATCTATTTTGCTCTCAGAATCACTGAATGCCTTCGTTTTCTCCCATCCTTTGCTTGTCATATAAATAGGCTTTCTGTCTACCAAGCAGCATTAGATACACCATGTGATGCTGATGCCTAGTTTACCGCACTAACCTCTCTTTCACAATGATCTCACAGTAATAACAGCTTTTGTTTTCACTTGAGATAAACCGTCATAAACACTTCACTAGAGTAATTTTATTTGTTAGAAGTTTTTTAATAATTAAAATAATTATGTGTGGAGTATTTTTAAGGACTTCAATTACAGAAGACTCAGAACTACCTGTTATTTAGGGGGAGAGCATGGAAGTAAATCAGTTCTGTCAAAACCTTTGATGAATGTTTAATCAGATAGTGCACGCTCAAATTTATAATGCTTCTTACTTAAACCAGGGGAAAGTGTACCCGTTCTTTCAAGATACAAATGTGACAATCTACATGCACAGCCATTTTACACACTACTGTCACTGCTCCAGCCTTCAGTCTCCTAATTCTTTGTCCTTCTCCTTACCCATTCCCTACTGCTAAAGCCAATATCAGTTAAAAAATATAGCTTCTGTTCTTCACCCACATGCAGTTCTAAGAGTAAAGTCAGTCCTTGCAAGCTACTACAGGCTTTTTTCAGTTTCCTATTTTTCATTTTCCTTGTCTTCTTGGGCAGGAGGAAGAAAGAAGAGAGTTTGAGTGGACTGGTTGATTAGTAGATATTTCAGCTTCAGATCATACCCTGAAAGACTGGGTAAGTACTATGACCCTCTCTCTGGCCGGCAACAAGCAGGGTTAAAAGGCTCTCAGCAGCTGCTGGTATGAAATGAAAGAAAGCACATGATATGTTGCATTAGAGAAGGGCATCTGGCACCTCATACCCAAGTAGCACTCTGGTGGCATGCAAAGGAGAAGAAAGGAAACACACACCTCCTACACCTGCGACAAAAAGTTGTGGCACAGAGTATCAACCAGCAGCCTAAGACTCGTAATCTTATAGCTTATAGTTGTAAATAGTTAAGGATACAGACACAAAATAAAAGCTAGTTGGAAATTCAGAAACGTCATCCATTAAAAGCAGAAGTTTGCCTTAACAAGTGAATCTGTTTTACACAGTATCCCACTATCATAAGGTTGGAAAAGACCTGTGAGATCATCGAGTCCAACCTATGACCCAACACCTACACCTACTCCTACTTGTCGACTACACCATGGCACTAAGAGCCTCATCCAATCTCCCCTAAACACCTCCAGGGATGGTGACTCCACCACCTCCCCGGGCAGCGCATTCCAATGGCCAGTCACCCTCTCAGTAAAGAACTTCTTCCTAATGTCAAGCCTAAACCTCCCTTGGCGAAGCTTGAGACCGTGTCCTCTTGTTCTGTCACCGGTCACCTGAGAGAAGAGACCAACCTCTGCCTGACTACAACCTCCCTTTAGGCAGTTGTAGAGAGTAATAAGGTCTCCCCTGAGAGGGAGGGATTCACTCCCCAAGTGAATCCAAAACCACGTGATCATTCACCGTCTTCCTTCTTCCTTATTTCCATTTTCCTGTTGCCATCGATCCACTAATTATCCTACATTTCATGTAATGGGCTTCAGCATTATCAGTGATTTTAATGTTGTCTGACTGACATCCACCTTCAAAATCTTCTTTTATATTTCAATGCTGAGAGCAGCAGCATGTGTTCATACAGGGAAACACATTAGACACAAAGAGAATAGTATCTCAATGAAGAATCAAAATTTCTGAAACTAAATATGGTTACAACAGCCACGTACTAACATTTTTAGCCTTTATGTGGCTCTCTGCAATCTGAACTTCTAGTAGTAGCTGTTATTAACAATACATGATTTAGCATGTATATATATTTTTAATATTTTCCTTCCCTAGTTAATTTTTTACAACCAGGAAGGGGTTTGGTGATTTGGGGGGGTTGTTACATTTTGTTTGTTTATTTTGTTCCCATGTATCTGAGACACTTCCAGTTTGAGTCCAGGGCCGCGATTATATAGCAAATCTGATCTGACATTTACGCCTGGACTCCTGACTGTGGTCCACTGCTCTTACCTTTTTTGCTGACCTGAAATAGGAAACACATTGATGAGGAACAAAGCTTTCTATTGGGAGATATTATTTCTGCTTTCTGCAAGATCCCATAAGTACATAAGTCAATTGTTTCACAACACAAATCACACAATTTCTTTTCACTGAAAACAGCACGACACGTGGAGAATCATCACTGAGTTGCTACCGGTTTCTTTCAGCTTTCCCTGCATTTTGTAACTTGAGCTCAGCAGGTAGAGTACTCCAGGATTGATGGGAATGATTCATTCAGAGTCCGACTTCGAGTCAATATTGCTCTTCCTGTTCTAGCTCAGTCCAGTCAGCCAAGAAGTTAGGTGACCTCATACCTACTAAATGAAATGTTTAAGCCTAGCTCCATACAAAACTGTGCAAAATGTCACCTGAGTTTACATAAATCCTGCATGCTCAAACTATCCAAGAAATCTGTCCATTCACAGCCACAGAATTCCCTCCAGACCCACTGACATAAATAGATAAGAGACTGATAAAGTTTTGCATTCTCACATCACCCAAAAGGCCAAGTAATTCTGGTACTCTGACAAAGAATGGTGACTTTGCAATTCCTTTTCCTGTAATTCCTTGGAAAAGTTTTTCCTTACTCTACTGGGATGATGAAAGTCTTTACATATGGATTCCTTCTCTCCAATATATTGGAAACACCAAAACTCTCCCAAAAGCAAATCTAGAACATGAAGTAGAAAATAGTCTCATCCAATTAGAAGGATTTGCTAGATCACTTCTACCTCATCCTTTTTAGTATATTTCAAATTATTTCTGGTAACAGTTCAAAATAACAAACATGCTTATGTATGAAGGAGGCTGAACAAGCGATTATGGCCTCTGGGTAGTACAGTAACATTGTACATCCATCAGTCTCCTGCTTAGTTTGACAAATGTGAGTCGCTGACACCTTAGATTCCCTTTGAGAAAATGAGGGAAGAGGATGAAACAAGTCAAAGCTCATTTCACCTGCAAGCTAACCTAATGACTCATTGTTCATTTCAAACTTCATCCTAAAGCATTCCATAAATCTCAAGTTGATGGGCCAATCTTTATCATATCGAGTTTTTAAACTAGTATCTTGCCTGCCTCTAAAAGACTGATGTAATTTTACATGAACTACATAAAAAGAAGTATTATTAATTGCCTTTTCCTCGTATGGAAAGATCACTTCCAAAGAGAATTGAGTTCACAGAACACACACTGGCACCGCGTAGCACTACATCAGTAGTCAGGAAAGCAGAGATTAAAAATACTTTTTGTTTTGCACCTTGAGTTAAGTCCAGTCCACCTTAATTTTAGCCAGTCCTTCAGGGTTCATGTCTACTCAGAGTCAGGGAGACATCACCGACAACATAACCCTGAGTTCAATTTTACAATTAGGATCGATTGGGTGATGAGTGACCTTATTGAATACTTCATTGCTAGTGCATTTTCTTTATCAAAGACCTCATCAGTGATTTTACTAAATGCTTCTTCCCTTCAAAGGACAAGTCTGGCAGAACATGCATTATTATAGTCTAACAGTAGAAGTTTTCACATAAAATCATCCGACTTCTGTAACAGAAGTCACTTCAAACTACATAATGGAAAAATGGAAAAGTTTTGCATGGAGGAGAGAGAAAAAGAAAGAAAGAAAGGGAGTGAGAACAAGAGAGGCTATTTATCAGGAAACCATGACTCCTCAATACAACAAAACAAGCAGGTAGGCAAATTCCCATCAAAATTTTTCATGTGATGCATTATTTGAACCGATGAACAAACTAATGCCAAACTCACTGAAGAATCTTTAGGCAGAATCTCCTGCACAGAAAAGGCCTATCTCTCTCCTCTGTTCCTGATCACAAAAGGCAAGTGATGGTACCCACTAGAGTAAATAAAACACTTTCCCTGCTCTTTCTCTCAGTGCACAAACCAGCAGCCTTGCTGAGGAACTCAAAGGGTTCTGCTGGTTTGTCATCGTTTCCGTTTCTACAGCCAAAGAAAATGTGAAGTTGTAGTAAATGAAATAACTGACGTGCAAGTTAGTTCACATGAAAGTACAGACTATACAATAGGCCTTACCTCGAAGTCTGTGCTCTCTTCAGGTTTTGCAATTTCTAAGGTAAAGTTGAAGTGACTTAAGAAGAACACAGCACAAACAAGGACTTCAAGGATTAGACCTTATATGATAACAGATTACAGCGCTATATAAAACATACAATCTATCATAAAGGGTCTCAGAGTATGTGCATCCCTGTGATTCAGAAATTGATAAGATTGGGGATTTTCTGGTGATGTTGTTTCATTTGGAAATACCAGGTCACTCTGAAGGGTTTTCTCATAAAAATTCAGGTAAAAATTCTAGCTAGAGAGAATTCCCAACACCAGACAATAGCTCAGTCATTAGGGCACTTGTCTGCACTGTGGGAGATGTGGCTTTGTAATGCTCAGTGTTGTGCCTGATGTTCTTTTCTATTTACCTTATAGTTTGCATAATTAATTACATGTTTGTTGCCCTGCATTTGCACAGTCTGATGATTTGGAGACTTGCCTAGGAAGTAGGAGACCCAGGTGAATGTTCCCATTCTGTCCAGTTCTTCAGAAAGACTTCAAGCTGGCTGAGGACCTGTGTGAATGCATTGGCCAACAAGTTCTTTATGCATAGCTGCTACTTTCTTTTCTCTTCCTGCAGGAAATTTTCAGAAATTCCTTCTTACACACAGATATTCAGACAATTCAAATGCCAACACTTGAAGCTTATTTTGGGCAGAAGTCTGCTCTGCAGTCTAGCGCCATACGAAAGACTGCACGGCACCACCACCTTGGCAGCAAAGCCACACAAAATCTCACTTTCAGGAACCTAATTCAAGACAGGATATAAATAATTAAGGGGTCTCAGATCTTCATCACATTATGCATTTGGTCTAACAGATTTCCACAGGCCTACAAATCCACTTGGAACACCAGGGACACAAGCTTTTCCTTCTTCTTCCACCGAGTAGATACAATACCCTCTTGGACCTCCTCAAGGTCGACGCCAGAAATTCCCCACTTTCCTTACTTTTTCCCAGTCCTCAAAAAAGAAAAAAGTTCGAGAGATCTTTGGGTTTCTTTGTCCATCACAGCATGGCTAGATGGGCTAAGACACCTTGCCCCATGATTTTAAACTTCCTTTTGATGCATCTTTAAGTTTGTGAATCTCAGAATTTCTGTTTCAGGGCTGTCAGCAGATATGGGGGAAGTACTACTGCATTATTTTTACCTGGTTTATGTTTTCAAGCTAATTTTTTTAAACAGAGAATAAGAAACATAAAACGCAGGTATTTATATTTAAAAAATGAGAACTATATATTCATAATATAAATCTAGTACTGGCTATACAAGTATACACCTATATTATCAATGTTTGAATTGGTCTTTCTTATACAGTATAAAGTCAGCGTGAAACAGACAAGAGTTTTGCCTGGGAAATGAATTGAAAACTCAGACATCTAAAGGTCCTTGCAATCCAGGAGTCAAATACACAAATAAAAATATTAACAGAGTTTTTCTCAAGGCAGCTTCTGTCTTCTTTTCTTTTTTACTTCTGCAGAAATGTGTATGTCTAAAGCTATTTGTCAAAATGTATTCATTATTATCACCCAACTAATATATATATTCACAGTTCTAAATTTAAATCGTGGGTTTTTTTATAAGCATTTCCCATCTTTTTAGAACACTTAGTAAGCACTCTCTGGTGGTGGATTTCCCCCAGGTATATTTTCCTTTTTTTCCATATTACTGTATTGTAAGGAAAATATCTATTATCTGCATTATATGAATGCAGTTAGAGGTTAAACTGAAAGAACAAAAAGCAACATGCACTGCATATTTAGATCTTCTACGCTAAATAGAGGGAAGAAATGTGAAATGATGTTTTGCTACAATGAAGGAAAGATTTCTGCAAGACAGGGCTCCAATCTTGAAGAAAACTAAAAGATCTGTATAAGTTACGGTACCATTAGGAAATTTGTTTCAAGACTAAATCCCTGTAACATCTGGTAAAGGCAAACAAGGAAATATTCTTAGCAGATAGAACATTGGACGGGATAACTTTGGTTCTGTTCCTATAAGCTGCTGTCTTGCTGGAAGACCTTGCTTTGGTTGTTTCAATTCCACGTCTCATTTTTGCCTTCACAAAATTAAACTTGGAATACGGACTACGTCTATAAAATACTCCAAGTTTTATGGACATGAGCTACATAGATACGGGAGTTTGTAGGCATTTAAGTAAACAAGTAGCTTTGTTTATATTACTAGCGTTCTTCACGTCTGTGCATACACATGGAATGGATCTCTCACGGTAGGTTAGAGGGGTACTTACGCCCAATTTCTTATGCAACTCCAATCAATATAAATCATTTGAGGCATATGAATTTTAATGGGCACTAACTTACAAATAAAGCATTTTCACCAAGACATTCAGCTCTCATTTACTTCTTTAAAGACGTGGTACCTCAAAACCAAGATTTACAGATCAATATAAATTTACAGATTTCTTGTCATACTTGTCGGTCATTTTTGTCCAAACGGAAGATCAACTTCAGAAGCCCTAATTTTAACACTTACGAGTACACCATGTTCACAGAGTGTTCACATTCTAGAACCACCTTTGATACTAAAAACCTGTAACTTACAGGAGTAAAATTTAGGATTAAGGCTTGCAACTGGATGAGGTTCCTCTAGAAAATTCAGGTGTCTAGTTTTCAGGGGATTTGATCACTTGCAATTCTAGTACAATGCTTTACTGTTTATACAGGTAAGAATCTATATTTTAAAAGAACTGCACTGAAAACAGAAACAAGATGGCATAGAAAAGAGATCTATTTAAACCTACCACCTTAAAGAACAACCAAATTATTTTCCATTAAGTCAGACAAGTTTAGCAAGTAACAATTGAATTTAAATCAGTTCCTTCTGTTTAAGACACTGTGCTCATATGCGGTTTTAAGAACTCAAACGGCTGCAAGTTAACCTTAATTGTTCCTTGTTTAGCTTGCACCACTTAAATAACTAACACATCTGTTTTTATAGCTATAACATCTTTATACGTTCTCCCCCGCCCCCGCATTGCGAGGAAGGTCATTTGTCTAACTTTGCTCTGTACATGGGAAATGTTATTCATCACGTAGAACATGGATGCAATTAAGGAACCATATTGAGAGCTGCTGTTCTATTTCTTTAAGCACAAAGTTAACTCAAGTTGACTTTGTCCTTACCAAAGTGAGATGGTTCTTGCAACCAAGTTGGCGAAGTTCAACTGAAATGCTGTGCCTGGTGGCACACACAATGAGAGACAGATTTAGGCAGAAGAGAGAACTCAGCAAATGACAAGAAAGATAAGGGCTTGACAAAACAGGATTTGTGAAGTTCAGTGATCTGGGCATCTTTATTCTAAAAAGAAAAGATCAAGGAGACATGATCAGAACTGCATATACATTTGCAGACGGATATCAGGGCAGCAGTTGTCCAATTTTGCCACATCCACATGGCAGGTTAATCGGATTAATTTACAGAAAGGGAGTGTTTAGTTGGTTAGGTCTTACAAAAGCTTCAATTACAATATTTTTCTGAATAGCCAAGTTCCCTACTCACAACAAAACCGGGGTGCACACTGATCATAAGCAAGCTTCCTTCCCGGCGTCCCTCTCCACCTCATGACAAGTCAATCTACATCAACAACATTTTACAGTCAATGTTTGCAAGAAAACTGCCAGTTACTGATTATTTCAAGGATTTAATTCTAAGCACTGTTGATATGGAGGACCAAGGAAAACCTCTCGAAAGAGACACTTTCTGTGAAGACAATGCAGTGGACAAAAAGCTTCTTGAAAAAATCCAATTAAGAGAGAAAAAAAGAACCAAGAATTATAATCATCAAGGCAGATTAACTGATTCAGAGTTCTTCAATGAGTAAAACAATTCTTAAAACATATGATTGCCTAATAAGGAAGAAGAATAAAAGAAGAGGATGTGGCCAACAGGTGGAACAATAATACATGCTACAGAGGAAAGAACATTGAGAGATACGTCAAGAAAAGTGGGAAGCTAGAGGTTCTGAAGTCTGTCTACATGAAACTCGTGGGCACAAGAACATGTATGGATCAATATGAGACAGAGGAGGCGATCTCACCAACTTTTATCTATCTTTGTTTTGCTCAGATTTCGTAAGCATTTCATAACAATTCTAAAATCTCTCAGTTTTATAAATCCAGCTCATTGGGGTATTTAAAAGTTCCACAGTGTTTTGTGGCCTGGAATCACTGGTACCTATTCTCAACTTTAATTCTCTTTTAATGCAGATTTTGCCAAGAATGTATGCCAGCACATTAGACAACTGCTAAACAAAGCACTTCAGGGGAAGTTACTTCTTAAAACGCAGTGCTTGGCCTCAGGTGATCACAAGGTGCTGCAGCTGTCACAGCTACAGACTATTAAGGATATAACCAATTGTTTTCATTCTTGGAGAGGCCCAAAAAGGTGGTATTAGGCAATAGTTCTTCTATCTAGAAAACTCATATGCTGGATAACGCAATCCTCTGATCCAGTGTGCATATGAGTCATCGCGGTGTTGTGGCCAAGTACCAGTGCAAAATCCCCCAACTCCTGCCCTGCAATTTCAGCTGGATATTGCATTCCTCACTTTCTGTCCCAGAGAGTGCAGTCTGTGCAGATTGGCTGTGTGATCTCAAACAGCTGCTGCGCATCACTGTACATTCGTGGTATTTCAGCGACAGGTGAAAGGAATTGTGCACTTCGACCTCATTGCATGTACAAGTGGTACACTATAGCTTTCTAAAGACACTGACAAGAGGCTTTTCAAATATTCTAAGAATCTTCTAAACGAAGAGAAAAAGGCACTGTAAAGGTAGTTCTTTATTAATATTGCATGTTCTGTAGCCTTGCAATATCCTTGCCACGAGTTGGAAATAAGCACAGGAATACTGTGCAAAGTCACACAGTCACTCGAAAATTTCTGAAAAGGCATTCTCAGAGTCCTATGCTGCATTGCTGGAATCCCAGTGTAAATGGTTTGTATCCAATTTAAAAAAGAAAATCAAGAAATACTTTTCCTATTAAATAGTTTACTTCTGCTGAAATTTGCTGATCTAAGTTATAAAAGCTTTTTAGAAAAGACTGATTCACCTCCTGGGTTATAACTTTACACAAGTAAGCAGTGTATCCTGAACATACTGGAAACCTGCTAGATATCAGAAAAAATCATCCAATCAAAAATTGCATCTCAAATTTTCAAACTCAGCTGTTGAATTATATCCCACCAGTATTTTGTGCTATAGAGTAGACAATCACCTCTTTAGCTGTTCAGAAGATACTCAAATACCAGTATGAAGACTGGGAAAAACTGGGACACAGTTTATTTTTCTCCTTTGTTCCACTCTATAATGGCATCAGTTTGTATTTCATCCATACTAACAGAGCAGAAGTTAGTTCGCTGTCTGAGACAGACATGGATTTCATTAAGTCACTTTATATTTAAAAGCAAACAGGAGTCCTAAAATTCCTGATATTTTGTCCGTTAAACTATCATATGCTGTCTCTAAGGATCAGGACAAAATTAAAACAGGAAAAAAGCAATTCATGTTTCCTTGTGGACATATTACAAAGTTCTGTTAGTTTCTTTGTCATGTTCAGCTCTTAACTTAATATGAGAGAGGAGAAGAGCCTGAAGAAAGAAACTGGTGCATTTTTAATAACACTAGAAAAAGGGATGCTTTAAAATAATGCGTTAACCACTGCATAAGAATCCATACGAACAAGACAGCTCACTTCAAAGAAGCGTTAATGGGCAGAGAACAAACCTTAGACCCCACAATCATCCCACCTAAGGAAGGCCTCTGAACTAAGACCGTGCTTCCCAGTGGGTTCCCTGTAAATCCCTACGGTGAAAAGACCCGCATTTCTAGTAGCTGAATAACCTCCTGGTAGTGCTTACTCCTCTTCACTGATGATACCAGTGAGTTCTAGCTTAGGTGCCTCAAGTTAGGTAGAACTCATCCTACCTTCTAACTAACATTCTAACTCAATTTTATCTTCAGCTATAAATATTTGAATTACAACATCCCTTATCTACACTAGCACTTAAAAATGTGCTAAGTGGCTTGTCCATGTGTATGTATACTCCACAGAACAATTTCTTCCTTTCCCCAACTACACTTCTAATGTGCTCGTGTGCCTCTACACACAGAAGGTGAGGACAAGAAGAAGGAAAAAAACCCCTCTAGCAAATCTTTTCTATTTCCTAAGGAAGCTGTTGTTTTCCTGGGGAAAGTCAGGAACGTTTCACTTCATCAGATTTTCATATTGCCATATTTGGATAAAAACCAGAGCATTACCATCAAAAGACTCACCATCTCAGGTCATCCTGCTGAGTCACAGTACATCATTAAATACTGCTACCCTAGAAATGAGGCACTGGAAGAAAAGACATTGTGTGATGCCATGCAGTTTTTCTGGCATGAGAACAGGCTTTCCATATTGTCCACAAGTGATAAAATTATAGGTAGTTATACAGGTTATTTCAAACCACAGTTGATAAAATCTTGACATATCATCATGCCTTTCTGCACCAGGACTATGCCATAAAACATAGGGTACACCCTATCATGGGAAAATCCCTGTCCCAGAATGACTATGCTTGCCCTTGGTCCTTTCACTCAATGGCTGATATGAGTCTGATTTCTGTTCTTCTTCCATACGGAGAAAGCAGTGCTTATCCTTTTCTTTGCAAAAGCACATTTTCACAACCTTCTACCATCACCATCAAACAACCCACATCCATCCCCCTCCTCCAACACACAAACCCCAATTGTTCAATATTTTTAGAGGTTTTCAATTAGCTGAAAATTATCTCCTTATATATGACTACAAGGTCCTGATGGTATGGTAAGAGACTAGGATAAAGGTCTTTTAACTATTGCTACCTTGAAACAGTTAACACAGAATTTTACTATGCCTGTTCTATGAAAGTGCAGAAGGTAACACAATTTTGTAGTGTCCCACACCTGGCTGATCTTTGCAACCTTGATGAGTCCATGAGAAAGCTGAGCAGATTTTGCAATGCTGCGATTAAAGCACGAAAGGGCTGATTGAATACTGCACTGAGACACCTATCAAATTTTGGCAAGATTTCAGATTGACATTTAGAGTCACGTCCACAGGCATGAGCCACTTAGGCAATGTAAGTGTGAAGTTAATGTTTATGCCTCTGCCTGTAAATTCTGACAGCCTTTTTGAGTTTTACCAAGATCTAAAGAGCAACAGGACACTGACCCATATCTTAATACTTCCTTTCATTGTCCTTTTATGTTGGCATTTCATTGAAATATATACAAGCCCAACGATTTGTTTCACAAATAGTTTATAAGTGTAGTCCATAATTTTCCAGTATACTCGAACTGTTTCAGTCTTTCCCATTTGCTTTGCACCAGAATGAAATGATCATTTCTAGGGGTGAGCAAAGAAAGTTAAGAGGAAAAGAAGAGTTGCCAGCATGCTTAACCCATGCCTGGTCGTGCTCTCTGTGGTGACTAGAATACATCTGCTCCAAAGCTTAAAAGTGTTTCTAGACCAGCAAGTTCCAGGTCATAAAATATTATCTGAACAGGGGAGAAGAGAATACAGTATGACTTTTATCTATCAGCTGTCTTACAATCAGATCAGACACTTCACCTTGAAATATCTGTGATCTTAAGGTAGATCCTGAATAGGGCTAACAGGGCACAGGTGCATTCATGACAGTTCCGTTCAAGTATCTCCAATTCCTTAACTCTCGAAAAATGGTACACTGCACTACGTTGCACTGTTACAAATCTTCTACAGCACTTAATTTTCCCTACATGGTACAAGTGAATGGTTACAAAAAATTGTCTCCACCCCTTCCCTGAGCAGCTGTGCCAATCCCTGACCACCCTTTCAGGGAAGAAATTCTTCCTAATGTCCAGTCTAAACCTCCCCTGGCACAACTTGTGGCCATTTCCTCTCGTCCTATCGCTGTCACTTGTGAGAAGAGCCCAGCACCCACCCCACCACAGCCTCCTTTCAGGCAGGGATGGAGGTTTGCGGCAAGTTGTGCTGTTTATATTGAGGAGTTCTATGTCAAAAACTGTATGAGCTCGTTGACAGACATCAATACTGACTATTTAAAGATTGGTTTGGGGAAACAGATTTGCCTTTCATTAACTTTGCATTCACTAGTTACTCAAGTGCCTAGCTACTGAAGTTACTAGTTATTCAAGACACTGATGACCGAGAGCTACCCTCCATCACATCAATCCCTACTGTAAGTAACGGAAAAACAGAGGCTATGTCTATGAGCCTGACAGCTGACATAAGTGCAGTCCACAGGTCCCTTGACAAAACACAGAACACATTGCAGAACATTTTCATAGGGGTGTGCCAGCGCAGCAGTGGCAATGAAGTGGATTTAGCACTGATATTGGTGCCTCGCAAGTCAACCAGTGGAACGAGACTGCAGTCGACCAATAATTTGATTACATCATTGAGACACAGATGGATGAGGACATGATGTACAGTTCATCCCTTCTCTGGAGACTTCAAGTGCGAATGAGATCACTGATTACATCCAGACTAGAGACACTGAGGCAGAAGCGCAGGGTAAACATCTGTTGACTGAAAAACTCCAGGCCAATTATTTCTATGTCTGAAACTGGGGTCCATCACCCCAAAATCATATTTGGTGGGCAGTCTTATTTGGTAGGCAAATGAAGCAGGCTGCCACGTGAGCAGATGCATGTCCTTAACAAGGTTTTCCAGAGTGCTTTTTTCTGTGATTTGACTTCTGGCATTTTGAAATATTTCGTTTTCAAAGGCCACAGATTCTTTAATAAAGAAATCTTTATACACAGGTATCCAAACACTTCGCATGGAAAGTAATTATCATTATGCCCTTTACAAGGAAGAGGAAAAGGAAGCAGAGAGAAGAGAACTGACTTCATGTTGGCCCAACAAGGCAGCAACAATGCCAGGAGCAGAATCACGTCATCTGCTTTGCTGACCAGGCCTCGCCGCCTGCCAGGTGTGGAAATCGAAAAGGACGAGAAATAAAGAGTTAACCTTACTACAGCAGCAAATAAAAACAGATAACTGGAGGTTTAAGAAGAGTACAAACCTGTCAGACTCAAAGATAACTCGTTTATACCCTTCTATGCAGGGATATAAAACCAACCAATGACTTACATATGAAAAACGCTTGATTTCACTGCTCTAAAGCTACACGGGCGCTTCATGTGACAAACAAATCTGCCACAACACAATAGTTTCATAGAAGTAAGGGTTTCTTTATTGTATAAAGTGCCATTTGTGTGTGTCTGTTACTTAGGAATAAGGCATCCTAAGAATGAGGTGACACTGAATCCCAAATACTATATCTGAATGAAAATTCATGCACACAGTAACTGGCTTTGGAAAATATTGCCAAAGTACCTAAGCTGGTCTGAAACAAAGTAGAAGGAAAAGGCAGAGAGAAGATCGATACTACGTGAGATGTGGAAGACACTTGAGGAAAACATTGTTCAGAGAACAATAAGGGGTAAAAATAGCCTAAGAAAGTCTTCAGATTTTTTTCATCTGGTCTTGTTTTGCCCCAAAATATAAAGCTCAGGATAGCAACATGGTCTAAATTCGATTCAAGGATGCTCAATTTATTTCTGCAAATTGTCTTGCCATATAGTTTTAAAGATTATTTTTTTTCCAACACCTAACAGTAATTAGCAATTGCCTGAGTCACTGAGATTTAGGCAGAAAGAATTTACCAAATAACTATAACCAACTTCCTTCATGTACTTTGTTCCCTACAACACCCTAGAAGGAGAAAGTCAAAACAAAGCAGACATCGTGCAAGAAACCACAACAATCAGTTCTTGTAGGCTTTCTATTTGAGAAATACATGTTCAACTTGGTGCAGAATACAAGATAATTCTAAAATACCCTAACTCACACTAAGTGTGCCCCTTCTTACAATGTCTAAAGCAAGAAGCACTATAGGTTCACCTGAATTTACCATTTTGTCCACCAAGTCACACGTATTATACCTGACACCAATGCTTCTGCTATTTTGACAACTGATTCGATCAAACACAGATCATAAGGGAAAGAGCATTAAAATTAATATGTAAAACAAATAACAGAGAGACAAAGTGTGACATTTTATGCTGAAAAACTTATAACTTGAAAATATGATATGGTGGGATTTGAAACAAAAGTGAACTGAGCAATATTTTCAGTGATACAAATTTGTTTCTAGCAGTGAAACAGGAGGAAAAAAAAAAAAAAGAGAGGTTTCAAAACTGACACTAATATTTATCCAAAATGTGTTACAGACCCACGTGTGAGTTTTGCCTATCTCAGACTCTGGACATACAGAGAACAATGCAGGAAATTCCATATTCCACCGAGGGAGGATAAAACATTTTAGCATCGTTTTTTCCCCACTCCCTTCTGCAGTGGCAGCTGTTTGAAACTCAGGAAGTTGAAATCATGGAGTAAATGTTAGGGTGTTGAATTGCAATTGACAGAAAATGAGAGGGTGAAATATACCTTTACCTATGCCTATGCATACATTGACAGACAGACAGCTCTGCCAGCAACCCAAGCAGGACCTTTTCGGTGTCTGCCCTCCTTGGGACCTCTACGGCTGAAGCACCTGAGGGCCATGATTCCCTTGAAAAATTAGGGTCCTGCAAAAGTATCCATTCAGGAAAAAGGACCTGCCAGCAGAGATTCAATTTCAGGATTTGTCCCTTGGCCTGATTTTCTTTTAAAGGTACTGCTCTCTCTTTTCAATCTGAGTTTAATCCTTTAGATTATATGGGGAGACTCTTTTCTTATAAGAATGTAACAGTTTTCCTATATTTTGCCTTCTAGCGAATCGCTTTATCTCTTGTACCGCAAAACGTATTGAAGTGGAAATCTAAATGGCATTATGCAATATGTCTAATCTATCAGCCCTGTCTTTTTCCATTAGTATAGCTGTCTAAATACTGAAAAAATGAAAACTGGAAGACTTTTATATAGTCTATGAAAAAAAAGTTTGAGATGAGTTTCTTCAGAAGCCATACCAACAGAACACATGGTGAAAACTATTATCTACTTGAGTAATTTCAGAAATAAACTTCATAACTCCTGCAGAATTACAGGCATTTTTTGTGTTGCTTATATATTTTAATAGTGATTCCTTTCAAGATAAACGCAAGGAAATAAGCAACTGTATTTCTCATTCTGTTCCGATAAAAATAATGAAAATTTAACTTAAGCTTACTCAAGAAAAGATAGAGCTACTGAGAATGTTCAATAGATGTCTACGTGTATATATAAAACTTTCCGCAACCCTTTTACATTCCAGCAAGCAGTTACACTTGTAAAGATGTTAGCAAGTTTTAGGGAAGGGTATCAGATACTATTACATACAGAAAAAAATAATCAATATTGAAATAGTTGATTGAGCCTTTAAACATGACAGGGTTCAATTTAAAAAACCCAAATCTACACAATTAATATTAAATAATAAAAGATTTTTGACAGCTTCTCCTATCAAACTCTAAAAACACATATTATCTCTGAAGTAGTAAATATTTTGTCAACTGTATCCTGCAGCCTTCGCTTATATGTAATCACATATTATCTTCACAAAATATTCTAGTGAGGTCATGGCACGCCTTCTGAGGAGAGATGCTACTCAAGATTGGATACGTGCAAACTATCTGATCCTCTGGAGGTGGGAGAAAAGCTTTTGGAATGTTAATAGCATTCTTCATGAGATTTTATTTTTAATTTTCATCTAAATAATTGGATGCAAGTCAGTAATATTTTTCTATTGTGTATATCAAGAAATTACAAACGCTAATAAACACTCGTAGATTCAAAGCCCTCACTGGACAAATGCAGTTCAGAAGCTACAGCTGATGGGCAAGACACTGATACAATCCCTTGGCTGTAGTTGCATTTTACAGGGCAAAACCTATATAATAGAACAACAGAATATAACATAATTTTCAGAAAAGTCTTGGATAGAGCAGAGTCTTCTAAATGCTGACCTCACAACTATGAAATTTTATTAATGGCATTGAGATCTAAAAAATATCCAAGAAAGATCAAAGCTTAGACTTTAAAATTCCATGGGTTTTATTTCTAATCACGTTACAACCTGTTAAATATACTAAAAAATCCATATTTTGACATTCATTTCTATTTTTACGCAATATGTTATTTCACTGCCTCATTTCATTACATTGATATTCATGTCTATACAGAAAGAATACTATGGATTTAAAAAAAACCTCCTGGCTTGAATTTTTTGGTTGTATACTTAGCCTATTATCTCTGTCACTACTTGCAAGCAGTATAAAAATATGCACATTAAAAAAGAATACTGCTCTATCTCACTCATCAATGTTTTAAAAAAATTTAAACCTTCAAATATTTTTGAATTCTAAATAATTCTATACAATGTGGGTTTGTTTTTTTTTCCTCTACCTGCCTTTTCTATCACAAAATTTTCAAAATGAAGGAATAAACAGAGATGGAGCCTGCTGCTTGCAATATGAAAGCTGATCACTGGGAAGAACTCGAAAGAAAAGGAATTTATTCAGACTGGAAGCATTAAAAGCAATTCAAACTTTGTGGATGACATCACTGGAAGCAGTATGTAATTTGTTCCGATTGATGTCATTTGCTCATTATTTTACAAAGCACCTTAGTGTATTTATACTTTCCTTCCTCCTAACACTCTGATCAGACTCCCTTGCACCTGACACACCAAACACATGGGAAAGACAATGCAAAAGCAAATCTGTCAAATATATTTTGCCCAAGCTAATATTAATAGACAGAATGCTGCATCGTACGTATTTTTAAGCATCCTCTTCTAACAGAAAACATGAAAAGAATTGTCCGCATTCTGTTCATACAATGACCTTGGATAACTTAGATCTGTTCTTGTGGGATTTGCAACTCTTTTCCTGAATGGATACAAGATGAGGTAATGCCATTCAAAAGGGGCTGAGCAGTGAAACGTTACATGCACAACTCAAATATCCTGGCCCCAGTTCTAACCTTGTCATTATGTTTAACTGGGTCAATGGAATTTCTCAACTTCCACTCCTCTTTTCTCTGCTTCTAGATTTAAGGAGTGCCAGTTCCGTATGTGTAATAAACTAATAGAGAGTATTTCGAATGAACGCTACAAAAAAATTCAGCTGCAAGAAATTCAGATTTATGCTGCTCATCTACACCGTGGCTGCTGAACTGCAGTGAAATACTTCCTTATGCCTTGCTTGCTGTGTTATGGTAAGGGTAGACCCTTTCTGTTTCACCACATTAATAAGGCAGCCACCCAACTGCAAGTAATGCTTTTAATTACCAAATGATACTTCTTTTAAAAAGTGCTTTAAACAATGGAATTTGTCTGAAGCACAGAATAACAACTTGTTTAAAACGACTCCGGGGTAAATTAAAATCAAGGAGCTTCACTGTCTGCCTTTAGAACTTGAAATGAATGAAATTGTGAAAAACTATGTTCTGTATGATTTGACATGTCAAAAAAATCTCGCATTTTAAAACCTCTAGGAGAGCAGCACAATCAATGCAAGTGTTAATATAATACGTGGAAAAGATGAGCATATGTTACATGAACCAGAGGGGGTTTGGTTATCTGTCTTGGGCTATTTACGCCACAAATGCATCACACTAAGCTTCTGAAACCTCATGAAACTGAGCTCTTAGTAAGCAAAAATTCAAAAGGACATAACCTGTGCCACATTATAAAGATATCCATAAACAACTTGAACAGCTCTCTCTCTCTCTCTCTCTCTAAAGATACATAAACTGATAGAGACACGTTTCCCACTCTGCTCTCTTTGCACAAAGCAACACAGAAAAATCACCGACGAGCTATTAGAAGGCTATACAAGGCAGATTTTGAGGTTTAAAACAATACCTGAGACTTCGGTTTACCTTTGGCAAAGTTCTTTTAATTTTAAATGCATATATCTTGCTTCTAAAAAAAACCCGTATTGAATTCAAAAAGAAAACAGGAGTAATAACATTCTCCCTTACCTTCTTCATTTTTGGTGGGGTCACTGGTAATTTTTTTCTATGCTTCAAATCCTGTTTACAAACCATTTTGCAAATTTAACTTTGTAGTGGCATGCCTGGCAATGCTATAAATCACAAATACAGGAAAAATAATTGTATACACACACACACCAGGCAAAGCCACAAACTTATAGTTTCAATCCCATGTCTTCTTTAGTAAGAATAAAAGTTCACAGTACAAACCCCCATAAAGCATGCAGAACAATGACAGTGCTGCATATCTTCCCGAAACTGCAGATGGTACTGAGGCAGATTTTAAGATAGAGACAAAAATTAAAGCTCAGTCACTCCTCCTTGTTCCTCTTCTGGGAACACACACACATCCCCCCCACACATACAGCACCAAAGGAAAAATAAATACCAAATGTATTCATAGCATAAGTTATTTGCAATTTCTCACATTAGGTGATCAAATGTTAACCAAGAGCTGTACAGAGAGAACCAGCTTAAAGGCTTTATTTCTTTTCTGAACAGGACATGTTGACAGCCCCAATTAAAATTAATACTTCTCCATTTTCCTCTGGTCTAATGAGAAGTTTCAACAGCTCATCAGAATTAATAATTATTGATGTTACACGGCTACTGAAATGTTAGACATTTCATAGGCAAACACCAGTGAAAACATATTCAGACATAACCTTTTCTTAAAACTTCCACCAGAAATCAGTGTTTACGGAAGCACAGTAGAATTCTTTGTAGTACAAGGTTATATATCAGAAGTTGGCAGGCCTTGGACAGTTCCCCTTTCGAATTAAACCTTAACTTACCTTGCATAGTCAAAACCAGCTACTGAAACTAAGCTGTTAGAAGTCTGAGTTCTTTTGTCCACTATCTCATATTTACTTGTCTTTTTTTCCATTCTGCTGCCATCTGCTGGCAACGAATTTATCCTACATTTGATAGTCTGTTGTACCACCAGAACTTTATTTTCCATGTTTCTTGGCCAACCAATCAGGTACTGTTACACTTCCAAGTCAAAAATTTTCAGCATCAACTGCCCATACTTAGAGATCAACATGACTTTTCTTGGCTCGGAAAACTGTGCCCCTAAAACGCTGTATGCAACAATAAAGCATTTAATATTTGTGTCTTTTTAAAAATTACATTTTTTTTCAAGGTCATTGAGATGGTAAAAACATTTCTGAGCACTTTCTGAATCTCTTATTTATTTCTGTCAAAGTACAACATTGTATTTTGAAGTTTATATGCAATCACTTCCTCTTGAGATTCTCAGGCATTTTCTGATAAAATCCACAGGAGCAGTAAAACGTTACCCCCCAACCTAGGAGTGTAATAAATAAATGACATCCTTATATAATTTCAAAAAAAGTAAGCTCAGTAAGTTGTGCAATATGCAATATTTTTTAGGCTAAGTAGTTTTCAATTAGCACTCTAAGAAATGAGGTATTTCACAACAATCTACTAAATCATAAAATAATCATGCTTATACAATAGGTAAGGCATAAACAATGCAAAAAATGGAAAACAGTTTTATGGAGGCAAGCTTTTTGAAATAGCACTGATATTCTAAAAGGAATAGAAGCCTTTTCTAAGAACAAAAACTAAGTGATCGTTAACCGGCAAGGTTACCCTGGGCTGCAGTCACACGTATTTTGATAATGACGGGACAGCACAACTGGTTTTCCATAAGTTGCAGGGACAAGCACAAACCAAATCAAATTATTAAAACTATCCTCCAGCTTTATGCAGGCAACCTTTGTTTCACCCCCTTGCCAGTAGAGGTAGATGTTAATTTTTTCTGGGGAAGACAGCCATTCTTTTCAGTAATTGCCACCTAAAGTTCAATCTGTCTCAAGGATGGCATGGACAGAGTTCTTCAAGGAGCCAAGGACTTCCTTATCAGCACCAATTAACAAGATTTACTTCCATCTTACGGTTTGTGAAAACTTTGCGTGCTTATCTCTGTGCACAAAGACACGTGTATTCACGTATGTGTTCATGCACGAAGAGCATCAAAATTTGTCTTTTAGGAGAACATGAGAAGGTCTAATGGTACAGGACAGGCAGGCAGGGCCAGAGCAGCAAAAGAACAAAATGATGAAATAATAAACTAAGAATCACGGTGGAGTTATGAGGTTCATTAAAAGCAAGAGTTACCATTTTCACAAGTACTTTCACAGCAACAAAATTTGAACCATCTCCTCTTTGAAAAGCTGATGCAGAGTGGTTATTTTTGACACATAGGAGCCATGGTAGAGCCAGTCAAAGGATGCAAAATTCAGATACAGCAGTTAAGGACGAGGCTACGTTAGAACACGTAGCAAAGTCTTGACTGCATCCTCAGGTATGCTGCCAAATTTTAGAGAAAATAATTTGAAGATGGAATGCTGAAGGTTTCATCTTGTTTAAAGTTTGTGCACTTCTGCAAAGTGTCATCCTGTCGCATTAGAAGCATTTCAGTACTTGAGCAAAGCTTTACAGAACATGCTGAAGAAGGTCAGGCTTTGGTTGAGGTGAGGAGTTGCCATCAAATTCTCCGGGCTCTGGAACAAACACTTGAAAAGGAATATGATAATAAAACCAAGACAGGCTTCGGAAACATTCTTTTCAGTGCACTTACAGTCTTGTAGACTACTTATTTAACACAGTAATATTTTAATTTACATTTATGGTTCTCCTATTTTACATTTTAGAAATATATTAACTTGTGGGACTAAAATAAGAGAGCATCCTTTTCTTATTTTTGTGTTTAAACATAAATCAAATCAAAGAGTATATGCAGGAGTTTGTACAGCCAGTTAAATAAAGCAAATCAGTGACTTCTATGATTGTTGAGAAAAAACATTTTATCTTCTTCATAGTAAATTAAACCCTACAGTCCTTGACTTTGACATAGATCGGATTTCTTCTTCTATCGAAAAAATACATTAATCCCATAGCATATTTGGATTATATAATTTGCCCCAATGGCACTCTGAATGACCTCTCAAGAATAACTATTTTTATTTTCAAGATAACCATTGCAAAATATTTAAATGTGGAAATATGAAACATATCCACGCAATCATGAACAAATACATATACATGAATATGGACTCACACCCTTTTCTACACTTTAGTTAGTAAGATTATTATTAGTTAGTCCAGGAGAAAGTTTTCTAGGTACTAGCACAAAATTGACACATATGCATCCCACTATACTTCAAAATTCCCTTATGTCCAGTACTGAGACGAGCAGCTTTTGAAAGTGGAGCAGGGTTTACACAGACCAGATGCAACTATAAAAATACAAACCACTTGAACCTTAATAAAATACACAGTAATGAAATTGTTGTAAAACAGACACTAAAAACATAAAATCTTAACAAGCTTAATCACAATGAAACAGAGTCAAAGCCACTAAGTCCAGTCATCATTTAAAGAGAGGCAACACCAGATGTATTTTGGTTTGGGGCCGTGGGCCACCTATTTTAAGCATCGTAACAATCTACAAGTGATACACAGACAAAATATATACAGCATTTAATATTTCAGTAACTTGAAAAGTTTCAGTTTTGTACTAAAATTATTGTGGTCACAAATCATATTCTATCCTATAAAAGAGACATCTGGTACGTGTTAATAATACACGACTAAAGGACAGTTGAAATTTCTCTCCTTTTGACTCTTTCTGTAATATTATTTTCTGAAGAACTTTACAAAAATCTTCTTAAGCAAACAACTCCAGTTCAGTGCAGATTTATAAAATCCTAAACATTACTTTTAAGTCATAGATCCTTATAACTAAGGCTTTCTTACGCATACATGAGGTTATTTTATTTGTCATTAAAAGTAACATTTATGTGAGAAATGACTGAAAAAGAAGTTACACTCAGATTTAAAAATAAGTGTGTAAATGTGACAAAGCAGGAAAAATGCCTTCCACATTCCTCCTGAAAATGAGTTTGAAAGATTTGAATGATCTGCCACATCTGAACATTTTATCTCAGCATTTTCCCTCTTGTAGTACAGTTCCCTGTTTACCAAACTTTCTGAACCACTTCAGACTTCAATTCTTCTAAAGTAAACACTACACTTCTTAGCAATATCAAAACATGATACAATTGCAAACAGCGTTTCCCATGGTTTCATAAATACAGTTTATTAACCGTTAACCTTACGCTCTATTGGTACAGCGTAGCATTCAACTCAATGCTGATTCTGCAAAGAAATCAGCATTGAAATATTTCTGCAATTATAAATTACCAAGGTTTAGGATTCACTTCTGTGGGCTGATTGCACGGAACCCCGGCAAGTTAGGAGATCTTCACGTAAGTGTGGGATCAAAACCTCTAGTAATGAGCAGCCCAAGCATTTAAATAGCCTAAAATTTTATAAAGCAGACTTGAAAAAAATCAGTTGCCAATTCCTTTCTTTGCCTTTTAGGTTTTTTAAAGCCTTTGCAAGCATTTTCCTCACGGAGGAGATGGGGGAGGCTTGCGTTTTTTTTTCCTTCTGAATTGAAAGTGAATATCCCTGACTCAGTAACTGTAGCTTTGGAAAAAACACCAAGTATCATGAGACAGACATGAAAATCACAAAGAACTGGCAAGAACTTCCTGTTGAAGTATGAGGCTGCCAAAGTAACTGAACAATTATCTAGCAGCCAAGTTGCTCATACGGTTTTCTAAAAGCAAATCGCACTGCATTCCAGATCATCACAAAATGACTGATGTAGGGAGATTCACACTGCTCCATGGGAGAACAAAAAGGAAGAAAGGAAGAAAGGAAGAAAGGAAGAAAGAAAGAAAGAAAGAAAGAAAGAAAGAAAGAAAGAAAGAAAGAAAGAAAGGAAGGAAGGAAGGAAGGAAGAAAGAAAGAAAGAAAGAAAGAAAGAAAGAAAGAAAGAAAGAAAGAAAGAAAGAAAGAAAGAAAGAAAGAAAGAAAGAAAGAAAGAAAGAAAGAAAGAAAGAACATAAAAATGAATAATAAAATATTAAAGATGAATAGAGTGAAACACTGCCATGAATTTTCCAGGGAGCTTGAGGGATCTCACTCATTAGAAGTTATGAACAGGTTAGACAGACTTGGGAATGAAGTAAGTACAGTCTATCCTCTCTACAGGCAAAAGAGTAGACAAGATAATATCTGGAAGACACTTTCAATCCTACTTTCTATGATATTATACTCTGCAAATGGGGAACAGAAAAATACTTTATAAACAATATTAAGTTTTGCCATACTGTTAAGAAGCATGTTTTGAAATGAAAAACAGGGCACTCAAAGGTTCAGGCAGGACGTTCTGTATCAGATATTGCTCAATATTGTTGTTCTCTAGCTCAATGAACATTATTTTATGGATTGCTTATTAAACCTCCAAACACAGCCCCTGCTGATAGATATAAAATTTTTCCTATTTTGATTTCTCTCAAAGCCATGGTCTTTGTTTTTTTCTTTTTTTTTTCTTTTAACTTTTACCTGTGAAGAATATTCCATTGTTCTGTTTAAGGATACACACGCACACAGACTAACACGTATTTCAAAACAGTTTATCAGCCCCGCACTGATCTGTCACTTACCAAACAGCACCCTGTAAATCTCCCAAAACAATATTCTTACAGTCAGGTAATACTCCTTACAAACACTGACCTTTAACCACTGCTGCAAGTAGCTACATCTCGAACTGGGTGGATATACGCTGTCACTTGATATTTAAGATATTACTCCTAATTTTATTTATGTACACGCACACATGTGTATGTATGGGAAAATCCTCTCTGGGGAGAAAAAGAAAGATTAGAACAAATATGCCTAACATGATAGCAAAGACGAGGGGATCAAACCAGGAGAGCCACTTACTCACTGAAATCGATGGAGTTGTAATTGTTTACATGAGGGCTGACTCTAATCTTGATTTTGTCATATCTTTCTCAACATTTTTATTTTAGGCCCAGTTTCCCTCTGTTCAGTGAGAACAAAAACCCAAACACAAGACTTGGAGGTGGGGTGTGAAAGGTCAGCCTCATGCTGCATGAACCAGGAGGTTCGTGGACTGCGAGAGGTTTCTGCCAGGGCCATTGTTAGACTCAAGTGGGTTTTTTTTAGGGGCCTTGGAGTAGCCAAAGCTGAATTGGCTGTGAAACACTGAACATGAAAACAAAAGGGCAAAAACTCTTCTCAGAATCCAATCCTGGGAAGAAGCTCACAGCCCGAATAAATGGACTGCACGATTAGACAAACGCATTCAAAAGGCTCACCCCGCCCTCTAGGAACTGGCTTCTGTCCAGCTGCAGCTGCTGTTTCTGCAAGGTCCGGGCTGCAAACAGAGCAGCAGATGTGAGCCACTGCTCTCCATCGTCCCCCGGGGCACGGCAGGCTGGCGCAGGCGTGTTGTGCAGCCGTATCGCCCCACTGACCTGGCCACAACCTGACACTTCACAGGCCTCAGCAGGACACTGGCCCGGGCCTTGGCACTCGCTCTTCCAACACCACCTCCAACAGTGGTTGCCCGGTGTTGTAGAGCCAAAAGTAACACCCAAACAGGGTACAGTCTATTACCATTAGTATTTTTTTTCTTTGAGATCTTAAACGTGATTTAGACCTGCAGTAGAGAGCTTTTATACTGCATGCACGCCATATAGTTCCCCTTGTTTTCTTAAGTGACCACATGATTAACACCACGAGACATCCTCAGTCTAACGAAGTAGGGGTATTGCATCGCAACCCAGTGAACCACTGGCCAGTAACATTTCCATAACTTCACTCTGTGTTTTAGCAACATTCTCTGCACAACCAGATTCAAATATGTTCAGTTTAACTGCAGACTATTAAAAGAAAGAAAACAAAATGTTTTCTATATAACATTTTATTGTTATGAATGTTGCTAAATTCTTATACTGAAGACATGGGGAAAAACATCGTAGCCCACCTTCTGTATACTACTGATTTATTTCTCTATCTCTTATCATGCCTGTCCTTATTTATGTCCACCCTCATATAACTAATCCCTTTCATTCCTATACACCTTCACTTGGGAGCTTCTCTGCACTCCCAATTAATTTTTATGCTTGCAAAATGAATATTTTATTTTCCATTTCTGGGGAACTTTCTGACAAAGTAACCACCATTAACAGAGTATCACAAATCAGATGAATCAAATGATTTACAACATTAGAATATGTTTTCAAAACCCTTAGAAAAAAAAAAAAGGTTGCTTTTCTTATTTCCACCTCAGCCCCAAACATCTATTGTTGTCTTCTGTTTCAGTGTTTGGGAATAATGTCATCATTTCCCTTCAAGTTCTACTACTTCTACTTTCCCCTTTACCAAAGCTCTCCAGTTAGGAACCTACTTGGAGAACTCATAGACTGCATTTTTTTACATGCACTTTTTAGTTTAGTTCCCACATCGTACCAACTAATTGGTTTAATTAAATGATTTGTTGTCTCGTATTTCAAAGGTAGAGTCTATCAAGGTAAGTGGGAATTGATCCTGCTTTTCATGTTCATCGTGCACACTGAAGATGTCAAAAGCAAATAGTTTTCAAATCTGCAAACCTATGGGAACTAGTTTACTGTCTGGACATATTAGGAGGCAACAGTCATCTTAGTGACTTTTTCACACAGTACTGTTTTTCTATTTAAGAGTTTCATTTGGACATTGCAAAACTAAAATCTTATTTCTTTCAACTGTAGAGCTGCTGCAGGCAAACTTCTTAAAAAAATTAACTCCTACTTTGAAGTTTAAAATCAGCTTTTAAAAAATGTCAATATTTTTTTATTCCCATTAATAACCAAACCATTCATGTGCAGAAGTATGTTCTAAAATGCAGATGTTTACATGTAAATCTGTAAGGTAATGAGCACTAACTCTTTATTGTAACTTATAATGTAGCTGCTGTAATAAAAATAATTACTAGTTCTTCTGTACAGTTAACTGGATCTGTCCTGGCTCCTTCTGTATATAAAATGATCTAATGACCACCTCAAATGGTGTGGTTAAATGTAGGAAACTTAACATAGCACCATCAAAATAACTTCTTTCTTTGAGAAAAAGGCCTCATGACTATAGAGGGGGGGAAAAAGTATTTATTATAGTGAAAACAATCGTCCATATTCTGTTTCCAGATATAGATTAATTATTATAGAATTAATCTGAGGTGAACAGTACCTTCAAACCAGTATTTCTAGATTTATCATTCTAGATCTGTACCAGTGTGACAAGGAGAACTTGGTTTAATTTATCTTTAAAATAAGCCATTAATATCATACAATCATAAAAATCTGCAGTCTAAGTGTATTTCTTTTATAAAGACAAACCTCCTGTATGAGGTACAGGCATGGAAACATTTATAAATCCTTCAGGACATCTTTTTAGATTACTCTTTTTTTTTCTTTTTGTTTATTATCACACTTACGTGAAGTTATCCACTTAGTTTAGTTTTAAACCGGATTTCTTTCATACAGCCTCATGAGTTGCTGTGGAAAAGATCCTGTCGCTGCAGGAGAGTCAAATGTAAAGCAAATATTCCTTAGAGCTGCCCCCATCAGTCGTTAAATGTACATAACTGGTATATCTTGACAGTGATAAAGTTATGTGACAGACAAGAAAACCACAATACTAGCAATGGTTGGTATCATGGAATAAGTAAGAGCACGCTGAAATCCCAATGAATGCCCATTCAAAATCATGCTTAGGCAGCCAGCAGAGTACAAACCCACTTGGACTCACAGCTATTTTAAGAGCATTATTAGATTCGCAAATGTTCCACCTCAACGTGTGAAAAACGCGGCTTATAAGACAGCAAGAAACCTTGACCATTTAAGAACATGCAATGCAAAGCTTAGTGCGCTCTTCCCACAAGACTTCTCTGAACCTCAGCTCTTCTTGCTATATGGATTATGCTTTAAATGACAAAGCAGTCCATCAACAGTACTGAAGTTGTTAGTGCAAACATGTAGTGTCAGCAAGACAGGCTGGCTTGTGCAAGAACTGAGATTTAGGAAGGATCCTCTTGTTTGCTGCCCCTTTTTATAGTGGTATTTAGGCATCTCATAACCTTTGTCTTCACAATGTAATTGCAAATGAGGAATTATCATAAATACCATTCTACAAATGAAAGAGAAACTAAGGGGCTATATTTTAAAGGTACTTAGGTGCCTAAAGATGCAGATAGGCACCTACTGGTATTTTAGCTCTTAACCTAATTAGCAGATTTAGTTGCAAATTCTAGCCTTGGGCATCAGTGTTTGATAGCTGTGCTGTCTATTAAATCACCAGGAATATCATTACAGCTGTCTTTCTGAATTTTGTGTGTAGTGTTTACATGTAACTTTAGTTAAATGGAAGAAGAGAAGGAGAGTATTACAAACCAGTGGGGAATAGGTTTAAAGTGAATATATATGAACAATTTGTACCAAAATACATAACAGGCATTGGAATTACGCCAAGACAGGATATTAAATACCCTAATTTAGTTAGTTTAGTTGCCTAGCCTTAGATGTATTAACCACTTACTACTACTGTCACATTACTGTTTCCCCTTTCATTCCAGAATTCTAGTTCATAATGCTCCGTTCTAGGACAAATAAATCTCTGCATTCTTAAATTTATCAGGTTACACTCAACAAATGCTATGTTTATTCAGCTGAAAAATTCTCTGCTAACAACTCGGGTACTATTTAGCATTACATGGAATAGAAACATTTGCAAAACAGCTCCTAATACAAATACTGCCTGGAAGGTGGTTAGGAATTAAAAAATACGTAGCCTAAATGAACTTAGAAACATTAATATTTCAAACTTGCCAAATCATAATGAAACATTAGAAGGTTGACATTTATTCTTCTATTTTTATAGCACAGTTCACAAATTGTATCAAATCTATGTTTACGTTGCTTCAAAAAGAAAAAGATGGCAAATGTTTCCGATTTTGACTTGCTTCTTTAAAATTTAATTTTTCAATGTAACCAAATTAGTAACACTTCGACTAAATTACTACTGTGCCTCTTCTGTGACAGAAGTATTAACTAACTATAAATCTGCTACATCAGGTGATGTGACAAGAAATAAACCAGCTTCAGTTTGCAGTTCTTCTCGGAGCCACGCACTTGCCAGGGCTGTCACCATGTTCTCTTGTACGAGGTAACCCCACAGTTCAGAAGATCTCTAGCTGCTCCACTGTACTTCAAAATCTTATCTCTGTGGAGGAATATATGCATAACCACGCTTTATTTCACTGATAATAGAACAGTCATTGAAATATGTAAGAAAATTATATGCTGGCTTTTAGTATCAAATAAAAGTTAATACTTTAACAATACCTATTAATTAATACGGTATTAAAATGTAGTTAAATTTAGATTGACCGGTTCCCTATCAATCAATTCCAACAGTCATTTTAAAAAAGGTAGGTATCTTTCTTCTTTTAATTTAAAATTCACAATACCGATCTAATCTATGTAAATAATGCTGGTAAGAAAAAGAAAATAATACTCCTATAGCGAAAAGCTGTTACAAGTTTCTGTTGTCTAACTATAATACTATTTTTAATGTGTACCTTTGCGTAAGTAAACACAATGTTGTAGAGCTATGGTAAAATTCGGAATTTTCCTCCTGCACATTTTAAGTCTCATGGATGTGTAGGGAAGATGTTCAACTTTTCAAACCTATTATATTATTCTAAAGTTAAGTCCAATGTCTATTGTATCTAAACTCTGGTAAAAGGGGTTTCCCTCTAAGACAAAGTAAAAAGCTACTGTTGTCCTGGGAAAATTTTCATTACAGCTTACCATAAGACCTGCTGTTTCCTTGCTTTCTCTGAGCTCTGCAGCCTGAGGACACTGAACCAACAGCCCCTAATAATTTATCCAGCCCTCTGCAACTTAGGCGCTAGTTCATCCTTATAAACAGATTAATAGCTATCCCCTGCAATGCCATCAACGCCAATTTGTACTGGCCTTTAAGAGGTGCTGCAGGATTAGCCTAATTGCCAAGACCTTTCAGGTGACCTTAAAGCCAGGAACACCTTCACCCGGCGTTACCTCTGTCCATTCCTAGTGTTCTCAGATACAACCAATATCATCACACCCTTCAAGCTGCATCTCAGCAACCCACAAGCTATGCATCTCCAAGAACATCACAATACAGGAAAGACATTCAATGCTCTTATTTATTGGACCACTTCTGCTACCAGTGGAAAACATCATTCGTAATGAAGAAATCCTGTAAGTTACAAGGGAAAGGAATATGGCAAACGTGACAAGTCAAACTAGAGCATGCTTTGTTCTTCCTATTAGAAGAGGGTTTATCACAGTGTGTCGTTACTGCACATAGACTTTCTCTCATGTGTACGTGCACACACATACACACAACCTCATTTTCCTTAGGGAAACAGCTACCTTGGCCCTCTTGTCTCAAAAGTGCTGGCTGGACACAGAATCCAGCACTGCCACACCACATCAACCTGCTTGCGTACACCCTGTACCTGAGCTCAGAACAACAAAGCAGCTCAGTGTGCTGCGTAAGCCAGCTTTACAGGCATGCATCTGACAATGTTTTGTTTCTAGCAGGTACAAACCCCAGCTGTGCTAATTATCTGCTTTGCATATCCATTCTCCCATCACCTGCAAATCAGCAGACCTCACCATGGTTGGCACGTCTATTTTTTTGAACAGGCAACAGTCCTGACCAGTGTCAGTCTGTACAAAGAAGGTGCTACTCCCTTTTACAGGAACCACTCCAGTGGTTTCAATTTGATCTTGCAAAGAACATCGCTAAACAACATGCAGAGAGATGCCTTCCTGACTTTAAGACAGCAGAGAGCTCAAATCTAGAGCAGCTTGATTTACTAGTACATTAGTTTTTGAGCTGACAGTGCTGACACTGCCAAAAGAGAGGAAAAAATTTAAAAGTTATCTCTAACAGGAGCAACCAGAATGTAGCAGAGAATCGCCTCTAAGGAATAAAAAACCAGGCCAGACTAAGTCTATGAAATCTCTCATAGACTTGTCAAATTTTTTCCTTTCTGTTTCATGATTTACAACATCACAAATTATGTAGCAGACATACTAACAGCAAAGTTTGATGTTAAATTATTTTTCCAACTCCCCTTATCTTCTCTAGGACTGAAAAGGCCACGTATGTCTGTCACACAGCATTTTTCCCTCCCATAGAATCTCCAGAAACCAGCCCGAATATCCACTTTAAAGCAGGAGAACAGCCCGCAGGCTGCCAGTGCCCAGCTTTGTTAACAATATTCCAGTGAAACATTTCTACCACAGCCCCCACAGTGCAGAGGAAGGGATGGGGACTTCTTTGCACTGTTAAAGATGGAGAACTTTCTCCTATATTTGCTTTCCTGTCATTAAATTTCTGTGTGCAACCACCTAAACTTATTTCAAGATGGGAAAAACCACAGAGTTTCCATAAAGAGTCTTGGGCAGATACCAAATCTTGGAAAACTGCTTTTTAGGAGCAATGTATGGAGGAAAATCTTTTTACTTATGGATTTTTTTCAGACCAGAAAGGATGCTTTATACTCCGTAAGCTTCTGACTTCTAGTAGGAATTAAAATGCACTGCATTCAATGGCAGGAGTTACCTAGTTACTATAAACTAAAAAAACCCACTGTAGCTCCTAAAATCAGCTGATGATGGCAGAGGTATCTGCTTCATTTGTTCACAATATAGTGTTCTTTATTGAATATTACATTTTGTTGGAGGTGTGTGGCTGGCAGAGATAAAAATTCCTGTTTGCTTTTTACCAGATACTGCAATTTGGGTCAGATGGATACTGCTGGAGAAAGGTGGAAAGTGCAGAAATCTTTCCTTTTCTGAGAGTTGCACAAACTGTTCAAGTGCTGCAAGATTGCAAAGTGCAGGTGAAATAGGAGGGAGTATGAGGAAATGCAGTATACAGATAACCCGCAGCATAAAAACCAGGAAGATATCCAGGCCTCAGATATGAGAGAGTCTGACTTTCCTCTGAAGACCCAGCATGGTCAGTATCAAAATCATCGCAACCCAAAAAAGCCATTGAAAGTTGCCAGATGAAGAACAAGACCGAAGCAGATTTGACCTTTTAGTGACGCACTACACTAAGTGGAGATTTGTTTTCAAACCATTTATTTTTATAGAGTCTCATCCAGGAGACCTCAGTGATCTTCTGTTTTTATATATAAAGAACATGCTGTTCTAGTTTGTCTCCAAACAATACCAGACTCGATATTCAGTTTGTAAGCTGCTCTGACTTTTCTGGGAGCACGTTTTAAAAGAAAGATGTAGGAAGATGCACTTCCAGGCTGTGGCTGAGACAAGTTTTCCTCTACACCTCCTCAAGGGGAAATGGCAGCCAATCCTCAGGTGCTGCTCCAGGGCAACACTGAAGGCTCAGCTGCTCTGCTGGCAGTCTTGTACAGCAACGGCAGAGAGGACTCCTCCCTGGGCTAAGCCTGAGACAGATTGTCGTCTTCCCTGTACCAGCTGCCAGCTATGTTATTGTGAACACAAGACACTGGGAGTGTCGAGGTAGGTTCCTTTTCCATGCCGGTCTCTTGCTGTTACCTGTGACCACAATAATCGCGATATGGAAAAGGGATGGCAATGGTGCTGAAGGCTTGACCTGGACATCTGGCTCTCAGACTCCCACAGGGTCTGCATGTCACACTCTGTGTCTGAGGCTGAGGGTGATGGATAGAGAGAACTCAAGCATGCCCTAGGCTAAAAGAGGACTTGTTAGGTTAACTTTTTAAGTGTTAGAAAGGAGAATATGAACTTGGCAGAATGACGAGAGAAGTGTGATACAGGTACTGAAATATATGTCTAGTGCCATTTTTAAAAACCCAGTATGGCCTGACAGACCACCTGTAAGTCCGTTTCCTATCTGCCAGTCTTCTGCAGATGTCTCACATACCCAAGGCATTAAAAAATGTCATTGGGTGCGTACGTTTAAGTACCTAAGTCCCACTCTCAGTGTTTCATAGACATTTCCAAGTCAGCAATTGATTATTCTATGTTCATTTAAGATAATTACAGTTAAATATGAAAACAAGTGTAATTCTGCCAGTCTGGATTGTCCCACATACGGTGCAGCAGGGCAAGAAGGGATGGGAAAAATGATTCAGTAATAGCCTTCTGGTCTGAGCTATTTACAGCTCTTACATCAAAGATGGGAAATCTACCACCAAAACGGAGATTTGGCTTTCTAATTCTGAAATTCTAGAGACAGACAAGAAGCTTCACGATTACGAATACGCTCCACGTTCTCATTTCCCATTCTGCCTCTCTGGGGGCAGAGATGAGCATAAAACCAAGCATACAAACCCATGAGACTGACTCTCAGCTATGACAGCTGGTGGTAGACAGCAACTGGGTGAACGCAGACAGGAAATTGTTACCAGAGAGGCAGACAGGATGGCAGACATTGCAGGCTCCATCCTAAATTTCTTTGTCTTTGGGGCATGCTGCAGATTTGGAGCTGCTCTGTAGTTATTTAGGAACATTGTGCATTAACTTAGCCATTAGAATATTTTTTCTGCAGCTATGGTGGTTTAATTCAGTCACAGTCTGAATGGAAAAACAGGCAGAAGGAAAAGCACGGCAAAATACACACTACTTCATGAGTTAAAAAACAGTGCCAAAAGAGGCAGTTTTGGTTTCTTTTTCAACCCGTCGGTAAAACCATCTCTGACCTGGACAGGCAAGGCACACAAATATTGATGAAGCAAGAAAAAAGGTGAACACTAATGAAAAAAAAAAGCCTCATAGTCCAAACCTGTGTTTTATTTACCAACAAGAGAAAGTCATTAATAAGTAATATTATTTGCACAAAATGTATGCCACCTAATTCCTCACCCTTCCACTACTGCTGTCTTACTAGAAGATAATTTGTGTTAAAATTGCTGCCTTCAAGAATACACCATATAGTACAGAATCCCCAAAAGCAGAACTGCGAATAACTGAAGTCAGAGAGAAACAACAGAGGATCTGACCAACTAAGAAAACTGAAATTCCACTTTGAGGTATAAAATAGTTACACCTTCCTCACTGAGAATAAGAGAGATCAAAATGGATCTCAGCCAGTCCTTCTCTGCAATTAAACCTAGATTTCACATGACTACAATGCTATCTATGCGCCCTTAGTATTCCCTAAATCCAGGCATGAAACAGATATGTGGTTAGGAATTGGAAAGGCTGCAGCTCCCGCTGTGGTAGCATCAACTGGGGTCCAGCACTCAGAAGAATCCTACTAAAAAACACAGAGTTTTGCTGCAGATTAGCAATGTGGTCCCTCCCCATTGTTTTCCCAGAGTCTAATTTTTTCTCTAAGGACGGGAGTGTTTTATGGAAGAGAGAAACTCAGCAGAGCACAAGATGGTAGAGTTACGAATGCAAACGCATGAAGCAGTGTTCTCCAAGACCCCAGGCTGGAGCCAGCAATATTGTCAGTATTCACACTGAGGTACCAATAACCTGATTTTGTCTTTTGAAAATGCCAAGACTGTGACTCATTTCTTTATTCACTGTGAAGTTTATCCTAATGGACTTGCAAGACTCATTCCCAGGTGTAATTCTCTAGGTGTAATTTCTTCTCTCCGAGAGAAGGTTACAATGAAAATGAAGTACAGGAAGCAGTCTACCCTCCCTGTGACAAACCTTCTTCAAAGATGTTAATCAGACTTTTCTCCTCAAATGTTCTATGAAGCCCTACTGGACGTTTCCTTCTCTTTCCTTCCCTGGGCTGATCAAAATGCAGCTCTCGAAAGCCTCTTTCTAAAGCCCCAGATAAGAAATTTACCGCCTCCGAACACGTAATTGAGTGCTGCAATAGGTGCTGAACAGATCACACTGAAAAAACCCCTTTAACCAAACTCCCAAAGATTATAACAGCAGTCATTCAGTTAGTGCAGAATAATGTTAAAGAGCAAGTACAACCGGACATAAAACGTCATTAACAGGTTCCAATAAGACATTATCTTTACAGTGACAGCAAGCATTGTTAGAAAGGTGCAGCCTGTCTGGTGGCAACCACACCCAGTATGTTATCAAACGTTAAAGACAAACACTGGTGGCAAAAAAATGCAGTTATTTGGAACTTCCTAGGCTCTGGGGACAAGTTTTTCTAAATAGCACGCATAATATCATACTGCCACGCCCAATATAAGTTGATTTTAAAAGTTCTGGTCATCCAAAAGATTGTACTAAAGTGTAAAGGAAGCAGCGACTGGTGTTTCCAAGTGCTCTTTGAGAAAGATGTCAGTTACCTCGTTTATGCTGAAGTTGAGTCAGACCCTTTAGAAAGTTTTAACAGTCACAACAGAAGACAGGTAATTCACTTGCTGGAATCGTGAACACAAACTTTGTAGTTTGCCATCAATTATTTTAATGCAGGTACATATTTTTGACAAGAATATGTATCATATGGGTATTATACATTAATTTAGTTTGAGTCTACCATTCCATTAATGTTAAATTTATAAATTTATACTACAGTAGATATTAATAAATCTACCATTACAGAAAATAGTCCCTTAGATTTTTAGCTTAAAATTAACTCCTGCTTTTCTAGGAGGTAGTTTTGCATGGGACTTAATTTTCTGATATGCTTTGCAGCACCACAGCTGTAAAGGTGTTATCATGCATGTTGCATTTTTTCACTGGTCAAATATGTCCAGCAGTTTATAAAATGCATGTTTTGAGACAGTGGTTACAGATCTCTTATCATTTAACTAGGAATAAGGACTGATAAGGAGGCCTCTCATATTCACTCTCCTCCCGCAAAGAAGCTGCAGGTTTTGAACTTTGCTAATTCTCTTGACTAATCCAAGAAACTGACCCTTCACCCTGGTCCCAAACTCTTACCACCCATGGCCATCAGTGAGTAGATAGCTCTGGGTTTCAGGCTGAGGGACAGAACAAATGACTTGGAGTTCATTTGAAACAGGGGAAAAAAATAGGGAGGTAATTTTGATAAGAGAATGAGTTTAAAGGTCTTGGGAGTAGGGAAAGAATGTAAGCAAGAAGTCAGAAATGAGACAAGGAAATGATTATGAATACGTTGGAAAAGAAAATAAAAAGCTCCTCAGGAAGGAGAAGGTTATACAAGAGTGAGGATAGGGGGAGGAACCAAGGGAATACACTGGCAAAAAACACCGGAGGAAGATATCTGAAAAAGCACAGGAAAATTAGGCTAGGATTACAGTTTTTCTACTTATATGAACATTTTATTCGCTCTACTATTATTTTTTTTTATATTTTCTCATTGTCTGTAAAAGAATTCTCCAAGTTCTTTGAGCCTGCCAGTAGGACACACAGTAGATGTGAGAGACTCCCTCAAGTGACAGGATCAACATCATAACTATTATCTAGTAACTTACAACCGGATTTAATCAACAGCCTGAAAAAAGGCGATCAGAAGCATTTCCCAGTCTCTCTTGTCTTGTAAAAAAAATCTCCCCAAACCCCCCCCCAAAAAACCCAACCAAACCTCCCAAAATACCACCTGTTCTAGAAATGCAGAACCCAGCAATAGGATTTGGATGGATTGCTGAGTAAATAACCAGAGATTGAGAAAAAGCAGATAAGCTTCAATTTATCAGTTCACTACTCCCTGTTCACTATCAACATTACTGATATGCACATTAAATTAGCCAGCAGTCCTGCAATCTATTAGCTACATCTCCAAATTTATGGTGCTTAAATGTGTCATTAATTGTCTGCTGGTCTTACGTTATTTGTTTGCAGTCACAAAATCTAAACCTTTTCTGTGTTCTATAGCCTGAGAATCTTTGTACATGTTGATCACTTGATGCTAAACAAGTGAGTTATTGACATTTAGTCATCACAAAAGACTCTTGTAACAAAAGAGTCTGTTCCTGTAAGTACTTTAAGAACAAACTTAATGCAAGTGACTATGAATCCAAAATAAAGCACAGAAAGGGAAGGCTAGTTGAAAATTTAATCAATCTTTTAATCCTATCACAATTCTTTATATTACCATAACTCTTTAGGAAATCCACCATCAAAATTAGGCAATTGCAAACAGATGTGAGGTGTATTTTAAACCCTTGTCAATATCCTCGTTACCAAGCTAGAATCCCAAACAGCATAAAAAACATGACTCGGGGAGTCACGATGCTCCCTGATTTACTTCGTTCAAGTAATAGAAACCATATACTATCAACTTTGCCGTTCGCGATATCACTTATGCACCAAGACAGCACTCATTGCACTTTTGTGAACAGCCTTTGCCTTCTCCCAGGATAAGAAGAATAACTTAATCTTGATGATGGAATCAGTATATGATCATTGAACCACTTTAAGAATTCCTGCAATACCAGTCAGCAATTGATAGGATAAATGCAACGTATGAATAGGATAAATGCAAAGTACGAATGAAACTTTGAAATCAGTTAAGGCTTGCAATACGGTTTTGAATACAACAGGGATGTCTACACTTCAAGGCTGAACACGCACCACCAAGCTGAGAAGACCATCAATATGAATTACATCACCAAGGAAACTATGCACCATTGATGTGTGAAACATGTCCAAATATTTACTTGATCTTATAAGCATACATATGTAGATTTCAAGTAAAAGTAAATCTGCATTTTGTATTGATGCTATTTTTTCAGCTGGAGAAAACTGGCTTGAAAAATATGAGAATAAAGAGGAAAATAGAATAGTGTTGTTAGAGTATATGATATAAATACAATTTCATCGAGATTAACATCTTATTAAAGCAACACAGTGAAAGCATAACTGAGAGCCTGAACCTAACAGCAGTCAAAGGGGGTTCACCTCATTACCTGGATCAGTCAAAACACTTGGCATATAAACTCTCCGTTATAGCTAGGGAGTCATTCCACCTCTCTCTGCAAGGCAAATTTATTCTGCCTATTGAGAGCACCCACTTTAGGATGGCAGGAATCATCATTTACCTCAAACGCAGAGAGGCACCAAACCTTCAGATGGTTAAAACCACGTGAAAGGTTCTCTGTTATTATGACAGCTTATCAGTATCCCAATTTCTGTAGGTCACTGCAAAAAGACAGTGAAAAACAACATCCAGTCTGAGGTATTGGAGGTGGCCAGATCCTGAAATCTGGCTTTTTGAACAGACCCAGCGTTTATTAAAAAATAAAAACATGGAAAGCACATTTTTAGTAACATTGATCTTTACAGAGCTCTAGGAGTATGAAAACCAGACCACTTTCTGTAACAAAGATAAGTAATGTTTAATTATTTGATTTATGTACATTTTCTTCTGTCTTAAAAGTATTTTATCTTTTTCACCTAGTATAAAAATGAAGAAAAAAGGTTCATCAGGATCTGAAAAAAACTCTGCACATATTCTAGGATAATAATCAAATTTCTTTGGTTTGTTGTTCAGGCACATAATTTCAGAAAGTGATATGCATGAAAAAAAATCAACTAGAGGAAGAATATGACTAGAAATGTTCTGAGAAAAAATGTAGTTTGTGAAAAAGATGTTTTATGTCATCTTTACAAGGCAAATGAACTGAACCACAAGAAAGACAGATTTTTTATATTACATTAAATTTTACATTAAGCTGCATGAGAAATATTTCTGTTAAACGAGGTATTAAAAAAAAAGAAAAAAGATCTTCCTCATACTTCATTGCCATTCTATCAAAAGCTGATGCATAATTATAGGGAAAGGCACAACAACCCATGAATTTCAAAGTAAAGGCATAAGAAGAAAATGATGCAATGAAAAAAATAAATCTATAAACGTGTGTGAATGAGAGAACATTCCTTTACCTAGCTCAAATTTGTATTTACTCTTTACTCAAGTTTGTCTCAACTCCTTTTTCTCTAAAAAGTGTTTGAGGCACCTTTCTGTCCTTTTTATTTCTTGTATCAGGTGAATTAAATTGTAGTAGATTAATTTTTTTAAATTCTAGATTGTCTCCTAACTAAGTAACTAAATAAATCTTTTTGAAGACAAATTTTAATGTCTTTGCAAGAAAAGTTGTGAATATAACCAGGTTGACCCGGCAACTATAGGAAAGGCCATTCAGTCCAACTCTGGTGATAACCTTTGGGTCTGCTCAGCAAGAAGCACTGCCCTAAGACTGCCAGATGGAGCCAAGTACTGAAATTCACCTTCGCGGCAGAAATTGTGTTGGCCCGTTTCATCTACTCTAAAAAAAACCCAAACCAGTAGAGCACTAAGGAGGTTCTTTCATAGACACATAGGACGCGTCACACACCTGCCAGCATGGTGAAACCTGGGTACAGCTTGCTTGAGTTCCAGACAGCAATCTGAGTCAGGCACCTGACAAGTCCTAACACAGGGCCTAAGAAATAGAAGCAAAAAGAAAAAAAATCCAACATTTTGAAAAAAATCCATCCACATTTGCAATGTTTGAAAACAAAGACGCCTTCTATGTCATGCCATCAATTACCTTGCTCTTGTGTGCTATTTATCATCTATTTTTTCCATGAGAGAAAGGGCAAAACACATGCACATCTCATTTAGGCTTTTCCAGTTCAACAGTAAGTTCTGAAGAGAAGAATTAAGTCTGCATTTGATTTAAACATACTGTCATGAGCATTTTGCCAAACACCATCTATTATCCTGGCACTGTACATTGCCACATATTTTTGTATACTACTTGATAAAGAATTTCTAGCCAATACACCCATCTGTCATGTAAGTGAAAATAATCCCATACAAATAAAACAAGGAAAACATGCTTGCAAAGTTACAATAAATTTGGGGTTCTGTAACTATGAATGTTTGAAATTTTATGAATGCCTAACCTAAAAATAACTTCTTGTTACACATTATCAATTAAGAGTAATTATTTAATGAGAAGTTAGTTGTACAAAATCATATCTTCAGTCTACTGAAAGATTAGAGTAAATTATACAAAATTTAAGGTATATTAAAATAAAGATACATTGACAGTAGTTATTTTAAAAAAAATCAGCTCTAAAGCTAAGAACTCAAACCTTGAAAAAGTCTGTTATGCATCATAATTCAATCTTGATCTAGGAGATCCAAAGGCTATTGCCACAAAATTTATGTGTGGCCATAAATCTTCAGAACCAAAGTTAGAGTTGTTCACAGTCAATGGAGTAGAACAAAAGCCAACATTTAGGGACTGGGCAATCTACTCATGACAGTGACAGAACCAATTTGCTACAGACAGCTTCCTTCCTCTGCTGGCAACTGTTCATTTTTAACTTGGACCTCATGCTTCTGCATATTTAACCAACAGTTACTCCACCAATATTTAAAAAATGATGGAAGACAACTCAAATTCAGTTTATAGGTTGAACACTGAAGATGTCTACGCTCACTCAAAGTTTTGATATTTTACTGAATTCAAGCTCCTAAACAAAATGTTTTGGTTACTTAAGACATGCTGGAGTTGTCACCTATGAAAACTACTGTGAGCCAAAATAAAGGCACTACTTTTTCTTCCAGGGAACAATGAATTTGCACTCAATTTAGAGGTGAAAAATATATACTGGTGGAATATTTTTGTATTTGGTAAAGCTATGTATCTTGTAAAATTAAATATCTAAATCCAGTTCTTAAATATTGACCTTATATAAGAGCTTAACACTTTATACTAAAATGATACTACATCTGAATGAAACCCTTGGTAAACATTTATACTACTAGGAGTCATAAAAAATACATGACCAATATTAACTTTGTACAAACTACTGAAATATTTACAGCATAATGAGTTCTTTTCAGTATAAACTACTAAAATGCATCAGACTAACTGATCTCTTTTGGATGCTGAACAATACAGACCATGAGTTGTGGAATACATTTTTACTGTACTAAAAATCTCTAAGAATCCCTCATTGTCACTTGCAGTCTTTTTCCAGCACAAAGTTAATTAGGAAGTGCTAGCTTACATTTCCCTTCTTTTTAATTAAAGAAAATAAATGTTATTTCCTAGGCAGAACAACGTAAAAGATATTAAAAACTTAACATTAGCTATTATAGTTTAACCTGCCAAGCAAAATTACTTTGTAATGGCAAAAAAAACTCCCTCAGTTATCCATTCGATACTCCTTGACAAACTAAGACATCTATATATCATGAATAAACCATGGGAATGCTAATGGAACTAGGATCCACATGTCTCCAGGGTATCTGCAGAAATCCATTCCGAGCTGCTAGTGCTACACAAACGGTATAAAACCGAATGAAAAACTTTGATGGAGTTGGTAGCAGAATCCTTGCTGTCAACAGATAGCTCTCAAACTAATTACTGCGCTGGGCATCTTCATTAAGAATCTCGGAAAAGAAAGAAGATATGAACTACATATTGTGGGAATTAACTGTTGTTGTCCTATTGTCCATCCCAATGATGGAAAACTTAAATGAAAAAAATAATAAATAATTAATGTGTTTACTGAATGCATTATGTCCTTCGTTATCTGAATTGCAAGTGTATAGAGACTTACTCTCCCAGAAGAAAATATTCTCATTTCTTTTAGGCATAATTTTATTAAGAAATAAAGTGCAAGGAAATCCTTGAAAAAAACCTATATTCTCTAGGAGAAACCCTGCTCCATGCAGAGGACTGGAGAAAGATGTTGTATACTAGATAAAACCCTTTGATAGAATATTCAAAAATGTCCTGAGCATCAGTAAGGGAAGCGCATACAGCTTTCAACCCATTTGGAAGTCTGGACATTTCTCAAGAAAGAAACTGTACAAAGGGCCCTATAGAAAGGGAAGAAAGTCCTCTTCATGCATTTCGAGTTTCACCTTCTACAATTAGACACACTGCACTGAAAAAAACATTGCTGGTTTAACTTGCTGCTATGGAAACTGTACTGGGTAGCTATTCCCCTTTGGTAATGGAGAGGCTCTAATTGCAACAGTTGAAGGTAAAGTTAAATTCTATTTGTTTTCACCTATTTAATGAAAATCCTTACTTTGGCTCTCAAAACAACCCATCACTGTACTACTTTCATGAAAATGAGTTGGAAGAGGCCTCTGTAAAATGTGCCACCCTTTCTTCACATTATATTTTTGGGTTTTTTAGTTCATTGAATTAAAAAGTGAAATAGTCAAAAGTGAAAAAGCAATAAATACAATCAATATTATAAAAAATTTGAGGCTTTGGCAACAGTTCGTTATTTTAAGTCAATCTGTATATAAAAACGCACATTCAACAACACAAACTGGATTCAGAGTTAAAATACAAAACTATAAATCCCGGTTGGTCCTACATTTGCTTTACAATATCTAACCTTTAATAAACCCATATTAAAGAAACAACCAGGCTTGCCTAAAAGCAGCTATTAAATTCTCAGCATTGTTCTAGGAATATTCTTTGCCCATTCTACAGCAGGACCAGTTACCTGCAAAGCTATTTATCTTTCCTCAGTGCACTGAAGAGCAATGCTTATGCCACACAACAGAGCACTGTTCTTGCTACATATTAACTTAAAAAAAAATCCAAACCATTCTCAGTAAGAGTAAAACTGACAGCTGCCAACAAGATTCATGTTAAATAGAAAAAAAACCCCCACCGTACATCCTGGCTTCGGCATTTTCTTTCATGAGACTTGAAAGAACTCAATACAAATGAAAACTGGTTTTATTTGCAATGGTCACAGAAAGTTTTACTTTAAAAAGGAAGACTCCAAGTTTGGTGTGTGTAAAAGCAAAATCTCTTTGCTGCTAGTATAGTGGATAAATTGTTCAGACTTCAGTTCCCTGTAGAGAAATACGACCTCTGTAATTGCTGTCAAGGTCAATGAGAACAGGGTAAGTGCTTAAGTGCTGGCCATATAATTTACATCAGCCTGCAGCAATTTTAGCATATATTTTCAAATTTTTCAACTTGTTTATTTAATGTTCATTCAAACACTACAGTGTCAAAAAAATACAGTTATTTTGAAAAAATAAAAGTTAGCATGTAAGTCTGTTTGACAATTTCTGCTTTCAAATATGTGCATTGTCTTTTTTGCAACCATCTATAGTAAGATTTAGAAGAATCGTGGATTTGAATAACTAAAATTAAAGCCAAATGGCATCACTTTCCCTTTCGAACATCAACACCACCAAGATGCTCTAGGATGAAAAGGACAAAAAGGCAGAACCATAAACAGTAACTTTATTTCCTCACAATTTGGGAATATATTTTTTGTACAATTAGTTAACTGCTGTTAATATTTATTGAATTTAGCTGAAACATCTCAATTCCAATACACAATCTGCAAAGTTCAGTTTCTGGGCTACATCTGTTAACAAAATGCTGGTAAGAGAAAGCAGATTTATTTAGGTTAGACGGGTATGTGATCCCAAAGGATTCCTGTAATACGGCTGCATTGGTTGTGAAATGATAGATATCTGCACTGTTGAATTTTGACCTAAATGTAAGCTTTATTTACCATTCCTATTTAACACCTCCTTAAACTCTCTCGGCGCAATTCTAAGATGAAAGTGACCTGCAATGTTAACAGAACAAAATTAACACACAGTTCATTAACCAAACCAGAAAACACTATTTGATACCTAAATTAAAAAAAATAGAAAACAAAACAAAAAAATCCCCAAACAACAAACCCACCAACCCACCAAACCACCAAATTCATCTTCCTTCTTTTTCTTCACATCCATAGCTAAGAAAACACAACTTTGGGGCTATGCTAAGCTTATCATAAATGCAGGAAAAGAAAAAAGTTACCGAATGCGTTCTTTTACAGTTTTGACCAAGAAAAACAAATCAATTGAATATTCTATTTGTTTTGCTATAGAAAAGTGTACATAGTATTCTCTGCACAAAGCTGATACCACCTTCCTCGCAAAAAGATGCCTTGACAAGCTATCAAAGAAATCTCTCTATTACAACTGACTTACTTGGCTACCTGCTAAGAACAAGATTTACCCCTCCGAAGTCACTGAAATAACACAGGATTATGTCTCTGGCAAGATCACATTTTATGCTATTTTTCTCTAGTTCATACATTCACAATTTGGAATCCATCAGTACCATGGTTAGAAATACTTGGAAAAGCAGTGCAATTACCAAGGAGCATTAGACGCTGACAAAAGGACTAGACATCGTCAAGGGTCACTTCCAACCCAAAACATTCTATGATTCTACGACTCTAAAATTCTGACCCAAAGTTTTGCAATGTTAAAACCTCTGAAATCAAATGAAAGTTTACAGAACAGCAATTCCATTAACTGACCTATTGACAAATAAAAACAAACCAAAACCAATTCCTGCTTAAAACAGAAGGCAAAGAAACATTATATTGAAAACTTATATTGACTTTGGATGAGTCTTAGAAAGCTGACTATACCAGTTGCTTTTAATAATGATGAAAAGAAATACTACCCTTGCACCTGAGAGGTTTTTTATTTTGGTATAGGGTTCTTTCCTAATGTGGAATGAAGGCCACAAACAGATACAGAGCGATTTAAAGACTAAAACCACCAGGTGTGGTGAGTCTCATGTGAAGCCTGCAGAAAAAGTACTCTGTCGAATGGGCACAATAAAATCTGTGCCCTTGACATCAATCCAGTTCAACAAAGTTCATTAACATAAACGTAATAAGTCAAGCCTTTATACAGGTTTATCTTCATGCTGTCCTCCTCCCCTCAAATCTGTTGAAGTTTTGCTCTGAAAGGAGCTCTGAAATGGATAAACATTTCTCAAACATGCAACGGCAAAACTACATAATAGGCTTAAGATTGCACGTGGCAACTTTTTCTGTTCATGCGGAGGACAGAAAGGAAATAAATACATTTGGAAATTTGGATGGATGGGAACAATATGTGGCAACAGAGTGAAGGACTGATTCTATCGAATCTGCGAATCAACGCTTTTCACGGTGCCATCTGGTGAATATCATTTAATGTTACATTAAGGGGAAGTATAAACATGATACACAGATACATGCACTTCCAGATGCTGTGGATACTAAAATAATTTCTAATGAATGCTTGGAAAATGCCTTCAGGGATCCTGCCAGGTAGGATTCTGACAGTGACTCTGCAAGATCATGATAACATGATCTTGCAGTGAGAGTCCTTCTGCGTTGGATGTTGATTAAGGACAAACTTGGAAATCAGGAATCTTTGTTGTATATGCAAGAAGGCTGCAGCAAATGGCATGCATGCATCATAAGTATCAGAAATGTTCTTTCACACATGGAAAAATATTGCCTGTCAGGAACAAAAGAAAGCACAGATCCAAAATCTGGGTGCCAGACATGCTGTAAAACTGCAGAAAAATATGGAGAAGGGAAGAAAAAAAAGCCCAAAAGCTCAAACCAAAAGAAAAACCCAAACCCACACAGTGACCAGCTGCAGCTGGTCATACTTCAATGGGAAGCAAAGTTTTTCCCCAGCAACAGCTGGAAATATAAAGTCAACTGCAGGACCTACTGTAGAAGCAGAGAAGACCCCAAAAATGTTACAGTGGAAGTGTTATATTTACTTCCAGAAGTGTTACTTATGGAAGTGACAAGAAAATTAGTTTTACAAAAATCAGCATATTCAATGGAATTGTTTCTCAGTATGCAGAGAATCAAACTAATAAGTGCAATTTTTTTTTAAAGTATTAAATACGTTCCAACCCTCTCTTCCCCTTCCTTCCCCCAGATCCCACCAATCAACACAATTCTTTCTCCAGGGAACCCTACGGAATATCAAGGAAGCCTAGCACAACTAAATATCTATCCTAGAAGTACATATGTATTTAAGATGTTTACAACCCAAAAGTGTTACTATCACTGTGATGCTGCAGTTAAGGACATTATTTTTCTTCAGCTCTATTTGCTGCAAGCCTCTATAGTCTAATTTTGTGCCAAGTCTTTACTTCAGTGATCTTAATCTAAAAATTCAGAACTTGACATTGATCAACGTAGTATCTGCAGAAAAAAAAATCTTTCCCGTCATAAAATGACTTATGCCATACATTTGATTTCATTTTGCATTAATTGCATAGACAAAGAATCAGATATGAACATTTGCCTGTTCCCTTGACTTTCTCTTTAATGTTTTTAGGAGTTTTAAAGACCACTAAGAAATACCCACCTCGGTAATAAGTGGATGGTCTAAGCAAACTCAAATTATAAAGTTAATGAGAGCAGCAGTTTTTCAGGACAATTTGCTGAGATTTCCACTCTTACTCTGGATTTATCTTGTCTCAGCAAATACCTGCAATATATGTGCATCTATTCTGCTAGCCCTCTTTGGGAAGGAAACTCCAAGTCTACAGACATAATGGAAGGATCACACTGGAGAAAGCCAGACAGACATGGCCAGAACACAATCACCAAGAAGAGGGCAATAACCTTGGAGAAGAAACAAAGAGAACTGCAAATATTTCTGTTTACAATAAGCAGGAAAGTCAATGGCAGCAAACTAGAGGAAGACCAAGGTAGAAAGGAGCTCAGGTAATCTCCAATTAGCTATTAAGGTGCTCTCTTACAATGTATGGTCTATGTGTGCTTAGGAAGAATTGCTAACTCCCTGCAACATGTTTGGACATATAATCACTTTGAGATCAAAATAATATTTCCTTGCTTTCCTATGCAGTAGTCAAATACTGCACCAATATGCTTTTCAACTACTATTTACATAATATGACTTATTAAGTGCTGTGTCAATGTCATTCCTCCATACACATGAAAGGGGGAAAAAGTAACTCTGTTTCAGGATGAAAGAGTAACAGCTATTCAAAAGGAGGGTAGGTCACATAAAGACCCCAAGTGAATAGTGCCACACCTGCGCGCTTGAGAGTTGAACTTAACCCAAACCAGCAAATTGGAAGAGAACAAGTAAGCTCTTTGAAAAACCTTTATAAAAAATCCGCATGTATTAAAGTCAAAATAAGGATCAATATTCTCCAAATAGTAAGTTCTGCACTTGTAGTGTGTGGGGTTTTTTAATTGAGACTTAGAAATAATCACAAAATAAATACATCACGCATACTTGCCTACATGTAAGTCCTCAACGTTCAGTACCACTTTGACTTAATTTTTAGCCACGGAAAATGGAAAGGTTGAAAGCAAAATGACTTGATCATGGGTTAACCTTAAACCTCTGACAAACCCAGGAACACTGAACTCCCCATTATCATAACTTTGTTTTAATGCTACTGCATTAAGGTAAAATCTACCTTTTGCAAAAACTTAGATATGTTTTTTCTGAGTGTTGTTCACAGATTGTGAGTTAACGGATGGTGGACACTAAGCTCACAGCCATCTAACAAAATCAACTGCTGTACTGTTATATTCAATAGGTATAACAATGCACGCCTTATGCACACACAGTCACAATAGGAAGAATTCAGTATCATCATTTAATTCATGCTCAAGGAGGCCCCCAGGCCAGCTCCAGCTCCCCAGAGCTCAGACCCTCGTCCCATCAGAGAACTTTGCTTTGAGTGTTAATCTATATATCGCAGAGAGCGTACCCCATCAGTATAATCTGGCATCAGCAAAGATTTTAACTTACATTAATAAGAATATATTCCACCACAGAAGTCTGGCTCAGGTTTCTGGGATACTGCTCTGATTTCAAAAAGCATAATGGGACACTTCACTAGCTGAAAAGAGAGAGTGATTTAGAAGCGTTGTCCTCTCTTCCTCAGCAGGGTTTCACAGAGACTCACATTCCCAGTGAGCCAGAAGCCCAGTGGGATCTGAAAGCCATTACAGTTCTTATAATTTTCCTGCCTATCTGCTTCTATTTACAACCGTTATTGCTTCAGTCATGGTAAATCCAGGATGTAATATGCAAATTACCAGCTCTTTCAATGAGTTTTACTAAGTCCACTTCTTAAAAAAAGGCAGAGGGATGGAGAGAAGAATAAACTTTGCAACTACAAGTCCTTTGGATGCCACGCAGATTTGGATATAAATGGAGATAACAGTTCCATGCTTTATAGCTGCTTTTATGATTTCTTTACTGCAGCAGTAAGTGATTACTCGCTTTCATTTTGCCTGTTACCTCTGTAATTCTGAAGCAAAATCTGCCTTTGCTTACAAGCGCAAGGCCTGCCTTTACCTACAACTCTCTTCAACGAGGGTCCTGTTAAAGGAAGTTACGTCTCTCTTCGTACTGCTGGAAAAAGAAAAGAACTGTGCCTTCAAGAAATGCAAAGAGTGAAGTGCAAAGTGAGTAGATTCCTGGCAAAACAGTATTCTAGGTCTTTAAAATTATCCAGGAAACAAAAAAAAAGGCTTCATTGCACAGTTGACTGAAAAGTACAGAGAATAATTATAGTCTGTGGCTGAGAGAAAACAAGATACTAGAAATAGTTCTTTTAATCTTCTAAGAAGGAAAGCCAGATAGCACAAGGAACAAGCAATTAAACAGCAAGGCAAAAAGTAAACCAAGGCACCAAGAGAATGATCATGCAAAGCAAAGATACAGAGAACACCACATAAAACAGACAGGGAAAAGAAATGGCAAAGGATGCAGGAAAGGTATTCAGGAAATTACATCAGGTAAGCAGAAGTCTTATGCCAGATCTTGATTTAGGATGATAGATGTCTTGATACTGCTTGCTGCCTGATATGCAAGATTTAGAGATTATTTTTAGGAAAACTGAGACAATTTTCACCTGATTTTTTAATTTCAGAGTAACATTAAATGATCAACTGATTCTGTCAGTCTACACCATGCTATATCAATTAAATAAGCACATTTTGAGTGTACAGATTTTCAGCATTATTAAAATAACGTATTGGGGGATGGAGGAAGACGGCACTGCCATCGACATGATTGCAACTGAACAAAATGTGAAGCAAATAAACCATTTGGCTGCAACTACAAAAAGCAATTCAGCCACTGGAATTCCATGCTGATTTTCTGCTTTCTTGGACAAGAGGGGCATGAAAACCTGCTACTGACATATAAAACACAAAAGAGCATCTGTCAAAATACTACCCTCTGATCTTAAACTGGCAGTGTTGCAGAGAACAACTCTGCTTTTAACTAAAGAATGAAACAAATCACTGGTTTCATCAATTCTTAATGGACGTCAATTTCAAAATTAGCAGCAAATGTTGGTACTGCTAACTTAGCAACGCCTGCATGTAAAATGGAATGAAGAAAATCGAACTGATTATCTAACAGCGGTGCAACTTCTTTGGGCCAGTATTAGCATTTTGGAGTGGTCATATGAATACCCTTCCTCTCCAGGGCTGAGCTGAAAATGAGACACCTGTCATATGCGATTACATTACCAAGCACAGGACAGGACCAAAGGATGTAGGAGATGGAAAACGAGATGACATCAGTCATTTAGTTTGAGTGCAACATCTAGAAGTGCCTGTGCTTGGATATTAAACATACATGACCAATACTAAATTAAATAATAAGTCTGTTATTAAGTACTTTGGCCAATTTGGAGAAAGTAAAAAATAACATTTAAAAATTAAAAAAACATTAAAAAATACGCAACCACTTCCAGCAGACTCCAGCATTGTTGCAGCATAAAATAAACCTAATATTTTGTAGACTATATCTAGATTTAAAGTTGAGTATAGTACACAGTCTGGGAAAAACACATACAAGCTGCAAATAAGCTAGCCTCCAAAATACAGACTACACAGACTTTTTTCTATTTTGCATGTATATTGCACACCAGGAGTTAGTACCTATTATTTCTTACAGAAATAAACAAAATATACAGCCCCAGGAAGCCAATTCATAATAACTGATGTGTAATTTTTTTCCCTATTACAGAGTAAGTAGTGACCCATGGACTGAAAGATTCCAGAATATTAGCAGTAGGCAGCAATGAGAAATTAGACACTTGCTAGTAGGAAAAGCATCCCATAAACAGAGTGACGATTTGATAAGAGATTGCAGTTAGGTTGCACAGAAATGGAAGGCAAAATCCCCAAAGGATATGTTGGCAATTTTATTCCTTTAATCCAAAAGGACTAAAGATCTTGTCTGCTAAAAAAGCTCTCTTCTCTTGTTCCATCTTAGGTTTCCAGGTTTTCAGTTTTGTTAACTGTCACTCTTGATTATGCTTATTTCTGTTTGTGAGGATTGGTCACCTCAGATACATCATATTCTTTAATATGCCAAATTTTAATTAAAAATGAAGCAATTTAACACGAGTAAAGACTTCATAGTGATCCCAAACCCTTCAGACAAGAACGTTTGCACAAAACACACACCAACTCAAATATCAGTGAAATTATTCCTTCAGTTCATATCAGTGTTTTCATAATCACAATATCGATTTTATAGATAAATTCAGAAAATGAATATAAAATGTCATGAACATCAAAGCAGATTCTCAGGTTTTACTTAAGCAAATGTTGTCTGATTCTTCATGTCATATTCACCCAGTTATAATTAGAAATATCTGGGGCAAAGGCCACACTAAAGGCCCCCCTAAGTTTTCTCTATAGGGGAATATATATAATAATACATTATGTATAATCTGTGTATATGATGATACGTGTCTGTTTGTAACAAGCACTATAAAAAGGATTAAGTAGGATTTGTGATAAGGATTTATGCATGATTTGTTCCAGTTTAGCACTTTTCAGACGTTATGACATCATAGTTAATTCCAAACCTCTTGATGTAGTTAACATGATTTATAGCAGTATCATATTCCCACTTGGGCACAAGAGAAACAGAATACTAAATATCACAGCTGACATCCTTCCCAAAGGCACCATCAAATATTTCATTGAAGATCTTAAGCTGCAATAACCCCAAATCCCTGCCATTAAAAAATCTTCACACATGAGCATATCCACTTACTGTTTCAACAGAACAATTCTAGTATTAGAGCTACAGCTCTCCCGTACAAATAGATTTGGTTTTTCACTTTGTCAGCATCTATGCAATAAGAAATATTAGAATTGAATGTAAGGAAGGTCACCCATTATTAATAGACTGCATTCATTACCTTATTAATCACATTAATAATTCCACAAAAAAAGGAAACTTTCATTGTGTTGATGGCGGCCAACTCATATATATCGCGCTGGACTAGAAACCTAAACTTAAATTCCTTCAGAGCAATTGATGCCATTTCCTCAACTATTGCAAACTGTTGTGTCCTTTATCAGTTTATCCTGTATTTTCAAGCATTCCTCCACAGAAGCTTCTACCATTGCCTGTAGCCTCTAATTTAATAAACAAAATTTCCTTTCCTCAATTTCTGCCTCATTAGAACAGCTATCATGGTGAATCTTCTGCCTAATCAGAATAAAAACTCCTGTGAAGCACTGCCTGTTGTTTCAGAAGGTATTCAGCAGAAGGAAATCCGTACCAGACAAGTTTTAAACAAAATCTGGAATGCAAGATGTTATAGAAAAAAAATCAGTTTAGTTTGTTCAAAATCAGCAAATCCAGCATAGAAAGAATATGAAACACAATATCTTCACCCACATGTAAAACACAGAAAAGATACACTTACTAAATTCTTTGCAAAAGCTCTGCACGCACCAATGCTGTTTCGACACTACTACAGTCCCTTTACACCTATGAGATGAAAGCAGAAACAGCTGAGTATTCAGATGTCTGCAACTGTCACGACTGGAATTCCAGCCACTTGCTCTGTTAGATCGAAGAAAGCCCAATGATCTTATCTAATGCTTGTTTCTTGGATTGCATCAAACATTTACTTTGTGAAATATTTAGATGATTTTAAGTACAGATTTTATCTTTTCCGATCGGAGTCAGAATCAGTAGTACAAATGAGCAGGATGTTTGGCTTCTGCTGGGCTGGTTTGGTTAAGTCAATACACCTCTTTAATTGAAAGCAGGTAGTTTGTACTAGTGACACCCATAATGGTTGAAATAATGTTTCAATAATGTTGAAAGGTGTAGGACATAGCTGAAGCCATAAATCTTTCTGAATGCCAAATTCAAAAGCATGCTTTGCTTTCCCTCGGCTTGCCATCAAACATCCATCCTCAGGAGGGCCAAAGCACACAGTTCTTCAACAGATGCTTCTAAAATATCTTTTTCCACAGGATCTGCTACAGTGATTTAGAATTTTCCCTGGATCCCGCATAATTTTCTCCTTTCCCTCTAGGTCACTGATTTTTTTTTATTTCCTTCTCTCCAGACTCAACACCCCACACAACGGCACTACAAGTACGTGATCTCTCACTCCGCAAAACAGGATTTAATGACCTCAACGGACATGTGAGCAGGACAATACAAAACCTCTTTGTGGGATGACTGTAGTGCATGTTGGAAGATGGTTGTTTAGGCCCATAAAGGATGCACCTTCTGACACGCCAGATGCACCATGTTCTTCAAGAGACAATCTGCACTCCTTAGAAGGAAGGCTCATTTGAAGTCAAGTGAATCATGCCTGAAGAGGCTAAGATGCCTTCCATTCCTAGAATCAATTTAACACTTCAGGTTGAAGTATGGACTCTAGGGGAGAGAAGACAGACATGAATAGCAGGGATTACAACAGAATTGATTCTGTAGCTACAAACAGGGTCTGAGCATGCAGTAAGCGGTCACTGAAAGTACCTTTTTTTTTCTCCATGGATTCCTATTTTTTTATAAAATAAAGACTTATAAAATCAGACAGATGATGCGTGGTGTCATATAAAAAGGGAAATAATTTTAGTTATTGTTAAGAGTATCCTATATTTTCAAGAAAGCAGGGTTTGCAATCTTTTTTACTTCTTTACTCAAGAATGCCCTTACAAAATACGTAACTTTATTTAAGAAATTCCAGTAAAATTTGTCTGCTTAACAACACAGGTTGTAGAACCTGGCCATAAGCATGTGATCTGGAACAGAACATGGCACAAACACATTTCAGCTAGGTGTATTTTATCTTTGAAAAATACAATCAGAAAGATTAGTTTAGCAATATCTAGGTTACAGATCTATAAAACCGAAAAAGCTATATTTGCACCTGAGCTGAAGACATTCCATTTCTGCCTGTGTTTGCAGGTGGACATTTTTGACCAATGCACAGTAAGGTTGCAGCACAAACAGACATTAAGTCTCCAGGAGAGACAGTAAATCTATGAGAAAGATATTTTTGGCAGCTGATAAGGGCAGAGCTCATTCACGATGAGCAAAAGTATATTCTTACCTTTACTCAAACACTTCCTTTTTCCAAACTTCTATTAAAAGCTTGCCTAATTAAAGGGCATGGATAGTCCTGTAAAAATTTTGGTTTATTCGTGATGGATACAATACGATATTCCCCAAATCCTTCCAACAATCTCTATGCTTGCCACCACCACCAATGACTTTTGCCTTGTTTTTCCGCTGGACGAGCATCAGCCTATGCCGTAGCTGTAACACTGTGCTAACCCACTGGTAAGGCTGCACGCGCAGAGTGGCTGACAACATACAACAGCACAGCAATTTGTTGCCTGAAAGCTTGAGTTTTAAAATAAGAGAGAACTACCACAAAATTTCAGTGGTGCATGGAAGACAAGACACATTAAAACTCCCATTTTATGCACTTCTGAAAGCAGTCATTAGCCAAAATTACTCTAAAGATTAAAGACAAGACTCAGACAAAAGAACAGCTAAAATGAACTTCACAGGTGAAAATGTTGTCATACAAGCCCTAAAGTGGAAAATTACTCATTTTAGGCAAAACCGTAAGTATTAACCTGCATGAATGAAGTTTAGAACTACTTATTTAAAAAAAAAAATATCCGAGTTACTAGTGCCATTTTCTTTGTTTCCTGTTGTTCTCCTTGGTTGACTCACAATCCCAGATAGGGTCTGATCCAGTAAATGTTTCCAGATGTAAAGCTCATATTTAATACTCCATCTAGAAGTAAATCTTATTCCCACTAGTTTCTGTTTGCATAACCCTTCCGAGTTCAGCGTTGAAAAAAAAGAAGTCCATATCCATTAGAAAGCTATCAACTTCCTTATTCCCTGTACGAGATAACGGAACACAGGCCTAGGCCATCAATCAAGGGATGCAGATCATCCATTTCGGTAAGATAAAATTCCCACTCACTTCATCAGAACTTGGGATTTCACCCAGGTTACTGACAATCTGACAAGGACCAACCAAGAAGTGGAGTGTGGGGTAGAGAGTGACCTCTTTAACCTTCCCACTGCTCCACAGAAATAGCATACGCTTACGTGTTTAATCCACATCACTGTGCATTATTAACCATCCTATCGCAAATTTAGTAAATAGCCCACAAGACACTCGAAAGGCACAGAATAAAACTTTTACCCAATTGTGCAAGCAGAAGAAGTAGGAGGCCACCTAGGTTACCTGCAGCATTCTTTTGTTAGCCAACAAGCCTCAGCTGTGTACAACAGCACACCGCTTTCCATGCCATCTAGCAATCTTTTGGGCATTGATTCAGTCACTTCTATTTTTTCCTATCACTCCTAAACCTTCCTTGAAATTCAGTGAGAAACCAAGCAATCTAACAGACACGGCAGTGCTAAAAGCTACTTTCAGAAAACTACTGTAATCGAGTCTACAATGATGACAGGTCTTCTGCATCACTTTGCACACCAAGATAAGAAATCAAATGAAGCCTTTAAATGTTGGCAAGAAACGTGATGGGATCTCCAAGACTTAACTCTGCAACAACAGTAATAATAACTTTTACTATTATCCAGAAATCCAAAGAGCCTCTCAGATAATTAACCTTTCTGAGACAAGCTCAAGTAAATATCTACACTGAAAACAGCCTATAAAAGGAAGTTCAAGGATCTCAGTAGATTCTTCTTTGTGTTCTTTCCTCTATTTTGTTGCAACAAAACAACTGACTTTTTTTCCAGCTACATCATTTTGCCTCTTTTGAGGAAAAGAAATCAAGTCTTTTCTCCTAAAAATGACTTTTAAGTTGCTTTATTGATGTAAATTTAGAACCAAGAAAAAAAATGCTAAAAGTACTAGCACATTCCAGACAGTTTATTAAATAAAATGCAAAGGCACCTCTTGGGTGCTGGAAGTATTCATGCTTCAGCTTTATGCCTTTACAGCGGCCCCGTCATGTGTTAATGATTACTTATATTCATTCACTACCAAAAATAGTTTCCTCTAGAATTATGCACAAAGAACATTTGTCCACAGTGAATTTCAAGCCTGGCAAGTCTGCTTGGGTTACAGTTACTCCTAATTTTACAGTGGCAAAAATCCAGGAGTCTGCTTTGTGTTAGCAGTTTATCTTTTATGTCAGAGTATTTTATTCATTCAAAAGTTAGGAAAGCAGAGGCACCTAAAAACTGAAAACTTTACCCACGGAACCAGTTATCACACTATACAGAGTTCTATACCAAAATCCTAGTTACTTTATCTGCAAAGAGCATCTCTCTCCCCCTCTCCCTCCCACTTCTCGTCTCATTTTGGTTTCCCAAGGAAACCTCAAGTAGGATCTTCTTGATCACTTTCACATGCCTTAAGAAATCAGTATATGCTATCAATACCAAAACCTTTGCAAACTTAGTAAGTAATGGTTATAAACTCAGCAGAAAAGGGAAATATATAACAAAAATTATGTATTTTAATATGCCCACTGTCTTACAAAATATGAGTGGGGTTTTGGGGGGGGGGAGAGAGAGGAGGGGGAGTTGCTGCACATTATTCCAAGTACAGATGTATGTTACTAAGGTGTAAAACATTTTACAAATATTTTAAAAGTTACTTGCATAGAAGGCTCTTGAAGATTTCTCCTGTGTTGCTTTGAAGCCCTCTATTCCCTCCCCCCTCCTTTTTTTTGGATGCAGAGAAAGCTGCTCCATTCCTGCTTGGAATCTGAAGGAGAACAGGAAGTAACGTCTGAGTTCCATAGAGATTCATTTTTATTTGCTTACAGGACGTGGCGGATTCAAAAACTGGCTTAGTTTTTCCGTATCCTTAAAGGACCTAACTTTTTCTTTTTTTTTTTTTGGCAGGGAGCATGGTTGGAACTTCAAGTTCAGCCAAAATAGACAATAAAACAGTAAAAAGGCATAACGCCAAAAATGCAAAGGCATCAGCGTCCAGAGCATAATTCCACCCTTTTTTCTCTCCCCTCCCCTCCCCTCAATGATTTACACAGGAAAATGTAAAAAACAAAAAACTCTCTTTGTCCTAGAATGAACTTTTCATATTTTAAAACAGCCTATGAACGCCTCAGACCCACTGGAGGGAAGCTAAAGAACGACACTGCTCACTTAAGCTGACAGTTGAGTCGTTGGTTTTTTTTTAATCCATATGTTTTATTGTTATGTTCTTTTGAATATCATACTTTGTTCTGCTTCTTGGGAGCAAACATTTGTATGAAGTAACATGTGGAATCTCTCACACAACACAATATGAAATTTGGTTCAAGAGTAGCCTTTTTTCGCCCCTTCCACATGATACAGTTTTAAACATCATTCCCGCTGGCAGTTAGCCTCTAAAACAAAAAGAAGTCCCAATCAATCTTAAACTCTCATTTTGTTGCAGCAAAACTGATTTTTATTTTTTTAGGAGGGTCTAACCTGCAAATTATCTATGAAAATGATGTGCAATGACTAACAAATAAGTAAAGCTTCTCTGTGAGGATATTTGCAAATGTTTCCTCACATTTGCAACAGGAAGCCAGGCAGGATGGGTCTGGGGGAAGGTCTGGAAGCTGTATAGCAAAAGTGGAGGGAAAGACAAAAATAGTTTTTAAAGAGGATATTGTCTTCCTTACTGCATTAATCCTTCTTTGGAATTGAAACACTGAATATTTAGCTTCTCTTTGCATTGTATAAAAATTAACATCTATAATTTGCAGAAAACATCCAGAAGCCACACAATGATTTTTATTTATTAACAAGTCAAAGAACTACCTCTGCAGACGCACAAGTCCAACTCAGAAATCAAAAAATGACAAAACAGATGCTAGCTCCTTTATGTAAGGATTGCAAAGTGCACCTCAAAAATATTAACTAACTTATTTTCTGAAGAAAGTAAATAAAGAATAACTATGACACATTAAAAAAAAATTACAATGCTAATAGGAGAAAAAAGGTGGACTTCTTGGGAGCATACAAAGTATTTTTGCAAACCATCTGTGAGGCCAGACGCTGGAAATCTGTGTAACTGTAAGGAAAACACAGGAAAGACCATCAAATCACTGAGGATTTAAACACCTGGTTTCCAGAGGAACTGTGGTGTGAGTTCATACTTTGAAACAGGTGGGGCAAAATGGCACACTAGTCTGAGCTAGTGAAAATACAGATCATCCAGCAGGATTAGAAAGGGCCTAGCAAAAACAACGAAAGGAGGGTAAAAAGGAAAAACATGATTCTGATAAAAGTCTAATGACATTGACATTTCAAGTTTCCAGGTTCAGAAAAGAAAATGTAGCAGGTACAGTAAATTTAAATACAAACCAGATGGCATTGTTCCAGCCTTGTGCTGATCATGAAAACAAAACAAGGCAAAACAAAACAAAAAGCCCATCAGTCAAAAAAAACACCCAAACCTTTCCGATACCAGGCAGACAAGTCAGGAATGCAGACCCCAGTATTCACATGAGATGCATTTTGTTGGTGTCAAAAACACATTAAGTTACAAAAGCAAAGACCATACAGCATTTTGGACTAATGTGGACTTGTAAAAGAAAAAAATGTCACAATGGAAGAAGACAACATAGTTGATAAAAAGATACCCAACGAGGATGCTTGGGTTTCCAGAGGAAAAATTAGCCTTTTGATTGTGGATGGGTTGGACACAAAGTTCTGCTTCATTTGAATCACCACAGTATCTCGTGAAACTTCAGTTTCAAGTCCCTCATATATCCATTTTACTAAGGAAGTCCTGCTTCCTGGCTGGACTGTAACTTCCCTTAACGAACTGTAGCCCAGTTCTAGTGGTATGTTATGAAAATGCACGGAGCAGCACAACTTTCAAGTCCACTGTGGCCACCAGAGTTGTGAGATGTTGTTAAATATGTATCAACACAGCAAATGCACACATGCTCTGCCTGCTCTGCAGGCTGGTTGCGGCAAGCCTGAATGTAGCTCAGGGTTGGTGCTGTGCTAACAGATGTACTGTTTCGAGGCATCTCTCAAAAGTTTTGCATTCAGTTGTCTCCAACCATAAGGCTAACTCCATTTACAAAAGACTGCATATAGGAACATTTATTATTTCAAAGCTTTGTTTTTGTCAGCTTACATCTCCAACATTACTCAGAATTAAACTCCAATTTACCCCATGGCTAAATACATCAGCTTAACCTGGAAATTATGCACCAGAAATAACAACAGTCAATACAACAGAAAAGTTGGAATCTTCAGGGTACTATAAACTCAGTAGTATATACAACAGTTTTACACTGGTTTAGAGTGGGAGAATACAACCGCAATATACTCTAAACAAGAAATGTCTGTACCCTTAGGATCTGTAAATGCAAAGGATCAAAAGCATCAAAAGACCCTGGAGACAGGTGCTCAAAGTGAGATCTCTATTTGTAGTTTAAGTTTGGTGTTGGATAGGGCGTCATTTCTTGGTTTTGTTTTCAGGGGTTTTCTTTGTCTCCCTGACTTCTCATGTACACACAAACCACAGCTGGGAAGAGATTATAGAGGAACACACACACCACTTCTGTACTAACATAAGGTGAAAGGGCTTATCTAAGTTCCAGGAACACCAAAGCAGAAAGAGAGCCGATTCTAGAGTTGATCAATTTTCTCTCTAAGAGGACTCCTTGAGCACTAGCAGAAACCCTCTGTGTGCTTATTTACTAGTACCCCATTCTCTGTTACAGACCTAAGAGGAAAAACAAGCCCATCCCTGCATACTCTTCACCGATCTCACGAACACACTGTTCAAATGACAGCGGAACGGTTAAGTGGCCTAGTGGGCCTATGACCAAAAAAACAAGCTAAAACCGGAGGAATGGGAACCGAGCCAATTGTCTAGACAGCAGGCAAGAAAACATGCTGGCTAAATTTAATCAGCTGCCTCCTTTATTTTGTAAAGTGAATGGGTAGATTATAGCCAGGGTGACACATAATTTGTGATTGAAATTGCTTGTTTAATTGTAATTTAAAAAGAGATGAACTTCATCCCAGTTCCATATTCATCATTCTCGTACTTGCACATCAAACCAAGAGCCATCTTCGAAATAAACAGCAGCTGTTGAAAGCTTCCAACTTCAGCAGTGGCTCTACACTCTCCCTATCTTTATAGACTTTTTTGCTGATACCCTCGTTCACCCCTGAAAAGAGAAAAAGCAGCCCTTTTTCAGGCTACCATAAGTTCTCTGCTTTCCACAGAGGGTCTTTTAAGATTCAGACTGGCAGCTTCTTTCTTGAGAACGGGGCAAAGTTGGCAAAGGACAAACAACATGATTTATAGCATCTACAGACTACAATCAGTTGCACAGACTGCAGTACAGAACAGCTGGCAGGACAGTGAAGAATAGTTCTTATTAGAGATCTGCTATTTAAACTCAGTAACTGTATCCGAATTTTGATCCAAAGGCCTTAGAGGAAACACGATGAAATTCTAAAACGTTACTGGGGGAAGGAAAAAAAAGTATCTGCCTTCGGTCGGGCACATCTACTAAAAATGTCTGTAAAATTTAAAGTGGAATTTGTAATTACAGACCTCATGCAAAAATACATCACCCAGCAGGAAGGAAAACAGAAAGAAATGGGACAGTAGTAATAGTTACAGTTAAAACAGAAAACTATCAATCCCAAACTGAAATGTTGATGTAATTTATTTTCAATCGCCTCTCACCACCATTTCTTTGTTTTAAAATATTGAACTTTGAGAAAAATCAAGATGAGTTGGTAAGATTATCTCAAAAAGTGTATTTTTCATCTGTAACATAATCACTGAAAATCCCAGCAGAAATTTTAATGAACGTTTAAGTACTTACCAGTTCTGTCCTTTAAAACTTCAGCTCTTCACATACTTTGATGTTGCTTGCTTATGGCAATAAAAATATCTCTTAAGCAATTGTACACAGAATTGACAAAGTTTTGCTTAGATCTATTAAAGAAGTATTAAAATGAAACATTTAAAGCTGAGATTGTCAATCCTGTAAAAGTAACAGCATCCTTTATAGGTTTTTAAGAAAAGTAGAATTGTCTTTCATTAGCTTCTCAGGTGAAGTAAAATACTGCATTATTTTAACAATAGAGCATGGTATCAACTATAAACTCCTTACCCAATGCAAAGATATTGTACAAAACTAACAGCATTGCAGTTTGTTTGGTTTTTTTTTTTAATCTGGAAAAGTATCATTAAAACATATCTATAATTAACACACCGGTCCTTACACGTATGTGCTGGGCAATGTTTTCTGAGAAAACCAGTGAGTTATTGTATGCTTACTTATTCAAAGAGCAATAGTTAAGTAAATTTTACAGAATATGCACTGAAAACATATTCAAAGTTCATAATCACAAGCACTGATTTAAAAAAATCTTATCTCCTGCACTCAGAGAATATATGTGTATCACAAAATTTACACTGCGATTCAAACAATCTCTATTTCACATAGTGTCAGAAGAAGCAACAAACCAAGAACTATTTATAGGCTTTTTATTAGATGTCTGAAAAAAAAAAAAAGAAAACAAATAAGCTTCAGAAAATTGTATCTGATTCACAGATAAACTTGATCAAAGACATTACATTTAGGTAAGCTGCTATGATCACAGCAGGTTCCCATAATCACTCCACAGTATAAAATACTGTAAAAGTAAACTTTTCTGCTCACCAAAGGAAAGCATGGATATAATTTACTAAATCAATACATTACCTCTTAAAAATGCCTGCCAACACATAACTGCAATATGCCAATAACAACAACAAATTACATGTTGTTTGTATATACACACAAACCCCCTGCTTTAATTTTTTTAATAGCTGCAAATATTGAAAAGAAAAAATAAAGAAAAAACACCAGCAAGTGAACCTCTATGGAATCAATAGACTACTAAGTTAACCTATAAAATACAATACTGTAGATGATCTGGGGTCAATCTACGGGCTCCCTCTTATCTTCTACATCAGGGCTGCAGGGTTTCCAAGCACCTGCATAATACAAGCCAGAACAGATGAAAACTGCGCTATGGGCAAGAGAGACTTAAGAAAGAAAGGCATCGTATGTTTACACTAGAAAAGACCCTGTTCCTCAGAGTTCTGTACAGCTTTCAGGATTATTTGACCTCTTAGTCTCAAATAGCTATCATGGTGGATAAAGCAAACTTCACTATAAGGCATGGATTGTCAATGTTTGATTTCATTCCATACTTAAAGCATATAGGATTCAAAATACAATTTCCACACAGAGTGGATTTCATCTTTTGTTTACTCATATGGAGGAGCAGGGCAGAAGGCACACATCGTGAGCGCTGAAACTGTGAAAAACAAAATGAAGAGGCAAAGAAAAAGTCTTACGCTCCCAAGAGAGCCAACATCTATGCTATCAACTTCCTAATAACCATAAATTCATGCCAATGAAACGGATGTAAAAAAAGGTAAGAAAGAGAATGTAAAGAAATACAAATGACCCAGTACAGCAAACTGATAAATATTTCATTCCAGAGACAAAAGTTAAATTTATAGACATGTACTGGCAAAAGGCCAGCTCCTAACAAAACACAAACCTCTAAGATTTGAGTTCTGTTTTTAATTTCAAACCCATGAACTCTAAGTGGGTTTGAAATCAGGCAAAACATGTTCATACACTCCTATTTATAACAGAAATGACAAGTAAGCTCCAGTTTGAGCACTGGAAAGTATGGCAGTGACACAAATCATCCTTTTGCTTCTCAACCAGAAGTCCAGTGAAGTAGAGCATGTGTACCCTGCTTTAAAGACAACACAAAGGAGCAACTCACAGCTGGCAATGCCCCTCCTAGAAGACTGCAAAGTGTACAGGCCTGCTGGTTCTCTCAAAAGCCCTCTTTTGTCTGGTTTTTTGTTGTTTTTAAGTTTACAAGAAAAGGTTTCTATTGAACGACGCAAAGAAAGGGGGAAAGGGGTACCTCCTGTAGAATTTCAATGCAGGCAAGTCTAGCTGGAGATGCACTCTGCACACAGTGCAGCAATAGCATTACTGTAACCGCTGCGGTCTAAGAACATAGGACAGACAAATTTGCAGAGATAATAACAACTCTTATTAGGCAAACGCGTACAACTCTGAAAACGAAGCAACACTTCAGGCACACAATCACTTCTATTATATTTCAGACCTGAAGAAAAGCTGGTGTGTCTGAAATCTCACTTGCTTTTTCCAATCTTAGCAGCAGATCTACTGCAAGGAATTCCTCCTCTAAACAAACTTTTCTGAAAAAAAAAACCAAACTGAAATTATATGTAAAATTTCATTTATATTTGGAAGTCTAGAAAAAGCTTCAAAAATGCACACCTTTACTCCTGGCTCTTATGTTTGTGCCATTAGGCTTGACATTAGGAAGAAGTTCTTTACTGAGAGGGTGATTGGCCATTGGAATGCGCTGCCCGGGGAGGTGGTGGAGTCACCGTCCCTGGAGGTGTTTAAGGAGAGATTGCATGAGGCTCTTAGTGACATGGTGTAGTTGACAAGTAGGAGTAGGTGTAGGTGTTGGGTCATAGGTTGGACTCGATGAGATCTTTTCCAACCTTATGATACTGTGATAATTTGTTGTTCTGTCTTTTCACTAAGATGTCTCACTTTTCAGCTCTAAGAATGTGTAACACATTATCTTTGGACAGAATTACTATCATCACACTCGGAATTCACTGAAAAAAAGCAGATAGGAGAAAGGTATTGCTGCAGGTGGAACGTGCCACAGCCTGATGTCCCATGTCACCCATACTGTCTCTGGAATACTGCATCTCTCTCTGGACCAGCCAGCATTCAGTATGAGTAATAGAACAGTGCACAGTGGTTACTGCCTTAAATAGACAATACCAGAACTGGTAATGACAAAAAGGACCCTGAAACTCATTCTTCAGCTTTTTCTTCTTCCCAGTGAGTTCAATAAGAGCAAATTCTTTGGCAAAAAAAAAAGTTAAAGATTCAAGAAACCAAATATAAATCTGGTAATCTGCCAAGAGGGGAAGAGCATAGGGGAAGAGAATTGGCAGACTATTACTATATACACTTTGTGTTATCCAGCAGATCCAAGATGAACATACAGATGTTGGGTTCTCTACAGGAAATCTATTATATTGACTGCTCTCCAGTTATGTACATTGACGATTTAAGAAAGATCAAATGCCTAACTCTGGATGCCTCAGGAATAAACATGAGTAAGTTTTTATTCTCTTACATTTGAGACAGACCTCATCAAAATTTGTTCATGAAGTTTTTCTTCAGCAGTGAAACAGGTTTTCAATAAAACTTTTGCCTTTGTGTGAAAATTATCTGCTTTTTGATGCTTTCCCAAGATGTAGTTCAGCTAGAAAACCAGGACCCTAAAGAAAGTAAACTGATTTTTATAATCAAAACCTGAAGTTTTCGGGGTTTCATTTTAAAGTTGTAATTCTGACTGGTAGAATCCCTTTCCTGGTGAGACCTCTTTTTTCAGCATTTCCATGCAGGGAATCCCTTCAGAATTCTATAATATTGGTACATTTAGCACTTAGATTTAGATTTTACATGTGTAAACTAGCCTTTTTCCCATTTTAGTTTCCATTAAGTAGAATGGTCAAATAAAAATAGAATGGTCGAAGGGAGCTCAATGAGAGCTCAGATCACTGTGTTTTCTGAATATGGGACCACCTTCCCCTTACAACTGGCTTGATCTCACTGTATGGTCTTTCTATGAACAAACAAAAAACTGCAGAAAGAGAGCTTTAGTTGATACACTGGTTTAATATTTTTAACTGAAAAGACAGATAAAACTCTGGACTTGATTGCCAACAAGGCCTTAGACATTTTTACCACCAGATGTTTCAAGACAAATACTGACAAACTTACTAGTGAAGCTGATCCTGCTCTGGGTGAAACTTAAATGGCAGTTTAGGCAATTCCTCAGCTATGCTTTTCATAATTCTACAACTTGCTCCAACTGACTGTAATGGAAATCAGACAATGATTTAGAATCACAGGATAAAGGTCATCTAGTCCAATCCCCCTGCAGTAAGCAGGGACATCTTCAACCAGATCAGGTTACTCAGAGTCCCATCCAGCCTGTCCCTGAACATTTCCAAGGATGGGGCATCATCACTACTCTGGGCAACCTCTTCCAGTGTTTCACCATCCTTATTGTAAAACATTTCTTCCATATATCTAGTATAAATCTATCTCCTTATTTTAAAATGATAGATCCTGTCAGTACTGGCACTACTAAAAAATTTGTCCTCATCATTCCTGTAGGCCCTCTTTAGGTACTCAAAGGCTGCAAGAAGGTCTCCCCAGAGCCTTCTCTTCTCCAGGCTGATCAACCCCAACTCTCAACCTTTCTTTCTAAGAGAGGTGTTCCATCCCTCTGATCATTTCTGTAGCCCTGCTCTGGACCTTCTCCAACAGGTTCATGTCTGTCATGTACTGAGGACTCCAGAGCTGGACACATTACTCCAGGTAAAATCTGACCAGAGCAGAGGAGAGGGGCAGAATCCCCTCCCTCGATCGGCTGGCCACTCTTCTTTTGATGCCCCCCAGGGATATGGATGGCTTTCTGGGCTGCAAGCACACATTCTCGGTTCATGTCCAGGTTTTCATCCATCAGTACCCCCAAGTCCTTCTCCACAGGGCTGCCTTCCCTTTGTCCCCCAGCCTGTATTGATACCAGAGGTATCAATGCACTTGGCCTTGCTGAACTTCATGAGATTCACATGTGCTCACTTCTCAAGCTTGTCCAGATCCTGTCTCTCAGAAGCATCAACTACAGCACTCATCTTGATGTCATCGGCAAACTTGCTGAGGGTGCACTCAATCCCGCTGTCTATGGCACTGATGAAATACTAAATAGTACTGGTCCCTACATGGGCCCACGAGGGACACCACTTGTCTCCATGGAGACATCAAGCCATTGATCATTACTCTCTGGATGCAAGCATCCAACCAATTCCTTATACACCACAGTCCACACATCACAGGATCACAGTATCACAGTATCATAAGGTTGGAAAAGACCTTTGAGATCATCAAGTCCAACCTATGACCCAACACCTACACCTACTCCTACTTGTCAACTACATCGTGTCACTAAGCGCCTCATCCAAATTTTCTTTGAACACCTCCAGGGATGGTGACGCGTCCACCTCCCTTGGCAGCACATTCCAATGAACAATTACCCTCTCAGTGAAGAATTTCTTCCTAATGTCAACCCTAAACCTCCCCTGGCGAAGCTTGAGACCGTGTCCTCTTGTTCTGTTGCCAGTCGCCTGAGAGAAGAGTCCAACCCCTGCCTGACTACAACCTCCTTTCAGGTAGTTGTAGAGAGCAATAAGGTCTCCCCTGAGCCTCCTCTTCTCCAGGCTAAACAATCCCAGCTCCCTCAGTCGCTCCTCACAGGGCTTGTGCTCCAGCCCCTTCACCATCCTCGTCGCCCTCCTCTGGACACACTCCAGCATCTCAACATCCTTCTTAAACTGAGGGGCCTAGAACTGGACACAATACTCCAGGTGTGGCCTGACCAGTGCCAAGTATAAGGGGATGATGACCTCTCTAGTCCTGCTGGCCACACTATTCCTGATGCAGGCCAAGATACCATTGGCCTTCTTGGTCACTTGAGCGCACTGCTGGCTCATGTTGAGTTTCCTGTCCACCAGCACTCCCGAGTCCCTTTCCGCCTGACTACTCTCCAGCCACTCTGCACCCAGTCTATAGCTCTGCATGGGGTTCTTGTGTCCAAAGTGTAGGACCCGGCATTTGGACTTGTTAAACCTCATGCGATTGGAATCAGCCCATCTCTCCAGCCTGTCAAGGTCCCTCTGTAGGCCCCTCCTACCTTCTAGCAGATCGACACTTCCTCCCAGCTTGGTGTCATCTGCGAACTTGCTGATGAAGGACTCGATCCCCTCATCCAGATCATCAATAAAGATATTAAACAGGACCAGGCCCAGTACCGATCCCTGGGGGACGCCACTAGTGACCGGCCGCCAGCTGGATGGGACACCATTCACTACCACTCTTTGGGCTCAGCCATCCAACCAATTCCTAACCCAGCACAGTACATTCCCATCCATGCCACGGGCTGCCAGCTTCTCCAGGAGTCTACTATGGGAGACAGTGTCAAAGGCCTTGCTGAAGTCCAGGAACACCACATCCATAGCCTTCCTCTCATCCACCAGGCGAGTCACACAGTCGTAAAAAGAAATCAGGTTGGTCAGGCAGGACCTGCCTCTCCTAAAACCATGCTGGCTGGGCCTGATCTCTCCCTCATTCCTCAGGTGCCGCATGATCGCACCCAGGATTATCCGTTCCATAATTTTGCCTGGGACCGAGGTCAGGCTCACAGGTCTGTAGTTACCTGGATCGTCCCTACGGCCCTTCTTGTGGATGGGCATCACGTTGGCCAACTTCCAGTCTTCTGGGACCTCTCCAGTGAGACAGGACTGCTGATAAATGATGGAAAGCGGCTTAGCAAGCTCGTCCGCCAGCTCTCTCATCACCCTAGGGTGGATCCCATCTGGCCTCATAGACTTATGAGGATCCAAGTGGCTCAGCAGGTCTCTAACTTCTTCCTCCTGTATGACAGGGGGCCTGTATTGCACCCCGCCCCTATCCACCGCTTCAGTAGACCAGTTGTCCAGTGAACAATCAGCCTTACTGTTGAAAACTGAGGTGAAGAAGGCATTAAGCACCTCAGCCTTTTCCTCATCTTTAGTTACTATATTTCCCTCAATGTCTGATAAGGATTGAAGGTTGTTGCTGCCCTTCTTTCTGCCATTAACATATTTGAAAAAGCACTTCTTATTGTCCTTGGCGCAAGTGGCCAATTTAAGCTCCAGCTGGGCTTTTGCCTCCCTAATTTCCTTTCTACCCAACTTGACAATATTTTTGAACACAACCCGACTCACCTGCCCTTCTTTCCAAAGGCGATACACCCTCTTTTTCTCACTTAACTTCTTCAGAAGCTCCTTACTCAACCAGGCCGGCCGTCTGCCCCTGCGGCTCGTCTTAGAGCACATCGGGACAGCCTGCTCCTGCGCCTTGAAGACTTCATTCTTGAAGTACCTTCAGCCTTCCTGGACGCCCTTGCTTTTAAGAACTGTTTCCCAGGGTACTCTCCTTACTAGTTCCTTATATAATCTGAAATCAGCACATCGAAAATCCAGCGTGGTCGTCCTGTTTTTGCTCTTCTTTGTTCCATTGTTAATGGAAAACTCAGTTCTCTCGTGGTCACTGCAGCCCAGACAGCCTCCAACCACAACATCACCCATCAGCCCTTCTCTATTTGTAAACAGCAAGTCAAGGAGAGCCTCACCCCTGGTAGGCTCACTCACCAGCTGTGACAAGAAGCAGTCCTCAATACACTCCAAGAACCTTCTGGACTGCCTCCTCTCAGCTGTGTTAAGTTCCCAGCAGATATCTGGGAGATTAAAGTCTCCTAGAAGAACAAGGGCAGACAACCTTGAGGCAACTTCCAGTTGCTTAAACAACAAAAGGTGCACCTCTTCCTCCATACCTTTCCAATTTAGAGAGAAGGATGTTGCGGGGAATCGTGGCAAAGGCCTTAAAGAGGTCTAGACAGAAAACACTCGTAGCTCTCCCCTTGTGCACTGATACAGTTACTCGACCATAGAAGCCCACAGGCACGACTCGCCTTTGGTGAAGCCATTCTGGCTTTCTTGAATCACCTCCATGTCTCCATGTGCCTTAGCATAGCTTCTAGGAGGATCTGTTCCTAGGTAAAGAGATGAGGCTGACAGGTCACTAATTCTCAGGGTCCTTCTTTCTACCCTTTTCAAAAATGCATGCAATGTTTCCCTATTTTTATGTCACTAGGGACTTCATCCAACTGCCATGACTTTTCAAGTATCATGGAGTAGCTTAACAACTCCTTCAGGACTCTGGCAGGCATCTCATCAGGTCCAGACTTATATATGTTCAAGTCCTCAGGTGGTCATGAACCTGATCTGATCTTCTCTAACTGTGGGAGGGACTTTGCTCCCCCAGACTCTATCTCATGGTCCATCCACTAGAGACGTGTTGCAATGCCTGAAATGGAATTTTTTTCCTTAAGATTGCAATCTTGTTCTATGAGACAGCACTGATTAATTTCAGAAGGACTTCTTATATGATCAGATTTACTTGTTTGTGCTACAGAAGTTAGCACATAGAGTTCCAGAACACCTATTCAATTTAACAGGCACTACATACAATTAAAAATGGATCACCACACTGGCCCCATAGCTATAAAACTTTAAAAACTGATTTTTATGACCTTTAAAGCAGATAGACCTGTGGGCTCACAAACCTGCAGCTGAGTACTAAGAGACATTCACAAGTAGCTCTCTCTTTTGTGACATACTGAGAAAGAGGCAACTCTCAAAAGTAGTGTCAAGCATAGCATGACAACCCAAAGTCGTTTAGATTAACTGGTTCTGGCTAATGATATTCCGCACTTTCCAAAGCATCCCTGTACTGGAATAGCTATTCTAGCCCTATCTACCCAGTAATGCCATTAGCTTGTCCATTATCTTGAGACTTTCATTCCCCTTATGTAGCCATATTTTGTTCTTAAGAAATACACCACTTCTTCCTTTCTACAAACCCTCCTCCTCCTACAAGGTATCCCACTTTTTCACCTTGTTTGTAGTGTTCTCCCTCTCTTCCACTCCTCAATGCTTTTCTTTGCTGAGTTTATTATGCTTACACATACTTAAAGTCTGGGTAAACTACATAGAAAAAATTATTAGTTGTATAAATAAAAGTGGTGATATAAAATAAAAAATACATCAGAATAGATCATAGTGTAAATAAGCACTAAAGAGAAATCTGAAAGGGAAACAGCGTTTGCCTGAACTGAAAATAGAAACAGATTGCCAAAAATGTCATAGTAGGTCCATACCTGAAGTGGGAATACAGATTACAATTTATAACATATAAACCAAGGCTTTATTATTCCACACCATCACCTTCAGACAGTGTGAGCATGACTGATCACTGCAGGTACAGAGAACTACAGAACTCAGTTCTTTGGTTCTGTCACACAGTCTAGACGGTTGCCTCACTCTCTCTTCTTCAACACTGATCTGTATAGTTCTTTCCATGCTTAACTGCCTCGGCCTTTTTTACTCATGCACATCAACATTTTTGTGTTCATGGTATTTACTTAGCCATGGGATTTATGTTTCTTCCTAGTGGAGAAAAAAGGATTAAATATCGCCTTAACCAATAGAGTCAAACACCATCTTGCATATTCCTGGAGGATTCCTCAATACATCACTTCTAGGTCATACAACACACACACAACTAGAACTGCAGAAATCAGAGAATTAGAAGTCCAGGTAGCAACTGTAACTAAGTATTTTAATGTCATATTTCATAATCTCATAAAAACATCAAATGTTCTTGCAAAAACCACAAAAAAGTTATTATCTTCCCTTATGTAAATATCCCACATCATTCCTTTTTCTGTCTTCTCAACCTCCAATGCTTGATGAAATGCATTGATCTTAGGCCAACAACAAGAGGAATTTAAATTTGAACAATGCATAGGTCAAATGAGAAACATTCAGTTTTATAACAGATTATACCATTCAAATTGGAAAACCAGCCATATTATCTTCCCTTCATTTATTTTAAGAGAAGCACCATACATTGCAAACATAAACACTGCAGAAGCAAAAAAATTAGGACTAATGTACACAGATTTGCTGGGGAAAGAGGTAGAGGCGGGGGGGTGACCAATGCACATAGCTCAAAAGGAAAAGCCATTAAATCCAGCTTACAGGAATCACGTGTCTGGAATTAAAAAGAAAGTATAGGATTTCAGCATGCTTTTTGCTAAAGAGAAAAAAATCCTCTGAACTCTCCCTCACTCTCCCAAACATTGAAAAAAAATCACAGAAGACATTCACAAAATGTATGGCCCACAGTTAGAATTGCATTCTATATAGCTCATGACAAAAGTTGATGCCATATTTATTACGTGCCACTCAAAATATCTCCCATTTTGCCACTTTTGTGCTTCAAACTTCATTATCATATGGAAGCATACAGACAAGTTTACATATAGACATTATACCATACAGCTATAGATAGCACAAGTTTTGATGCAGCACGAAACCTCCACAAATAAGTTCCGCTGCACCCCAGGAATGTTTACGTATCTATTTCACTAGTTATTCATACGACTTTTGGGTAGAGACCAGTTAAAGGAAACAAAGTTCTAACTTTTCCTTACAGACCAGCAAAATAAACAGCATTGCTATCTGCTATATCTGCATCTTCAAGTTATTTTTAACACTTTGGAAAGGTTATAGGATGACAGTAAAAATACAGAAGCTGTTTTTCTGTATTCACAATTTATTCCCAAGAAGCCAACATGCCCTCAGCTTCTCTAAACCATTTCAACACTTCAACACTTCTGTAGTTGCAAAATGAAAAAGGGGCCTGTGAATGGAGTATATGTACCCACTTTATGTCTCTTTGTATGCTTCTTCCCACTATCACCAGTAGGGTATAGATAACTCAGTTTCTGTCCAAGTTATCTAAGCAGAGGAGAGCCTTCACTCTTTGCACATTATTCAAGTCCAATGTTTTTATAACCTCCATTAGCTGTCACGCTTCTTGAAAGTGAAAAATGTTATATAAATAAGACAATTGAGTGCTGGATTACAGCAGAACATTGTGAGTATATACTGCTCAGCAATCATTCATCACTAGGCATGACATTCCTACTGAAAAGACTTTTTTAGTTTATTTTAAGGGTACACAGAGTAAAGGAGCGGAGTCAAAACACTGAAATTATCATACTGACCTCCACTGAGAAGGATGGGGCAATGTCTGCTTAACAGAGCCACGATGTACAATGAAAGCATCATTTTTTAGATCAGACTGAAAATTCTGAAAAATTTGAAAGCATTTTTCCTAAATTAATCCTGTAATGTAAGAACAACCTTTTCTAGTGTACTGTGTGGAAACCAAGCATTATTTGTGACTTGTTCCTACACATCCAGTTGCTTTGCTAATAATAATGTGGCACTGCTTCCACATATAGGCTTTGAATAACCAACACATACAGCTAAAGCATGCTGGATGAACCAGCTCATGGAAAAAGGTCAATACATTTCTCTATCCATAGTTAAAATAATTTTTCAGAATAATTTCATTGTTGCATATACAAAGCTGCAATAAAGTAACACATCTTGGTCTCAGAAAAAACCCCGACAGGATTCAGGCTTAAGAACATGCATTAAAATACTATTCAATATCAACCTACTGCAAAAGAAGGGCAATGTCTGAGTCTTGATGACGGCAAGACTCTACAAACTAATGATAGGTATCTGTTTTTTAAAAAGCCTTATTAAAAATGTTTAAGCTAGCCAAGACAATTTTGACTCCATCAGGCTGGAGCAGCTGCACCTAGAGGTATGTCAGCAGAATAGAAGGGTGATGGCCTTGGCAAAGTTAAAATGAAACAAAACAAAACAGAACAAGGCAAATAACTGACAACGAGTTAAGTTGGTAATCATGTAACTCCAAACAGCTGTAGCCAAGAGGTGCTTGGCCATACCTTGCATTGCAAAGATGAACTCTACTGGGAGATCCTTCCTTTTCTCCACTGCTGAACATGTTTAGTGGAAACTCAGATTTTAAAAGAAACCTGATGAATGAAGCTTCCCCTTTTCATTTGTTCCACTACAGAAATTGATGATCTGGCTACATTCTGAAGGAAGACAAATCCCATCAGGAAAATCAACACTTGCCTGTATGAATTTTCCTCATTTATTAGAAAACAGTCAGTTCCATTCTTCATGCAGATAAAGACACTTTCTTTAGGAACGAAACAAAAGGAGATAGCCAACTAATAAAAAGAAAGTAGCTAGGCAACAACTGGATCTTTGCATTTTGAAATTTAATTCAAAAGTTAAAACTTTTAGCATTCTCTCTTTATAGTATCTTGGCTAAAAAAAAAAATAAGGTTTATTTTAATGGAAGCATCAGGACTTATTAGCAGTAAAAAATATTTACAATAGGAATCTCACGTTCTCCAGTCTTGTTGAGCTGTACAGACCTCCCCAACAGCAGCATTAACTCATGCTAGTAGTTATATGCTCAATGTACACTTTTTTACTACTGAGCCAAAAAAATAGGATTTGTGAATCAGTTGTTTCATGCAAAACAATCACTTGGTAGAATAACTTGACAAGCCACACTGGAGGTTCTGGTAATGCTGCCATCCGACCACAGCTTATTTTCTTCTTCTTTTTTTTTTTTTTTTTTTTTTTTAACAGAAGTAATGACCTAGACCAGCATTTCTCATATCCGAATTGCAACTCTCCATGAAGTAACAGGAAGATTCAAAGGGTGGGACTCATAAATAGGTAGGGGAAAAATTAATTTAAAAATTAATCTATTAAAAAAACCCAAAACAATGAAACCAAATTATCCTGATTTGCAGCTGGAAGCAATTCATTTCCTCCAGGGGAGTCAGAAGCAACTATAATTATTATCTGCACATATTTACGCTAGCTAGGGAACTACCGACTCCCTTAAACTGCTGGCAGCAGCACGGTTCCTCCCAGGCAATATAAAGAGTATTTACACCTGCAGTTGATAATTACAGCTGATTTTCATGCATTTTTTCACCCAGTACCCTGAGGAATTTAGCTGCTGCCAGCAACCAAAGTAGTCCAGTAGTAAGTTTTACCTCAGAGATTGCATAACAGCAGATGAGCCCAACTACTGTTCGTATTTGCAAGAAGTTTGGGAAATGCTTATCTACCCTATTCCCTACTTCATCAGTGAAGGAAATCTATGTTGATTAGTGCAATTAAATATGCCTGAAACCAGGACCATGCCATTTTTCCAAGTTTATAAAAAAACCCTTTCTATCTAGATATAACAGAGGCCAGAAATCACATAGATATTCAAACATTAATTACAGAAGAGTTCAATTTCATAATGCTTTACTTCTTTCTACCTGAGCATCTGACCTAGTAAAAACAGTATGTCTCTCTCCTGAAGCCATCACTGTTTCCAAGAAACCATTCAAAGCACAAAGGTGGTATAACATAGCCTCACAGTAGGTACATGGGGCATTCCTGGAAGACTTCCCTACAAGCACATAGGTCATAGGATTAGAAAAATCATGACGCTTCTAAAAGTGTGCTCTCCATCCACACTAAAACTTGGCTTAGCTTACTGAAATAGAAAAAACATTCTGTGCTAGCTGCTGCCTGCTTTACCATGTAGAGTGGTGAATTTTCAGATGGTGCAGTTATGTAAGGGGTAATCCTTTCCATTTGCAAATGATAATATCCTTACCTTAATATAATAAAAGTATATGCAGCAGTAAACCACTTTTGGGGGAGTGCGCAGTTTTATGCTGTCTGGCAATGTTAAACATGATTTTTACTCTAGGAATTTATCAAGGTATCACTACATAAATGTAGATTCTTCCTCCTATCTGCTCACCAGAAGTTACATATCTTCCTTAAGACTGATATTTATTTAAAAAAATAATTAAAATATTTACTTCTGATGCAGAATACAACACTAACTATACCCCAGAGGTACAGCCAACTTAACAGAATAGGCTTCAAATACACTACACAATATGTGGGATGGAAAAAACCCGCTTCACAATAGATACATATTCATCATAATTAGTTTTAGAATACCAAATCAGAACTTTTTTTCTCTCCCCAGCTGTTCTGCAAGCAATTTTCCCCTAATTCCATCCTACTCATGCATTCTTTTAACTGAAAAATGAGACATTTTCCATTAATCATGTAGTGGCAAAGGTGTATAGAATTATCCTATGGTTTTGGACTTGTTTTCTTTCCTATGAATGAGGAGTGCCAATTCCCAGTTCTCTGAATTTTACATTATTTGTATACCATAAAACAGAATATTTACAAGAAAACATCATTCATGTACAGTCTCAGTATGAAAATTCTGACATTCTAGTCAAAAGAATAATGGCCGGGCCATTTTGTTTTTTAAAACCAATGGTTATTTTCAGGTCATTCGATTTTACAACTTCACCTTTTGCTTTTGGTAAACATATAGATTTCAAAACACATACAACATCACAGCTTCCACTTTCTATGTACTTATATCCAGCTAGGTGCCAGAAATAAAACTGAAAGTAATCTCAGAAATCTAAGCTTTCTCCTAATTTATTTTTAAACTTAAACCAGTTTTTTCACAATTAAAATACGCTTTTTTACAATATATGCTTTTTAAATTATTTTTACATTGTATCAAACTGCATGACTATCGTACTTCCCACTGGATAATTGCATCAACAGAACTACTGCAGAGTGGATGTGGATGTAGCAGAGGCTGTAACCCCACACCACTCACGAGCAGCCCTGTCTTCCAGCTGTCATGGGACAGGGAGACATTCCACCACCATACCCCCTTAAACACTGCTGGTCTCTCAGCAGCAAGCACCATCCTTTACCTTCACTGGCATGTAGTTATGTTTTTTAATAGTCATATTCTCATAAAATCCTACAGGGAGGCAAGGTTTCATTAAATTACTTCCCACCACGTAGAGAGTAAGACTGCCTTGTGTCCACTTTTGTGAAAGGATAGCTAACATGTACTTTGTTGAAGCAGCTGTAACTTAAAGCTTACGGGGGACAGTTAACTCAAATTAAAGGCATTATAGATGATAACGTGTTTATCTGTGATCAAGTCAGAGACAACATGCAAATTATAGATCTAATTAACTGAACTAGACATGTTTTATCAGGAGATATTGAAAACATCTTAAAAGCAGTCTGAGATGACTTCTGAGTCTCATTTAAGATCATTAAAAATCTAGCGATAAAGCAAACCCATGTTCAAGTTATACACAGATAACATATACATGACTACTGCTATTGTAATGCGTATGAACATAGGTTCATCAGCATTCTACACCATGTAAGGGACTAAATATTGAGAAGTTCATAAAGTTTTACAAACTAGTAAGTTGTCATTACTTTACATATATTTCTTCATTATATGTGTCTAAATAAATAAAAACTAGTCATCCAGAGAGGGTTATAAACCATGTACTGTCCACGCTCAGGCTAGTTCAGCAACAGGTCTTAAAAATAGCTTAGGAGAGACATCATTACTGAGCCTCACAGAACTGAGTATCTGTCATTACCGAAACTATTCTGTGAGAAGGAAAACCAGCCTTCAAATGCCAAGTGAAGTCCCATTAAAAAAAAAAAAAGGAAAGAAAAAAAATAGAAAGAACGAATGAATCAAAAAATAATTACTCCACTGCTAGCAGCTACTTGGGAGTACAAATATGTTCAAATTTATTAATTCAAAGGGCTGCCTGAAAGCAGAGAGATTAAGAAAAAAGTGAAAGTCAAATGTCATTGACAATTAATTCTTCTCTGTCTTCCCTCTCTGGCCCACCTGGCCAAGTTAAAGCTTGGAACAACAGCCCTACTTCTGATCAACTAATGTATGACAATTTTAACTTATCCAAAGCAGGTAACCAGGCCATCCAGAAGAGAAGAATGACTCCTGGCTGTCAACTTTTTCACTCCATAATTTCAATCCCTAATTTCCCTCCTTAATTTTCCTAGCAAAGGATGCCACACATATCTATCTTCTAGGCTGGCTTGGTCAGCCTACTCTCCTACAGGCACTCTCTACCCCAAACAGCTCCTTCACACCCTCTCAGCACCACACAGCCCTCTTCCACCATACTTTCCTCTTCTGCCAACAAAGACCCTTCCTCAAGCCTTCCCTACCCTTCTTCTCAGTCACTTTATTCCCCGTCCCGACAAAGGACACCTGAGCTCACAGTCTGCCCTCCCAGCCACGGGGCCTGATCACGGCCTGCTTTCCCTGCTGCTCCCTCACCCTCTGCCAGCTTTTCTCTTCTTCGGGGAAGAGACACCTACACCTTCGCTTTTTTAAGGGGGAGTTGGTTGAGGGGGGAAGGAGGGGGTTTTTTGTCACTGAGTTTTGGGAGGGCTGTCTGAGATCCCGCCGACCCCGTGCCCACTAACAGCCACCCCCACCAGGATGCAACGACCTCCCGCACACCTCAGCCGACCCGTGGCAGGTGCGTTGGAACTGGATGATCTTTAAGGTCCCCTCCAGCCCAAACCATTCGATAGTTCGATGACCCTGTTCGCCCTCCGTGACCCTTTGCCAGCCCCCGGGGCAGGCGGGGAGCTGCCCTCGCCACCCATCCCTGCCCCAGGCTCCCTGCCCCGCCTCCGCGGCGGGCTGGGAGGTGCCCCCACCCGCGACACCTGCACCCAGAGCCGGGGCTCGGGAGCTCCCCCCGCACCCCTGAGCCAGACTGGGGCGGGGGTCCCACAGGACCCGTGTGCCGGGGCTCGGGGGCGCTCCCCCGGCAGCCAGGAGACGGGGTTCGGGGGGGCTCCCCTCGCACCCCACGAGCCCCGTTTGGGGGGCTCCCACCGCACCCAGGAGCCGGGACTTAGGGGCGCCCCCCGCACCCAGAAGTCGGGGCACGGGGGCTCAGCCAAGGACTCGCAGCTCCACTCCCGTGTGTCCCCCAGCCCCCTTTTCCCCATTCAGGAATGTTTCGGCGGAGCTCGCCACCGCACGGGCCACCGCGTCCCAGTCTGCCACCCCCGCGTCCCTCTGCCACCCCCTCGGCGGGGTCGCGGCGGGACCCCCGCAGCCGCCCTCCCTGCCGCCCCAGCCGAGCCGGGTCCCCACGCCGCCCGCGCCTTGCTCACCTTTGCCCCTGCACCGGTGGCGGGGGGGGGTGGTGGATGCTTCTGCCTGGTGGCCCGACTCCGGATTGGGGTGGCAACCAGGAGCGCTGCCGTGCACCTGCTGCGGGCTGGCGAGCGGGCTGGCGGCGTTGCCGAGCGCAGCCGTGGGGCGGGCGAGGCGGGAGGGCATCGGCGGCGGCAGCGTAATAGGAGGGGGGGACCGGGCGGGATGAGCGCTGGGGAGCGAGCTGGGGAAAGCGAAATTAAATGGGAGGGAGGTTAATACAGCGGCTTAGCGTAATCCCGAGAAACTCGGCGTGCCCGCGGCGCGGCTTTGCGCCCGTGGGAGCGGGGCTCCCCTCGTCGTCCCCGCAGCCGGAGGTGCGGCAGGGGCAGCGCGGGGCTTCCAGCTGGGGAGCTGGGAAGGGGTGTGCGAAGGCAGCCACTGCAGCAGAACAGTGAGGTTTGTGAATCTTTATATCCACGTTGAGGATAGAATCATAGAATGGTTCGGGTTGGAAGGAAAGGCCAACCGTGTCCTGGGCTGCATCAGAAAAAGCTTGGCCAACAGGGCGAGAGAGATGATTCTGCCCCTCTGCTTCACTCTCATGAGACCCCACCTGGAGCGTTGTGTCCAGTTCTGGAATCCCCAGTATAAGAAGGATATGGAACTGTTGGAACGGGTCCGGGGGAGGCCATGAAGATGCTCAGAGGGCTGGAGCCCCTCTGCTATGAGGACAGGCTGAGAGAGCTGGGCTTGTGCAGCCTGGAGAAGAGAAGGCTCCAGGGAGATCTCCTAGTGGCCTCCCAGTGCCTGAAGGGGCTACAGGAAAGCTGGGGAGGGACCTTTTGTAAAGGCAAGTAGTGATAGGATGAGGGGTAACAGCTTTAAATTGGAAGAGGAAAGATCTAGATTGGATATTAGGAAGAAATTCTTCACGCTGAGGGTGGGGAGGCCCTGGCACAGGGTGCCCAGGGAAGCTGTGGCAGCCCCGTTCCTGGAGGTGTTCAAGGCCAGGTTGGATGGGGCCTTGGGCAGCCTGGACTGGTGGGAGGTGTCCCTGCCCATGGCAGGGGCGTTGGAACTGGATGGACTTTATGGTCACTTCCAACCCAAACCATTCTGTGACGCTATGATCTAGTCCAACCCCCTTGCAGTGAGCAGGGACACCTCCAACTCGTAGGTCAGGTTGCTCAGAGCACCATCCAATCTGACCCTGAATGTTCCCAGGGATGGGGCATCCACCATCTCTCTGGCCAACCTGTTCCAGTATTTCACCACTCTCAGCATAAAAAAAATTCTTCCTAATATCTAGTCTAAACTTCTCCTCTTCTAGTTTAAAACCATTGCCCCTTGTCCTATTCCTATGGACTCTGCTAAAAAGTTTCTCCCCATCTTTAAGTACTTTAAGTACTTAAGTACTGCAGGGTTCGGTTTTCTTATTGTGCTGAAGAGACTCTTAAAGGCTCTTTAATGTATTTCCTATTAGAGAAATAAAACTCATCTGAAAAACAATATTCTTACATTTATGCAGCATCTTTATTCCTAGACCTGTTTACAAGACATGGCGCTCACTTTGAACTACTGAGTAATTCAGTGCAATTCCCTAACAGTCTTTTACAGGGTATGGGTTTCTATATGACTGAGTGTGCCACCTCCAAGGTCCAGCCACTTCAGGTCAAAGAATGGCAGCCCAACAGAGACAAGCACACTCTACCATAGGAATAGAGGGGATTTGGTCAGCGAGCCCTGATCTAACTTGGAAAGACAGAATTCAAGAGAAGAAAAAAGCAAGAAAATATTTGATACCTCAATTCTGAATGCAGCACTTTAAAGGATTAGTCAAATTATTTTATTCAAAGCTCTATAATGATGTCAAGCAATGGTATTTTCTTGTGTATTTCATTGACCTTTTGCATCCAGTCCCAAAGTGGTGAGGTGATTGCCCTTTCATTTTCAACCCCATGCATCTGCCAAGACAGCTTTCCACTAAATCTGCAAAAACTTACATCAGGGTCTTTGTACTTGGAACGAAATCCACATCGCAATAATTTTTTTAAAAAAGCATTTTTCAAAAAAACTATTTTAGAATAAAAGAAAAAATACTTAAGACAGTGATAGATTTTTTTACAGTGATTTTTAGTATATGCTAAACTTATAAGACAACTGAAGCATAAAGTGAAGAAAAAAAAACTTCAAAAGAATGTGGATGCTACGTTTCATAAATCTGGGGACTGTTGTAGCTTGCCAGCATGGCATCCTTAAAATACTCTGCAGTCTTCTAAACTGTGATGGTCTGAATGAAATGCAGCTCTTGGCTCCTCCAGTTGAGCTTCAGTCTCTGTTTTCAATCAGATTATTTTATTTCCTATTTCATTTATTAAATATTTAATTTATGCAACTTCTCTCAATATCTAATTTTGAGTGATAAAATGCTAAGAGTAAAACCTTTCAATGTAAAAGGAAAATTTAATTCCCCATTCAAAAGGTAAAATTATTCAAGTGTATTTAGATGTCTACACATGGAAATAACCATATACAGGAAACTTTAGCTTCTGACTGGGAAATACAGATACAGTGAAATTTTTTGAAGGCATAGCTATAATTGAAATCTTATCAGTTTTGGCAGTCTTCTGTATTGAAGATACTATTATTTACTCTTTGTTGATTAGATGCTTTTGTGCATCTTATGGGTATAGACAAAAGGCAAGAATTAGTCACCACTTGTACATCAATCTGAAAACTTAAGATACTCATTGTTATATTCAAGGATTCTTATCTTACCAAACAAGAAACTCAAAAGCATTAGAGATGTCAAATCAGTGTATTTTCCACATTGCCTTTTTTAAACTCAGATATCAATAGTGCTTTGTACCACCACATTTTGCAGAAAGGTCTAATATTTTAAAAGTCATGTTCATCATCATTTGTAAAGGTGTCTTCATTCATTTATTCAAACTGATTTGTCTCCAGACTTCTTGCCTGTTGAAAGCAGTATATACATAAAGCCTCTGGAAGTCTTTTCATGATTGCAGAAATGTGACATTAATCATTTGTTTGAAGAAATGAATATGGTAAACAACAAAATTCTGCTAACAGTATTCAAATAGTGAAGTACAAACTATTTTAGCAAGAATTGTGTAGAGCCCTCAGTCTTGGTTTAGCTGAATCATTATTTATTTATACACAAAGTGTAGTTGGAATTTCTTAGCAATATATGAAGCTATGAGCGCACATACCACCCTACTTGCTACTTTCTGAAGTTATACCACACAGATGTAGCAGGCAGTGCTGTCAAAAACTTTCTTTAGTAAATTCCGCTCCGTATTATTTCACTTGCTACTTTCTTGCTACTGTTCTATATATTGATCCATGTATTACAGCAAATAGAAAATTATATTGTTAAAATCAAATTTCAGTTCTATTTATCATTTGCTCACTGCCTTCTTATGTTTCTTTATCTTGGCTTTTTACTTGCAGATGCTGATTGATGAGAAACTCAACATGAGCCAGCAATGTGCGCTCGCAGCCCCAAAGGCCAACCATGTCCTGGGCTGCATCAGAAGCTTGGCCAGCAGGAGAAGGCCAGTGATTCTGCCCCTCTGCTCTGCTCTTGTGAAGCCCCACTGAAGTCGTGTGTCCAGTTCTGGAATCCCCAGCATAAGAAGGATATGGAACTGTTGGAACGGGTCCAGGGGAGGCCATGAAGATGCTCGGAGGGCTGGAGCCCCTCTGCTATGAGGACAGGCTGAGAGAGCTGGGCTTGTTCAGCCTGGAGAAGAGAAGGCTTCAGGGAGACCTTATAGCGGCCTCCCAGTACCTGAAGGGGCTGCAGGAAACCTGGGAAGGGACTTTTTATAAGGGCTTGTAGTGATAGGATGAGGGGGAATGGCTTGGGAGGGGGAAGAATTAGATTAGACATTAGGAAGAAATTCTTCACGCTGAAGCCCTGGCCCAGGTTGCCCAGGGAACCTGTGGCTGCCCCCTCCCTGGAAGCATTCAAGGCCAGTTTGGATGGAGCCTGGAGCAGCCTGGGCTCTTGGGAGGTGTCCCTTTAAGGTGTCCTCCTATCCAATCCATTCTATGATTCTATGCTTCTCTCAGGCGACCGGCGACAGAACAAGAGGACACGGTCTCAAGCTTTGCCAGGGGAGGGTTAGGCTCGACATTAGGAAGAAGTTCTTTACTGAGAGGGTGATTGGCCATTGGAATGCGCTGCCCGGGGAGGTGGTGGAGTCACCATCCCTGGAGGTGTTTAAGGAGAGATTGGATGAGGCTCTTAGTGCCATGGTGTAGTTGACAAGTAGGAGTAGGTGTAGGTGTTGGGTCATAGGTTGGACTCAATGATCTCAGAGGTCTTTTCCAACCTTATAATACTGTGATACTGTGATAATATCTCATACAAAGGATTTCTTTTTGAGTTTCCAATTGTTTTCAAATATAAGCATAGGCTTAATATAGCTTTAGTTGAATGATACATGTTGGTGGCTTGCACTTTTGCACCTCAAAGTTAGATCTAATGTGCTTTACATGTTTTTATTCTATAGTAAAGGAAGAAAATTACACATTTAATTTAGGAGAGAATTTTTTGAGTAAAGCATAACTTCATAATCAGTGCTGGAGGGTTCATGTTTCCACCAATGAGTTATATGACCGTTCAAATGGATGTGAATTTGGGTAGCAGTTATTATCTTCAGTGTTAAGCTGTTTTCATTTATGCATGTCCTTAAGAGCTGAGCCATCCTTAGGCAGCTCAGAGATTAAAATGCGGATCTCATGTCTGAAGAATTGTTAAGGCTGCCTTAAAGAGCCATACTGCCATCCTGTAACATCAGCCCCTCCTCCTGATCAGAAGTCACAGCAAGCAATGTAGAAGTTATACCACACAGATGTAGCAGGCAGTGCTGTCAAAAACTTTCTTTAGTAAATTCCGCTCCGTATTATTTCACTTGTTACAAGTCACTTCCAAATCAAATGAAGACAAGGGGCTCTCTATTACATAGAAATTAAATTAATGACTAGAGAAAACCTGCTGATTTTATCTAACTGTGGAAACCACAGTGGCTAAAACAGCATCTCAGGAAACAGAAGATAACAGTGCTGTTTCTTAAATACTATGTGAAATAGTTGATGACACTAACAGCTCCAAATTTTCCGTTCTGAAATGCTGTGTATAAAAGATCTTTAAACTGCATATTGCGTTTTTCCTTATTTTTAATAAAATTTACATACATGGCAGATAAACTGGGAAAAAAACCAAAACACGAACCCCAAAACTTAAAAAGCTACTAGAATCTTGATTATGATGCCTATAAAACCGACTCCCTTTGAGCAAATCAATATTGTCTCAGTTATTTCCCAAGGCTGAAAAACCAGAGTATAATGATTGTACCAAGCTAGGTAATCACAAGCTATTGGCACTGGTTTCATTGTACTTATGAAATGGAATCCAAGAGCAAAATTTCTTCGGTGGATCAACTGGAGATTATTAACATATTGGAATTGTACAAGGAGAAACATAAGAATTATGCTTTGTATCATGCCAAAACCCCACTGCTATACTTAAAGAAAACTTGCTATTGAAAAGTAATAAATTGAGCAAAGAGAATTACATAGGTGACATCATTTTTCATTAATTCTTTTTCTTTCAAATATTTTAAAAAATGCAAAACCTAACAAAAGTTAAAGTTAAAATAGATAATGTCAAAGAGATCTGACACCCTATGTCATACATGATTAACATTTCATCACATACTTGTAGTTTTTGTTGATTAAAAACAAATGTGTAAAGACAGACTGCAACACCTCACGTTAGAATTAGCTGGCAACAAAAAGATAATGTATTGCAATTCTGGATTACATGCCACTTATTTTTACTTTTTGACGCCTGGTTACACAAGAGTCTCTGACTCATAGCTGAGCAACTAAACACTGTACACAGTTCAGGCCAGCTTGGAATGTGACCAGTAATTAGATCCCAGCGATACAGGAGCTAGTTAAACTGGCTGATGTTAGAAATACTGATTGGAAAGGTGTATATACTGAGAACTTAGACACCTTACAGGTTGCAACAGAAAAGTTCCAGGCTTTTTTTCATGGCTGTTGATGTTTTCTTTCCAAAAAAAAAAAAAAAGGCAAGAGAGAAAAAAGCTTTTACCTTTTAAGCCAGTCTTGCAGATAACAGAATATTTTATCATATGTTCATATAGAATAAAACAGAAGCTTGCTCTCTGACCAGCAACCAGAGCACAGACCTCCCTCTCAGTGCCTTAAACACCATGTTATGAGGTCATTCTCAGTCGTGTTTTTTCCGTCTCTGGTCCAGGGAGCCCCTAATTCTCCATGTACCTGTCAGCGTTTCCAAGGAGACCAAGCAAGTGAAATACTGCTGATTTCTGAAGCAGAAGTTCTACGTTTGTTTTCAACTTGATCTGATGTCACCTGACACTATGCAAAAGGGCCCAGAAAACTCTTTTTGTTTCTGCCTTTTTTCCCTTCCTGACTTGCTGCTCATTTCAGAAGGTGTGAGAGAATCCTCATCTATACATTTTTTTGTAAAGATCAGTTCTTAATCCTTGAAATGATGGAGCAGAACAAAATGAAGTCTGTTTATACCATTTCCTAATTTTCATAAGCATTTCTGTGCGTATGTGTGCGTGTGTATACTTTGCTACTCTCTCAGGGCGAATGACAAACTGAGCCAGGCACATGAATTTCTACACCTCTGTGAAAGCCCACAGATATTACGGGGCTTCAGCAGGCTATAAAGGTCCACCTGAGGAGATCTGACTGCACAGCTGGGGCCATAGGTCCAGCCTGACTATCTAGACTTCCCCAGCACTGCTTTCATTTGGCCTCAAAGGGTCGCATCACTTCGAAACCAAGTAATGCAAATAGTGGCAAAATCTCCATCTGATATCATGGTAGGTTTATAATAAACCCCATGCTCAGCCTTTTTAATCCTCCCCAACCCGAGCTGGCTGTGTAGATAAGCCGTGCAGCAAAATGTCCTAATAGAGCTCACAATCTACGAGGATTCTTGAAGACAAAATCAGAATCAAACCCTTTTGTTTAAAAACCACCTTCAGTTGCAAGCAAGTAAATAGAAACATTAAAAAGAAGTTACCAAAACCTAAGTTTCCACAAAAATCAGAAACGTCAGTGTTCTGTGGCTGATACAGTCGCTATTTATTATGCATTTGGCATGATTCACAACAGTCAGCACACCGCTAAACTGATTATAACTTGATCCACTTCAATATATAGTGTGCCAAGAGAAGAACTAGAATATTGTGACCCATAGGAAGGTCACTGCTTGGGAGTGCTGAGATTAAGAATATGCCAAAAGCATCAGATTTTCTAACTGCTGCATTAGTAAAGATCTGTATGATTTTCGTCAGTGCTGACGTGGAATTAAAAGGGAGCCAGCAGATTAAACCCAAGGATGAGTATGATTAAAAATGTCAGCACAGACATTGCTGTTTTATTTTTAATGCAAGAGGAGAGTAATGTAGGGACCAGTAGCTAATAATAATACAGAACATACAAATATTGGAATTTCTATATTAATTTAGTATCTTACAGGTCCAACTCAAGAACATTCAGTTCTTCAGGATTTCACAAATTAAGAGGAAACTGATAAAATTACTACTTAGAGAACAGAATGTCAAAAGCTGCAGCTGGATTAAGAAATGAAACATTGCTTAATTTTTCAGCAAATACCATACAGTTATACATATTAAAATGGAACTTTTTTTCTTCTACACCAAGGCTTAAATCGATCATCAAAGCAGTTAGGTCAGCCCAGAACATTGTACAATTGGCTAGATGCTAGATGTGACACAGTCAAAACTTGTCTCATAAGTCGGTATTTTTTATTTGATAGACCAAATCTATACCGTGTTGTGGCAAATGCTGTACTTCCAGTTTTCTAATTAATCAGCTCCACAAACAGAAACTGCATAAACACAGGGATATGTATTAGATTATTTAGTGTTCTTCCATCTGAACATGCCAGAGCAATGCTACTACCACGCATGCCAAAAGCTTTAAAAAACATGGTATTTTTAACCTGGCAGTAGTAGTTTAATGGCTGAACAACAAGACAGGGAAAAAAAAAAAGGACTGACTGTACTATAGTTATGTAGCATCAATCAACAATATCCACCAAATTGTAACATGACTTGGCCTGCTGCACAAGACTGAATCAGCTGGAAACATATTCTAGGTACCTGTGGGAGATATCTATAATGAGAGTAATGGAAACTACAAATTTAACAGGTTTTATTTAGTGCTATTACATTTCACTGCATGAGAAAGCATGAGTGCTTTAAAAAGATGACTTTACCAGGTAAGCACACTGTCAAAACTTGTTTCAATAATATATTTGTTTTTAATAATACAGTAGTCTATAATAACCTACAATAGTAACTCCAACTGACATTATCTATAAAGTGTAAGATCCAATCCAATTCAATTAAATACCGATCTAACAATTTTTATGCAAATTACTTTACTCCATCCTGCACACTCCTTTATCTCTGGGGATCATTCTCAATTTCCTTTTCTGTAGCTTTTCTAGCGCTACGCTGCATTTTGGTAATATCACCACTGAAGCTGAAGACAATATTTCAACTATTAAGCCTACCAGAAAATTATAGTTAGATTTATATCTGTTTTAGTCATACAACTTTGCTTTCTAATGATCTTTCAGAGTACTTTCCCGTAAAGACTAGAAAGTTCATACAGGACATCAGCATTGGGTTTAGTCTATTTTGACTTTCAGACTCGTTTTTTAATATATTAATAGCCTTTGTACAAGTATGTTCATTAGGAAGAAGGCTGTTAATACATGCTAGATTGTCAGCCTCTTCCCATTTTAAGTCCCTGTTGCTTGTAACTTTGCCAAACATTAAATACTTGGGCTGAAATTTTCCATGCAATGTCTGTGCCTCAAGCTGAGATGTGTTGGAAAATTTCAGCTAAAAAAATACAACTGTTTCCAAGAATGAGGGTAGGGGAAAAAACATTCTGTTTCACTCTTGGGGTGGAGTGAGGGGGAAGAAATAAAAGATAAAATCAGAGACATTTTCACTGCAAAGCTCACTTGCTGTCACGCACTGCTCTGAAATAGGCAGGAAGGAATAATTTTGTTAGGAATTAAACTTTTTTCACTTTCCTTGTGAAAATCAATCCAGTGTCAGATACTTATAAACCTTTGAAATATTTTGCCTACTTGAAGTTACTTCAAGATGGGATTGGAAAGAACTGCCTAATGGACTGCATTCAACCTCATGCAGTCATGACAGACATGCAGTAGATGTCCTGGTCCAATAGCTCCACAGACAATCTTGGCGTGTGCTCCTGTAAGCCCTTGGTCCCAGAACACTCTGTTACGATGCTCTGTTGCAACACACTGACAACATGAAGCAATGAGATTAAAGCCTTTGTACTGTTTGGTACAGGAAGAAAGCAGTAGATGTTGGAGAAAGACGTGGGAAGGAATTACTTTTATGTCATTATAGTTATTGAATAAAATTTCAAGGTGACCTAAGGACCAGTCTGGGCAAACTGCAGGCTACAGGGCATGGGCATTACTGGGGTGTGTTTGTGAACAGAAAACATGGTATCTGTCTCTCCGGTACGTTTAGCGACCCACTGCTGCTAACACAAAGGAAAAAGCTGATTAATTCAGAAATCAGGCAAACAAGGCCTAGGCTGCAGTAGCAGCTGCAATGCCTACAGCCAAAGAGAGTCAACTGGGAAGAGAAATCTGATTGGACCAATATTGCTTGAGTCTGTAGGGGCAAGGGAAGGCGGCAGTACTCAAAAACCCACATATGGCACAGACATGGAATTTTCAACTTTGATATCCAAATGATTTCAAGAGGCAAGGCTGTCCTGCCATCAATCTTTCAAATATACGGGCCATCAGTTTTCTGCAACAACAAAATAGCAGTTTGCTAAGACTGTGACTTCTTTGTTATGTTTAGCTTCATAAGCCACGGCAAGAAAGACAGGAGGATCCCTAGGATCATGATGGGCACCTAAGTTCTTCAAAAGGTTGTTCATAAAAGGGTGAGCAAAATTCCAGCGTATCTGAACTTGATTTTTTGATTGTATAGCTTGCAGTTCCTCCCTATTTTTATTTTCTTAGCTGATTTTGGCCCCGTGTTCCATGAAGCCTTGGCACAGTCATTATACCTTTTAGTACCTTTTGTGGTTAACAACCTCTGGTTTCTTCACAGGGGCAACATACAGATACAGTCACTCCAACTGAGTCCAGAGCATTACTGTGTTATTTTACAAAGGCATCTGATACAAATGAAAAGTTTGTGTTGTCAGAGTGTCATAAATATGTATCTGCCATCAGCTTAACCTTTGACTTCCAAGCAACAAATGAACTAGTTGCAGATCTAGTGAAGACTGTGAGAACCACCTTCTAAGTAGCAATTGTGGTTCATTTTGTACCAACTTAGGTATTACAACAAACGCTGTAGATCAAAAGGTTTGATGTGAGTTTTGACATAAGTTCATGAAAACTTACTTTTTGCATGCGGAAATTCTGGAATTGGTGGTGAAACTCAAAAATTATATAAACCTATTATGTTTTCCCCTCATATCCATCCTACAGAAATGCCATATGCATTTAAAGAAAGATACGATTGTAGCATGAATCGTATCAGCCACGTACTTGTGTTTTCTCCAGATTCAAAGCTTCACAGCCCTAAGTGACAGCCCATCATGAACACTTGTGGTGCAAGGACAAAATGCTCCTCTGATAGTTTCACAGCTGTCTCATTCTGCCACAAATAGATAAAAATGAGCATCCTGCTGAGCCATTAAAGACAGACAGTGTACCACATGTCAGTGCTTATTCACATTCAACTTTGGATGGCATTAGGACAGCTGGGATATATCCCTGCATGCTTTAGCATCACCCACAAGTATTCAGAAACTAAAGATGTTGTGGTAACAGAAAATTGTGAATGGAGAGGGGTAGTTTGTAGGCCTTGCGTTCACGGAAGAGCCACAGAGTTTACTTTCTGTGTAGAAGTGCTGGAGAAGTGATGGAAATTAGAGGATAACAAACTACATCTGCTTCTGCTGTAGAGATCCTATATGGTGGAAATAAAATAATAACAATCTTTTCTGCAGCTAGACACCTAATCATCTAGTGCTTCTTTTCTGACTGAAGATTCAATAACATGATCTGAGGAAATACAGAGCTGTCACAGCCAGAGCTAAAGTAATTGAGAATTGCAGTTTAGGCCTATAAATTGCAATAACAAAGCAATGAACTCCTCAAGCTCAGGAACTTTGAATTCAACATCTGACAATTGCAAATGCTTTTAACCTCAGATAATTCCTATGAAAGACAAGAAAACTGTTGGGCAAACTAAGCAGTTTAAGAAGGACCGTGGAAGGGTGACTTTGGTGTAAAGGAGAGATACCCTTTGTTGCCTATGGCTGTCATCCCATGTTGTTAGACAGTTGTGTTTATGTATTTGTATTTATATGAAACTTTTGGACCATGTAACTGAAAACATGTTCCAAATTATCTTCTAAAAGTAACATCATATAGAATCATAGACTCATAGAATCCTAAGGTTGGAAGAGACCTCTGAGATTATCGAGTCCAGCCGCGCCTGTCTCTAAGGAACTCATCCACCCGTTTTTTAAACACCTCCAGGGATGGCGACTCCACCACCTCCCTGGCCAGCTGTGCCAATCCCTGACCACCCTTTCAGTCAAGAAATTCTCCCTAATGTCCAGTCTAAGCCTCCCCTGGCAAAACTTGCGGCCATTTCCTCTCGGCCCATCGCTGTCACTTGTGAGCAGAGCCCAGCACCCACCCCGTCACAGCCTCCTTTCAGGCAGTTGTAGACAGGGATGAGGTCTCCCCTCAGCCTCCTCTTCTCCAGGCTAAACAACCCCAATTCCCTCAGTCTCTCCTTGTAGGACTTGTTCTCCAGCCCCTCCCCAGCCTCGTTGCCCTTCTCTGGACGCGCTCCAGCCCCTCAGTGTCCCTCTTGGAGTGAGGGGCCCAAAACTGAACCCAGCACTCGAGGTGCGACCTCACCAGTGCTGAGCACAGGGGCACAACCACCTCCCTGCTCCTGCTGGCCACGCTGGGCCTGACACAGGCCAAGATGCCATTGGCCCTCTTGGGCACCTGGGCCACTGCTGGCTCATGTTCAGCCGCTGTCAAACAACACCCCCAGGTCCTTCTCTGCCAGGCAGCTCTCCAGCCACTCCTCCCCAAGCCTGGAACGCTGCACGGGGTTGTTGTGACCTAAATGGAGGACTCTGCCCTTGTCCTTGTTGAACCTCACCCTGTTGGTCTCAGCCCATCGATCCAGCCTGTCCAGATCCCTCTGCAGAGCCTCCCTCCCTTCAAGCACATCCACACTTCCACTCAGCTTGGTGTCATCTGCAAACTTGCTAAGGGTGCACTTGATGCCTTCATTGAGATCATTGATAAAGACTGGACCCATCACTGAACCCTGGGTAACACCGCTCGTGCCCGGTTTCCAACTGGATTCAACTCCATTTACCACAACCCTTTGGGCCCGACCATCCAGCCAGTTTTTAACCCAGCAGAGGCTGTGCCTGTCCACGCTGATGTCAGCCAGTTTCTCCAGCAGGATACTGTGAGAAACGGTGTCAAAGGCTTTACTGAAGTCCAGGTGCACCACATCCATAGCCTTTCCCTCATTCCTTAAACGGGTCACCTTGTCATAGGAGGAGATCAGGTTGGTCTGGCAGGACCTGCCTTTGGTGAACCCATGTCGACTCAGCCTGATCACCCTGTTGTCCCACATGTGCTGTGTGATAGCACTCAAGATGATCTGCTCCATGACCTTCCCTGGTACTGAGGTCAGACGTCACAGGCCTGGAGTTCCCCAGATCCTCCCTCCGACCCCTCTTGTAAATGGCTGTAACATTTGCCAGTCTCCAGTCCAGCGGCACTTCCCCAGTCAGCCAGGACTGCTGGGAGATGAGGGAAAGGGGTTTGGCGAGGACCTCTGCCAGTTCCCTTAAAACCCTCGGATGGATCCCGTCTGGCCCCATGGATTTGTGTGTGTCTGATTGGCCGAGCAGGTCACTAACCAAGTCCTCTTGAACAGCTGGAGCTTCATTCCCACAGTCTCCCGGCTGAGGGGGCTGAGTATCCCTAGCTCTTTCCTCCTCGGGGTTAAAGACCGAGGCAAAGAAGGCATTGAGCACCTCTGCCTTATCCTCTTCCCTCATCACTACTGTCCCTTCTGCACCCAGCAAGGGAGGGAGAGTCTCCTTTGCCCTCCTGTTGCCGCTGATATGTCACAAAAACCCCCACAAAATAATAAATAGAAGAAAGGAGAAAAGCCATTTTACTGCATCTTCCACAAAATGCTGCTTCAGAAATAATAATTTGTTGTCTCTTCCTACAAAGGCTGTCTTGCATAAAGAGGGAAGAGTGCAGGCTTTTTAGTTTGTGGGAACTGTAATAGTGTTTGCACATATTGAAGCATCTTTGAAAATCATCCTGAAGTTACTTTGCACCATGGGATGGATGGATAGATAGATAGATAGATAGATAGATAGATAGACAGACAGACAGATAGATAGATCGATTGATCTTGTCCTCTGGAAGACCCAAAAGAAATGCCAGAGAATCATGTTGGTAACTGTACTTCTGTTTAATCTATTAAGCATAGAATCAGAATTTTTTAATTGAACAAATACAATTCTCAGTTTTGTCAAATCTGATGCTTCAAAGAATAAGTCAAGTACAAGCAAGGCATGACAACAATCTCAAGAATACTTGAAAGTGGCTTTCTTCCTTGCTCAGCTAGCACAACCAAACATTTTTACAAAACATCAGCCTGAGAAGAAAATTTTTAGAGTTCAGAAAAATTTAGTCCCTTCATCCGTTCTTTAAGTTATAGATAGACAGACTGTGAGGTCTGAATGGGCACCAATTCAACATTAAATTTTAACACTGGTACCACAAAGCCATCCCCCTAATTACACATATAACTAACATTCTCATCATACATCTACATTGTGCTGCCATATCAATATGATCTCCATATTTATTTAATCTATAATGTGATTTTACTTTGAGTCAAGGTGTTTTATTTAGGATGGAAAGGGCAAGAGACTTCATTGCATACTTTACCGCTCTCCCTTCCAAGTTCACTTTTCTTGGATACTATTTTGCTCCGTTCTTATCCGCACTGGACACTTAGAAACTCTAAGAGGGCTTCATTCATGAAAGAGCAGTTGTAGGAGGAAGACCTTCATTTTTGTGAACCTGCTACCAGCAGCAATCTGCATTGAAACCCGATGATGTCTGAACAGAAATGAAATCAGGGAGCAGTACAGGAATTACAAATTCTGCTTCTCCAAGAGACAATTAATATCTTAGTTCTACACTTTTCTTGTTTCTGTCCTCTCATCAGTGCATGAAAGTTCTCCACACACCAAGCATTGCACAGCCTTTGGCTTTGCATATGAACAATTTGAAACAAACTTTTATTATTAACTTAAAAAAATACCCTAAACTAGAGGAGAAAGGGCTCAGTGCCATTGAGCAGTCTGTCCTAACTTGGGTCTCTCTCTTCCAAAGGCTTTGTTGACTCATATAAAAGTTAGCATGTGCTTAACTCTATAGGATCTATGTGTTTATAAATTATATGAATATTTTTGTAATTTAGTTATATGTATAAACACAAGAAAAACAATGTAGTGGAATTCTAAGTTAAAAAATGAGTGGTGATCTGGTCAAGAATTTCCCAAACATTAAGTCATTCAGTGCGATGGTGATTTCTCAGTGCAGAAGAGTTATCTCTTATAACTTACCCCAAACCACTTGGTGATGTTATACGCAGTCATCATGCCTGAGCTAATTTTGAGGATAACTTCACTTTTTTAATTTCTCAAATTAGATCTTGATCTCTCAAATGCATTTTGCACAATTCTTTGCATTGTTTTTCCTTGTTTAGAAATTAAGATGGAAATTGGGAGCAACTACAGTGTGTATAAGCTTTGTGAAACATTTAAGGAACCTTAGCACAGTTCAGTCTTTTTAATGAGGGAAACAATCTTAACTATGTTAAGACACCATAAATGCTTAAGTCTCCTTAGGAGTTTAGAGTATTCCAGCCATGCTAGGACGCTGTGAGAGCTTAAAGAAATTTTAATTGGTTAATAAGCCATAAATTCTTAACCAATCTTAAAAGAGTTAAGTGCAATAATCCCAAATGCTTGATTCTTTTATCCAGTCAAAACAATCAATGAGGTCAAACCTGTAAGCCTCTGAAGTTCAGTATATGAGATCCGACATAAAAACCCCTGAGACTGCCTGTAACTTTTTATTTAACAAATTAAGAAAATAACTGATCATCTTCAAAATAGTTCACTTCTGAGTTGACACACCGCTGCATACATTACTGCCGATGTTCAAAGCAATTCCACAGATCATTTTATGCTTTCATGTCTTCTAAAGGCAAAATATGGATTCCTTTGAGCACCAACTTGATCTTTGGGAAGAGGGAGCCCAGTCTGGAAATAAGGTGGGTGGTCAAGCGCAGTGATTAGCTAAAAAACTGCTTCACAGACAAAGTGTTGTGGTCATTCGCAAACTGATATTTTTTGACCGAGGGTAAGAAAACGTCTGTTTGAACACCTGTCCACTCGTACTTAGTGAAGCAATCAAGCTGAACCTTGTCTCACTGTGACAGGTTCGAACATGTTCTATAACCATCTCTTTGTCTCCCCGCTCCCACTCTTGCTTCCCAAGGTATAGGGTCAGTCTTGGGTTTTTTTGTGTTGGACCTCATAATTTTCCTTTGTATCGCTGGTCCAAAGTCTGAAATCCATACTCAAGAGAATTTTCAGTGTTCAGTGAGCTCAGCCTACTCAATTTATATCTCTTTGCCACTTGGATGAATTTGAACCGAGAGCTCAGTCTTATATACTGGTTACCTGAAATGTTACCTGAATCTTGCCCGAAGCCTTCTGTGATGCTCACTAGATTTATTTACTTAGACTCAAGCAACAAACCTGCAATCAAGCACTGAGCTTCCTGACAGTCTCTTAGTTCTCAAGCCTGTACCTAACTAGTGACAAGTCCTGTGACCCAGGAAGTCTATCAGGAAGATTAAAAAGGTGTGTTGGCTGTATGGTTGAATTCTGTATGTAGATGAAATTGAATCATCTTGTTGGGAAAACACAAGAAATCCTAGTATTTCCTAGGCAAAAGAATGAGAAAATAGGAAAAAGCAGCAAGCATAAAACCACCTAATGAACTTGGGCATACTGGTCCTCTACACTGCTGCTTTTCAATCTTACAGATAACAGAAGATCCCCCCCATACATCAACATTTCATTAGTGGCAATGAACTGTTTATGTGTTTTCTGACTTCTCACAGACAACTAGTTTATGAGCAATAAGAGATCCTTATGAATAGGTAGTAAATTTTGGACGCTGCTCATCAGTTGGAGTCCTACTGGCTCTTTGATGTAGAAGGGATGTATATAGCAAGGCCCTAAATAATATAGTAATCTCTCGGAAGAATAAGGGCTATATTGCCAGTGGAAGGTTAAACTGCATTTTCACAGCCTTGAACTGAATTGGAGAATGTTACTAAAGTGCAGTCATGCTTCTTATGAACCACTAAAGCACGTTTGAGGGCTTTTTTTTCCTTTGTTTTTGTTTGCTATGGAATCACCTTGAGCAGCAGCAGCAGCAGCTCATGGCTAGAAGTTGTAAAGCGGAGATGTTTGGTGTGGCACAATGCGAGACAACGAACACAACGGATGGAAAAAAAGAGTAGGTAGCACAGTTTCTGTGGTGCTGAAAGGAGGTGGAGCAGACAATTTTAAGGCCTTGTAAGAAAAAAAAAGGATGAAAGGAAACCTTGTAACATTAGCACTGTTGAAGGCAATTCTCAGCTAGAGTTGTGAGGTACAAGAACAACTGTACAAAGGAGTGGCCAAAGAAAGGAATCTGGTTCTCGAGCCACATCGAAGGCCACAATGAGGGAGGAAGATAAGGAGGTCAACAACTAAAGATTTGACATCCTGCTTGAGACATTATTGCAGTTCACACTTTTTAGACTTACTGAAGCGACTTGACGGGGCCTCAGAGTTTTCTGGTGTTACCAACTGTCAGTACTTGAAAGTGCCAGTTAGTCTTCAAAGTACGATGGATTAAAAAGAATTAGTTTTGTAAAAATAAATATCTTATGTGCTTGTTTTTATTACTATCTGTATGTCCAGAAACAAGTCAAAATTGGGTTCAACTTTTTCTCTACAACCAAAAAAACTAGAAACCATAATTAGAATATATGTTGTTTAAAGAAATTACGTTCATGTCTTCTATCACATAAGTTTAAGGGCTTGAACAAATATGCCACTTCCATGCTAATCTGCCTGCCTTCTTCCTGTGTCAGTCAGTTTTACTGGGGCAAACTGTAAGTCTGCCCTTTATTTAATGTTTGCTCTTGCAACTCAGCTTAGTAGTGCAATTGCCATATATCTAACAGATCTCTACTGCTCCAACAAGGCTGATCTTAGGCCTCCCTAAGGCAAGGGAAGAATCATTACTACTCTTTGTAATATTTACACTTCATAACTAGAATATAGCTTTTTTCATCTAGCAACTTATAATTCCTAAAAGTTATTGGAATCTAAGAAAGCATTGCAAGCTATAAAATACCTACTTATTAAAAGTTTCTTGGATTTTGAACAAAAACATTTAGGTATTTAAAAATTACAAAGCAAATGCTGTGTTAAGCAGGTTAAATACATTTGAAAAAAAGTTATTTGCATAAAGGCTAATTCTCTCTAAATAGATTGTAAGGTGTTTATTTTAGCTATTTGTAGATACTTTTGAAGGACTATTTATGCTTTTTAAGTATGAGAATTTTCCATCCTTTATTATTGCTATAATAAGATTAAAATGTTTCCAAAACTGAAGTTATTGAAGTTATATGTATTATTTGCATGTCACACACAGGTATGTATCTCTATATATTTCAAGATTCTTTTGGCTGGCATGAGGAAACGAATGGAGGATGGACTGGTAAAATTGTTGTCTGTAGTGAGAAATTATCTGAGCCTTCAGCTACTCAGCCACCCCTCCTAGCAAACCTAGGAAGGTTTATGACTTCTGTAACATCACAACAATGTATTTTTTATAGCAGACTTACATTAAAGAAACAAACTTCCATTTGTGCAATTTGCACAAGCAAAAGGCAAAGGGACGTAATTATAAATTCTTGTGCTGTTGTTAAAATAAATAAGCAGTATTGCCTCTATTCAAGAATTCTATAGTGAACAAATCACAGTATCACAGTATCATAAGGTTGGAAAAGACCTTTGAGATCATCAAGTCCAACCTACATTGAGTCCAACACCTACACCTACTCCTACTCGTCAATTACACCATGTCACTAAGTGCCTCATCCAAACTCTCCTTGAACACCTCCAGGAACGGTGACTCCACCACCTCCCCGGGCAGCGCTTTCCAATGGCCCATCACCCTCTCAGTAAAGAACTTCTTCCTAATGTCAAGCCTAAACCTCCCCTGGTGAAGCTTGAGACTGTGTCCTCTTGTTCTGTCGACGGTCGCCTGAGAGAAGAGACCAACCCCTGCCTGACTACAACCTCCCTTTAGGCAGTTGTAGAGAGCAACAAGGTCTCCCCTGAGCCTCCTCTTCTCCAGGCTGAACAACCCCAGCTCCCTCAGTCGCTCCTCACAGGGCTTGTGCTCCAGCCCCTTCCCCGTCCTTGTCGCTCTCCTCTGGACACACTCCAGCATCTCAACATCTTTCTCAAACCGAGGGCCCAGAACTGGACACAGGACTCGAGGTATGGCCTGACCAGTGCCGAGTATAAGGGAATGATGACCGCTCTAGTCCTGCTGGCCACACTATTCCTGAAGCAGGCCAAGATACCATTGCAATACAGTGCAGTACATTGCTGTGGCCACTGGAATGTGTCCCCCTTGCTTTCTGCCACCAGCAAGCCAAGAGAGCTGCCTTTAGGTGGTCAACATGCAGACAAATATAGTTGAAAACAGCCTGAAAAGGAATGATCTTTGTTTTTGTGGAGTGCTGTCAGGACTCTGATTCACTTCTCTGCCTCAACCTGTTGTTGCTCTGCCCCATCTTGCCTTATTTCTGTAGCTTGCAGCTGAAGGGCAAGATAGAACATAGCTCTGTTTCTCCCTCAGAAAGCTGGTTTGGTGCTGCATCAGGCACCAGGTAATCCAAGCTGTTATGATATCAGAACCAGTCGAGATCACGGATAACATGGCCCTTGTTTCTCTTTGGCAATGCCTTACTCGTAACTCCTGCTTCCCACTGTGCTACTGCCATCCCATACGCACAAAAGGTCAGTTTCCTGGAGCTGCCAGCTTGTCTTTTTATGCTCTCTGTTTGGGTAGATAGCCCTCAGGCTTGGTGATGACTTAGAAGAACCAGAGAGAGGTGTCTGTTTACATTTCTCGGCCATAGAATCACAGAATCATAGAATCCTAAGGTTGGAAGAGACTTCTGAGATCATCGAGTCCAACCATACCCGTCTCCCCACTAAAACATGTCCGTAAGGAACTCATCCACCCGTCTTTTAAACCCCTCCAGGGATGGCGACTCCACCCCCTCCCTGGGCAGCCATGATCATGACGAATTTGTGCCTCATCTGTGATGCAGTATGGGCTCTCCAGCAGCACCTGGAAGTCCAGCATTGTGGGCATGGACTCAAATGTCTGTGTTGCTGGAGGAGGAAGAGGAGGCTAGGATGTCAGAAATACCTTATAAACCATAAAAGTGGCCATTAAGAATCTGTGTTAATTAAAGATCAGCTATGGCTGTAAATCCCTGATAAATATCTGTTGTGTGTTATTTATTCATTCTGCTCTCCACACATGCTGTGAATAGCATGACCAAGCGGTTAATTCATATCATAGAATCATAGAATGTCCTGAGTCGGAAGGGACCCGCAGGATTGTTGAGTCCGGCTCCTGTATGGTGCTTATGTAACGTGCTTTAAACACAGCCAGGCAGAGACAATATCATTCCTGGAGCTTGAGTGTTTCAGGAATGATGTCAGCCAGTTCTATTTATATTACCCAGCAAGATTGTTTTCTCAAAATACAGCAACAGGCAGTGAGATACATCAACAGACTCAAGCTTGTGAGATGGACAAATCAGTCCATTAGGTCCCCAAGCCTTAAATTGGTGAAATGGGTTTCGATTGCTTTGCTTTTTTAACTTGTTTTTTGGTATCATTAATGTTTGGAAACTATTACACAAACCATAATCCAGATAATTATGGAACAGAGTGGCCAATCTTAGTTCCCTGGATAAGACTCATTTATTTAACACCAATATTGAAGGAGTGGAGGTAATGAAAAACTGTGTCTGGAAAGGAAGAAATTGCATGTGAGAACTTCTTGTGTATCACATCACATTGATTTTTAATCTAAAGAAGGCTTTTATATGAGGAAAATCCAAACCCCAGTAATAAAACCTTAGTAGCATCTCTGTTTAGCTAAATAAACATCATTTTCATTTCCAGGAGTCCAGGATCAGACAACTGACTTTATAGAGATGCATATGAGTGTGGCTTTATATTCTTCTTCATCGGTTTCCAATATGAGTATGGAGCTGGAGATAAAGGGGAGTGTTGCCTCCAGTCAGGGGCTGCAATAAACTAAATAAAAAAAACCCCAAATCTGACATAAAAAACCTTTTCAAAAGTGAGGTTGTCATGAATGTGGCAAGTTATCAGACCTTTATAGTCTTTTCAACTCCATTGGAGGTGTGGAAAACAATCTGTTTAAAGCAATATCCAAACAAAGAGTTTGTGGTGATGTGGGGGTTAATTACAAACAACAGAGGTTCATTATAGATTCCAGAATGTTGTTCTCTCACACAAAAGGCGCTCTCACTTGTTAAATGTCTAGCTTAGACTATCAGAAATTGCATTACACTTGCTGCCCCTCCCCTTATTCCCGGACTTTCTTACCCTGGCATTTTTTTTTTTCCTTCCTCCCATCTCTATTGAAAGATAGTAATTAAACACTAAAGCCTCTCAGTTTCTGCAGCACTGCAGGGGAACTCCTCCCTGTAATAAGGTCCAATTACTGGCTGCGACTGCAGCTGATGAAGGATTATCCTCTCACTCAGCTACGGCAAGCTCTAGAGTATAATCTTCAATTAGTTCAATTCATGTAGCACACTGGCAGGCAGGCCACTACGTTTCCCACGACTTACACAAACAGCCTTTCTTTGACACCCCCCAACTCTGCACAGATGGTCCCAGGACTGTCTGTTGCAAAGTTCAGTGCATCTGGCCCCTAAACCCACCTAATGCAGTCAGCAAAACAAAGACTGGGACTCAAGTGCCCTACAGTACCTATTTGTTTCAGTAACAGTAGGCTTTTTTTTTTTTTTAAATAAAAGAAAGATAAATTATTCAAGGAGTCAGAAAACAGGTGGATAAACAAAAAACAACCAACAAATCTTCTGGACTGACGCTATACATCACTTCTAGTAATTTTTAACTATGTTTAATTTTTTTGAAAGCCAACTTTATATAAATGAGGCAGCAGGGGAAGCTAAGGAGTGCAAAATTAAAACCACAAGTCCTTTCCCTTTGCGCTCAAATATTGCAGATATCCTCAAGAAACAGCTGAATCTTTTTGCAACATGTCTGTTCAGTACTTGGAACAAAGGCTTTTGTGAACCCAGATTTACTCTGGATTCTCACCGCTTCTTTCTGCATCCTGATATTTTATATGGTCTGTGTATCAACTTCTCTTTAATTGCTGACTCTAAAAAAACTCCCAGTGCTCCTTATTTAAAGAAAATATTTTAAGGTAGGTAAAGTTTAATTAGTTGTTGGCCTGCCTTTATCTATGGCTTTGATACTGGGAGAATTTACTGTATGACAGCTAAAAATAAAACAGATTATTTCCACTAACATCATCATCTCATACACTCAATAATTCTATTGCCACTGTCTTTGCTTCAGAGGAACTGCCAGGACCATAGGGAACGTTGTACCTAAAGGCATGCTGCTCGTAACACCTGCTTTTATGGCTTTGTATTTATATCTGCCAGATGCAATTTCCACTGCTGCCTCCACGTGGCTTCTAAGTAGGAAGAGAAAGGGATTTTTCCAAAGTGGGGGCCTCTTTTTACCTTATTATTATTATTATTTACCTTATTATTATTATTTACCTTATTATTATTGTTATTAAGATTATGTGTAATCTTACAGGATTAATTACAGCAGATCATTAGCCATACTGTGAAAAAACCCCACCACAACAGGGACAACATTGGTACTGGATGTAGAGGCCTCTATTCCCAAGCCTGTAGCTCAAAGAAAAATAGCAATATTAAGGTAGTCTTTCAAAAAAATCTACCCCTAGCATAGTAACAAATGCCAAGCATGCACTTTTAAAATTAATCTGTATCTCAGGGCCCCTATTTCCAGGACCCTAAGGAGGAGCATCTTACTCCATACCTCATCCCATCGAGTGGAGGAGCAGAATGGCCTTGCGTGGGGACCCGATCAACGTATCTGAGTGCCTGGCAATGCAGCGGGATGCAGCGTAAGCTGGCTACACCTATCTGAGTACCTGGGCTTCCAGGACAGCTCCACGGAGTAGAACTGAGCTTAGGAACAGCTGAACTTTCTTACACCAGAGCGCAGTAATTTCTTTTCCAATATAATAGATTTTACGTACTTAGGCTCTTACGTGTCCTTAGGCGTGGGAAGAGTTTGTATTTCTGTAAGTGTATCAGGGTTTGGGGTTTATTTTCAACTACATTGACTGGGATTTAATAAAAGAGATTATTTTAATTGTAAAGCTTGCCTCAGTCACATCATTTTACTATCACCTGTATTATACTGAGGAGCATTCCACTACATACCCTTCAATCCCCTCCAAAAAACCAAATGAGACAAAAGCCCCACATTTAGTTTAGCTGGGCTGCTTATTTCAGGTCGTGTGGCAAGAAAGCCAAAAGCAAAGTGTAAGTAAATAAAAACAAATAAACAAAAAAAATAAATAGATAAATAAATAAATTTAAAACCAAAAATCAGCCATTGTCTGAAGGAACATTTAGTTTATAATGGTGTTTTTCAGGATAGAAGTTGTATTTGCAGTAATTCAGACTTTTAAACTTCAAGCACCGTAGGTTAGTACTATGTAAATACAGGCACAACTTCAAGACAGAGGCAGAATACTAATAAAGAGGATCGTAAAGAGAATATCCTTCTTATTTCATATAGACCCAGGTGCTTAAAGAATCAGAGCTGTATATTTCTAATATTTGGGGAGAATCTAGGCATCCTACCATTAAGAAAACAAGTAAACATTAAAAAAAAAATCAATAAAGCTAACTTTTCTTTTTGCTGGAAATGCATAGAAAAATCATAGCCAACAATGGACTGCTCTCACTTGTCACGCGGGCATTTTTCACATGTACGTATTTATATCCCACATCTAGATGTTGAAACAGGCACTTAGTTTTATTAAATTCAGAAGACTCTCTTCTGTGCTGCCATGAACATCCAAGTGTAGGGTTTGATCCTATTAAAATGTCATGTTTAAAACTGTGTTTATCATGGGCCAAGTTTAAAAGCATAAAGGATATTTTATTTCCTACCTCAGTTGACCAATGGTGAACTGAGCCCGAGATCACACCAAGGTTACAAACCTTTTGCATCTAACCAGCTGAATTCCTGCACCGGCAACCTGAACAGCTTAAGTTTAAATGTAAACTTAAGTTTAAATGTAAACTTTTGATGGAGCAAAAATACATCTGGGAGATGAGTGCTTTGTGTCTGAGTTTCACTGACTTCAGCTGTGCTCTTTGGCCTTTTCCTTTCATAATTTCTCTCCAACTGGACAACTTACTTGGCTCACTGCCCAGCCAAATAACATATAGCACAAAATAAACTCATGATTTCCATCTGGGTATTTTAGACACAGAGAATCACAGAGACAACTACATATATATATATATATATATTCATATACTGTGTTGAGCTCTAGGTCCCTCACTACAAGAAGGACACTGAGAGGCTGGAGCGCATCCAAAGAAGGGCAACGAGGCTGGGGAAGGGCTGGAGAACAAGTCCTACGAGGAGAGACTGAGAGAACTGGGGTTGTTTAGCTTAGAGGAGGGGAGGCTGAGGGGAGACCTCATCCCTGGCTACAACTGCCTGAAAGGAGGCTGTGATGGGGTGGGTGCTGGGCTCTTCTCACAAGTGACAGCAATAGGACGAGAGGAAATGGCTGCAAGTTGTGCCAGGGGAGGTTTAGACTGGGCATTAGGAAGGATTTCTTGAAAGGGTGGTCAGGGATTGGCACAGCTGGCCAGGGAGGTGGTGGAGTCGCCATCCCTGGAGGTGTTTAAAAGCCAGGTGGATGAGTTCCTTAGGGACAGGGTTTAGTGGGGAGACAGGTATGGTTGGACTCGATGATCTCAGAGGTCTCTTCCAACCTTAGGATTCTATGAGTCTATGATTCTATATGAGAAAAGTTTCTCCCCCAAAACCCTCTGAAGTTTGAGCAAATAGGAAACAAACTAGAGAAAATTAATGGAAAGAGCCAGATGAGCACCGAGTCACTGATGCTTGTCAGCTACCGCCAGGCCAAACCACAGGTCATGACGATCACATGATGCAAGTATTGCTTCTACTGCACAGTGAAAGGGGTGACAGATATTATACATCCATTCTCCACCTGGCTGGGAAGGAAAAGTACATAAGGAAGACTAAAATTATCAGGCCCATAAAGATTTAAAAAAATTATGAAACTGATAAACAGACTCTATACAGTACACACAAAACTTCGAGGGATGTTATAGAATATCTCAAGTTGGAAGGGACCCATAGGGATCGAGTACAACATCCTGAGAATATAACCTCATGCCTGAAAAAAGTTCTCAGAATTGGATATGTGGTATTTGTAATTCACAGCTATTAGAGCCTATTCATATGAAAAGAACATGACAGCAGTAAATTCATGGGACACTTTTTTAATTGACAAATTTCTTTGCTTAACTAAAATATACAAAGAAAGCAATGCAAGTGTAAGCAGTTGCGGTATTGCCTTAAGTGAGGTGTTGGATTTCGGATTAATTTTACTAAGTGATCTGCAATCTACCTTGGAACCCTGTCATTAGCTGTTTATTCTTGAATGACAGTGTGGTCTAGTTTAAATTTCTAATTTCTAGTTTAGGCTCTAGACCCTATCAAGTGCTATTTACAACTATCAGTAAGATGGCAGATACAGGAACCTAGCAGAAAAAATCCTTCCCCCAGTAAAGCAACCCGTAGAGCTTTTGATATGTATAAATACACACATTTACTTGTATATGCTCTGCAACCATGCTAAGAGTGGACTCTATCGATAGACCGTAGCTACTGCCTGAGCACTCACACACGTGGCACGGGTGATAACCAGGAGGCACTGGAAGTCTGTGTGCTGTTGCAGGGCTGCTGTCTCACTGGGATCACAAAGACGTGGTGGGGTAGCTGAAACAACCAGAGCGCAACGATGACTGGATACAGGCGTTTTTTAGGAAGGGCAGGCTGGGAAGACGAGGAGGGGGAGTTGCTCAGTATGTGAGAAAGCAGCAGGAATGCGAGGAGCTCTGCCTGGAACAGATGATGAGCCGGCTGAGAGTTTAAGGGTCAAGATTAGAGGGCAGATGAATATAGAAGCGGTGGTGGTGGGTATCTGCTATGGTCTGCATGGCCAAGAAACAACCATTTTCAGACTACTGGAAGAAGAAACCTCACGTTCACATGCCCTGGTCCTTGTGAGAAGCTTGAATCACCCCAGTACCTGCTGAAAGGCAACTCAACAGGACACCAGTGATCCAGGAGGTTTCTGGAGTGCATTAACAGCAGCTGACAAGCCAATGTGGAGAAGTGCTCTGCTGAAACTGAGGAAGGAAGATTGGGTCAGGAAAGAGAAGGTTTGGGGCAGTGAACAGGGAAGTGTTTGTTTAAAGCACAAACCAGCAAAGAACACCAAGTTTCAGAGATCTGATCACCTGCTTCAAGTTAGGTGTATGCTTAAAAGCCTTCCTGGATCAGGGCCATTATTGGCCATTAATAAATACACTGGGAAAAAAATCCAAGCCAAATAGGTTATAATGTATCTAAAGAGCAAATTGTGTCTTGAACACTGCACATAAATTATTGTCTTCTGACTTGATGAAGCATACATAATTATAGTGTTTGCTTTAAACAATGTGCGATCTTTCATCTAAATACCGTAAATAAGCGCCAAGCTGAACAAAGAATTATGTCATACCTTTTAATTGAGAGTAGGAGGGTTCATGTTTAACAACTCTTTGCAGTCATGCCCTTTTTTAAAACTGCTGAGTACTTAAAGGACAGCTTTCTCTGTACCCCCCTAGGAAATATAAATAAAGCTTGATATGTTATTACTGAAAATATTCGGAAGATGCTCACAAAGTTTGCAACCAGCATTAACTGCACAGCAACAGGGGCTTTATTCATCGGGATGCACATGGAATTTATTCCATGTAAAAATCGTTATCGCATGTATCGAATATACTGTGGATAACAAATGACAGGGCAGTAATAAAACAGAAAGAGCTTTGTTTCAGGACACAAAAGCAAATTGACCCTTTTGATTTATTTGTGTTTCTAAAGGAAGGAAATGCTCATTTAGCAGATTAAAAAGTAAATATAGAAGTTGAATGACAAAAACTTTTATGAAGGCGGTACATCTTAGACATGTACATAAAGATAACAAGTTATTATAACAGAAAACGTGAACAGTCCAGTAAAACACCAGTGTGATCAAAGCTGTGAAAAAAGCAATTATCTGTTGTTGTTGACATTTGACTGAGGCTGTGTTGAATGTGTATGCGGATTTGAGGCATTAAAATTATGTTCACAAACAATTCTGTTTAGGAAGCGCCTAGTGGCATAATTTTCTTTCATCTTGCTGTATAAAGCAAAATGGAAAGTATTTCAAGAAATACAGTGTCACTGGATTAATCAGATTTATTTTGCTGTACTTTCTTAGAATATGTGCATTTTATATTTCTATAGGAATGACACCTTAAATTTACTGAGTACCTGGAAGATTCATTGTAACGTAGGGTGGAAAAGTCACTGCAGAGCTCATGCAATTTCCTTTTTGAGAAACTTCTTTATGTAAATAACTGAGCTATTCAATATGCAAGCATGTCAGGACAACTGAAAGCTTTCTACTTTCCAAGCTACAGGGAAAGATGTAAACAGTTTGTTTAGTACCTAAATCCAAGACAAGAATTGGCTCTAGAAGGCTTCTTAAAGTCTGATAGAATGTAATTCAATGAAATAGTTTAATTCAGGTTGGCATTAGATTCAATTGCACTATACATTGGTATGAGATGCTGTGTTACGAAGAACTGTAGGGGGGTAAAGCAGACACAGTTCTTTCTAATTTTACCGTATTTTTGACACAAGATCCGAACTGCAAAACTCAAAAGGATTTTTTCCATTCATTTCAGTGAAGTCAGGGTTTCTTGCCTATCATTTGTACTATCAAATGCTTGTCTTTTTTTTAAAAAAAAGGTTACTATATGAGGTATTTGACAGGAAATATAAGCAAATGGTAGCAAATAAGAGGACTTTTTCAGTGTTTTTTTGCAAAGTGCAAATATAAGGCAGGACATCAACTGCAGACATTTCCAAGGAAACTTTGAACAAAGCATCCTATTCTCCAACCTTGCAAAGGCAGCTCCGCTTAGCTGAGACCCATCGCACTGAACACTGAGCAGAAATACCTCTGCCAGCCTGACTAACAGCCAAGTAGAGGCTGCATTAAAAGCTAAGGTTTGAATACAAGATTCCTAAATACATTACCCTGGAGAGCCAGTGCTTTGAAACACGGGAAGATAACAAAATTGCACCCCCGCCCTCACGCCCCGCCAAAGTCACCAAACCATCAAAAAATAAAATCCAGTAGCTTGTATTCTGGTTTGCTTGTTTGTTTCAGAAGGAGTGAAAAAGCAATGGGAAAACAATGTTTCCTTTGTGGAAAGCAAATGGGAAAAGGCTAGGAGAAGGCTGGTATCCTGCCTTTTCATCTACAGCAGTGCTGACTGCCTTCTGCTCTCATCGCTCTTGCACTTAGAGGTGGTGGAGAAAAAGCAAATGAAAACAGATAACTGTCTCTCAGGCTTGTTTACCCTGATGCCGTTCCAAAAAGAGACTGTGAAATGGGGTGGTATGAAAGAGGGTGACCTTGTTTCGATACACGGTAGTTTTGAATGAGGGTATAAGGACAACGAACTATGAAATGAGAAGATGAACGCGTTTAGTACGTCCAATTTAGTTAAACCTGTGCTGACAAATTTGAATCAAAAACTTCACGATTCCAGTTAGGGGCTGTTTTACTACTGATGTCTCAGATTTGAAGAGTGGTAACCAGAGCATGCTAAACATATACAAATAAAGGTAGGAAAAACCCTAGCCACAAGGAACCAGTAGTGCAAAAGAATTTCTATTCCATGCAGACTCCTGCAGACACCTGAAATACCATATCATAAGCCTTGGAAATGGAGAGTTGTAGATACAAACATGAACTTGACAGTTTGGAAAGAAACCACTGAATTAGTCTTAGAGAAAGCTGTCAGGCTCTCCCAGCTCGTGAAGCCTAAAACACTACGGGGCCTGTTCTGCTGTCATTTATGCCACATGCAGCCCGGCTTTGGGTGTCACGTACAGCATGAGTCATCACATCACTCCCAGTTTATGTAAAAATGAGCAAACCTCACACCATTTCTTAGTTAGGCAGGCAGGAAGTTGTCTCCCAGAGCGGTCTTTTTTCCGAATGAACTAATTGCAGCCATTCTTGCTGAAAAAGCTTGCGTTCTCCCACCCCTTGCAAAACATGTACCACACTTCATCCCGTGTGCATCTGAGAGCACTGCGAAGAGAGGATTTACACAACAAACTCTAAGGCGATGGTTTCTGTGATCCATATCCCTTCACTCAGCTGACTGCCGTAACTTGGGTAAATATAAACAAACCCTTCTGCACTTCATCCCTTCGGGGCAGAGGGCTGAGTATTGCGGTGCTCGTAGTCCCCCTCCTCAGCTAGGCTAAACAGGCAGCTGCCCCGTTTTCTTCTCTCCTGCTCTCCCCTCAATCATTCATCCCCTGAAAGGCCCCCTTCACATTTTCATCTCTTCAGTTTCCTACACTTCACATTTTCCTTTTGTGCCTTGTCGTGTTCTTCAGCCTTATGCTTCTTCTTCACATCCTCCAGCATGTACGTGACTAAACATCCCTCCCCTCCAACTGAGTTTCCATATTTCTTGTAACATTCTGGCTAACTTCTCAAAACACTACTTCTTACTGCTCCTGCCAGTGTCCTAATAACTCCACATCCATGCCACCCTGCCTGGCCCCCTGTCACGAGTAGCGTGCTACCTCATTTCTCAACAGCAGCTCACCTGCATCGTGTTAGAAACAACATAGCCTTGCCAATCCTAAACATTAAGCGATGCACATAGTGACTTGCATTACAGAGATTTTCCAGAAAACAAACAAAAAACCACTGTAGACTGATTTTAGATATTTTACTGGGTATTTTGAACCTTTGTCTTGGAAGTTGCAAGCTTTCTCCAAAACACATAAGCATTAGAATGCTTTTACTCTTTATTTAAAAATGCTTTCTTTTTTTTCAAACAGCATCGTAATTGGCATTGTCTATGAAAGACAACCAAAAATGTTACAGCTCCCTAATCTTTCAGGAATAGAAATTGCCTGAGTCCTGCCAACAGCATTAGTATGAATGCTGACAGCCACAACACTCTCACTTGGCTTTGATTTCTTGCAATGTGCTTTAAGTTGTGGTTAAATTGTCTTGAAGTTTAGAGGAACAATGCTGTGACAATGAGTTCAGCTATTTGCCTGATAATGAGGAGTAGTGAACATTTTGGATTATCCTACTTCAAAGGACAAAAGTAGTAAGTTAGTCTCAGGAACGAATTAGTGACAAGAACCAGAAAGAACATCTGAAATGGAGATGTATGGTCATCTTTATTACTACACTACTAAAATAACTATTCTGGCACAAATCACATGCAATCAAAAGTTAGCCTACTGGGATATAGACAAATAATTCCTCCAAAGTGTGTTTGTACTGCTTCCACATGCATTTCAAAGCTAATGTAGGACCTTAAGCTAAACTATTTGGAACGCAAGTGTGCTTCTCTATGTTGATTTCTTTATAATTTTTTGTTTCAGGTAATTTGATTCTTTTGAGATTTGTAGCAGTCTCACAGGAAGATACTCACAACAAGGATCAAATTTATTATGTTTCACTGCCAAATACTGGCAACATGCTGAGAAATATGTAATTACATTTACTATGTGATAATCCCTTTAGATGCTGTATCTATGGTGATATCCTTTTTAATAAAGTCATAACAAGGGAACAAACCTATTATATGAATGAGAACTTTACAGAATAATGATGAAATGCAATGCCCCAGCTTTCACCCTCATAGCCTTATTATGCAGGTCTTGAAGGAATATTAATGCTTAGGGCTGAAGAGAGTGCGGTGTGGGTATCAGCTATGGGTCACTGCCAACATAGGTCCTGGTTCAGTGCTCTTTAAAGTCAAGAGTAAAACTTCCCTGGGTGTCACTGAGAAAATCAGGCCTCTTAAGTTCACGGAAAACAGAAATGAAGGTAAAGAGAGGTTAAATAGCACTGTGAGCTGCTCGTATGTGCTGGGCTTGAAAGGAGTGAGTAGAGGCAACACTAAAAGTGAACCCGCTGAGGTTCAGCCTGGAAGAGATCTTTACAAGAAGTTTCACTGAAGTAATGGGGTGGATCGGCTACTGCCAGAAACAAGCACAGACAGAAACATGGAGCTGAACATAGGCAGAAATACACATTACTGTTATTACAGAAGTAGGTTATATTAAGAATTGTATCTTTCCAGGCCTTTTAGCAGCAAATAAAAGCAGGAGGAAAGTGCCGGTAGTGCAGATAGGATTCAATTATTCCAGCACATGAATAACACATGTATTTGCCAAGAAATCATTGAAACTCCAGACTTGGCTCCAGTAAATAGTGCAAGTGTGATAGAAAGATAATTGAGAAAGATAAATTTGATGTTAACAACATTTTGACATACAATTTGAAGCACATTTGGGACAGGAGAAATCAGAGTACACTTGGAGCTGTGTTTGGTGGCATCAGAGAAAGGGGGTGAAATAAATAGTGCTATATCATCTATAAGGAGTGTATGGACAACTATTTTGGATTCAAACTGCTCTTAAGGCAGAAATGAGGAGAGCAGAGTCATCTCGTTATTTTAATTGACCACGAATTGACTATGAATGGCTGATATGATACAACTATGGAAAGATATTGGGATTCATTAATCTTTCCCAGAAAAATAACCAGGAAATTTATTCCAAGAGCACCCATGAGACTTCATGAAGGGTATCTGTGTGCTCTTCTGGTCATATGAAAATGGAAACCAAAAAAAAATATGTTAGCAGAGGAATAGAAAGTAGACTGGAAAATGACTTGCTTAGTCGAGAATTAAATAAGACTCAATAGGCAGTCTACGAGATTACAATTTTTTTACATCAATAGTAGGGAAGGAGAAGGATCATTTCAAAGGAAAACAATGTCAGTCCAGTACAAAGTGATATAAAATATGCAGGCTCAAAATCAGAAAAAGAAAGAAGGATTCTAGATCAGCCAGCTTCTTGAGACATGAAGAGCAAAATATCTCTCTACTTTTAAGGTGTGAAAGTGAGTTTACAACAGGCTGGTCATAGGCTTGCAGATCGTTTCTAGTCCTATGTTCCTAAAAGGGATAAATTTAAAGAGAGCCAAGTTAATGAGTTATAAAAAATTGCACAAAACCCAGAATTTTAAAGAAAATACATAATGGAACTGAGACAATGTCAGCTTTAGCACATCTCAATTTTAATGCCCCTAACCATAAAACTTGGAAGTTTGGTTACAAATTTAGGCATACAGTTACATTTATGTTGCTCTGATGAAAGATGGCAATAAACTAACCAAAAGAATACAAAAAGCGCATGGGTGATTATTTATTTGATGGGCTGAAGGTACAAGGTAAATTCAGACAGCAAAACACATTTTCACTGGAGTTTAATGATGTTGTTTTGGAGTAAGGCTGAAATTCTTTAGTTTATAACACTGTCCAGCTGGAATTTCCATTTCAAATTATTATAATACAGATCTTTACAGTGGTATTTTAACTGCTGATTTTAGATGGTTTTCACACAGGGAAGTTTACTTGAATACTAGATATACTGTAAACATAGTGAACATCTGGTAATTAAGTATAGTGCGCAGTAATCTCCATAAAGCCTGTATCTGTGGTGAAATCTTTTAATAAATAGTTGATAATGGAATGAAGCTATTAAAAGAATTACAGCACACATGGTGAAGTACATCAATTACTAATTCCTTAGTAATTGATAATTAAATAAAAGCTTTTAACTGTCCATTTTACCAAGAACCTTTAAGATGGAACTGATCTGAAATGAGTGTTAGCATAGCAATACACCATTTTCAATAGAAAATAAAAAAGACTCCACAATTCTAGCAGATCATTTCCATAACTATTCCAATACCCAGTGAACTCTACAGAGTTCTCGAGTTGTTCATACCCCACTTCATGACAGCATAATCCCAGGAGTCTTCGCTCATCTCACCAGAACACCATTTTCTTCACAAAATTGGAATGGAGGGTCACTGCTATTTCATCCCCTTGTAAGAAATGGTTCACCATAAAGCAATTCACTTGCATCATTTGGGGTGTCCTTTTTCACCCTCAGCAGCACGAGATAAGTTTTCTTCTCTGAGCAGAGTAAGAATGCATCTGAACAAATGTGAGCACCTGCCTCCCATTGTTTAAGATTTCTTTGAAGAACTCTCAATGCAGCAATGTTGTATAGGTATGGATTCATTTATTCCATTAACAAAGTGGAGATCCCAATCTTTAAGCTGGATTCACTGACACTTCACAATATCCCAAACAAGTCACTGTACTGGAGAACAAGCCCTACGAGGAAAGACTGAGGGAATTAGGGTTTTTTAGCTTGGAGAAGTGGAGGCTGAGGGGAGACCTCATCCCTGTCTACAACTGCCTGAAAGGAGGCTGTGACGGGGTGGGTGCTGGGCTCTTCTCACAAGTGACAGCGATGGGATGAGAGGAAATGGCCACAAGTTGTGCCAAGGGAGGTTTAGCCTGGACATTAGGAAGAATTTCTTCCCTGAAAGAGTGGTCAGGGATTGGCACAGCTGCCCAGGGAGGTGGTGGCGTCGCCATCCCTGGAGGTGTTTAAAAAACGGGTAGATGAGTTTCTTAGGGACAGGGTTTAGTAAGGGGACAGGCACGGTTGGACTCGCTGATCTGAGAGGTCCTTTCCAACCAGATCGTTCTACGATTCTATGATTCTATGATTCTATGCCACCATCCCTTAAGCTGCATTAGCTGATTGTCATCTACACTTTATTTCAAGAAATATCAGAAGAAACAGTTAACAGAACCTTTCTGTGCAGCCTCTTCTACCAATGTCTGCTTAAAAAATAATCCTGACTTTATTTTTGATAGCAACTTTTTCCCCCTTGCATTTATGAGTGATCCTAATTCTTAAATCAAGTAATCCAATATCGAGTTCACCATCCACCTTGAGCTACCAGATTTGAATGAGGGGCAGCCTGTTTATAGGACAGGGTATTTTTCCACCTCAACTTTTCCAACTACTATTTAAGGGCCTTCTCTACTTTTTCCAGGAGTGCTGGCACATCGTTTAACTCACCAGTATGACTCATTAGCTTATTCTTTTTTTAGCCACTTACTTAGGTTTCTCTACCTTACCCTCCTCTATATTTCCTTTTTTTTTTTTCTTGAAGAAATCAATGTCAAGACAGCTTATGAGGCCGGTTGACAGTTGTCAAGCAAAATGTGAATTCATGCTACAATCAAATGTCAGTGCCGTGCACCCAAGCTATGCACTTCCACTGTCACAGAACTGCTTGTGTGGCCTGACACCTCCCTGCGTACGTCCCATTCTCAGCTGCAAGTACTTCCATGTAGCTGTGGACAGGAAACTGAGTGCAACCAGTGGTGGCACTATTCTGCTATTGACACTTATCAAGACACCCCATCACAATTATTCCCCTCTGGTATGTATGAAATCAAACAGGAGGCTTATCATTAATTTCTACCGTTAAGTTCTCTGCATACCCCATTTTTGCAATGTGTCCATAACCTGGTTTCCCATTGTGAGCCATACTTCATGTTAGCTCCTTCTGTCTATCAAGCCTTTGAGCCTCCTTCAGACCTTCATGAGTGTATCCCTATGGATCCATACCTGCCACCCTCAGCCTTTGGCCTCAGTCAAGGAGCTTCTTGTTGCTCCAGGAGTAGAATTTGTCTGGCTCATGGGATGGGCAGGTCCTCCTCAGCATTAGCAGCTTCCTCTGAAGGAGATAAGGCAGGGGTGTCAAAATCCAGCCCTCCACCTTGTTTTATCCAGCCCAGCACCTTGTTTCTACCTGGCAGCAGCACTGAGCTCCTTGCCCCTACGTTCCTGCCAGCACAGTCACATTTGCAGCATGTGACGCACGTTACGCTGCAGGAGCAGGAGAACGGCAGGAGCCATGAGTTTGACACCCCTGAGATAAGGAATATTTTTCCTTAGCCCTACAGGTGAGATTATCCTCCAGCATCACATTTTTCAAGTTCTGGATCCAATATCAGACTGCAGTTCCTGGTGGTGGTGACAGAGTAACAAGCAAAGATTGACTACACGGCTCCTCTTCACCTTGCCCACCTCTTCTCTGCCTCACAAGTAGTTTGCAAAGGGGCCATTACAACGTCTTGCAAAAGGCAAGGCTGTAATTTGTTTCCAATCTGCATTTACCAACACAGTAAAGGAGCTAGGAAGAGGGTGCCTGCTAAGCAAGTGGTGTCCCGGCCACACACCAGAGCAGGGACACTCAGACACTCGCACAAATTTCAGCAACATTGTTCGTCAGGTTGATTCCTAGAGCTGCCTTACCCACCATGTGTGCATTCCCGTGTTCAAAAAGCATTAATACAGCACTGTTCCTGAGAAGCCTTAAAGCTTGTTTCAATCTTAGAACAATCAAGCAGCTTGAGCCTACCTTTTCATTGCTGACACTTCATAGAAAAGGGCTAGCACATAAAGCAAGGTTTTTATAGCAAAATATAAAAATCAAAGCATAGGCATGTTTTTCAACTATACTAAATGATGTCACATTTTGATAAATTCGGCAGGTATTCACCAAGTCTGATGCAAAACATGGTAGCCAAAATTTAAATATCCTAAGTTCAAAAACATTCATCTAAATCATCTTTGAACCTCCTGCAGTCCTCCCCTCCTTCCCACCTCCAGAAGAAAACGTCTCTTTGATGTGGTGATCCATCCAGCTGAACAAACAACCAAAAAAATTGCCACAAACCTTATTTGGCAAACAATTTATATAGGCGAGAAAGACAGAAAAAGGAGGCAATTCTTGAGGGCTTAGAACCTCACATTGACCTGACTGCGATTGTTACAGAGCCGATGTACAGCTCTCCAGTGAGTTCGGTGTATCCTTGCCTACGCTTGAGCACACGAGTCTGCCAAGCCATCCTGGAAGCTCACAGAAGGTGGAGCAGGTGTTAAGCTCTTAAAATGAACAAGATTTTTAGTAGCTGCATGAGAATAGTGCAACACAAAGAGTTATTTCATCACTAGCCCCAGAGCTGTAATGGACTTTTTGGCCCCCAGAAAGTCACAGAGGCTCTGTTCAGAGTTGGTTTTACTAATTTGTATGCTCCTTTGCCTTTAACTTAGTGGCTTTTCTCCAAAAATAGGCAAAAAAAAAAAAAAAAAAAAGAGGACAAAGAAAGAGGATAAAGCTTGAAAGAAAAGAAAAACTAAATAAATTTATTATAATATAAATGTATTCAGGAAATAATCCCAAAATATTATGAATTGTTGATGCCAGCTTCTATCTTTGATTTTTAAAGCACAGTCATTACTCTTCTGAACAGAAGAATTGTCCTTTTTTCTTTTTTGTTTTAGAATATTCTGATGAGAGAGATATCATAAAAATCTATATATTTTGGAGTTGAAAGGAGACAGATCAAGAAACTTCATTACAAGAAAACTGGACACTCATTTTCTGAAAAAAAATCTAATACCTCTGTAGCCACCGACACCAAATTAAGTTTCAAGTGCCATTTAAAAAACAGGATTTGTAGTACTGGAAGAATTACTAAGCCTACCTGAAAAGTACGTGGGTCCAAGTCCCTGAAAATCTGAATTCTTATCTATAATAAACCTTCCTGTTCCCTTGAGGACCACTTATGTGTGCTGCACATGCAGGACTGGAAACCTGCCAGGTGGCAAGAGAGAACTTTATTTTTTTCAAAATCTTTATTTTCTATTAAAATATTTTGCATTGCCAGGACGATGAAGGTCTTTCTGTCACTTCCACTAAATGATGCTTCTACTATCATACTGGAGAGAAAGGGGTGGGATTTCACTTCATTTTGCTGCTTGGGTCTTTGGTCCCCAGTATATGCATTAAATATGGCAATCAAAACTATTTTTGCTTGGAATGATGAGAAAAGACTTCTACAATAGCACAACCCAGGATGGATTTTGATTTGCAAATTTGCTAGTTCATACTTTATGAAATTGGAAACCTACCTCCTGAAAAGAAACAATTAAAAAAAATAGGTGTGATAAGACTGTGATACGGGTACAATACAAATTACAATAGCTTCTGGCCAAATGTTGAGATGGGAATTATTACCCAAGATAGTCTATGAGGATCTTCACTAGCAAAACTCAAAAGGACCAAGAGGAAAAATGAATTGAGTCTAAATTCCCTGTGAAGCTATCTGAAGAAATGGTTTTCTGCTTCTGCTCTTACCAGCCGAATCTGCCATAAGAGGCGGATCTATGGGTTTGCGCACACGCTGGGGGATGCTCAGGTATCTGTGCTTACTCCAGTGTAAAGCTCAGCTGTGACCCATCCAGACTCAGATATGGGAGAACACAAGTAAATAGCTCAAGAATAAGTCACAGTTTTGGCTTTCTACACGAGGAATTTGTGCTAGTGCTTCAACACTAGTGACCAGGACAAACCTGGTAAAAGAGAATTCACAGGAGTTTTCTGTGCGGGTAACCATGAAATCGAGACACGGTTTATCTGTCTACCCACAGCCTTCAGACCAGCATCTGTCGATAAAGCAATTCTGGCTTTAGGGCTTTGTTTCTCAGATACAAAAATGCCACAGTCTGCGTGACACAATGCGTTTGTCTCCTATACGTGCTTTGCCAGTTCAAATTAGTTCCAAAAATAACGACATATCAACGCAGCACTAGTTGCCAGATCAGTTACCTGTTCATGCTACTCGACATCGTGCTGGGTCAGGTATCTTCTGTCCTCCTGCAGCTGGCACTAAGCTGGCTCAAAAGCAAAAGGCAGCATAACCTCCCTGTTCTGCTGCCCCAGTAATTTGATATAAAAGTGATAAGGTGCTCACATCTGACTCAGATTCACTTTGTGCGGTGGCTCACTGTCAGACAAGGCTGATTAAACCAGGGTGAAGTGAGATACAAGTCATAAGAGACTATTACAGTGAGATCACACAGTAACTACCCAACCATTTGTGCCCTGAGCTCAGAATCTTCCAGCTGAACTAGAGCACATCCAATAGGCCTTTATTTTGTGATACTCTGCAACTTGGTGCTGTGTTACCAAATGAACTCAGATATTGGATAAAATAATAAAGGCTGACCTTATCTTTTCTTCCAGTACACAGTAAAACTGCCACCTAAAATGCCTGGTTCAGCAGATATAGCTTGTTTAAGACGTTCTGCCTCCATATGCTAAGAAAGTAGTTGTTTTGATCCAAACTAATTAGGTGTGTCTACAGTTAAGCAGTTTAGGTGTATTTGCCATCTAATACCTTTCAAACGTAAAGTTGTATGGGTTGACACTAAGGCTAAACCAGTCTGACTGCAGGTGCTGCCCACAGAAACTGAAGAGATGAGCCTTCGCAGCGTAATTCTGTTACCTCACAGGTAACATCCTACAGTACCACGTTCTAGCTGCTGTGCTGTCCTTGAGGTGAGAGAAGTGTGCACAGTAAACTGCTAGCCTGTAGCTCAAAAAAAAACCCCTCATAATTTAGTCTTTTTCCCACGGCACTTCCATTCTGGAAGGTTTTTTGAAGGCAATTTCTTGCATATTTACTCATTAAATCTTGGGGGGAAATGGAGTTCTGTATTACGTTGTGTTTGCCTTCAAGTTGACCTGGGCCTCCCAGGTCCTGAGAGAATTCAACGTCTCCATGGATGCGCTCAGTAAACAAAATCCAACACCTGAGTATTAAAACATATCTAAAAAGGGCCTGAAGTAGTAGCTGCCTTCCTACTGCAACCATATCTCCCTTTGCCTGTCAGAGACTGCAAACCGTAAGAGCCGTAACCACAGAGAAGTCAGGCAGTTGTTCTGTGGGTAATCACATCACAGGAGGCTTTTCAGGTGAGATACATTCTACTCTAACAAGGTACTTTGCAACTGCTTTACAAAGACAGCTGTCACACGTTATACTACAGTATGTCACTTTTCATAGATTAAATTAAAGCTTTTACAAAGCTCCAGGATGTATGTGGATACGGAATTGTCAATAGCTACCTACCAGCAGTGAAAGCGAGGAGAAAATTAGGGAGAGAAAAATCAGACACTAAGCACATAGCCCTAAATGAAAGACTACTTCAAATAACTTTCATAAGGAAGAGGTCATGAGGTTTATTATATAAGAAATTCAGTTATGCTATCTCTGAATCAAAAACAGTTTCTGAAGAGATTAAGACAGAGAGCCAGATTTTCATTTACTGTGAACCACAGTTTGTTTGCATGACTTCTAATCACTTTTATAACCAATTCAGGTTCATTTTTTTTCCCCCCACTTTTTATAGATGGCAAGTATTTATTGTTTGTTGATTTTCTGTAATTGGGAAGAGAATTCATGGATAGGAACTGCACAGATAACCTGCATTCTTATCTGAACTGCGCATTACAGTGTAAATAAAAGGGTTTGTCTAGAAATATTTAGAAACTACAACAAAGGTGAAGGGGAGAGGTAGAATATATAGACTCAGAAATTTAACCCCAATGGAAAGGGTTTTCCTCAGTTAAAACTGAAATGTTGACTTTTCACATAAAGATCTACTGTTACTCATTTTTTTCTACTGCAATTAAGCCGTGCCTCTGCACAGGAATCTCTGGTTTCAGACTATGGGATTTGAATTAAACAAGTCACATGTCTCAAAGTACTGTAAGCACAATTATCTTACCTTTACTCCCTTCCTCTCCTAGGGGCTTAGGTATTTGTAATGAAATCAAATAGCAACAATATCCTAAATCCTGAACTCTTCTGCAATGTCCTGTGCAGAGCAAGAAGAAAGTACCCTTGGTTAGAAGGCACACAACTTGAGAAGACACTCAAAATGTTTTGGATTCAATGAAATAAATTGAATCCACAGCAAATATGAAGGCACAGGGGTCAAACATGTAGATGCTGGAGATCCATCAGGAAGAGGCATCTAAAGTTGCTGCATGAGGCTAGTGGGAAAGAGTCCACCTCTGACTGTACGGTACAACGGACCTTCATAAGAGGAGAAGTTGTGTAGTCTTACAGCCCACAGGAAGAAGTTAAATAGGTTGCAACACATCAATGAGATATTCTCCTCTTTTTCCAGGGGGGCAAAGTGCACATATGACATTGTTTACTTGATCAGGCAAGTGAGGTCTTAGACTTCCAGATGTGCCTCAAAAGCTTCTTTGTTTAATGAAAATCTAAAAAAAAAAAAAGTAGTTGCCTTGGGCAGGTTTGGAATCTCAACTGGTAGACAAACCAGCACAACAGAACTGTACGCTATGCGTCCATGCTTATTATGAAAAAAAGTATTGGTAAGATCTTCCCTAGTCCAGTGCAACAATCTCTTGTCAATTAACTACGATGTTATCAAATTGGCATAGAGTTAAGGAAACCAGTATCATTGTACTTTTACCAAATTCCAAGTTGGTTAATTTGTGATGGGTCACATTGAGCAAGTTGAGAGAATGAAAATCTGAAAGAAGAATCCTCTCCTTTCTGGGAACAATGCAAAGAATATATATATAAAAAGAAACAATAATAGATGCTGGTTTTCCACTTCTAAATACACTAGCTTGCTTTCAAAATGAACACTTCACCAAGAAATGCATACAAGTGCATAGCTTGAAAATGTCTTAAACACAAAATAACATTATTCAATAAAGTCTTTAGGGGGTTTGATCACACACCTCTTGAAATTAGGGCATAATCTTTGTTTTGTCTTGCAATTCGAAACTTCTAAAACAGTAAAAGAAATGTTTCTATACTGCCTTTTTAGTGGTCTGTGTATGTCAATCCCAGTACGTCTCTCACTTCCTAATGCAATAGTGCCTTCAGTCCTCAGATCTAGATTCCATCTTAGATACTCACACGGTGCCACTTGCCGAAACACTTGAGTAGCTGGGTATTAAGGATCCACTTTTTTTAAGTATTAAACGCATACCTCTGTCCGCCTGAGCCCCAAATCACAACCTTCAAGTTTGGTAGCATATGGTAGGCAGACAAAGCATGAAAAATAAGAGAACATGCTCGACTCATCCTGTTAGTTTCCATCTGCACTCATAGTAGGAATCACGTTGACAAAACCAACAACTGTGCTTGAAAAAAGGAGCTACTCCAGTGTCTGCTTGCACCTCAGAGTCTGTATTTTCACATAACTATAGTCAATGAATTCCAACAAGATATTGACAAAAACACCTACTTATTCAGGGTCTCAGTTGCTCCAGATACATGCATATTTGGAAGAACAAAATTTTTCCCCCTCTTTACTCCAAGCCAAAAGTTAGACCTCTTGGGAGTCCCTCTCCAAAACAATGACGTTTCCCAAAGAAATTCAGCACAAAAAAAAAAAAAGATGGACCGTCAGTAAGTGAAGCTCCAGTTATGGAAGCGAGTCTATTCTTTTGATTATTATTATTATTCTCAATATCCCCAACCATTTCATTCCAATGACACCTACACAGTTTTCCTGATCCTTTTTTAAAGGTGGTGCAAGGTATATTTCTATAACAGAATGAAGAAGTAATGGAGACTTGAGGAAAGTGCAGAAAGTGATAACCCCATCCTAAATGCAAACAACAATATTCCCTCTCCTTCACATCCATTTGAAGACAAGCGACAGCCCCATCCTCATTAATGACTACTGTAACATACTGTCCATTGACAAACCTACCCTTGGTGTTCCGCACAAAGAGAACCATGGTAATTTGCAGTACACTGGCCTCAGCTAAGCTTTTATTACAAGATTATACACATTGTTACTGTTCCTGCATTGTGGCCACTCATTCAAAAGCAACAAGTTAAAAAGAGATGTGTACTCACCACAATGATGGTGAGCAAAATACACTTGCTAATTTTATTCTTCATCAGTAGTGACAAAGCATAAAGCAACTGTTCTGCCACAGTGAAACCTCTGGTTTGTATCGCCAAACTAACATTTCAAAACTGATTTTATCTCGCTCATTTGTCACCAGATTTATGAGCTTAGTGAAGCCTTTACAGGTGTAAAAATTCCCAGTTGCTGTAATTGCTGTAACTGATAAATAATTGATCAGAATAATTGTCCATGACTAAATATCAATTACAATTTTTTTGCAGTCTCTCTTGCCCAGAACGCTATGGATCTTGTCACTTGCACGTCCTTTATGTCAAGACCCCCAGGGAATTGCAATAATAGCTGTTTTCCTTGCTGTTATATTGGGGTTTGGTAGTCTTTATATCCGGTTTCATGCTTCTATTGTTTTGTTATTACTTCACCTGGGAAACAGTCTCTCCTTCATCACATCCCTTTGCACCTCCTGAGCTCCTCCTCTTTGGACTTAATACCAACACATCAGTAAATACAACCCACAAGAACATTCTTACAAAGATGCGTATCTTCATGATCTTTTATGAATGTGATGCCTTCATACAGCCATAGCAACCTTTCCGTAGCTCAGCTGTAGAGGTAGACACAGCCCCAATGGAACCAGACGCTGCATGGGATGCTTCTGACAGGAGACTAATTCACCCCTTTCCCCCACTGTAAGTCTAAACCTGTATTTCAGTGATGTCTTGTCATTCTCTCTCTATCCATTGAGAAGATCAAGGGAGCAATTGCTGATGATTCTCCCACCTCAACTCTAACTAAGAAATAAGATGAAGATGATTAAACCCAGTAATTTTCACCTTTTCTTTGAGTGTCTGTGACAGCGTTCAACAGGACTGATGGATTTGCAGCTCCAGTTTTGCAGAGTTAGGCCAAGGGAAGGCAAAATAGCTCCCTTCACCCACCCACCCACCCCCTTTACTTGCCTAGAACTAACATTACGCATCGTCTCCACAAGATTTAGCCTACTGAACTATCACAAATATTGCCCAATAACTGTTCAGCATCACGATAGCACTGTTATGCCCAGTTAATAATTTCCTCTGTACTCCTTGCTTGCAGATTTTTGTCTCTTGGGTGGCCTTTCTCCTAATAATTCAAAGTGACTTTTGACAAGGCTGCGTTTAAGTAAGACGCATGGCTAAGCAATGAAAGATGACAGGCAGTGCATTGTTGGGCGATTACCATATGCCTCAGGTGGCAGGAAAAGGCTAAAGTGCAAGTGACTTCAACCACCCAGCAACTAGAGTAATCCCCCTGCCATACACAGTTTGGAACTGCATCCTGATGGGAACATCAGGGAAATAAATCAGGCACCTGCACTTAATACGTATTATGGGAACAAATACTATTGTTAAAAAGTTCATTTGGAAATAATCCATGAATCAGAGAAGATACGGAACGATGCCCTTCTCTGTTGAACCTTTACACAAGCTGTGATTGTCTGATGACACAATTAGCAGGAAGTGCTCTTCTGTCTTACTTGCAAGAAACAAATACGTCCCCCCTAAAGCACACACCACTTCCGAAACACTGTGTGCTCTCTTAGGAATACAACCCATTAAAACCTGTGTGTTGGACCAAACATCCAGCCAAACAGGAGTCCCGGGGAGACAAGCCAACTGCTGAGAGAGACACCAGTGCAGGCTGTGTGACGCCTTCATCCCTCAGGGTGTGCGCAGGGCTGGGGCAGTGGCAGCGCCCGTATCCACTGGTGACCCCAGGCAGGTGAGGTGATGAGCTAGCCTGGGCTCAATCCAGGGAGCACAGTCAGGAACAGCACAAAATGAGCCTGGAAACAAGGCTACCTACAGCAAATTTTCCAGCCAGGAAAAAAGACCAGAGACAGGACTGGACACAAAGCTACCTGCAAAACAGCATTAGGGTCCATCCAGCAAGACCAGTCAGAAAACTGGGGCAGCAGGGAGCAGAGCAGAGCACAAGAACATCTATGAAGTAGCTCAGGAGACTAAAACCACCAAGCTGAGCTTAAATGGGCTTCCTGGAGTGACAGCTGGAGTTCGCACAGGAGGCTGCTCAGGACTGTGAGGGACTATTAGTGCCTATTAGTGCCCTTAGGGTCAGGACAAAGCCAAGGTGCTCTGACATAGCCATGGGAGGAGGTAAAGTGGAAGCAATAACCTCCCTCTACTCCTCAGGGCTGTTCATTCAGGCGCCAGCCCTCTGCTTGGCCTACTGAAAGGTGAACGTAACTGTCAATAACTGTCATAAAAGGTCTTCTAAACGGATTAGCTGAATTAACTCATGAAGCTGGTTTAGCTTCAAAAGAGGGATGAAGAGTGGGTGCCTTAGAGCAGTGTCACAGGCAGCTTCCCCACACCCAGAGACAGCTCTGTCTTCTCTGTGCTACACCAAGCACACCAGGGTTTGGTTTTGGGGGGATTTTTACAGTGTGAAGGAGTAATTAGGATGTGTCTGGAAGGTGCTGTAAGTGCTGAGGAAGCTACCGAAGTCTTTAATAGTAAAAGTAGCTTATTCTTTGAGGGGTTATTATTAAAAGAGTTGATGCCTCTATTTCTAGATGTAGAAGGCTGGCTATGGAAGTTTTTGAAAGCGTTGTTAGCCGAGGAGGATTAGGAGATCCTGCCTACAAGACTCTTGCCATGGTGTAGGGTGCTGTAGGACTTCCCACTGAAACAACCCTCTTTGTACCACCACGGTCTCTGAAAATGTTCCTCTTCTGCACAGAGTTTTGAAAACAGCTGCAATAATTTCCTTCCTGTGAATGAATCAATAGCTTCAAACCTTTTGAATTCTCTTCTGTACTGAGATTTTTTCCATTTAATTCCAACCAATTGAGCCGGGTTTAGTGTTCAGTCTCCATAAAGCCCAGCTCAAAGCTAATTTGTCTGCTGTACACATAGGTGTAGGAACTCAGCACTCAAAAGTCTGATTCATATATAATCATCTTAAATACAGCCAGATCCTCCACCCTTGAGACCTGATAGAAAACAGGGCACTCAGTATCATCACAGCTGCTTACTCAAGGAAGCAAGCTTGTTGCAAATAGCTGACAGACACTGCTGGAAACTCAATTAATTACCCACTAGGAAGGCTGTCCTGCTGAAGAGATGGTGTTAATATTATTTAAAGTATGGCCTAAGCGACCCCCTGATTGCAGAATACCTGTATCCTGGGACAAAACTACAGCTGGTGTCTGTGCCAGCACCCTGTCATCTGAACAGATGGATGTGAATGTGGGCAGCCAGGAGTCCTCCACGGACATGTACATGCTTGGAGCAACATTAATAATGGGAATTACCCAAGTGTCCCTTCACTCTGAGCTTCCTAAATCAAGCTTTGTGTGTGAGATTGTGTTTAGGGAATGTAAATCAATGAAATTAGACCAACAAAGAGTGACTACAAATGAACACATGTATAAAACCTAACCTCTCCATCTCTCTCATACCTACAAACACAGCTTTAGCAACAAGAAATAATAAAAACTTTCTCCAGCCTTTTCTCTTTTCAGTTGCTGATCTTGACTGTGTTCGCAGTGGGGCAGGTACTGGTCAACTGTGCTATCCAGTGTTGAAGAAAGTATTTGCCCTTCCTATATAATCCAGGAAAACAGGAGTTCAAGGGAATGCAGAAGCTGCTCTTTACATACCGAGTCCTCAAATGGCACCGTGTTAATTTCCATGTGCCCTGGAAACTCTGAAAAGCATTTTTATCTTCAAGGAAGGGATGGTTTCACTCACTGCTGTGATGGGGAAAAGACTTTCTGTTCAAGGGAATTGCTGAAGACCTGTAGGGCTTTCCCTTGTAGTCCTGCTAATCGTCTTTATTACATTTCTGATCATTCAAAGTCACTTTTGAGTTCCACTTCTGAAAGCGAAGTCAAAGAAATAGCTTTGATACAACAGATGGGCGTCCAGGGGTGTGGGGAGAAGACAATATTGCCTGCTAGCAGGTAGGGGATGGTTGGGGCTCTGCTGCTTTTCTCCACCGTGAGACTTCCTGGTCGAATCAGGCAGCAGCTGGACCTCGGTGCAGCACAAGACTGTTCTTCCCATGTGCTCCTAGAGGTTCTTCCTTTCCAGTATTCAGGACCACGTGCCACCCTGGATCTACACTTTGGCTAAGCAAACATACACACACGCAGAAAATGAGCTTCCACCTGCACAAGGCCCCGTGGAATTTTCCAGGAAACCTGGCCAGAGTTTTGTGTTTCTAATAAAACAAAAGCAGTTTTTAAATCCGCCTTCAATCTTTGTGGCAAATATTTCTCACAGCCCTCTGTAGCAGGAATAATTACTGTCCTTATTTATCGGGTAGATTATACAAATCCCCTAGTAAGTAAATTGTAGGATTAAGAGGAAGGTTAATGTGCTAGATTAAACAGACACATTTATTTACTTCCTCCCAGAAGGAAAGACTAAAGGATGGTGTCCTATCATGTGTATTAATTCAACATTTAACCCTGCCTTAGCTCCAGTGATTATCTCTGCAAGTGCCAAGTCTCAGTCTAGCAGTTTCTAGGGCAATACTTCACACAGAGAGGTTCTCTTATTTCAAATATTTTATCTGTTCAGCTCCCAGTTTTTTATATGGTAACGTAACGTACTTTTGCAGTGCATTTCCTCTGGAGTTTGAAGGAGATGCAATTAATTACAGCTGCAGTCACCTCACAGAAGGCATTACTTATCCTCAATCAAGTATTCACTCTAAAGCAGAGATTACTGCCAATTTTTTCCACAGCTTGTCTGGATGAAGCGGACGATTTGTGCACGGTTCAGAATCACTGGATTCTTTGGGAGGCCCTTAGAGTGATTTTCCTATTGTAAAAGCTGCAGTCCAGGCCATGACAATATCCCAAACTTCACATACTTCAGAGCAAAAGGCTGTTTGGGTTTCCTGCTGCTTTCTGATACTGACACTGGCACGCCTGGGGCATGGATGCTGCAGTTGAAGACATGATGAAAAGGCAGGCAGGGGCCTTGCCTTCTATTAACTCTATCACATCAACGCAGCTATGCCTCAGTAGGGGTGGGGCTGCTTTGCTTTTCAAGCGAGCATTCTTCTCGTCTGCCTTCCTGTATTTCGTTCTCCATTACTAATCAAGTTGCATCCAACAGCGCTCCCTGAGCACGCGTATCATTGTGAGTAGCACATACTGCTCACACTTGCCCAAGCTGATTGTTTAGCTTAGAGAAGAGGAGGCTGAGGGGAGACCTCATCCCTGTCTACAACTGCCTGAAAGGAGGTTGTGACGGGGTGGGTGCTGGGCTCTGCTCACAAGTGACAGCGATGGGACGAGAGGAAATGGCCACAAGTTGTGCCAGGGGAGGTTTAGACTGGACATCAGGAAGAATTTCTTCACTGAGAGAGTGTCCAGGGATTGGTTCAGCTGCCCAGGGAGGGAGTGGAGTCGCCATCCCTGGAGATGTTTAAAAGACAGGCAGATGAGTTCCTGGGGGACAAGGTTTAGTGGGGAGACAGACACGGTTGGACTCGGTGATCTCAGAGGTCTCTTCCAACATTAGGTTTCTGTGATTCTATGATTTTCTTCAAGTTAATGTTAGAGATTTTATGGGACTCCTGAGGTTTAGACATCTTGTTTTGTGTGCATCCCTGCACCACCTAAGCCAGTGAAAGGAGGAGAGAGAAACAGGTCCCAAATGGAGAAGCAACTTTCCTACAATCACAAACAAGGGATGTGGCAGAAACTCTGGTCTCAATACCTACCCTCCGGTGCCTGAACTCCTAGCCTTAGAGTTGTGAGCTCCTCAAGAGTGGGAAGTGGTAACGCCCTGAAACAGGCAGCACCTTCTAACACAGACATGTCTTTTCTCAGCCCAGCATTAGTGTCATGCCTTCTCCACTCTGATAACCCAGGGTAACTTGGAAAAGCCAACTAGGTGGAAATGCCATCTAGGTTTGCACAGCAGGTTGGAAGCAGGGCTGGGATTTATCACAGGCCCTGTGACTTGACAATCTGTTCTCCCCCCTACAAATAAAAGTTCCATCCCCACACGCTGGCTCCAATAGGTTTCTATATTTATCTATCCTTATTTTAGGAGGCCTGCAGAAGAAACGTATAGACTACAGATGTGGTGCGTCTTGTTTCAGCTAAGGTTTCCAATAGGGATAGTTTTTTTGGGACAGAATCCCAGCCAAGAGTCATTTGCTGTTTGCCTGCCAAACGGTACTGTGAGTATTGCCAGTGCTCTGCTTGACTTAGATAGAACAGTTCACAGCCTCTGAGGAAGGGGAGGAAAATTCCATCATAAAATAGCTGATTTAAAGTGCTGTATCCCACAGCGACAGTAAAGAGTGTTTGCTAATACTAATGTAGCTTTCAGAGAGAGAATTTAAGTTCCTCTTTCAAAACGTGTTTCTGCTTGGGAAAGGGCCCAAATGAAACCTCTCTATCAGTTCAAAACCTCAGCAAGTTTTGGACAGAGAACCGATTCTGATTTTGCAGCGGACACCAGTTTTGCAAAACATGACAGGTTACAGAGAGGAGAAGGACGACAAAAATATTCTAGTGACATATTGCCTTCCTCTTCTCTATGTCAGGAGAGCACCAAGCAGGGCATAGCTGCAAGTGTTGAGGCCTGTCCCTCAGTCATCGTTGGGATCTTGCTTGTGTCAGAAATGGATATGCAAGAGGAAGATAGGAAGTGACCCTGCAAAATATAAAACTTCATATAGAAATTTACTTGTACGCAAAATTAGTGTTGTATAGTATGTTGATGACTATGTACATACGTACAAAGTTCCTCCCCATTGATATGCAATATTTGTGCATAATACAATATGTAGAGATGGCCAAAAAAAAGCAGAAGCAAAAGTAAAGAACCAGAATAACACTATCTATCAGAGAACCTGCTAACCATTCACAAGGTCCGATATAAACTTCTATCAATCAAAGGTGGCTAAAAAAGGAAATAAATCTCACCAGATTTTTATCGTAGAGACAGGGTTAAATTGTCACAGCATTTTTATGTCTTTACAGTTGATAACTCCCAGTAGAGACAAACACGTTTAATGTTTGAGATGTAAGTTTACACCGGACGTATTAAATATATTACAAGAGATTTATCAGAAAGGACATTAAAGACTATTATTAGCCCTAACTGCAAATATCTGTCACGAAGGAATGGCTTTATGTGAGTTAATTGCATTCAAAATAGTAGGACTTATTTAAAACCCTTTTCAGTGGGTGCCTTTACACTGATTTCAGCAGCCTTTCGGTCAGGCCTTCTTTTATTAGAAAGATATTTAATTTAATAGTGAGGGGAAGGACTGAAAATGCAGACACCAATGTTTCCATTGCCTTCTGGTAACAAGCAAGGTTATTTGGTGTAATAGGCAATTGAGATTTCGCGCATCCCAACCAACGTGAATTGAACACCAGCTGCAGGATAACGTCTTTGGTAAAAGATCAAACTAAACAGGGTAGAATTTCACATGGATAATGGAGGCCTGTTCCAGCTTCCACTAGACCAGCTGAAAGGTTTCTACATACTTTAACTAGGACTGGTAATATCTGTTCCTTCTCTGTTAAAAGCAATTTTGCAACTGACTTCTGCTAGGGGAGGATTAAAGCTATGTGACTTGGTATAATTAAACAGAGAGGCATTTCAAAAGGAAAGTGGGATCAGATGGCTACATGATTTACATCTGTTTTTGAAAGGGCAGCCCTATGTGAAGTGGAGAAGGATTATGAGCATTTCAGGTTTTTTGATATAGAAATCCCAAGTGTATGCCTAATTTAGCATTCTGACTTTCCTATGATCAAGTTAGATTGATATCAATGAAGATAAATTCTTTCTTTTCCCCCGAAGGTAAGCTAATAGATACAAGAAATATAATGTCTAAGAGAAACATGGTGGTTAGGGACACAAGAGAGACATCAAATACTGATTTTCTTTTTTACTAACAAGATGTGGCCAGTCAGCTGTCACATTAGTCAGCTTACCTCTATATTGCATCCTTCCATAGTATGATTTAAGTAAGTAGATTTAAATTTCCCAATACCCCCCAAAAGCAGGAAAATCAAATGATAGATTAGGCCCAAGTGGCCTATGAATTCATACTTGAACACATGGCCACACCAAACCCAGAGAATCACAGCAGCAAGAGTCTTCAGCAACCTGTCACAAATTAGTTTTATAGGAGAGATCTGTGATCAAAGGCTCAGACCCAGCCCCTCCAGGGATCTGGCGCAGCTGGGTCAGACCACATCCCTACAGGAAACTGGGAGGTCAAGAACTGGGAAAAGGGGGCAAGTCTGTCCATACTGAATGAGAAAACCCCAAAAAGGAACGGTCTGTACAAACCTGTGTTTCAATAAGTAGGAAAGAGAAGACAGCTTTATGAGATGGCTTATGAGATGGATATTTTAGGGTGATCTTTCAAATTCAGGCCATGCTGTTGGGGCTTGAAACTTGTTACCAGGGTTTATCTTTCACATTCAGGCTACTTAATAACTAGGTAGCCACTCCAGAAGATCATTGCTGCTTTTCATTACAGCAAAAAGGGAATAGTGGCAAACGTTTTGAGAAGATACCAGCCTGATTGTAATACCTTAATCACGCTGAGTAGCCCAGAAGCTGCTGCTAAGTTCAAAAGTAATGCTTCCTCTCAGGTAAGGGAAAGAATTTGGCCCTACTACCCTCGCTGTTCTTGACAAACAGGCTGAGTAATTCGTGGTTACAGTTCTTCATTCATAACTAGCGTGGATGTTTTATCTGGAAGGACAGATGAAATTGCTGTCTTCTGCTGAGTGCAAGTAACTTGAATGGACGCATCTAATTGGCATGTTATCGCTCCAGACTGCTTTCTAGGTCTGGCATAAGCTCTTTCATATCGTATGACAGTTTGGGGCTGATACTTTGTGTTCTTGTAAAATGTCAGGTTACATTAGATCAGTAGTGTCATGTAATACAGTACAAGACATTGCCACTGAATGGATATGGTATGGAAATATTTTTAGTTCTTTTTTCTCCCTGGAAACACCAGCTGGTTCTTAGCTTTCTAAAAAATAATCTATGTTGAGACATTGTAACGTGGAAAGGACAGTAAGAACAATTATGCGAAATGGTTAAGAAAAGATAAAGACTTGTGAAAATACGTATTTAGGAGATTTTGCATGTTGAATTGCCACACTACTCACAGTGTGTATTTTAATTTTTGCATGAAGCGGATACATGCAAGCCAAACTGTTGAAAGACCAGCTGCAATAATGTTATCACACTGATATGAAAGCCACAAATCCTGTTGTTGGAATAGGTTATTCATAAACTGTTTCTATGACACCCCCCTCTGCCTGTGAAGTTAGTTGGGCATTGGGAGAAAAAAAAAAAGAACATCTGATACTGTTTTACCTTCTCAGCATTAACTCACTGACATTAAACCAAGACATGTATTACACTTGTGGTTTTAACAGTTTAAACCTGCATGTATTTCTTATCCATTTCCAGCCACTGTGTAGGGATGATGCTGTAAAAAAGCTGTCACCTCACTGATATTGCCATGAGCGGAGCATGCAATTGCCTTTCAGGGGCAGCCTCAGTAAATCACAGAGGATCTGACCCTGTTTCACATAAAGGACCTACCACGCATCACCGTGAACAGTCTGGCTCTGTCTCCTTGATAACTTCACTGTAGGTAGTAGAAGGCCCTCAGTTGCCTTCTTCTCAACAAGTCCAGTTCCCTCAGCCTCTCTGGACAGGACAAGTGCTCCAGGCCCAGACCATTCTGGTGGTCCTCCATTGAGCTTGCTTCCCTTTATTGATGCCTTTCTTGTGTCGGCAAGGGTGGGTAAAAACAGGATTATAAGTGCAATCAAACAAATGCTGGGTAAAGGAGGATGGTAACTTCCCTTAACCCACCGACTGTGGTCGGGTTAATACAGCCAAGTGTGCCACCAACTGTCTTCAGTGCCAGAGCACAGGGGTGGCTCATGTTTGACTTGCTGTCTGCCAAGACCTCCAGCACCGTTCCCTGCAGAGCTGCTCCCCATCCCCCAGCCTGTAACACTGCAGAGGGATTCCTCCCTCCCAAGCACAGAACGGTGAATTTATTCCTGTACGATTTTGTAGGGTTCCTGTTGACCCAACCCTCCAGCATGTCTGGTCCCTCTAAACAGCAGTCCTGCCCTCAGATGTATCAGTTGCTCCCTCCAGTTTGGTGTCATCTGCAAACTTCATAAACATGCAGTCCATCACCTCCTCCAGGTCATTGCTGAAAAGGATTGGTCCAGAAGAGACCCCTGTGGTGCTCTCCTTGTCTCTCAACTCCTGTTAGACCACAGCCTATTAATCACTACCCTCAAAATATTTTTCATGCGTCTATCGATCCACCCATACCGAGCTTAAAGTCCTGACTTCAGTACTGCAACATTGTGGAGGACAACGTGCAAAGGCTTTGCTACATTAACATCCAGTGCTCTCCCCTCTTCCACAAATCCAGTGATTTTGTCATGGAAGCCAAGGAGATCATTCAGATATGAGTTACCTGTTTGGTACTGTCTCTTCTCTGCTGTTTTCAAAACGAAAGACAATACAGCATGCTTACTATCAAGAACTTCATTCCTTCTCACAAAACTGTGCTTTTGCTATCACAGAATTTAAAATATATAATTATTTATGAGTAAAAGACACCTTAGGGCTCTAGAGAGGGCCACCAGCAGTGAAGTAATGACTAAAGCCTATAAATAAGATCATGGCCTCAGCATGCTTAAGAGCCAAGGAACCGTGGAAATCAGTAGCTACAGACATACTAATAAATTGAGTGCCTGAGCTGTTCATGTGCCTTGGGACAGGATTGCCTGTACTGTTAGCACGTTCAGTGGTACTGCTTGGCCTGGGCCAAATAAAACTCTAACAAATAATTCCTGGCCACAATATGGCAGCTGAAACAGCCCAGGGACTGCTCCCAATAGGCAATTTGCATGCAAACACCCCATTTTAAGGACATAAATGTGGGCTGCTCCAGGCCAACTGGCCCCAGAGCCCGGGATGCTCCCGGGCACTTTTAGTCAGCTGTTGTACACTGAGCCACTGAAAGTTTTTTGTCCAATTTAGCTGGTTCAGATATAACTCCATCCTGATCAATGTGTGCCTCTTTCACCTGTAAAAATATGAATACTAAGAATAGGTTGCATAATACATAACTTTTTTTAAGACTTGTTAATATAACCAAACCACTTCTCCTGTTCTCATTTATGAAGGTGAAAACTACCCTGCAGATAATTTTCAAAGGCTGCTCGTACATCAGCTGCTGTGATGCTGTTTTATCACATGCATGAACTTTATCACACACATTTCTTCCCTTATCTGAACAGCATCACTAAACTGATGACACTCGGGCCCATTCAGAGAGCTAAATCCCTGCCTCATATATGAAAATGCTGCCCTCACTGATATTCCCACAGTGCTAGGAAGTGTGAAATAACATGATAAGAGAACTGGTTGCTAAGATAGACAAAAGTGACTTTGTCCAGTAAGACTGGGATGGTTTTTCAGAGGCACGAGAGACACCTGATTCCCATTAAGCACCAATGAGCATTAGCCAACTGTCCCCACACTGTACCCTGCAAGCTCCAGAAAGGGGGACTGCGAGTCACTGCTAAGATAAAACTCCAAGTTGATGAGTCTAATGCAGGGTTTAGCACGTTGCCCACCTCTGGCAGTGTGCGTGTTTACATATTCCCCAGTTCCTACAGCTGACTGGGACACGGTCATACACCAACATTCTGAGCATTTTCAGCTCCTCCCAGGAAGCAGGAGAGCAGGGAACAGCTTGGAGCTGAAACTCACCTTTAGAAATGATTGAAATGCAACATCCAAACTGGTGGGAGAAAGCCACAAAGAGATAAGAGTTTCCTTATTGCATTAGTTTTTTTGATAGAATCACAGAATCATAAGGTTGGAAGAGACCTCTGAGATCACCGAGTCCAACCGTACCTGTTTCCCTACTAAACCATGTCCCTAAGAAAGACAGCTAAACAGTTCCACAGATGTGCTGAACCATGAAACACATAAACACACAAGAGGAAAGTCATATTTTGTCGGTAAACAATGTAAATGCAGCACAAATGTGAAAACATCAGTAATGGGATATGACTTAAATGAAAACACGGTCAGTTTTCTGTGGACAGAACAGCCAGTTTGCTGTAATATGAGATTTTGTATTAAATGAGTAGTTGTTATTAACAATTGCACCAGTGAAACTTCTCGTTAGACAAGACTGATGAATTCTTCTCCGTCTCAAGACATGAGGAAGAGAAGAGAAATACTAGGTTTCAGTCTTAACCTGGTGTGCCACCAGGAGCTGCACAGAGAAACTGTGGGGTGTAGAGATCTTCCTGCCACCCTTGCCCAGGAGAGAAACATCACAGGTAGCAGCAGAACCCAGCTGTGCCCCCGGAGGCACTGCATCCTGCAGGAATGGGCCAGTTCATTGTACTCAGGTTTCTTCTCACTCTTCACTTCCTTTGCTGGCTTGCCCTACCAAAGCAATCATATTAAAAAAGACATCAGGGCACTTCACTCCAGTTTAGATGTGCTGTAAGTCTACAACTTGGACTAAGCTGTTATCAGTCAAACACAGATCTCCTAAGAAGGTAAGTCTTCTGTCTGCATTCAAGAACTCCTCCAAATCCATCTGCCTGTCTCTTTGCCTTACAACGGTGACTCATTCGTTACATTAATGAAACGTGAGAGGGCTCTATCAGTTCATGAACAACTAGGAAGCAGAAACTGGCTACAAAGACATTTTTTCACACTTTTTTTTGCAACAGATTAGTCAGGTTTGTATTATGGTGCCGGCTTCCATGGCAGAAAGCTCAGACTGGGAATGTCTGTCTTCTTGTGATTCCAATGTGTTGAGACAGGTGTTTTTGCAACCTTCCTCATGGACAAAATCGCATGAATTGAGGAAGGACTGAGACTTCTCTTTTTTTTTGCCTTGTCAAAAAAACTTTTGGGGGTGGACAAGATACTGATTTTATATTAAGAAGAATGGTTTTGTACAAAGATAGCAGTAGTTGCATCTGTTCTCAGGAAACTAAGCACTGTCTGGGTCTCTGACTCCCGGATTGCAGCTCTCCTTCAGAGGGAGACAGCAGGATGAAGCGCAAGGGGAAAGTTGATCAAGCAGACACAAGACAAAAAAGAATCTTTCTTCATTAATGATGGTGAAGCTTTCAGTCCTGTAATGCAAAAACCCAGAACAGGAGCAAAATGTTGAACGCCTTATTAACGTGGCCAAAATGAAACCTCAACTCAGTTCTCTGTAGATGTTCCTGCACGCTTAATGCAATGGCTACTTGTAAACAGCATTTCAGTCATAAATGCTCAATAAAGATGTTACCTACCCTGAATTTTATTTGTATTTATATCTGCTGTACGTATTTTTGCTGGAATTCCAATAGATTCATACTTCTGGTTGCCTAAAGCACAGTGATTTTACTTTGCATTGGCAAAATGTAGGCAAAAATACTAGGCCTAGGATACAGCATCTGATTTATTCCTTAAGTTTTGTCATGAGTTTTTTTGTGAGGTTTTAGATTTGTATATATGTACATATTTTTGCTTATTTGTAAATGCATATAGAAAAATAGGAGACAGAATTGTCTTCATCCTTCCATCAGCTACAAAGGGAGTTCAGATAGTGAGATCATCTGTCAACATCTATCCCATAAATGTTTAAATATGGACAGATGAGAGCGTTGTTTGTTATCCAGTTTCTTTATTCTATAGATTTGAGACCAGATGAATAGCGGTTTACCAGGAGAAGCCTGAACTCAGGCAGTAAGCTGTGAGTTGCATCCAGTCAACAGAGAGCTGGAAAACTGTCTTTATGCTTAGTCACTAAGTAGCAGGGAAGTTAGGGGATGATTTTGCCGGATGCAGCATCCTTCCCTTTCCTGGATTGTTGTACTGCACTGTCACTCATGCATAGGCTTTGCAAATTCTTTGTGTGCTTTGAGTTCTCTGAATTTTTAAACCAGTTGTATAAATGGCAATTAATAATAATAATAAAAAAAAGGAGCACAAAAAAATCCATTTTAATTTAATTCTGTTTGAAGTGAGAACCTAAATCTTAAATGTTTTACAAAAAATTAACTCCCTGTGCCAACAAAGCAAAACTTCTAATGTGCCTGCTCAGCAAGTTCAGCTCTTTGTGGGACAACTTCTATCCCTGAATGAGAAACTGATCAGAAACTCCTCGAGGGAGACTTTTGGAGGTGTCTTTCCTTTATTCTACAGCACTACACATCTGCCTTCAGGAGCATCAGGCCTTGCAAATTACATTTTAGACTCCATTGGTAAATGACTTTAGCCTTCATGGAGCTTAAATTCTTTGGAGACATCAAGAGCAATGTGGTGGACAATTCTACAGAGCAAAATGAAGCCAGGTTCATATCATGCTCATATGAAGTCTGTATCCGCTGGCTTCAAGTGATTTCTCAGGAGTAGGAGTACAAATGAATTGATGGTATATCTGTGATATCTTGGAGTTTTATGTGTCATCTTCCACATATAATCCTAGAGGCCAAGGTGTGCAAATGAAAACCTTGGGACTGCATCTAAGAATGCAACACCCTAAACCTTCTTGCTCACTTTCTGTTTGCCTACCTGGAATAAAATGTCTGAGGACAAAGAAATTGGAAATTTCATCTGTAGACATATTTTAAGTATACAACCCTGATCTATAAAACAATCCACTTTACAAAATCCCTTTACAAAAATATGCTTTCACACATCCTCCACCTTCTTGAACTCCATTTGTATTATTTGTTCTTACCACATCCAAAAAAGCATTTTTACATGCTGATTAAAAAAAGTAGTTTCAACTAATACAGTTGTTCGGGCCTCCACAAAAAGAGAAAAAACTCTGTTAGTACTTCCCCTGCATTCTCCTCTCCACCCCCAAAACCCGCAGTGGGATCACAGAATGTTTAAATGTGGTATCACATATAAAACACAGACACAGAACAAGCAAGGGCAAAGAAAAAAGGGAGGAAGTAACTGTTTGAAGAGTGTGAGATCATAAAATCATTGGCTCTGCAGCTTAAAAGATGTAGCAACGGATTTTGCTGTAGCAACCCAATTTTCCAGGGAGACTTGGAGTATTTGAAGTTATGCATTACCACAAAGCTGATGTTTTTGAAGAAGGCATCGTGATTTGGTATAAATATATTAAATACTTATTTACTAAGATTATTGTTGTTGTTATTATTTCTTATATTTTTTAAGAACATTAAATATTTTAGTAATTTGGATCCTAAGTGCCTACAAAGATCACAAACTTCTCTAGAAGGAAAAATTATATTAGTAACTTCAGGATTATTAAAAAAAAAAAAAAAAAAGACTGAGTTTTGGGATCCTCTTTGCCATCTTTTTTCAGATATTAGATTTCACCTACCAAATTTTCTGCTACAATCAGTAGTGGTTAAGTGACGAAAGCTGAAATTCTGCTTTTAGAACAAGGTTTCTGTCACAGGAGAAGGAGAAAAACATTGAACGTAAGAAAGATCATCAGGACCAATGACATTTTTTTGTTGTTTTTTTCCAAGTGTTCATTGTAGGATTTGCTCTTTTTTTACTGTATTTCATTTTAGTCAGCTGGAATGACTATCTTTTAAATGTTCCCCAAATGCATGTCATTGTTTCTGCCTTTCTATATTCTTAATCAAGCAATCTCTCTCTATCTGGGTTTTACCGAGCAGGGGGAAGTGCCTCTAACTACCAGTCCCTGTTGTCTCAAAGACTGTTCACACTAGGTAACTTTTAAACACAGGGGACTGTTGTCTTGTAGAGTGTTGTGTGAGAATTGTATAATTACATACAAGTAACCTAAGGGGAAGAAAACACACAAATGTGCTTCTCTGCAGTCATAATTATGTTGAAAGTCAACCAAGGGGACAATTTTGAATTGTCACTGCCTTTGCATCAGAAGTAGATCAAGTACTGCCTGCTGGGGAGAATATATAGCAAAATATTTAATACTATTAATACTACTACTAATAATAAATAATTTATGCTACTGTGATGCAAACAAAAAGGGGCTAAAATCAGAGCAGTACATGGCAATCAAGCTACTTGAAGTTTGGCTCGTTCGTCACAAGGCCTAAAACCTTGAAGGTTTTAGAGAAGGCTGAGCTCTCCCATGTCAATGGACCATCCCAGCCACCAAATCTACTGCAGAGCATCTTCACCTACTTCCGCTTCTTGCCATTAATGCATTCCCAGGAGGGTGCAATAGGTGACACAGTTTTACCTGCTCAATATAAATAAACAGTCTTTCGGCGTTCACGAAGTTATGTGTTCGTTGGCAGAAGCTTGCAATAAATCTTGGGTAATGAACTAAGTGATAATTCCTACGTATAAAGGATTTTTAAAAATAAAATCCACATTTAGAAAAGTAAAAGTAATACTAAGTGCTTAAATTTGAACATCCTTATAAGAATGAAAGAAACAGCTTCAGTTTTCCTGCCCATAAAATGGGGGTAATGTTACACAGCCATTTTCTAAACTACTACAGGATGTTTAGATGGGAGCCTCTGCATTAGGGCACAATCGTGCTATTTTCACTCTCTCTGCATAGAATATTAAGTGCAATGCTTCCCAAAACTTGTCCTGTCTGCAGTACCTCATAGCCAATTCTGATTTTTAAAAAATAAAGGAGAGTGAGTGATCAAGCACACGTTACAGCTGTGCCACTGGGTCAGTAAGTGAGAAGTTAAAGTAAGAAGTTAATTCAATAAAATATTGATTCTGGAAACAGATTACAGGAAACCATACCGTACCGCTAACTTAATTTATGAGTATTTATATTGCAGAAGTTATACCAATATATCAAACACAATGCCTTCAACCTTAGTTTAAAAGAGATTTTTATCTCTAAGCTTTAACAACGGGGCTGAAAATAATTCAAATTATATATGCAGCATTTTAGCAGCCCATTTTCATCTTCTTTAAAAGCAACACTCTAATGCATGATGGTTAAGGATCAAGTTGGGATTATGTGGAGAATGTTAAACATATACCAAATAATACATCTGTTTTGAATAAAAGATGTTGCATAGAATTCCAGTTCATTTTTTTCAACTCTTTGCTGGTTGTGGCTGCTAAGTGAAACCACGCATCAGATAAATACATCACTTCAGCAACAGATTGCTAACCAATTGTCTGACATGTTCTGAAATATGCGGGTTAAAAAACACTTGGGGGCAATGGCTTTTCTAGTTTGGAAAAAACCTGTTTCATGTTCCCTTGCGGCTCATTCTTACGTCTCTGAGCTGCTGGGAGTGCTACCGCTGCCTGTAATCTGGTGCCGGATCATTTCCTCCCTGGGGGGAGAGCAGCAGACCTTATACCATGTTCTATGCCCATTCACAAAAGCTGATCTGACTGCAGTCGTGTTTGCTGACCTATCCGTTTCCAGCCAACAAACAGGTTGTTCCAAACAAAAGAACCACTGATATACACTGTTTGATTGCTATACCTTACAACTTGAATATTGTTTTGAAGCAACCAGTTTTTCAGAAAATTAACTTAAAAATTTCTGATAGTTGGATTTTTATTTTGTTTTAAGTCTTCAATGGAAGATTGGAATAGGAAACTGAAAACTTTCCATAGCAAACAGTTTGCCAAAAGTGCCATCTTTCACTCAATGATTTCAATAATGTCAAAAAATTACACCATAACTGGACAAGCTGGCAGCCTGTGGCATGGATGGGAATGTACTGTGCTGGGTTAGGAATTGGTTGGGCCGAGCCCAAAGGGTGGTAGTGAATGGTGTCCCATCCAGCTGGCGGCTGGTCACTAGTGGCGTCCCCCAGGGTTCGGTGCTGGGCCTGGTCCTGTTTAATATCTTTATTGATGATCTGGATGAGGGGATCGAGTCCTTCATCAGCAAGTTCGCAGATGACACCAAGCTGGGAGGAAGAGTCGATCTGCTAGAAGGTAGGAGGGGCCTACAGAGGGACCTTGACAGGCTGGAGAGATGGGCTGATTCCAATCGCATGAGGTTTAACAAGTCCAAATGCCGGGTCCTACACTTTGGACACAAGAACCCCATGCAGAGCTATAACTGGGTACAGAGTGGCTGGAGAGTAGTCAGGCGGAAAGGGACCTGGGAGTGCTGGTGGACAGGAAACTCACCATGAGCCAGCAGTGTGCCCAAGTGGCCAAGAAGGCCAATGGTATCTTGGCCTGCATCAGGAACAGTGTGGCCAGCAGGACTAGAGAGGTTATCATCCCCTTATACTTGGCACTGGTCAGGCCACACCTTGAGTACTGTGTCCAGTTCTGGGCCCCTCAGTTTAAGAAAGATGTTGAGATGCTGGAGTGTGTCCAGAGGAGGGCGACGAGGATGGTGAAGGGGCTGGAGCACAAGCCCTGTGAGGAGCGACTGAGGGAGCTGGGGTTGTTTAGCCTGGAGAAAAGGAGGCTCAGGGGAGATCTTATTGCTCTCTACAACTACCTAAAGGGAGGTTGTAGTCAGGCAGGAGTTGGACTCTTCTCTCAGGCGACCAGTGACAGAATGAGAGGACACGGTCTCAAGCTTCGCCAGGGGAGGTTTAGGGTTGACATTAGGAAGAAATTCTTCACTGAGAGGGTAATTGTTCATTGGAATGTGCTGCCTAGGGAGGTGGACGAGTCACCATCCCTGGAGGTGTTCAAAGAAAATTTGGATGAGGCGCTTAGTGACACGATGTAGTTGACAAGTAGGAGTAGGTGTGGGTGTTGGGTCATAGGTTGGACTTGATGATCTCAAAGGTCTTTTCCAACCTTATGATACTGTGATACTGTGATAACATATTGATGTTAAATATAATAGGAGGGTTGGAACTAGACGATCTTTAAGGTCTCTTCAAACTCAAACCACTCTATGATTCTATGATCTACATTATAAAAGCTGTACAATGGCAATATCAATAACTAGCATGACTAGTTCCTAATATTCACACAAATATACTTCTGATACTTCAATACTTTCATTGAAAGAGCCATTTAGCACTTTTGCTGGTCCTCACAGGGGGCAACCAAAGAAGACCCCACCTGGCACCAGGGCTGCTCACCTTGGGAGACCACTTCACAAATGTGACAAATACAAATCACCGCCAAGCTCATACTTCTCTTGAAGGAGAGCAGCCCGCACTACACCATCCAAGAAGGCTGTGACTGGGCCCATAGCCCCGACCCTTCTGAGGCCAGGCCAAAAGTTCAGCTGCCCCACTGGTGCAGAACGCTGAGAAACCTCTGCCACCACTTTCATTCCTCACAGTGAGTCTCTAACAGTCTGTGGACTTGGTTTGGTGAGACTGAGTGGATCCTGTGCTGCCTGGCCAGGATGCTGCCTGAGCAGTGACTGCACCTCCCACAGCTCCCTAGAAGATGAGGTATGCTTTGAATCCCACGATCTTCTGTCTTGGGTGACTTCCATGTAAGTGTAGCCCAGGGCAGACCCTGAAGAGCTCCCCCTGGTCACTTCTCACCCAGCACAATCGTAAGCCCCTGTGATGCCTGCCCAGTGTACCTCCACACTGTACCCCTAAGACAGGTGTACAACTTACATTTCCTCTCACTCCCTTTTCCAGCCACTAGACCACTAAGTGGCTGTCTCTTTCACTGTTACACAACTGGTGAGGAGCCTTGGTTGGCCAGCTTGTTTTCTAAACTACAGGCAATTCAGTTCACTAGGGACATAAGTTGGAGGGTCTTTGTGGAAGAGTAGACATGGGCAGGCTCCCAGAGTTCCCAGACCCACATCGCTGCTTAATACAAGTGAAATGGGTGCATGTGAACACTGCATGTGGTAGACTGCAGCCACTCTTCTGGTTCCTCCAGAACATCTTATTAAATTTCTGGTGGCATTCCTCCCCTTTTCTCATTCTTGATACCCTCCCCATCTGCAGCCTCACTTCCGTATCTTCACGGGAGCTCTCTGTCAGTCTCCTCCAGGGGCAGGGGAGGAGGGCATTTATTTTTTGTATTTCCTAATGAGGGAAAAAACAGTAGAAACAGCTGCCCTACAAAGGCCTAGACTCTAAGACCAGTGCAAATACTTCTGAATACTCATCCAGTCTCCAACTGACTCAACTCAGGAGTTACGAATATCTTCTATGTATTGAGTAATTTAAACTCTATTTTATGTCCTCTACTTCTTATACTGGAAAAAACACTGAAAACCAGTCCATCTTCAGCTTCTTCATTCCACTCAAACCTATTGTATCATCATTCAGTGACTTATTTTCCATACTGAAGTGCTTCAAACAACTGATTCTGGTAATCAGAGAAGTCCACATGCACTCAAGGGCCCTGGAGCTACCAGCCCCCAGGAACACAGCCATTCCTACATCAGCAGGTATCACAGAGAGAAAGCTTAGAAAAAACACAAACACCACCTGTCACCCAGGCTGATCCTGAGCTGACCTTCAAGTATTTCCTCACGGGTGTAATTCTCTGTGCTTTACTGATAACCTAAGGTAGATGCATGAGATGACAGAAGAAATACTTTGAACCTGATATACTGCTGGGTTATGGGTTTGTGCAGACCTTCTGCTGCCACTGTGAAGCAGGCAGAGCTGTTACATACTGTAGTCACCACTAAACACCAGGGCCATTTACGGTCCCAGTAGGATCTGACTGAAGACCCAGACCCGTTCTACTACACAGGGCAATCTTCCTTGGATAGACTCTGTAGCGAAAAAAAATCTGCCAGTGCAAAGGCATAAATGCTCGTTGTTTCTGAGGAAAAGAACACCCAGTCACATCGGCAGATGTTCCTGCAGCCAGTGAAATCTCGCACACATAAGAAATGTAACTGCCAGAGGAAAAAAACTTGTTTATGGATGTGAAGTTTTCAAAGGGGCTCTTGCAGTCCAAAGGGACACCTACCACCAGCTCTACCAAAACTCTTGCCGTATTCCCAGCAGCCCATTCTCAGTATCTTTATCTCTTCTTTGTTCTCACCCAAGGTACTCCTCAACTACTGGCAAAGTAAAGTTCAGACTAGGATTTGTTTACAGCTAATATCACCGTAAGAGTTGCAGCAGCGCAGTTACGACAGCAGAGCTCTGCAGGGTGAATGCAAGGTTTGCCAAGTGAAAGAGATTTTGTGTCCTTGTAGGTACACGAGGCTCTAAACCTCACAGGTTAATCTGGCAGCAGCTTTCTTCTGACAGCACAGCAGTGTCCACACCAGGAACTTCACTGGCTGAGCTTCACTGGAAGGTGAGATTTATGTTTTTCGCAGACCCAGGTTCACATCGTGTGAGCAAAGCTTTCTAATGTAGGTCTGGTCCTAAAAGGAACATCTCCAACACTAATCTAGAAAGTTCAGTTATCTCTGCATGTATCAATAAACTTGCTTGCCCCTCAACTCCAACTACAGAGATATGAGTAGTGTTCTCCAAAAAAAGGAGGTAGGAGGACTGGTGATACTGATGGATCATAGGCAAAGTCAGGTCTGCTTCACTGTTTTTGCTCTGGTAGCAGCATTTGATTGCTGCACTGATGCAGTGATTGGTGAAGCTGCTTCTTCCTGCTGGTACGTGAGACACACAGGATCCAGATGCACTTTAGGGCAGAATCAGGTTCAGCTTCGGAAAGTAGAGAAAAACCACCCAGTTTTCTAGAACCTTCAGGACTACTGCCATGTAAATTCTTTTTTTAAAAAAGCATTTAGTTAATTTGTTTAATTGCTGGGCTTACAGATGTCCTACTTTCAATTCGAGTACACGGATGGGAAAGTTAAACAAAATTAATATGCATTTAGAAATGAATCAACACATCGAATACTAATGCCAGATTATCTGTTTACTTGTTGATATTTAGTATCCTTTTGCTACTGGACCACATTTGCCCTCATTGTACAAAGCACGAAGCTCCCTGAAAAAATAAGCCGGAGACCTGTCACTGTTTGATAAATGAGTTTGAGTATGACACAAAGTGATGTGAAAAGGCTTTTCTTCACATGCCTTGTGTTAGAGATGACAGTTTGATCTTCCTTGTAGCTACAATGCATTACTTCAGTACTTTATTTTGAAACATCACCGGTACCTCCAGCAAACCTCACTCCGGAGAGTCAGATAAAAACATTAGTCACAACAAAAGACAAAAAGAAAAAGCAAGTAGTGGGTCATCCTTATATACGCTGGGATCATAGCACTTTACCCAGCTCTGTTTTGAACTGCTGTCACCAAGTGCATCCTCCACTATCCTTAAGCCCCTGGTAGGTTTTTACAGGTACTTTTTCTGATGAACTTGATTTAAAAACAAAGCAGCTTCACTGAAAGAAGTTAAGTAACTCGTGTGACAGATACCTTGAATGAGGACCAGACAGATGGCTGAAGTCGTGTGTCAAACAAATAAAGAAAACCAGTGCCAATGCACCATTACCCTGGTTGTTCTATTAATTAGGGAAATGAAAAAGGATCTTGAAACATCAAATGAGACTCTTTGTATTTAGGCAGTAGATAACATGGCTTTGATTACTGAATATGTGTACGAACCTCATGATAGTAATTTTAAGTGAAAAATCACTAAATGTGCAAGATATGTAGAGCATAGTTAAAGTCACTGGTCTACTAGTAAAAGGAAAAGAAGGAATAATGAAAATTACCATCTCCTTCTATTTATCCAGATAAATCACTCTCTTTACTTTCATTAGAAATGGTCAGAAATACTTTGTCTAAGGCAATTATTTTATTATGCCATTATTAAAATATTTGGATTTCGTTCTACCTGAAACAATGGTTAAAACCAACATGGCTGCTGAACCTAAAACATCATTTAATCACCTTTTTAAAAAGCATTACCTTTAATAATGCACTTCCCAGGTCTCTATTTCTTCAGAAAAACCTGTCTCACAGAACCCTGTCATATGTAGGGAGATAGAAAGTGATAAAATGAGGCTAGGATGACACAGTATCACAGTATCGTAAGGTTGGAAAAGACCTTTGAGATCATCGAGTCCAACCTATGACCCTACACCTACACCTACACCTACTCCTACTTGTCAACAACACCATGTCACTAAGCGCCTCATCCAAATTCTCTTTGAACACCTCCAGGGATGGTGACTCGACCACCTCCCTAGGCAGCGCATTCTAACGAACAATTACCCTCTCAGTGAAGAATTTCTCCCTAATGTCAACCCTAAACCTCCCCTGTAGGAGCTTGAGACCGTGTCCTCTCGTTCTGTCACTAGTCGCCTGAGAGAAGAGTCCAACTCCTCTCTGACTACAACCTCCCTTTAGGTAGTTGTAGAGAGCAATAAGGTCTCCCCTGAGCCTCCTCTTCTCCAGGCTAAACAATCCCAGCTCCCTCAGTCGCTCCTCATAGGGCTTGTGCTCCAGCCCCTTCACCATCCTCGTTGCTCTCCTCTGGACTCACTCCAGCATGACATGCATGAATAGGAAGAAGAAACAACATTAACAATCAATAACTAAGAGAATTAACACGGACCCTGGCTTTTACCATGAAGCAAAGGTTACAGGTGCTGTAGGCAACATATTCAACACATAGAAAAACAATATTTTATCAGTTAAAGTGTTTAATTGCCATAAGTAATACACACAAAAAAATTACAGTCAGTTTCTGAACTGCCTAGACCAGGTACATGGCGATCGATTGGACTCTGACCACCCACGTTTGCCATGATCAGCCTCCCTGAGCGTTCCTTCCTCAGCTGCATTTAGAATTAATCCCAGATGATCCAGATTAGGGGGAGCTGAAACCCAGATTAGATACCACTCCCATTTAAAATATAAACCCAAGAAAATTATATTAGTATATTTTAGAGCCTTCAAAAACTGTCTGAGTCCATTTAACTGACCAAAGAAGGCTGAAGCAATTGCAGCAAGTAACAAAGAAGAGACCTAACTGGAAATCTGATTTTCCAGGATTTGCGGACGACACGTTATTCATTGCACTGTTTTCTTTTCTTTTCTAAGTTTCCTATTTTAGACCTTTTAAGAATCATCTGTCTTTAAGATTTAAAGAAAAAAATCTTCTCAAGAATCAGCAATACTCTCTAGGGGTTGTTTTAGGCAATTCTAATTTTACAGTTTCCTCTTCATATTGGATAAGGATCTAGGATAGTGTCAGAGATTCGGTATGTGCACAGGATCTTGGCCCTGGAATGTTAAGTTGTCATAGCTACTTTGAATGGTTTCTAAACATGACCAAATCCTCCACAGGATCCTTCCCAAGTTTAAAGGACTCTTCTGCAAAAGCTGGTTTCAAGTGTTTCAAAGAAATTCTCACTGGTTTGCCTATATGTATCTGTACAGGTAATAAAAAGAAAAGCAGTTACTAAATTCATGAAAAGGGAAGTTTAAAAATAACTAAGTAACTAAATAATTAAATAACTAAATAAAAGGAGTCTAGGACTGCTTAAGAGTGGTGTTCTTAAGATTGCATGATTTCATGGTACATAGGGAACTCCTCTTTAAAAAACAAGAGTTTGCAAGACTTTGTGTGCAACATTTTTTCAGGTAGAGAGTTTTTCATTGTTCTTTTAAAAATACACATTTAAAAAAAAATTATAAAGTAGGAAAAGCAGGGGGTGAGACAGACTACAGGCCAACTAAGAGAAAGCTCGTCATCTGAATATGGTCCAATATGATGCGGGCTGTAAAATAATTTGTGGTTAGGTCACAGTAGTGTAAAACTGGAATAATTCAACAGCGCCAGAGGAGCTGAGCTGAAATTGCACTAGAACAGCTGAGAGCAAAGCTAGGCCTTTAGTTTTACATTTTGTTCAGCTCCCCTATAACTTGACTAGAATCATAAATCAGCAGCTCATCATCTCTGGAAGTATATGGAAAACTAAGTAATTTTCCTCTGAGCCTAAAGATGCAAGGATAACTTAATTACCTTCAGCATCAAAGTAATAATCTTAATTTGATGGTATAGTTATACTTTAGAATAAGGTGTTATAAACCCTCTGACATAGGAGAAAGCAGTATTTTCCAAACTGTATTTTACCCCAGATCTTCAGGTAAGCCTCTATTCTTTCACATTCTCAATGCAAGAAGCGAGAGCACAGTAAAATGTGAACTTCAACAGTTAAAAGAACAAGGATTTATTCCAAAGATAACCACAGGGTAGATTCACAGCAGAGAAGATAAAAATGGAAACTGAGGAAACAGAAATGCATTTGGAATAAGCTCTTCAGCAAGAACTGTTCCCATAAAATGTTGCTATTGAAATACAAAAAAATCCCTACCCCAGCTTAGTAGGATAGATCTGCTTTGATTAGGAGGTTGGATCAGGTGACCTCCAAAGGCCCTTCAAACCTAAACCATTGCACGATTCTAAACAAAATGGACATTTTCTTGTGATGTATTTATTCAAGAGATTAAAAGAGAGGTAAAATATGATATTGACCAGCAAACTTACAAATAGACACTTACCAATAACAAAAATATTACTTCCTCAGGAATACAAAAAATAATGACCTTATGGTTTGGTCATTCAATTAAATTCTGGTTAGAGAAAACTACAATGTATAGCTCGTTTAGTATGTTCCCTAAGCTTTCCCACTGATGAAACACAACTTTTTTGGTAACGTGTATCACTGCTTCTCTCTCAATCACAGTCCTCTTGCTGCATTCCAACAGACTCCAGGAAACAATGTTGTTGAATACAAAATTTTATGAATGTTATACAGTAAAGGCCTGTTGGGAAATGTTTCAGTGTATAACTTATAGGAAATGTAGTCTTAACATGGGACATGCATCACTCACAAACAGGACATCACTTATATTTTTATTGCCTCGTTGGTTAAGTTAATTACATTATAACTGCAATTTTTCATCAAAACAGGAGGCTGCTACCATATTTTTTTTTCTTTTGCTCCACTGGAGCTCACTAGAAAGTATCACAGATGGAGATAGAGGAGGATTGTTATTTGTGCTCATAAATTTGATCTAAATTAAAGTTGCTGTAAACCAAAATTAAAATGGAATATAAGGCTGACATTAAGATAAAGGGCTGGAATTTGCCACAGGGAAGTAATGAAAAGAGGAATACTTCAGCAGCTTGAGCTTTAGATGAATGCTAGGTGAAAAACAAGTAATAAGTCAAGTTTTTTTATTGCTTTTTGTATTGCACTTGCATTCCTTTACAGTGCTCTGGGGTTCCAGTCGCAGGTCAGAGCATGGTTAGGTGAGGTACTAAACAAAAGCAACAACAAAAGAGTGGGGGAGACTCTACTGATGGAGGTGCACATGAACAGGCCCAGTCTTGCCTTGCTTCCCTACCTCAAAGTTCCACGTAGAGGTCTACTTCCATCCCACTCAATTTAATACCCATAAAGAGAATCCCTTTTTCTTTCAAGGAAAAGATTAGAGTCAGAACAGACTATGGCACACTAATTTGTACAATAAATACAATCTTTCTTCCTAATGAGGTTAAAATATGCCCCAAGAGCTCTGTTGGTAAAAATCTGCTCATTTTCATGCTTGCACTTCTGTGCAGGTCTATAATCTCATGAGATATTTTGGCTATCATATCCATCTCTGTGTTTTCCCAGTGTTTTGATGTGAAGCTCAGTTTTGATATCTTTATGCAGGTCTCTGATTCAGTTCAGGTCCTGGAGGTATGGAAAGGAACAACTGGCTGTAATCATGACCTGTAAATGTTCACTCCTCTCACAAAGAGAGATTAAAAGTGGATATCAGTGATTAGAAGTAGGTATCAGTAAACACTTTCAAGACAATTTCAGCATATTTTCACTTCTCTGACTGGAGGAAGCAAGCTGCTATTAACTTCAAGGGGTTTGAGCTTCTGATGAAGCTCTTAACAGTTTGGACCACTTTTGACCAGCAACACCAGAAACAGTAATCTGTACAGTACCACCATGGTCCTAAGAACTATCTGGTTAGGATGCACGTCAAGATCAGGCCCAAAACAGAACAAAAGATAATGCAACTGCTATAAAATGTACACTTACCATTATAGAAGTCTTTTCTGTTTTCTCTGCTTTGTCGTGGCTTTGTCGGTAGCATTTGCTATTTTTTCTCTGAAAGTGCCACAGTTTAAATGCTCCTGCAGGAATACGTGTTTCTCTCACGTGGTTTTATAGCTTGAAATTTTTTGCTTTGATTTCCCTTGTAGTACACCTCTAAACAGTTGTAGGCCATATACTTCTGACAAGAAGCAGCAGCTATTTCCTTGGACAATGAAAATGCAGAGACAATGAAAGTCTCCTTCAGACAATAGAAATCTCCTTCCTCATCAAGATGTACACTGGCTGCTTCTCACTCATCTTCTTTGTTGTTGGGGTTTGGAGCGGGGAGGGGGGGGTTGTCCTCTCTTTGTTAATGACTTGGAAATACAGGCTTAAAAGTTTGGTCTGTTTTTCCTCAGATGAAGGCAGCTTATCACCAACATTTATAATTCTGGGCCACTACTCAAGTTGCTGTAAAGACACTAAATAAAAAAGACAGTTCCTCTCCTGAAGAGAGGAATTAAGTGTCCGACAAGAGACCCCAGTTGGACATAATACGGGCACACACAAAAAGAAAGAAATAAGAGACCTGTAGTGGCATTTGGCAAAAGATCAGGTAAATTGTCACTTAGACAATACTCCCCTGTTAGAAGATCACCAATAAGACCTGAATGACTACATGAATTCTTGGCTTACCAAGGCAAGCCAACTCCAGAGGAAAACAAACAAACAACTAATCCATGGAAATCATGTTTCCCTCAACGTGTCCCTGCATGAGAAGACAGGTATTGGACAGGACATCACAGCAACTTAGAAACAGACAGCCGTACAGTGTTGAACCCTGGAGCCCCTGTATATCTCAAGAAGGAAATCTCCCTGACCTTCCCAGAGTATAATATTTTGGTGCTTTTTTCTGCTAGTGTTCTCTCTCACTTAAACCTTTTGAAAGCCACCACCAAGGAGGGAAGAAGATCTAAAGACAGGAACTTAACAGTTCTCTGAGTTTCCACAAGTGGAAGGCTTGGCATAGCTGAAGAAGATGGTTTCTTCCTGCCATGTCTTTCTTCTCTCTTCCTACCTGTGCCTTGCCATGTATTGGCTCCATACTCTTGGAATTCTTTGATTTCAGCTTAACTGTGGCAAAACTCTATGTGATACTCCAATAAGGCTAAGCTAAAAGGCCTGATGAGGAAATGCTGCTGGGAAACATATGTGCTTTGTTTCATGCAACAGAAGAGTTAAAATTATTTTCATAAATACCATAATGTATAAAAGCTGTGAACACCCAACCATAGTGTCAGGTTTCCAAATTGTATAAATCTATTTGTCTCTCATATTAGTAAATGTTACTTGAACAGAAATAGCACATTGTAACAGCCTAACAAGAAGCAGTCTTTCTGATGACGTTTGAGACTTCTTTTCTCCACTGTATGGAAATATTTAAGACTTAAAAGATTTATATTGCAACACAGCATTTAAAATGGCTCAGTGCTGTTCCCAGTAAAGCTTTTACCATCACCTTCAATGGAAATGGCATAAGGACCAAGACGCATGGTAATATGATTTTAATTTTTTTACTATGTTGCTCTAAGGGACAAGAAGCTTCTCCAAAGGCCCCTCCAAAAAAAAAAATTCAAGTGAGTTATCAAGTATCAGTCAGTGTCATGATCCACAGAGTTCTCTTTGCAGGTAACAGCAGGCTCTGAATAACAGAGTTCTGCTGTGTACAGCACATTGGGCTCAGAGAAACACAGTGTATTTCTATGTTTATTACTGGAAAGCCTCTGTTGTCTTTTAGGATCTGTTCTCACAATACCCACCACACTGTCTTCTTTGCTCTGAGACAAAAATTCTCACCTTATGCACGCACTGCAAAGAAAAAACTCAACAGGAACTAGTGACAAAATCTGATCTTTTTGAGGTATTTGAGTAAGAATAAACTCAGCGGGTTTTGATCTATTTTTTTTTATTATTGATGGATGTCAAATTAAATGAGATAAACTAAGAAACATCAATTTCTAAAATCCATGTTTTAATTTAAGTATCATAAGGACAAACACCATTTTTCCTTAAATGAGTTTTTCCACCAACCTCCAGTCTTAAAATGGTTTTTCTTTTGTACTTTTTTATGTTTTCTGCCTTTTCAAAAAAAAAAAATTCAGATGGTGTATTTTGCATTTCTATTGAACCTTAAGAGATAGGTAAATAGGAAAAGCATATTTAATAAGAGGTTACAGGATATGTGGAACAGAGAGGTCCTGATATGTTTTTTCTTCCTTTTTCTTATTGTGTTTTGGGTGCTGTTGTTTTTCTTTCTTTCTTGTGTCTTTTCCATATTCCTCTGTTCCAGTGTCCTATATATTAATGCAATAGCAGAAGGTTTTCATTAAAGCACCTTCCCCTGCGTTTCTTCGTGGTGTGTTTTCCAATAAGCTTTTTTGACATCCCTTAAAACATCAACTATAACAGGATACCAGTCCTCCTAAAGTGAAGAGCAACCCAGGCAGACTGTGTATCTGTCCGTCTTTCTAACTGCATCCACAAGATCTGTCTGACCAGAGACATTTATCTCGAACAGCTGGTTTTCAGTTCTTTATATTAGCACATGTGAAATCTGAAATGACGAGGGGGAAAAAATAAAAACAAACCCAAGGAATGTAAAATAATGACACTTCTCAGCTCTGTAGTTTCATGTATTTAAAGAAATCAACTTGCAATGAAGCCAACTGAGCTTCGAGGACAAAGGTGATTTTTTTTACTTGCTAGTTTGATTGAAGGCTTTTGTACAAACTTCAGCATTGGCTAGTGGAAATTCATTCTCCCTCAAGTCTCAGATGTAACTAATACCATTTTTTCCTTTTTTTTTACTTCTGACCACTTATTTAGAATTATAAGCTCAGTTGGAAACTACCTACTGTACATATATCTGGGGCCCACACTAACGGGTTCTTGGTCTAGTTCAGTACTACTAAGAGTTACACAAATATATTGGTCATGAATTAAGAAAACATGTTTATGTTCTTCCTCAAGGTTATTTTTAAAAATATGTTTGAGCATTTTTTAATATGGTAGTATGTTTCATACTAAAACCGGAGTCATCTGATATCAACATTCAGGGCTGCATGTTCTTTTCTTTAATGTGTAAGCAGCAAGTAGTTTCTGAAATACTTCGTGTTGTAGCTTCCAGCTGAGCATATTTCGAAGAGTAAATGGGAGGTGTACAGGACAAACAGCTAAATTACTTCCTAAATATTCAAGTGGGAATGAATACCTCACAATGAAAAACTGTGTCTTGGTGGGTGAGCAACAATATTTACAGATGCAGATAAACAAAAGAAATGCTTTTGCTGGAGTTTAAGGTCTATAATCCCCTATTACTGGAAAAGTCTTCTACAATTTCCTGAGCTATTCGTTGTTTGGGCTGTTGTTACTTATTCTTGTACTCTTCTTTGAAGCTCCTCTATTGTGATCCTTCCCTCCCACGGGTTTGAAAGCAGACAGGTGCCCAGCACAAGACACAGCGCAATTTTACATGTGTGCAATTGTGTACAGGCCAGTCTTTAGGCTGCAAAAGTGAGGATGTAGCATCAGACAGAGTCATTAAGTCACAGAAACGCACCAGGCACAAATATACCGCACTTGCAACACACCCCTGTTACAGTTGCCATGAGAAACCTAGCTTTGAATTTTCTTATGCCTCACTTTAGAAAACTTGGACCATGTAGCATTAATATGGGGGCTTGGGGCGGGGAGGGGGAGAGGTGGCTGGACACGTTAGGCACAAAGATAAACATTACAGGTGTTAAAGTGAAATCGGTTTGAGCTTTTTACTCCCTTCTTTTCCCCGGTGCTGTTCCCTTCAGTGTTGTTCTTTTTGAAGAGCCCTAAGTGACCCTTTAAGCTTAAAACCAACCAGACAAACTTTTATCTCAGACAATTAAGAGGGAAAACACGGTGATATCACGCAGACGTGATCCAGTGACTTAATCAGAACCAAGTTAGCACAGACGGAGAGAAGGCTGTAAATCTGCGGCTCCTCCGGGGGCTGTGGCGGGTGGGTGAAGCCCTTGCAGCTCTGGGAAAGGGCAACATAAGGGCGGCAAAAAAAAAACCTCAAAAAACCCCTACCAGAACCAAAACAAGCAACCCTCATTTAAAAAAAAAAAAAAAAAAAAAAAAAAAAAAAGTTAGACTGAGGATGTATATTTTTAAGGGAAAAGGTTAAAAAAGCTGTTAGGAAGAGAGCCCAAAGAGTTAATTTCCAGCAGCACTTGAAAGCAGCCCGCAGCCTGGGAAGGCTCTCGGCGCCCTCTGGTGCGAGGCAGCAGCAGCAGTGGAAATTTCCTTTGGAAACCAGCTTTGTTCCAAAGTTCAGACAGATTAAAATGACTCTTAAACGTGCCGACGGGACATGGGGTAATTTCCCCCAGCGACAAGGGGGGACAAGGGGAACTTTGCTTGGGGGGCAGCTTAGCTTGGGGTGAGGGGGAGGGAAGGGGAAAGGTTGCTTTATTTTTCAATTATGTCTTGATTTTTTTTTTTTTTCCTTATTTCTGCTCCGGAATCTCAAGTTGAGCCGGCTGCGACATGAAGAAAGGAGCCTTGAAAACCGCGCGGTGAATGAAAACATCGCAGGCTCCTCGGAATAATGGTTGCAGCGTGACAAACTTCTTTCGGAAAAAAAATCAAACCAAACAACCAAACAAAAAAACCCCCCAAAAAACAAAACCATGCGAGCCTGTTTTCCTCCGGTCTGGAGTTTCCAAGGGAGAGCTAGTCTAAGCAAGCACGGAGAAGAAATGTCTTCTTCCTACATGACTTTAATACAAAAAGAGAAGACCCTCAAAGAAAAAAAAAGAAAGAAAGAAAGAAAGAAAAAAGCCACCAAAAAAAGGCATTCTTGATTTTAAGCACCTCTCCTTTAAAATGGAAGGATGGTGCCTAACTCCAGTCGACAGCCTTATTTTAATTGCCAGGACAGTGAGGAGCGCTCTCTGCTATGAGGCTGCCAATTGAGATTTTTTGCATCTTTACAATAAATAATAGCGAGTTATTGGTAGCTACTTTTGAGAAACAAAACGCACAAGCACACACACACAGAAGCCAACTGTAAACGAAAAACGGGCCGACAGCTCAAAACGGGAGAGCAAACAGCAAAGGTTTTCCTTTAGGTACCTGCTGGGGAAATACACTCTAAAAAACAGAAGGGGAAAGGGATCGGGCGGCGTGGAGGCAGCTTCCCAGCTCATCTTTAACTGCTGTTTCTCCTTCATTTCTAATGTCTCACAAAATAGTCCATCTTGCAGTAAATGCATCCTAACTCACTTCAAGAGAAGTCACAGGTAGCACTTTTTTTTTGGCGGGGGGGGGGGGATTGTCCCTGGCTGCAAGTGCGACCCCCGCGATGCTGCCGTGTCGGGGGTGGGTGATGATTCTCGTCCTGGTGACAGCGATGATGTTAATGGGGTTTTCAGCTCGCCTTTGCCCGCATCTCTTCCTCTTGGCACTCTTTCTGCTGCGTCAGCAGGCGCTGGATTTCTCCCTCAGCTATGGTTAAATTTACCCTTTTTTAAAAAAAAAAAAAGTTAATTTTTAAAATTTTTTTTTAAAGTGTAAGTTTGGGGTTTTTGGTTGGTTGATTTTTTTTTTTTCTAAGGAGGCTTCTTTTAAAAATGAGAGAAGGGGTTTTTTGGGGGCGGGGGTGTTCTCTGTTTTGTTTAAAAGGAGGCTTTTTAAAAAGGAAGCCTCCCACCCTGACAAATCTTGAGAAAGTTTGGGGAAATAAGCGGTAATTCCCTGACAGCTGCTCTGCTTTTTGCGTACCAACCAAAACACGTTTTCTTGGGAAAAAAACAGGACCAACAACCAAAACTAAACACGATTTAGTTAATAAAAGCCAGCAGATACATGTTGTCAAAGTGCGAGCGGGGCTCCCCTAACCCAGTTTGTAGACAAACGCCTGCGATTGTTCCACCCCAAGCTCGCCATCCAAGTGCTTTAAAAAGGAAAAAGAGACATGGGTTTTGTTTGGGGTTTTTTCATTAAAGGACCCACTTCGCAGCCAGAGATAAGTCAAAGCAAATTGTCTCCGAATATATGTAGTAAGGGTCATGTGCAGGCGGATTTGTCCTATTTATAGGACACAGGAAGAACCGGGAGAGCAAACGCCTGCCCTGAAGACAACGTGGGATGTTATTTGGGATAATGGATTAAGGACGGACTGGAAAGCAGTACTTCGTGGATGCTCGAACGCATCGTTATTTCGCGTTAAATAACATTTTGGGAGAAACTCGCCCAGATTTTCAGCTGGAAAGAAGGGGGATTATTTAGAAGCAGTGGTAAAATGGAGGCGGGGGAGTGGAAGGCATTAATACAGGCGACAAATCTCTACGTGGAAGCTAATCAACATTATAGATTATAAACGTTCAACTACCAATGGCTGCTTTTTCGCAATTAGTTTCGAATAATAAACATATAAATATGGGAACTAATTATGAGGCATCGGAGTTTATCTGAAAATGGCTGGAAAGTAACGGACCATTCCTGAAAACTGCCGGTACCTTCCAGGGGAGGCTGTTGATGCTGAAGAATTGACAGTTGATGGCAACAAAATAGGGCGACGAGGAAATTACTGTCGTCGTGCTTAGACGGCAACATACGACACGTTTCTAAAAGTCCCGATCACCTAATTGTTATTTTTGTAGTTAAAATATTGGCTGAAATCATAGATGTTAAAGATCTATTAGTAAGCTGCTATTACCGACGCACAGAACATTTAAAATATGACTTTAACTGTTTAAGATGTAAGCATTTTAGGTAACAAGACTACAATAGCTATTCATTTTCTCTAATTAGAAATAATTGCCTTTTAATGAATTCTTTTTACAGAGACTTCACAAGACAAGATTTCACCAATTTTGTTTGTAGGTTGGGCAGGGGGTGGTATTCGGGTTTTTACTAGTTTTTTGTGGTTTTTTTTTTCTATTGCCCACTTTGTGTCCATGTTTATTATCATTAATAAGAATTTCCAGAAGAAAAAAAAAAGGCGAGGATGAGGTGATGAGGAGGCCCTGACAGAACTTCTTTAATGAAATAAAAGACAAAACTCCTATTGACTTATTTTCTTATCTTGGGAAGAGAATGAGGCCCTACGAGAATTATTGCTGGGTGTCTCCTGTACAGGAGCCACGTTTACTTTCTTTCCTCCTTTCAGCCTTGAGAGAAGAAATGGACACCGGCCCAAATGCCTATTATCCAATTCTCGCACGCGGGTGTATCAGTGCTAGGGATTTGAGCCGGCTCTACCATCCCAGGAAAGGGCTGTTAAATCGCAGAGGAGCGCTGCTTGTCCCCTCCTGCCCGAGGGCCAGAAATCCGCTCCAAAAGCTCACCAGCATCTCCCCCCCCATCTTCCGCGCCTGCATCCCTGCCTTGTGTGCCCGTGGGGGAAGAAGGGAGGGGGCCACGCTCGGTTTGCAAGGAGCCATAGCAGGACCTGCGGACAGCCAGACCGACTGACAAAGATGTTAGGGGCTCCCAGCCCGCAGGATCGCTAATTTCTCAGAAAAAAACCACTATTCCCAAGCAGCAGAAACAAGCCAAGGGCTCGCTCTGCAAATATTCCTTCCAAGGTGGAGTGAAAGGGGCTTAAACTGAATTATCAAGTACCCTGAAATATTCTTGCATTCACGCTTCAAATAAATCAATTTATTAACGACCCATGCACTGTTTTAATGACCCATGTTATTTAATCACCAATGCAATATGAAAGTCATTATTTATTTGAAATGTCATTGCACTTTCCAGCCACTCATCTTACCGTGGGTATAATATGCACTACTAAAAGAAAGCGAGAGGGCCCTCAAGTTGATAAACACCGAATCCCCAATATATTGCAAGACAAACACTACAGTGAGGCTCCAGGTTCCACTTTTGATACAAATAGAAGTATTTTCCGACTTGCTAAGCACTCACTATTCCTGTTGGTCTCCCTGGAAGGGAGTAAGGAAGCTGGGTAAGGAAATCTTAGGAAAAAATAGGCCACATTTCAATAAAGGCCTAACTATGGATTTAAATACTTTAAGCACTTACATTAACAAACAAGAAGCCCTACAACTTCATTTCACTCCCCAATTCACTGCATCAAGCTCCAAAAATGACATTAACAGATGTGAGCACTGTAGAAACGGTGTGCAAAAATTTAAAGCCAAAAAAAGGAGGGACTATCATAAACGAAAAATGATCATAGAATCATAGAATGGTTTGGGTTGGAAGGGACCTTAGAGATCATGCAGTTCCAAACCCTTTGTTATGGGCAGGGACACCTCCCACTAGTCCAGGCTTCCCAAGACCCCCATCCAACCTGGCCTTGAACACCTCCAGGGAGGGCGCATCCACAGCTTCCCTGGGCAACCTGTGCCGGTGTCTCTAGCACAATGACAGCCGCACTTCAGAGCGCGATTTGCAAGCTCACTCCTTCCCGCTGGAAACACAGCCAGTTCATTCCTAGTAACAATTCCGGGAGCGTTACCCTCGTGTGTAAATCCCCGTGGCACCGGCACCGACCACGGAGCGGGTATTGACAGAACAAGGGCCACCAGCTAACAATCCTGCAGCAAAACTGCCGGGTGCTGGGGATCGAGTGATGCCACCCGGCATCCACTGTTTCCTTTTTGTCCGGGTTCGACCTTTGCAACCGATCCGATTTCTCCTAAAACTGAACGGTGCTGTGCCTGAAACGCAGCTCTGCTCCTCTTTTGCACAGTTGAGATGCAGTGGAACAGAATGAGGCCACGGGGGAGGCGAGGAAACCACGGCACGAACAGAGTGACACGGGCACAACTGGGACCCTTCGGTCTTTCTGTCCCTGCTTATGACGGGGAATGAGGCGGGGAAGAAGCGGCTGCAGGATTGGGACCTCACGCTTCGTTCCCTGATTGTTAAATTAACAAGAGAAATAGTTAAATGAATTACCGAGACCTACAATCGAAACATTGTTGATAGCTCAGGAAAATAAAAAAGAAGCAACACCAAACTAACAACAAAAAACATGCCAAAAATAAAAGCTTGTTTCGGGCAGTCAGCAGCACAGCACGACGTGTCTCTAATTAACTGTTGCTCGGATTTTCCTCCACGACGCTCCCACCACGGAAGGAATAAACCTTTTCTTTCTCTGCGATGTCTGTTATCTTAAGGCATCAGCCCTGTATCTCTGTGCTAGGCCTTGTACAAGTTCCTAAACCAGTACGGCGTTAAATAAAGGGCATGGTCAAGACAGAGATGCTATGATTGACATTTATTTTATGAAAAACTGCGTCTTTAAACATAGCAGGGACAAATTACACCCGAGGTAATGCAAAGTCAGTAACACAGGCAGCTTTTCTAGCCAGGCATTGTCATTATGTCTGGTTTATACAGTGCTCAGTAAAATGGATTAAGCAGAGCGATCCCTTGGTGGATCTAAGCAGTATGATAAACCGCAGTGATAAAATATGGCTGTACCATTCTCTCCATAATACCTCCGGATTATTTTATAATGGTACATTCCCCAGTTATTACCTCTGCGGGGTTGACTGCCAGAATTAAAATGCACAACCGAACCCGGGGAAAGTTTTAAATCCCGGGACTGACCTTCCATTTCTCCACAAACAGCAAAAGATGCGGAGTGTAGGGATAAACTATTACAGCAATGAACTATTATAGCGATAAACTATTATAGCGATAAAATACTATAGCATTAAAAACTGTGCAACGCATGTATGTTTGAACAATCGGTGTGGTTATTTTGAAAGAATTGCTATGATTCGTCTTTAAAATACACTTCGGGGGCCCTGATTATTACGTGTTCAGTTAATTGGGAGGCAAAGGGCAGGCAGGGGCACTCTGGATGTGGTGGATTTTGGTGATTTTTTTTATTAGAATTAGGGCAACACAAAACGAAAGGGAGGCCAGAGGCAGGAACAGACGGACAAGCAGCACGCAGGCATCCTCGCCATTTTAAACAGCCAGCACGAAGGCGCATTAAAAAGGACACTCGGAGGATGGGATTGTACCAAAATGCTAATAAAAGCGTTGATTTGCGGGGCTGCGAAGGAGCGGCGGTCGAGGCGGTCTCTCCGTGCTGCCCTCTCCGGGGTTACGGCAGCGGCTTGGCCATAGGGCACGGCGCGGAGAAGCGGGGTACGACCAGTAGCCCGCTGCCCCGCCAGGACAGACGGACGGACAGCCAGCCCAGCCAGCCACAGCCCCGCGCTCCTTCCAGCGAGAGCGCTGCAGATCCCGAGAGCCGGGAAAAAAAGGATACCAGGCGGGTCCCGTCGCCCTCCCGCGGCACCGCGGGGCCGTGACAGCCCGCACGCTCCCCTCGCCTTCCCGGAGGGAAAGGGCGGGCTCCGGGCGGCCGGGGGAGGGAGGTGGGGACACACGGGGACAGCTGCCTGCTCGGCACGCACAGCGCGGGGCAGCCGGGGACAGCGGCGAAGGGCGGAGGGAGAGAAAATGGAGGAAGGCGAGGGGAAGGCGGGATGCGGGCCGGCTGCCAAGCGGCGGGGCAGGCGGCTGCGCCAGCGCTCGGCAGCTGCGCACGCACCGAAAATGCCGGCAAATAAACTCTCCAAGACTCGTTTCGGAGTTTTAGGAAGCAGCATTCTTTATTTCAGCGCTGGGTGCTCAAAGGAATGATTTCCATCAGTCATGTGTAACGAGACAAGAGCTGGGGACAGAATGTGTTTCCCACCTACATGCACATGTATAAATTTTCCCAGAAATCTTGTGCATAGTCTATTACTTTCCAAGGACTAATTTTAATGTTATTATGAACTTGATAACAGACAAATCTCTGCTAATTGGAGCTTGGGAACCAGCTCTGTCTGACCTTGCATTGTAGATAGGGAAAGGCTGAAGAGGTGATTATAGAAGACGACACATCTGTTCAGCACAGATCACACTTACCCCAAGACGTTATAGTTTCTCTCTGGAAAAACACTGTTTGGAAAAAAACCCCAAACATGTTATTACTTTTTACAAGGGCAAGAAGTGATAGGAAGACGGGAACGGCTTTAAATTGGAAGGGAGGAAATTTATATTAGACATTAGAAAGAAATAGTTCACACTGAGGGTGGGGAGGCCCTGGCATAGGGTGCCCAGGGAAGCTGTGGCTGCCCCCTCCCTGGAAGCGTTCAAGGCCAGGTTGGATGGGGCCTGGATCAGCCTGGGCTGGTGAGAGGTGGCCCTTCCCGTGGCAGTGTGGGTTGGAACTGGATGGATTTTAAGGTCCTTTCCAATCCAAACTATTCTATGATTCTATAAGAAAATCATGGTATCACGGAGAAATTCTGTCTAACTTTGAAATAACCAGTTACTTAGATGAAACTTAACTGAAGTTATTTGGAAAACTAACTCTAGAGCAAATTATTTCTACTTTAAGTCAAAATATTCCAATTTTTTTTTTATTTTTTTTTTTTTTTCAGTAGTAACTAGTTGTATCAGCATGGCACAGCCTTCTGAGCGGAGAACAGGAGAACGGGCCAGTGTGGCAGGGTCTGAAGGTGGAGCCGGGGCCTAGCCTGGCAGCAGGGTGACCCCAACTTCGTGCCAAGGGGGGAACGAGCGAGTGAGTGAGGCCCCTCACCCGCCCATCTGGTGGGAAAACTTTTATTATTATTAATTGATGGAAATTATTCCCTCATGCATCCAGCACTGAAATTAAAGGATGCTTGCTTTCTTGCCGCTGTATTTGGCAGTGGTAGGGCAATACCTCGAGTGTTGTGTTCAGTTTTGGGCCCCTCACTATAGGAAGGACGCTGACATGCTGGAGAGTGTGCAGAGAAGGGCAACAAATCTGGTGAAGGGTCTGGAGCACAGGTTTTACGAGGAGTGGCTGAGGGAACTGGGGTTGCTTAGCCTGAGAAGAGGAGGCTGAGGGGAGACCTCATCACTGTCTACAGCTGCCTGAAAGGAGGCTGTGACGGGGTGGGTGCTGGGCTCTTCTAGCAAGTGACAGCGATAGGACGAGAGGAAATAGTCTTAAGTTGCACCAGGGGAGATTCAGATTAGACATCAAGAAAAATTTCTTCACCGAAAGAGCTGTCAGGCACAGCTGCCCAGGGAGGTGGTTGAGCCGCCATCCCTGGAGGTGTTTAAAAGACAGGTAGATGAGGTGCTCAGGGATGTTGTTTACTAGTGGACAGGTACGGTTGGACTCAATGATCTCAAAGGTCTTTTCCAACAAAGCCATTCTATGAGTCTAAAACTCCAAAACGAGTGTTAGAGAGTTTATTTGCCGGCATTTTCGGTATCACTCCCGTGCCGCTCGCATACTTTTCATGGGGAAGTTGCAGACACACGCAGCCGTGTGGCGCCCACCTCCCCCCGCTGCCCCAGCCCCATCACGGCCGCAGCGGCAGGGACGGGGGCGTCACGGTAATGAATGGACACGGGTGGGCACACCCCCCAGCACCACCTCTCGGTCAGGATCCGCTGCGGGCGGGGTACAGGGGCGCCGGCGGGCAGGGCCACCCGGTGAGCAGGGCTCTCCCTCCCTGGAGGTGTTCAAGGCCAGGTTGGGCTGGTCCTGGAGCAGCCTGGGCTGCTGGGAGGTGTCCGTGCCCAGGGCCGGGGGGTGGAACTGGAGGGACTTTGAGGTCCCTTCCAACCCAAACTATTCCGTGATTGTATGATTGTATGATTCTAAGACACAAACAGTCCCTTCCAGAACGTTCTCCGGGCGCGGACTAACAGCCCGGCACTGCCTGCGGCGAGTGCAGAGCGCCCTCTGCTGCCGCCCAGCCGGCTCCGTCCCGACCCCGCCTCGCCCCCGCCCCCCCCACCCGCCCCTGCATCGCTCAGCCCCGCCCACGAATCTCCCTCCCATGCATCGCCCCGCCTCTCCCCCCGCATCGCGCTGCCCTACCGCCGGGGTCACCACTCTGTCCTAGGAGCCCTGTGCCGCGCTCCAGGCTGAGACCGCCCCGCAGAGGGAAACGGTTAGAGTTGAAAATGGAAAATTAAAGAGTTTTGTGGGGAAAACCCGCATCTTTCAAAGCTAATTTGCCATCCGACCATATATCTGTGACAAGAGGTGTCCCTCAGGGATCTGCGCTGGGACCTGTTTAATATTTTCATCAATGACACAGATGGCGAGGTCGAGCACACCCTCAGCAGGTTTGCAGGTGACACCAAGCTGAGGGGGGCAGCCATGCCAGAACAACGGGATGTCATCCAGAGGGACCTGGAGAAGCTGGAGAAGTGGGCCTGGGTGAGCCTCATGAGGTTCAATGAGGCCAAGTGCAAGGATCTGCCCCTGGGCCAGGGCAATTTGCGGTTTCAGGCTGGGGGATGATGTGAATGAGAGCTGCCCTGCCAAGGACTTGGGGGTGCTGCTTGATGAGAAACTTGACAAGAGCTGGCAGTATCACAGTATCACAGTAACACAAGGCTGGAAAAGACCTTTGAGATCATCGAGTCCAGTCTATGACCCAACACCTACACCTACTCATCATCTAAACCCTGGCACTAACTGCCTCATCCAATCTCACTTTAAACACCTCCAGGGACTGTGACTCCACCACCACCACCCCGGGCAGTGCATTCCAATGGCCAATCACCCTTCCAGTGAAGAATTTTTTCCTAATATCAAGCCTAAACCTCCCCTGATGAAGCTTGAGACCGTGTCCTCTTGTTCTGTCGCCAGTCACCTGAGAGAAGAGACCAACCCCTGCCTGACTACAATCTCCTTTTAAGCAGTTGTAGAGAGCTACACGGTCTCCCCTGAGCCGCCTCTTCTCCAGGCTAAACAACCCCAGCTCCCTCAGTCGCTCCTCATAGGGCTTTTGCTCCAGCCCCTTCACCATCCTCGTTGCTCTCCTGTGGATGCACTCCAGCATCTCCACATCTTTCTCAAACTGAGGGGCCCAGAACTGGACACACCACTCAAGGTGCAGCCTGACCAGTGCCGAGTATAAGGGGATGATGACTTCCTTAGTCCTGTGCGCTCGCAGCCCAGAAGGCCAAACGTGTCCTGGGCTGCATCAAAGGAAGCTTGGCCAGCAGGAGAAGGCTAGTGATTCTCCCCCTCTGCTCCACTCTCGTGATACCCCAGCTGGAGTTATGTATCTAGTTCTGGAATCCCCAGCATAAGAAGGATATGGAACTGTTGGAATGGGTCCAGGGGAGGCCATGAAGATGCTCAGAGGGCTGGAGCCTCTCTGCTATGAGGACAGGCTGAGAGAGCTGGGCTTGTTCAGCCTGGGCAGCAGAAGAAGTCTCTGGGGAGACCTTATAGCAGCCTTCCAGTGCCTGAAGGGACTACCGGAAAGCTGGGGAGGGACTTTTTATAAGGGCTTGTAGTGATAGGATGAGGGGGAACAGCTTTAAATTGAAAGGGGAGAGATTCAGATTAGACGTTAGGAAGAAATTCTTCATGCTGAGGGTGGTGAGGCCCTGGCCCAGGTTGCCCAGGGAAGCTGTGGATGCCCCCTCCCTGGAAATGTTCAAGGCCAGGTTGGGTTGGTCCTGGAGCAGCCTGGTCTGGTTGGAGGTGTCCTTGCCTGTGGCAGGGGGTTTGGAACTGGGTGGCCTTTAAGGTCTCTTCCAACCCAATCCATTCTATGTTTCTGTAAGTTCCACACACATCTCCTTTCTGCATAATTTTTGTCAGGATTGTGTCAATTTTCTTTTATTTATGGCTTGAGTGTTTTAAGATAAAAGTGCTGAGTGGCTGAGTAAAACTAAAAGTTGGCACAACATAGATTTTTTCATTCATTTTATAAGTGTGTGTGTGCCCATTTTATCACCCCTTTGTGGTGGTTTATAGTTGCATTAAACAGCTCCAAATATCAAATACTGAAAGCGCAAATCCAGCTTGTCTAATCCTCAATTGAAAATATTCTTGTGATGTCACAAAGTGATGGCTTATAAAATATTTTCATTTAATTAGGAAGTACTAAGAGGATTTCTGCAAGAAAAAAAAAGGAAGGAAGCTCAGTTTGAATTATTTATGTGCTCTGAACTATCATGATTGACACTGAAGCTTTTCAAGAACAAAAATGCAGGCTTTGCTCGCTTTTCATTTTTAGGCTCTAATTCTTTAATTATTCAGGCATGCAAATTCCTGTGAACGAGGATTAATTATGCAGGTAATCAAGGTTTTATTCTGTTTACTTTTAAAAGTAAAGATTAGCTGATAATGTGTGTGCTGTTTCTGACACTGTGTTAATACACTGAAATGCTGTTTTAAGGTATGATAATGGTTTGGGATTTCATGGAAGCAGAAGGGATGTGGATCGTGCCTCACATAAACCAAGGAAGGCAAACAGCACCACTGTGGCCAGCTGGCAAAACTGACTGTCCTACCAGAGCAAAGGATGTCCTCAGTCAGGATCGAGTGCTCATCATTCCGTTCCTTTTGCTGTGATGTGTACAAAAAGATGTCCTGCAGCATGTGCCATGGAGAAGTGGGGAGGTCGGAGACTGTTTTGGATTGGGAAGAGTGAACTCAGAGCAGGAGGAAGACCCTTAACCGCAAAATGGTGTTAAGTGTCTTGGTTTAGGTGCCAAAGCCCACAGATCGGCCTGTGGCAGACTGTAACACAGAGAAGCTCAGCTTCTGAACAAAAACACTGCACTGTATCCTTTAATAAATGAAATGATGCTGTCAGAAGTACCACGAAATAGCACCAGCAGTGAGCACCATTTACACCTCAAAAAATTTTTGCAGCAGTAATCACACTTAGATACTTCAGTTACCAATCCTTATTTAAAGCTGACAGTTATACTTGTATAGTTTTCAGATACAGAAGCGTCACTGTGTCTTCACAGAATCAGAATCGACAGGGTTGGAAGCGACCTCTGGAGATCATCTAGTCCAACACTCCTGCTAAAGCAGGTTCACCTAGAGCAGGTTGCACAGGAGCGCATCCAAGTGAGAATATCTCCAGAGAAGAAGACTCCACAACAGTATGACTTATTAGTATGACTTATTCAGTATGATATTCCAGTAGAACTATAACTGGTTATATAATACCCTCTCCTGACCCTTCAGACTAATATATTTGAATGTAAGAGGTGAGCTTAAGTCCCTGAAAATAGCAAAGCTCAGGGCACGGAACAGTGGAGCCCTGCCAGGCTGCCACCACCCTGCCCTGGGCCATCTTGCATGAGGGAGTGGAGTGGTGGAAAGTGCCTGTTTCGGAAGTCGCTCACAAGCTGTCAATCACTTTGGAACTTCTAGCTTTAAGGTACATTGAATTATAATTAGGCTTGACATTAGGAAGAAGTTCTTTACTGAGAGGGTGATCAGCCATTGGAATGCGCTGCCCCGGGGAGGTGGTGGAGTCACCATCCCTGGAGGTGTTTAAGGAGAGATTGGATGAGGCTCTTAATTACATGGTGTAAATGACGAGTAGGAGTAGGTGTAGATGTTGGGCATAGGTTGGACTTGATGATCTCAAAGGTCTTTTCCAACCTTATGATACTGTGATACTGTGATAAAGTCAAGATGCCTGAATTGGAGGTTTTTTGGGTACTGCTTAATGATGAGTCCCTTAAGTCAGTTAAACAAATGAAGCCGTACCCTACACAATGCCTTCTTGGAACTGGAGAAAAGGAGTTGTGTTATGCCTCTGTCAAAAAGAACTGGATCTGAAGGGTTAAGGAGTTATGTTTCTTTATTTGTGGTCCAAGGAGAAGAAAATTAATTTATTTTAAATGCCAGAGGAGTATTTTAAAATGTGAGGACAAGAGCTGAAAGTGTGTGGAATGGGCAGCAAAAGCCCTTTGGAGACCTCATGGCTCTTTCATCTTCCTCTCTCCCAGAACTCTCTCTCCATTCCAATTGTTTGAAGCACCCTCTGGGTAGCAGGGAGGGGTTCACACCACTAAAAAAGCTATTTCATTTCAGACTGACAAAAGTGCGCTACAGTGTCTGTCTCATGCACATGCAACAACTAACAAAATCTTTTAGCTTCTTCCTACCAAAATAACTTCCTCAAGCCTCCCTCATCAAATGTTCGTTGAAGCTTGAAAGGGAACCCTCAAAACCTAACCAACCTTGCCCCCACCAATTAATCTGCTGGTAGACAGACAAAAGGAGAAATGGACCTCTTACTTTAATTGAAGTTTTATTCTCAAATAATAGAAATAGTAATGTTCACACTAATCAGTATTAACATTAGTATTGGCATAATGTTTTTCAGCTAGCTTGAAGGTGCTCACGTTGCTGTGAACTTAAAGTATAAGTTCGAGCTCATTCTTTGTTCTGAAGATAACTTCTGCAATCTAAGAAAACCTGCTTAGAAAAGGAACATGATTAAAAGCAATCCTGACAGGAGTACGTGCATGCTTATATCTTCTGGGGACTTGTGCTTAACATTGGAAAGGAGAGGAAAGAGAAAGAGAGAAATTAAGCTCACAAAAAAATCTGACTCGCCCTCCTAGTTTTTTAAAACATGATGAAATATGAAGAATAAAAAAAGCCCATCATAAAAACGCACACCAAGGAGAAAACTATCAGCACTTAGTTATGGAATTATGACATTCTATTTACTTCACTATGACAGTAAGGTATTGTCCTGTTCTAAGGACAGTTTACAGATGGTTTACAGAACGCCCACACTGAGGACTTGCAAGCTATAGGGTTGCATGCTGTGCTGTATTTGCATCAACGTGGCCATCGGAGTGCAAATCCCTTTGTCGATACTGTAGTATTGGTATGACTTCTGAAAAAACTTCCTGCCTAGGGACAAACAGGGGTGGGGAGATCAGACATCTCTCTCCCTTATGTCACATTCAGATTCTCAAAGCATTGTTTCTCCTGCCTTGGGGATGGAAGCCACTTCCAGCTTTGGGTGGCTGGAAGCAGAAATTGTATGGAATGAGCAGCAACAGATGGAAAAGTAGGAGACAAATGAATAGTCCCTTCCCTTCTCTTTCTGGATCTCTCTCTGGATTTAATTATCCAGTGATTTTATAGCTGTCAACTGATGGATGTGCAGTCTACCAGTGCCTGCTGGCTAATCCACTTTGGGACTGTATTAGATTGGTTGACAAATGATTGAGTTAGAATAATATTAATCTGTAACATAAAACAATAGTGGGAGAATGAGGAAGTTCTATGGAAAAAGTATTACTGATATCAACAGAAGAAACTGAGTTTCAGCTTCTAAGGGATTAATCTGAGTTTCAGTTACCTTAGTGCAGCACCACAAAAATACTTGGGCTCATTCTTATGAGATTGAGAATTACATAAAAGAAAAAATGAGAGGCAGAAAAATTAACAAAAAAAGGTAATAGAATATATGGTCTTGTGGTTTGGTAGGAATCCAAAACAAGGGTATTGCATTTGATTTGTGTGGTCACTAGCATCTCACAAACCCAGATGCTGAACATAGAGAGTGGTAAAACACTAACAACTAGAAGAAGAGAAATGGAAAGCTATAGACCTATCAAAAGAAATAAAAATGAACTCCTTTAAATGAGTACTTGAGGTTTGCACAGCTAGAGATTTGTCTTATGTGATGAGAAATCTCTCTGTTTGTGAAGATTTATTCAGTTAATTATGCTTAAATAAATAGGGAAAACATCACCAAATCCCAGAGTGCTGCATAAACACACAGGCTTCCCCCAGTGTGTTTTGACACTGTGTATCCATTCTCATGCTCTTACCTCTTGAGTAATGGTGTACTCTTAAAGCAGTGAATTGCAATTAGGCCCTGAGTAAAATGAGCGATACTCTGTATATCTTAAGGTCCAAGGAAACTTGATTAGTATATGTGGGTTTTTAAGATTTTGTCCTTAATGCAAGAGACACACTGTGTGCAAATTGTTTCTGCATCAATGGTATGCCTTTATCATCCTGAATTATTTCCTCCTAGATGTATCTACGTATCAGTATTGCCATTATCTTGGTTAAATTGAGTTTGACTCAATCTACTCTTCTGTTTTCTCTAAGTAACTGGAAAAAGAAAGATTTTTTTTTTTTATATAGACTGTTTGCACAATGAGAAATGGAATAGAATAGAATAGAATAGAATAGAATAGAATAGATTATATCCAATTGTAAAGGAACTACAATGACCATATAGTTCAACTGCCTGCACTTCAGAGCTGACCAAAAGTTAAAACTTATTATTAAGGTCACTGTCCAAATGTCCCTTAAACATGGAGAGGCACAGGGCATTGACCACCTCTTTAGGGAGCCTGTTTCAGTGTCTCTGGAAACTTCAGTGCTCTTGGGAAAGATAGATAAATCCATATTTTAGTGTCCAGTGTTTATGAAGGGTGTAGAAATGGCCAGTGAAAACACAGGCCTTGTACTTCCATAAAATTCCCTGGAAAAACCAAGAGTGATTCAGGGAGTATCTGTGTATCTCACAAGATACACGTCTACAACTAGATAAGCTTGATCTCCTTACTTGTTTCTGTCCCTGGGAGGAAATGGTAATTTTTCCCTGTTCCATCCATATCAGTAGTTCAACAGACATGAAAGAAAGGCATTGTAGGTGAGAATACCAACAGCAATATTCTCTATAAGAAGCAACAACTGATGTTGGCACTAGCACCTACAGATGACTTCTTCTGAAGTGCTTTCACTGCAAATTGTGCAAGAGTGGGCAACACCGCGCCCTTTATGTAGAAAACAGTTAGCAATCTTGCCAGTAATAACATCAAAACATCCCTGTTGTTTCTTGCAAGCCGTAGGGACAAAGGTCTGGCTCAGAGTTTTGTCATTTCCCATTCAGGAAAACTGGCTCAAATATCCCCCCAAAAGGCAGTATATTTATATCCTTTGCCTTTGTTATTGCTTCTTTTATATTAGCCCAACCTACTGGCATCCATTTAGCTTTTTCATAACTAGTAATGTGTCTTTCATAGCACTATGAGTAGTTAGCAAAGCCTATAGAGAAGGAACTAGCGTGAATGTCTCCATCTCCTTGCTGGGGCAAGAAGCACAGTGATGGAAATGACTCCCACAAACTCATTCAGTAGGCCAGTGATTCAGAAGACTGTCACTAGGTATCAAATTCAGAACACTCAGATTTCCTTAATGTTGTGATGAACTACAAGAACAATGCCTAGCTGAAGTAGCCTGTGACAAAGAATTAAAAGGCAGAAGGTGCCCAATTACCAATTGCTGTATTTCTATGGGTCAGGTTTGTATTATTTCACTACCTTATCAGCAGGATGCCTTGACAGACAGACAGAGGAATACACTTCAAACAACTGGAACTAAGCTGGTCTGTCAGTATCTACAAGGAAGACCATCAGATAAGACATATCAGTCTGAAGGAGAGGTTACAGATTCTCATTTCAAAAAGGGAGCTATTGCCATGGAATTATCAGCAGAAACAGGTTCTTGTGGATTCCAGGAATACTACATATGCTGTAGCGTTACACTCTTGAACTCAGCTTTCACTTCTATTTTCAAAATATGATTGTTAAATTACAAACAAATTCTTGGAAATACCAAAGAAACAGTGTATTTCCTGTATATTTTTTACACAACCATGCATTTTATGAAAGTATTTCTCTTTCGTTTAATTCCAAAATTTTTCTTTCCTTCACTCCTATTCCAATTGACGCATCTCTTCTCTTTCCACCATCAGCTGACTTTTCTGCACACTGTTTTTCTCTTATATCACTGTTCTTTCCCATTTTCTCTGGAAATTGCTGCCTTATGTTTTCTGTTCTTTTACAGACATTTTTATCAATGTGTAAGGAGGTGTAATAGCCACCCTCAAAGGCCTTTGAAAACTTATTGTCCTATATTGAATTCTTCCAAAACATACTTATGCTGCATACAGAAAACAGATTGCTCTTATTTATGACACTAAGACCTAACATTTATTAATAGGGCAGTCTCTACAAGAACTGACGCTATCCAGTTCTAAGGAATAAGCAACAGTTAAGATTTGGGTTTCACATTTCAAAGAAATTTCTAGAAAATTGCATGTCTTTTGTATTTTTGCATGCCAAAAGTAAAGGGACACCTACAACTGTCAGCCAAAAGACAGATTTCCCCTCTTACATATTGATTGTGAGAGACATTGTCTGTGGACAAAATGGGACATTGCTTTTAGAATCAAACCAAGTTATGATTTTCTAAAATTTAAAAAAGAAAAAAAAGAGAAAAAAAATCTGATAAGGAGCCTTAGCCAAGGGACAGGCTTGACAACAGCAGTAAATACATTCTCAGTTCATGGCTTATGGAGACTTACTAAACAATAGCATAACAATCAACTGTAGTTTGAAAATCCCTGTCACACCAAAGAACAAAATGCAAAAGACCATATTAACTATTGGATGTACATAAACAAGCCCATAATGACTCCGTGAACAAAGATTTCTATCACTTTAGAGGGAATAATTTACTCACCATAAAATTCCTCTGCATTCAGAGACTCTGCAGGCACAGTGTGAAGTAACATCCCACAGAGCCATGCTAGGTTTCAGGGCTCTACTCTAGGTTTGGAAGGATGTTAGGGACTAACCATTCCAGACTGGTAATCAGCAATTCTGTGTTGCAGTGCCAGCTTGGCGAGGAGGAAGAGGATGACTGATAGGTTCATGGAGGAAACAAGAGACAGTCTAGCAGTCAGGATTCCTCCACTCTTGAATGCATTTGTTCTCTAGCTAGATAAGACAATAGACAACCATTTAAAAAGACATCACTTAAAAACATTTCCTGGTGAGAAGTATGTATTTTATTTGTTTAGGATGAATTAACATAGCTATTTTACAGCTACTATTTTTTGTATGAATTCTCCATGGACAGATGATATTGTCCCACCATTTCATACCAGCACAGGCAGAATTTATTATTAATGTTTATATACAGTAGAACATAAAGGTTACAAAGTTAGTCTTCAATTTTCTAACCCCTGTAGGATTGTGTAGAAAAAAGTTATTATTTGCACCCAAAGAAGGCATTTATACCATGGAGTGAAACCTGTCCATCCTAAGGGAACTGTCCGTACTGTCTCCAAAGATACAGTTCTTCACTTTTCCAGAGGCACGGGTATATGTGCACAGGTAAAACACTTACGCTTATTTCCCCACTTCTTTTAAAAAAGCAGAAAGATAAATTGATTCTAGAAGGCACAGAGAATCAAAGACTATGTACTAAGGCAGGGTCACGGAGACTTCATTTGTTGAAGTCATTAAATAACTGATTTCTGTTCCATGCCTTACTCATTCGCCATCATGGATTATAGGTATCACAGGAGCCCTGTACCTGCCAGTCCATTCTTGCAGGATTTGCTTTGTGTACTTCCTTAGATAACCTGTCCTCATATTTTGTAGCTTTCAGAGAGCACACTGGCAGCCGCATGATTATTTCAGATAATCATAGAACAGTTTGGAGTGCAAGGGACCTTTAAAAGTCATCTAGTCCAACTCCCAATACAGGAGTACAGATGTCATGCCAAAAAAGTGCAGTGGGGAAGCTGCTACCCTTTTGGGCCCTTGCTCAGTAAGCCCATGCTTGGTTTGGAAAGAATTTTTTTCACATCTTTTATAAAGCACGTAAGGTATGTTAGGACTGCATCCAAAAAATGCTGAGAAGCTTCAGCTCCAATGAAGGTGATGAAAGACCGGAGGCAGTCAACACCACTTAAGAGTCAGACCCTGGTCTCTATAGAAATCTTGTACTGAGATTAATCAAATGCTGGATTCAAGAGAAGAGTTAAATCTAAGAAGTAAAATATGCACTTTTAAACATCTCATATATTGCTTATAACTGCACAAAATACCGCAGGGTGCATGTGAGCACCCCCACATGAAGCTGAACTGCAGCCAGATAAAATATCCTGCAGCTTTTGCTGATAATCCTGATGAAAGAGAGGCTTATTGTAATAGAAAGAAAATTTAGGAAAGATTTGTAGATAAGTAATCATTATAATTCAGTGACCTGGGGGAGGACATGACATAAACAACATTATTTGATGAATTGTTGGAAAGATAAGAGTGGCAAACCTTTCTAGATTATTTCCAAAGCCCAGCCATTTCTGTATAATGAAGTTAATATATCAATGTATCACAGAACTGCAGTGTGACAGCATAGCTAAGTTTGTCAAAACCTGATACACAGAGGCAGAGATCAAAATATCAGTGTAAAAGAGACAAATGTTTTGGAAAACGAATGAGGGGTGAATGAAGGGTAAACTTAGATGTATACAGCCTTATAAAACTACTCACTAAGCATCAACTTTACCTGAAATCTTGTTTAACAGGGCAGGTTTTTTATGTTTAAGACATTAGAAGCAGATCGAACTCTTAAGAAACAGACTAATGAATGGACATGTATTTCAGCACTGTCATTACTGAAGTTTTAAATGAAATGCAGTTCCCCCTAGGTAAGAGTGGTGATGGTCCTTGATGATGGGTGGAAGAGACAGGAAGCTAAACAAAACAATGTCTTCGTGTTTAGGTTGGCAACGACAGTATCATCAATCCTGCGCTCTCAAAACTAGTGCCTGAACTCTTCCTCCCTCCACTCCCATTATTAGATTTAACTTTAAAAATCAGGATAGTTTTAAAAATAGCAATTCTGGATGTGTTTTCTTTTCTTAGAAGGCCATAGTTTTGGGGGAAGGGGGGGAATGTTTTTCTTGGCATCTTACACATATGGAAAAAAAGATCCAGAGGTTCTCGTCTAATCTGCTTTTTGAAAACATCAGCATTGGAAGACACGCAATTAGCTTTTGAAATCTGGAAATGATGTACTGCCAAGTCTAAATAAATACGGAACAGCAGAGCCATTTTCAGAAACAGCATACAAAGAACTGAGAGATGATACTTTTATTCCAAACAGGAGGGCACATATTCATACGGATTTATCTCAAAATAGTGAACAGTATACAAAAAAATCAAATTAATAATTTCAATGTGAACAAAGCTTGTAAAGTTCTGTGTTTTTATGCAGAGATGGTTATCAAGTCCTTTAATAAGTTATTCTTAGGAAAAAAAATGAATGTTTAAATACTAGATTACAAGATTCAGAATATGACCCAAACATATGGCTGCTATTATAAAGTTTCTTACTGGTTGCTGAAATCTATTGAATATTTTCTTCATATGAAAGGAAAAAAAAAAAATATGCCATTTTATGGTTTTCTGCACTTACTCTTAGCCTTTCAAGATGTTTCCATAACAGGAGACTGCACCAAACAGCTAGAGCTAGTATAGCAAGAGACAGATGTGCACTTTGACTCTAGACCTGAGATTTCTGGGAAATGTAGTTTAGAAATCGTAAATGAAAAAGAAAAGAAGGTTTTTTATATGGTTATTTGCCATTAGTGAAACTACAAGATTTTTGTATGCTTACATGCAGGGATGATTTAGTGCTCTCGTAGCAATCCCACAGAGCACAGAGGCATGTGTCTTTAATGAGAGAAATGCCATTTAACAGTTTATCTGAGAGGTTACGAGTATTAGCAATCGATAAGATGAACTACTAAAGAAGATTCACAGGATTAAGCTGTATCACCGATGGTACATTGATAAATGAAAAAAAAGAGGTAAATTCATCCATGTTGTGGTCAAGTCGATGGGAAGTGAGTAATCTCCGCATCATTCAGATTAGAAATGAGAAAAATCTCTTTCACCATCGAGCAATGAGGCAGGAGCATGGATGGATGGAGATAAAGTAAGTCAAAATCTCACTAGATCTTATTGCTCCAAATGTCGACATCTGACTCCATTGGAGGAGAGAACCTCATTGTAACATAGTACCATTTTATTTATCACTAATATTTTCTTCCTCCTGTATCTCTCCCACTTCTGTATTTAATGGGTATTTCTACTGTATACCTTTGACAATTCTTACCAAGGTGCCTCAGCTTCTTACAAGGAAGAGGGAAGAGTAACCCCTCTGCAGAGAGTTACCTGGAGAAGGAATCAAAAAGACCTGCATCTCTAGACTCATAATCTAGCTACGTATAAAAGAGATGAGGCTAACGTTGAATGAGGGGACAGCTGCAGTGGTGGAAAGGTTATAGTAGGGCCCAATAGAGTTTTCTGTTTGTTATTTAAAAGATAAAAATGTTTCTTTCATATTTCTGCAAGGAATCAATCTCCCCTTAGTGGTGGTAGAAGAGTGTCATACTCCCTATCCACGATCTCATCCCATCATTGGACATTGTGGCCCCTCTGGCCTTACCTACACCGGGATGCAAACGGCAAACACTCCATGTCTCACTGCATCTGAACCGAAACAAAAATGCTGTTTGCATTAGTGAGATTTCAAGATGAACATCCTGTGGTGCAAACAATAGTTTCTAACTTGTATTTTAAATCTACAATCATGCAATTTTACTGGGACAAAACGTCAGGCCAAACACACAGAATAAGTACAGCTTTAGTCTTCACAGGCTGATTATCAATGCTTATTTGTTTGAAACTCATAGAAGTCCAAAACAATTTTGCATCAGATGGAGTAAGATTACAACAGATGATCAGTTAGGAAAAAAGACTGTCCTATAGACCGCTTAACAATGTGTAGTTTCCTTTTCAACACCATTTAAGAACCATTTAAGAAAAGACTTCATGTGCAAAGGTCTGGTAACATAAATACAAAATATTAAAGACTAGTAGTGAATATATATGTGTATACACACTTAACAGGCATTTGTGAAGAACACCTGTAAATTGTGTGTAAGATCCTGGCCAGCTGCAAGATACCTCTCCTTGTATGCTTCTTACTTCCACTTTATCTTTTTTTAGTTCTTTTCCTCTATCATTTCCATCCACATACACTCTATATTTTCCCTGAGGAACATTTTCACACTTCCGTTTTCTTTGTGTTAGATGGGGGCCTTCATCTCCAATTGCGTAGAGCAACAGTGCCAGACAGTGGCTGGCTGGGATAAATGCAGCTGGGTTTTCCCTGTAGTTCACCTCTGGGACCTGTGACAGGCATGCTAGCCACCTGTGATTGATCTGAGCAGTATGGAAAGAAGAGAAAGGCACATAAAGCAGCTTTCCACAGAGGAGTCATCCCTGTTGTCTGCATTCCCCAAATAATTCACAGACTGGTCCTAATTTTGAACACTGTGCTTGGAAACAAACTCTAAGGAAGATGATGTGAGCTGTGACCTACAAGTTCAAAATTCCTCTCCCCTTCGGCAGTCTTCATATTTCCATTTATGGAGCTTTACAGTGGGCTTCTCTGTTCTCATATTGTGAGGGTTGCTCCTTCTGCTGGGACAGTCCCCCGTCTGTAAGGCCCTACAAGCCATAGTAGTTCAAGTCTGACTTAGCATCACTGTATCCCTTGTGGCACAGTGTGGACGATGTGCAGTCTGGAAAATATGAGACCCAAGCCTCAGCCAGTGAGTCGCATCCCTGTCATCTCCTTTTTATAAGAGACTGACACACAGGTTACCTTTGAGTAAGTGCACATCCAGTAGCTACCTGCTGTTGACTAACCTGTCAGACAAATTCACTTCTGAAGGCCACTTCAATTCTCCTCCCTAGGTGCAGGGAAAGTCTCTCCAGTTAAAGAAGTGGAGATGAATGCATTTGTCATGTATTGTGAAAGCTGAAGCCCCACAGGCCTTTGAAACATTTTATGATAGGAATCATTTTATCAAAAGGTTACATGGCAGCAGTGTGGCATAGATGACCTTTCCTTCTGTGAGTTAAAAGAGTGAATCTTAAGCTTTGTCAGTAGAAGGCTGATGGGTGGAAAAATGAAATTTTGATCAGCTGTATCATCTACCGTGCCAGTTATTTTGGATGAGTAAGAAACAATGATTGTACACTAGAAGCAACTGATTTCAACCCACATCTACCAATGCTTTTGTGTTCATTAAATTTATCTTGCTTTCTGGAAGTCTTTTAACACTATTAAGGTGGTACTTGTTTAAAGTAGTTTAACAAACTTTACATATTTTGCCTATAAAGTTGAAGTAACTATATGAATTTCTGAATACTAATGGAAGAATTGCCTATTTTAATATTCTACAGGTTTGGGGTTTTTTAAATTGTAGAATTATTAGGTTTCATGAAATCTTCTTATCCTCAGCCTAAGCTTTCATCAGTAGTTAAACCAATATTTGAAGCAAAAAAAATTTGTGACTTATCCCCAGTCCTGCATCTTCAAACCAATCAGGTAATAGTGGAGTAAGAGTCAAAAAATACAAAAAGGTTCTTGCTCTCAGTGCTATCTTCGGGCTATCTTTAGGCACAATCTAGTTTAGTTTCTGTTGTTGAAACTTCTTGAGTTTGCATGGGAACTTGAAGAATGCTCAAGCCTGCTGGTTGGCATACAGTCATTGAAGGGATGGAGGCAACCTGAATTGCAGTCCTACTTCCGTGGGGTTTGTAAGAAAAAACCCTACAAATAAACACCTATAAGTGATATTTACAGAAGAATTGTTAACAACCAGTAGTTGTCTTGCAGAGCCCCTGACTCTTTCTTAATCTCCTCGACCCAGCAAAAATCTAATTCCTATATCCAGAGTAGCACAGCTTCATTACCCTCCACACTGGGTTTCAGACCCACACCTGTGTTTGTGAGCAGGTGAAAGGGATGCAGAGGAGGGGAGGCAGCCTATGGACAACATCTGGGATTTGCCCTCTTAAAGACAGCGGCCGCTCGGACCCCTCTGGCCAGGATGTGGGGCAGAGGCTGGGGCTTATAGAATCCTAGAATGGGCACACACTTTTAAAATGAATGGAAAAATCTATGTTGTGCTTGTCAGCTGAGTTTAAACAGACTTTTAGTTTTACTCAGCCACTCAGCACTTTTACCATGAAACACTCAAGCTGTAAATAAAAGAAACTTGACACAATCCGGGCAAAAATTATGCAAACAGCCAGTGTGCAGGGAACTTATAGAATCATAGAATCATAACGATGGAAGAGACCTCCGAGATCACCGAGCCCAACCGTACCTGTCTCCCCGCTAAACCATGTCCCTAAGGAACTCATCTACCCGTCTTTTAAACCCCTCCAGGGTTGGCAGTTCCACCACCTCCCTGGGCAGCTGTGCCACAGAATGGTTTCATAGAATGGTTTGAGTCAGAAGAGATCGTAAAGATCATAATTTCTTCCTAATCTCTAATCTAAAGCCTTATAATTTAATTCCAGTTTAACCCTTCCAATTTAAAGCCATTTCCCCTCGCCTTGTCACTACTTGCCCTTGTGAAGATCCCTCCACAGCTTTCCTGTGCCCCCTTCAGGCACCGGAACGCCGCTACAAGATGACCCACTCACAGCCCAGCGGGAACAGGGACCGCCCCCCGCCCCCGGGTCCCCGCAGCCGCCCCCGCTGCCGCCCCTGGGTGGCGCTGTTACCCCGCTCTCCGCCGCAGGGCGCGGCGCCGGCCCCGCGGGGCGGGGGGCACAGGCTCCCCGCCGCTGCCCGCGGCCGCCGGCGTCTCCCGCCCGGGACGGAGCGACGGCTTTGGCATCCCCCGCGCCTCCTACCGTCGCCCTGGCCGAAGGCAGCGCCCACTCCGCACCCGGCGGGCGGGACCCTCCGGCAGGGGCTCGGAGGGGACACTCGACACTCACGACCTCGCCTGCAAAAGGCTTCGAAAACCGGGGGGGCGGGGGGGGAAGAACCGGAGAAAGGGACACACGCACGACTGTATCTCGGATTCCCTCTGGGTGGTGGTGGAAGAGTTGGGATAGCAGCTCCGGGCAAAGTTACGAGGCTCTTGCAGAAATGGTTTGGCAAAAGGAGAAACACAGTCTCGTCTTACCGAAAACGCCTTTAAAAATAGTAGAGATAAAATAAACAAACAATCAAACAAACAAATAAATAAATAAACAAATAAATAAGTAGGTAGGTAGATACATACATACATACATACATACACAGAAGTGGTACGGGGTCGAGGCCAGAGGGGCTAGGAGGAAAAATTAAATAAAGGCAATTTAACTACAAGGGAAACCCCATCATTTTGAAAGGACGGATTGTCTGTCGTTAGGTATTCGGGAAAATGCAGCAGAAGCGATCTGGAAGAGGGAGCGTGGATTATTAAAGAATAAACCGCGCGGAGCGCGGGGGGCAAGGCAGAGCGAGACCCATCAGCGAGGAGAGGGAGCAGGGGGCGGCGGGGGGGTGGGCAGGCTCGGCAGCCCCACCGGGGACTCGACTGAACACCCCAGGGCCTTCCTCTGCCCCGCTTCGCCTCGCCTTCCCCTGCCTGGGGAGCAGGTCGGCATCTCCGCGCGACGCCCCGAGGAGCCCCTGATTTCGGGAGCTGGTGGGTGCTAGCAAAGCGTGGGCAGCGTTGGCTGGGGCAGTCATCTAAAAATGACCTGCGATTTCACACTGCATCTCTTCAACCACGGCAGCCTGGCTGAGCTTTGAAAAATCCTTTGTTTTCTCCGCCAGGATAGATACTTTACGATGAAGTTTTGTGTTCAGCCTCTTTTGCTTGCTTGTCACTGCCTGCTTTCCTTTCAGCCTTCCCTGCTGTGTGTTGAGCCGATTCTCTTTGAGATGCCTACAGCTATCCGTGTTTAATGTTACTACATGTATATAAATGTTTGTGTACAAGTGGGCATAGGTGCACGGGTTTGTCCATACCTATATAACTCACCTCAGCCCACAAACTTGTCTTTGAGTGCCATTTGAGCGTGCATATGCATGCAGATATATGCCTCCAGACAGGCACACGTTGTGGAGTACACTGGAATAGATAATTCCACAGAATGCAGGAATGAACTCCACAGCTCAGAAATCTGTGAGAAAGAGAGAGAAGCAGAAAGAAAGAGAGGGGAAGAGAGAAAGAAAGGGAGAAAGGGAGAGAGAGAAGGGAGAGAGAGAAGAAAGAGAGAGAAAGAGAGAAAGAGAGAAAGAGAGAAAGAGAGAAAGAGAGAAAGAGAGAAAGAGAGAAAGAGAGAAACAGAGAGAGAAAGAGAGAAAGAGAGAGAGAGAAAGAGAAAGAGAGAAAGAGAAAGAGAGAGAGAAAGCCAGAGAGAAAGAGAGAAAGAAAGAGAGAAAGAGAGAAAGAAAGAGAGAAAGAAAGAGAGAAAGAAAGAGAGAAAGAAAGAGAGAAAGAAAGAAAAGAAAAAGAGAAAGGTGTTTTTGTGTGTTCTTTGTTGTGTTAAGCTTATGTTAAAAGCCAAGTGTATCTGTTCCTTAAAGGAGGAAGAATGTTTTCTTGCGGTGAAAAAAAAAATTTCAAAATTTATTGACAGCCGTTAGTAAGTGCGCAACAGGTCGAATGGCCAAAGAGAAATAGTCTGCACACACACATCACCTTTTAGGATACGGAGCTGTGAGCAAACCGGAGTTAACATCTGCCTCTTTTTGACTAGAAAGAAAGGAGGGGGGTGAGAGAAAAAAAAAAAAAAAGTTTTAACAATCTCTTTCGCGAAGTCCAAACATTGCAAATGCAGCCACGTTGCCATACTTGAGGAAATGAAAAAATGCTTCGGTTTGAGAGGACGAGTCCTTTATTTCACTTACTGGATACGTTTCATGTGTTTCGCTCAACACTCTGGCTTAAAGACGTGGCTTCTGAAACACAAACACACGCACAACTCGCACGCGCACAGGGACAAGGACAGATAAGATATGTATTAGATCCTGACACATACGGGGTGGTGGAAGAGCAGGAGAGAGAGAGAGGGAGAGAGAGAGAGAGAGAGAGATCCTCCTACCTGGAGCCACAGATTGCAAGATACGTAGTGTTACCTGGGGAAGTCAGAACAAGTAAAAACACATTGAACTTCAGGGCTGTATGAGGCAGTTGATCAAGATCAGTTCTTGCTCGCTTTCTCCCTCAGACTGTCTGTCTTGGGGTTTTGTTTTACCGTTTTTAGCAGCTCTTCCTAATTTTTCCTCCCTATTTAGCCATCATATCGGAGCCCATTTCGGTCACCATGGCTCTGGGAAGAGCTGCTTGTCTGCACGGTGTTGATTTTTTACAGTGCGGCCGGCTTTGCTCCTGGGTAGCTTCAGCAATGCTCTTGACTGGGATTTAACCGACAAGATCAGTTCGACTTTTCGTGCAATTTTTATGGCTCAGTCCATTCTCTAGATCATGCACAGAAACTTTCGAAAGTGGATTTTCTACGTGTTTCTATGCTTTGGAGTCATCTATGTCAGATTAGGGTAAGTCCTTGTCTTGTCCACGACAAATCTCCTTGGCTTTTGGGTCACGCTGTTACAAACTTGTGAACAAAATGTTGCAAAGGAGAGGAAAAAAAAAAAAAAGGACACCCCCCCCCCCCCCCCAAAAAAAAAGCTGTGATTATTTCTGTCTCTCGTGTCTCCCCCTGCCTCCTCGGGGTGTCCAGGCGGTGACAGCCCCAGTGTATCCCCCCCGGCCACGGGCGCTCCAGGCTGGAGGGAGCCACTGTCGGGTGATGACGGATCCTTTCATTTTGTACTGCTTAAGCGAACTTAAATATTATCTCTGGCGTACAGAACCCTCAGGAAAAAAAATAGGAGGAAAAAAAAAAAAGGCAGTCTGACAGAGTTGACTCAGCCGGGACAATAGAGCAGAGTTTAAGTATTAAAAAGGCGAAAGGGGCGGGAGGAGGGGAATCCCTGCTCTGAACCTGGACTCAGGGATTTGTTTTATGCAGGCCTAGACACAATTTGCGTTTCTATCCATCACATGGACGTGTTGAAATTAACTTGACAACTGGTCCGGCTGCCTCGGCGGTGGAGCGCCCGGGAATCCGAGTGGGCTCTGCCGAGGGACCGGCTCGGGGGCTCCCGGGCAGCCCCCTCTTTGCTGCTCGGGTTTGATCCTTCTGTTATTTTAGTCGCCAGGTTTCTCCCTCTGCCTCTCCCCCTCCGGTACCTGTATGCGCTTATTAATATTGCTCGTCGCAGTAGGCTGACTTGAGTTGAAATTCCACATTCCTGAGCCCAGCCGAGTCCTTACCTGTCGAGCTACAAACTCTTTAAAGATCCTGTCTTTGCATAGCTGGGAGATTGCTTTTTTTTTTTTTTTTTTAAATGATCAAGAATGCCTAAGGTGAGTTGCAATCCAGGTACCCTCGCTTCCCACCTTGAAATCAATGAGGGGAAGAACGAGAGGGGGGGGCCGAGGGCAGCCCCCGAAGGCGGGAGAGAGGGGGCGATTCCCAGGAGGGCCACGCAGCGGAGCATCCCCGTCCCTGCCCGGTCCCTGCGCGCCGTGCTCGGCGGGGGCAGCCCCGTCCCCGCTGGCAGCGGCCTGGGCAGCGGCGCCGAGGAGGGGGCTGGCGAGGGAAAGGGAGAGCGTCTGCAAGCGGGAGCACGCCGGAGCCGTGGATTAAGGTTACCCCGGGAGGGGGGAAGGAATTAAACCAGGCTCCTCGGGGGTGAGAAGCGAAGCGGCGCTGCCCAAGCAGGGTCAGCGCCCCGCACCGGGAGCGCCCCCCGCTCGCTCCCTCCCAGCCGCCTCGCTTGCAGGGCTCCTGCCCCGCACCGGGAGCTGCCCCCGAACCGGGAGCTGCCCCCGCACCGGGAGCTCCTCCCGCCCGCTCCCTCCCAGCTGCTCCGTTTGCAGGGCTCCGGTGGAACCCCCGGGCTCCTTTCGGCAGGGTCCCCAGCAAGGCTGCTGGGCGAGCATCAGCCGGATTGCACCCCTCCTGTGTGTGTTTGCTTATTTATTTCATTTTGTTTGGCAGGGCTCTCGGCCCGCCCCCTCAGCCGCAGGTGCCGCAGCCGCCCCGCGGAGAGGGTGCGGGAGGCGCCTTCCTTGCTGCCCCCCTGCCCTAAATCCTGCCTGCTGGAGACAGGAGGGTGGTTTCCGTGTTCTCACCTCTGCGGGGCTAAATACCTGCGCCGCCCTTTGTCGTAGCAGCGCCGGGCTCTGTCCTCCTCCATCCAGGCTCCTATTGACAGGGGGTTTAGATGAGCAGTGATTTTGGTAAGGCTGCGCATCCATAAATGAAGCGATGACGGGAGGCACCCCCCTGCTTCAGTAGCTGGAGGACTTCATGCAGCGAAGTCCCTCAGAGAGAGGCAGGCGAGCTGAAAGAAAATAAGGGGAAAGATATTGCCGTTCGCTTTCACTGTGGTTTTATTTTTAAAAGGAACAGAAGGCTGGGCACGTGTTACAGTCTGGAAGGCAGATCTCTTTTCGAAATTGATTGTGGCTGCTTTAGAAGGGGATTCAGAGCAAAAATTGCGAGAATGCTGTTGAGCTGAGCCTGGAAGTGAAACCGAACGGACAGCAGGAAAAGTTAAAGCCCTTACAGAAACCCCATCAGATCCATCGCCGTGCCTGTAAGGCGATGAGGATACTTCACTTTCTCTGAACAATAGGAGGAAAATTTGCTCTGAGATCTAGGGCTACTTCCAGGCTAGGCATACGGGATGCAATTATTGCCTCTTTCATCAGCCACTGGAACTACCATTTTGTTGAAACCATATCCTCTGAGTGTAATGATACCTTTTCTAGTGAGCTCTTTGCGTAGAAAAAGGGGGGCAGATGAAGTGAGCTAAAGCGTAATTTGCCTTCCACTGCCCTAGGTTTATTTCGCAGCGCGAAGGAGAGAGCCATTGTGTCAGCGATAGCGAAGAGGTTAGACTTGGCAGGCTTTTTTCTCCCCTTTTTTTCCCCCTCGGCTGCGGAGCACGTGTTCATGGCTTAATAAAACGTGCTAAAAGCTCCACTGTCAGTGGCAAACGTGAGACCGAGGGGAGAGAAAAAACCGTAATAAATGCAAAAGTATTCACCCAGCTGTTGGTCGAGGCATGTCCCGTAGGGTGACATGGCAGCGTTCCATGACGAAGCCACTAAATTCAGTTAGGAGGAGAGAGCAAGCTCCCGCTCGGGTGGTCCTCCCTCTCAGGGAATTCCCGTTGTTCCCTTTTCTATTTCCTATCCCCGCCTTCGCCGGAGACAGAGGTGTGAGATGAAGCGTCCCTTGATATTTCTGTCGATGACGTTTCCGTCCAGGCATAGAAGCGTAAAGCGCCTGCAACCCTGGTGACCCCACGTATCCCACCGCGAAAACAGATCGCATCAAATATTGACCCCGGGTAGCCACGAGACTGAAACAGAAACATTCCCTGCGAGGATCGCAGAGTGCTCGGCTGTGGTTTAATTAATAAATACAACGGAAGTTGAAAATCACAGCTGTACCACAGATGCAAATGACAGAGGATGCTCTGGTGATCTTCAGAAAGACGGAGCTGCGGGCAGTGGGGGTTAAACACACCTCCTTCCTCTCTACCTGCCCTGAAGGCAAATAGGGGAAACAGCTAGGCAGCACCGAGGGGAGCGGAGAGAACATTTACACCCGCGGGGAGGAGGTCAGGGTACAGTTCGAAGGATGCAGGCGCGGGGAGGACTCTTCCTTCGTGCCCCTTTGGCAAACGCCAACGAAATCCCACTCCCCTCGCCCATCCCCGGGGCTGCCCGGCGGCGGGAAGCAGAATAAGAGAAACATCCGATTCCAACCAGAAAGGAGACCGGTGTGGTGCCCACGGGGCGTACCTGCGAAGTTCTTACCGGCTTCCGACGAGCCGGACTCTCCCCAAGTTTGGGGCAAGAAAGGAACGACAGCTGGAATCAGACAGATAAAAAGAGGGAAATGATTTTGTTCGTGCCTGCTCTGCATCATGCACCCAGCTATGGTGTTGGCAACCATTTCAATGCCGTTCTGCCCTTCTTTTGTCCAAAATACACGTGTTTGTGGAAGAAGGAATGACAGATGCTGAAATGCCCATATTAGGTGTTACCTACAATACCGTCTCCTCCAGTGCCACAGCATTTTATTGAAAGGAAAATATTTGGCTTCAAGCAACAAAACAAGTACAGCAACAAAACAAGTGCACTTCACTTCTCGCTACCTGCGGCTGACAAACGCATAGAAACCATTTGGATTGAATTTAGCGGGTTATACTTATTATCACCATCATCATCGCTGGTTTTCCGACGTAATAACCGGCCTGTGATCTTAGAACAAAATTCAACTGCCCTAAAAGAAACGGCGCGTTTTAGTTTTTTCTATAAAAGTTTCCTCTCCTTACGCAGCTAAGCTGTGACCAAAAGCAGCTTCGAACCGAAAATTGTGGAGATTAGTGAGCCGTCCTCGTTTCGGCTGGAGTGGGTCAAACTTTCCCAGCGGCAGTTCAAAATTTTCCAACGTCGGCACTTACTTTTCATTTTTACAATTCCCTTTATTTTTTTCCTTCTTCCCCCCCCAGGCACATCTTTAAAAGCAGATGCACATTTAAAAAATACATCCGAAGCCGAACAAATGCTAGAAATAAAACATCAAAAGTTGCTCCCAGTTCTCCTGATTCCCGTTCAGCACAGCTGTCCCAACCACAATCTGTATGAGGAAACGGGCATTACAGGAGATACATATCTACACGGCTATACACATACATGCGCGCGCACACACATCTGCAGAAATACAGATACGACGATTTTAGAATCTTGAATAATTATAAATCAGACTATTCGAGGATATAAATAACCGTTGAAAGGCTAAGCTCCCGTCCCTTGTTGATAGAGATTAGCGCTCCTCAAGAGGACGTTTAGTCTCCCGGAGTCTCCACTGATTTTCTAGATGAAAGTGGTTAAATGAAACCAAACCCCGAGAAGATTTTTACCGCATATTGGGCGGTAGACAACGCTTTTACACCAATTCTTCAATTCCCATTCCCATCTGAAGGAATATTTCGTTGTGTGACGGAGACAGCTGCACCCATGCGCCGGGACTGGTTAACTGGAGGAGGTGTTTCCAGGGAGTTTGGAAGAGCTCTTGGCCAAGGAAACTCCTTCGGTCATCAGGCAATTAACCTGACAGGAGCATCCGCAAACCCTACGGACCGAGGAGACTTCGCAGGCTGGTTCTTGCTAATTTCGGCCACATTTGTGTTAAATTATCTGCGGTGTGCTTTTCTCTTTCGGGGTTCATTTTCAAGCCCTAACCCCAGCATCCGCAAGGCACGTATTTCCACCATCTCTCCCACCATAAAAACTTATTTTCTTTTTTTTTCTTTCCCCTCCGAAAAAAAAAAAAAAAGGACAAATGCCCAACGAGGCAAAGAAGAAGAGCAACTGTCTCCTCAGTCTGTAGGGTGCTGAGGGGGCAGGAGCCGCCTGGCTCGGGGGAAAAGGCAGGGGAGAGGCAACTAACCTGCCAGGAAACATTTCTTCGGGCTGGCATCTTCTTCTGAAGGAGAGGGGGAAGAGGAGACGCCAGGTCTTCCTGCGGGAGCGGCGGGGACCGGGGAGCTGTTTCACACCAGCCCTTTCCCTCCCCTCCTCTCCTCTCATGCGAAATCCAATCTCGCCAGGAAGCTAAGAGTGTGCATGTCTTTATTTCTCAATACAAAAACATAAACCTTTTTTTTTTTTGAAAGATCACCGCGAAACCGGAGCTTAATTTTCAACATCGGGTACAAAAAGACAAACTCTTTGCCGGGGCTGCAGGGGTGGTGGAACCCCTTGGGGGAACTGGGACAGCCTCCCATAATAAAGCAATTAACCGAGAGCAGAGCTAGGAGCTGCCAGCTCCTCCAGGATCTCTTCCGGGGCCAGCTGAAAGGGTGCCACGGCAGGGCAAGGAGCCGGCAGAGGGCTTTTAAAAATGCCCCATGAAGCGGGGCGAGGCGCCGGGAGAGGGCTCAGCCAGGGAGCTCGGATTCATTGCAGCCCGGGCTGGATCAGTGTCTCTCCATTGTCATCCTCCCCTTTAAAAAAAAAAAAAAAAAAAAAAAAAAAAGAGAGAGGGAGAGAAAAAAGTAGGCGGATTGCAGTGACTGACTGCCCAATGGCAGCCCCGAGTCTCAAGAGAGTTACAGAGAGAGGGAGAGAGAGAGAGAGAGGCACTTTCTGCCATCCAAATCCCTTAAACCATCCTCATTCCAACACGAGAACCCACTGTAACAACTTCCAACCACTGAGACATGACAGGCAGGAGCCCAGAGGCAGCAGCAGCAGCGAGAGCAGCAGCAGCAGCACATACTCTGCACAGGGAGCAGCATTAGCACCAGGGGAATACTAGGCACAACAATACAAACAAACAAACAAACAAACAGATAAAGCCCCCCCAAGCCCAAGGGACTGGATTCCAACTCAGATTCAAGCCACAGCTGACACCAAAAAGGGTGGGGAATTACGACCAGGGGGGGCCAGAAAGGAATAATCAAGGAAGCGAACTCCAAGAGTGTAAACGGGATTCAGCCATGATCCTTTTTTCATCTCGCAGTGTGTTACTCTCAGTGTATTACCCTCAGATTTTCCTCATCCTTACCAGTGGGAGTTACCTGTAAGTGATCCAGATTTTTTTTTTTTTTTCGAAATACTGTTTGAAATGAGCCCTCCAGCAGCTACCTAGGGGGAGGGGGGCGGGGGGGCAAAGCGAGCAGAGGGAGCCTGGAGGAGAAGCCTGCACGGGCGGCATCTCCTTGCAAGTGCCTGGTGGTGAGGATGGTGATGGTGGTGGCGGCGGAGGTGCTGCTGTGCTGGTGGCCGTGCTGGCGCTGCTGCTCGGACCCTGCCTGGGGAAGGTCCCCACCGCCAGGTAACTCCCGGGGGGCGGGGGGGGGGGCTGCCCGGGACCCGGCGTGCTCGCAGCGGGGGCGGCGACCTCGGAGGGCGGCGGGGCGACGGGGCACGGAGCGGCCGGCGTTTCCCCTGGGGACTCCGACCCCGACTCCTCCTCCCTGCCAAACCGGAGATGGGCATCGCTTCGCGCTCGCAGGGCGAAGTGTGGCTGCTGCGCGGAGATCCCGAGGAGCCCGGGGGATGCTGCGGCCGGCGGCGAGAGCCCAGCCCTGGGCGAGCCCCCCCCGCCGCCGAGGGGCTCCCTTAGCCGGCTGCTTTCGCTCCGCAGGGATCCCCAGTCCCGCAGTTCGAGCTGGCTCCAGGACCTTTTCCTTGTGAGGAAGGGGGTGGAGGTAGGGGTGGGGGAAACGAGAGTCGGTGGGTGGGACTGCAAGGAGTTTTCGGTCTCTCTCTCTTTTTTTTTTTTTTTTTTTAATATCTATATCTGTATCTAACGTTGCGGTGGGGAAGAAGCGGCGGGGCTATAGTTCGTGCGGGCTTGCGGAGAGGCTGTCCGCCGCCGTGCTCCTCCTGCGGGCCCCCGACAGGTCTCTGTTCCCACTGGGTGCCGCGTTAACAGGGGAGTCGGGGGTGGCGGACAGGGGTCTCCGAGTCCGGCCGGGAACGCGCTCCGGAGGCCGGAGGGGCTGCCGGGTGGGTGCCCAGGGCTTCTCCTCCCCCGCACCCCGGGTGAGAGCTCACCACGCTTCGGGGCAGCCGTGGGGAGAGGAGAGCGGCCGGGGCTGGCAGGTCCTCCAGCAGACGCAGCCGGTTTGAAATCCCCTTTCGCTGCCTTGAGCATCCCCACACCGTGCCGGGAGCCGGGGATCGTTCTCCGGGGATCTCCGTGAAGAAACGCATCGGGAGGGCTCAGGGCCGGCCCGGGGGTCGCGGCAGAAGGGCTCAGCTCGGATCTTGGATGGGGAAAACCCGGCAGGTTTCCCTTCTCTGCCACCCCCGTGCCGAGCTCAGACCTTTTTGTACCCGTGCGGGTGCAAAATCTGAGCTCGTGTCCCTGAGCTGTTGGTGGGTTTATATATCTATATATCTCATTTCCCCCCTGTATGCATGCACGGCAGCAGATGCGCATAAAGAAGCGCGTGTGCGTGTGTCCCTTTGTGTTTGTGCGTGTGTAGTTTCTGCGGGCTATGGAAAAACATAACCCACAGCTATGGAAGAGAAGTAGGTATAAATACACCCGTAAAAAGAAACTAAACGCCTATTTCTGCATTCTTAATTCGTAATGAAATGCACATGCCTTGGTTACCGAATGTAAAAGGCGCTTGATTTGTGGAAGCACGTTAGGTTTAATGCGCTTGGATGCTATTGATAAAACCAAATAGCCGGAGCTGCCTGTTTGCATTCACAGGCGGGAAATGTCTGCTGGCAGGTGACCAATAGCTTGTAAAAAAATCGCAGTGCTATCTTTTTTTATATATATATAAAAAAAAAAGGAGGAAGGAACCGTAATAAATAAATAAATACACCCTTTTAATATAAGCGTAGCCATATTTTTCTCAAAACCGTAGGAAATTACTATCCTACAAAGTTTTCCTTCTATAAATAGTGCAAATCTTGAAACAAAAGTTTTAAACCGCACACCAGATGCTGGGATGCTAGCGGTTTCCCTTGCTGTGTGACATAATTATAAGGTCTGAAAGAAAAAGCTATAGAAGTATAATAATAATACTAAGGCGACTGCTGAGGGGAAATACAAGGGAAGCAATGACTGCTTTATTTAGAGCGAACTCCTTGGGGATCTTTTGAGCGCTGCCCCGCGACAATGAGAATTTGTTGCGGATAAATAATGCTCCTTCGCCTTTCCCTGTGCCATCCCCGGTTCATCCCCTCAGCAGCAGGTCACTCGGAGCTGGACCTGCGGAGCCGGAGCCGAGGGGGCTATTGCAACCCAGCAGAGCAGAAGGGAAAGGGATCAGGAGGTGAAACCCAACAAAGCGCAGCCCCAAACCGACGCGCACCTCCCTCCATCCATCACTCCAGAGGGACGGAGCCGGCTGCCTCCCTGGGGCGAGAGCAGCGGGGAGAGGCTGCCCGCCCCCCCGCTCTCTCTCCCTGCGCTCCCTCTGTGTCACCCCCGGCCCCAAGTCGGGCTCGCTGTGTCCCCGTCCCCCCCCTTTGAGCCCCGGTAAGCGGGGAGCAGCTGCGGGGAGAGCCGGCTGCGCCGCGATGCTTCGCTCCCGTTTGGAAGTTAAAGAAAGAGGAGTTATTTCAGAGCTTAATGGGTAGTAGCCTAGCGAACTTGTGGTGTTTGTCTTGTGGGTAAATATGCTTCTCTGGCTTACTAATGGTAGCTTTTGAAGATTAAAGCATAGTAGAGCCTGTTCGAGCATTATCTTCTGGTGTCTCTTTCTGCTACCCTAGCTCTCTGGAGGGGAGGATGGTTCCCAAGCTGCTATTTAGTGTGCTCTCCCGGACCGTCAACGCTTAGGTTAATTTTGCCCGAGATCTCTATCATCTTTTGGTCATGGGAACAGCTCCTCGGCTTCGGGGTTGCCGGTCCTTCAGAGATAAAGAGGAACCTAGCAAGGGCAACACGTACTGGACGAGTACACCAAGCACAGGGTGTGCGTGCTGTGTCCCTTTCGGTGCGCGTGAGTCGGGGTGGGGGCTGAAGAAGATGCAGCTTGGTTGTGCAGCTAGAAAAGCTGTAAAGCAAAAATCACATCACGATGAAATGGGATTTTCAGAATGAAAAAAATTACCGTTTTTCAGAATGAAAAAGGCACCAGGGCCTTAGTGTTTCGTGTGCTGAAAAGAAAGTTAAGTTATAGTACATTACATCCAAAATCAGTTTAAATAATCACCTCTGTTATAAAACTGATTTCTGTATTGTAAGCATGCTACCTGATAAAGTAATCTTTGGTATGCTTGCCTAATACCCTTTGGCCTTCTGGGACACTGTAAACATTTTTACAACCAGAAGCAATTAGTATATAGCTTTTTGGAAAAGAAAATCAACTGCAGCTAGAACAGCTGGTATTAGGATGACTGATGCATTTTAATACTCTGGACATATTTTTGTAATCCAATTACATATTTAAAGTATAAAAATAACATTTTATAATATGAAGGTAATTAGTATAAATGTCTAAAAAACAGGATTATACATAATACTGTCTGGCACCATTTCTTGCAGCACATGTTTGATTGTATGTGAGTCCCTACACATAGACATATTTAGCTTCTTCCAAAGAAGATGGTGCTAGTCTAACTTTCCATTTGTGTTCTTCTTTCACTGTTCATCTTCTTTAGGGTTGGACGCATTCACCAGCAACATGGAGTCGGTTCTTAAGCAGCTTATTTCACGGATTATCTGCTTATATATAGACAGAGTTAATTCAGTTATTTGCCGTAAAGCAATTGGGAATAACTTGTAAGAGCAAGCGTGTATGTGTAGTAATAGCAGCACAAATCTTCAAAGCGGTTATGTATTTTAACACCATAAGACAGCAACTGGTTATATTAGCGAAGAGATGTTACTGGCTGCTTAGGAAATACAAAGGGAGAAAATCCTCTGCATGTTTTACATCTACTCTTATGTCCTTACGATTCCACATCCTTTAACACTCGGTTTCTCTATGCTTGTGGGAAGAGAGTTAGAAGGAACACATAATTTTTATATGCCTACAGGAAAGTACTCATGCCTAATCCCTAAAGATTAGGACTGCTAGAGACAGTCCCTGAAGCTTGTCTCTTAGTCTGTGCAGTGTAGGAGGGACACAAGCAGAGAACAGTCAATCTGCTCCGTGGTGCAGAGCTTTCAAGGGGATGGTGGGCACAGCTTCCCGATTACTATCAGCCAGTGTGACTGATGCTCCCAGATTAGCTGATACAGTCAGGGCTACACAATTCTCACTCTTCCCATCCCAGTTAGATCATATAGTGACCTCTGAGATAAAACCGATACCCTGTTATGGGAACAAGATTGCCTCGGCTCATTCACTGGACTGAGGCGTAAATCCATCATTTCCCTGCTTTTGCACATTCTTCGTCTTATAACTGAGACTGCGGACTCTTTAGGGCAAGCTCGCTCCCTTGACCTCTATTTGAGCAGCGTCCTGTGGCTGAGGAGACCTCTGTTGAGGTCCTTAGATACTCCCTTTGCATGGTACTATAACAACAGTCATCTACAGAGGATTTTGAATAGGATTTCAACTTCACCGTCCCCCAGAGATGTGTCGGCTTAGAGACAGAACAGATGAACCTCCAAAAGGTATCAACTCTTTTCAGGATCACCTAAAGCTAATGTTTTTGCTCAGCAGAAACAAGATAGATAAAGCATATTTCCATGCAGGGCTGCCTTAATCACTGTGAGCTTGTCTTACCTGCCTGATACAGGCTATTTCCATGTATTGAAGTAGCCATGCAAAGATGGGAGAGTGATTGTGGCATGACTTGTTGGTAGCTCCAGAAGATAAAGCCCATCATGTCTCTGAGAGACCCAGAGTAAAATTCCTTGTCTAAGACTGCAGAGGTTTGGTAAATCTGTGACTGACCACCCCTCTCCCTGCCACGGTCTAGGCCAAACACTCAGGTTCTGAATGTCCTTGAATCCGACTGCATTTGAATTTAGTCAGCTCCCTCAATCCTTTGTGGCAAGCAGGTTCTGGGAATTAGATGTCTGGCATACCTTAAAAATAATAATAAAAAAAGGTAATTACTTAAGTAATTACAAGGAAAGGTGGCAGCATTCAGGATCTGTAGGATGACAGCGTGGCATTATTACATACGTTGCGTTACTAGCTTAATATAACAAGTGAGTATAAAGCAACATGAAATACACAGATGAGTAGGTAAGATTAAATGCAGATAGGCTTGCATATTAAACAAAGAACAAGGCTAATCCCTCAGAAGACAATCTTTCAGAGGAGGCGTGAAAGAGCTAAACAAAGTGAGCTGCAATTAAACAGTTAGAGTGGCAAACACAGTTTTTGCAATAGGAAAAATGCAGCATGTGTACCTGGCAACAAGGCATGCTAAAGGCAGAACAGTGCCAGGTGTTTTCACAGTGCATGGGACTGCGTAATTTGGACTGAAATACTGTCAGAGAGGTTCCCAAATCCCAAAATACAGTTTAACTCTCTAGTCCTCCCAACTCCACAACAGAAACCTGGGACCAGCTATAGATGAAGGGAGTTCTGCAGACATGCTGACATCATGTATTACAGAACTGGTTAACGTTGCAAGCCCTATTTCTTCAGCTCGTAAGCTTTACATGTAGTTTTACCCTCACTGGAGTCTCACCAGTGTCTTTCACGCGTGCTGGCTAACCACCAGCCTAACAGATAACTCCTGCAGATTCACCTGTCTGCTTAATTCTTCTCATCACTCTTTCTTCCTTGATGCTTCACTGCCCTCCTGCGCAGCATTAGCCCAACCTACCTCGAGTATACAACTTACAGAGTATATACTGGTGTGCTGCACGAAGAGTCGTATGGGAACCAGCCAGGCTTTGAGTCATGAGAACCATGACCAAAATATCTGCGCATGTAAGCAAGCAAGATCTCCATGGCTTCTGGGTCATGAGATTGTGCTGTGCACATGTGAATACCCTGCCGATGAGCTGAACGAATTTGTCACTGAAAGCTGCAGGTTTACAAGCCCAGAATTACTTGGGAGCCTAAGGAAGTCTGGGAGCTCAGGTACAGAAGTGCTCTGGAAGGATATTCCAAGTCAGGCAGGGTCCCTGGAGCATGTCTTTCAGTCCCATAAGGGTTATTAGCACCCTCTCCTCATTTACACTCCCTTCAATCCTCCCTCAAATGTAAAAGGATCCATTTTCCCTCCATTGTGGAGAGCTGCATGGGACTTGCTGGCTGCCTCTTGTCGTAACAACTCCTACGTATTTGCTTTTGCTACAACACATGCATAAGGACCATTGCAAATACTTCAACTAAAGCAGAAGTGAAGAAATTCCAGCTATAGAGACTTGAAGTATTTTCTCAGTAGGTGTTTCTGTCCATATGCAATATATTTCTGTGACTTTTCTCTTCTGGTAATGCCTAAACACTGTTAGGAAAGAGAGGTCATCATTCCCTTATACTCGGCACTGGTCAGGCCGCACCTCGAGTGCTGTGTCCAGTTCTGGGCCCTCAGTTTAAGAAAGATGTTGAGATGCTGGAGTGTGTCCACAGGAGAGCGACGAGGATGGTGAAGGGGCTGGAGCACAAGTCCTGTGAGGAGCGACTGAGGGAGCTGGGGTTGTTTAGCCTGGAGAAGAGGAGGCTCAGGGGAGACCTTATTGCTCTCTACAGCTGCCTAAAGGGAGGCTGTAGTCAGGCAGGGGTTGGTCTCTTCTCTCAGGCGACTGGCAACAGAACAAGAAGACACGGTCTCAAGCTTCGCCAGGGGAGGTTTAGGCTTGACATTAGGAAGAAGTTCTTTACTGAGAGGGTGATTGGCCACTGGAATGCGCTGCCCAGGGAGGTGGTGGAGTCACCGTCCCTGGAGGTGTTTAAGGAGAGATTGGATGAGGCTCTTAGTGCCATGGTGTAGTTGACAAGTAGGAGTAGGTGTAGGTGTTGGGTCATAGGTTGGACTCGATGATCTCAAAGGTCTTTTCCAACCTTATGATACTGTGATACTGTGACAAAGCTTTAGGTAAGGCTCTGAGTTAGCTTTTCCATGCTTTCCTCTTGGGCTTTCCTTCTAAAAGGCAGATTTCTTGATAGTGGGATGGAGCTGGATCTTAGCATCCTCATTCAGTTCTAATGGAGTGGGCAGCTTTTCTAAACTTAAGATAGTTAAGGCCAAATAGTTGCTCTCATAATAAGAAAGCCTTTCTTCCATAGGATTTGACAGCAAGATGATTATCACCTATTAATTATTTCACAGCAAATCATACCTTCTTTAGAAAATCTGAAGACAGGCTAAATTAGAGTTGTATCTTTTTCTGGAAATAATTTTAATAGTGCATACAATTTGTACCCATGTCATAGTTACAGTTTTGAACATTTATTTTGTTTTCAGCCTATGCTTGTGGATCGGATTTCCCTCGTGGCAGGAAGCCGCAAAGGATAAAATTCACGTTTATGCAAAAATCCCACTTAATCATCATGGTGACATAGTCTTTGTTCCAGCCCTTTGTCCAAGGTCAAATTTCACCCTGAGTTCCTAAGTAATAAGAAAAAAAGGACATTCAGTGGTATAGCAAATGTGCAAATGAGGGCAAAAGCTAGCCTCAGATGTTTAACATGCGGCAGAAGAATTTTCCCTTGTGAAGTGGCATCAAGACCACTGGTCGCTGTACTGCGTGTCCCATGTTTTTTATTTGGAGTGACTCTGTTAGTAATCAGTGGCACCGTTTTCAAAACTGCTTGAGCTCCAGAGACTTAACCGGCAGATTAGCATTGCAAAGATAACGCTGAAGAGTTGTATCTTCCACCAGTGCATACCTGGAATACAACAAAGGCATTAAAAATGTTTTCTTGTGGATGGCCGTCACTATAGATCTATGCAGCATTTTGGGAAACTCTTATATCTTGTCTTTTCAGCCCTGAGGGCCCAAGGCTTCTCTCCCCTGGGGTTGTGTCCACAGCTCAATACATTTATAAAGCACAAGCAACTCTGCTGCAGTGTATGGAGTGATTCTGGTGCAAGGGAGAGGAGAACCAAACAGAAAGTCAGGCCTTGTTCTTCTAATATCCATTCGAGTACAGCCTTGGCACAGGCTGCCACATTACACAATTTAAAGGGAATGTGGCTGTATTTCCCAAGAATATACAGCAAAAGCAATATTAACAGGAGGCCATGTCAGACAAACCCCAAAATCAGTTCTATGAGCTATTGAAAGAATCATTACTGCCTCTGATGCCAGTAAAAGCTGACATAAAAACAAAATGTTATTTTTTTGAGGGGAGAAGCACTTCTAAAGCACTGTGGCATTTGCTTCTTGTGTGCAAGGCATCGCGGGGCAGTGCAGCTTTCAAAGCTGGAAGTAAGCACAAGCCATAAAGATATAGACTTCTGTCTGCCTGCAAGTAGGGCCTGGAAAACAACAATTTGAAGTGCATTTAATTTAAAACTGTTTAAGTGCTGCACTATTGGGACTGGATATCATATCCACCCTCCTAATCTGGCTGAAGTGAGACATAATTATGAAACGTGAGTACTATTTAATAATAGTTTCTTTCATTCAAGGATCTTAAGTGAATTAATCCTCCCAGTATTCAAGTGAACTGGGCAAGGATCATTTCACTCATTGCTGGTGTGGAATGCAGCAGCTGTTACGTAGCGCCCGGCAGAGCTGTATGGACATGCAGGACCAGCACCGGTCATAACATCCCAGGCAGGAAGGCTAGAAAGCATCTGAAAAAGCCCAACTGCATCTCTAATTGATCTGGACCTTGTCCAGGGCAGGGGAATAGCTCCTCTAAAAAGTACTCTTTTCCACAATGGGCTCTCTGGTGAAGACAGGCAAGGTCCAAGACCAGGGTGGTGCCTGAGAAGCTGAATAGCAGTATCTCGACTTCTGCCTGCCTCAGTTTCCCACAGCTTTAACAGGGCAATAACAACCCTGGCACAGCTTGGAGGTAGGGGAGGGGCAGGAAAGCAAAAGCTGCCACAGCACTTTGAAAACGGAAAACGCGGAGTAAGTGCCACGTCATTACTTTCAGTGACTCTTTTCCTACCACAGGCAGCAGAGATGGTGCGATTGAGTCCCATATGAAGCATGGCATTGCTATCGCCTACTTCACCACCATGGCCGGTGTGGCCTCAGGGAGAAGGCAGGGGGAAAGTGCCACTCACCAGAGTCACGAGCATAATTTCTGACTGTGCCTCCTCCTTCCCCAGGAGCCAGCCAGTCACTCCTGGACACAGCTGAGCAAGGCTTGGCTGAGGAGAGCTGTTGGCCTCGGGGTGCGAAGTGGCCAGTGGCAGGCTGGGTAGTAGGCAGGACACGGTTAAGGGAGTGCTGAGAGGGATGGCAGCATCTCTCATGACTCCTTTGGCTGCTCGCCAGGAAGCCATGTGACTCCTTGGTTAAAAGAGTCCTCTCAACCATGAGACACTTCTTTCCCCCCCTCTGATTGTACCTTTTCTTTTCTGCATTTAAAAGAAAACAAAACGTACCCACAAAACTTTCCACATTAAAGTTATATTGTAGTCGGATGACTCAGGGTGAGAAATTCAAGGGGAATGAAGAGGAAGGGGAACATTTCTGAATCAGACCTGTTGTGCTGAGCCTTAAAGGAGAGAAGGGTATTGCTGGATGGAGAACAGCACTGCTGCACAGCACAGTGAGCAGGGAGCAAAGGACGGGGCTTAAATCTGTTCCCTGCTGCTGTGGGCTACAGCTAAGCCTGTCAGGGTAGCTTCAGATCCTGTGGATTTTGACGCTATCAAAAGGACCAAGAGTGGGAGTGCAAATAAATATGGCTTCATCTGATTCATAGTAAATTCCTTTTTCTCCACTCCCATGGCCTAAAGGGTACATCATCTAGCTTTACAGTTTTTGGTTGTTTTCTTTTATTGGCACCTCTCATCACAGTATCTGAGCAACACCCATAACAATTAGATTGGCACATCCCTAGTAGACTTCCTGGAGTCTTTTGTTCTTCTCCGTTCTCTGCCTCTGGGGAGCTCTGCCCAGGGTGGGTGCTTCTGGGGGGAGGGAGAGGGTCAGATTATTGTTGTTAATGTCACTCTGGTTATGTTGTAAAAGGTATATCAAAGAGGAAGTTCTTGTACTATGACCTAAAGGTCATCAGACTCTGGATTAGTCTAATCTCTGAAAGTTCCGCAGACAGATCCTTTCGACCGAGAGTAACTTACCTCTGGACTCAGAGCTTTTTCTTGTGTTTTGTGATCTTCGCTGTTCCAGGGATGCTCAACAGGCCTGGCAGAGCAGAGGTTTGGTCTGTCATCTCCTGTTGGGCCACGATCCACCAATTGCAATGTGGTTGGGCTTCACACCTTGAACTGGAGATGAAAGAGAACAGGAACGATGAGAAGGGCTTGCATGTGGGGGCAATATGCGCAGCATAACCTCACCTGGACACAGGCTATCTACTTTGAAGTCGGCATGCTGTTTTCATGGTCAGAGTGCTTTGGAAGCCATAGAGCCTGTGTCTTGCTTTGCCTTTGTTCTTTTTTTTGGGAGAAAAGGGCAAAGCATTTTGAAAATCGCCAATAGGGCGATTTTTCAGGCTCATCATCTGTTTGGGTCTCTTGTAGGCTGCACTCAGTGGCTGGAAAAGCTGTGGCTGGAGACTGGCAAGTTCGGGGATGTCGTTAACCAGTAACACACAATACCAGCGTGCCGTGGATGTGAGGGGTACAGGACAGGATTTAGAAACAGCTTGCTCCTTCGTAACCCACAAATGCAGATGTGCTTCTGAGCAGAACCAAGGCATCGTCTTGGTGTAAATACTCAATTTTAAAGAATGCACTTGAGACAAATATGTGTGCTTGCCACTGTGTGCTCCTCTCTTCTCCCCACCCCAGCCGAGCAGCGTGCCAAAGCCAGCTCCTCAGCAACAAGACTTGGCAGGTGGCACCTGGTGAGATAATCATGCCCCTGGGACATTAGGAGGCATGAGGTGCAGCCAGGTGCTCCTAATCTGTCCATGGGTGTGATTTTCTGTGGTAACCACACCCTCAAGTGTTGTCTTACTGCAATTAGGAAATTTGTTCAGTTTAGGTCAAGTACTTCTATTAGGGTGCTCTTCACATCTAACATGTGTTGGCATGGCAGGAGCATGTGGACATCCAGGGTCAGGCAGTGCACTGCGCAGGGTGGTGTTCCTGCAACTAACACGGAAGAGATACTACTTCTCACCACTTTGCTCTCTGCTTCATTCCAAACCTGGACCTCCCCTTCACAAGGACCCACTAATCTGAGTGCTAATTCGGGTGCAAATAAAATCAAATGGAAATGGATTCCCAGGACAAAACATTCCATTTCGTATGTGTCACAAACCTTTGAAGAGTTTGCCACTTTGCTTCCTGAGTTTTCCATTTTGCAAGAAGTGCTTTAAAAACTAGAACGTATGATGGCTGTACTACAGCAAAGATGAAATGACGGTCCCTTCCTGCATGGAGCAGCTGCTTTGCTTTCACATGCTGGCTTGCATTTCAGTCTTACTATAGGTATGGAAGCTAAGTGTAAAATCAGTTTGGTAGTGAAAAATACCAGTCAGATGCTCACATGGGCTCCTTCTTATTAAAGACTTGGTGCAATAAGATCCAACAGTCAATGAGGTGCTCTGGTTATCGCAGAGAAGAAGGGGAAAGGAGGTCTCCAGCTGCCAGCAGAATTAGTTCCCCACATCGTTACTTGGCCAGAGCTGTCATTGCTTGCCATGTCTGCTGCAATACTGTAAGAGGCATAAAGTGAAACAGCACAGAAGTGGCTTCAAGGGCTGCCAAGGTCTTTGTGTGACTTTGAGGAAGCCCTTCTTTCCTGTGAGCTACTGTTCCTTTTCCAGAGTTGCCTGCTTGGGGTGCAAGTGCGGGAAGAGCTCTCTGTACCTTCGCATAGGGAAGTATGTGCAAAACTTGTGCTATTTGCCCTTCATTCTGCCAGCCTAGGTGCTGCCCAGTGTAAAGTTGCTCCATCCTGACTGCCTAAATTAGCTCCATCCTGACATTGCTTGAATAACAGCAGGATTTAGCTCATAGTATTTTGTTAGGACAGTGCTGTTTATTGGAAAGAAGTGGTAAAACCCATCAGCTCACTGAGGAAGGTCTTCCAGAAGGGATAACAATAAAACAGAGGGACTGGTGCAGTTCTCCTGAAAAACTCCTGCTTTTCTTCATATTGCACAGATAGGTTTTTTCAGGTGTATCAGATCTTTGTTTATACGGTAGTTGCCATTGTATGCCTAATTAAAACCAGCTTTAGCCTTCTGACAATAGCTGGCACAGATCATGTTCACTCTAAGACATCTTGTGAGATAATTAAAGCGATGACTGAAAACATAGCACAGCAAAAGGAATGTTTCTCAAAGTGGAGCTGCTTTACAGGTTGCTTGTATGCATATGGTTTTTTTTGAGAACAAATCTTGAAATTCTCTCTGTTTCTGCCTCCTTTTTCAGTTCACGTTTACATGCATGTACACGAATCCACAGCTCATGCAGGGAGCCTGAATCACAGCCCTGGAAAATGAATTCCTCTCCTTACCCACAAAACCAGTACAGCACAAGTGGAGGGTGTGTGAGCTTCCCCACTCCACCCCATCCTTGTGTCTCATCCATGACCTAGAGGGGCAACCTCTAGCCAGGCATAAGCGGGTGGCTCAGTCTCTGTACTTATTTAATCCTTGGCCAACCTGCTAAGGCTGCCAATAAGGGTGCCAATTGTGGTGGTGGTTTCTGTGATGTGGATAGTTGTCCACTGGGAACTGGATTAAGACCATCAACTCATTTCAAATACTCTAGGCCACAAAACATCTGCCAAACAGTAACCATGTTTTCGGTCACTACTGACTTGGGTCATGTTTGGATCAGCGATGAAAGGCTCCATAACCCAATACCAATCCCCTGAGCCATACAGTTTCCCAGAATAATTTTTTTAAAGACGGAAAACATTATATATTGTCCTAGATTCTACTTTGGTTTGCTGATTTTTAGTGTGTGTATTGGCCCTTTGAGGTACTTTCATCACTTAATTGTAGAGGGTTCAGGTGCTGGGAAGGATTTTGGAAGATGGCAGGTGGCAGATCCATGTGGTGCGATCCAAAAGGAGCTCTTGGAGATAGTGGTTACACACTCTGGCACCTCAGTTGGCTTTATGTACAGATCTAAAACTTCAAATTTATCACAGTCTCTCAACAGGGTAACTGCCATTAAATTGAAGATCACATTGCTGCCTTCGCTCTTGTTCTTTCAGAGGAACCTAGATATGTGTGTTTCAGATCTGTGGTGTCAGTAGTCTTTGCTGGTAGCTCTTCCAGCAGCCAATTAAGTTGTCAGTGGTCCCAGCTGAACCTACCACAGAGTTTTATACATACCCACTAGCACCTCGTGTTCTTAGGAGATGAATTACTTCACCGATGTTGCGGAATTGCAGGAGGCAGAGAATAACTCATTTGCCTCAAATCAAACAGCACAGATGGGCAGGGAACTGGGGTGGAGATTTGCTGCCTTCAGCCTGGCTCCCAAACCATTAACAGGCACACCTGAGAGTGGAGCTAGGGCCAGCTGAAGGTCTTAGTTTAGATGGCAATGAATGACACTACCTCCCACGGCTGTGTTTCTCACCCAGAAGAGACCCGGTCTCAAGAGAATGCCTAGGATGAGAAAAGTGTTGTCAGCATGCTGAAGGAATGTCTTTCTGGCCTTTCTAGGATAACACGACGCTGCACAATATTGCCACCAGCTCTCCCTTGAGCTGAAGCCAATCCTAAGAGCTAACTGTGTTTTTCTTTCCTGGGGGTAATTTACATTTAAGCTAGCATGAAGGGGCTGCTTTGCTTGCATTAGTTCCGCAGAACAGTGATTCACCTACCTTCTTACATGGAAGTGAAGCATGTTGTGGTATCAAAGGAGTGACTCTTAGGATGATAGAAAATTCTGAGTGTATCCATGACAGCTATGGATGTTCAGAAGCAACAGATAGAGGAAAAATGATGGGTTCGAGTTGATGGCATTCTGGGGCTGTGGTAGCATCTGCTTTCTACCACACAAGAAAAGTGTCAGGAGCATCTTACCAGTAGATATCTCACAGCAGTTTATTGGTATTAGATTGTGAAATGTATATTTTGGATTTCTTTTTATTTTGTTTAAAATAATAAACAAAAAATGATTTTATTCAATGTATCCTTCCAGTGTGAAAGGTTGTTTCTGTTAAGAGAAACAGAAGATGGAAAGAGTAGGGAAAAAATTGTGTTTGAAAGATTATATTCAGTCATATAGATATGTATAGAAATCATAATTCTTTAATCCTTAAAAAAATAAACACATCGCTACAAAGCTCTCTTTTTAAGTTTCTCAGCTTATTTTGAGCCCCTTTACGTATAGTTTCTCTTTCCAGAATAGAAACTTCCCTTTCAACATTAGCCAAAACTTAAATTCAAGAAAATATATGAGAAATATAAGCATATTGGCTTAAGAAATCTTCTAGTTACGTGCATATGTCTAAGCATGTCCCAAATGTAGGAAGCACAGGACACAGTGCCTAGCACCCTTATATGTTCCCCAATGGCAAAGGGATTCCAACACATGGTTAACTTTTTCCGAAACTGAGTTCTAAATTCAGGTGACAGCTCTCAATTTTACTTTTTCAATAGCAAATCCATGAAAAGTGAGCAGAAAATGTACAGTGTCAGAGCATCCGTGAAGTCTCAGCTTGAGATGTGCGAGTTTATATACAAAAGTCCTGTTTTTCCTTTCAGCCCGTCGACGGGGCCTGAGGAACAAACCTACCATTGCAGGAGTTTTGAGATGAAAGGTGATGGTAGTGGTGAGGAGCAAGGGAGGGACAGCCAAGACAGGGCCTGTGTGTTCCCTGGGGAGAAGGGAATAGAGAGAAGTGTAGGATAGAACACGCAACAGGACGGAGAGTGAACAAAACAGAAAGAGGAAAGGGGAAGGAGCACAGCAGCTGGAAGGAAGAAAGTGAGAAGTCAGGGAAGCATGGAAAACAGAAAAGATGGAGCTTGAGGACAAAACAGGCTTTAGGATTGTTGCCAGAAAGGGAGGCAGTTCTTGGGAGGTTCAGTGTTTAGCTCATTTGTTCAACTTCAGCCTGTCTTATTGGTCCACGTCGTGGCCTCATCAGTTGGTCAGAAATTCAGTTAGCTGAGAGCAGCTTTTTTGCAACTCAGCATGGGGACCGCAGACTGGAGAGGCGCATAGTCTGGAATGAGGAGGCAAGAGTGGAGTTAGGAAGTGTGATCAGAAAGCGTGAGCAGAGGAACTCAAGAGACCAGCCTTGGCCCAGAGACACCCACTGTGCTGCTGAGGCTTATTTGTCCCCGGAAGGGCCATCACTGGTCAGGAAGAGAGACAACAAACAACAGAGCACAACTTATAGCTGGCTAATTTCAGCTAGCAGGGGATGATCCCCCTTTTAAGGAGGGACTGGGGGAGAGGTGCAGGAGAGGGAATGTAAAAGAAGTAAGAGACAAAGAACAGTTTACACCAATAAGAGAATTCAGCTTTCAAAGAAGATTTTCTACATGGCTGCTCCACATAAATTGTGCTTAACTCTACATTTGCAGGATTTTGGGGTCTCTGATGAGGCTCGTGAACTCCTAAAAACAATTTTACTATTTAGCATCCTAGAATCACAGAATCCTATGGTTTGGAAGGGGCTATTGAAGGTCATCTAGTCCATCTCCCCTGCAGTGAGCAGGGAGATCTTCAACTCAATCAGGTTGCTCAGATCCCCATCCAACCTGGCCTTGAATATTTCCAGGGTTGGGGCATCAACAGCCTCTCTGGGTAACCTGTGCCAGTGTTTCACCACCGTAATAGTAAAATATTTCTTCTAGATATCTGGTCTCAATCTACTCTCTTTTAGTATAAAACTGTTGCCCCTTGTCCTATCACGACAGGCCCTGCTAAATTTTGTCCCCATCATTCTTTTAGGCCCCCTTTAAGACCATACTAGGATCTTCTCAAAGCCTTCTCTTCTCCAGGCTGAACAACCCCAACTCTCTGAACTTTTCTTCATAAGAGAGGTGTTCCACCCTTCTGATCATTTTTGTGGCCCTGCTCTGGGCCTGCTCCAGCAGGTCCATGTCTGTACTAAGGGCTCCAGAGCAGAACACAGTACTCCAAGCAAAGCCCCAGATCTCACCAGAGCAGAGTAGAGGGGCAGAATCCCCTCCCTCACCCTGCCAGCCAACACTTCTTTTGATGCAGCCCTGGATATGGTTGGCCTTCTGAGCTGTGAGCGTACATTGCCAGCTTGTGTCCAGCTTTCATCCACCAGTACCCCCAGGGCTGCTCTCAATCCCATTGTCCCCCATCCTGTACTGAAATCACGGCTTGCCCCGACTCAGGTGCAGAACCTTGCACTTGGCCTGTTGAACCTCATGAGGTTCACGTGGGCTCACTTCTCAAGCTTGTCCATGTCCTTCTGGATGGCATCCCATCCCTCAGGAGTGTCAACAGCACCACTCAGCTTGCTGTTGTCTGCAAACTTGCTGAGAGTGCGCTTGATCCCACTGTCTAAGCCATTGATGAAGATACTAAACAATACCGGTCCCAGTATGGACCCCCGAGGGACACCACTTGTCACTGATCTCCATCTGTACATTAAACCATTGACCACTACCCTCTGGATGGAACCATGCAACCAATTCCTGATCCACTGAACAGTCCACCCATCAAATCCATATCTCTCAAATTTAGAGAGATGGAGAGAGAAGAATGTTGTGGTGTCCATGTCAAAGGCATTACGGAAGTCCAGACAGATGACATCGATTGCTCTTCCTTTGTCCACTGATGTAGTAATTCCATCATAGAAGGACACTAGGCTGGTCAGGCAGGACTGCCCCTTGGTCTCGAATCACCTCCCTCTCCGTGTGCCTTAGCACAGCTTCTGGGAGGATCTGTTTTATATCTTCACCAGCACAGAGGTGAGGCTGACAGGTCAGTAGTTTGCAGGGTCTACCCTTTTTAATACTAAGTGCAATGTGTCCCTTTTATAGTCACCAGGGACTTCACCTGACTGCCATGACTTTTTGAATACTGTGGAGAGTGGCTTGGTAATGTGCTACCATCCATGAAACCTAAAGCTTATGTTGGTGCACTTTCAAGTTTAGAGGTTCAGAAATGCGGTAATATTAATGGTTAAAAAGGACATGGATGAAAGGCTTTCTTTACATTCTTTAATTTGTAAGCATTAGGGTAAATGTACTCTTTGGCCTGAGAGTCCACTATTGGAATATGTAAAGGTAATACTTAATATTACAATTCTCAGTCACAGCAAATACTTGTAGTATTGATGTACACGGGTGAGCTGGGACGGTTGGTGCTGAGGGGACGCTCAGCTTTTCCTTTCTCTAGAGTATGAACTCACTTCAAAAGCCGAGTTTTCAGGGGACATAGCATTGTTTGTGTGCAGCCAAACCATGAAGGATTTTCTTCTCAAATTAAATTCAACTCTTTTCGTCCCATCTCTAAAGCCAACTTTGAATTTTTCAGCTAACTGGGATCCAGTTTTAAAAATATATATTGGAGCTATTGCTTGGCACACTATAGAGACTTTGGCTTTTATAGTGTTCATGCACTACTAGGATCTAGTTTATTACTTTGGGAAGTATTTTTAGGATATATCTTTTTCTATAGAAAACTAAGTCCAGTACCATGCATATTTCTCTTCTCTGTCTTCTGTTGTTTTCTTCATGGACAAAAATATACATAAAATGTTTATAAGATAGAGAAAAACTCCGGAGAAGATCCTTTAAGACTGACTATGAGTGGTCTGAGGATCTTCTTTTTAGCTTTATTTTTCTTTTTTTCCCAAGTTGCACGCAGTTTTAGTTGAATTTGGTGCCTCCTACACACATAGCTGATTTCAATCTATGTCTCACAAGCCTAATTCCCAAAGTTTCACTGAGCAGTTTTCACTGAGGACATACATGCGTAGACCTAAGACCAGACAAATGTTAATGTAAGCTGGCTGTTGTACCTCGTCCTTCTGAGGAGCTCAGATTAAACTCCTTGAGATGAACAGAGCAAGTTTGTCATCTGAAGTAAACCATCTTATCAAAACTGATCTCAGTGTAACTCTCCCAGTTCCAGTCTTGTCATACAGTTACAGAGCTGTACTTTTCTTTTTGTCCCTCTCCTCTATTTCCTCCATTAAAATTTCTAAAAAGTTTCCAAAATAAAATGAATAAGGAAGGAGATACGTCGTAGAGAAACACATGAAACCGAAAGGAGGCTCCGAAACCATCTATGATCCCCATTGGTGAATTGTGCTCTTTGGAATAAACCTCAAATCACCCACTTTCCCTGAGAGGTGAACTTAAAAATATGTTTCCCAGGGACCATGAAACAGCTGGCAGATACCTGGAGAGAGACTCACTCACATGCTCAACGACACAGACTGGCACACATATGCACTCACCCCGGCAGAAGAGTAAATTTTAGCTCCAGTGCTTCCAAGTTGAGAACACATATCTGGGCAAACATAGGTTATTATAACTCTGGACAGCAAACCACAAAGGCATTCAAAGAATCACCACCACAACATTTTACAGAATATTATTACAACTGTCACCCGCAGTTCTGTCAGAAATCTGAAAATTGCAACAGATAAAATCTGACTACTGAGGAGCAGGGAATTCTTGAAAACTGTCTGCCAGTATGCTGGCACATTTCAGACCAGATAAAGAAATGCTAGACTTCTCTGATAACCAACCTGCAGAGCGCAAGGCAAAAGCCAATATCAGAACAATACTTGTCTACACCTCTTCCTTTAAGACCCTATATGCATCCTCATCAGTATTTTTGTGTCTGCTTGCTCTCCTCCTCTGCAGTTTTACCACCTTGGACCTGGACTAACTCCAAGAACTAACCTGAACGCTGTTCTTTACCAGAATCTACAGTCTTACTAGAGATGTAACTTTGGAAACAAGTTTGAATTTCATGAGTGAGAAAATAAGTGGAACTGTGCTCATCTGGCCTGTGCATGTGCCAGCAAAATGTGTCACAGTAACATTGCAGTTAAGTTATACCTCTGAGGGCACATAAGACATCTAGTTAAGCATAACCTCTTGGTTTTGCTTAAAGACTTACTTTGTGCATTTATATATTCTCATACATGGCATTTAGTGTTGTTGCAGATTTTAATTATGCAATATTAGTCCTTTCTCCATGCCTCCTTACTGAAAGATGTCAGAGGAGAAGCAGAGATTTGGACGCAACAGTCTGTGAGCTGGTGCTTCTGAACCTTGGGAACCTTCCACAGGAAGGGATTTTGGTGTCTTGAATCCTTGGGATATCTTCTATCATCTAGACAGGAGGTGGAGCAGGGCTCTTACGCAAAGGTGCAGAGTATGAATCCCTTAAGTCCCACAACCCACAATGGCTTTGAAGAACCTTCTCCATGCTGCGTCCCTTCTAGCTGCTACTTCAACCAAAAGCCATCCATGAGCACATTGCCTAAATGGGTTTGGTTACATTATCAGGAGTGAAATGTTTAAGCATACTAATTGACATTTTTGCCGGATTTCAGGCAAAGCAGATTCGTATCATGAACTATGCAGCTTGTATTTCTCTCAGAGCTATTGTTTCAGACTCCTTGCAGACTGAGTGGAACAGCAAGGTTACAGTAGCTTGTATGTTGAAGGGCTAACGATCTAGTTAAGAAAATAGTCAGGATCAGAGTGGTGCTGCAAATTCCATATTGTGAGCCAGGACGTGTTAATGTAGTTGGCCCCTATCACTCTCTGCCTGAGAGCCTACATGTGCAGGGTGTTGCTCTGTGTGTGTAAACCTCTGCCAGCAAAGCCTTGTTGCCTCTGTCATCCTGTATTCCAGGGATGGCTTTCCTGGAATCTCACACATGGCATAAGCAGACCCTGCGGGTGTTCCTGTATCCTAGGATGTGAGTGCAGCCAGACAATGCCCAGAGTGGTGCCTGGTGGTGCCTGCCTTCAGTTTTCTTGTGTGATACCTTGTACAAAGAAAAGATTTATCCTAAAAATACCTGAAAGACTTATAGAACATATAATTTTTGCTGCTGGTCACGCTCATCTCCTTCTATAGCCAGGTGTTTTTAATACTAAGAGTTCAGGAACTTGTCTGTAATACAGTGCCAGCATTGTGGAGTTGTTGTGGAAGTGTCCGGTTGTGCCAAATCCCGTCAGCTAATTTTGCCCTAGTGACTTGACAGTTGGTGTAGGTCTGGAAACCGAAGTTCTGCATCATGCCCTCTCACTTTGGCCTCAGTGCTGGATAGGATATTTTATCTAGTGTAGTTATTTGCCATGAGGAGAAAATGCAATTGCACTTTTATGAGCATAAAAAACTCCTACTTCACAGGTCAAATGAGAACGTGTCATAACAAGATCGCTTTTTAGGCAAACCGAGGCCACTATCCACATAAAAGTGCAGGTTGCCCCAGGATCGATAAGCAGGATGTAAGGCTTAGAAATGAACAGAGAACAATTCCTAGCTCCTCGGTGGTACAGCATACTCCTTTCCAGCAGTAATGACTTATAAGATATTACACAAGAAACCTGTCCATCATTCAAGGCAGATTGTTGCATTTCTGATGTAGGAACTACTGATTATGGGGGGGGAGATATGTTTATATATGTGCTAGTGGTTTTATGACTGCTGATTACGTTTGGGGCTTCAGAAGTGGCTCCAGTGAGGCTGAGTAATGGACTGAGAGTATGAGAGGTGCAGGATAAACAATGTAGGAGGCATTTCCGCAGCTGATATCACCACAATGTAAGCGATATCAGCGTATTTGCTGAACAAAGCAATCTGTTGTATTGGGTTCTCGCCTAGCGCAGTTCAGCGAGAGGCTGACACTTTGTGGCCTGATTTCACCAAAGTACTTAAGCCTGGGAGTATCCCATTGGCTCTGGTTCGAACTCAGTGGGAACATAAGTGTGTTTAAAACTTTCCACACGCTGTTAAGAGCATGTCTAAAGCCCATGTCTGGTGTGCTCCATGGGATGAACACCAAAAAGCTGAGTGTCACCAGCAGCCACTGGTGACGTGTGCGCTTCCGTCACAGCATGTTCCCTCGGGTGAGCAGTTGCTTCACCAGACTGTTTTCAGTTACATTTTTTATCTGATCAGGGTAGTTTGGTTTGTCCCTTTGCTCTCAGAGTGTTGCTTAGACAGTTTGCATCTCTTTTTAAGAGCTGCTTTTAATGCAGGAGCTCAGAGCTCTTTGGCAAATCTGCCTGCAATCATCAAAATCCAAAGGGACAAATCTGCCTACGGAACATGCTGAATGTGAAATATCACATAGATGCCTAAAGGAGATATGAGCTCTTTAGGAAATCAGACTGCTCCTGTGCTGGAAATCTGGCTTTCAACTTTTTGGAAATTCTAGGTGCTGGATAGATTTACTTTTAATTATCTGACTGTGCTGTCACACCCAGCTTACCGAAGGTAATCACCTTCCATGAAAGCCTGGAGAGCCTTCATTCACTCACATGTGTGTACCATTGTCCTTGCGTCCAGCTGAGGATGCATGTATTCCCTGGCTATGCATATAGCACCCAGTCCCTTCCCGGTGCCTCTTCTCCCAGAGCTGCACCCCCAGCTGCCCCACTGTCCTGTATGCAGAGATGTGGCATGGCCCTTTGGTTTTGATCTTCTCCAGTTCTGTTCAAGGGACAGTGACTCCTCACCCAGCATTGTCCTTTCCAGTTCATTACCATCCTAATATTTGCCATTTATTTCTTTTTAAGCTGGACCTTTGCTCTACAGCCGCCTATAGGAAGCGACTTTCAGCAGGCCCCATCACCAGCACCACTGGGATTCATCGTCTACCACCCATCTAGCATGTCTAGCAGGGGAGGAAAGGGAATAATGTGTGCACGGGCAAGGTCCCGTGCAGGACAGGAACACTAAGGAAACAATATTGAGCACTGATACTGACCCTGGTTTCCTACATACATATTGCCAGTGAGGACAGTAATTTCTTGTGACTGTAGAGACTCTTGTAGACCTAAACAGATTCGGCTCCGGCCACCTTCGTTTGATACAGTCATTGGTTTTAATGGCATGAGTCAAACTACTCCAGTTCCCTCCCAGTTTGAGATGCAGCTGATTGAAGGGGAGGGCGTGAATTTTGCAGTGGGAGGGAGAAACAGGGAATCGCCTCCTTTGAAAGCAAATAAATGCTACCACTTCTGCTAATTGCATAAAAGTCAAAAGCTAAGCCATAAATGGTAGTGCCAGTCTGAGATTACTTGATAGCCTTGTATTCAAACACAGAATGCTGCACGAAGCACGTATAGAAGAGGCAGTGTTAGAAAAGGCTCTTATCTTCACTTGTTAAACCGCTCCTGTTATGACAAATCGTCCCTGGCCTAACAAATCAAGATTAGTGCATCACCAGCAGCGTCAAAACCTGTAGCTACTGGAAGCTGTAACAGGGGACCCAAATGGCCCCTGATCTTTGAAGAAGTTGTACGTCAATCCAGGTGTAACTCAGACCCCTGTACCACGAAACATCTGAAACCCGCCTGTCTGTCAGGAACTAAAGAGCACACAAAGTACTCTTTTTGATAAAACTGACTTCCCGGTCCAATTAATCTAGTGAAAAGGCTCCTCCTGTTTTCAAGAGGCTTTGAATCAAGTCCAGGAGTGTCTGATAATGCACATCAAACATTAACATGTGGCTTAGAAGGATGGCAGATATCGCGACCTGCTCGTGTTTGGTAGCTCCTGGTAAAGCCAAGGCACCCACGAGTGGCTCCTCAGAGATGACTCGCTGCAGAGTGGCAGAAAATTGACCTCGGTGGTGATATCCAGGGTTGTTTTCAAAGGCAGCTGGAGTACATATTTGTGTGTAGGATTTTTCCTTTGAAAAATTCCATGTGAGGAAACCACAGTTGCTCCATGATAAGATGTGAACAAAGAGAAGCACCAAAGGAGCTGTGAAAGGTAGCGATGTGTTGCAATCTGTTTGAATGTTTATCTGCAGTGACATGCAGAGGTGCATTCATTCAATCAAATTTAGGCAATAAGGCTCTCAAGTTAGGAGCCTGGGCTCCCTAGGTACCTCCTGTAGTTAATGAAGAAAGAAGCAGGTCCACGGGTAATTCTTTCCATATCTGTTCCCAATCATCCTGGAAGGTGACTGGCTCTTTCCTTGATGGCAGAGGGAACCTGAGGCACCTGGTTGCCTAACTCAGGCACCTTTGGCAGCACCGTAAATGGCACAGAGAATGGGGTCTGGTGAAGAAGGCTACCAACCATCATTGTTTAATTCCCATTAACATGACTCAGACCAAGCCTGGCTACCCGAACGCTGAGACGACAGAGAGTTAGACGGGAGTGAATGGGATGGATGCTAAAGAGACAGAGAACCAGAGTCTTCTCTGTGCCCATGATCCCATGATATGTGTGGGTCACAAGTAGTGCACGGAAAAACGCAGCACTGCCATTTTTAAATTGATGAATGGGAGTTGTAAAAGCCCCTCATAAGTTGAAATAATCCTAAGGGCCTGCAGCAGTGGCATCCCTTCTTTAGGCTGCTGGACCAAGTGGGGTGACGGCGTTAACAGACAGCAAAATTTCTTTGAAGATGGGACAGTGAAGACCAACACACCACTGTTCATGAAGCAGAACAGCTTCTCAGCCGTTGTTACAGGTTATCAGTGCCATGGTCAGTGTACATTTGAGGAGGAGGCAGAGCAAACCTGTTTTCTAATTCAGGTGAGTGGTTCAGCAGTAGTTCGGGGAGAGGTAACACAATCTCTGGAGCTGCCAAAGTGTGCCCAGGACTTCCAGGCAGAATGAGTGAGTCACAGGGAGGGACAGAGAGAGAGAGAAAGAGGAGCCAGCTCAGATCTGGGAAGGTAGAGTGTGGGTGGAAGGCAAATACCATGAAAGAGCATAAGGCTGCTGTGTCAATCGAATCTTCTAGCTACTAATATTTATCATAAATACCGAAGAGGTTTTAGCAACCACAGACTCTCAGAAAACAGTAAATGAAAACTGTTTCCTGTGGTTAGAGGGACCAGAGGAGAAGATGTGAGTGGAGGAAAAAGAGATAACAGGGCTGTGAACGCAAGGGAAGGGGTATTGCGGAGTATGACATAATGGAATACGGAGCAGCAGCATTTATGTGGCATGGACAACAAGATCAGATGATTAGCTTTTCCAGAATGATGCTGTGTTGCCTTTCCCAGTAATCTCTCATTAAACGGGCGCTAGAATGCATGAACAATACAAGAAACCCCCTTCTTATTCTAGTGGCTGTCCTTCCATAACTCCCTAAGTTTTGCATAAAACACCTTGCAAGATACTTTTTTTTTTTTATTCGAAGCACTGCTTCATTTCAGTTTTATATGTTTTGGTTTTTAGATGGCACTGAAATACAAGGCTAATTATCTACACAGAAATATTTTTAACTCTGAAAGCTGCTTTCGGGGAGCTCTGTCAAAGCAGAGATCACTGTTTACTGCTTTTACTTCACAACACTACCTCTCAAAAGGGCCTGCTCTGGGGGGCGGCGATAGCCTGTCAGTGCTTCATTTTTCTTCTTCCTTCAGAAAATGCACTGGGGGCTGAAGGAAATGGTAAGCATTGTAACAGTCTTCTTACACAATTTTTGAGTTTAATAATAAAAAAGACTGAAAAAAAAAGACAAATGCATATTTGAAGGTAAGGCAGCAGTACAATGTCTGGGAAAATACAGACTTTTCTTTGACTCTCTTAGAATGTTATAAAATAAAGCCTAAACTTTGAGCATCTCCAACATACGGAAGTGATTTTTTTTTTTTTACCTTTCCTTGAGAACAGATGGCAGTGAATTTCAAATATAACAGCCAATACTAGACTTTAAATTTTCTCAGGTGGTTCCATCTACAGGCTGAGCAGAGCACTATACAGAATGGGTATAAGGGTGAGAAAGTGGGTCACAGCTGATATAAATTAGGACTATACATACAAGCCAAGGCAACGAGGGAGAATTTTTATCTGAAATTATAGGAGGGATTGTTATGCATTTAATTTGGTGTTGAGACTTTTCCCATTCTGTGACTGCCCCTGTAACTTCAGGCAAGACAGTTCGGAAGACCCATAGAAAAACACTAGAGAAAAGGACCTTCATAACTGTTTCTCTCATCATCTCTAGAGTGCGAGAAGAATTTGTGATTGGTGTCAGAGTTGTGTCCAAATCTGACATTTGAGAGCTCTGAGTTTAGGTTGAAATTTCATTTTAGTAGCTATTTCTTTGTTATCCTTGGAAGTGCCAATGTATCCTGAGTGTGGCTCCTGCCTGGGAACATTAGTGTGTGATCTTTAATTTGCGGTCACATTTTTCTACGGACGCCTGCCTCAGCAGGGCACGCATTTACTTGAAGTGACCTTGGCTTGGTACACTTTCCTCCAGGGGCTGTGTTGGAGCACAGATTTTCCACATGGGAGTGAGAGGGTCCTGTGGGTCAAGTGTTGGAGCGTTGCTATCAGGAACTACGTCCTGTTGCTTCTCCTGGCCCAACTGCCTGTGTATCGCTGGCCAAGGCATTTAAACCTTTATTTTTTTATATATTATTTTAAAATCTATTAGTAGCTCTTCCCTGTCCTGATTCACCTTCCCAGGATGTGACTTGCTGAAGTGGGGAGCAATCTTAGCTGCAGCAGAAGTCAAGAGAATCAGTGTTTCAGACAAAAAAAAATATTTTGAGGGCCGGTATCCCAAAAGTTGTCAAACTGAACTAATTGGATCAGCAAATACTGCATAGCTAAAACTTGCTAAATTTCTATGGTGGGAGGAATCATGTCTCCTGTCCTCATATGGGTGTTATGAAATGATTTTTCTGTGATTTTCTCACTCATTGTATTGATCAGCACTATACAAAAGCCAATGCAGCACTCAGAATTCGTCAATAAAAGTCTGAAGGACTAATAAAGCCTGGGGTGTGAACAGAGAACAAGGAGAAAGCAAGACAGAGCAATTCCCCATCAAAGAGGTGCTTCCACCCTGTGCCCTCTGTGGAGGAGATGGTCCTGTGGAAAAACAGGGTGTGTTGTCATTGAACCACAGGCTGTACCACTGCACACACAGAGAAGACAGATGAATTCAAATTTCACTGCTGGTCCTCAATCTGCAGTTTCCTGTCTTACGAGTGCTTGACCTCCTGGCCTTAATATATTAGTTGCTTTCTGTCAGTTAATATTACGTATGCTTACAGCAGTTTAAATGTAGAACTGGTAGAGTGAACTAGGACATGATATCCTGGTAAAAAATCTTATTTTTTAAAATTTTTATTTTAGGGAACAAGTCTTTCCATTACTTTTCTGAGGCTCCCCCTAGGACATGTAGTATATTGACTCACTCACTTTTAAATTAGCAAATTAACTGAAGCCTATTAAAACCTAGAATTTAACAGTTTGGGATTTTTGGACATTGCCCAAATTCATCCCTCATGTTATTCTAATGACTTTGGTATTTGGCTTATTGCACCCTTTCATTTTGGAAGGTTAATCCTGCTAGCCTTACCCACAATGAAGAGATACGCCCACTTGGCCTCTTACACTGAACTCCTTTGTGTCGACAACTCAGTAAATGAAGATACATATTTGGATGCCTTTGCAGAGTAAAAAAAAAAGGAGCTGCTTTGTGTCTTTCCAAAGAAACAGAAGCATTCACACTGCAAATTAGAACTTTGCGACGTAGCTGATGTGATAATTTCACCACTAAGTGATAATTTCACACGGCCATTTACTGAAGACTTATAAGCTCTTGGTTGAATCTATCCTAACTCTTGAACTATAGATCTTATTAAAACAAGATGTATTTTTAGGTAAAGATGTTAGAACATACTGTAATTTCTGCGGCTGTTTACACTTTGCGAGAGAAGGAAAGCAAGGTGAATGACTGGGCGTGTGTGAGCATAGGTCTGTGTGCGTGAGTGCGTGTGTGTGTGCGGGGAGCTGGACCAAAGGTGGAGTTCACTGTCATTTGAAAGAAAAAAATCAACCCTGGCAATTTCTGGTTTTGCTTTGGGTTTATTTATTTATTTTTGTTAAGAAAGAAGATTGCAAAAGGTGCAGCCTGAAAACCAGCTTGACCGCGTTAGGCCAGGGTGAATGAAAGAGGATGGTAGTAGATGTGGGATATCATGGAATACATCTGAACAGAAGAGCGGTGGCTTGATGTTGACCAGAACGAACGGAACAGAGATCTCCTGGCTTCACAGTGATCAGCCCCAATTCTGCCTAGAGCAGCATTGGTTGGAAGACATCCCCACACGGCGGCTGCTAGGTGGTTGACGAGAAAATGGGTGTTGTGGCTTGACGACGGCTCCCCCCATGGGTCCCACCAAACCACTTCTGTAACTAGCAGTAATTATTACCCCTATTTCCCATTTCCCAACATCTTTCTTCCATGAATAACAAATGAATAACAGCAACTACAGTAAAAACAATCAGAATAATTTTAAAATATTTGAAAAAGATAATTTGAACGACAGAGGGAAGCACCGAAAATGATGGTGCTCTTTAATTTTTTAGTTAATTTTTCTTTGCTGTCAACTTGTCTGCTACTGGTTCTACCTGTGTGAGAGTCAGTTGGTATGTGTCTTCTAACTAATTTTTGAATTAAATTAACGCTTAGCACTAAGTCCATACTGTGGAATAGATTACAAGAATGGACAGGTCACTGTCCTGGCTTACATACCATCTAGGACGGTAAAACAGATGAATGCAAGGAAGCAGGAAAGAAACACAAGGCAAAGAAGTGGCTTGCTCAAAGATACACAGCCAAAACCAGGACCAGATCTTGTAATTTTGATCCGGTATCCAAACCACTGGAGAAGTGGCTCACCACTTTTCTCTGGACCTCCTGAAAGTAAGCAAGGAAAGCAAGCGTGGGCTGCTCTGGGTAAGAAGACTTCCGATATCCTGCACATGTCTGGTGCAATCTGACAGCCTGACTCGGGTTGTGAACATGGGAAATGAGCTCACATCCTAGATGTGAACAAAGCAGCATGAAACCTGAGTCAGGCTGCCTGAGTGTCTGTGACTCCAGAGGACAATCGGATTTCCATTTCAAATCCTGAACATGTAAGATGATCAGACCTATCATCTCCCTGATCTGACATTATAGTGCCAAGGTCTCTAATTCAAAAAGACGATAGGAATAAATATGGTAAAACAACACACTAATTGTATGCCACGAGGTTTCCTAAGTGAAAAATTTCACTAAGTTAAGATGTTCTTAACTTAAGATATTCTTCTCTAGCTTTTCTATTAAAAGCTTTGTGAAGCAAAAGATCTTCTGAATTAAACAAACAGTTTTTTGTATAATTCTGTGCCTCAGTATTGACATTTCTAACAGTATCTCTTCTCAGCTATTACTATTGCTAGGAATTTTCAATCCCTGATTTTTTAAGACCCTAGGTTTTCTTTATTTCACACAGGACAGGTTTGAAAATTATTTGGTTTGTCCATCCAGTGTCTCACCATGCTTGGAGGAAGGTTCAGGACATCTCGGACCCCACCAACAGCTGATGTCTAATAAGGAAAAAATAGTGGAGACTGATGCATTGTAGCAAGGATAAGTGTAGAATTGATGCAGCAACACTTAATTCCTTGATAAATTTGCTGTACAGAAATCACAGAAGTCTGGCTTCAGTTCTTGGCTGCAGTAATTCACAAGATCTTCACAGGGACCTAATTTTTCATGTTTTCTTTTTAGTCATCTATACCAGATGTCAGATTACAATTTGGCTGCTTTCTATACAACTTTTCTTATGATTTAACGCAGGCCAGGACAGCTGTAAGCTTGCAAGTCAACAACTTGCAATCAAACCCAAGGATCTCTGCACTAGGAAGACAATCTGTCAATAAGACAAAAATAAAAGCTACCAATAGTTAACCGTGCTTCAGAGAAAGGGATATTTAATTTAATTTAATTCCACCCTCTTTAGCTTGGAGTAACAACTGTTTCAAAATATTAGCTTCCTTCTGTGTGAGTTCACAGTTAGAATCATAGAACCATCAAGGTTGGAAAAGACCTCCAAGATCGTCAAGTCCAACCATGAAGTGCAGGTGATATTGGTGGAATCTCCAGTATTTGGTGCAGAATTTCAAATCCATGAAGACATAAGGGCATTGCAAGTAATCAGTGGCCAAGGAGACAAGTTGCTATAGGCTTATATGGTGCAGACTAGTAGTTTTGACTGACCTGAGTTTGATCAGCTTTGGGATAATTTCCAGCAGCCCAGAGCACTGCAGCTGCCGTTATCTGCCACTGCTTCATTGAAAGTTTCGACACAGAATGGACCTAATGGTTATAGAATAGGACCTGTCCTTTCACCCTCAGAGAAGGTTTTTCTGGTTCAGCATTGAATACTGCAGTCGTTTGGTACAGGAGGCAAATAAAGGACGGAGAACAACTTACCAAAATAAATGAAGCAAATTATTTTTGGCCACTCATTATCAAATTAAAAAATACACAAACTATATCTTTGAAGAGCTGCAGGAGAATTTTTTCTATAATAGGAAAAAAGCCAGCAGGCAAACACCCATTATTGAATTATCACCTTTTTTCACCTTGGCTATGTAAAGTTTTATTTTCGTTTGCAATCCATGTTTCTGTCATGCAGAGTCATCTAAGGTCGAGCAGCTCAATCATCTCTACCATAGTGCACATCTTTTCTGGGATCACTGTTCCCATGTTTGTATGTAGCAGCTGTTGGAGTCACCAGACCCTGCTTAGCTTGGATGCCACTAGCAACGCAGTGCGGTGCGTCGCGTGGACTAGCAGTCCTGCCAAGCACAGCTTCTTCAGATGAGACTGCGTTCTCTTTCGCCTTCTTTCCATTACTTGGTCTCTTGCACAGACCTTCCCATGCCGCTGTCCGCCAAATGATGGACATAGATGACTCTCTACCAATAGAAGGCAGCAGTCTATCAAGACTCTTTTTCCTAAGATTTCTGCTTTTCTCTGTTTTTTCCTATCTCATTCCTGGAAGTTATGAACATTTCATCTAGGTCTTGCTGTAAGACTTCAGTTGGTAGAAGTCACTTTGTTGGGCTGTGTTGTGTTAGGACCTTATACCACCGATTATTTTATTTCTCTTTTTAGTTTAAGATTTCCTTCTGTGTGATTATTTTTTTTTTGTCATGGGAAATATTTCTTATTCTTGATGAACTTCTATCTGTGTTAGAATTTTATATCTGTGTTAGATATTGTGTAGAGATGGAGGATACTCTGTGCTGAACTTTTGGCAGAACTGAAAATAATCCCTTCATCAAGAAACCGACTCTCAATGTTTATGTCTTTTACTGAAATAGCATAATGGTGTTTTTTTGAGCTAAATAACCAAACTGTCTAGAGGAGTGATCATGATGTTTATGGTTCACAAAGGGTCTAAGGTATAAGAACAATTGTAATGTCAGTTTTCCTGTTTGAATCCTCCAGTTCTGTGAATCACATTTTCTCTATTAGCAAAACAAGAAGGGTGATAGTTCTGTTCTGTGCAGTGTGGATGCATTTGTTGCCATTTCTAGAAAGCCCTGAGATCCTCAAAGTACATGATTTAAGTTCAAAAGTAGTAAGTTTATTTTGTAAGTCTGGCTGTTTTTTTTTCAAAAAAAGCCAGCTCTTTTGCCACCCACAATTCCTCTGTGATAAGTTATGGACAAAATCCATCCTGGCATCACTTCAATTCTCCAGCCAGAGAGCAGCCTAAGAAACACACAAAATCATACATCTCCCTTTTCTGGCTTGGAGAAACATCCACGTATGCATTGTATATAACTGTCACGAATATATGATATTTCTGTCCCTTCTCAAGGATTCCCAAAACAGTTACGGGCCTCTGTTGTGTGCTCAATTCTACATTCACAGGGCAGTCTGACAGGGACATAGAGTTAAATGCCAAACCATGTCTAAATTCTTCGAAAGCATCATTCGTTTCAGAGCTGGAAATTATCAGCCATGCAGCAAGAACTCGTATCACATTTACTTGAGTAATCAGCAGGTTTCTTGCCCATTGCTTTACCAGAAGAAAGCTAGGATGGTTGTTGTGCAGACCAAATGCAGAAAAACGGTTTGAACAGAAAAAGAAGCATTCAATATAGTTAATTCTCACAGGAACGTTACTCAGGCAAGCATAATTATCTGATTTTCCATCAGTTCTCTGACTCCAAAAAATGCCAGAGGATTTTGAGCACCACAAGAGATCAAGCTCTCTGTTTCATCTCTGGGAGGCACCGTCAAACTGCAGGACATACGTCATCATCTATCACCATCTATTTTCACTGTGAATTAGGCATTTGGTATCTCCAGAAGAGCTGGATTTCGGGTTAGCACGAAATCGCATTGTTTTGTTCTACAACAAAGACGCTGACTCTTGTTAGCTTTTGGGAGTTGGTTTGTGATGTTTGGATTGTATTATCAGGATCATGCACCATATGGGTTAGTTATCAGATCCTTCATGAAGCTCTAGTTTTCCAAACACTAAACAAAAAACCCCAAAGAGGCGATTTTCTTACTCTTGTACTTCTGTAAGACAGAAAGAATGTTGTGGATTTCTTTTTTTTTTCTGAGTGCCAAGAAGTTTTGAAGCATACCAAGCAAGACGCATGAGAGAGGTGTAAAGAATACTTTGAGATGTGGCATTAAGGTATTATTTTATAATACCTTGTTTGTGAATGCATTGAAAACATTCTCTTTATTAAAGTTACTGAATAAATACCTATGGCGTTCACCCAATGCAACTAATTTTTCCTTTAAAATAAAGATTATCCCAGCATTCTGTAAGTGTTTTTTAGAACACATCAGAAATCAGAATAAATCACTTTGCTTGGAAAACACTAGCCACTACAGGAAGAACCTTAGAAGGATGGATTTTGAACAGCATGATCTGTGATGGTTTTTTTCCTAGGCTTCTGTGGGGTGGGCTTCCCCACACAGAAAGGCGGTTTGTGTCTCATGGTCAGATTTTTCAAAATAAGCAAGATTTCTGTCGACCCTCCAAATGGGTGGCCAGCTCATCACAAAGAATTGTCTGTCAATTGAGTAAATTTGTGACAGGGGTGAGTGGTCCTACTTACGGACTGAACTCATGACCTCCTAATCCTATCTCATGTGTAATGCCTGCTAGACTGTTCAATGGTCATTAGACTTGGGTGAACAGTTTGAACAGAAAAATCGAGCCATTCTGGGGATTAAAGATCCAAAGAAACCAAAACGCAGGTCTCAAAGTTACTCTGGGCTTTTCGCTTCATGCAATTTTGTATTACAGTGATGTGTTTCCCAAGCTAGGTATTTGTTTTACCATGACAGCAAACTTTCATCCTGGGTCCTATAGGCTAAGCTAGGAGAGCTCGAGGGTAAGGTACAAGTCCATTGTATGTGAGCTAGGGAAAGTGGAGTTAAAGGATTCACTTTGATGGAATAACGCACTTGTTTTTCACTAGGATAAAATGCTCAGAAGTTGAATAAAAAATTATAAATACTGGCTTAATTCTAGAGCTGTTAATTTAAACTGGTATTAGATATAAAGTTTTATACCACATTCTATGGAAATCCAAGGATTATAGAAAATTCGGAATCATCTGTTGATTTTGAGTATTAATCTTAATTCTTAGGATCCCTTGAGCATACAGACTGGCCTAGAAATCGGACAAAGAGAGACTACATTTCAGCCTGCTACTGAAAGACTCTTTTTCATCAACATATGTCATTCCTTACAACAAAACCTTCTTTGACTTTATTTAGAGACATGAGAGAATGACTCAGTAGGGCTGAAAGTGATGCCGCCTCATTTCTCTTAGCGAGTTCACAGATCTCTGATTAGAGAAATTCTCATGCATAGTTGTTTCGATTCTCAGAAGTGCAACGAAACCAAAATGGGTCAAGCCTACTTTGGCTACCACTTACTGCAAAACTGGTTCCCTCTGTTGCAGTTCTACTCAATACTACATGAAAACACCACTGTGTATTGGTGGGAGACAACATCTGCAATATTTCCAAGACTCTTAAAATAGATGTTTTTAAAACATGACCTTTTTGTATTTTAAGTAGTTAGGATATTTTTATTTGCAGAGTTTACTCTATCTCTGACACTAAAACTTTAACATAAATATCAAGCATAATCTATGCAAATTATGTTTCTACGTGTACCTTACTTCCCCTCCATCTGCCCCACATTTTCAAAGTCAGATGCTGCAACTGCCCTTATTTGCAAATCAAAGAAGTGCTGATAATTGCACCACTGCTACTGATGCACTAATGAGGAGGTGAGACACAAGTTCAAGGAGTCAAAATACTTTTTCAGGGCCTGTTTGACACCGCTGCAAGAAATTCACTGTAAAATGAGGACTGAATAGTCACTTCGGGTCTCAACTCTGTTTCTGTCCTCCATCCACATGTACCTATTTTCAGATTTGGCAATGTTTTACTTCATTTTCCTCCTATACTGCTATGAAGGCTACAAAGGAAGACTTCAGTGTTGAGCTAGTATTGATTTTAATACACTTGATATATTCAGTTTCACTCTCAATATGGTACCAAAAATTTCTCAAATTGTCTTACTCCCCCTCACCTACAGTTATCCATCCCAGAGGGTGGCGGTAAACCTAACATGGGCAGCCAGGGAGCCTCAGTACTGCAGATGGCCTGAGGTCTCATCCTTAATTAAGGCAGTGTGCCCGAGTGCCCAAGAAGGCCAATGGTATCTTGGCCTGCATCAGGAGTAGTGTGGCCAGCAGGACTAGAGAGGTCATCATCCCCTTATACTCGGCACTGGTCAGGCCGCACCTTGAGTACTGTGTCCAGTTCTGGGCCCCTCAGTTTAAGAAGGATGTTGAGATGCTGGAGTGTGTCCAGAGGAGGGCGACAAGGATGGTGAAGGGGCTGGAGCACAAGCCCTGTGAGGAGCGACTGAGGGAGCTGGGGTTGTTCAGCCTGGAGAAGAGGAGGCTCAGGGGAGACCTTGTTGCTCTCTACAACTGCCTAAAAGGAAGTTGTAGTCAGGCAGGGGTTGGTCTCTTCTCTCAGGTGACCGGCAACAGAACAAGAGGACACGGTCTCAAGCTTCACCAGGGGAGGGTTAGGCTCGACATTAGGAGGAAGTTCTTTACTGAGAGGGTGATTGGCCATTGGAATGCGCTGCCCGGGGAGGTGGTGGAGTCACCGTCCCTGGAGGTGTTTAAAGAGAGATTGGATGAGGCTTTTAGTGCCAGGGTGTAATTGACGAGTAGGTGTAGGTGTTGGGTCATAGGTTGGACTCGATGATCTCAAAGGTCTTTTCCAACCTTATGATACTGTGATACTGTGTGATACTGTGAAGTCAGAGGAGTCTGTCATCCCCCTCGTACAGGACAGCTTTCTGCTGGAGCAAACCCGGGAGGAGCAGCACTCCTGCTTTTTCTGCTATGTGCCTTTTCAGACTGTGCTGTGAAGGAAGGAGGGACATTTCGGTGTGTCATTTGCAATGTAATCTTGGTAAGCAAGAAAGTGTAAGATCTGTTACAGCTGCATTGGGGTATCACCCAAAGTAGAGCTAAGTCCAGGGTCAGAGGGTAGCAGTCAGCATTCAGAATGGCACCACATGTGTTGGGTAGCAAACCCAATTATCTTATAATTGTATCTTTGTGAGAAGGAGAGGGCAGAGTATTTCCTTCAGCGCCAGTCATATTTATTTAGCAGTTTCTTGTGCAGAAAAACATGGACCAGTGGGAGGGAACATTGAAAAGAGTGGTAGAAATGATTGGAAGTCTCATGCCTGAGAGGAAAAGTTGAATGAGGACTGTTCGGCTCTGCAGAAGATTTGCAAAAAAACATAAAGATGATGCGAGACCTCTATGGGTGAAATATTCTGCTTCCATGGGGCATCAGAGAAGAAGGACTAAGCTCTAATTGTTGAAATTTAGCAAAATTTCGGTAAAAGCATTTTTATAAATGGTATTAATTATCTGTCAGGGGTGAGAATTGTGTAGCTGATCCTGCGTCAGGGAAGGTGTAAGTAAGGACTATTGTCTCCTTAAAGTCACTTTCTGTCCTATTTATTCCCTGTTGTTGTTAGTACTGTTCCTTCCCATCACCATTCAGACAGAAGTGATTACCACATTGCTTTCTCACAAGACTTTCTCTGGGGAAAGCAGCTCATTCAGTCTTCAGTGTTTGTGGTCCTGTAATATCCTGAGGGGAGCCTTTCAGTGCAAGCACAGAGTGGGCAGCTCTGCACACTGCTGTGCGTGTACACGCCAGTCCAACAGAGTGCTTTGGCGCGTGCTGGTAGATCTTTTGACGCACGTGTTCTGCTGGTACGCTTAAAGATAAGCGCATGCTTTGTTTTCACCAGGATTGGTTGAACACCATATACAAAGGCATGTGACGTCATTTGGGTACCCACTGATTGAAACTGAGAACCTAGGTCACAGGTTTCACATCTTAGAGTGTGTCCATGAGTAGCCTTGGCTATAATCACAACACTTTTTAACTAACCTCACCTTCTGAGTGGTGGTTAAGTGCCATACGACTTAATGATATTTAAATTGTAGGATTTTAGGAAAATTGAATAGTTTCAAGGCTTAATTACAGTCTATAATATGATCTTTAGTTTAAGTTTTTCTTCTCTAGAATGGTTAAATGTAATCAGACAGAAAGGTTACACTTCTCTACCAATTTCTATTTCAGCTAAGGGTAAAAATGTTAAAAAAATCAGTGGCGAGAGAACGACAGAATTGGGAAAAACCTAGAATAAATATTTGTTAGCAGTGAAGGAAGATTTATGTAACAGTATGAGGTTGGCAGAAGACGAGGACTAGAGCGTGACCCAGATGTAACCGTTACGCCATGCTCAGCCTGTGCTAGGTGCTTGCTGACTGGCACTGCATGGGCCGCACTGTCTGCCTATATATCCTATAGATTCCATAGCCTTCCTTTTCTTGTAGTTGTTTTAGTATCCTGTGCTGTATCAGCTGTGAATCCCAAATGTTTACGATCACTTACCTCTTTAAATATGTTCACCTTTTGAATTACATGGCCACGAAGTGATTTTTTCAAATTAAGGGAACTGGAGAAAAAATGCGTGTAAGATGCTGATAGCCAACAACGTCTTCAGTTTGAAGGCAGGAAGAAGCTTAATTGGGGTCGATATAAACTATAACAAAAATGCTTGCATATGCATGATTTTGAGTGTGTGTGTATGACCTTTCGAGAGAAGATTTTAGAAGGAGAAGTATTTCATCCAGCTGCTTTCACAAGCTTATAGTGATTTGCTAAACCTTAGGGACACACCCAACATGGGCCACTGGGATAATAACAGAGATGCACGATTTTTATGGCTGCCTACTAAATTTAGAAACTCCCTCTGGAAAAACAACCCAAAATGGCTTTTGCTAATCCTTCTGAACACCTGGAATAAGCTCAACAAACCAGGGACCTAGAAAAGTTACTGTGTGGTTTACCAGGGCTCTTATATCACTCAAAATTAAAATTTTGAAATAAACAGCTGAAAGAAACTTTAGAGATTCATGGAGAACCCTGTTGGATGTTACATTGTTTTGCACCAGTGCTGACAGTTCAGATTATAAAACACAGGGTTTTTATTTGCAGAAAGCCAACATGCTGAATACAATAACGTTTTGAGTGTTTTGAAATCCCCTTTATTTACCCTCAAGGCTTTCTCAGACTGCAGCCATTTCTCATTAATGCAGACGTAATATCCAACTTCTGGGAACAGATCTGAAGGTCTGATGAGTCTCAGAGCGTACTCACAACCAAACCTGTTTTTGTTCTCTTACTAACGTGAATAACCTCAAATACACAAACAACCTCGCAAATTCAACGGGATAATTCGTGTAAGGAAGTTAAGCAGAAATTATCTGTCTGATGGATCAGAATTTCTCTTCGCACGATTACCAAGAGCCAGTGGGAGTTTTGCTGGGTACAAGGAATGCAGGCCTGCTCCATAAAAATGGCAAACACTTTTGCTTACAACTAGTTATGGTGGCGCTGAAAGGCTGCAAATAGTTTTGTCACTGGGAAATAAAGGTCGCCAAACAGACTCTGAAGACAAAAGGGAACATTAGTTAATGCACTAATAGACTGTTAAAGAAAATGTTTTTACAGGGGCAACTCAGTTTGGGATTTGTTCATAAAATTGCAATTTTTTTTCTTTTGTTTTTTAGACAAATATTTATTAAAGATATAAACAAGCTACCAAATGCAGTTCTCTGCACTCTCTATTTTTTAGGGATTTGCCTTACTGCAAAGCTCCCACCTCTTTGATTCATTTTGGGATTTGCTGTTTACTATGAAGTCTTTATGCAGGGATGTTTTTTGATACACTAACTCAGGCTGACTTGTGGCTTAATAGCAAATTTCCTGCTAAGGCAAACAGGACTGCATGACCAAGAAACCATGAAGAGCGCTAACTATGCGTCTAGCGCATTGAGATCGGCAGTAGATCTCTTATATTTAATATGCTGCTCTTAACAGCACTTTCCTTCTTTAAATCAAGGGTTAGCAGATGTGCAGGGTGCATGGGACTCTCAGGGCACCTCTGTTTGAGGAGCATTCTCGCGTCACGGCTGCTCTAGTGAGTTCATTTCAAGCTACCTGTCTAGCCCTAGCACAGCCTCCTAGTTGCTAAACCTGTCCTGGGAGCAGGACGAGTACCCAGGCAAACAGCCCATGCCGATCTCAGGTTTGCAGCTCCTGCCAGGTCACCTAAAGCTCATGTGGATGTGTCTGAGGCTGAGCTTGTGGCAGGACGATGATGCAGAAGTACCCTGCTCTGAGAGGTGGATTGGCTGTGCAACTACTCTGCATCTCCAACACCAAAGATCGGAGGAGGCTGTATCTGTCGTATCTTCTAAAACTGAGCAGACACTGCCCTGCGTCTTCGATTAGCGCATGCCTATGTAATTTTCTCTAGACTCTCTTTCTGGTTGTGCCAACCTGCCACTTAGTAATGTGACATTGCATTTTGCTTACCGGTAGCACCATGGCAGCACTAACCACAGAATGGGTATGCGGTCTTTAAATCGATAGAACAATATTAGAAGAGACAAAATGTCTTGATTACAAAAGCAGATCACCCAGGACAAACTGTGATGTAATCAGTTGCTCTGAAAAAGGACGAAGATTACCTGCCTTCTTGCCAAACCTGGAGAGGTCAACAGTTTCTGCTTCTGGGACTTTGTGGATTTTTTCCGTTTTTTCCTGCATCTTGGAAACAAACCAAGTGTGTTCACTATAAATGGCAACTAGTGTAATCTGAGCGAAAGGTAGAAGTGAGCAATTGAGGAAGGAAAAGGCTGGAGCTCAAGGCTCTGCAATGAAATTGGTAGTGTGTGAAGGAGCCAGTGATCTGCCTGGTACACTTTGGTGCTGTCAGGGATGCATGCAGTCCTCACACCTGCTTCCTTACCTCCTGCACAGGTGTGCAGGAGAGGCTGCCCTTCTCCTGATGGTGTGTCATCCCAAAGCTTCATCAGTTGTAGAGGAAACTCAAGAGAAAACTCACCCTCTGCATTGTCAGGCAATTGTCCTGCCTTAAGTGGGACCAACAGAGCAGATGGGAACAATAAATGGTGCCACCAGTTTGAGCACCCAGTCCAGATGTAGAAACAGGCCAGTAAGTGAACCCGACAACAACAAGCCTATGGGATTTTGGTTTCAATTTTGTTTGCAGACGTTATTTAATTTCATATTGTGATATCTCATGGCCATAGCAAAGATCTACCACTGTGAAAATGATGATGAGGAACGGAAATGAAGAAATAAGCCATGACTCAGTGTATACTGGTATATTCAGTGTGTAAAAAGTCAGTGTCACTGACAAAGCAAATTTCTTTTATTCTCTTCTGCTGTTAATTCAAGACCAGCCAGACAGCTTGATTTGTGGTCATATATCTGTGCACAAATAGCAACCTCCAGTGGTCATTTAGTCCGAACTGCACGTTGTGTGTGGGGTCAATATGGCCTCTCCACCTTCCCCACTTGAAACCATCTCTGAGTCTCCTGTGTATGGCTTTTCAGGTGTAGCATAAAGCCACGTATGTGCTTTCATCCTCATGATTAACTGCCACTGCAGTGCAGTCTTAATACAAAACATAACATTTTCCAGTATAATGGCTTATTAGTAGATTTTCAGAATTTATTCTCATTGACTGCTCAGACCTTGGCTAACAAACCCAAGTTCCTATCTGAACAACGCAGCAGTAAAGCCAGATGATTTCTTTTTTGGAAGCAGGTATCTTCCTTTCCTGTAGACACACTACTTCATGCTTTCCTCTTTCAATTTTTGTATCATGTCCATGGGAGCTCTGTGCACAAAAAGCCAAAAAATTAAGATATATCATGTACTTAAATGTTAAATGGAAAATATAACTAAGCATTTATTTTAAAATAAGTTCCACCAGCAGTCCATCTTTAAGATTTTAAATGCACAAGACCTACCTGCTATTAACTGAATGGTATTTCAGAGTGAGCTAGCCAAGGAATGTGTGCTTCTGTGCATGAGAACCACTCTACCACGGTTTCAGAGCCACACCATCACCGTGACACCTTCCATCAGATCTCACAAAGTAAATAGAGTATGGTCTTGACAAGTCTTAAACTTTTCCTGAAGGACCTCATCTTTCTTTTTGCCTTTCAAGCTCTTCACAGAAGAGACCTTACTGTTAAACTTCAGTCAAAGCCAAAATGCACTGCAGTTATGTTTAGTTAAGACTTGGAACTGACAGTTTGGAAAATGCCCATATATGAGCACGTCGTGTGATGGAGAGTTTATTCATTCTTATTTTCTATATGAAAAACGTAACAAAATCATGGATTTTACAATTCAAAGTGTGACATTTTTGTTTCTCAATGGTATTGAATTATTTTTGTGTGGACACAGAAAATCCATGGCTTATCTCTTCCAGCCGTTGTACTCCCCCACAGGGGAACTGCAATATCCCAACGCAGTCATTCTACCAGGTAATTTTGCTTTCCAGTGTGGTAGATCACTATTCAGCAACTGTAAATTTATATTAGGTATCAGTATGACTCTTTCTAGTGCTAAAGGAAAACAGAGATGGGATGGAAGGCAAATAATAGTGCTAGACATCAATAACAACTGCAAGCGCTCGGCAGGCATCTTGGCATTCAGGAATGGACATTTTTATTACTGATGGTGGCAATTGCTTGGTACTTTGCCAGGCACAACACAGGTGCATAGATGCTAGGAGAACTGAAATGATAGGTCCTGTTAACTGTGTGCATATAACCATAACAAAAAAATTCTATGATCCATAAGTGTTTCAATTTGATTTCTGATAGGGTCTTGGGCTTTTAAAAGGAAACAAATAATGCTATATCCACACAATTTTTCATTAAACTTACTCAGATAAGTTCATCTATGCGATGTGTGTCATTACCCTTATAAATGGCAATAGCAAAGCAGGAATATTCCAGCCTTTCACGAATCACTCTCTGCATGCCAAGAGAGCTGCCACCTTCCCGCATCTTCCAACAGAGAACTATCAGTTTACTCTGGTTAAGCAAACCAAGTGCTTCTCAAAATTCAAATTGCTTTGGAATCAATGTTTCCCACACTTCAGCTATTTTAACATCCTATTTTATTAATTTTATATATACAAGATGTGAATGTTTTCCACCATATAACAAGATACCCTTGGAATAATGTGATTGGAGGCAAGAAAGAAAAATCTTGTTAAATAGGTAGTTTGCTGTGGAAATTCAGAATGCCTGCTGTAAGACAGTAAATTTCCAATATAAATGTAAATGTCTACTTTGCCAATGTGACCTATACAATAGGACTTATGGGGCGTGTGAGGCGTTTCTCTTTTACCTTGAGTCTTCCCTTTGTGTAATAAAACTCAGTGCAGGTAAACTAGGGATGTAATAGGTCTTCAAGGTATTCTGTTACGTATCAAGTGTCGCCTTACTGACTGATGAATAAAAATGATTACAGCCGTCCAGCCGTGCAGCATATAAGCTACGGGTGAGCTTACATCCCTGTGGTTTTGCACAGCAACCAAAGACACAGTGCAACCTACAAAACCTTCTTGCAGAGGCAGGTGCTCTGTTGAGTAACGGGACTCTCGCCATCTCCATTTTATCTCACAATGTTCACACCCGCACTGCTGCTTCTTGTACTTGGTGTAAGCTTTTCCTTGCCATACACTAGAAAACTAGTGAGATAAAAGCCACATCAGCAGGGATTGTGTAGAAGTGTCATCTCCCAGGAGACAAAAATATGTGGACCCTGAGGACACTCCTTGTCAGAGTTGCTGCTTGCTGCTGCAAAGCAGCCTGCGAGTGTGGGGCCTGGGGCAGCACACACGCCATGGCCACACTGGTGCCATCTTCCTGCTAGGCAGTGCCTCCCCTCCTGCCTCCTGAAGCCTAATCATTCACTGCCAGCTTCATTGCAGCCACCCTGTGCCTCCCACCTGGCAGCTAGAGGAGAGCATGAATCCAAATCTTTGCTGATATCTCCTCAACCGCTATTGCATGCAGGGCGGGAGTCCTTGTTCCCACTCCTCTCTAAAGCAGGTGTTTAGCCCAAGGCACGCTCTGCCCTTGTGTGAGTCACCCCTCAAGCTTACCTATCCCACCCCTCTCATTCTTGGTCGTGACAGCAATCGCACTCTATAATCTAAAGGGATATAATTTTTTTTTGCGATCTCCTCAGAGAAATGTCTGCCCTTCATTTAATGGGAGCGGACACGTTGCTGTCCATGGCCCCCAGGTCCAAAGGCTCATCTTGGAGCTCCAGCAGAGATGAGTGCACCACAGGACAGTATCACACAGCCTTATTTGATTTCCATTTCAATAACACATGCGCTGAACAATGATTTCCCAAAGCCAGTGGTGGAAAACAAAATTGAAAGCCTAAACATATGCAGATGTCATTCAGAGCCTGGGACGTTCCTGCCAATTTCTGCAACTGATGCACACTTAAAATATTTACTTAGGAATTCTTAATTAAGTAAACCATTCAGTAGTGGTGTAATGTTTCAGATGAGTTGCAGCTTCACCACAAAATACCTCAGTGGTTCCTTCTAACAAAGAAGCCATTATGTTTTTTTTTTTTTTTATCAGAGACGGTGGGGTAAGTTTTCAGTGCAGTGCACCGAGATTTAAGCTGTGCAGCTCCTCTGCAGTTACGGGGATCCCTGTGGCTGAATCCCTTCATTCCTTGCTGAAAATGACCCTCCCTGCCCAACAGGTGAACACCGAGTAGCAGGGTTAGGGGTGAGATTGTAGTGATCCTATGGGCACCTGTTCAAAGGGCTTGCTCCATGGCTCAGGGGAAATGTGCACGGTGTTACTGTTCAGCCAGGAATAAAATTGAGTGAGGGTTTTGGAGGAGGAGTAACTCCTGAAACCATCCCTGGCCTGTAATAAAATGCTATTGGTAGAGAAGAATTTTGAAGGTAATTTTTTACTTTCAGTTGAAAGGTTAAAATCACCTTGGTTAAGTGCTTTGTCTGTGCGAAATGTGTTGTTTATTTAATCTTTCTGTTTCACATCTCTGCTGGGTTTGGCTGAGGTAGAGTTAGTTTTCTTCACAGTAGCCAGTATGGGGTTATTTTTCGGGTTTTTGCTGGAAACAGTGTTGATGATAGCACAGGAATGTTCTCGTTTCTGCTGAGCAGGGCTTAGAGTGTTGAGGCCTTTTCTGCTTCTCACCCCACCCCACCAACAAGTGGGCTGGGGGTGCGGCAGAAGCTCGGAGGGGACACAACTGGGACAGCTGACCCCAACTGACTAAAGGGATGTCCCATACCCTATAACGTTATGCTCAGCATATAAAGCTGCAGGGAGGAGAAGGAAGGGGGGTATCTGGAGTGATGGCATCTTCCCAAGTAACCGTTACAAGTGACAGAGCCCCACTTTCCTGGAGATGGCTGAACACTTGCCTGCCAATGGGAAGCACTGAATGAATTCCTTGTTTTGCTTTGCTTGCATGGGTGGCTTTTGCAATCCCTATTAAACTGTCTTCATCTCAATCCTTGAGTTGTCTCAGTTTCACTTTTCTGATTCTCACTCCCATCAGGCAGCTCTGTGGGGCTTAGTTGCTGGCTGGGGTTAAACCACCACAACGTGTTTTATTATACATTTGTCTGAACTGAACTTTAAACTCCTTGAAGAATTCTCAGTACACATCTGTGCCTGTACAGGAGCTTGGGGACATCTCTGAAGACTGGTTAGTTGCTGCTGGTTTTCTATACATAAACTGTTCTATTTGATAATTTTTGTCAAAATTCAGATTCTTCTAACAAGAATAAAAATTAGAATTTTCCTCATGCAGTGCATGTGATTGCCCGACAGTCCGTCATAAGGACTTACTTTATATTTACATATTTTACACTTCTGCAAAGTCTCTAAGACCCTCTATAAACTACAGCTCAAGTGACAGCCTTCCTATCCGTGAAGCTTATGTGAAGTTGCAAGAACTTTGTGACATTTGAAATCAATGAAATGACTAATATGCTCAGGTTTAGCAAATGCCTACATTCGTAAAAATAGAACAGAGAATTCAGAAAGCAAATTATGGATGAGTACATTTCTGACAAGCAATAGTACATTAAATTTTATGATCTTAGAACTCCCATGAATTTAGGCCTTGATATTTAATTTCAGGAGTGCTTTCAAAGACTTTTGCTTTTATGAATTGCTTGGAATATATAATAATTTTCATCGTTGTGATATTTCCATTTTTCCACACAGCTTTGTAAAAAAGTCCTGGAGAAAAGAGACGTACAAGAAATACATTTTGAGTGAGAATTTTAATTTTTTTTGTGACAGTAGTCATCTGTCTTCGTATAATTAAAGCAGCACTATTTCAGAAAATAAGCTGAAACTTGTCTCCCACAGCCATGAAATACTGCTTGCTGTGGCTGCAGTCAGAGGTACATTTTCAAGGAATGAAAAACTTGGTGTTTCAGATTTCTGACACAGAAATAGGGCTTTCCAAAACATCACTCCTCTGGTTTCGTTTGTCAGAAGTTTGAACTGTGAGGTCCTATGCAAGCTCAGATCAATAATCTTTTAGTTTGGACTCAACTCTGTCTATAACTATTGCTCAATTGCGGTGCTGGTATTTCCCTCAGGTTAATGCCTAAATGATGAAGAAAGGTGAAGGCTCTCCATATGCCAGCCTCTACCATTAATGGCTTTGGAAATGTGGCATTATTCCAGTAACGCTGTTTAGTTGGATAATCCATGTGGATGAGATTTAATTGGATAACCAACATGGATGACCCAACACAAAACTCCGAAGCAAGCACGCACTGTCAGTTACCGTAAACTGCACGAGAAATCTGAACAGAACTGTGCACTCAGGATTCTCTTGCGATAATAATCAAAGAAATTTGCACTACAGAGGAAAATCACATGCTAAAACGTGGCACGGGGCTCTGCCTTTTGACAGTTATAAAGCGAAAGCTTCTCCATTTGGTGAGAAAAGAAATATGTGGCTTTCAACCTGCCAAGGGGAGGAGCGTGGCACAACCCTCCTGAATGTGTGACCGATGCACAAACAAAGGGATGCCACAAAAAAATAGCAGAGAGGAAGCTTGAAATGCTGTTGGGTGCATTTCTTTAATATAAATAAAGTTTTCCAAACCCGTGGTTTCATGATTCAGCATTTCTTTTGGCACTGAAATTATAGTAACAATTTTAAAGTAGGCCAGACAAGCCTGAGAGAATATGCTGGTAAGTTCAGGCCAGAGGGGGAAGTCCCTGGGAGTAATAATAAAAAAACTAAGAACTCTTCCACCCCCAATGTTTGCAGTTTAATTCTTTCAGTGAGGAGTTTCTTAAAGCACTTTACAAACACATAATAATTTCAATGTCTTCAGAATACCTTCTGAGGCAGATATGATCATGCTTATTTTCTGAATGAATAAACTAACCCACTGCATCAAAATACTTTGACCAAGGCCTGCTCCAAAATCAATGGGAAACCCAAGAACATACCTTTTAACCTAATTACGAGACAGTAGCAATGTGTATAGAGGAAACAACTAAACGGAAGATTATACGTCTTGTAGATGTTGTAGTAAATTCTTCCTTGCTTTCCTTTTTCGTAAGTCATAAGATTTTGCTGCTCAACTTGAGATAAGTGTTAGTGGAAAGAGTGAGGGCTTAGCACTTTAAAAAAAATTATGTCAGTATGTTATCTCATAGCTTTTACCAGTATTCTTCTGTAAAAAAATATTTATATCATATAGAAATAATTGTTTATATATAATTGTTATCAGTAAGATGGTTGTGTGGCCTTAGTAATTTAATGGCCATTGAGCAACCAGAGAACCAGAACTGCATGTCTTGTGCACGTGATGAGCATCAGTTTAAATTTTGAATGCTTCTGCATGTCTGTTTATTAGGACCCAACTCTGGATTCTGTCAGGATTAGGTTTTCCGAGAAGTGTTGGTGCCTGGAGCAGCTCCTGCTGCACGTGATAGAGGTTACTGATCGAGGAGGCTTTGCAGGACTCTTTGTCCCAGGGAACCTGGGAAAGCCAGGTGGAGGGGATGGGATAGGGATGGGGTACAGCCTGAGAGGCATCCAGAGAGCCACTGCATATGCTGAACCAGGAAGGTGTTGCTGGCAGGGAGCCCTGGCTGTTGCTTTTCTCAGCTGCCCTACTGCCTGTGCATCCCAGTAGAGAGCAAGTGGCTGAGCTGGGTTCTCTACAGCCTCCCTCGAAGAGAAGAACCATGGATGAGGCTGTAATGGTAGAGTCCCCCATCCCTTTTCCGGTTTCTCACTTTGTACAAGATACACTTCCCCTGTCATAACTTTAAAACCATGGATCTTTTCATGATTTGGGAAAGGGTCCTGGCATTGTAAAGTCATCAAAGAGCACGTGTTTCTGCATACACGCATCGGCTACAAAGGCGAAATAATTTTCTTTGCGTTTCACTGCAATATTTTCAGAATGTGCAGCCTATGTGATGTGGGAAGTTGCTGAAGTAAGAGAGATAAAAGCTCCATGAGCTCTGAAAGAAAACAACACTTTTACTTTTCAGTATTGAGAAGTTCCTGATTTAAAAAAATATTGTCACTTTCCCCTGTGAATTTCATTAACTTTTGAAGCCGTAAGTTAATATATAAAGTGATACTGTAAAGGCTAGAGAATCTTATTACATCTGCATCGATCCCATGATGTTGGGTTTTTTAATATTATCGTGTCTCTTGGAAATTCCTGGTTTAGAGACCTCATAATTTAAATATTTTATGCAATATTTTAAGTAGATGTGGACCAACCCCCAAACTTTAGCTCCAAACCTGCACGAGTCTTGGGGACTCACTGGTTCCAGCTGATGCTCCAGCTTTGTCGCTCAGTATCCAGAGGAACATGAATTAAAGCTACAAGTCTGAGCGCTTCTGCTCCAAACACCGCAAGTGGTTGGAGCCGTAACATTTTGTTCTTATTTTTGTTTGCTAGGTTGTACCACATGGCAGACATGCTCTGTGTTTGCAATACCCTGTCTCTATATCTATAAACTCCCCAAGTCATAAATAAAAAACACAATTAGTGAATTTGTCATGGATAGTTAACTTCGGAAAGGATGCACAAACACCTGCTGAAGGCAGTGAATCATGATGGAATTTCCATTCCACAGAAAAAGCCATATTTCATTTTGGCCAGGGAAGAGTTCTCCATTTCACCCTTCTTGCTCTGGCTTTACTGTAGTTTATTGAAATGGCAAAATGAAACACTCTAATTACATTGAAAAGCAACATTTATGTAATTTTGCAGTTTTCTTTGCAATGAAGTTGGTAAATTCCTGTAAAAATTCTTGAATTTTATTTAGTCCACATATTCCAAAAGGAAGGGAGATTTTTAACACAAAGAAGAAAGGCTTGTCAGTGTTCAAGATGGAGAGGAAGGTAATGGGGAAGTTCATCTGCATCCTGTTACCAACCTTTTTATACATGGTGACTTCTGCTTGGTCTGGGCAAGAATTCTTACTCTACAGAGGCAGTCAAAAGCATTTGATGGGAAAAAAGAAATTATCTGTATGATCCCATATCAGGATGGTACGAGCTAAAGACGGTTTGTGGCGCTATTTCCTTGCAGGTGCCTAGAAACAGTGATGTTCTTGGCACCCCAGCTTGACAGCTGAGGAGCAGAACAACCAGTCGAGCCGTGGGGCAGGGGCTTTTCCAGGCTTCAGTTGCATAGCTGTCAGAGTCCATCAAAGCACGCTGAGCAAGGCTTGTTTCACTAATGCAGCTGCCTCTGCTCCTGCTGACTTGTGCAGAGCCAGTCGAAGCCGTGCCAGGGGAGGTTTGGACTGGACATTAGGAGGAATTTCTTCACTGAAAGGATGGTCAGGGATTGGCACAGCTGCCCAGGGAGGTGGTGGAGTTGCCATCCCTGGAGTTGTTTAAAAGATGGGTGTATGAGTTTCTTACGGACATGGTTTAGTGAGGGCACAGGTACAGTTGGACTCGATGATCTCAGGGGTCTCTTCCAACCTTATGATTCTATGAGTCTATGAAGCATTCCAGCATGGGCATGGCTGCTACCTGAGGCACTGAATGTGTACCCAGATTGTCCTATTTTTCAAAATATTACCACTTAAAATGTAGCCTGTAAAGATGTTGAAAAGTGAGCTGCATTACAAAAAATAAATGCACTAAAGTTGAAACATATGGCAGGTGCAAGTTATATGACTTGACAATGAATTCTGAAAATGTACTTGAAGAATGAGAACTACAAATGTTTCTATTTTGGATGGCACGTATTAAGGATCTCTTGTATGTGCTCCATGATACTTGCCAGGTCTAAAAGTGTGGTTACGCTGGTGAACTTTCACAGATCACTCAATACCCTGAATGTAATCATGTGTAAGAGGGTTGGTAGCGTGAAGTCTTTCTCTAAATTGTGCTCAACGGTTTCAAATGAAGTATGGATGAACTGGCTGCAGTAACTAAAACGTGGAGCCTGAATCTATGTAGGCCATTCAAAGCAGACATGAACTCCAAAGACTCCCGCACAATAAATTATCATGATTTTTAAATATGTCTTTCTTTCCACTTCTCATCAGCTGATGGCTGCATGTTGCACTGGAAGCAAAAGTGTCAAAATTCCTTCTGCTTGTTGTTTCTGGCACAAATCAGACCAGAAATTACTGCAAGATTTCCAATGTCATTTGCCAGACAAAAGAGGCAGGGATAAGTCTGCATAATTAGGGGAACTCAACTTCCAACCCTTCCCCATTTGCCCAGCAGCTTTGCCTACCAGACAACAATGCATGTCAAAAACAATTAATGGCCTCAATTTGGTTATAACACGTCTTTCTGTTTTTCTTTCTTCAGAGCTTTGTCATCTGTGGTGGCTTTAGGAGCTAATATCATCTGCAACAAAATCCCAGGCCTGGCCCCTCGGCAGCGAGCAATCTGCCAGAGCCGTCCTGATGCCATCATTGTGATCGGGGAAGGGGCACAAATGGGAATCAATGAGTGCCAGTATCAGTTTCGATATGGGAGGTGGAACTGCTCTGCGCTGGGAGAGAAAACAGTGTTTGGACAAGAGCTTCGAGTAGGTAAGATTGTCTTTAATACAGCACTGAAGTGATACATTTGGTTTGACTTTCTTTTAGCTTTCTCACTGCACTCTTGCAAAGGTTTATATTCTTCTGATATTTATTCACTGGAGTTGAACAGTCATGCACCCAAAATTGTGGTCTGTGTGTTTGTACTCACTGAAAAGCACCTGGCAAGAGATGGGAGATCTCTAGTAATCTGTAGATGAAGTCATTCCTATCTCTGCAACTTCATACCCAGCAATGACCGAGATGCCCGCACAGGCATCCAAGGACACTGTCATCACACCCTTTGAAAAAATATTTCCAGTTGTCATCGTGTTAGAAGTTGCCATGATAAGTGGTGCGTATTATGACCAATCAAAATAGAACTCTACTCAGCTCCAAAAAACCTTCTGCAGACCTCCCTAAAACTTAGGTAATGGGAGAGTGCCAATTAATGATAGAAGCACAGTGCATACGACACCGGCCTTCCAGTGCAGTGATACATATCCATTTTAGTGTTGCTATTATACTGTAAAGAAAATACTACAAATGATTTCAGGCAGGAAACCTATTCAAAGAAAACAACACAGGACCTTGGCCTGACAAAGTGTTAGCTGGCAGAAATGAAATTGATTACTTTCCATTTACCCTATGTCTGATCCCAGCTCATAGGGGACATTATGCAATTTTTTTCCAGCACTGAGATCATTATTTTCCTCACCATCCATCTGGGTATCCTTAGCCTATTCCTGGCCTTTCCTCTTTCCTCCAAGGGCTGCCCACTTACCATAAGCCATGCTTTCTGATGCTTAGCGTTGGGATAACATTTTGTGGCATGTGGCTCTCACAAGGGCCATTCAGCTTCTCAGTGGGGTTGTAGCCTTTTCCTTCTTGTGTCTGATTCTTCTTTGGGTGATACCTCTTTCTTGAGTTCAATGGTTTGGGTGAGTCTTGTGCTTCCAGCACAACTGAATGTGGTCACACGTAAGATCTCCTCAAAACTGCGTGAAAAATGTCCATAACGTTTCGTCCCACCTGTGCAAAGAGGAAACAACTTACATGACGCTTTAGTTGTTACTAGAGACCAAGGATATGGGGGTTTTTTTCCCAACAACTTCCTGAAATGGAAGCCAAAAAGTGAGGTATGCTTAAGTCAATGATGGAACTGAATATTTTTTTAAAGAACGTGCAATTAACTCTCAGAGTCTGGCTGAGATCTGAGCTGTTTAAGGCCATTTCCATCAGGGAAACTGACTTACATCCTTAGATAATCTGCCATATTTTGTGGACACCAAATTGCAGAAGTGGAGAGGGCTAAAAGTAATAATAAAAGACCCATTAAACCAAATTAATGACAAAAAAAAGTCTGAACATTTTACACTTCAGAAAAAAGTTTGGTAGAATTTAGTTTTGATGCTAAAAAGCTGGTGGTGAGGAATTTGCTCATCAATGTCTCTTCCCATATTTGTCCTAAGATATTTCTAATTCTGCTTATATGATACTTCTTGCCCTAAGTTCTCTTCTTAAAAAGAATGTAAGTGGAAGGCATTCAGTACCCTTATGGCACCATATGCAGGAAGTACCCTAAAGTTTGACTTTTACCTTCAACTTTAAATCAACCAGAAAAACATTTAGTCCCTTGTCTTGACTATGAGAAGCACAGGTCTGGTCTTCCTTGGTTGGTTTTGTGTTTATGTTTATGTTTATCTTAAGTTGATGCCCGAAATGACGTTGTTGCCAGATACACAGCTGCCAAGCACGCTGCCGTTGAACTTCTTCATGTTGTGTTGTCTTAATCTGCCCACACTTGAAGGCATGCTCTGACCCTTAGACAAGTAAGTCTTAACTTCTGTAAGATTATATATGTTGAAGAGGCACCATCTAGGCCATCACATGTTCTTGAAGAGGCAGACTTTGGAGAGTTGTACCAGAGTCGGTGTCACCATTAAGCTTCCTGGTGAAAGGCCTTTCCTCTTCAAACTAGGAATCTTGTGACACATTATCTGTTCTGTCCTTGTACTAATAAATATTTATCCTCTTCACCACAGAGAGACTCCTTTCATCCTCAGAAACCTTGTAAGTGAATGCGGTCCAGATGCCTAGAGAGGACTAAAAGTCATGCTTGTGCTTTCATTCTGAATGTCTCTATACAAAATAAGACTACGGGGAATAAAAATTGTTTTACAACAGAAGGACCAGCTATCAGTTTGATCAGACTATGCAAAGTTTGAAGAAACCCCCAGAATTTCCTTGAGCCGCTGTTCAGGCCATATTTGCCAAAATGTTCACCAGATTTTTGACCTCTTCACTGAACCTGGATGGTTTCTTGCAACTCTGAAATGACTGATGTGGAGTTTGGTGGGGTTTTTTATGGCTTAACCCAAACACAGATGAAACTTGGCAGTTGCAGCTGAGTTCTGCTTTGACATTTTTTGGGTGTGAAACCACACAAACTGTAACGGATGGAGAAGGTTTACATGACCCCTGCCAGCTGAGCCAGCTGAGCTCCATGCAGATCTATGAAGGATCCCATTATCCACATATCTGTATTTGTTTTATCAGTGGAGTAGCATCCAGAGACAAAGTGGTCAGTATCTACGAAAAGGACAGGGTTTAGGAAGAGGTGTTATTATATTAGTGAGGGGAAAAAAGTTTTAAAAAAAGGACAAAGCTAAAAAAGAATACTTTAAAGGTGTAAAATACTTGTAAGCATAAATATTCATGTATGTAACAAAACACATTTGTGTCTGACACACAGAGAAACTCTAAACCAGACATTTGGTTCTGCCTGAACAAATGAAGAAAATATTAAGACTGAAAAATTCATAAGTGCTTAAGTACTCCACCCCAAAGGGAAGCTCACCTGCCTTCTCCCAGAATCACTTAGGGAGATGAACCATCAAGGGAAATTATTAAGGTCATAGGGAGGAGAGGATGAGAAAGCTATGATAGCATGATACTAATTGCTCTCTATCTGTATGGGAGTGAGAGGACCTACTCTTTAGCCACTGGGCCAAGGCTCTACCACGAGCAACCACAGATGCAGATACAGGGTTATTCTAATTCATATCCCTATGCAACTCTCCTCCCAACCAAATTCAAAGACCAGACTCACCCAACATGATGTTCCTTCAACAGACGTGCACCTGTTGCCAACACCGTCTCTTGGGTGACATGGTACTCTAGTTATACGTCATCCTGCTACAGACAAACAGCAGCCGGAAAGCATGACATAGGAGCAAATGTCCACTCTTGTGGCTTCTGGGGATCCTACTGTGTCAGAAGAGGCTCCAGTAAGTTAGCTGAGCTGGATCCATGCTGAGCTGGATCCTTGCTGAGCTATTTTTTCAAAGAGGTACTTCAGGGAACGAGGGCTGTGCCACACACATAATGCATGGGAATCCGTATTAAAACCAATTTAAATAGTTCAGAGGAGACTATGACAACTGTAGAAATTCTTAGGTATGGGGAATTCATGTTGATGTAAAAGATTTGTAGCAGCCAGAGGTAAAATGTGACAGAGAGATCCAAATCAGTAGCATGAACAAAGGATGTAGCGTGGAATGAATTAACTGAGCATTTCCTATATTTATAGCTGGGAACCTTTCCCTAGTCACGCCATCCCTGGAGAAAAGTTACTCCTACACTTAATTTACTCATCCTGTCCTTGTACATGTATTTGTCACCTGCCTGCACTCATCTCTAGTTTTCACGCCAGCTTCTTACATAAAGTCATCTTTTGCACTCTCCACCCATTCATCTTGCTGTAAGCCTCTTTAACAAGGCACCTCTTTAACAAATGAATTAAAAAAATACTTGGTTAATAATATAGCCGTTGTTATTATTGATAACCATTGTTGAAAGCTAATTGTTCTAACATTTGAAGGCAGGGACTCTAACGTGGAAGAGTAAAGCCTTTGGTCCTGTTAGGCCATTGATGCAAAAGACCTCCGGCAGTAGGGACTGCTCTCTTTTCCCTGAAGTGATAGTTGGAGCCATCTATCGTGTAGGTACCCCTAGAAGATATAGATCATTAGTGAGTGTTGGAAGCAAATAATGCCATGTAAAAAAGTAAGCAGCGCAGCCTCTGAGCTACAGAGTAAGAAACAATAATGGAAGTGAAACCTACAGTTGTTCCTTGACAGTAGATATTCTGACTAATTATTTGTGCATTGACCATTTCCACTTGAATTGTCCAAAATTGAGTGCTTATAAACAGGCTGCAACTACTAGTGCTAAATCCAGGGCAAAAATGAGGTGTTTTGAAAAATATGGCTGTCAAGGTATCAAAAGTAATCTGTAGATGTCTCCTTTGTCAGACTCATGATATAGAAAAATCATCACAATTTAGTGCTGTTAATTTAGCCGTGTCATTGACATGTTGATTGGGCAAATCATTGAACTGAACACCTGACAGGTAAGAATCAACAAATAGGCAAAACCCAAGGGAGTTCTGAAGGCATTTTTAAAAAAATCTCTGGCCTTTCTTATTGATCTGTAGCTTTCTGGCATGTTGAAAGGACGGGTTAAAGCCCTCCTTGCCACAGGAGGTTCAGTTGAAGAACAACATCCTAACGGCTTCTTTTTGCCACAGGTTGGCTCAACTTTTCATCCACCCTCCAGTCAGAAAGGGGGAGGAACGGGAGAGAAACCCACAGTTTTAAAGACTAACAAAATCTGTGCATGGATTTTATTAGCTCACAGGTGAAGAGGGCTTTACAAGGCATTTTGAGAAACACAGTCAGAAAATGTCACGGTTCTATACAAGCATACTCTCATGCACGTGCGCATATAAACCACTAAGATGACAGCATAATTTCAAACAGAAGACTGAGAAAGAGGGAGGAACATTTTCTGAAGGAAAGATATTAATAAAAGAAGTGATTCTTTCTATATTTGTACTGGAAACAGGTAACTAAGTCCACATTTGGTAACAATGTTTTAGCTACAGGTGTGAAGAAACGTGGGAATTGGGCATGAATTATGTGTGAGTAATGGTGTCCTGGATAAATGGTTAGCATCTTATCATACGTGCTGAGGGGGTGTCAGTAAATTATTCTTGGTTCAGGCCATTTATAGGCTTAATTAAATTTGGAGTCAGACTCACATATGAATCCAGTCATTTTTATTCTGGGCTACTATGGTGGTTTAACCGAGATGCCAAATGTTCATAAAAACTTCCTACCAAAAATGGGAGGAGTAGAGAGGCCCATTATTCTCCAAAAGTGGGAATTTGCGTCCAAGCAGATATGTTAATCTACCACAGTAGTGTCTAGTATTGTATGCACTGGCCAACTTGGAAAGCTTGACTTTCAGTACAAGCAGAAATCTTCCAATACTTGAAGACAGGCGGCATTCTTAAGAGTGCTTTACAGCCATACTCGGTGCTTTAACGCTATCGGCAAATCAATAAAGGGAACCATAAATGAATCCAGATATTTTGTTTAAAGTAAGTACATTTGTATCTCACTTTTTTCCTTTCTTTCCTCCTGCTATTTCTTTCTCTATTACTTTATGTTCTCATTTTCCAGTTTTTTAATCAATTTATGTTGTTGGCTATATATTTATTAATGTGTAGAAATATTCATATATCAGGGTGACTGTATGTTTATTATTCTAACATCTGTGTATTTATTATGGGAAAATCTATCTTTACAGACTTGTGTTATATCCAGTAAAAATAATATGGGAGAAAGAAAAGAATTGTACAGCTGGAAACAATTTGGAGGGGAAAAATGAGTTGGAATTAGATTATTTTAAATATGATACAGAGCAGGGTACACACTTCACTGATGGAAAGGCAGTAATTATCTTTGTCATAGCAGTAGGTGCCATGATTGGTTTAGGCATTTGTCAGTTATCGTGAACCTCAATTGCACAGTGGCTTTTGGATCTAATGCAGGAAAAATTCTGATTTTTTTATTGTCGTCATATCGCAGTCCCAGACAACAATGTCCTTTGAGCGTTCAAGCAATTGATCAAAAAGAAACTTGTTTTCAGTAATTTGAACTGGATGTCTGTGTTGATGCTAGGATATGGTAAAAAGCGTTTCAGTCTGAGAGGTCACTTCTCAGAGGACTGGCATCAACTTTCAACTCCTAGTGGGATGCCAAGGGAAAGGTGCACAGGATGCATTCAATCAACTGAAATCTGTATTAAGACTCTCTGCGACTTCCAGAAGGCTGTTCAGGACCAATACAAACCAGGACTTTACTACTTACGTGGCTACCTTGGAATGAGTGCCTATGTCCATGTCATGTGGAGCTGTTGCATTTGCAAGTGTGACTTAGTTAAACTAGTAGATGCCTTAAATACCATGGCAAATTTAATGAGCTGTGGCTTATGCAAGGATAGTTTTTCATAAAAACACAGTGGTGTACAATAAGGTGTATAATTCTTTGTTGTTTAGAGAGTATTTTCTCATTATTAGGCTGAATTAAAAAAAAAACCAAGACAACCAAGGCATGCATAACCAACCACCATCCATAGCAGCTGGGTAACTCACCGGCAGTCAGTCAGAGGCAGCTGTTAAAGAGGAAGAAAAAGCCCCAATCTGAGGACATTCTCAGTGTGCTCATTTTCCAGGAAAGATTTATCAAACTGCAAACATTCATTGCAAATCCTTCTCTTAAAGAGTTTCAAACAGTGCATTTTTTTTTCCACAATTAACATGTTGTTGCTGGAAGGAGAAACAAAAATATCCTTAACCTTAAGCATATCCAGTACATTTGTTCTAGCTTGTATTAGATACCATCCAGGCAGTAAGGTAAGAATTAGAGGCCACGCAGGCTGCCTTACGAGGACAGTTTTCCCAGTGCAATTAACTTTGCTGGAAAGCTAAAAAGCGGGACAAAAAGCTGTGATAATCAAGTAGTTACAAGGTAGAGTAAGTAAGAAATCTATTCCAGTTTGCATTATCATCTCTGGAGGAAATTAAGGAGTTTATTAAAACAATCCATACTTTCTGACTGTAGAACGGTGGATAAGCTTTTTACTATTACAAGTAGCAAAGGAAGACAGTAACCCAAACCAGATAAGAAAATAAACCTCCCAGCTGGCTGCAGCTGAGGTTGGGAAGGATTCGTAAAAAACTTATGAAACAACTACTGTGCTAAGAATGTATATTATTTTAACTGAGGACACAGCCTATTGAGAGAGTTGTAGCTTCAGACTCTTCTTCGTTTCACTAAGTCTCTGGCACTTAGAGATGTTTAGAAACACAGAACTATTTTTGTGTACTAAGGAAGTACAGTTGTATTAAAGAAACAGCCTATTTTGAGAGCACGGAGGATTCCCAGCTTAATGAGTCAATTTGGAAATTTGTAGATGATAATTTCTCTGTGCTTTAAGAATTTCTTTAGATGGTGGAGCCTCAGAATGACCCAGAGAGGCTTAATTAACCTTTTCAAAACAGACTGCAAATCATAGATGAAAAGATAAATGTGAATGGACAGTACAATTTGTAAATTACGAGTTGACAGTAGTAAATTCTTTTGACTTTACTAGAATTATATTCTTTTGCTACATTAATTTTATAAAGTTTAGCTCTTTTCCTTATCTTCCTATAGAAGAAATATCTGGCATACATAATCTGTAGCATATAATAATTTCCAACCACAAATAGACAACTTTATATATTTGCCAGTTTATACTCTGGTCTTTTTTTCTAGGGTACTATTGTCAAGTTCAAGAGTAGCTGAATGGTGTTTTCAAGGCTCATGAGTTTGAAGAAAAGTATAAGTTCTCTTAAATTAAAATGTTATTATTACTGCTTAAATATTTATGTCTTTGGCAGAAGGCTTGCTTTAAAGGGCAGACTTATTCTAAACACAGCACTAATATGTTAATACAATTACTTCATGAACTCTATGGGCTTATGGCTGGATGAGAAATGGTAGATATTGACCTGAGTGAAATCCAGAATTTCCATCCTGAGGGAAGTACTAACTTTTAAACCTTCTTTTTCATTCCATTTTTACATACACAGATGAAGATTTTCTTGAAATGGATTTTTTTTTCTGTAGACATTTTCAAACTGAAATATGCTAATATAACTGACTGAACAACTCCCATTCTGTTCTAAAAAAACCCCATGGACTCACATGGGGATGCAGTTTAATACTTTTTTCAATGGTTTGAAATCAAATGGAGCTGCTTCTTATTAAATGGAGTAGCTCCATTTAAGTGTTGAAGTGGAAAGTGATTTTTTTGGAAAGGGGTGGGCATGTGTGGTTTGTGGCACTCTGTGATCATCCTAATAAATACCTAATTAGCTGTAGTGGAAAAATGTACTGTTGTGTGGCCTTGAATGCAAAATCTGTAATGATCTGTAACCCTGATCATCCCCTGCTCAGCACTGGCTAGAGGAAAACCCATCCTTTTCTCTTACTTTTAGCTTTGTCTTACTTTTAGCTACGGGATAATTTTTTCCATGTTACTTTTCTGGTTTGTCTGAGGATAAGTGAGTCAGAGGTCCTGTGGAAAAGATAGCATGCAAATTCTAGGCTATTATTTAATTACTACTGTACCAAAATTTGGACACAACAGGGCTAACTTTGTCTAGCAACATTAAGTTGGACATTTCCTCACTTTCAAGTGACTTGCTTGGAACTTTAATGTTCCTTTATCATATTTTTTTTCAATGTCACTTTGCACCAGAATTGCTGGCTACAAAAGATCCATAGCATGCTGACTCAATTAGTGACTTTCAGTGTCCCACTCCTATTGGTCAACGACTTACACCGTAATGCGTACTTAATACAGGAAGGCAAATAAAATTTAAACTTTAATAAATCGCTGCTGGGCTTAATCCAAAATGACAGGGGCCAAATTCTGGTCGTATTGCAGCCAGTAGAAATTTTGCTACTGCTTTCAACCAGAGCCAGGGTTTTACAGCTGCTAAAAAGGCTCCTGGCTTTTGGGCATGAGCAGAAGTTCAAATTGGAGCTGAATTTCATAGCAGCGAGTTAACTAAAACCTAATTAGTTAAATGGAAATCAGCTACACGATATTTGATTTTTCAAGTATGGAGTAACTTTGTTAACAGGTGGGTGCTGCCAAATCTTGTCACCACGAGGAAAGCTCTTTACGTCAGGTGACAGGTAGGGTGGGACGGCAGCTGACCTGCCCATATGCAGTCCTGTAACAACTTGGGGTTCTAGTGACTTTGGAGATTCCTAGTGCTTTACTACTGCGGTTAACTATGTTGTCAAAATCTCTCCCCTAGAATTACAGATGATAGGTTTGGTCATCTAGTTCAACCTCTACATAGAGCAGGACAGGCTAAACATAACATTAGACTTCAGAGTTACATGTGTAGCAGCATCCCTCCCTTTTCTCCTCTGCTCTTTGGGATACGTTTTGTTTAGGAAAACATCTGTTTCTAAATTGCAAAGCTTGAAATGCACAGAGAGGCTTTTACAAACATTACAAAAAACCCCAGCATTTGTTGATCTGTACATTCTGGTTTGCAAACAAATGTTTTAGTGTCTGGGCTTAGCTTGTGGATTCATGCAGTTTGCAGTCTTCGCTCCAGTCACGAGCAATTTCTTTTTCTAATGAAGTGGCTGGCGTATTCCAAAGAGTTACGTCTAATTGACAAATTTTTCTTCCTGGGTATTGTGCATGACTTTTTAGCACTGGATTAAATTACCCATGACTGTAGCTTATTTCTTACTGACACATCGTATGTCGATAACTGTGAAGTATAATATTATTTTTACTGATAGAAGCATCAAATTAAAATAGAAGAAATAAGGCAAGCAAGAAACATGACTGTATCATCTATTATTTGGAGGCTTGGAAAAACGAATCTAGCATGGTAGTGTTATGGTAACTGTTCTCTCAGGATTCAAACTGGCCAAGAACTTGAGTCATGCGCTGTTTACCCAATATGTGCTTAACTTTAAACCTTCCGTTTTAAGTCCTAATAAAGTAAAATGAAAAGTATTCTGCAGAATACCGAAGTCATAGTGAAAGCCAGCATGCAAAATCTAGCTGACAGTGGGTCCTTCAGCTAGTAAAAACTGTTGCATCTATCCAGGTTTGGTCAGCTTTGGCCTTAGGATTTAAGTAGATCTAGGAGAAAACTTCTTGACATGATTGTAAACTGTTGCAGTCTATAATACTTTCCCCACTGCAGAGGTCCGATACCCAATTTCTGGGACTGTGAAAGAAAGATGATTCCTAAGACTCAACCAGTGTCAGTGTAAAATGTGGATGTGGATGGCTGAGGAGTCTTTAAGTCATCTGCTCTCACCCCAGAAATCTTACTGTGCACTAGGAGAAGATATTTCTATTGCTAGGTATAAGCTCAACAGACGTGGACTGAATCGCTGTAGACTGGGAAGATTTCTTCACATTACTAAAACAAACTAAATTTACTCATGGATCATGACTTATTTATATTTGTTCACTAAGTTCTTCATGACAATATGGAAACCTGTTTTCTGTCTGACTCAGCCTCCCCTTGTCCTGCTCAGAATAGGTTTCTATGCAATGTCCCATGTAATGGAGCTGGTGCAACCTTGCAATTTCTGGGGGGAATGGCACAAGAAGTAACAGCGGTTTCCATCTCTGTTGCTGAACTAAGGGGATTCAAGCAACAGAGGCAGTAAAATAGGGAACCCCTTCCTCACTTCTTTCCTTTGGCCCAATTTCATACCACGTGGTTTCAAGCATCTGCATGAAATGTCTAAGATGGGAACTTAGTCAGCCTGTATTCCTTGTATGGTCAAAGAAGAGAGAGAAGCACTTCCAGAGGGTCATTTGGACCTTAATTTGACTGCATGACTGTCTGGAGGTCCACGTTGACTATGCTGGGAGCATAGACTCCCTACTTCGATGGACTCGATGATCTCAAAGGTCTTTTCCAACCTTATGATACTGTGATACTGTGAACTAGGTACCAAGCTTGTTAATTTCTAATTTTGGTTTGTCTATGAAATTTTTCCTCCTCTCCACGTATGTTTCTCAGGGAAGCATGTGGTCCTCTCATAAAGTCATACCTGCTCGCCCCACAAAGCAGACATGGAAGCTTGATCTTCATTTAAAGTCCTAGCTATTCTTGGTATTCATTCACCGGTAGTACCTGCAAAAGCTGCCTTAGCCAATGACTTTCAGACAGATACTGGCAAAAAAACATTACGCTGCAACCACAGGCGTAACTCCAGCACTTGTATTTGGTAATTTAAGAACAAATGGGAGTCCAAAATTACCACCAGATGGTGCACCTATTTAGCAAGTGACAGAGGCACAGAGGCATGTTCCAAAAGAAAGGACAGCCATAGCCTCCAGCAACCCTTCAAGTTGCTTCCCCTGGTGTTTATTCTCAACCGTGATATAATTTAAATAGGTTTGTAACATGGACCTACAAGTCATATTACAGTGTTACATTTAACATGGAGTATGTTTTCAACAGTGAAGTGGCTTTTAATTCTCTAGCTGCTTCTCATTCCTAAGCACTTGTGGTATTCCACGCTCAGAGAGAAATTAGCACAAGATGATAAGCATATATTTTCTGCCATTTTTTTCAGAATGTCACAAGACCATGTGATTCTTTCAATTATATTTGCTGTAAATCAACACATTATCGTGTGTAGGACATGATTAGGTTTCTTATCCCATACTACTCTACTTCTTGCTTTAAAGAAAACCCTAAAGTAAAGTATGTTCCTGGCAAGCAGAAGAAAATATTGTGATTCTCTCATTCCTTTGCATAGATGAGTCTTTTACTGCTTTCTGTTGTTTTGGTGTGTTTTGAAGGATATCACCAATAGAATACAATATATTGCTGGAGAATGATTAATTAGAAAGGTTGTTCTTTTAATTACAACTTGCCAGTAAAGAAACAACTGAACTGAAATTTCCCTCTGAGGAAAAATTGAAAACTTTTGCATATTCTTTAACCCCAAAGTACTTATTCCGAATGGATAAAATATTATTTTTGTTTTCCTTGTCCAAGCTGAGAGGAAAGCGTCACCTCAAAGAAGCTCAACACAATTACTTTCGTATCGTTTTTCACATACCCCGTGGCTCCTAGTTTGATGTGAGAACTATCATTTTATGGTTGAAACGTGGACCAGGAGATAATGGACTTGGCTTCTGTTCCCAGCCGTGCCATATTGCACCAGGAATAGTGTGGCCAGCAGGACTAGGGAGGTTATCATTCCCTTATAATCGGCACTGGCCAGGCCGCACCTCGAGTGCTGTGTCCAGTTCTGGGCCCCTCAGTTTGAGAAAGATGTTGAGATGCTGGAGTGTGTCCAGAGGAGAGCGACGAGGATGGGGAAAGGGCTGGAGCACAAGCCCTGTGAGGAGTGACTGAGGGAGCTGGGGTTGTTTAGCCTGAAGAAGAGGAGGCTCAGGGGAGACCTTATTGCTCTCTACAACTGCCCAAAGGGAGGCTGTAGTCAGGCAGGGGTTGGTCTCTTCTCTCAGGCGACCGGCGACAGAACAAGAGGACACGGTCTCAAGCTTCGCCAGGGGAGGTTTAGGCTTGACATTAGGAAGAAGTTCTTTACTGAGAGGGTGATTGGCCATTGGAATGCGCTGCCCGGGGAGGTGGTGGAGTCACCGTCCCTGGAGGTGTTTAAAGAGAGATTGGATGAGGCACTTAGTCACATGGTGTAATTGACGAGTAGGAGTAGGTGTAGGTGTTGGGTCATAGGTTGGACTTGATGATCTCAAAGGTCTTTTCCAACCTTATGATACTGTGACACTGTGATATGCTTTTCTTGTGACTTTGGGTAAGTCACTTTGTGCCTCACTGAAGACTAAAGATGACTAATTTCAGTGAGGAATCGAAAGGCTGTGTGAACTAACCTCCACATTTGTGAAGTGCTCAGGGATCCTCAGACAAAATAGTTGCTACTAAGGTCTTCTTATCTAAGGAGGAAACAACGGACAGGAAAGTAACAGAAGGATTTGTTCTTCTGGAAATCGAGTCCAGGCCTGAACAAAGACCATAATGAACAGTTCCAATAAAGTAGGCTGGCTAAGATTATTAGCTCAGCTTGCATAAGAAAGGAGTTTGTAAACTTTAGGCAGTTGTCCACAAAGAGCCTAAACTCAAATTTCACAAAAAGAAAATATGTCCACGTTTCAGCACTTACACATAGTATTAAAGAGAGAGAGTAAAGTCCACAGGAAGAGTAACTGCTGCTACTTACTGTATGCTTGCTGCATGTGTGCTGCGACTCTCTGAATACGTCTTTCTGTCCAACGCCTTCTTTTCCTAGCTACTGGTGCACAGTGACATCCTGACACCAGCGATGGGGCTTGAAAACACTCTCCCCCCTTCCCTTTCTTTTTCTCCTTGCTGTTGCCCATTTTCTTTTACTTCGGCAGTTCAGTAATGCTGAAACCAAGTTCCCTTTCCTTTTGTTTGCTTTTCTCTTGTCCATCGGTCAACCATGTTGCTTTATTAGAGACACTGTAGTATTAACTACAGTACAAACAGAAGCCCTTGGAGGGAGAGTTAGCTGGGATTTCCCTGCCCTCTTACACAACCAAAGTTTCTACAGCACCACTTTCTTGTTTGTGTTCAGGGATTAGTGGCAATATTCCACATACTGCTGACGTAATGAGGCATAAGCTTCCCTCAAAAAGGCAAGGACCCGATTGTTAAAAGCCCCTGGACTACAGTGCTACTAAGGATGGAAAGTTTGAAAGGAGGCAGACTACCCTCAGTACGATTGCTGATAGGTTTTACACAGCATGAATTATTTCTGTGAATATTGCATCCTGCTCAAAGTCAAATCCAAAGCGTCTGCGTGCAGTATCTCACACAGCAGCATGTGCGTGCTGTCAGCTTGCGTTAGCCTGAGGAACGTTACAGCACGTGATAAACATTGCTTGCTACCATATAGCCTAATCCAAGACTTTTCACGTGAAACATTTGTTTTGGTTTGGTTTTAAGACATTTGCCTTTCTAACTGCTCTATTTTAATTAGAGCTCAACCTGAACCACAAACGATAGATTTGAACTTTCCCAGAGTTCAGTGGTGTTCAGATCTGGCTTTTGGTTTGGCCCATCGCAAAGAAAGGGGTCAGCTTCAAAGTTCAGATCTGGAGACGGGCTGCTACAAAGTGGGGGGCTGGAAAGGTTATTTAATGAGATCCATATCTCATTTTAATGGTGGGTTTGCAGTAGAGACACTTGCTAGCATTTTCTAAATGTACTTATATGGAAGCAACATCTTGAAGACTGGTGTTAATACCAGTCTATCTAAATTCTCTTGTATTTGTACTGTAGAAAGAGAATTCTCCCTGCTTTTCTAGTCACAAATCTACAGATTTTGCTTCTGATCTTTGTTTAAAACTCATCCTTCAGTTCTAGGGTGTTGCACTTAAAAACAACGGAGGCTCTTTGTGGGGTAGAAATTTGATCGTTTTATCCTCCTAGCATTATTTTTTACAGCTGAACTCATAGGGCCAGCATCCACCCATTTGTCAAACTCCTGCAGGTGTGGATCAGTATCTCAGGGTGAACTTGCTCACTCCCTGGCAAAACACAAGCCTAGCACAACACAAATAATAAATAACAACCATCAGTCTACTAGATAAGATAACATGACTGGTAGGGTTAGCTGGACGGGTCCAGATTAAACACCGACTCAATATCTTTCTTGAGCCCTGAGAAGATTCCTGTAGTTATTCCTTGTTTATGTGAATCTTGCCACTTCCCAACTCCTGTCAGGAGTAGAAACTCCAGAGCTGAAAAAAAGACTTTGCTCTTGTGATGCTTCCAGAGTCTTTCTGCAAACCAGAGAGGTTTGGATCAGAATCTAAACTTTGTGTATTTATCCAAACCCCTCTCAGCTCTTTACTTTTTAAAATCTCTTTCATATGTGTGATTTTTGCTGTGTCTTGTTCACTGGGGTTACAAATTTGACCATCAGGCAAAGACCCTTTAAATACCAAGAACAGCTATAATTTTGAACCTAGCTCCCCTTCCAGGAAGATCGACAGGCAAGTCAAATGTATCAGAAATGTGAACGCAGCCACACAACGGTGTAAGAGCATTTGGAAGATATTTAAGCAAATCAGAAAGCAACTTTCAACCCAGCAACTTTCACCAGAACTTTCTCATTTGCTTTCCACAAAATCTGAGCTCTGATAGGGATGCCAGTGACTTATGGGGTTAGTGCCCAGCTGGGATCTCTGCAGCAAAATCACTGGAGCAGAATGCAGGCTCAAACTGATGATCTGCAAACTCAGCCTCTCCACCAAGGAAGGGCTGGTTTGGGCTGGACTGTAAGCTAAAGCTAACGATGCATGGTCCTTCCACTACCACGGGAGATAACAAAGGAGTGGCAACACCCTAACCAGCCACATCAAGGCTTACTGTGTCTCACCTGTCAACCCCTAGCTTGCCAAGAATGCACTACAGAAACACATTAAAGCCCTCACACCTAAAGGACGAGTGGTGAGTCACCAGCAACACGGCTTGTACTATAGATTTGCTTGTGAAAATTGACAGATTGAGTCGGTCTCTAAGTCATTCTGCCAGGCATCAGAAACCACACCAAGAATTGAAGTGGGCAACACATTTGTAGGAAAACCTTAATGAACAATATACAGAATTACCCTGCAGGAGACAATCCAGCAGCAGCTCCCGGCAAATGCAATGAGAACCTCTCTGTTACGTCCCTGTGTAGAATTTTACAGCAAAAGGCAATGTTCTGGTGCGCTATTTGATACAATTTATTTATTTATTGATTTATTTGTCAAACATAGGAAAGAATGTTTTGTCTATGTCTATACAGTTTTGAAGAATAACTTGAGGCCACCTTGAAGAGCAGGGTCACGATGAAAACATAACAATTTCAGTGCCTGGAAAGTGCTATCCTAGGCACACAGGAACTGCTTGTACACAGTCAGTAGTCTGAAATGCTTTTTGGACCACCCAGCCTAGCTGTCACCATTTCTGAGGTTGGGCAGTACTTCCTCGATATTCATTACTATTACCACAAAAGGGTGTGTAGATAAGGTATTTCTAGATGTCACTATTTCATAACGATTTGACATAATACTTCTCTTGTATTGCTGCTGCAGTGAAAAGTAAAATGTGACAGGTGGTTATGCCATTTTAAATTTCTCTGGATTTGGATTGGAAATCTGACAAATAATTTAAATAAATATTTATTTATTAGATCCTGTCTAGACAAAGCAGATGCCTAGTGTATGCAACTCAATTTAACGAAAGACTTCGCTGCTCTTCCTGAACCTTGTTTTAAGAATGTCATGACTAAGAAGAATTAGTACTTTATTTTATATAAAATCATCCTAATTCTGCACTTCATAGAATCGTTAAATTATTCGCCAAAAAGTCTTGAACACACTAGAAGAAGTTTTATTATGTTCTGTAGAATATCTTCATCCTCGTCAATGAAACCAACAAAGTCATCTTCTGGCTTTAAGGTAATGAAATATTTTTTCCCCAGTTAGAATATAAAACAGGATAATGGACCGACAGTAACATATTTTAAGGGTGGGATCTCCTTTTTTAAAACCACCATATAACCTCAGCAATTACACCTAGAGGACTGCTGCCAGCAGAGTGGGAAAGGCTCACTGTGCAGGGAAATGTAACTTAACTCTCTGATGGGATAAGTTTAGACTCTCTTCCTTCCTTTGCATTTTCTGCTGCTGGTTTTGGGGCGTCCCCATGCAGCTTGATAACTTCTGGAAATCTTGCTTTTTTGCTGTTTAACTCTCCCAGTGCTTGGTAAGGCTGGATTCTATTCCAGCCAGGGGAAAATACAGCGTGGAAGATCCTCTAGAAGACGGGCTTTCGTATCCCTTTACAGATTTAGCTGTAGGTGCCAAGCTCTCGCCCTGTAGATGTAATTAATTTTGTACATGATAATCTTTGCATCTAACCTGAAAACAGTACCTCATACCTGCAAAATATCTTGGGCTAGGCCTGCTTGCTATTATTGGTTTGGATGTGTTTCCAAAACAAGGTTTCTAGATTGATACATACATACGTGAAACAATTGTGCTGGCTAACCTAAGTAGTGAGTACAAGAAAAAGTCTATGCTGACAAATAGAAGCAGCCAGCTTTTAAGATCTTACTTTAAGTTACACGTCTTTCTAGTAGTCAAGAAATATCATAATATCCGAAGGGGGACATGAAAACTTTTAGCACCTCCCTGAAACAGAAGCAAATGCAGCCTCAGCAAAACTTCTGGCAAGCAACTTGATTTAGCTATTTATTCAAATTAAAACTAGAGGAAGGATGTGGATCTAATGCTGTGCAGGCATGGCATGTGAGGAGGTGTGAGTGCAGAATGGTAGGAGAGGACTCTAAGAGCCATGTGCTTCCCTAGCAAGCATGGTGATGCTGAGCTTTGCTGTGTCCAAATCCCTTTATGGCTCTGGCAGTAGATGACTAGTCCCACACCGTACCAAAACAGTACGTGGAGGAGCAGAACAGAGAAGACCCAGTCCTAGGAGATACTGCTTCTTTCTTGGAGTTCTTCTACCCCACCATGCTGCTGCAGGGACATCCTCCCTGAAAACAGGGTTGAATTTGTATTTCAGTGGTCGCCTGAGAAATCTGCAACGGAAGTCCTCTGGGGTGTAAAAGAACTCAACAAGAGGACAGTTTGTTTTCTTACAGGTCCTTCTGCTGCCTTAACCTCCTTGTGCCCCTGCGAAAGCGAGGTAATAGTATCTCTCTTTTGTTGCCCTCTCCAGCTGAAAGATGCAGCTTCTTAAGGCCAGGACTACTTCCTGCATAAACAGACTTGTGTCTAACACCAATTTCAGCTGGGTATCACTTGTATATCTGTAATTCAATAATCATAGCAAAGTGGTACCTGCCCACTAATAGGCTCTGCACAGTATATTGAAGTAACATCCATGATTTAAGTAAACTGCCTCAAGAAATTCTGAAGCAAGAGCTGAAATTTCATCTGCGACACACACAGACGTTCGCACCCACAGACATCCACCCTCAGACTCTCTGGCATGCCCAGGTATTGAAGCTTAGTGCTTACAACTACTCATAATTCAGTGAACCCTTTAAAAGGTGTTATTATTTAACAAGTTTCTACAGCAAAGCACAGGTGTGCACAATGATTTACGAAAGAATACAGACATGACCACTGCCCTCAGGGCTTTGTTATCTAGGTGAGAAGTGACATAAGATAATACAGGAAAAGATGACTTCATGCAAATGGCAGCACAGGTTTATTTTTCAAGAGGTGTTCTTCAACACAGTATTGTCATGTCAGGCCACTGAAATGATTGAAACAAATTAATTAAAATACTGACCCAGCAAAGAGTCCACTGGGAAGGTCTAATTTTCAAGGCCATGACTTCTTAATGTCCATAAGCGTGGTAGCAGGGAAGACAGAGTATTTGTGAAATTTGGTTCATAGTAAAGTCAAATATAATCACTGAATCACAGAATAATTTAGGTTGGAAGGATCCTCTATTAATAGCCAAGGAGAGTACCCATTCTGCATGGATTCACTCACTGAAGACTCAAGCCTGTACAATCCACACACATGAAAATCTCAGTGACCAAAATTGTTTGGCAGCAACCTACCCTGCTGTTTTATCCTTCTAAATTGACCATGAAGATGACTTGAACACAAGTTTACTTTAAAAATGTGGTGGCACTGTCCATTTTCCTGACAGGTTCAGAGAGGAGGTTTGTTTTCTGCTGTTGGGGCTTTTTTTTGTGACGTGGCAAGCATAATTTCTATTTTCTAAATCAGAGTGGACAACAGTTCCCTTTCCCTCACTGAGCTCCACAACAGTACCTTTAACAAGCTGTACGGTAGTGCCAAAACACTATTAAGAGCAAACCTGAAAAAAAGGAAAAATATGTGCCCATATAGCTGTAGATTCTCTTCCCTTTGTCTTAAATGTTGTTTTTATTTCTCCCTGTGAAATGCCCTAAAGAAAAGAGACCATAATGCATTGGCTAATCCTACTTGTAAGAACCGCTATCATGAATATTTTGAGGTGACTGAATTATTATAACAACACCTGGTTCCTCACAGCCCCATTTAATTTAAGGACACTTTCACACTTCAGGACCCGATTTCTCTGAGATGCCTTCAGGAGTCCATGCTTTCAACAAGGGATGCAAAGAACTTTTTAAAACCACAGTACATTGCAAGATGTCTCCAGCTGAGCTTTCACATATTCCGATATAGCAAACCGTTAGTCATCACTGAAAAGGAAAAGTACCAAACATTCAGCAGGGAATCACTAAGTCCCACAATGGGACGTCCATAGGTCCAGAGGAGAACACAGACAGGAGATGATCTCTCTGCTCCAGCTATTGCTTCCCACATACAGTACTTGACAGTATTAGCAACAGCATTGTGAAAACACAGCCGACTGTGACACTGCACAGGCTTTTCTCAATGGTACCCTGTATCTGGGAACTACGCCCTCACGCTTTGTGCACTGTGTATTTCTCAAGCCGTGCCCTCGTACATTCCTTAAGTAAGTGCTTAGCACCACGTTCTGATTAAACCTTGACAAAAACAATCAGCGGTGCTTTTGAATGGAAACTTTATTTCCCCATTTTCTGTAACAATGAGATACAGATTTTTTGTTAGGGCTGAATGAATAAGAAATATTTGCTACCACAAATATAGTTTTACAGGGAGAGCACCAAAATTTCTCATTTCTCTGGGCACTTCTAAATATCCTTTCAAAGATCACAGCTAAGTTACTAATCGCACGTGGGCTGTCCCAGAAAACTCCACCAAGGGACATGCTGCCAAAAGACAGTCGAAACCACGGCAGAATTACACTCACTTTGGAACAGAAATGCTCGCTATTGTTTAGGGTTGCCAGGAATTGAGTGAATATGTTTAGGGGGTAAATGAAGCAAAAAAACTCTGTAAATTGTTGGAAGCCTCATTACAGAAACCACGGTAGGAAGTACCACCGAGCCTTTAGAAAATAACCGTGAAATTGGGAAAATGCTTGAAAAAATGTGAAAAGAAGAGGCATAGTAAATAGCTCTTTTTAATAGACACGCTTCCAAGAGCATATAAATAGAGACAGCAAGGAGCTGCAAAAAGGCAAGTGTGAAATGAATCTGGCTCATGTACAGCCCATTCTAAAAGTAATTCGAGAAAACCACATAAGCAGAAAACAAACCAGTCGGCAGAGTGATTCTAGACTGATAACTGAAGTTCTGGCACCTCTAACCGTAAAAACCTACTGCAAGTCTAGAGATGAAAAATGCTGAATAACAGAAGAATCTGTAAATAAACCATTATGTCATAGGATTACACATTATCAGCTTTGAAATCTGCAGTGTTCTCTCTCCCAAACAAGTGTAGCTGGAAGTAGACATCATGAGCAATCTAGGAAGAAGGTGCTGAAATCATGTGCAACTTCTGCTCTAGCTTCACCTGGATAAAGCAAACCTAATCAAGACTATCTTTTTTAGACTGTAATAGAAAGAAAAGCTAAGTTCTTAGGGAGGAAATGGGAAACTAACAAATATTCTAAAGAGAACGTCACCCAACATGGCCATCAGAAGACTACGTCAGATTTGATCAGAAAGTTCTGCTAGAACAACAGAAATTCAGTCTCCACCAGATTCATTATTCAGTAGCACTTCAGAGCCACAGGTGCTAGAAGAAATTTGCAACCATGAAGGACTATATCTGCTTTTTTGATAACAGGCTACACCGTAATCATTCAGTCGGTACCTTGTCAGTGAGTGAAAGGTGAAGAAAAATTTTGAGTCTGTTACTCCGTGGAGTGGGCCCTGAGGAGAGTGTAAACCAAGGGTAATGTCAAGAAGGCCAAGCATTTCTTGCATCCTTGTTCACTAAAAAGGTCAATGATGAGTAGATGGTTATAGAACTACTACAATCAACGGAGAAATACCATCTCAGCATTAGATGGAGGGAAGTATTTGTCCAAGTTGAATGCTTTCCAGTTAACTGTCCCTCATCTTGGAACATTTTAGAGTTGTTAGTCCTATCCTGACAGCCATTACTGCTGAAAACTTTTGGAGAACTCTAATAAAGAAGAACTGAAAACACAAATGTATTGTCTTTGTCTAAAAAAAATATGAAAGGAGTTATGGGACCAATCAGCTTAAATTCAGTAAATGAAAAAATATGGAAACAAAAACCCATTAGTAAGTTCATAACTGAGAACAAGGAAATGAGTAACAGTTGACAAGGATCTGTCAAGAACAAATCATATTAAACAAATTTAATTTCCTCCTTTTGCCACCCAAGGCCTCAGATGCAGAGAAGCAGCAGTTTATACCATAGATCTTGAACGTATGTGAAGTTTTTGACACTGCTTTATATGACTTTCTCATAAGAAAAATAAGGAAAAGCTAACCAAATGGGTAGATACTTTCTGAAAATTGTATTTGAAGTGTAGTTATCAAAATGGAAGGATGTACTGAGTTTCCTTTGTGTTCTGTGCTGGATCTGGTACTAGTCAGCATTACACTCTTGACTCGGTGAAGAGAGTTAGCTGTGCGCATTGAATTTACAAATGATGTCAGGCTGGGAGGGACTGCAAGGAAGTTGGAGGATGTTTGGCTCAAAATTGATACTGGCTGAAGTTTGGCTCAAAAATGACAATGATCATGTAGAAATGGTCTGGTAAAGACCAATTCAGGAAATTCTGTGATTCTATGAAAAAAGCAAAAAGAGAAAAGAAAAAAGATGGAAAAAAGAAAAAATGAAAAGGAAAAAGGAAAAAGAACAAAGAAAAACCATGAAAAAGAAAAAAGAAGAAAGAAGAACGAAAAAAAGAAAAAGAAGAAGAAAAAAAAAGAAGAAAAGGAGACAAATCAGAAATACAAATATATAGGATCTATATGTGGGAATAATCAGTTGCATAAATGCAAAATAGGAAACATCTGCTGTTACAGCAGCTGCACAGAAGACGACTGCATACTGAGTAAGAGTCAAAAATGTCCTGCTGCTGTGAAAACACCATGCTGGCAGGAGTGAACTGGAGTGTAGCATGCAAGACATAGCTAGTGCCCGTCCTGCTCTAGCCCCAAGCAGGCAAGGCCTAAGCTGGAGCACTCTTTTGCATCTCCAGCACTGCACCAAGAGGCACAGGTCAGCCAGTTGGGCGAGCAAGGGCAATCATCAGAGCTCCTGAAGCTGCTCTGCAAGGGCTGACAGCAGAACACATCTAGAAAAGGGTGGAATTCTAAGTATTTAGTCTGCTGACAGAAGAAGGGAGCCGTTGGCTCTTATCATCTATAGAGAAAGAAGCAGTGAGTTTGCATTCAGAAAGACAGTTTCAGGTTGATTTTAGTCACACGCACAAATAAGGGTCCCGGGGCACTGGAGTAGATTGTGGAATCCCCACCACTGAAAATCTTTAAAAATAGGATAAGTAAAAACTTGTTGTGAAGGACATTTTATCAGCCTACGTTAGGGCTGAGAGAGGGACTAGAGACCCGCCTGGTGTTCCTCATAGCCCTGATTTTCTATGATGCTTTTTCTGCTTGCACAAAGTAATTTCAGTGGTCCGTAGTTCTGACATCTAGCACTGGGTACAGTAAATTAGAGAAACAGAGAAATTAAACTAATCCTTACTTTTAGGTCATAAACAAAGAAGCCCAAACTTAATTATGCTGAAAATGCAAATAGAGAAAGGATCTACTCCAGACAGCGAGAAAACTCTCACTGACTTATACTGCTCTCCGATCAAACTCAAAGAGAAGAGCTGTACTACTTTCCTTGAGAACTGCTATTGGGTGTATTGAATAGAACATGAAATTGCAAGAGAACTAAACTTGTTTGTAAAAGTCTTCATCCACCTCTACTTACAGCGATGTTGCCTGAGTTTACTCATCTAGATGCATCTATAGTTTTTTTGCCCATAAACAGTGACTCAGTGTGTCCTCAGCTTTCACTTGCAATAGAAGACTTGTGGAAAAGGACAGGTTTTGCAGAAAAGTCAAACTTCTGCTGTGGTTCATTTCTTCTTACCCATGACCTATATTACGTTGTGTCATATAATCAATCTGGTGCCTTGTGTAAGAATATGAGGAATTTGTTTTGTTTAACAGCAGTGTGTAGCATTTTTTCCTGTCGTTGTTGATCCAAAATTTAGTAAATTACTGGCTAAACAGTGTATGTTCTACAGTTTAATATTTCAAGTTAAATTACAGTTCTAATAGCTGACATTCACTGCCAGTCTTATTCATCCAGCTGCTGACATAAGACATTTCAGAATGATGTGTGGAATAGTGATATCCTCATCTCGTTACTCAGGAAATTAGATGCCTTGCTAAGCTATGAAACAGTTAAACCTTTATCCCTGCAATCACAGCTGAATGATCAAAATATGTATTTAGCATACATGATTCTTAACTGATTGTGGTTACATGCTGAAAATACATCGCTGAATATGTGCATGTTAGAGTGCAGTAAAATACAGCAATTATGGAACTTGTAGCAATTTCTACATCAGACCATATTAAGTTTAGTCCTCAGTTACCAGTCTGAAAGCTTAGTCAGAGATGACATCTCAATCAGGGCTAAAATATAGGCTGCTCTACAGCTCCAACAATGGGTAAAGAGGCTCTTCACACCCTACATGCCAGAAATCACTCATTTTAGGAAGCAAAGATCCAATATCTGCCTGCCTGAACAGCAATTACCGGAATTACTGGGTATTAGAGCACTATTAAAATACAGTCCTCAGGTAGAGTGTAAATGAATTCAAGCAAATGGCAGTAACTTAGGCCAGCAGAGCACAGGCAAGCCCTCTCTCTTGGCTTTGCAGGATGCAAGAAGTGACCTTCAGCACCCTCACCAAAGGCAAAAGGCTTAATTTCAATTAGTACTGGTAGTGATCACCTATCGGAGTTATTAAATCAGACAGTTACCAGATCAGATAGAGTCACATTCACACTAATCATGAAAACATTCGTTTTATCTTTCAGGAATTAAGTCGTGTCTTCTTTGACACCAAAGCAGGCATTTTAAGAGGGAAGTGGATGAATCCAAGGGTCAAAAAAAAATTTTATTTTTCATCAAAATGAAATCTTGACAAAATTATTCTGGTCTGTTTGACAGAAAACATTAAAAAGTCAAACAAGAATTTTTCTTCTGAGATACAGATAGTGAGCATATGTAGTGCTAAATAACTAGGTAATCAGGATGTTCACTGGAAAAAGAAAAAATCTAGCTTCAAAGTCGGGTCACATCCCAAAACTTCTGCTATTTTTAATCTTCCTCTGTTTCATGAATATTTCTGGAAAGAGTTGTCTCTGTTTTCTTGTAGAACAAGAATATTTTTGAAATCTCAGAGAATTCCACAAAAAGAGGTTATTGTTCTCCATTCAGGTATCACACAAATCATTACTTAAATATTTTTAGCTGTCTAACAAAGACTTGCTTAGAACTGATTCCAAGTGATGACACACTAATGGAAAGCTTTGTGTACCGCAGACACATTATTGGAGCACACAAGTTCCCCTCCCCCCCCCCATCAGCATTTTCTGATAGACTCTACTGATCCTAGGACTTTAGAGAACTGCTGAGGTAATGCTTACGCTGAGGTTCAAGGGAAGTTTTGAAACATCCTCTAGTTAAAAAATCCTGGTTTTTAGCAGGACAACTTAACCTTCAAGAGGAATCTGATTTTCAAGTAAGACCTTATTTCATAGAATCATAGAATTGTTTAGGTTGGAAAAGATCTTCAAGATCATCAAGTCTAAGCCCTTCTAAGGGGCTTGGAATGGGTCTTTCTAAGCCCTTCTTATTTTAGAGCTGCATTGAAACAGAAGGGTAATCTCTTCTGGAAGTCAATATGCTTTCCATTTGTTATTATCCCATGTCTTGATATAATTCCATTGCTGCTGTAACTCTCAAGTGGGCAAAGAAAAGGTATTCTCCTCTGTTCCTGAGGGTAATCAGGGGTATAATGGGAATGAGGGGGATCAAAAGACAGGATATGCTTTGGTTTTATAACAAAAGGAAACACCCTGTGAAAATCCAGGAAGATGTCACAGGAAGAGTGGCCGTGGTAAAAATGCCGTACCTTGTACTCTGGATACATGTGGAATATATTGAGCTTGGACAGAAAACATAAACAACCTACTTCTGGTTGTGTTTCTCAGTAAATCTACTGACATGTACCTCACATCTACTGTGCTCCCTGACAGAAATATATTTCTGATTGTTTTCTACCTGTGTTTCAAAGGTGTTTGAATTCAAATTTTTTCCTGAGTCTGATTTTGTATGCATTTCCTCTCACCCTGAAGAGGAAGAAAAATGTATCTATATGTGTAGTTTCTATTATATCTCATATTTCCAACCTTTCAATTTATAGATTAAGAATAGATTATTTTGAAAGGAGATGAAGAAGGAAACTGTGCAAGTCAACAAGATACCTTTTAAAACATGGGTCTCAGCCTTGACTTCAGCTGGCGGGTGAAGAAGAGAGGAGTGAATATCGATATGCATTTTTAGAGAACACATTAGGAACTAGAACAGAGGTTCCCAAGCTTTTTTGGACTACTATCAACCCTCAGAATTTCTTGTGGACCACCAGGCATCGTTATCATCAAACTTTTAATTGAAAACACTATTAAAAACAGTGTTTAATACGGCTCTGTGGATTAGCTGTGAACCCTTTACCGTGGCCTCCTGGACCACCAGTGTTCTGCAGACCATGGTTTGGGAACCACTGAACCAGACTACACACATCATGCACCCAACAAAACACTTCGGTGTCTGAAAGTGAAGTCAATCCTTCTATTATGTGATGTACTCAAAATAATACACGTCAGTTTAACCTTCTTGGTACTTGAGGAACTCTCTTACCTTAAGTTTCTTTTTTATTGCTTTTGAGAGACAAGTAAATGGTGCCAAAATACATTTTATGATTGTTTCTAGTAGGATCTTTCTTGTGTCCAGCAATGCTGTAACCTTTCAGGAAGCTATCTATGAAAATAAGAAATATAAAACATAAAACCTCTCATAGCATGCACTGGTCATTCCAGAATAGTTACAATATCTGTGAATCCTAAAATACAAAATTAAAAATAGCTTCTAAGCTTTTTTTTTTTTTACTCCTTTGGAAAATATGTTCTTTTTTTTTTTCCTTCCCAAATCCATTAATGATGTGAAAGCTCTGTGGGTGGTCATTAAAGCATCTCAGCAACTTTCTGCAAATTCTTTACAGTTATTCTTTGGCTGCAGTATTGCAAGATTGTTTATCACCAGATAAATATGCAGAGGAAAATGATGATAGTGTTGAGAAGGGAACTTGTAGGGAAACATTATAAATATGAACAGCAAAACACCAAGAGCCGTGATCCATCCCTGCATCCAGTCAGTGACGGTGTGGTCTCACGTGAGAGCAGGAATGGGCTGTAGCATGCTTTTCTCTTGGTTTGCCTCTGTATCTCCTTACTTATGTGCCATCCCACAGGCAGCTCAGCCAGCCCCTGGCTACTAAAGAAAGGGGTTTATTTGCCTCTCTTCGTGTACTCAATATCAAGAGCTATAATATTGAATTGGGAATGAGGAACCTTGGCAATTAGTTGCATCACAGAAAAAAAAAACCACTTTTTTTTTCTAAAAAATGTTATTTTCTAAATAACACTGTGTTTCTGTGACGGTATCTCACTTGTTTTGGAGAGGAAATAATGCTGCCACAATGCGTCCATACATCCTGCATGCTCAATAGCCAAGGTAGAGCAGAGGTCTGAGTCAGAGTGGGGGTGGAAAAGGGTCATGGCAGCAAAAGTACTACCCAAAAGGAGTCAGCAAAGGAAAGGGAATAGCCTTTACTTTGCCTTGAAAGGAAACAAAAGCAGCTCAGCTCTTGTCTGTATAGGCCTCTCTTGCAATACTTTCTGCTCAGCATCACTAATGGGTGCTGCTGGAGCATTTATAAAGGTGGGTTAACAGTATTTCCCATGTGTGTCCTGGCCCTTCCACACTTTTGAAAGGGTCTGCTGTCTCTTACTCTGCCTGCCCCAACACTTCCCTTTTTCCACGCGGTGCCAATGGTTGGAGGTAACCGTTGTTTTCCAGTGAGCGTTGCTGCCAGTGACTTGCTTATTATTCATCTGATATAAAGTTCATCTTGCAAACCTGATGAGACAGCGTAAAACCCAAATCATACTGCCTCTCCTTACAACTGTTCAGACTCGTTGCCAGCTTCCCCTCTGGTGAAGGGACTGTCATACAGCTGGTGCTTAGCCAGGGTAACACGCCAGCCAGGGTAATATGCCCCGTTTGAGCCAAGCATTTGAAATATGTATGTAATTCTGTAAGAATGAGAGTTACCCACCAGAATTAATGCCCTCCTCACATTCCTGCCTGACACCATTGCTATAGATAACATGTATGATTTCTTTAGGAAGTGCTGCCTTTCTGCCAACCCATCAGCTTTTGGCTTCTCTCCACAGGAAGCAGGGAAGCTGCGTTCACCTATGCCATTACTGCTGCCGGGGTTGCACACGCTGTCACGGCCGCCTGCAGCCAGGGCAACCTCAGCAATTGTGGCTGTGACCGAGAGAAACAGGGCTACTACAACCAGGAGGAGGGCTGGAAGTGGGGAGGCTGCTCTGCGGATATCAGATACGGCATTGAGTTCTCCCGGAGGTTTGTTGATGCTCGAGAAATCAAAAAGAATGCACGGAGGCTGATGAACTTGCACAACAATGAGGCTGGAAGAAAGGTATTCCAGAAAGGACGAGGGATGGGGAAATGTGTGTGCCAGAGGATGGGGGGAGGTTGGTTTGGTGGCAGGAGGCATTCCCCGAGAAATTACCCCTCTCTGCTATTATTCCACACCCACATCAAGTTACTTGGTGGCTTTTAATGTTTATATTTTGATGCTGTTTCCTTTTATTCAGAGTTGGCCATTTATTATAGATGCTCCTCTACATGTCTGCTTCCTAAGACTTCTTGGCAGTCCCACTGATAACAGAGAGGACTTTGCTGGAGCTGTTTGGCACAGTGATAAATCTTCGCTTTTCATCTCCTTTGCAAAAATCTAGAATGAGGTGTTGGGGCTCGTGATGGGACAGGGTTGAGTTTCTGCATTGCTGAGCTCCCACAGCACTTGCTATTTGTTATACCCTACCCCAAAATACTTCCTTGACGATGGCTCTAATGCAATACACACTTCACAGCAAATGCACGACTGTCAGTTTCTCACCGGCGGGCTACAAAGAGCTGCCTAAGCATCGCTTTGGAAAAAGAAACAATTTCATGTCTACAGTCCTGACTGAGTTACTTGCAATGGAAACAACAAAAATCACAGACCTATGCTGATTTATACCCATTGAATAGTAACCCTCATAGCTCTCAAATCTTGCCCTTATACAGTATTAAAAGATCTTTCTACATAATATATACCTACTTCATGAGAGACTTCACTATACCCTTGAAATTGTTTCCCCCTAGGTAAAAAAATGCTGCTTCTGACCTTCAGTGTTGTAGGAGACTCCAATATACCAATCCTCCACACTTAGTCCCCAAACTTAGACTGAATTTTTCTCTAAAGCTGTGTGCTTTCTGTCCTACACCGAGCACCAGCTATTGATGTGGGCAGGGATGGTTGAACTGGTGGTGACAGAAGCAGCACAACTATGTCGCTGTCTGTATTTTGGAGAACACTTGTTAACATCCAGTCCATGCAGGGGATTGCAGCTGGTTGTGCACCGAAACTGAAGGTGGTGTACAGGCAGTTATCCATTGGGATGACTACGAAGTCAGAATGCTGAAAGACACTGGTTATGGGGCTTAATCTCAAGTGTAGAAGCAAAATGGATGCTTGATTGGTGCTCAATACCGAGGTCTCTAGATGTGATGGAGACAGTTAACTGAAGACCAGGAGAGGAAAGCATCCTTAAGAGGGGCACTTTTTTTCCCCCCTCACAAAACGCACCCTGTTTAGAGGATAAGAACACTCCATAGCGCTGTACTGCTGCTTGGAAGACCAGCTCCGGGTCTGATCACTTTTCTTAGGGTGGATATTTCACCTCAACATCATGCATTGCATTTGGATGCAAAATAAGGTGGAAGTTGCATCGTAAACTCACGATGGAGCATTTATCGATGCTAGAGGTATTACAATCTCTGCTTAATCTGGCAACGCGCTGTGCTGGATGCTGTGCTGCCCCCCTGGGATGCTGGTGCATGTCCTGTTTTGAACATGTTACAGTCTGGATGTGAAAGAGGGATGAAAGAGCAAAAGGGGATGTGTAGGTGTAGAAGAGATGTAGAATAGTGAAGTCTTTTGCCCAAGGACAGAACGCAGCTCAGTGTCCGAGCCAGGCACTGATTCCAGGTCTGCCAGTTCTAAATATAGTCCAGTAACCACCAGACCACACTGCTGATTCTTATTAAGCAAATTATATTTTTACTCTTCATCAGAATTTCATAAGCAGGGGGATAGAAGCAAAACCAAAAGTGTGTACTTTTACAGATATTTCTGGTAGCAGCATTCATGCAAATGCATTTCTTTTAACATTTCTAAAAATGTTTCCAATCTCTTTGCAAATGTTCTTGCAAAAATCAAATGATAACACACACTTTCATGTTTTTGAATGAAAAGGCTTGTAAATACACAAACCAGGGTTTTTTTTTCCTCCAAGTGTACTTTTTTCTAAATTGTATTTTTGAGTTTACCCACCTTTTTTGTTGTTGTCAGCATTCAGTAGTTATTTTCATATATTTTTATTGCAATCATTATGAATCCTATTGTTTTCAAAAGCTAAGGATGACAGAAAGGATTTGGTGTAGCATTTTATTTTGGGTTTTAAGCACAATCCATCAAATCCTGAGAAAAGTGCTTGTATAAAAGATATTTTGGGGGTCGTGTTTAGAAATAATGCTAGTGTTATCACACACATTCCCAGGGAACGAATGCACAAAGTTGTACACCTAGTGATTTTGGTTAATCTGAGATCATCTGCTATTTGAATAAATTAGACATTCTGAATCTGAGACTGACTGAAACTCAAGGTGAGAACTAAACTCTGGAAAAAAGAATACGGTTTCCTTTATTTTTTTTTTCTGGGTTAGACCTTTAAGAAAGCAACTACAGAGTTTTGTGCAATTTCAACGTGAAATCAGAAGCTCTTTCTGAGAATCCAGGCAAACTTGAAATCTGGCCTAAACTGGACAGTTTTTGGTATCCTGCATAGACTTCGTTTGTGAGCCCAACACAAAATCTGAGACCAGGAAATTTCCCTTGGGTGTGAATGTCGCTCTGATATCCTCCGTGTGGTACTTATTCACACTCCAGTCGGAAATACCGCATTTCTGTCTGGACACTCTCTGAATCATTCCAGTGACCCTCCATCTTCCTCCGTTCTCCTTCCCAAATCTCACAACACAACCAGGAGAAGCTCATGCCTCTCTCAGTATGACTGTCAGTACTATCCTGCTGAGCAGCATGATACTTACCTTAAAATTTGCAAACAGTTCAGAGTTGTGGCTCGTGAGTGCTATTATTAAGGACCAAAGAAAGCATAGGTTTCCTTTGTTATAAATAGGAATAAAAGGTAAGACAGAGACCACAGGCAACTCAGATTATTTTTTTGATTCTCTGTCACTTCAGCCTTCTGCAAATAATCTTTCCATCCTTAGAGTGGGAATGCCAAGGGAGTAAATATATATTTTTCTAGCTTCTGATGGAGATTCTGCTGACCATTAAGATAGTTCTTAGAGTTCAATCTTAGCAAAATTGGTAAAGGGAAAAAAAGCCAACAACTTGATTCTATGAACGTTGGTCTATTTCCCAAGGCTTTATGTTTCACAGCACTTTCACTATTAAAACCCCCCAATATTTACATCTGTAATGGTAAGAGCCACAGTTCTTATTCAGTCCTGGCTTAATCCATACTGAACTGGCTTTTAAAGTTAGATAAGAACAAAAATATTTAGCCAATAAATCTGCTATCTTCATTTTAGTATTCTCTTTAAATCCCAGAGACTCCCAATACAGAAACACAAGGAAAAAAGGATGCAAAGAGCTCTCAGTCCCACCTACAGTTACTTTCAAATTGCTCTGAATCCAGTGGAAGGCCCCTGGTGACCTCACTAGACCTCTACCAGGTGTCCAGAAGATCACTGTTAGGATCATTATCCAGGACCCTGACCAGCAGTTTTGCTCCCAGAGTAACTATTTGGATGCTCTCTTACAGCACCACATGGAATTTTCTATGCCCCAGGGCAGGAATTTTGGCCGTCCTCAATCTCTCTCAGCACTTGTCCCAGACATGCCTGTGAGTCAGAGGCATTTATAACTACAGTAGTGACTATAAAGCTTTTCTTTCATAGAGATGTTCTCCAAAGCCAGCCTGTTGCTAAAAATACACTCCTGAAGATTTTCTCTTTAAGGAAAAAAATATAAATAATTGCACAAACTTTGCAAACAGATGTGGGGAAATAGTTCTGGGGAACTAAACTTGAGTCTGGGGATGAGATGCTCAGTAGAACACTCTGATAAAGCACCTCCTTGAAAACAGATAGCATTTAGACTTTTCGGGGGATTTCTGATGGCTCTGGAAAGAATGAAACCCGTAATTGCTCCGCATTGCATCCCATAATTCTCTGCGTTGCATTTCTAAGAATCACTTTAGCTACTGGCAAATCTATGAAGTTTCTAGTAAATTTGTAATGAATAGCACCGGTGACAAAATAATAAACTTGCCATTGGTACCATTTGGAAGAAATAAATGCTCAGTGATTCCTGATGACATGAGAAAGTACTGATGGAACATCCATGTTTTGTGGCAAAACAGTGCCATAGTGTGTAAAAAAGTGAAGTAGCTAACTTCACCATCAATTTTTAAATGGCTGCTATAATTGGATGGGAAATCCAAGCATGGTAAATTAAAACAAGTCCCCAAAGGAAGACTAGTGTAAGTCTAACGCAAATGTTCCTGGAAGAGTGGCACAGAGAGATCTGTGGGCAAAATTGGAGTAGAGTAATGAAAAAAGTAAATACCAACAAAACCAAGTAAGATCTGATGCTGTTTTATGAGACAACTTTCTACCACATATCTTTAGAAACAAGTATCTTTATTTTGGGGTAAATGAGTTTAGAAAGAGTAACATCTGGGAATGCCTGCCTTTATCTGAACCTCTTGTTGAAAGCTCCAAAACAATGATGAGCTCTCTTGGGAAATCTCAATTATAAAAATGGGGGGTTCCGTTTGTTTTTAAGGGGGACCTGGAAGAACAAGCTGAAAAATTGGGAGCAGATCACAGCTTTTACCAAAAAGAATAAAGGAAATGTTTCTAACAGTTTATCAGTCAATCAGGCTGTTTCGATAGACAATGACGGTGGTTAAAAGCTGGCATATGTCTTTCCCTTCTGGAAACACACCCGTCACACTGACTGCCCGCAGCCCAGCCTGCTACCATCCCTATATTTCTTCCTTTGTAATGCCAACGGGTTTTAATTCTTGTTTTTTTCGGAATGCCTGGAAGACGACAAGGTCTTATTTTACACACGAAACAATGAGAGTGTGGGGACAAAAAAGAAAAGTAGTCCAGACCCTCTTCAGAAGAGATTATTCAATTATTTGGGACAATATTTCCATCTAAGTCAGGGCTTGTTCTCACAGTTACTGGTGCCACAGGACTGTGGTGCTGGGAAGGGTTTTTTGCTGACATGCTTTGGCAGTAGAACAACTAACGAGGTGATTCGATGGTCACCATCATTACAGACACGCACACACATTATATACACACATACACATTATGCGTACGTACATAATCGTGGATATTCATGCATATTTGGATGTGTTGTCTGTGCACAAAACATGTAACAAAGTGTTAGCTCACTTCACATGAAACATTTAAATTAATAAGCTCACTTCTGCAAGATGCACAGCACACCCTACTGTGTCACAAACTGCTCTCACTGGCACCTAACAGGACATAAAAATTAGAGTCAATCCCTAGAAAAAGACTGTGGATGAAATGCTGCAAAGCCACAATGAAGGCTGAACCCCAGTTTCAAAAGTGAAACCCAACTAATTATACAATCCTTTAAGCCTAAAATATTCTTCAAAATGTGACTTTGTTTTCTAAAACATTTCAGCAATTTGAAGAATGTGACTTTCCAGGTTTTACAGACCTAAGTCCACCATTTGCTGAAAGTTTCTTTCGCTAAAAGAGACAAAACTATTTCAGTGCACATCCTTTGTGTGAATGCTCCTGAAAGAAAAGCTTTCATGAGTTGTGCTTGACGGCATACTTTCTGCTTTCCCACTTAAATTGATCTGCAGACAGATACAAATCCAGTTTCAAAAAGTTTGGTGTTACAGCTTGGGTGGGTTGGATGGATAATTAATGCTTATCCATATGTCCTGAATATTCAAGCTTTGGCTCAATGTCTCGTGAGGACAGTTCGCCTGCTTCCAGTCAGGCTGGATTTACTAGCCTATTTTTTCTTCCAGGAACACTCCCTTAACATTGACTGCCAGGAGCTACATCTGGTACTATCCTACTTTTTGAACATTTACTTTAAAATTAGAGGGAGGGAATAGCCAAATGTTTTAGGACTTGCTAACATGATTTCATTCCAGAAATGCGCATGCCCATGCTCACCATGCAATATATCCAGGACAGATATCACCCATCCAGTAAAATACTACTGCACCTCCTCAAACGTGACATCTCCATATTGCCTGAACAAATAAGAACAATAATGAAGTATTTTCATTCCTTTAAGATGATATTTGAAATTTTACCTTCAAGCTTTCCAGAAAAGTCAACAGAAGAGAGAGTGAAATGCTGCACTCACACTTGGTTTGGGGATGAGTTGAAAGGTGCTTCTCAAGACTTCTGCTTTTTGCAACATTTCACTGTAAAAAGAAAAATCAGAAACCTTTAACCAATTGCAGCAGTTTATTGCTCAAACTTAGCAGCTATTTTCTCTGTTTCTAGAAGATAGGAAAAAGGCATAGATGGGTTAGGGTCTACAGCCCACCTGCGTAATAGTAGGGACTTTCATTTGGTGGGTGTCAGGTCCCAAAATCCCAGGCTCCTTTTCCTGATAGCCGAGAGGAGAACTTGGATAAAAAGAGCAGTAGACCTTCTTAAGGTTTTTTTAGTGCATTGAATAGGGATACTACAGGAGTGGGTACCATACCTAGGGAGGCAGGTGAAGGGCAGGAGGAGGTGACTTGACCTCTTGGCACCTCAGAGGGTTCTCAGCCTTGCTGAGTTGTGGCTAGTGCGAGGGAAAAGCCATCTCACGCTGTGGCTTGATACTGGCCTGTTGCAAAGCAGAGGTTCCCTGCTCCCACCAGACTAAATGGTAAGAAAAACAGGGATGTGACAGGAGAGGGAGCAAGCACAGTGTTTCAGTTCCTCATCTCCCATCCCACAGAGTATAAATGCTGTTTGAATGCTCAATGGAGCAGCCTGACAGAGGAGCAGAAACAAAAATGTGCAGCTGAAGCACCCGTACCTCTCTCCTGCTGGCTCCATGTCTTCCCTTCACATGGCTGGGCACAACACAAGGTGACACGGCATGAACAGCTCAGTTTTGGGCTCTGTGATCTGCTATTGGTGAAGAATATTTTCAGGACATTTGCATTAGAGGAGCAGGATTACTCCCTACTAACATTAGTTACAACCCTGGCTATCTGAGATAAAAAAGAAGACCCAGCCTTGTTTCCCATGAGATCAGTATTTTGTCAGCAGCGGCGCACCTCAGGCTGCCCGGAGACTGAAGTTAGGAAGTGCCCACACATCACTGGCAAGCCATCAGCTAGCGTGACTGCAGCTGCTTGAGTATTAAAGGGGTGGTGACATCTTACAACCAGGATCCATCTCTTTTGGTACGAAAGAAAAGTTGATTACTTGCATATTTGTTGGGGGAAAACTCCTGAAGTCTTCTATTTCTTTTTGATACTGCAATTGAAAAGTAATATGGATTTTGTTACATTCTACATCTGGTCCAAAAATGTGCATTTCCACTAAGGAAAACACAAACCAGAAAAGGCAAGCCAAAACAAACACATGCAAAATGTTACTATTGTTTTTACATTTTTTATCCAGATAGGATTTTTAATATGTGCAGAAACTGTATCTGATGTTATGCAGTTGGGTCTAGATATGGAGCTTAAAAAATTAACTTCATGTTTCTAATTTTGCTTTATTTCAGTCTTCGCAAGTCTTTTTCTACTTAACTGGCAGCAGACAACCCTCAAATTGTGTTTTCAGTGCATGATTTATATAGGTATAAAAATAAATGGGATAAGAAAGCTTTAACATTACATTTCACAATTCATTTAACAAAGTAGCAGTAGTTAGAAAATTTTACTTGGCAAGATGACACTGGGGTGGGAGTGGGTCCGTGTGTGGAAAAGGGACCTAAGGAATGTTCCTACAATTAGTCTGAGGCGGCACAGTCCAACAATGGGAATTTGCTTTGGGAGGTAGGTCTTGCTGTAAACCACTCAAGATTAGATACGAGGCACTGACATTTGACAAATGAAACTGTTGAGAGAGTGGGTCGTACAAGCTAACGATTTTCAATCTTTAATCAGGCACTTAGCTTGGCGTAATGCATTATGTTTGAGTAAATAAATACCTTAAAGGCTCAGGGTCAAAGCTTTGATGGGAATTTTGCTGAGGAAAACTGAGCTGGAGGGACGTTTAGGAAGAAAATTATTGGTTGCTCTTCATTTGCAGCATTGAGTAAATAAAGTCAAATCGTGTCACCTTTGCCAGGTCCACTGGCAACTTGTTGGCAAGTGGGAAGCTGCTTGGGACACCACGCAGACAGACATCCCTCTGGGAAAGTCGTAGGGTGCTGGCTCGTCAGCAAAGAGGAACGCTCCGCAGCATCTGGGTGGAAAGAGAATAAAATCTTACTTAGAATCTGCTTAGTTTGGGCCTTGTATTCTCTGACCTCCAAGTTTTTGGGCACAATTTTATACCCACAGCTGACTGTGGGCACACAAATTATAGTGTTCAGCAATTTAACTACCTGATGATTGGGCCTGTGCGCAGTGTTGTAACCCCAAGCATTCCACATTCATGAGAGAAGCCTCCAAAAAAATAAAAAAACCTGTGAGGTTGGCTTCAGGATCATGAATTAATACTTTTTGAAACTTCGGCTTTTTTTGAGCCTGCGTGGCTTGCATTTGCAATTTATTCCACCATCATAAACAGTCTGAACCTTTGAAAAAAAAATTCAGTTGCAAATTCAGATTTCTGTACAGCAAAATGACTCACCAAACTGGACCTTCGGAAAGACAGCAACGAAACCCCAAATCAAGATCTGATAAAGTCGCTGGAGATGGCACAACGGAGGCTGTCAGGCAGTGCTGTGAACAAACAGCAGTCTCAACCAAAAGCAAAAGCACAGAGGAAAATACATACATGCACACGTCTGTATATAAATATACCCGTGCAAAGAGAACACCCAGGACACCAGAAAGGGTTATATCTTGGTTTTTTTCAGGAATAATGGCATTTTCTGTGGTATCAGGGAAGCACGTTCATGGAAGAGACAGAGGATCCTTAGAACAGTGCCCAAAGACTTGAGCTCACACCAGAATAGGGAACCTCACAAACTTCTCCTCCTTCCGCTCTCTGAGCAAGTTACTGACTTGGCCTCTTCAAACTGAAAAAAAGACATCACAAACACATGCAGAACCTGACAAAACACGTATTGAACCACAAGCCTGCTCTTTACCAAGATTTACTGCTTAGGGAGGAGTATGAATCAGGGGTGGCAGACCAAAATCATAGGTAATGCTTTCCTGGAAGTTCTGAGGTCTCGGTGTTCTTTGCTGAAGGTGTAGAGAAGGTGGCCTTCATCCACCTTTTGTCATGGATTTTACTGCAGTCCTTGTGGCTGTAATTGCATTTTGACGTGTTGTTGGGAGAACTGTAGAAACAGGCTAGTTTAAAAAACCTGTATTTCAGCAGTACCAGGCAAAACTTATAAACACACACATGTCTAAATACTGATGGATTATTTTGACCCTTATTTGTGGAACAGGATTGGAATCTTGTTTGGAGGTCTATGAAAAGTTATGACCTTCTGCACAGGCACGAGGTAGAGACAGAGGAATCCTGAGAGACCCTGGAGTGTTTCGTAAGGCATTCCCCTACTCACTGCCACTGAAATGCTGCTGCTGCAGCAGAAGGTGGCAAGTTTTCTGGCTGCTCTTTTTTCCATAGGGGACACAGGAAGGTGGTACAGCTTGTTGGAAAGCGGTGGTCTTTCCAGTGTCCATAAAAAGCTGCTCATCACAGCCTTGCTGATTTTATTTTTAGAGTAGTAACAGCTATAGGAGCTTCTTCCCTAAACCAGTAAATCTTCCTGGAAATGACCCTTTCTGGCTCTGAAAGGCTAACTTGACCTTGACCTAGAAAACCCTGTGGTTCCAGAAGGTCTAAGGTATATTTGAAAAGGCTGCCTTGTACTTGCTACTGCATAGCAAGGGAGAGTCAAACCCAAATATTTTCTTTAATATGGAAACACTAGAAATTTGGGAAAAAATAAAACATGCAATTTAAGTGAAACTCAAACAACTCAGGAGGGTGCCCTCTATTTGCAGGGCTAACCAAATCTGTACAGCTTTTATTTTAAGGCCAATTTCTTAAGCAGTAAGCATTTTTTACTTCCCTTCGACTTCATTATGCTATTGTACTCAGATTTCGGCCCTTTTATCCTTTGCCCATTTCAGTCATGTTCTGGGATCTGCAATGAAACCACTACAGGAGATGGTCTGCAGCATCAGTAATGCTTTAAGACAAGCTTGGTAGCTCGTATTTCTTTGTTAACATCCCATTGCAAAGGGGAAAGATCAGTTTGCTTTGTTCTTCGGCCTTGATTTTCACAAGCTAATGATGACTGTGGGTGCAATTGTGGTCAGGCTTAAGTGGTAGCACGAGGGCAGAAAAACAGAGAGGCACTTCCATAAGGCTGGTTTCTCCTCCACTGCAAACACGGAGCAGGAGGGTGTCTACTTGCTGTCCCCCGGGCATACGTCCCTGCCTGGGAAAGGAGGGGTGTGCCCGCCGTGGTGCGGCTCAGCTGCAGCAGAGGCTGGAGTTTGGGAGTGGAGAGCAAGCCCAAGGACCCACCAGTGCTGTGGTCCCTTCTACGGAATGTCTGATGCTGCATTAACCTCCTCTAGGTTAATGTTCTCTAACAGCAAGTTTAAATACCTCCACTGCTCTTTGGATCATGGCTGAACAGGACAGTTCACTGGATTTTATTTCCTCTAACATTGCGAAATCATTGCTCTTGTGTAAAAAGTGTATTTGGGGTGAACATTTGCTTGATGTTTGGGCTAGATACTGCGACGAGTGGTGCTTCTAAAGGGGATGAGATGCTCTGTGGGTTGAATAGTTAGTAGGTATGCTGGTATTGTCACTGCTGGCATAGGCAAAATTTTTAATTATGCAGTGAACATGAATGCCTGTTCAGCCACACAGTATATATTGTTTGTGATATTAAAACTCATGAAAATGTTTTAAACCATCTTTGAACAATACTTCCAGCAATTAAAGTTAAATATTCTGAATCTTAAAACACTTTAAAAAATCTTTTTTTCTGTTTTCAAAATGACAATGGTTTTACTTTTTTTTTTAAGTCACTGGATTCCCATGAATTACTTTGTTTCTAAAGACGCGTCCTCTGAAATTTGAGTAGATCTTCTCCAATATCTGGATCCAAGTATTTTCTAATAAAATGTCAAAACAGTCTGTTTCTGACCAGGTGCCGTGTAAATCAAAATGTGTTATGAGCATTCTGCTGGAAGGTGAGGAGATTTTTATGCAGGCCTTTGAAAAGTTTCAACCAGTAGTAATGAATACTGATATGAACCAAATAGACTGAGATTTAAGTAAGCCCGCAATACTGTTTTCCTTCAGTAACAATATGCAAATGTCTATACATATAGGTTCTTGAAGAGAGAATGAAATTGGAGTGCAAGTGTCATGGAGTTTCAGGTTCCTGTACAACTAAGACCTGCTGGACAACACTTCCTAAATTCAGAGAGATTGGATATATTTTGAAAGAGAAATACAATGCTGCTGTGCAAGTGGAGGTGGTACGAGCCAGTAGACTAAGACAGCCAACCTTCCTGAAGATCAAGCAGATTAAGAGCTACCAGAAACCTATGGAAACGGATTTAGTGTATATCGAAAAGTCACCCAACTACTGTGAGGAAGATGCTTCCACGGGGAGCGTTGGTACCCAGGGACGACTCTGCAACCGTACTTCTCCCAACGCGGATGGATGCGACATGATGTGCTGTGGAAGAGGGTACAACACACACCAGTACACCAAGGTGTGGCAGTGTAATTGCAAATTCCACTGGTGCTGCTTTGTGAAGTGCAACACGTGTAGCGAGAGGACAGAGGTTTTCACCTGCAAATAGTGGCATCACGTGCAAATGAACAGAACAAATCCCCAGGAGTGAAGAAAGTGGGGTACAACAAACAACGACAGCATCATTTTGCACATCTAATCTTCTTTGGGGAAAAAAAAAACAACCAACCAACCACCACCACAACAACCACTCCCTCCCCACTATTTGCATTTCTAAGGATGGTGCATTTTGGCTGGCTGGCTGTTGTAACTGCTTTGGAAACAAGGGCAACAGGATTAAGGTGATGTTGACAACCAACTGAAACATTCTCTCTTTCTCTCTTATTTTTTAACTACAATCTGGGTGTTGCAGAGTTCTCCTAGTAAGTGTTTTAAGTTATATGTGTCAGAGAAGCTTATTGCAATGCAGCTCTGATGAAATTTAAAGGAAAAAGACACTTTGTCCTATTTCACGACAACAAAACCACCAAACCCTGTGCGAATAAAAACTTTTTTTCAAGGAAGTGGATCTTCTCTGACTAGAAAACAGCAGTCTTGCTGCAAAGACCTAAATTTCTAACAAAGCACGTAATGAGAAAACAACTGGTAGGGAGACAAAATCTATGGCCCAAATACTCCACTATCAGTTTGGAAAAAATAAAGTTCACAAAATTACAGCAGCTGCCAGTGACACTGGAACTCTTTGAATGAACATTAAGAATAATTATTTATGTTTTTAATAGTATCAAAAAATTCTAAGCACTAACGGGTAGCTATGTCTTAATTCTGTACTAAATGTAAAGTTATTGGAACTCTGACTTTATGATTTTTGTATTTGGTTCTCCCTAAGTTCTTCAATGCTACTGATCTGTTGTCACTCCACTATTAGAAAGTTCTATTACTGTAGGCCTTAAGCAATGACAAGAACTGAGCAAAAAGATCATGCAAAACTGTGGTTCCAAATGCTCGATAAAGACTTCTGCCGCTTGCCTCCTGAATGAGAACGACTCTTTCTAGACTCAGGCGTAAGGCATGGAATACCTGTCCTCAGCTCCTTGTAGGGAGTTTTAGGATACAAAGACATGCTCCAACAAATATCAAAGGTTTTGCTTTGCTGTCAAGTGCACTCGCAGCATCTTCCAAGCATTGCATTTTGTCTTTAATGGTTGAAAGTTAATATTACCAACAGTTTTAAATAATTTACGCTCAGTACCGTCTGAGAAGTTAATAAAAATATGGAAGCTGAGCTCTAGGTTGCTGCAACCTGTGAGCTGTAGTGGCTTCTGAGCATAAGCAAGCTAAAATTTGGGTCAATCTGTGTTGTTATTCTAAGGTTGGCAATAACGCACTCCCAGGGAAATACGTGAATGTTAAGAAAGAAGCTGACTTTTTACAGGAGCACTCGATTCTAATTCACATATCTTTTCCCTCTGAGAAATTTTTAAAAAATCCTCAGATATTTTACTACTGTAAAAATCTAGTGTTTTTAACCCCATATACCCCCTTATAACACAACACACTTACTCACATAAATATTTGCTTGTAGGAAGGATCCCTACCTGATTTTCTGAAAACTTGGATTAAAAATTTCCTAATATCTGCATAACTGCATTTCTAGCTTTTGTTTAATTTTATTGCTTTTATTGAGGGGATGCACAGCTATAAGCCCTTCCCACCTCATATGGGAGCACCTCCCACACCACACAGTGCTTTTGGGGCAAGGGGCTGGCGGAGCTACTGCTCCAACTGCTCTGATACCGGATATGTGAATAAGCCAGGATTATCTTCGTAATTTATGGACCTGTATTTTCAAATTTAGCTAATCAACTGGGGACCTTCATTCAGACACTCCTGAGGACCTGCCTTTCTGAGCCCAAGCACTTACCCTCTGAAAGTCAGACTGTTTTGATGAGTCTCCCACTGGGCAATGCAAAAACCGAAGAGCTCATTTTTGTTGTTGTTGTTGTTGCTATTCATTTCTAAATATCAGCTAGAAATCCAGATGCAGCCTTGGCATGAATGAGTGCAAATCCACAGAAGTCAACAGGGGCCCACAAAAACGCTAGTCACTCCGTAGACTTTAAAGTCCCTTTGATTCATGGGTATCGTTGTCGAATAATAGTGATATACTGTACTTTCACTACATTCTTGACAGGAAGCAGATAAAGCTCCGAAGCACAGTAATGCACAGTCTTATGGTACTAGATATTGTAAATATATTAGAATAGTATTTGTTAAGTACAATTGAGGAATCCAATTAAGTTATATTATTGTATATCGTTTAAATGTCTATAGAGTATTTTAAATTATTGTGAACTACACTGCGTTAAAAAAGAAAAAAAAGGTTATATATTATAACACCAACCACTCTGAAAAGTGGACCAAAGTGACATTTTCTCCTTTTTTTTTTTAACATACTCCTATTCAAGTAGCCTTGTTGGCTATTGTAATGCCATGATAACAGTCCTATGATTGGACTAGATGTCCAGAATATAACGTTTCAGAGCATCCTACAAAAGCTTTCCTCATGTGGGGGTGCAGCATTCAGAAAGGTACTGTATGGAACCAAGCAGGGGCTGATAACAAAAATGCATGGACTTTGAACTATGTCCCAAGAAAAAGCAGTTTTCATCAGAAAACAGCATTACCACCCAGGTACTGAAATATCCCCCCAAAAGGGTGACTTCTAATGAAGGTGTCTATGAACACAAGTGGGTTATACACAACTTTTGTTTTAAAAAATGTATTTTGATGTTGAAGAACTGTGACAATAGAGGTTTGAATGCAACCAGCAACACAACGTGGTTTAACCATACCTTAGCCATGACAAAATTCAAAATACTGTATGTTATTAAAGAATTTAAGAGAAAAAATTGTTTACTATGTTAATGCTTTATGACAAGCAGAAAACAAAAGATGAAATGCGTTTCCATTAAAACTTCTTTTTTTCCCCTTCTAGTTCCTTTTTGTTATATTTGTTATTCATTTAGAAAAAAGAAAGAAGACAGCAAGACTTTATGTAAAGGTTATTAGTGTACAGGCTTCTCTGGATGAGAGAATTACAGGCAGATTCCAAGTCCAAAGCATTTCTTGTGGTTTGTGAGAAACAGTAAGGAACATGCCCGTGTTTGGTGTCACCTGTCTACACCACCAGCACAGAGAAACCGGCATAAGCACCAACCTTGTTACTACCAGAGTATTTGTTTGGCTCAAATAAGGTAAACGTTTTGTCGTAGAAAGGTGCCATCAGACTTGAAAATGGTTCTTGACCATGAACTTTGTGTCATGGATTAGTGAACAGAGAGGAATAAGAGGCACAGAGGAGAGGCTAAGGCCTGAATTCTGCATTTGCACGTTCTCTGACTTACTCATGGAAGTCACGGATGCGCCTGAAAACCTACCCAAATCTGGACCTAACACATTTTACAGCATTTACCTGGATCTGAATAGCAGCAATCTCCTTGATTTTGAGAATGATGTCTTCCCATAGGAAATCTAAAGAAAATACACTACCTTTTTTAATTTACTCCTTGGGGAATATACTCAGTTACGGATAAAGGTACAGCCAAATTCCGCAGGAACTAAGTCCAAAACAACACCATTAAACCGAACTGAGATGCCCTGGGTTTATAGCAGGATAAGTATGCGCAGCGTTTTACACACAGATACCAAAGAAAACACTATACCTTCTTTCTAATTACATCATGGGAAACTTGTTAATAGAGCTGCAGGAAGTTTCTACAGCAAATGGCAATATTACACTTGTTTCTACGATGACATCGGGAAAGTAAATGAAACTCATCCAAAGGTTTGCAAATCTTTTAACAAATCTAAAGCATGTTGTGTGTGTGTGACTTAAAGTTACAAACATATTTCCATGGGTTTCTTTCTTAGTTTAAGGTTAAAACCCAATAGTGATACTGGACATAAAAAATACGCACTTTCCCTTGTATCAGCTTTCCGATGCAAATAACTGGATGTGCCTTTCACTATTGAAGGCACTACTGGTGTTCAACAGAAAACACGTTCCATAAAGCTAGAGATCATTTTCATTCACAGCAATTTTCATAACTGGACAGAATGACTGCACGTTTCCTTTCCAACCCTGCAGACCTTTTGTTGCAATGACAGTTCCCACAGTGAAGGCGGTACAGTAAAGACCCAACATTCTTCTCTCCAAGTGACAGCCACAATGAGATGTGGGATGTACTCAACTAAAAGTATGTCTAAGGGGAAAAAAACATCAAAGTTGGAAAGGCAGAGGAAGTTGTAAACAATTTCAGTTTGTGGTACTGATATTGTAAGAAACCTCCTGCACGCAAAACAAACCGCATTGTAGGCTGAACTTCACCCACAAACATTTTTCCGCTTGTATCCGAAGTCCCTGTCTGCATAACTGCAAATCCAGACTCTTTCATTGGAGAATAAGCCCACCCAAATGTTGGCAAATATTTTCCTTTGGGTATTTTAGCAACTATTAGGGATCACTTAAGGGATCATTTTCTGACAGGCGAGATGCAGTTGCAGATTTAAAATTTGCATCTCATTTTAAAAATGAAGATTTAGAGTTTTTCCCTTCACATTCCTGCAGCACTGATAAATGTGCTTTGAAAGATTTGTTTGTTGAAAAATAAAAATTATGGTTTTTCAGATAACACATGATTGTTGGTTATAATGTGTTCCCCAAAGTGCTGAGGCAGAGGGAATAATATTGCTGTAAATTAAAAATCTTCAGTCAAGCTATTTTTACTGAAAGCAACACACTAGATATTACCTGTTTAGAGAGCCTAGTGAGATTCTATTTTAGTCCTTTCCACAACTTGGTACTACAAAAGGCCAAAAAAATGGGAATAATGAAGTTTATTTTGATATCTGGGCCGTGTTATTATTGCCGTAAGCTGACTGTAAGATCAATAAGGAACCGGTTAAATGACATTAAACCTTGTGTGTACGTATTAAATATTATTTAAGCACCTGTTTCATAGGCAATCCCAAACAAATGGCACCACACCAATATTTGCATCAAAAGCCAGCTTTAAGATTAGCCTTTGCCTTCATTTGCTCAGCAATTTCACAGTAAACCAGCATGTTAGATCCCATACAACTAAAAGGAATTCCCAAGGAGATTACAAGATTTTGATTTTATTGTTTAATTCCTGTGGCTGAGAATGAAAAGGAGCATTCCCTCAGTCTTTGGGTAAAGGGAAACCCAAAGGTATTTGGAAGACTATTCACACCACTCAACTTAAAAGACTTAAAGGCAAGCCGAGTGAGCTGTCAGCCTCTCTGGACTCCCTCCTCAAGAAGGGGAGAAAACTTGCCCCAGGAGAGGCATTAGTTCAGCTCTGACAGACCCTTTCCTCCTTCTCAATTGGAGATAACCCCAAGGGAGTCATGCCAACTAATTTATCTACTGAAATTAAGCACCAAAAATCGCTTTGTGTGAATGAACTCTCATTTCCCCTCTATGGTTTGTCTCAGCTGCTCTTGGGCACTAATTATATTTTCCTTAGTTTTTTTTGAACTGCAAGCTTTATTATTTTACATGTTGGAGAATAGATGCTCTATTATGTCAGCAAAATTGGCTTTACTCTTCCTTTTTACTGCCACCCTGCTCTCATCTGTTCCAACCAATCTCTGACTCCTGATTTTACGCATGAACTATTTCCCCACAGAAAAGATTTCAAAGAGAATTGTAAAAGCCAGGCTGCTATCCAGTGATCTGATGAAGCACTTTCCTATGAAGTGGCTTATTTATGATTTTGACTTCCTCTTAAGATTTGTGCTGTGCAGAGATCTTCAATCCGCTCGGTGAAGGTTTAATGGTATTCTGTCGCCGGTTACGAAGGATGCTAATGGATACGCGTTGTGATGCTCTCCTGGTTATTTCATCAGAGTGCATCCAGGGTGCTGGTCTTGAGCACATCAGGCTATGCCAAAATGCTTTTGTAGCAGCTGCATCCCGATTACCTGCATGGATTGAACCCTGCCGTTGAAGCCGAGTTCAACATACAGATTAGGCTTCTTAAAAAGGCAGTGAAATTTAACAGTCACACTTCCTCAGTAATGCTAGCCATCAGAGAAAATACAGTTACTTGTCTCAGCACCTCCCTGAGCTAAGTATTATATCCTTTAAAGACAAAGAAATACATATATAACTAGTTAAAAAACATTAAAATACTCAAATGGAGGAAAAAAAGGCACTCCTCAAAAAAAAAATCCATAAAAAGCCTAATATGCACTCACATCATATATCTATTTACACACACACACAAAAATATATGTAAATATATTAAAAATACATAAATATATGTGTGTGTGTATTTATAAAATACAATTTCTCTAAGATCCTTCCTCATTTTTTTCCCTTTTCAAGGTCAGTGAATTTTGTGGTCTCTTACTGAAATACAGGGATACAAATTTTCCACATTTCCTTCCAGATGTACTGTCTCATCAGCACCATAACAGCACATGATAGCACTTCTTTCTTTCATTTGTAGGTCTTTTTGCCTGCAGGTCTCAAAGAAAAGAAAAAAAAAAATCTCTCATTTTTCCATTGGAGAAAGTGGAGACGTGTGAAACCTCCTAGTGATCCCTTCACCTGTTCAGGAAGAGGAGGCAGCCTAATTTAGCTTTAAATCACTTGCCAAAGGCCGCAGTGAAAATGAGGAGTTGGGGCTACAACTCGTGTGTCTCTGTTTTCTGTCTGGGGCTCTGCCTGCTGTGGTTACTGCGATGCACAGGAGCGGCAGTTGTGAGGAATATATGTTTATTGGCAAGCACCTCACTGCTCTTCTTCCTTATCTCTCTCCCTAAAAGATAAGCTACTTAATATTTGCCCCTGGCTGGTATGAACAAATGTGTCAAGAAATGCACTCACTTTGCACCCGCCTTAACCTTTTGAGCAGATGCAGGCGCTTTCAGTCAGAAAATCACCACCGGTGTACTCTGTTAGTACATTTACAGTAATGAGTCACATAAATGCTTTCTGTTTTTAAAAGCCTAGAAGCAATGCAGCCGGACAGGTTTGTCCACCCACCGCATTTTGTTCCAGCAATTCTGGCACGGAGTCGCATCAGGGATCAAATTGTCTTAGGAAGCCAACACGCCAAGCTTGAACAGTAGGCTAATGTAAATATATAATGGCGTGGGAAAAAGTCTTTTGTTTGTTAATATTAGGTGATACAGAATATCTGTTGTTCAGGACAAGGAACCAGAGAGCTGTTGGATTACTTTCAGCAATGCCCAGTTGTATTTCTTTTTCAGTGCCTCTGTTACTTTCCTCCCCGTGCATTTGCGTATGTGCGTGCAAGGGGACTTGGAAAGCATTTCACTAAGTAAATGTATTAATAAACGTATCGTTCTGTGGACAAAAGGGGGAAAAACCAAAAAGCATCTAGTGGGAATCTAAGCAAGAAATACCTGGAGATGGGTCACAACAGCACAGTAAGAAAATATGTGCCTTGGAAGTTTCAGCTGACTACCTAATCCAAACCACTCCTGGAGGAAGGAGAAAGAATGAGGAAGTCAGTTTGCGGTCACCAGCTTCCCTGCCCGTGATATCCAGTACATAATTATTACAGGGCCACAGTTCAGCCAGCTTTTGACAAACGAACTACCAAGAGTATTCTCTACATGTTTTCTATTCAAGTGTGTTTAGTCATAAATACTTGGTTGTAATGGCATTTTCTTAGTCAAACAGAGCCACTCCTAAGCATTAATACTACATTTTATTCTCAGTATAAGCCTCTAAACAAGATTCTTTTATTCTGGTCAGAGGTCTCTTTACACAAGTTGAATATCTTGAATGCTTTTTCACCCACGCTGACTTGGACTAACTGTATCCCTAGCACTCTTCATCTACAAACCCTTGCAACAGTCCAGTTATCCTGCCCTGAAAAGTTTCCTTAAAATAGAAACAATCCCTCTCATATCCAATAAAGTTATTAAATTGCTTTTGTAAAGGGAAAAGGTATTAGCAAAAGCACACAGGCATCAGGTCAGAACAACAAATTCCTTTGCTCCCAAGGACTTTCAGCTTCTCTGCTCTCAAGGTTTGTAGAACTGAAACTCCTGAGTGCACGTAAATGTTCCCTTTAGCTCATCCAGAGGTATCACCACTCTAGGGGGATCTGTAAATAACAACTTTCAGTCTCGAAGACTTCAAGTGGAAAACAAAGAGCCATGAACGCTCCCTGGTAGGGTGTGATTTGACTGTATTTGGAATCTTAATATTGAAATAATAATGTATGTGTGAAAAATGTTTAGTTTTAACCAGTGCATACTTTTCACATTACATAACATTTAAAAATGAGGGGAAGTACTTTATTAAAATAATATTCACAAGCAGATAATAGGTCATATGGCCCTTTGGTGACGGCTCCATGAAGTGTAAATTAAGATTTGATGTGAGATGCCCTCTACTAGTGTTTTAACTCTTTTTATAGTCTTTGACTATGCATGAGCCACTCAATATGCACATATACAACACAGAGGAAGTACCAGAGTTGAGGATTTTTGTTTCCAGGCATTCCTCTTTCCTTTTTCTCCCAATATTTAATTATCCACTGGAAAAGAGAACAAACAGAAATCAGTTTTTTAAAAAGATGGATGCTTTTCCAAGGACCTCCATTTGCTTTCCTTTAAAAACGATACCCTCACTTTTCCATTTAAAACATTCAAGAGACTCCTCTTTTCCCTAGATGGATTCACTTGAGCTTCTTTCTCCACTTCAACTTTTTTAGTTAGCGACACTCCCTCACAATCTGATGTCTCTTCAAATGTCTCTGCACAAGCTGAGACAGATCCAAAAAGTACTTGTAGAGGGTGTTGGCCACAATCCTGAAAGCCTTTCTGCCTGCACTTCAGAGCAGTGAAGTGTTTGCCTGATTCCATCGTCTCCAGCTGAAAGAGGAGGGAACTGATCCTACCCTTCAACTGTGGGTGATTGCAAGGTAAGTCATATCAATTTAAGGAGCAATAAATTAAATTAGGCTCTCCACAAACTCTGGACCTCAAACTTGTCGAAGGTGACAGCTATCGCCAAATTCCGTTCTGACCCTATGTCCAGCAGGGCTACACTCGAGGATGCTGTGACCTAAATAAGAGGGTTTTCTAAGTCCAGCTTCAAAAGTAATAGAATTATAGAATCATTCGACTCTCACTTTTGAACATCTTGCTCTAAATATCCCATTTCAGTGTTGGAAATTTTGAAAAACTTTTTCTTTAAAAGCTTTGTGTTTAGCATAATTCCCACGTTTTACTTCTTCAATAATTGGGCTATTGAAAAACGACCTCTTAACAAGGAATTTTCAGGATTAGTCTCAAAATGCTAACGTAGCTCACACACTCAACAGTAGCACCAGAAAGAAACAAAAAATAATTAAAAGCAGTCATATGAAGATCAAAAAAGTGAAACTACTGAAAATATGGAATCTGTGCAGAACAGTAATGTTACCCCGTAGCCTGCTCAGTATGACTGCAACAGTTATGAGGCTGGCATGGTTGCTCAGATTCAGCTGTCCTACAACATGTTCACACACTTACATCAGTTGGAAAAAAAAATCCCAAACTTGTGAGATAACTTTGCAAAACCTTTTCTCTGGTAACAAAGGAGAGGTTAATTAAGACTGAATAGGTAGATTTGGGATGAATCTCTCAAATTGATTACAAAAATGGGAGCCTAGCAAGCCAGAAAACTTTTCAGAGTAGGCGTCTTCAATTTCTTAATTTTATTTAGATTTAATTAGTTACTTCTATATAATTAGGCTAAAAGCTAAAAAAAAAATTAAAAAATAAAGGAACAAGAAACAAAAGATTTCCCAATTGTCAGAATGGAATAAGTTGACTGGTCCAAACTAGACCCTATCTTAGATCCAAGAAATCCCAGAACTATAAATTTTTATACTCCCTTGGACAGAGAATAATTTTTCAGGATTCTTTTTGTGTGTGTGCATGATGGGCAAATAATTTTACTCCTACTTTAAGGAGTATGTTATCTTTTTGAACATTTCTGTTCAAATAGTCCATAATTTTTCTTCTCTTCCTACTTTGGTAAAAAAACCAAACATGTGACAATGATGGGGTTTTGAATTTCCATTCCAAAAGAAGACAACTCCTTTTCTTCTCTCTAAGATATCTCAGACATATATTAAATACAAGATGTCATTCTTTCAAGTTCAGACACCCGAAACAAACAAAACTGGAATATGTGCTCATCTTCCACTTACATAAATATAGAAAGCCAAAAATTTTTATCAGTATTTTTTTAAAGATAGTGAGAATATAAACAAAAAAACCCCGAAACCCAACAACACAGAAGCCTTAATATTAAAGCAAAGCCAGGCTTTTATTATATTAAAACAAAGCAGCCAGCTTTAAAATAAACACAAGTGATTAAACATGGGCTTATAGGTCAGACTTAAGATCTCATTTGTCAACTATTGCCCAATGAGTAGGCAGTTTCCCTTTTTCTTTCATTCAGAAAACCCCAGCAGAACTTCATCCTGAGGTCAGGTGTGGCAGAGAACACATCAGGGAGAATAAATCAAACCTGGGAAGGCAGGAGGTGCAAGCCGGGTGTAGCAGCGCACGGAATTACCAGGCTTTTTTAACATCTCAGCACTCACTTGCAGAATACGGAAGTACTCGTGCCAACAGCCACACCACAGGCAACCCATGGAGAGAGTTATTTTCAGCCATGGGAAGTTCTCAGCTTCTCCGTACTGTTGGGTAGTGACTACATCTGTGTCCCCTGGGGAAGAAGAGGGCAGGAGGCTGGTCTCTAGGACTTGATTCTGAGAGCTAAAGGCAAACTGCTGGAAAATGAGGGCTCCAGCATTGGTGTGCTCATTCCTGCTTATCATGGCACCAGCTCAGAACACCTGGTGCCCAGGGATGGAGAAATTAGTGAAAACAGAAGAGCAAGATGCGGTCGATGCCCAGGCAGAGAGTTCTAAAGTGGCACTGCAGCCCAGTTGCAACGTTAACAGCTCCCTACTGAATCCCACAATATTTAGCTTCTTTCAATTGGAAAACCTTGGGCCATTTTTGTATCTTGGTGCTTCCCCAAGCTTTCTTCTCAAGAGCAGCAACACATCAGTGTGAAATAAACATGCTGCCATGACCGAGTGTTGTTACCCCTCTTCAGCACAGGTTGCAGAGTGACTCCAAGTGCGGATGGGACAAACAAAAAAACAAACCAGCTCTGGAGCTAATAAAGTAAATATTCAGTTTGTATCTTTCTGGCGGTGGCCGTGTGTCAGGAAATCAAAGGCACAGGGGAACAGACTGGGATTGCTGCCCTTAGGAGGCTGCCCTGCTGCCAGCAAACAGCTTCTGCGAGGACCGAGGATCCAGAGAGGCGTGAGCCCAGCTTGCAGCGCATCTCACCACCTCGCTTGCAGCTCGCGCTGAGGAGATCATGTTTGCATACTCAAGCCATGAATAAAGGCAAAATTTTCCAAACTATTTTAATGTAAATACAGGAGTGTCCACAGCTAACCAGCATGGCAGTTTGACTGGGATGACTGCCAAGGAACAAATTTAGTGCAGTGTTATTTCATTTACTCCTAAACAATGGGTAAATGGCACTCTCTTGCTGTTTAAATGGCACAGCCACTACTGTCTACGTGTCTGCCCACAGGTGTTGTGCACTATGAACACTTACCATCTGTTAATACAAATTTGTTCGCTTGTGTTTGCTTCCTCTTCCAGCCTGGCTGCAAAGTCTATCAAAGGTTCTTGAGCTAAACAAGTACAAACACTGCTTGCAGAGTGTGTAGGCAGCAATTAAAGCACGCCGAGGTGGGGTGCAGCGTTTTAATTGCGCTGGCTGGTGGCCAAGGACCTGCAGAAGTGAACTGTGATTCCCCAGCCAGGCAGGAGGAAGGAGGAGGAATTTCCTTCATGCCTCTAACGCGCTGCTATTGACAGCACTCCTTAGACTCCACGCTGCACCCTTGCCCAAGCATTTCTACCTGCCAGTGAATATTCCTTGCCTGTTCTTTAAATTTGCCTTCACTGCAACTATTCTTGCAACCATGTTGAACCAGTAGTAATAGTCCCATTTATTCCCCAACAACGATTTGTGACTGGCAAACAAGCTGCTATTAAAGCATATTTATTACCTTATTTGAGCAAATACTGATGGCTCTTTGTTGATTTTGCAGTATTCATGAAAATTCAGTGCCAAAAAAGAAAACATACAAAATCTTTTGCTGTCACACAATAGCAGGAGGAAAAAAAGGAATTTAAAAACATTTAAATAAGATATTTAATCATTTTGCAGGCTTAAAAATGAACATGCATGGAAACTGAATCATAACCATAAGGTTTTGTGCCTTCTGGGATGAAGGATGATGGGTAGCAAAATTATGTTTATTCTGTGAGTTTTTCTTTCTAGTTTTTTTTTCAGTTATTTAGTGTATACCATATGATAAGGAAGGAGACCCAGCTCATGTAGCTTTTTCCTCTGGACACAAATGTGGAAAAAACCTAATATAAATAATACAAATCCCATGGCTCACTGCAATGCCCCGAAAACTTTAGCTTTCTGTTTCCTATCCTATGGCTGTGAGATAACTAGGAGTATGTCTTGGATATTAGCATAAATAGTATGCAGAATTCAGTACAACCGAATTGTTTATAAACATCAAACTTTATTTACAGTGCTTACACACACACACATCACCATGGAAACAGTAATTGCCATACTATTAGGACGCAATTTCTCTGTGCAGTGAGGGAGAATGGCAATTTATCTGCATCTGGGTGGTTTCGCGTTGCTGTTTGTGGTCACGGATCTCCCCTCCAAAGCATCTTTTGGATGCGAAATTAGTTTTGATTAGTGAAGGGAAGATTAGATCGATATAAGAGTGAGACAATTTGAAACAGAAGAATGCATGTGAAAACACTGCAATCGCCGCACGGGAGTGATGTGTACTATTCGGTACTGGGGATTCAAAGAGAAACTGAGGAATTTCAAGCCCAGTTGAAGGCTACTGTAGCCCAGCATTTCCCATCTTGTTGCTGCTGGTGGTCAATGGGTGCTGCTGTGTAAATGGCAGCCTAAGTGAAGTATTATAGTATTCATTACAGATTCAAAAGGTAAAAAATTGGCATGAAGAGATATCGTTGTTTATAATTCTTATAGTGAGGTCAAGATTGAATGGCCCAGAGAAATATTTTCCCTCCTTAAAAAAAATGGAGTGCACTCAGTACCAATATTTCAGTGTAAAGAGTTTTAACAGAAGATAGGGGCCAAGTTTCTAAGGGATATTATGACTACACATAGAGAAAGGCATCTACTGAGGTGTTTTGTTTTTTTAAAATACAACTAAGAATATGAGACATTAAGATCACTTGGCACTTGAAATGGAAGCTGTGATATAAAGAAATATATTCTTAACCCTAATAGTCTTGGTGACGAGATTATCACACCCTGGCAATAACAGCTTCCTACTTGGTCATCCTTGCATAACAAGAGCCTTTTAAAAGAGTTAGCAGAACATGGATCATAATTCATGACAGAATCATACCAGACTGCATTAATTCATGGCTGGAATTAATCATATATGTTTTCACACAAGAAAACATAATAATATTCTTAGCTGAAATTATCAATTCTCTCAACCGAGACGTCTGAGGGTGGGCTAACAGATCCTTGTAATTTTGATGAAAGGCTCACACTCAGGCTAATTTTGCAATATTACTACAAACAAAACTCTCAGACGGTCATTCAGAGTCACAAGGTTGCTCTATAAACATTGCATGAAGAAAGTCCCCTCACCGCATGAACTGAGTTTGTTCCCCAGCTGGATTTCCTATGAACTGACCTGCATCCTGTCTCATTGAGAAGTACTCCTGAATTCAGAATGGAAGATTTCTTTGTACAATCTCTCCTAATACCAGTGAAACCAGAATGGGTTCGATATTTCTGACACGGCCTTTCTCAGAAGGAGGAGAAAAAAAGTCTCTCTCCCTGCACATGGAAATGTTGCAAAATACTTTGGAAGCCTTCAGGATAAAAAAAACCCCCAAACCTGCTCAAGTAAACACAGGGTATAATTATCATCATCTGTCATCTCTGCAAATCCATACATTTTATATTCCACTTAAAACAGGAAAAAAAATCCTCAGTGGGATGTCTTCCAGCGAACCAATTTAGCTAATGAAAGCGAATATCAATGACTGTTCGCTAATCAGAATGGTATTAGCATAAATTTTGTGTAATGAGGACATATTTGTCTGGTGCCAGGAGCAAAACTGTACTGAGCTAGAGTGTAAAAATGTAGAGGATTGGTAAGTCCCCCCCCCAAAAAAAGGTAAAAAGCAGAGCAAAAATACAGAAATGCATCTGAGGTCACCGTTGTGCAAGGACTTTTTATGCAGTCTGGGATTTTAACCTCATTTAAAGCTTTCCAAACTTTTTCATTATTGCAGAAACTTATCAACCCTTTAACTGTGACGAATTAAACACCCTGGGGAAAGGCTTGACAAGAGATTCAATTGAAGTCTTTTAACCTCCTGTTGGTAGGTAGATCACTGAGGGAACTTGCTTTCTTTCTAATTTAAGGCACTCGATATATGCGCTCCGCTGCACAAGGGAAGTGTGTATTTCCTTTGTGCATTGTATAAGGCTCTCTTCTGAAAAATGCCCAAATATTGCTCTCAGCTTCAAAAGCAGCAATGTTACATTGCCCTCTGTCTGCCTGTGTGTGATCTCAGGCAGAAAATTCCCTTCAGTCGCTATTGTCTTGAAGGAGTTAAATTCCAGCAGCATCCCAGGGCTGTTACGCACACAGCGTTTCTTCTTCTTTATATGTGCTCCGCATTAGGTAGTCTGAGAAGTCTCCATGAACAGTATGAAAGATTTTCGTCTTCAGTAACATAAAGGGGTGAGAGGTCAATGCTCTCACAAAATATTTAATCTTGTGAAATGTTATTTGTAGTGTCATTCTTCTATATACCTGCTTTGAAATTCCTAACCTTAGATTCTTCTATGTAAAGGAATATAAGGCATAAGTGTTCTTACCTTTGATATACTATAGAATCTAACAATATTTAACTGGTGAAGTCATTTTTGTTTCCAAACCTGTGTCTCAAATATGCTTGGGAACGTGGAAACTCACAATGCCCTTATTCATGACATCAAAATCAGTTCCATGGTAACACATTGTGATGACAAAATACACAGATTGCAAGGTCACAAGTCACACTTAAGAACAGGCAGGGGAGAAATTGTTAGTTTAATGAATAACATCAGCCAATTCCAATAGGAATAAAAATAAAGAAAAAAATAAAGTGCCTAAAGTAAACGCCCTGAAATGCACTTCAGAACCATTTCATCTTAAGTAGTTCTTCAAAGGCAGAAGGCTTCTGCAGCTTTCACCTCTGCAGCAAACAGAAGCCCACGTTAAAAAGAAAAGATGCTACATGCCCATGATGGCACTAGCAAAGACTTTTCTCTCTGGGCACAACAATTGCAGGGGGAGAAATTTTAGCAGAAAAGGACTTAATTCATGTTAATTCAAGGCTAAAGCAACTCATGGTCCTTATGATTTGCAAGGACTCAGTTTTCACACAGAGTGACGAGCCACTTTTGAAGCTTGCATTTCCATGGTCTATAGTCAGGTATTTGAAATATTTCTGCCACAGAAATCAGCAGTGGCAACCGTGGTAAAGATCCTTCCAGTGAATCCGAAGTGATTCTCTCATTCCTTGTTTACTGAACTCTGTATCACAAGAAACCAATCCAAATTTACAGGGTTTTAATGTGCACAGGCCACCTCTGAAATTTAAGCTGCTCTGCTGCAAGGACCGTAGTGTATGTAGGTACAGGAAATCACTGCAAGTAGCTCATCACCTAAGTAGGTAAAACCTGCAAAAGAGGGAGAGGAAGGAAATACACAAACCCCAAAACTGTCAGCCCAATATCTGAACAAATTCCAGACACCTCTAAGAATTTGATATTGTCATCAGATTTCCTTGTAACTTCTCAGGGCAACAACAGGAAAAAATTGGAATACTTCAAGGAGATGAACCAGAAAACCCTGTAGTTAAGGGAATTTTCTTGGATATGGCATGTCTTAAGCGTTAGGTGGTTGGTCCATGAAGTTACGTACAAAAAGTAACGAGAACACATTTGGATGAGTTTTTCCTGACTCTCACAATCAAAACCTTCTTTGAAATTGCAACTCAAATATATCATATACAATCTATTTGACATGACTGTGTCATAAAATTGGCACCCGTGTTCTATGCTCACCACAGTCTGAAAGGTCAATGGAGAGGATAGAGTTCCTTTAACTTCTTGTTTAAATAGCATCTTATTTTTATTAGAAAAGATGTTATTTTTTTACCATATCATGGCAGACAGCCCTATCCCAACACATCCTTACATAAACACTGACAGAATAGCCAAAAAACATATTGCAATTTAAATTCTACAAGGAGAACCTCAGATTAGTTTTCTTTCCACATATCAGAGCAAAAGGTTTGAAAAGCTGGAGCATTTCAAAATAAATCGGGGAGCAGCATCTTTGACTTTATTTAAATGGTGTAAATCACTGGATTATTAAAAAATAATGCAGAGTGCTTTGGTAAGACATTAACATTTTTAACATATTCCTGCTCTCCGGCAGTGAAGGGGATGGTAGTTTCCTCTATATTATATAAAATGGCTTGGCAGTTGCATACATACGTAACCGCAGGTGGGGGGTTCTTCTTAATTTGGTGTCTATCATGTGATGCTTCATAAGCAAAGAATAGCAGGCCATGCTGCTTTATTCAAATGGGTTATGCTTTTACTCTTTCTTCCTGCATGTGAAAAGCATAACAGAGAACTAGTAGAGCAGAAGTAAGATGTGTTTTGTTAGTTGTCTGAAGCCCTGGGGCCCGGAACCGGATAAGTCCTGATATTATACCCTGGATTGAGCAGAATAAATCTATTTTGTTTCCTCCAAACATTTAGCCATTAAAAAAATATGAGATAGAAAAACAGACTTTGCTGTCTGCATGCCTTCTTGTAAAGCTTGTATTGTGAAAATGTCAGAATCATTAGGTCATTGGCATATATTTTGCAAGCTAATGCTTCTACTTTAATTCTCGCTGGGGACTGCATGTCTGCTTTTCAAATAGAACCCAGACTGAAGAAGGTGAAGAGAGTTTAAAATGATGCTGGTAACGCTCTGTGGTGGCTGATAACACTTCTAGATATGAACAATTAGGAAATATCAGCCAAGGCTGATACAACCACAGCTTTTAAAGCACTTACTCTAATACCAAGCCCCAGAAAAATAATTGGTAAGCATTAAAATTGTCTCATAAATATTTGTTTTAAAATAAACACAGCACAAGAAATAGATTTAATATGATAAAAAAGGTACATAATAGGAGAATTGTGGAAGGTTCTACTTCAGTGGAGGCAAGTGGATGAATTTGCTTCCAAATGACCAAAGACAGATGCAGAAGAAGCGATCATGGAAACATAAGCTCCATTCAAAAAATCATCTCATCTCTCAAAACATAATGCTGATAAAATATGGTATGATTGATGAAAGAGGTTAATCCTAGCAGACATAACAATGCAGGTAGAAACACTCAACTCATAACTGGCTAAATAAGTCTTGAACTTGCAGCAGTTCCTCCTCTGCCTCAACGCATACTCCCCAAAATCAACCTTCCCGCTCTTTAAGGACACACACGTGATTTCGTCTGTGCAAACACAGAAGTACCTCTACTCCTGAGAGAGAGACTGATTTCTTCATTTACAGTCTTGCCCTTGCAGAAGCCGACCTGGCTCCCTTTTGCAACTCCTGCAGCCCTGCCAAAGGCTCCTGGGGGGCAGCAGGGCAGGGTTGGCACCTCCAGTGTTTCCACCTTATGGAATCATAGAATCATAAGGTTGGAAGAGACCTCTGAGATCACCGAGTCCAACCGCGCCTGTCTCCCTACTAAACCCTGTCCCTAAGGAACCCGTCTTTTAAACACCTCCAGGGATGGCAACTCCACCACCTCCCTGGGCAGCTGTGCCAACCCCTGACCACCCTTTCAGTGAAGAAATTCTTCCCAATGTCCAGTCTAAACCCCCCCGGGCACAACTTGCAGCCATTTCCTCTCATCCCATCGCTGTTACTTGTGAGAAGAGCCCAGCACCCACCCCGTCACAGCCTCCCTTCAGGCAGTTGTAGACAGGGATGAGGTCTCAGCCTCCTCTTCTCCAAGCTACACAACCTTGAGTTTGGGTCTCTAATGAACTTGAAACAACAGTCAAAACCCAGCCAAAACCACTGAGTGCTACTTTGTTTAGTAGCACGGCCAGTTTAAACCATATGACACGACAAGTTTAGCATGATGGTGATACAACTTTATAATCAACCCAGGTTTATTTGAAAATTATTTTATAGTCAGTAGGCAAGTGACCTTGATCAAACCTTCGAACAAATGCAGGCTTTATTCTGAATTTCTAAACAAATCTGCAAACTAAACAAATCTCAGGCAGTGTCTGTTTTCATTGTGGACATCTTGCACAACCCTAACCAGCTGCAGATTCCTGGGGTCCATTTTTACATTTCTGATCCATATTTCGTGGTTGCACGCTCCATAACAATTCTACAGGATATATCCTGACTGACCTTCACAGGAACTTCATGTACTGTGACACACTGGCTTAGAGTTACATTGCTCCAAAACACAGGAAAACCTGCTGTGAACCATGAAAGGTGACATTTCACCTGGCATGTTTCGAGCCATCCATTTAGCTTCTGGTTAAACCAAAGTTTCCTGTAAACTGCTTTGAAGTGAAAACGAAAGACCCAAACAGATCGCGGGCAATATATAAGCACAACTCTGTAGCTATCAGAGCAGAAATACATAATAAAAACTGAATCATGCTCTGATGTAGAAAACTTTATAGGTTTTGTTGATTTCTTTCTTCAATCTGTTCTCATTTGCATCCATTTTCATCAAAATCAATCTGGATTCAACCTATGCTGTGTATTACAGACAAATGCAGAAAAATCATTCCTCTGAAACTGTAAGAAGGACAGTTGCATTATCCTAGACAAATAAAAGATGAGTTAAAAGTTAAAAGATGAGTGAAAAGATGAGTTTACTAATCTTATCTGTAAGTGCCTCCCCCTTTCTACACTACCAAAATGGGTGAAATTATCTGATAGTAACTCATTAGAAATGCAAAATTAAGTTTTACTTAATCTGTTTGTGATTCATTCTTGTCCTTCAGCTAATATTTGAGCAGTTCAAAGCTTGCTGGGAAAAGGTAAATTCCCAAAAGCTTGAATACTGGAATAAAATGATTTTCAAAATGTATGCCCAAAACACATTCAAAATATAGTCTATGCAATGTAAATAATCCTGTTAAAGTAGCAGCCTCTGACAAAGAGCAGAACATTATCTTAAGTACCAGTATCTTCAGTGAAAGTCTGTGGACTATTCAGAGAAAAAGACAGTTTACAGAGAAAACTCAGGAAGTCTGAATTAACACAGTTAATCTGAAATATTGAGTAAGGCAAAGAAGTCTGGAAACGTGAATAAGAATTTTCACAATTGGCTTTGGCTATAAATATTCTCTGATCATTGGCTCAGTGGTGCATCTATTTAATCTTAAATGTTGTACAAAAAGAGTTTGCCAAGTATTGACCTGCATTTTCCTTTCCAGATCAAGCACAAGAGTAACTGGAACATGATTAAAAAGACGACTGTATTGTTGCCCCTGTGAGAATGATGGCGATGTTTTTGTGGGCTGGAGCAAAAGAATACATACGCTGCAAGAGAACTAGTCCTCTAAGAGGCAAAGAGCCTTTCAATTGTATCCTGTCTTCAAATGCAGCTGACTTTGTGGAGAGCCCTCTCTGCCTTGGTTTCCCACTATTTCCTTTTTTTCACAATTTGCTTTTTCTTTAAAAGACTTGTTATACCTTATAAGTTGCAAACAAAATTCTCACTGGAGTGATGATCACTCCTGATCATTATCTGGAGCCATAAATTTGGAGGTGGCCTCTAGAACCTGAGGAAAAGATTAAGGGGTAAGTGCAGGGTTCATGTCAGTCACAGCCCTGCTCCAAAATACCTTGCACACAACTGGAAGATGTCTAAGCCACGTGCTCCTCTCCATGAAGGCAATGAGTGGGTGGAAGGCAAAAGTAGCTGTTATTTTCCTTGTCCTTTTCATTCTAGTCAGAAACACTAGATTTATTGAGGAGAAAACTAGTTGCCATCCCAAATCACAGAAATCACAATACAGTTTTAGGAAAAGTTATGCTCTGGATACAGAAATTTCCTAGGAGAGATAAAATGATGGAAAGAGGTGTTCATAGCGAATTTTGAACTGTGACTGCTTAAATTTGCAATCAGATTGTTAATTCATTCTGTGGATCAGAGAACCAAAATTGAAGAGGAAGACTGATTTCATTTAGATAACAAAGGGAAGGCACAGAAGGTGAACGCAGGGATGAGCTACCACAGAGGAACGGATAGACTGCTTGAGCTGGTAGGTACGGAGCTGGGAAAGCCAAAGCTCAGCTGGAGCTGGCGCTAGTGAGGCATGTGAAAGTCAAAAAGGGTTTCTTTCGAAGTACATTGACGGTAAAAGGAGGGTTCAGAACAGCATGGGTTAACCGCTCATTGGGACGTAGCAATAAAGGACATACAGAAGGCTTAGTTACTCAATGCCTTTTTGCCTGTTTTCACTCACCGATAGGCTTTGTCCTTGAACCTCACAGGTCCCTGAGTCTCCCAGAAGAGTCCAGGGGTATGAAACAGTACCTGCAGCAGCGGAAGATGAAGTCAGGGATCATGTAACCCTCTTGGACATACGGAACTCCATGGACTGGGGGAGATGGGCCCAAGGGTGCTGAAGGAGTAGCTCAACATCATTGCAAGAGTCCTCCCTGTCCTCTTTGAAAGGACATGGCAGTGAGGGGCGATTCCTGATCACTGGAAGAAGGCAAATACTACACCCCTCTGCAAGAAGGGCGCACGGAGGGTGGTCCAAATCCATTGACCTCATCTTGGTCCCTAGCAAGATTTTGGAGCAAATCCTCATAGAAGACATCTTCCGGCATGAGAAGGCAAGAAGGTGACTGGGAGCAGTCAACATAGATTTACCAAGGGCAAAGGATGATGACGAACCTTATTGCTCTCTCTGAGGACCTGACCATGCCTCTGGACGAAGGCTGTGGGGAAAGCAATGCACGTTGTATACCTTGGCTTTAGCAAGGCTCTGACATAGCAAAACCCCAGGAAAAAAGAAATAGAGTGTGCATGCCCCTACTGCGAAAAGGAAAAGAGAGGAAAATGTTGTGGGACTCTTCATATACAGCTATAACCAGTAACTGGAATATCATGTTTTTATAGGTTAAACTTCGGTGCATAAGTTATTCTCACACGTAGGGAGTGTGTACAGGCTACTAGTTAGCTGAAGTTACAAAAATGGTTTTGAAAAGAAAACTTATTTGTGTGAGAATGAGTTGATAAAAGCTTTCTTTGATGACATTAGCTTGAAATCAAACCATATGTGTGGATATGAACTCCTTGTGAAAGTATAACAAAATGTTGAAGAAATAACATTCATAATTGTTTTCTTATAAAACATTTTCAGGAAAGGGAGTACTTATTCAAGGGGTGAAAATGGCAGATATTAGG